>JAGIQG010000022.1:35363301-37763301 GCA_024679065.1 Sphyrna mokarran
AAAGGCCTCTCCCCCTTCTTCTTCTTTTCCCCACTCCCATTCCCTTCTTTCAATTCTGGCACCATTCTAATGAGTGAATTCCACTGACAAGGACAGAACGTCAGGCTCTTTCTTTGCTTTTGTTGGAATGACTCAATAGAACAGTCCTAGGCTGAGATTTCTGGAGCTGAATATGGCTGTCCCCAAACACGCCCATTAGCCCTGATTCCTGCACCAAGATGCTTCCTGCCCACTTAATGGTGAAAGCACCAGTTATTGTCACATAAAGGCATGCGCCCCGATCTACATTTTTAGCTGCCTGCCTCGGACTATTTTTGCTTCAACTGATAATACCCTCGTGCTTCACGTTGTTAGTGTACGCTTGACCTGGACCATTTGATGGGCAACACGACAGCTCAGTGACTATTGCTGTGCTGTGCAGATACATGGATTTGGGCCTGTGTCTGCGGTAGCTTGCTCATTCTCCCTGTGCTTGCGTGGGTTTTCTCTGGGTGTTCCGGTTTCCTCCCACATCCCAAAGATGTGCTCTTAGGGTAATTGGCAAAACAAATTCTCCCTAAATTGTCTCAAATTTGGTTTTTTAATCCATAGATCTATAAACATGGACAGGGATTGCGGGTAGAGGTGGGAACATTGGGATGGCGGCACATGTTTGTTGCGCCGAAGGGCCTGTTTCCTGTGCTGTTTTGTTCTTTGTAGTTGTTCTACCCTAAGCAAGGGGAAATCTCAATAGTGTTTGCCATTTTTCTTCAAAATGCTGCCAGTTTGCAATTACCAGGTGAAGGCAGTCGATGTTAGCTACTATTCTTCCCCTGGTTAGTCGTCCTGTCAACTTATTGGCTTCAGCTCACAGATGAGCAATGGCCATCAGGCAAGGCTGCTGGGATCCATAGAGTCTGAGCTTCATCAAGAGTCAGTGCTTTGGAAGAGAAACCTGCTAGAAAATTCAAAAATTAAATGAAAACATGAATCTTTCATTATTTCTCATCCAAGGAGCTAGCACTCTTGCTGGAATTCTCCGGCAGTTCACAATATCCCAGCCAGCGAGAATGGAGAATTTTTGGCGCTCAGCTAAATCTCCGTTCACTGCAGCGGGATTGGAGAATCCCAGCTGCGGATGGGGTCAGAGAATTGGGCCCTGTATCTGTGATTACAGGTTTGTGAAGATATTTATTCAGAAGCCATGATCCAGACAGTTCACTGAATCTGCACGGGGATACTTGTAGAGCTGTCCAGTCACAGTCAGTCAATGTTAAAGACTGTGAGCAGTGCGTTAAAATCACGTGAATAAACTAGTAGCCACAATAATATGCATTCTTACAACAATAGAAACATCCCTAAGTACTTCACAAGGGAGAAAAGAAATAAAGTTTTTTCATTAGTGTCACAAGTAGACTTACATTAACACTGCGATTAAGTTACTGTGAAAATCCCCCTAGTCGCCAAACTCTGGTGCCTGTTTGGGTATACTGAGGGAGAATTTAGCATGGCTAATACACTCATCCAGCATTCTTTCAAACTACGGGAGGAAGCTGGAGCACCTGGAGGAAATCCAAGCAGACATGGGAAGAATATGCATACAGACAGTGACCCAAGCTGAGAATTGAACCCGGATCGCTGGATTAAGTGCTAATCATTGTGCCGCCCACAGGGGTTTTTCTGGGAGGTGTCTGAACATTTGTCAAAAAAATGTGAGAAGTTTTTGAAAATTGTTTGAGAAAGTCAAAACCAGACAGGCTTTGGGGTGAGAATGCAGGAAGTCTACCCTGGATGGCTGAGGCTGGAGCAGAGGGGGAATGCGAGGAATCCCAGGAGCCATGCTAAATTGCCCCTTGGTGTCCAAAGATGTGTAGCTTAGGTGGGTTTGGGGGTGGGGTGTTGAGCGAGATTCTCAAATCTCCGACCTGATTCTTCATTTCCTGAAGAGCATAACGCAGAATTGAGACGTTACTATCACCGTCTTCTTAACACTGGGTTTCTCTCAGTTCAAGCGTAGACTCTGTTTTATTGCCTGAATATTTCCATACCCAAGTGATAAGATTGGGAATCAGATTATTCAAAATAAAAATGTAGTTTTCTTTTATTAATATTCATTATTTGTAATTCAGACATTTAAAATTATTCACTCTACTGAATAAAGACCCTTTCCAAAATCTTGGGCATCGTACAAACAGACAAGGAAAACTGGTCATATTAAATAATGGTGAACTTTCAGTTGTTTATTTATCAAGGATCCCTTCATTCTCCAGGAACAGAGTATTGTTGGGATATTGTTTAGGAGCCACAGACTGGTATGAGGGAAATACCTCCCCAATATAGAATATGAACAGCATCAAACCTACAAAACCATCCAAGGTTTATCCATTCTTTTCCAGTCCACAGGACTTAGACGTCCACATGATTCCTAATGATATGTCCAAATTCCAATGCAAGGGTTCACCCCAGTTTCATCACAGGTCAAGCACATCCCAGATGTTCCATGGATTTCTCTTGCTGCAACACGTTTGGTAGTTTTGGAGAGTCACCAAATCCCATTCCATACTCAGGATATGGCTCGTAATCTTCCAGCCTCATCTTCTCTATCCTCTGGTATTCTGTGATATTAGCTTGGCAGCTAATCCTGAGGAATACCAGAGACAGCCCTGAGGAATACCAGAGGAATACCCGAGGAATACCAGAGACAGCCCTGAGGAATACCAGAGGAACACCCGAGGAATACCAGAGACAGCCCTGAGGAATACCAGAGGAATACCTGAGGAATACCTGAGGAATACCAGAGACAGCCCTGAGGAATACCAGAGGAATACCTGGGGAATACCAGAGGAATACCTGAGGAATACCAGAGGAATACCTAAGGAATACCAGAGGAATACCAGAGATAGCCCTGAGGAATACCAGAGGAATACCTGGGGAATACCAGAGGAATACCTGAGGAATACCAGAGATAGCCCTGAGGAATACCAGAGATAGCCCTGAGGAATACCAGAGGAATACCTGGGGAATACCAGAGGAATACCTGAGGAATACCAGAGATAGCCCTGAGGAATACCAGAGGAATACCTGAGGAATACCAGAGGAATACCTGAGGAATACCAGAGGAATACCTGAGGAATACCAGGGGAATACCAGAGATAGCCCTGAGGAATACCAGAGGAATACCTGAGGAATACCAGAGGAATACCTGAGGAATACCAGAGGAATACCAGAGATAGCCCTGAGGAATACCAGAGGCACTCCTGAGGAATACCAGAGATAGCCCTGAGGAATACCAGAGGAATACCTGAGGAATACCAGAGGAATACCTGAGGAATACCAGAGGCAGCCCTGATACAGGTGGCGATCCGCTCCCTCTACAGGCTTTTCCCTAAACTCCTGCTCAGACAGAAAGCCAGCAGCTTCTCAGTGACAAACCTTTTGTAAATGAGTAGGAATGTATCATGCTGGTCTGGGGGAGTTGGGGCGGTTTGATTAAATTTGTAAATTCTGAAAGAGATATCCCTCGTCTACAGCAGGTTTTCCGTTTGAAGACGGGGCTTAGAGGCAGTGTAATGAAACATTCTCACAGTGTTTGACTCACGGGATCAGATATGTAACCATTTAACCCATTCTTGTCATTCCATTTGACTGACCAATCACAGAAAGGATACTCCTTCCAAGGCTTTTTCCTTATTGGTACATTTTAAATTTGAAAGTGCGATGTGAAAGTTGATTGGATAAGAGCAATGGCACTGCGAGGATAAACTCTTGGAGAGTTCTCATGCTGCAGCACATCAGTTGAAAATCACTGGTGTAAACAGCCAGCTGAAGCAATGGTTCTAACTTCAAATCCTTTGTGTAGATGATAGACATACTGGTCACATGATCAAAACTGCCTTCACATAACAAATCTTTTTATTCTAAGATACTGTGAGGGATGGGGTAATTCCACAGTGCAACAGAACAAGAGGGACCTTTCCTGCAGTAAGAGTGAAATCTTGTATTAAGGACCAGTCAACCCAGATAGTGAGAGAAAGTGCAGGGGTGGGGGTGGGGGTGGGGGTGGGGGTGGGGGTGGGATGTGGGGGAAGTAGCTACTTTTCTTCACTTGCAAAGATTCACCTTTATAGAAATGAAGGTTGGCACAGTGACACAGTGGTTAACTCTGCTGCCTCACAACACCAGGGACCCGGGTTCAATTCTGACTTTGGGTCACTGTCTGTGTGAGTTTGCACATTCTCCCTATATCTGCATGGATTTCCTCTGAGTGCTCCAACTTCCTCCCACTGTCCAAAGGTGTGCAAGTTAGGTTGATTGGCCATGCTAAATTACCCCTTAATATCCAAAGATGTGCAGGCTAGGTGGATTAGCCATGGTAAATGAATAATGGGTTTTGGGGATAGGGCGGAAGGGAGGCTCTGTGTGGGATGCCCTTTTGGTGGTCAGAGGAGATTTAATGGGTTGAATAGCCTTCTTTTGCACTCCTAGGGAGTCTGTGGTTCTAAACTTATGTCTGTATGTGTGTGTGTGTGTGTGAATCAGTATTTTCATTGTGTTTACATTTTAGGGTTTGCAAAAATAAACTTTAACTTTCCCTCTGATTTAAGCTGACCCAAAAACCTTGTTTTGTGTTTACTAATGAAAATTATAACACTCAGAAGGTTTGAAACACTCTATCCAAACATCCAAAGTGAGAGGTGAATAGAAAGGGGCAAGTGTTCCAACTATCTCTTCCCCCTCTATAGGCGAGATGTGTCTTTGCTTTGCTAATAGCTACCGTCAGATACCGAAGATCACACACACAGAAAAGTTACTTGGGGCAATGCTCCGGGGGGCAATTGATACCCATAAAACCATATGGCAGCATGTTTAGGAGAGGAAGTGAGAAGATTGGGTGAGGAGAGGGAAGCTGATAAACAGTTATAAATCCAACAGTCTCTGAACAAAAGCCTGATCATAGAATGTGAAAAGCATTTAACATTACACAGATAATCACACTGTGGGAAGGAGACTTCCTCACAGCATTAATGTCTGCAGCTGACCCCAGGGATTAGGAAATGATTTATAATCATTATTGTGAACATCTGGCCAGCTATGCTCCATTAATTATCAAATACTCCAAAGCCGTGTCTGACACAGTTCATTCTATGGACTTCTTTTAGGAGAGCTGAATTCAGTGAGCTCACGATTGGCTACCTGAGCTGCAAGCACTCACGCTGATATATCCAGCTCACTGTAACCTCAATGTCTTTCTGTGTGTGCATGTGTGGAGGTGTGTGTGTGTGTGTGTGTGTATGTATTTGTGTGTATGTGTGTGTGTATTTGTATGCATACATGTATTTGTGTGTGTTTGTGTATTTGTGTGTGTGTGTTTTTGTGCATGGTATATGTGTACTTGTATGTGTGTGTGAATGTGCATGTGTGTGTGTGTGTGTGTGTGTGTGTGCATGTGTGTGTCCATATATTTGTGTGTGTCCGTGTATTTGTGTGTGTGTTTTTGTGCATGGTATATGTGTACTTGTGTGTGTGCGTGTGTGTGTGTGTGTGTATTTGTGCGAGTGTGTGCGTGCATGTGTGTGTGTATACTTGTGTGTGTCTGTGCATGTGTGTGTGTGTATGAGTGTGCGTGCGTGCATATGTATGTGTGTGTGTGTGTGTGTGTGTGTTCTAGCTGGTAAAGGCACTGCCTAGTAAGCTGTACAGAAATGCTAAATGCTAGCTTTCGCCATGCCCTGTTACCCCATGTGTGTTAGTTGCTCTACCCAAGAAAAATTTTGACTTAAGTTCAGTGTCCCAGGGATAGTGAGGGGTAAAGGAACTGCCAGGTTCCCATTTCCGATTCTTACATCAGTGCTGGCAAATGAAAGCACTTTGACACAGAGGAACTGATATTAACATTTTATGCTAAACAAGAGGTTGGCAAAAAGACTAGGCCGTGCGGATTAAGCCATTCTGAGATCTGGGTCTGATAGGATCTGATGAATTGCCTGCATCAAATTGAGTTTGTCTGTTGGTGAGGGTGTGAGATTGGCTAGCTCCTCTATGGAGCTAGCTGACAGTCAGAAAGCTTTTAATAAAGTCCCATGTAAGAAGTCAATATGCAAAATGAAAGGACTTGGAATTGGCGTAATATTTTGACATAGATTGAGAATTGGTTAGCAGACAGAAATAAATGGGTCATTTTCGAAGTGACAGGCAGTGACTAATGGAGCCCACAGGGAGCAGTACTTGAGCCCATGTTTTCACAACTTACATCAATGATTTGGATGAGGGAACCAAAAATATCATTTCCAAATTTGCTAATGACAACACAAAGTGTGGCGAGGGAGGTGGGTGGTGAGGAGGATGTAAGGAGGCTTCGAGGTGATTTAGATAAGTTGAGCGAAGTAGACAAATATGTGGATAAATGTGAGGTTATTCACTTTGGACAGAGAAACAGAATGACAGAATTTTATTTAAATGGTGATAGATTGGGAAATGTTGACACACAAAGAAATCTGGGTATCTCTGCTCACCAATCACTTGCTAGAAAGCAGGCACATAGGTTCAGCCAGCAGTTAGAAAGGTAAATGGAATGTCAGCTTTCATTGCAAGAAGATTTGAGTAGGTGCTAAAAATGTCTGACTACAGCTATATTGAACATTAGTGGTACAGTGGTTAGTACTGCTGTTTCAGCTGTATTGGACCTTAGTGGCACAGTGGTTAGCACTGTTGCCTCACAGTGCCAGTGACTTGGGATCAATGTACGGAATTTGCATGTTCTCCCCATATCTGCATGGGTTTCCTCTAGGTTCTCCGGCTTCTTCCCAGAGTGCAATGATACGTAGATTAGGTGGATTGGTCATGTTAAATTGCCCCTTATTGTCCCAAGATGTGTATGTTAGGGGGACTAGTGGGGATAGAGTGTGGGGTGGGATGCTCTGTTAGAGATTCACTGCAGGGCCAATGGGCTGAATGACCTCCTTCTGCACTGTAGGGATTCTATGATAATCTGGAGTATCAGTACAGTTTTGTCCTCCTTCCCTAAGAAGGGATATACTTGCCATTGGTAGAGTGTAGCAAAGTTTCACCAGAATGATTCCTCAGATGACAGAATGTCCTTATGGTGGATATTGGGCCTGTATTAACTATTATTTAGAAGAACGAGACAGGATTTCATTGAAGTGTATCGAATGCTGACAGATCTTGACAGCTTTGATGCAGGAATATTGTTTCATCGGCTGGGAAGTGTAGAACAATGAGTTACAGTCTCAGGATACTAGGTAAACCATTTAGGACTGAAATAAGGAATGGTCATAGTAGAGAGAGTTTAGAGGGAGGCATTTTCTGAAATGTATTTAGGTAGGTTTTTTTTGTATCAATATGTAGAAGGCCAACTGTGGGCCAGTGCTGGATCTGGTTTTGTGGAACAAAGCTGGCAATAGGGGAGCACTTTAATGATAGTGATTACAACACGGTACAGTTCAAGTTTGTTATGCACATGGAAAAGATGGCCTGCAATGTATGCCACTGGACAGGGGGAAGACAGATTTGAGGCAGAATCTTGCCAAAGCTGCCTGGGAGCAGCTTCTTGTCGGAAAATCTATAGTGGAGCAGTGAGCAGTGAAAGGATGTTGGGAAGAATACAGGTCCAACATACCTCTCATAGGGGGAAATGTAGGAGCAATAAGTTCAGGAACCCCTCAATTTATTAGGACTGGATAACAAAGAAGAGAAAGGTTTTTAGCAAGTCCAAAGGGAGCAATTCAACTGCAGATCTAAAGGAATATAGAAAATGCAAGAGGGAACTTTAGAAGCAATTGAAAGAGCAAAAAGCGGGCATGAGAAAGGACTTGTGAACAAGACAATGTGTGGTATGGACAAAGTGAATAGGAAGCAGTTGTTTCCCTAGATGGAGGGGTCAATCATGAGGGTCACAGTTAGAGGGTGAGAGGCAGGAGATTCAGAGGGGATTTTGAGAAAAGAAATTCACTCCAAGGGTGGTGGGAATCTGGAATGCACTGCCTGGGAAAGTAGTGGAAGCTGGAAACTTTACAACCTTTAAAAGGTATTTGGATGAGCACTTGAAATATTGTAACATTCAAGGATATCAGACATGTGCTGGAAAATGGGATTAGTGCAACTTTAGTGATAGTTATTGTCAGTGCAGCCTCGATGGGCTGAATAGCTTTCTCTGCACTGTGCGATTCTTTTTGTCTCTATGAGGAGAAATTTCTTCAATCAGAAGTTGATGAAGCTGTGGAACTCTCTGCCACAGAAAGCTGTCAAGGCAAAATCACTGAATCCATTTACGATGAAAATAGAACTCCTAGACTCTAAAAATGTCAAGTGATATTGGGAGAGAAGGTATATGGCTTCGAGATAGAGTGTCAACCATGATGATATTGAATGGTGGAGCAGGCTCAAAGGGCTGACTGGCTTATTCCTGCTCCTTCTTCTATGTTTTATGGAGGTGGGGAAGTGGTCCTGGGGGGAATAGATTATGTTCAGATTATTTCCATCAAGATGGGAAGATTATGATTAGTGGGCTTTTGTTCTGAAAGACATCCAGTGCTCCTTTTAAGGGTTTTAAAAATAGATTCTTGTGATATAATTGTCATGGGCAAGGCACTCATGTTGTCCAATTCTGCCTGTGCTGAAGGTACTGAGTTAGCTACGTAGTGTAAATGTTAAGTCAGATATAAGGCAAACCAGCAGAGTCAGTAGGCTTCCTTCCCTCCATAAACGGGGGGTAGAAAGGCAAAGAGACATTGATAAATGAAGTGAGTGGAAAAAACTGTGGCAGATAGTATGGGAGGTGGGAGGTCACCTATACTGGACTTCAGGCAAATAGATCAGTGTAATTTCCAAATGGCAGAAAGTTAGCAATTGTGGATAAATGGAAAGATTGCAGGGTCCAAATATTATTCGATAATTTGATAAGACAACTTGATAAGGATAAACTATTTCTGCTTGAGTAAGAATCCAGGACAATAGGGGAATATCCCTTACAGTTAGAATTAGGTCATTCAAGAGTGATATTAGAAATAGTGGAAGTGTGGAACCCTGGTCAGATTGATTGAAAATTGCTTGGTTTTTATGAGGTTAGGCAGGGTATTGAGGGATACAGCCCCAAGGTGGGTAGATGGAGTTAAAATATTGATTGGTCATTATCTATTTGAATGGTAGCAGAATAGGTTCTAGAATTGAAAAGTTTACTCTTGTTCCTATTGAGTCCGGTGGCTTTTTACAATAATCAGGTAGCTTATCTGATCATTTTATTTGGGGCGGGGCAGGGGTGGGGATGGATAGCTTATCTTGTTACCAGATTTACTGAATCCAATTTTCTACATAGCTGTTGTAGGATTTGAACTCAAAACTCTGAGGATTGCTCGCACAATATTGCAACCACTGAGTCATCTTAAACTACAATTCGTTCAATGTTGACATGCACAATTTCTATGTTCAAGGTGAACTTTTTTTCTATCCTCTCATCGTCTGCTGTCTCCTTTCCTCATCACAACCTACTCTCCTTTCCCCACTTCCCCCATCTCTGTCCCACTTCTCTTCCTCCCCATCTCTCTTCACTGACTCCTCTCTCCATCTCTCTCTCCTCACTGACTCCTCTCCCTGTCTCCCCTCTCTGTCTCCCCTCACTGACTCCTCTCCCTGTCTCCCCTCCCTGTCTCTCCTCACTGACTCCTCTCCCTCTCCCTCTCCCTGTCTCTCCTCACTGACTCCTCTCCCTGTCTCTCCTCTCCCTGTCTCTCCTCACTGACTCCTCTCCCTGTCTCTCCTCTCCCTGTCTCTCCTCACTGACTCCTCTCCCTCCCTCTCCTCTCCCTGTCTCTCCTCACTGACCTCTCCCTCTCTCCCCTCTCCCTGTCTCTCCTCACTGACTCCTCTCCTCCCTCTCCTCTCCCTGTCTCTCCTCACTGACTCTTCTCCCTCCCTCTCCTCTCCCTGTCTCTCCTCACTGACTCCTCTCCCTGTCTCTCCTCTCCCTGTCTCTCCTCACTGACTCCTCTCCCTCCCTCTCCTCTCCCTGTCTCTCCTCACTGACTCCTCTCCCTCCCTCTCCTCTCCCTGTCTCTCCTCACTGACTCCTCTCCCTCTCTCTCCTCTCCCTGTCTCTCCTTCCCGTCTCTCTCACTGACTCCTCTCCCTGTCTCTCCTCACTGACTCCTCTCCCTCCTTCCTCACTGACTCTCTCCCTTCTCCCCTCTCCCTCTCTCCTCACTGACTCCTCTCCCCTCTCCTCTCCCTGTCTCTCCCTCTCTCCCGTCTCTCCCTCTCTCCTCACTGACTCCTCTCCCTGTCTCCCCTCTCCCTGTCTCTCCTCACTGACTCTTCTCCCTGTCTCCCCTCTCCCTGTCTCTCCTCTCCCTGTCTCTCCTCACTGACTCCTCTCCCTCCCTCTCCTCTCCCTGTCTCTCCTCACTGACTCCTCTCCCTCCCTCTCCTCTCCCTGTCTCTCCTCTCCCTGTCTCTCCTTTCCCCATCACTCCCCACCAATTCCTCTCCTTTTCATCCTGCCCCATTCCCTTGTCCGCAGTAAACCAGTGCCTTCAGTTCTCTGCCTGAGTTTGATAAGTGATCAATATAACCAGATGTTCCCAAACTGCAGACCAGATGGTGATAAGGAGAGAGCACAGCGTGGGCAGTGGAATGTGTTGGTGTTAACACATTCTGTCGCTCTACCCATTGATCTTTCTTCAGTAGGCAGCAGGGCCTGGGGATGGCAATGAAAACTTTATAATGGGGTAACTGCCCTAATTGAAAAGATTCTGCAGTATTATTGTGGTGTCTATGACTCCTGCCATGCACATCCCTGGAGCTGAGGACAGCTAACGGCAGGGAGATTTCTTGCCTCCCATGCTGTCTCGGTAAACACACTGAGCCCCATTAAATGACCCTAAGATATCACCACACTCAGAGCGGGATTTTACTGCTGCACTCACCCCCCACAAAACCGGAAAATCCCATCTGAGGCCGACAGATCTTTCCACGCTCCACCCCTCACCCGCTTCACTTCCCCTGGTGGGCGGTGTGGTAAAATCCTGGCCTGCCAGTGTCTTATGTCACTAGGTCCACTTCTCCATCTCTAAAGAAAACATTTCTCTCCGTTGTTTTCAGCTTTGCTGATTTGTGACTCTGTTCTTTTGTTTGGCCTGGAGGGGAGACCACTTTGGAAAGTGGAAACCCAATCTTTCATACTGACAGAAACACAAGCTCCCATCGGATAGTGCTGTCCTGCAATGCAAGAATAAAGATACAAACAGCAAATCTAAGTACTGATTGTACACACATCCCCAGAAGAAATCTGCTGCCTGAGGTTCCATTGGGAGTCTGCGGGACTGTTCCAATTTTCTGTTTTCTGTCTGGGAACCTTTTAAGCAGTGGTGCAAATTTAAGGATGTGTGTCCCTAGTTGTGGAGCTTTTCCAGCCAGGAAGATGTGTTGGGAAATCATAGAGGATGTGATATTGTGAGAATGTAGCTGCTATGATGAGAGGGATTGGCTTGAATTCTTTCACCTGGCGTTAGTGGGACAGCAACAGTCTTGGTAGCTTTTTTCAGGTAATAGGCCCCTTTCCATACGAAAACCAAGTTTGATGTAAACATGATACCGAACTTCATTTTAGGTCAGAATTATTGGAGCTTGCACCATGCTAGCGAGAGATTGAAGCCAAAAGGTTGCCAAAGCCAGTGTTGGATTTTTTTGGGGGAGGGCCATAAAAATAGGAATGGACTTCCTTGACCCACAGAAACATTAATCCCAGAGCTACCACGATTCTGACCATTCCCACTCCCGCACCACAACTTACCCTGACCATAAGGCCTCAATTGGGCAAACAGCACTAGCAAATTTATCTGGCACCTCGCCTTCCATGTTTAACTGTGGCCGGGGATCCAAAATGGCAGTGGGTATCTTACCAAAGGCCAAAATGTACCTCAAGATGTATTCCAGGCAGGAGAAGTGTCTGCTTCAGGAGGGCGGGAGAGGGGGAGGCACCAATAAATACACCTCATAGCAATCCATCCTTGACATGTGCAGTTGGTCAGAGGTCATGAACCTTGAAGCGGCTGTTTATGTGCCACCTCCCCCATCCCCCTTGAGTCCAAAGCCACTGGCAGGGCAATGGTAAATAAGTGGCTAAGTGTGGGTAAGTGTGTGTCAGCTGGTTAGAAATGGCTGATATGACACCCATTTCATTGGCCTGGCCTGTCAATGCCACTGGTTTCTTTCATTAAAGTGTGGGTTGCTTCATCAGCCCTGTGTGGTGCGAGAGCTTTTACAGAATATCAATGATTACGTACCACGCTGCAAAGTGGTCCAGCCGGTGGCGAAGGGAATGATTGAAACAGGATCAAATGATTTCCTGCTTTTTTCCTTTGTTTTTGCGTCTTGGCTATCAGGATGTGATTTACAAAAAAAAAACAAATGGGGAAAAAAGTTAGATCAAAGGACAGCACAAAGCATGCTAATAGAATTGAAAGACCTTTGAAGTTTAATTCCTATTGAAGTGGTGGAAAACAGCTTGTTAAAAAAGAATCTCACCCAGAAAACAAAGGTCCCCAGTGAATTCAAGGATCACGTACAATGTTACATAGAGTTTACAATGCAGCAACAGGATATTCAGCCCAAAAGATCTATACTGGTGGTAATGTTCTACATGAACTTCCTCCATCTCTACTTCATCCCACCCAGATCAATATATCCTCATAATCTTAACCCCATTCCCCTTAAGTGTATCTGTGCTATTCGACACAACTGCACAATGTCATATTGAGTTTCATATCCTCACATACTCTGAGTAAAGAAGTTTCTTTAAATTTCTGAATTGATTTATTAATGACAATCATACATTTACCACCCCTCTAGTTTAAACAACTCCTCAAGTGGGAATATTTCTTTGCCAACTCTGTCGATCCCCTTCACATTTGCAATGGCCTCTACCAACCTTCTATGTCTATAACTGTATAACTCTCAACCTTCTTTTTACAGGGGAAAGAGTCAATTTAGTAGTGCCCGCTTCCCATTCCCTCATTTTCTAATGCCTTTTCCAATTCCATCATTGTTTTCTAATTTTCCATATATTCTCCCAATATAAATATTCATCGAATGTGTAAAAATACCCATGCATAGAACACAGAAATATAGAAACTAGTAGCAGGCATAGACTATTCAACCCTTCAAGCCTGCTCCACCATTTGTTTTGATCATGGCTGATCATTGAATTCAATATCCTGATTCCTCCTTCCCCCCATATTCCTTGATCTCTTTAGCTCCAACAGCTATATCTAATAATGAAATCACACAACACTTTGGCCTCAACGACATTCTGTAGTAGTGAATTCCACACATTCACTACCCATTGGGTGAAGAAATTTCTCCTCATCTCAATTCTAAAAAGGTTACTCCTTATCCTCAAACTATGACCCCTAATTGTGGACTCCCCTGACCACTGGGAACATTCTTCCTGAATCTACCCTGTCTAACCCTGTTAGAATTTTATAACTTTATACGAGATCCTCTTTCACTCTTCTGAATTCCAGGGAATATAATCCTAACCAGCTTAGTTTGTCCTCATATGAAAGACCTGCCATCGCAGGAATCAGCCTGATAAACCTTTGCTGTATTCGCTCTATAGCAAGGACGTACATAATCACTTTGTCTGTAGAATATAAATATAAACATGAAATATGGCTGCCAGATTTGCTGGTCTAGTATTTTCAGTAACATGCCTATCATTGTGGGTCCAAGGTGCAGAGTTCTGATGTTGGTTGTATTGAATGTTGGTTTTGGTATGTTGTTAGTGTGGATGTCAGCAGATCATGATATTAGTTTGCAATCTCATCCCATTTTCGATCTGAATTCTCCAGTGAAATCCTTCTCTTAACTTCGCACAGTTGAACAGTTCAACAACATCACAATCCTCTCACCAGGACTATTTCAAAGATTGATCTCCCATTTCAGATTGGTTGCTGAATTAGTAGAATATAGTTTAAAACGTTAGTTCAAGTTATTGAAGACTCCTGGCAATGAATGGCTCTGACTTTAGGGTTTTGCTCAGATGCCATGTGCTGGTATTGTCATGGGTGCAGAATGACAGTGAGAATGAACAGAGGTGATAAAGAGGAGGGCAAGCTTCTGGAAGAGGGAGGAGGAATAAGAAAATGTTCTTGGCAAGAAACTATATCCATCAGTGTCTTCAGGAAGCAATTCTACTATCTCAAGCTCTGCAAGGAGCAGTGTGTAAAACATTTCCATTTTACAAAATAAGAGCCTGTTGCTGTAGCCTCTGAATAGAGCGAGGATGGCATTGCTTGTGCCAGGTAAATGACCATGGCCTTGAACTTCTTAACCTTGGGCTGTTTGAACATCGCAATCTCTGGCAGTTTTCTGTATCCTGTTGTGCAAGCGGGGTCACTGATGCTTTGCATGTAAACAGAGTGGAATAGCTTCCTTCTTGCTTACCAGGGAGAAAAAACTGGGGGCAGCATGTGGCTTCATCAGCATAGCTGGAGAGCCCATGGTGCTGGGTACCTCTGACTGGACACACAGAAGGATTGCAACCAGAAAGGATTTTGCTCCCTTAATGTCCAACTAGTATGTAATCAATCATCATGCTTATCCATGCTTGGGTCCTGGCACACTAGAGTCACATTGAGTGACCAGAGGGTGGTTACTGGTTAACAAGAGTTTCCCATTGATCACTGGGCTCATCATCGGCCTATAGATCAATACACATGGCTGGCATGTGTATAACAAAAGCCATATTGGCACATGGCATATCATTCATCAAATCAGTGGGGCTATTAAGCAATGATCAGCTCCTGGACTGTAGAATCATAAGATCCCTACAATGCAGCCAAAGGCCATTTGGCCCATTTTCACTTACTCTCTGACAGAGCATCTAATCGAAGCCCAACCCCTGCCTATCCTCATATTTATCCCACTAATCGCCCCAATCTACACATCCTGGGACACATAAGGGCAATTTAGCCTGGTCAATCCACCCAACCTGCACATTGTTGAATCAGTCTCAGCAGTCTCGAGAACATGTCATAATTTGCCATCATGTTTTATATCCTGCTCCAGCTCACTATCATGCTATTGAGTGTGCAGAGAGGAAAAAGGAGAAAGGCTGGGGGTTAATCCTCTGGAATGCCCACGATTGGCTAATCCGACTGTGATACCAGCAATCCGAAAACATCATTTTACAAGAATCCCTCTGCCCTGTACCATCCCTCTGTACTGTACATCCCCCTGTACTGTACCATCCCCCTGTACTGTACCATCCTTCTGTACTGTACCATCCTTCTGTACTGTATCATCCCCCTGTACTGTACATCCCCCTGTACTGTACCATCCTTCTGTACTGTACCATCCTTCTGTACTGTACCATCCCCCTATACTGTACCATCCCTCTGTACTGTACCATCCCCCTGTACTGTACCATCCTTCTGTACTGTACCATCCCCCTATACTGTACCATCCCTCTGTACTGTACCATCCCTCTGTACTGTACCATCCTTCTGTACTGTACCATCCCCCTGTACTGTACCATCCTTCTGTACTGTAAATCCCCTATACTGTACCATCCTTCTGTACTGTACCATCCCCCTGTACTGTACCATCCCCCTATACTGTACCATCCGCCTGTACTGACCATCCTCTGTACTGTACCTCCCCTGTACTGTACCATCCTTCTATACAGTACCATACTTCTGTACTGTACATCCCTCTGTACTGTACCATCCCCTATACTGTACCATCCCTCTGTACTGTACCATCCCCCTGTACATACATCTTCTGACTGTACCATCCCCTATACTGTACCATCCTTCTGTACTGTACCATCCCCCTGTACTGTACCATCCCCCTATACTGTACCATCCTTCTGTACTGTACCATCCCTCTGTACTGTACCATCCCTTATACTGTACCATCCTCTGTATGTACCATCCCCCTGTACTGTACCATCCTTCTGTACTGTACCATCCCCTATACTGTACCATCCTTCGTACTGTACCATCCCCCTGACTGTACCATCCCCCTATACTGTACCATCCTTCTGTACTGTACCATCCCCCTTTACTGTACCATCCCCCTATACTGTACCATCCGCCGTACTGTACCATCCTCTGTACTGTACCATCCCCCTGTACTGTACCATCCTTCTATACTGTACCATCCCCCTGTACTGTACCATCCCCCTATACTGTACCATCCTTCTGTACTGTACCATCCCTCTGTACTGTACCATCCCCCTATACTGTACCATCCTTCTGTACTGTACCATCCCCCTGTACTGTACCATCCTTCTGTACTGTACCATCCCCCTATACTGTACCATCCCCCATACGTACCATCTTCTATACTGTACCATCCCCCTGTACTGTACCACCCTCTGTACTGTACCATCCTTCTTACTGTACCATCCCTCTGTACTGTACCATCCCCCTGTACTGTACCATCCCTCTGTACTGTACCATCCCCCTATACTGTACCATCCCTCTGTACTGTACCATCCCTCTGTACTGTACCTACCCCCTGTACTGTACCATCCCCCTGTACTGTACCATCCCCCTGTACTGTACCATCCCTCTGTACTGTACCATCCCCCTGTACTGTACCATCCTTCTGTACTGTACCATCCCCCTGTACTGTACCATCCCTCTGTACTGTACCATCCCCCTGTACTGTACCATCCCTCTGTACTGTACCATCCCTCTGTACTGTACCATCCCCCTGTACTGTACCATCCCTCTGTACTGTACCATCCCCTGTACTGTACCATCCTCTGTACTGTACCATCCCCTGTACTGTACCATCCCTCTGTACTGTACCATCCCCCTGTACTGTACCATCCCTCTGTACTGTACCATCCCCCTGTACTGTACCATCCCTCTGTACTGTACCATCCCCCTGTACTGTACCATCCCTCTGTACTGTACCATCCCTCTGTACTGTACCTACCCCCTGTACTGTACCATCCCCCTGTACTGTACCATCCCCCTGTACTGTACCATCCCTCTGTACTGTACCATCCCCCTGTACTGTACCATCCTTCTGTACTGTACCATCCCCCTGTACTGTACCATCCCTCTGTACTGTACCATCCCCCTGTACTGTACCATCCCTCTGTACTGTACCATCCCTCTGTACTGTACCATCCCCCTGTACTGTACCATCCTTCTGTACTGTACCATCCCCCTGTACTGTACCATCCCTCTGCACTGTACCATCCCCCTGTACTGTACCATCCTTCTCTACTGTACCATCCCCCTGTACTGTACCATCCCTCTGTACTGTACCATCCCTCTGTATTGTACTAATCCTCTGTACTGTACCATCCCCCTGTACTGTACCATCCCTCTGTACTGTACCATCCCCCTGATCTGTACCATCCCTCTGTACTGTACCATCCCTCTGTATTGTACTAATCCTCTGAACTGTACCATCCCTCTGTACTTTACCATCCCTCTGTACTGTACCATCCCCCTGAACTGTACCATCCCTCTGTACTGTTCTACACCTCTACTGTATTATCCCTTTGTCCACTTTTTTGAGGCAGAACAATGTTTGTGACAGAATAGAGGTTGGTTAATCCACATTGGAATCTATCTAATTTTGCTCCCCATAAATATATCCTTACTCCCAAAAATATACCATGTCCGAGTGATTAGGTTGTGGTGGGCCAAAAGATTGTGGAATCAAGTCCAGTGATGTGCACAAGATCTGAGCAGATGCTCTTGTGCTGTACTATTGGAGGTACTAGCTTCTGGAACTGATGGTAAAATTAAGGTGCTGTCTGTCTCTCAGATGGATGTAAAAGAATGTATTTTAGTATTTTGAAGAAACATAGTATGCCATGTAGCACTCATCCAACATCACAAAAGCAGTTTATCTGACTGTGATATTGCCTGCTGTGTTTCCAATATTACAGCAGTGCCTGCCCTTCCTGGGCTTTGGGATGTCATAAGATGCTGAAATGTATCAGATAAATGCAGCAGTTTTCTTCCAAGGGCCGGTGGTGTCTAATTTGCTCCCAATCCAACGATGTCATCAGTTATTCTTCATGTCCTGGCATTCCTTTTCCACTAAGAAGTCTCACAGCACCAGATTAAAAACCAACCAGTTTATTTGATAGTAATCGCACAAGCTTTTGGAAATGGTGTTCCTTCGTCAACCTTCCATACACCTGACAAAGGAACGCTGTTTCCGAAAGCTTGTGAGATTACTATCAAATAAACCTGTTGGACTTTAACCTGATGTTGTGAGACTTCTTACTGTGTTTACCCCAGTCCAATGCCGGCATCTCCACATCATCCCTTTTCCAGCCATAGTTGTGCAGAGTTGCTTTCTCAGGATACGAGGCAGGAGGAAAGCAGCCGCTGTGTTGTATTTCTTCCTGTGAGAAATCCTGTAGCAGTCATGCAACATTGGGATGGTAAACATGATCACCGTGGTTACTGACAAGCTAAAGCTCATCTGCAACTCCCTACAGGCAGCCATCTTGTCAAATCCATATCATTTCAACAACCACCAAGGGATTGCCTAGGAGCCTGTGGCTTCACTGAGCTGCAGAGATATGACATTTCCCTTACCCTCAGTCTGCCTGACCGTTCAAATCTACCATTCCCTTCAGCTGTGGAAATGGCTGAAAATAGATTGAGATGCCTTTTGACCTTCTCTGGATTTCTGTCTCCCTGTGGTGCTACCACTTTAATTACCCTCATTCCTTTAAATTCCCCTTGTTTACTATTCCCCCCACCATCATTTATGAGCCTTCATTTGGATCAGTCCAGATCTGCCTGGAAAATGATATGATGAAGCCGAGCTGGGAGGATTGGATGCAGAGGGCTCAGTGCCACTTGAGTCAGTGAGAAAGCTGCCGGTCATTGCTGTATCTGTCAGCTCAGCCCTGCTTATTCCAGTGCTCCCCTTGTCTGCCTGCTGTGCTACTCAGACCATTATTGTGCCATGAAAATTCTGACGCACTGTCTGCCCACCCACTATTCCAGGAATTGGCAGCCCAGGCACTGAACTTAATCCAAATAGGTCATTCTGTTTTCCGCATGCTTCACCAGGCTATACTGCAAGTTAGCAGTGATTTCTGGTGCCTTTCCATTTCAACATTATACGCCTGAAGTTCACTGTTCTATCAGCCGTGGCATGATGTTAATGCTGCCACCTCTGAGATTGAAAGAACGTGGAGCCAATTCGAGAAACTCTGGAACACTTTGACAAGTCTTAAATTCAACCTTGCACCTTATTTTTAAATGTGGAAAACTGACACGACAATTTTATTCTACATATTTCACTGAAAGCATTATTATAACTGGTGACTCTTTGTGCAAATTTTAACTTCAACAATTCTGGGGGTCACATTCAATTTATAGAATCACTATAGTGCTGAAGAAGGCCATTTGGCCCATTGAGCCTGCACCAACAGAAATCCCCACCCAGACCCTATCCTTATAACCCACTATTTACCCTACTAGTACCCCAACATGGGTCAATTTAGTGCCCTAACCTGCATGTCTTTGGACTGTGAGAGGAAACTGGAGCACCAGAGGAAAACTGCAAACACAAGGGAGAATATGCAGTCTCCGCACAGACAATTCTCAAGGCTGGAATTGAACCCGGATCCCAGGCACTGTGAGGCAGCAGTACTAACCACTGTGCCACAGTGCCACCCCTGTATTTTCATTGCAGAAGTCTGTAGCCTGCTGAATTTGATTGTCTCCTCTGATACATGAGGAATGGCCGAATGGGGTGAGGTACCCTTGGTTGATTTCAGGATAGTTTTCCAGGAGTGGAACAAGGATTCTGAGGGTGAGGGTGAGGGAATAGTGAGGGCAGATGATTAGCAGGTTTGAGTGCTGCAGCTAACAGCCAAGCACATTATGAATCTCCCTGAGTGTTGGGAGAATGCAAGAGTTTGATAACCTCATGTAGACAGCAGGAAAACATTTGACCTCATTGTTAAAACAGTCTAACTTTCGGATATGAAATTTCATTTAAATAAATCCTTTGTTATTGCTGTCCTGAATGCTAATGATAAGACAGTGTTTATGAACTGGCTCAACACACAGGCAGCATTGATAACTTAATTTTATGTATTTATGTATATTACAGACAAAAACAGAATCTTTGCTTACATTTTCACACATTCTTTCCATACTCTGCCCGGGATTCATGCAGCAAAGGCTACAGTTTTCACAGTGCTTATTATTATTTAACAGCTTTATTTTTATTGTGCTGATCATTTGAACTTTTCCAAAATAAACAGACGGAAAATTTGTCAGAAAGTTTATTTTTCAATCTGCTGGTAATACAGGCTGAGAGTTGGTCACTGTGTAACTGTACAGAATCTCAGTTTAATCAGCAGGATAAGAAGTGTTTAGTAATAACATAAAGAATATGCATTTAGAGTGTCTGTCAGTACCACAGGATCTCCCCAAGCACCTTACAGCCAGAGGTACTTGTGAAATATAGTCACTGCTGGCGAGTAAGGAATCAGTTCATTTGTACAAGCAAAGTCCCACAAATAACAGTGAGAAAATAACTAGTTAATCTGATTCAGTGATGTTGTAACAATTCCTAAAAGCATACAAAATAGGAGCAGGCGTAGGCCATTCGGCCCTTTGAGTTTGCTCTACCATTCCTTTTGGTTGATCATCCAACTCAATAGCCTGATCCCGCCTTTCCTCAGTATCCGATAGATTCCTCCAGCTCTCCCCCTAATCTTGTCCTTTTTTTATTCATTCATGAGATGTAGGTGTCACTGGCTGGACTGCATTTATTACCTATCCCTAATTGAACCGAATGGCTTGTTCGGCTTTATAGAGGAATTTAAAAGTCAACCTCATAGGTCAGACCAAGTAAGGGCAGCAGATTTTAAAGAACAAAGAACAGTACAGCAAAGGAACAGGCCTTTCAGCCCTCCAAGCCTGTGCTGATCATGATGGTTGTTAAACTAAAACTGTATGCACTTACGGAGTTCATATCCTTCATTTTCTACCTTATTCCTGTATTGTTTAGATGCCCCTTAAATGCTGCTTTCACTACCTTCTCAGGCAGTGTGCTCCAGACATTCACTACCTTCTATGCAAAAAACTTACTTTGTACATCTCCTCTAAACTTTTCCCCACGCACCATAAACCTATATCGTCTTGCACTAGGAAACAGCATCTGACTATTCATCCGTGCCACTCATAATCTATCAGATCGTCCCTCAACCTCCATTGTTTCAGGGAGAATTTCCTTCCCTAAAGGGCATTAGTGAATCAGATGGGTTTTTCCAGCAATCGCCAATGGTTTCATGGTCATCATTAGACTTGTATTTCCAGCTTTTTATTGAATTCAAATTTCACCGTTTGCTGTGGCGGGATTCAAATCCAGGTATCCAAAGCGTTATCCTGGGTCTCTGCATTGAAAATTCCACTCCGCCACTGACTCCCCCTGAGGAATAGGATATAATTTTGCTGGTGCTATCCTCTATCATTACTGTTGCCTTTGTGAAATTCAATCTACTTCATCAAAGATCAGTGCTTGAACACAAATACTGGGTTTAATTATTAGGCTCTAAAGGGGTAGTGCAGGGATGGTTGGATAGGAATTTTTTTTTGCTATGAGCCAGTGTGATATATCTTTCCATCCTTGAACCATTTTCCTGGAGATGGAGAGAGGGGTAGTAAGGCTAATCATCACCCAGTGGGTGGGGCGTCAACTAAGTCCCCCTGTCGGAGGTTAGCTGGCACACTGGGGAGGTCTGTGCTCTCCAAAGACAGGCTTTAAGGTTCTCACTGCCTGTTTGAAATTAGCAGCCCCAGTGGACTAGCCTTTGGAGCATATCCCCACCCCAATGATGGCCTGTTGCTAAAGGCATTTTTAATGTTAATATTTTGACAGTTGGAAGAAGGATGTCTCTCTAAAAAAAACAGCCTCCTATTGACCCCCCAGTTTTGAGAGAACAAAGAACAAAGAAGAACAAAGAACAACACAGCACGGGAAACAGGCCCTTTGGCCCAACGAGCCCGCGCCACCGTCCTAAGAGAGCTTGCTCACTGTGCTTCATTAACCAGTCCAGGGACATTTCCTGCCAAATGGCTATCCTTCTCAGCAGTGTGAACCTCTGACCTCCATTTGACCTGATGTCCCCAGGGAAAATCCTGCCCTTTGTCTCACCATCTCAGCACTAAATGCAATGGCCGCGTTTCAGGTTGTTGTGGGGGGATTGAGGGGGAGTGGGGGGTGATCGGGGCTCACCTCACTCCACCCCCAACACCCATCCCAGAAGAAAAATCGATTCCAAACCAACCATCTTAATAAAGCGTGCCCACAACGATAACACGCTGCCAGCGGCTTAACAAGCTCAGGGATGGACATCTACCCCTCCATCAAATGAAGAGCTGCCCTTTCAGAGCTGCTGCCCAATCTGATGGTCCAGCTACTGTAACCATCCCAGCAGCGCTACAATTTAATAATGGCTGCTGCCGGGACTGCAAGCAGCTCCCAGGGTGAAGAGGTGGAGAGGTGGAAATCCAAAGTTTCAGATTGGGAGGGTTCAGGGAGCCTCGGAAGGGAGGCAATAGGTTTTGGAGGCCAATTGGAGGATTTAGACAAGTTGATGGAATGGGCAGATAAATCAAATGCAGAGAAATGTAAGATAATGCATATTGGTAGGAGTAACATGGAAAGAACATAAGATTAGAGGCAAAATTCTAAAGTGGGTGTAGGAGTAGAGGGTCTTACAGTATAAATCATTGAAGATGGCAGGACAGGTGGAAAGAGCAGTTAATAAAGCATTATAATATATTGGGAGAATTTAGCACGGCCAACATACCTAACCAGCACGCCTTTCAGTTCGTGGAAGGAAATCCACGTAGACACGGGGAGAATGTGCAAACTCCTCACCAACAGTGACCCAAACCAGGAATTGAACCTGGGTCCCTGGCGCTGTAGGGCAGCAGCGCTAACCATGTGCCACTATGCCGATATTTGGCAAAGATGAGATTGGCCTCAGCTGTAATACCTTGAGCAGTCAATCAGTCTAGATTCATTACTGACAAATCCTTTTCTTGGATGAAATAACAAAGATGTATCCCAATTCCAATCCTCAAAAGCGAGGCTGAGGAAAAATTGGCAATAGCAAATAAATTTCTTGGCTTTGGCTGTGAAAACTGACTGTCAGTCACCAGTGGGTTTTAAAGCCCCTGACCTGCCCAACATTCCCCTTTGACGAACATGTCTTACCCTGTCTAGCTGGCTCCAGTCCCTTGTCATGTAAAACAGCTTCTTATTAAAACTGCTTACAGTTTGCTGGATTGACAGCTCATTCTCTGTATTAGATCCTCTCTGATGCTGCACCAACAGACACTTGGGGCATTGTTTCCCTTCACACAGTGCCTGAGGGACACTCTCTAATAACACGGGCTGTGTATTCTCGCCCACATTATAAGACGCCCAGGTAATATTAAACAAAGCACTCATCATGGTTAGTTAAAGCCTTTCATCTTCTTCCCAGACTTCTTGATCTTGCAGCAACACGGAGCTCAAACTTGGCCTTCAGACACTCGTGTCAGTCTTCCGGGGAAAGATCTGTGATGTACCCAAGGGTGCCTCCGGGAGTGATGGCTTTGAAATCGTGTCAGCCACATCACAGGCCGAGGAGATTGAGCAACGCACTCAATTCACCTGATATGGCAGAAGTATTGAGCCACAGGGCTGGGACACTCCCAGGCTGGATTCCTGCTGACTGCCATGGTCGCAGCTGGGGTGCTCGGCCTAGCTCAGTGTCCCTGTGCTAGAGGGATGAAGTCCTCTGTGGATGGTGGTTCTTGGCTCTCTCCGCCCCTTCAAGGAAATGTGTGTGTGTTTGCAGAGGTTATGTGGCTTCTATGGTTGAATATCCCATCACCATTCCCTGCTAAGTGTGCTGACTTGGCTGGGTATTCTGGAGGGCTGCTGATAGCAGCTGGCTGATGTGTAGGAAGCTTCTCAGCTCATGTGAATTGTCAGTCTAATACACTGGCTCCATTCTCCTTCTTACACTCAGATCAGAGAGCTCAGCTGCAGGTTGGCAACAGGATGTTCAAATAAACACAGGATACTCCTGCAGCTTAAACCTTAAAGTGGACAGATTACTCATACAGTTCATGGTAATTGTTCACTGTTTGTCCAATTGACACATTCTGCTCATCAGGGCAATGGTCACCTTGAGTCTGATAGGAAGAAACCCAGCATTCTCCAAAGGAAAAGAAAGGATCTCCATTTACCTAGCACCTTTCACATCCTCACGATATCCCACCACCTCTTTCAGACACTGAAGCATTTCTGGGGAGATCTTGTGTAGCAGTGGGCAGTGTCCCTGTTTCTGATCCAGAAGCTTCAGGTGTGAGTCCCATCCCAGGACTTGATGGCCAGGGAAAGTGCATTCATAACGTGATCAAACAGGTTGAGTATCAACCTGCAAATCTTTCCAAACATGTCAATAGCTGGTGGTAAGAATGGGAGAGACTCCTGGTCAGCTATATTTCACATGGAGTGATGCCCCTCAAGCTATGAGCCCTTGGCAACAGACTAACAACTTGTTCTGAAAATTACTAATGATCGAAATGTCTGTCTTAGTGCACCACTAGGCATGGGAGGAGAACTGGGGAAGTATTTTTGAAGCGAGGTTACCATCGTAGGGTTGGCAGGCAGATTGCAATCAGTAAGTCTCCATAAACAACAAAGATCAGGCAAGCTGCATTTTAGAGACTAAGCAGTGACCGGGCAAACCCTTTGGGCGTGTAACACATTTCTAGTGGTGTCAGTGAGACCAGCCTGGCTTCTGCGAGATTAGGCAGTGCCATGTGCAGCCCAGGAGGCATTCACCGCTGCGCAGACCAAGTACATTGAATTGGTGTGCTCCTGACAGCCCGTAGCCCAGCTGACTGGTGTGACACCAGGATTTTAAATTGAGATCAGACCAGTCCTGGCAACGTCTGTGCTGTCCATTCCTGCAGGGAGAAGCATGAAGTAGCAAGATGTGGGCCTTGTGGTAGTGCCCGTAAAGAGCCAGGCACCCTGATTGCAGGTAAGCTCGAATTTTGGAAATGTTTTCCCTTGGGAAGTATGTGAAAGTACTGTGTGGTGTTCTGGAGATAATTTGGACCATTTGCCAGACAGCATTGTTGCATAGGGATCACAGAGCAATAGGTAACCTGTACATGGCAAGGCAGCAACATGACCCCTCTGCATTTGCAGGGTAGCAGGACTGGAGGTTGCAGAGAGGACAGGCTGTACTTTGTGCCCTCTGCCAACTTGGTGCCAGGTTCTGCAATGCATCATGATAGTGATATGAGACCAGTTAATGAATCCGACATCTTGGTGCATATACTGATTCAGCACTCCCCATGTGCAATGTCCTCATTTGAGTCTTTTGATTTGATTTGTGTTATTATTGTCGCATGTATTAGTATCCTGTGAAAAGGATTGTGCCCTAAAATATGTCACTCATAAAGAAGGAAAGGAATGTAATGTTACAGTTATAGCTACGGAGTAAGAAAAGATCAACTTCCTATAAGATAGGTCCATTCAAACGTCCAATGGTAGCAGGGAAGAAACTGTTCTTGAGTTGGTTCTTACATAACCTCAGACTTTTGTATGGTTTTCCCGACGGTAGTGGTGGAAGAGAGAATGTTCAGCAGATCTTGTCTGCAGCTCTGACTTGGGTCAACTGGAAAACAAGTTATCCTCTCATCCTGCCACTGGTAGCTCAGCCATGCTGGTGGCTACCTTGTGCTGATCATAACTCTGTGCCAATTCCCAAGATATGTGTAGTATCAGCATCTGAGCTAAGGCCTGTGTGTCTCCATTCAGATCAGGAGATGGAATCTCTTTATCAGTGTTCTGTTTCTCAGCACCACACCCCCTCCCCCACCCACCCTCTGCCCAGCAGCTCCTGTAGCTGGGTAAGCAGTGGATCATGGAGGTCTGAAAGCAGGAACTTACAAAGAGAAAGCTGGTACAATGGAGGTAGGATAGTGTGGGAAACAAGAGAAACATGATCACATTATTAATAGTTTAGCCAGCAGAATGAGGCCGGGCTGGGAGTTTAGATGGGACAGAAGACCCATGGGGCATGATGTGACCTTCCATGTTCTTAGCAATGTTGAACACTATAAGTTCCATTGCAATCCATGCCATGATGAAGAGAATCATCTCTACCGTGAGCCTCAGGGAAAGTGACATCTATATTGTCAGGATGATGGAGAAAAACCCTGAATTATATACAGACATACTGAAATTCTAAATAAGAGTAGTGGTATCAAAAATGGAAATAGAAGCTAAAGATGATCAAAGATATAAATTCAGTCAGTGGCTGAATTGCTGGTGAGCGATACCAGCAGATAGACAATGGAATGCCACCCTGTCTAAAGATAGGATAGATCAAAATCACACAAGCCATTCAGGAACAAATTATCATCTCTTGTGGAGACAATGGAAGCTGATTATCACCTTAGCATGAATGATACCCTGTGAGCAATGTCACAGACCAGTTTGTGGATTTTTACTTTCCAGAATATACAAAAACTGGATAAGAGCCAACTGAAAAACAGGAGGAAAGACAGCAGCAGATCCCTGCTAACTCCAGCTGGTAGCTCTCCTGAAACAAGCCAAGGCAGCAAAACCAGAGTGGAAAAGGAAACAGGGCAGCTTCTCAACTAAACCACAGAATACTGGAATCTCGAAACTGACTATTTACCAGCTAAAGTCAGCGCCGATGGATTCATGAATTGCAACAGTGCAACGTTCCATCATCAACTCTTCATGGACAAGTCAAAAGCTGATTTGTATATATTTTTTACTTACCTTAGGACTCGATGTTCATTTCTAACGTGACTGAATGTGTACTCAAGTGTTTTATCAGTTTTTATGTGTTAGTAGCTAATAAACTTACACTTTTTTAACTCAAGAAAGCCTGCATGAATTCACTTCGTTTAAAACATAATTATTGGGCTGCAAAAGATACCCTCAAGGGAAGAGATCCTTGTAAAATTAATCTTGTTCTTCTCAACTCTAATGAATATAATTCTAGCCAACTCAATCTCACCTCATACATCAGTTCCATCATCTGAAGAATCAGTCTGGAAAGCGTTCTGCACTTTTCCTCTAAACCAAAATCATCCTTCTTCAGATAATGAGATCAAAACTGCACACAATATTCTAGGTGAGGCCTCACCAAGGAGATGTATAATTGCAGCAAGACATCCCTGCTCCAGCTCTCAAATTCTCTCGCTATAAAGGCCAACATAACATTTGCCTTCTTTAGTACTTGCTGCATCTACCTGCTTATGTATAGTGACTGGTCTATGAGGGCACCCAGGTCTCATTGCACATTTTGCTCTCTCAATCCATAGCTATTCAGATAATAATCTGCCTTCCTGTTTTTGCTACTAAAGAAGATAACCTCACATTTATCCATATTAAATTGCATCTGCCATCCCTTTGTCCATTCACTCAGCCTGTCCAAATCTAACTGAAGCTTCTCTGCATCCTCCTCACAGCTCACCCTCTTATCCTGCTTTGTGGCATCTGTGAATTTGGAGACAATACATTTAAATCATTAAGACATATTAATCAGCATTAATTTAGCATTAATTAACTACAGGGATTGCCTATTTCAGAAATAGCTCATCTTCGAACTTCCTCGGCCCCGTCACTATAAAGGATGATTGTGCCACAATAAGAAATAAATGGCACAGTGGCACAGTGGTTAGCACAGTGCTAGGGACCTGGGTTCAATTCCCCGCTTGGGTCACTGTGTGGGGTTTGCACATTCTCCCCATGTCTGTGTGGGTTTCCTCCTGGTGCTTTGGTTTTATCCCAAAGTCCAAAGATTAGGTGCATTGACTATGCTAAATTCTTCCTCAGTGTAGTCGAGTAGGTGCCTGAGTATAGCGACTAGGGGATTTTCATAGTGATTCCATTGCCTTGTGAATGTAAGCCAACTGATGATTAATAAAAAGACTTTGAAGGTGTTACTTTAAACTTTTGCCATTGGTGGGAAACATGGCAGTGGATGAGCTGATTTTCTCTGTATGTACAATGGAAGCCCAAAGCATTAGTGCTGGCAGTGAAAATGAAACTTATTGCAATGCCTTTAAGAAGAGAGGGCAAGATTGAAGTGAGCATCAAGCTTGCTTGTAGCAATGATCTCTTTGAAGTTGCATCAACCGTAGCCAAGTCTTGGCAGCATTTGAAATAATATTACTGGTATTTGGAAAGAATCTGGTGGTATTTCTGATAAACCTCATGGTGTATGACATTAAAAATCAGCTCTGATTAAAATAAAAGCAAGACAAGCTGACACAGAGAATCACAGAATTGTTACAGAGCAGAAAGAGGCCAATTGGCTCATCATATCTGTACCAGCTCACCAAAACACCATTCTTCTGTCTTCTCCCTTTAAATGTTCACATTCTCCCGATTCAGACAATCGTCTCATTCCCTTTTGAACGCTTTGATTGAAGGAAGAGATTGAGAAGCTGGAGGTGAAAGAACAGCCTATTTTGACTGGGCCGTCCAAGGTATCACATTACCGTGCATTCAAAGCCTATCTGAAGTCGATGCCTCCAGGTTGGGAGGAGAGAAACTTGGAGATGAAAACAGATCAAAATTACAAAGTAGTTCAAAAGCCACAAGCAACAAGCACCCTGGCCAATATACCAATGAATGTCAACTCTTCGAAGGACAGACACACACTAGAGTCAGTTGTGTAAAGGTCACTTTTGAAGATTTGAACTCATTCATCTGATATTCTGCCTACAATTTCCGAGCAGAATTGGATGAAATTTGTGAAAGACAGTGCAGCAATATAACAGTGCAGATCCATGCTGTTAAACATAGCAGGAGCTGAGACTTCCAGCAGTAAGTTAGTTTGTGTTAAACATCCAGCAGTTTCCTTATTTCCCCTCCTTACTTATTCAGCTGACTGATCCTCACATTACACTTGCAGCTCTATAATATGCCTTTGTAAACTGCTTCAGCCCCCTTGAGCCCATGAAGACTGCAACAGTGTTCATGCATTGAGAAACAACCTACATATTTAACCAGAGTGGCGTCAGTTACCTAGACTTAAATAACAGCCAATGTTTTTACATTTGCCTTTTCTCCGTAGGTATTCAGTGTTCTTTTCCGTTCCTTGGCAATGCAGTTGGGAAGGGAGCTTTCCAGCCTTCTGTCAATTCTCGGTTAAAACTGCAGGGATTTATTTCCAATTACGTTCTCTCTACCCATTCCTTTTTCTGCCTTCATCCATTTCTATGAACAGTTTCAGAGTTGTTTCTGTCAGTAATATAGACAATGGCTTTATGGTCAAATATGTAATTTGATGAACAACAAATGCTGCAGACTAGAAGATGCTCAGTTTGATTTTCATTCTGTGGTAGGTTAGCTGGTCGCAGGTAGGGGTACCTAACCTTAACAAAGAACAAAGAGCAGTACAGCAAGAGAACAAGCCCTTCAGCCCATCAAGCCTGTGCCAACACAGATGCCTTTCTAATCTAATATTTTCTTGCCTTGTGGTCCATATCCCTGTATTCTCTACCTATTCATGTATCCATCCAGATGCCTCTTGAATGTTCGTATAGAATCTGCTTTCACCACTTCCTCTGGCAGTGCATTCCAAGTGTTCACCACCCTCTGTGTGAAAAATTTGCCCCTTACAATTTTTCTTAGCTTTCCCTCTCTCAGTTTTAAACTAGGCTCCTAAGAAATCGACGCTTAATCCTGGGGAAACGACTCTGGCCATCTGCTCTATCCAAGCATGTCATAATCTTATAAACCTGTATCAGATCTTCCTGCATCCTCCGATGTTGCAATGAAAACAATTGAAGTTTATTTAACCTTTCTTCTTAGTTTACATCCTCCAAACCGGGCAACATCCTGATAAATCTCTTATGCACCCTTTCCAAATCATCAATATCCTTCCGGTAATGTGGTAATCAGAATTATACACAATACTCTGAATGTGGCCTAACCAAAGTTTTTTACAGCTGCTACACGATTTTCCAATTCCTATGCTCGGAGCTCTGACCAATGAAGGCCAGCATGCCATACACCTTCTTCATCAACTTGTCCACCTGAGCTGCCACATTCAGTGAACTGTGGATCTGCACGTTTAGATCCTTCTGTATGCTAATATTTTCAAGGACTTTACCATTTACTGCATTCTTTCCTTCTACCGATTTTCCAAATCACATCACCTCATATTTATATCTAGTGATAGTATCGCTAGATTATAAATCCAGAAATTCAGCTAACTGTTCAAATCCCATCATGGCAGATGGTGAAATTTAAATTGGGATTAAAAATCTACTGACGACTATGAAAGCTTTGCTGATTGTCAGAAAACCCCATCTAGTTCACTAATGTCCTTTAGGGAAGGAGATCTGCTCTTTTTACCTGGTCTGGCCTACATGTGATTCCAGAATCCAGCAATGTGGTTAACTCTCAACTGCCTTCCAAGGGCAACTAGGTTTGGGCAATAAATGCTGATGAGCCAGTGATGCCCATGTCTCATGAATGAGTAAAAAAGAGGTGGAAGATTGTTGGGTGGATTGTGATTGGCTTGGGACTCCTGGACTAGCCAAGAGAATAACCCATCAGGGTTTGTACTCCTGGTGGTGGTGACAACCCAATAGGGCTGTCAATCACTGCTCATGGGTTCAAGCTTGGAGAATGAAACCACACTCCAAATATCAGTGCCTTCAGGAGGGGGAGGATGAAACATGAATAGCAAGAATTGAGCTTATGAGTTCAGCAATGTAATTATGTAAGAGAGTACAGCACACTCCTCATCTACTCTCAGTATAAAGGATCCAGCCTTCTTTACTTCAATATTGTGGTGTTCTAGTCTGTAGCATGTCTCATGGACTGTGCCAAGTCTTGTTTAAAGGAGAAGGTACAGAGCAGGATTCCATTCTCAATAACAGAGGGAGACAATGTTGTCATTAGAGTAGAGATATGTGCTAATTCTCTGAGGGAGACGGGTTCATATCCCATCATGGCACCTGGTGACATTTCAATTCAGTTAATAAATTTAGGTCATCTTGTTACACGCCACCCCACTTCCCCTCGTGGATTCTGAGACCGAGGGGAGAACGTGAAATTGCACGGACAGGACTCCCTCTAGAGTCTCGCGCACCTGACCTCACAGTGATTTGAATAAAATTGGACAGATCACCTGACATCAATCTTGGCACTGGAAATGACAATGGCAAACATAGCCCTGTTGGCCCTGCAAGGTCCTCCATACAAACAACTAGGGGCTTGTGCCAAAACTGGGAGAGCTGCCTCACTGATTAAGCACGTGACAGTCTGATATAGTTACACTCACGGACAATGTTCCAGACAGCACCATTTTCACTGATAGATCTGACCCAACAGAGGAGGTAGCACACTGGTATATAGTTAGGAGGGAGTTCTCAATATTGACTCTGGACTCCATCAGGCCAAACATAGACAAGGAATACTATTTATCCTTTTGGAAAACTATTTGGAGAAAGCAAAAGGGTTACTAGGTCACAGAATGTATTCTGAGTGAGGGATTGCAATGTCCATCACCAAGAGTGACTCAGTAGCACCAATATAGATTAGGTCCTAAAGGATTTAGCTGTTAGACTGAGACTCTGGCAAGTGATCAGGGAATCAGCAAATGTAAAACATACTTGACCTCATCCTCACAAAAAAGTCCATGACAGTATTGGGAGGAGTTACCACTGCACAGTCCTGTGGAGACAAAACCCTGTGTTCATATTGAGGATACCTTCCATTATATGGCACCATCACCATGTTAAATGGGATAGACTGTGAACAGATCAAACAACTGAAAACTGGACAGCCATGAGGTGCTGTGGGCTATCAGCAGCAGCAGAATTGTACTCAGCCACAACCTGCAAGCTCGTGGCCTGGTGTGTCCACACTTTACCATTACCACCAAGGCAGGGGATCAACTCTGGTTTAATGAAGAATGCAGGACAGGATGCATGGAGCAACTCCCGGCATATTTAAAAGGAAGTCTCAACCTGATGAAGCTACAACACAGGACTACTTGTAAGCCAAATAGCACAAACAGCAAGTGGCAGATTGAGTTAAACGATCCCACAACCAATGGATCAGATCTAAGCTCTGCAGTCCTGCCACATCCAGTCGTGAATGTCACAAGCCATGCTAAACTGACCCTAGTGTCAGGAGGATTAGCAGGGTGAATATGAGGGATTACGGGAACAGAGTCTGGGTGGGATTGTGGTCGGTACAGACTCGATGGGCTGAATGATCTCCATCTGTACTGTAGATATTCTATTCTATTTTATTCAATTCTATTATAATAGTGGTGGACAATTTCACTGGAAAAGGAGGCTCCACAATATCCTCACCCTCAATGGCGGAGGAACCCAGCACATCAGTGCAAAAGATAAGGCTGAAGCACTCGCTACAATCTTTAGCCTGAAGTACCGATTGGAGGATCCATCTCAACCTCCTCTAGAGGTGTCCAGCATTATAAATGTCAGTCTTCAGCAATTCAATTCACTCCACATTGACCAAGACATGGCTGAAGGTACTGGATACTGTAAAGGCAATGGGCCCTGACAATATTCTGACAGTAGTACCGAAAGACTTATTCTCCAGGATTTGTCACACTCCTAGCAAGCTGTTTCAGTACAACTACAATAGCGAAGTTTACTCAACAATGTAAATAAAACCTGTCCATGGATATCCTCTTTATAAAAAGCAGAACAAATCCAACTCAACCAATTACCGTACCATTACTCCACTCTCAACCATCAGTAAAGTGATGGAAGTGGTCATCAACAGAATAACCTGCTCATGGATGCTCAGCTTAGCTTCTGCCGGGCCATTCAATTCCTGGCCTCATTACAGTCTTAGTCCGTAAATGGACAAATGAGCTGAACTCATGAGATGAGATGAGAGTGACAGCCCTTGATTTCAAGGAAGCATTTGCTTGAGTATGACATCAGCAAGCCATAATCAAATTGAAATTAATAAGGAAAATCTTCCGCTGACTGGGGTCATACCTAACACAAAGATCAATCATCACAATCCAGGCCATCACTGCAGGAGTTTCTCAGATCAGTGTCCTTACTTCAAACATCTTCAATCTTCTTTCCAGTGTAGGCTCAGAAATGGGAATGATCACTGATGGTTAAGCAAAGTTGCATTTCATTTGCAGATTTACTTGCAGAAGATTGTCCATGCTCAAATGCAGCATATCTGTACAACATTGCAGCTTGGGCTGATAATTGACAAGTAATGTTTGTGACAGCCAATTTCTATGGCCGACCCTCTCCAACAAAAGAGAATCTAACCATCTAACCACAATGTGCAAGGACAGGGATTGCGGGTAGAGGTGGGAACATCGGGGTAGTGGCGCAGGCTCGTTGGGCTGAAGGGCCTGTTTCCCATGCTGTTTTGTTCTTTGTTCTTTGTTCTTTGACATCACCATTGTTGATATCTTTGGGCCCCACCATTTACTACTGAACCAACTTACTGCAGTGTGCCACAGGAATTGCAGTGGGTGAGGCATGGACCACACAAATGTCCATTGATCTTGGGCAGGATTTTGTGGGGCAATGTGGCTGAAAAATCCCACTCAGTATCTACAAGAGTGGGTTAGAGGCTGGGAATTCTGCAGTGAGTTACTCACTTTCTGACTTCCCAAGCCTGTCCACCATCTACAAATCAGGAGTGTGATGAAATACTCCCTGTTTGCCTGGATGAGTGAAGCTCCAAAATCACTCAAGGAGCTCGACAGCATCCAGGATAAAGCAGCCTGTTTGAGTGACATCCCATCCAATATCTTAAACATTTACTCTCTCCACCTTGGGCATTATGACTGGAGTGTGTACTATCTACTAAGGCAAATCAACAAAGCTCCTTTATCAACACATCCTAAACCTGTGATTTATACCACCTAGAAGGGTAAGAACAGTGAGAGCATGGGAACAGTACCAACTTAAAGTCATTTAATAATGGGCAATAAACATCTGAATTTTCATAAAACATCCCAGTGACACCCAGAACACAAGAATGATTTATTTCAATGTGATGTGGTAGTACCAGCTTTAAATATCTTGGTGGTGATGGTATGTGGGTGGTGATGGTAGATGTATGTGTGGCGGTTGTGATAGGTATTTGGGTGTAATGGTTCAGGTCAGAAACTACAAAATGTTTTATGAATGCCTGAACCACAAGTTTTTCATCTTGAATTTGGCTGGAATAAGAATGAGATGTTTCACTTCAGGTATAATTCAAGTGAGCCACTAGGGATTTATTATCAAACAAAGTTTATTTAAGAACATAGTTAATATGTATAGTAAGAAAATTAGCAACAGCGTTTATCAATTACAGACAAGAAATAAAACAATCACTATAATGTATAACTCTTAATGAATATCTTTAATATGCTCCAGTTAAAACCAAAATCCAATAAACAAAACCCTTTAAATAGATTTATCACTGCACAGGCTAAAGCTCACATAATACCAGAATCCAGTTCTCTGTGTTGAATGCTGATTTCAAATGATCTTGAAACCTCAGAGAAGCTTGTGGTCTTCAGCTTCCCAAACACCAAAACACCAGACATTTTACTGCAAGATGGTAAACTAGATGTGCTTTCAGTTGAATGGTAAAACTTTCAAAATAAAAACAGAGAAAGAGACTTCTTTCAACTATGCTTCTAACATTGCGGTCAAAATGAAACTAAAAACTAACTCAGTCACTTGAGCTGCACATGTTTTTATTGTTCCTCCAAACAATGACATCAGCTAAGGCTGTGAGCTGAGACACTGACTGAGAACTGCAGACATCATGATTTAGAAAAAAAACACTTAAAGAGGCAGTAATGTCACAATGAGTGTTGGTGGTGATGAACATATATGTGTTGTTGATGGATATATTTATGATGGTGATGGATATATGTGTGGCGGTGATAATGAGCATATATATGGTGGTAGTGATGGGTATATATGCATGGTGATGGTGAGTAAATGTGAGGTAGTGATGGGTATATATGTGGTAGTGATGATGGATATATGTATGGGTATATGTATAGGGGAGATGGGTACATGTGTGCTGGTGATGATGGGTATATATGTGGTGGTAGTGATGGGTATATGCATGATGGTGATGGGTGCATGTGTGGTGGAGATGGGTATATGTATGGTGATGATGGGTATATGTATGGTTGTGATGTTCGGTGTATATGAGGTAGTGGTGATAGATATGTGTGTAATCGTGATTAGTATATCTATGGTGGTGATGGGTATATGTAATGGGGTGATGGGTAGTAGTTAGTTGTGGTAGTTGTGGTAGTTGTGTGTTGGTGATAGGTATTTTGTGGTGTGATGCACTATTTTGGAGATGTGTTCTTCTCAGTAAAACACACTGCTGAAAGTTGGAAGAGCTTGTTTGTTGGCTACTTGTGAAATCACAGCCTGTACCCTAACTGGAAATATTCCCAGGCTGCTGCCTGCATTCTGCTTATTTTCATGGAGAAAGCATCGTTTGAAGAATTTAATTCCTTTCAGATGTGAAACTGTCAAGTTCAATAGCACCTCAGCAAAGAAATAAAATAAATTAAAGCATGACTGACATTTTTTTATTTTATTCACAGTGAGCATTCATTGCAAGTGGCAACATGTCCTGTTGTACCATTCTATTACTCAAATTACACATCAGATTCCACCTTTTAGTCTTCAACATATAAACACACAGAGCTTTATCTCTGGGACTGCAATAAGCATAGGAGATCAATGAGTCCAACAGGAGTGCCCTTAGCTACAATGCATTACAGAGTATTACAGAAAGGCTGGTACAATTCTGGGCAGGCCACAAAAATCAACTGGGAGGCCTAAGGCCTAGTACACACCTGATGGCAGCAAGTAAATGCTTTTGGGTGCTACCAAGACTCACATGCTATGCTTGGCCAGTTGCTGATAGGAAAGAGCCAATAATCTTTGAATGGGGCAATCTGATGCAAATATCTGTTACCATTAATGTATGTACAGTGGCAGTTCCATTTCATTCCAAGTCATGGAAGTGAAACAAAATTCTGAGTTCTTATTTTCTTTTTATGAAGGATAAGAAGTTGGCGATGTAGGAACTGTGACAGGCTGTGGCCACTAAACCCAGGCCTTGAAGACTATTAGAGGAAGATGCTCCATAAACAGGAAACCTTGCTGAAAATCGAGTTATAGGAGGGCAGATTTTCATCTTGGAATTCTCCTCTTCCTTCTCATTAATATAGTGCACTCTACTTGTTAAACAAGAGGGCTTCAGGAACACATTTACTCAGGGTGACCGTAGAACTCATCAGCTCAAAAACATTTTCAAACCTGTTGCCCTCTTCTCAGTGAGCCTGAATAGAATAAAGCAGGTCCCAGTTCATGCAGCCACTTAACAACATGTAGCAAGTTCAGAGTAGTGAGACAGAAAGAAGGGCAAAATCCAAACCAATAAGCAGCAGATGGGGATGACATTTGAGGAGGAGCTGGGATAGTGACCAGATTGTCAGAATGCAATTCCCCAAACAAATCGAAGGGCAGGATGCCACAAAATATGATTAAAAATACCAAAAGAATTGTTTTATAGTGAGGCATGGAACAGGGAGGGATGTATTATGGGAGGGTTGTGGGTTAGAGAGAAGGGTGTGCATTATAGGGAGGTGTGTGCATTATAGGGAGGTGTGTTTTATACAGAGGGGTGTGTTATAGGGAGACGTGTGTTATAGTAAGGATTGTGTTATCGGGAGGGTTGTGCATTATAGTAAGGATTGTGTTATAGTAAGGATTGTGTTATAGGGAGGCGTTGTGTTATAGTAAGGATTGTGTTATAGGGAGGGTTGTGCATTATAGTAGAGGGGTGTGTGATAGTAAGGGGTATGCTGTAGGGAGAGGTGTGTGTTATAGGGGGAGGGATGTGCATTATAGGAAGAGGTGTGTGCATTATAGAGAGGTTTGTGTGTTCTAGGGAGGGATGTGTTTTAGTAAGGGATGCATTATAGGGAGGGGTATGTGATATAGATGGAGGGGTGTATGTTATGGGGGAGGGTTGTGTTAGGGGGAGAGGTGTGTTAGGAGGAGGGGTGTAACAGTGAGGAGCATTATAGTGCTGTGTGTTTTAGTGAGAAGTGCCATTCAGGGAGAAGTGTGACAGAATGGGTTGAAATAAATGATAAATTGCAGACGTTGTACGTAATGGAGGTTAATGTGGTATCTGGAGATATAGAGAGACATGCTGCAGTGATGGGTGTGATATTTATAGTGAGGAGTACATTGCATTGCTAGCATCATTCAGTTCTTGCCTCTTATCCACTGATGCCTGTATAAATCTACGGCCAGTTATAGAAACAGCATCTACATGCACAATTCTGCTCACCATATTAGGAAAAACATATGGCAGGAAGTTTCTAAAGATGGGGCTAGGTCTGAGAGGGTGTAAATTCCAAGGAAGATTAAACAAACTGGGACTTATTTCTTTAGAAATGAGAAGTTTGAGTATTGACTGATAGAGTTATTTAGGACCATGAGAAGATTGGATTGGATGACATAGAGAAGATGCTGGCAGAGAGAACATTACTCAGGGCCATGAATAAAAGATAGCCACTAATAATAAATCAGTAAAGAGTAAAATCATTGGCCAGAATTCCATTCCACACCTTGAAGAGCTTATGCTGATTTGAAGGTAAGTTTTGCAATGAAGGAAACATCTCGATAAAGAAAGGTGTCAGTGTTGGCTTGGTTCCACTATTACTCTGCCGTCCTTTTTGAAAGAAATATACTGTACTGAAATGAACAAGGAATTGCCACTGGGTTCCTCTCCATTGACTCGGATAGAGAGAGGGAAAAATCCCAGATAAAAGGGGTAAGCCCTCTTCATGGAGTGGCTGCAGGTGAGGAGCTGGAGACTCCATTGGAAATTTCACTACCTAAGCATCCTTGAGGAGGAGGCTTTCAGCTGATTAGAGGTCAAACAAATGTGACAGTGAGAAGGAAGTGGCCAAGTGGCTGATGAAGTGTCCAAAATAGACTGTTAAAGGGAAGGCAAGAGAAAACAATGTGACAACCGTGTGTGCAATGTTGAAGGATTTCAGTGGGGACTGACGCAGCTACTGTTTCTCAATGAGACTCAGGAAGATCATTTCCATTGTTGGCTGATCTTTTGGCAGTTTGAGATGAATGGAGAGTAATCTTCTCAGCCAGATTACTGTGCAAATGCTGAAGGTAAAGCTTGGTCCCCATAACTCTTTACAAAGCTTACGAAGCTGTTGTGTTTGCCCATCCTTGATGTGGAACAGAAAAGTTGTCAGAGGAGCAGCCAGGCACTTTGGGCAGCGCAGGTCTTGGTAACTTGTTGCAGCACAAGCCCAGGGGGGTAATCACTTAGGAAGAAATAGTGAGTGAGTGATGAGCTTTTTTAATTGAAGCTAACTTGGAACTAATGGCTATCAAGAGCTGGCAATGAAAGAGGCAGAGTGAGTTGCTCCCCTATGGAGGCTGAGAAATCCCAGGCTGATCCACTTCCTCTCCCTAATGAGCTAGCTTCCTGAAGTGTGAATGGAAAGTCACTTACCTCTTACCCAGCCTCATCCTCTTCAGCTTCAGATTCAACTCAGTAAGTAGGAATGATAAGCCACATGCCATTAAACTGCACTGAAAACAAGATTGCTTTTTTCTGAAGAAGAGTTGCGCAGACTTGAAACATTCTCTCGACATTGTCTCCCCTTAGATGCTGCCAGACCTGTTGAGTTATGCCAGCATTCTCTGTTTTTGCTTTTATAATCTCATTTCATATATCCATAGAATCCCTAGAGTACAGAAGGAAACCATTTGGCCCATCGAATCTGTACCGACCACAATCCTGCACAAGCCCAATTCCTGTAACTCCACATATTTACCCTGCATATTGCTGTTTCACAGTGCCAGATACCTGGATTCAATTCCAGCCTTGGATGATTGCCTAGAGTCTGCACTTTCTCCCCAAGTCTGTGTGGGTTTTCTCCAGGTGCTCCAGTTTCCTCTCTCAGTCCAAAGATGTGCGGGTAGGTTATTGGCCATGCTAAGTTGTCAAGGGGATTAGAAGGGTAAATATATGGAGTTATATAGGGAATTGGGCCTGGGTGCTATTGCTGTCAGTGCAGGCTCGATGGACAGAATGGCCTCCTTCTTCTCAGTAGAGATTCTATGATAGAAGTAGTAGATGTTAAACCTCAGGATAAAGTGACTAACATTGTTTGCCAGCTGCACTTTAATAGACTGAAGCTTTCCCTATAATGACATTGAGAACCTTGTGGATGGAAATTTCAATGCTGTATGTGTTCTACTAATTGTTTCCTGCAGCAGTGGGAATCTTTCTGTCTATAATCGAGACCTGTTTTCTCTCTTTGTTTTGCCAGTTCATTTAATTCCACCTGAGGGATAGACAGGGCTTTGCTTTAGTTGCTCATACTGAAGGTGGCCCCTCCAGGAGCACAGCCCTTCCTCAGTGCTGTACTGGAGCGACAACCTTTGTACTCAAGTCCTGGAGTGAAACTTCAATCCACAGCCTGACTCAAAGACAAGAGTGCTACTAACTGGGTCACTGCTGGCCTTGGAACCACAAGGGCATTGCAGCTGGATCTGCTCCTATCTGTATCTAATAATGCACAGACATATTCCAATTGAGGCTGGTTACTGGATGGCAATTAGAAGTGAAATCTTAGATTTTTAAAAATATAAAACAGAAAATGCTGGAAGAACTCAGCAGGTCTGGCAGCATCTGTGGAGAGAAAAACAGAATTAAAGTTTCAAGTCTATGATTCTTCTTCAGAACTGATGTGAGCTAGAAATGTGATATAGTTTTCAGGTTGCTGAGAAAATGGTGAGATGGAAGAAAAGGGAAGGTTAGGGTTAGGTTAGAGGACAGGGAGATTAAACTGTGACCTCCTTCAATTTGGCCGACTGCATTGAGTGTTCGCAGTGTGGTCTCCTCTACATCGAAGAGACTAAACACAGGCTGGGTGATTGTTTTGTGGAACACCTTCACTCAGTCTTCAAGCACGGCCCCAACATTCTGCCTGCTTGCTATTTGAATTCACTAACCTGCACAAACACTCACATTTCTGTCCTCAGCTTGCTGCAACGCTCCACTGAAGCCTGGCGCAACTGCAGAAACAGCACCTCACTTTTCGATTAGGCACTTCGCTATTCACACTGAATTCAACATTGGCAGAACATGAACTCAGTACTCCATTCTGAATCTGTCACTCCACAGCTGCCAGTCTGTATCTTATTCTCATGTTTTTGCTTTTAGACAGCATTGGCCCCTTTTTCTGTTATTAACACATCCTGTTATTTTGTTTTTTAGAAAGCCCTGACATTTAGTCTGCTATTAACACCTACTGTCCATCAAAGCTTTAATCTTCAGCACCATCATTACCCATCCCTTTGTCTTGTGTCCTATGGAATCCACATTCTGAATTCTACCCAAATCCTTCTGCCTCTCCAAAACTCTATACAAATGCAGCTTGTTGTTTTTGCCTGACTGTGTGGTGCATGATTTCTCAGCTTGATCCTATCCTCTTCTCTCACACATGAGATCTTTCAGTCAGCAATCACCAGGAATTTGGTTGACTTTTTTTCAGGGCAACACAGTGGCACAGTGACTAGCACTGCTGCTTCACAGCACTAGGGACCAGGGCTCGATTCCCGGCTTGGTCACTATCTGTGTGGAATTTGTACTTTTTCCCTTGTCTGCATGGTGGGGGGGGGGTTCCTCCAGGTGCTCCAGTTTCCTCCCACAGTCCAAAGATATGCTGGTTAAGCGGATTAGCCATATTAAATTGCCCCTTAGTGTCAGGGTGGCTAGCTAGGGTAAATGCATGGAGATATGGGATAGGGCTGGGGTGGGATTGTGGTCGGTGCAGACTTGAAGGGCAGAATGGCCTCCTTTTGCACTGCAGGATTCTATGATTCTAGGCTGCATGAGGATTGAGGAGAATTCAAGCTCCCCAGATGCCATCATGCTGAGTTTAGTTAATTTAACCAATCTGGGAATTAAAGCTGGGACTTTAATTGAGTGAAGTTCGCTCCTGAGAGAGGTATGCACCAAGTATGGTATGCCAGGTATGCCCTGACACAATTAAAAGTAGTTTAAAAATGTCTGTAATGGGATTTTTTTTTAAGTGAGATTAAAAGTCTCCTCAGTTCTCTTTGACTGACAGGCAAAGTGAAACCATATTGTATTTCACTTCTCCTGCCCTCTAACCTATCCCTGACCTTCTATTTTGTTCCACTTGCCCTTCCTTCGATTTTTACCTCTCTTCAGTTTAGAAGAGTCATATGGACTTGAAACACTAACTCTGTTTCTCTCTAGACCTGATGTAGAGATGCCGGCGTTGGACTGGGGTAGTAAGAACTCAGTAAGAATTTAGCAACACCAATTTTAAATCCAACCGATTTATTTGATAGTAAAATTGCGAGCTTTCGACACTGTGTCTTTGTCAGGCAAATGCAGTGTTCTGAACGCTGCATTTGCCTGACAAAGACACAGAGTGTCGAAAGCTCGCAATTTTGCGATCAAATAAATTGGTTGGATTTAAAATTGGTGTTGCTAAATTCTTACTGAGTTCTCTCTAGAACTGCAGAGTTTGTCCAGCATTTTCTGCTTTTATCTCAGATTTCCAACATCGGCAGTATTTTGCGTTTGTCCTAGTTTTTTAAAAAAGATTCTTCCATGGAATGTGAGCATCTTGAGCTAAGCCAGCATTTGCTGTTCATCCCTAATTTCCATGAAAGTGATGGGGAGCTGCCTTCTTGAACTGCTGCAGCTCACACACACAAAGGTGGGCTGTCTTCTCTTTATGTGGAGATGCTGGCGTTGGACTGGGGTAAATGCAGCAAGGAGTCTCACACATCAGGTTAAAGTCCAACTGGTTTCTTTGGTAGCAAAAGCCACTAGCTTTCGGAGTATCTGCTGCTCCTTTGTTGGGTGAGTCGAACTTGTGGCTTTTGCTACCAAATAAATCTGTTGGACTTTAACCTGGTGTTGTGAGACTTCTTACTGTGTCTTTCCTTTGGCAGAGCATCACTGAGTCAGACTATGAATCGCTATGGAGGGCCTGTTAGCTCAGGAGAGGTGCTGGGTTGCCAGCGGTTCCTTTGGCCTCTCTTGCTCAGCTACTTATTCATTTTCTCAACTGAGGCTGTCAGTCGTCCTTTTAAAGCACAGACACCATCTCCTGGTCTTTTTGTTCTTCTAAATGCACCAATTTTCCTTGTGGAACTGGAGGCAATCTGCATGAATGAAATGTTACACTGCCTTCAAAGACAAAGTACGCCTTTTTGATGCGAGCTATCAATGTCTTGTGTGCTTAGACCTGATTTGTCTATAGTGTGTGTGTGTGTGTGTGTGTGTGTGAGATGAGTCCTGGGGAAGGTAGTAATTATCCTCTCAATGGATGCAGACTGACTGATGTCCTTGGGCAGACTTTTATTATTTAGGTATGTGCATTTGATTTGATCTCTTCACAAATTCAACACCCAGGGCTAGAATCCAATCAGACACAGTATGGTTCCACTTTGCCTGTCGGTCAAAGAGAAAAGAGGAGACTCTTAACCCTTATTTTAAGAAAAGTTCATTACAGACATTCTTAAACTACTTCTGATTGTGTCAGTGGATAACGTGGTGCGTACCTCCCTCAGGAGTAGCTTCATCGGTTAAAGTCCCAGATTTGATTCCCAGATGGGCTAAATTAACTAAATTCAGCCCGATAGCATCTGGAGAGCTCAAATTCTCCTCAATCCTCATGCACCCTGAAAAAAACTTTAACCCAATTCCTGATGATTGCTGACTGAAAGATCTTCTGTGTGAGGGAACAGAATCAAACTGAGAAATTATGTACAGTCAGGCAAAAACAACAAGCTGCATTTGTATAGTGGCCTGGAGAGGCAGAGGGATTGGGGAAGCAATGGTTTAGTGGTATTATCACTAAACTATTAATCCAGAAACTCAGCTAACATTCTGGGGACCTGGGTTTGAATCCCACCAAGGCAGATGGTGGAATCTGAATTCAATAAAAAATATTTGGAATTAATTATCTACTGATGACCATGAAACCATTGTCGATTATTGTAAAAACCCATCTGGTTCAGCAATGCCCTTTAGGAAAGGAAATCTGCCATTCTTACCTGGTCTTACCCACATGTAACTGCAGAGCCACAGCAATGTGGTTCACTCTCATTTGCCCTCCAAGGGTAACTAGGGATTGGCAATAAATGCTGGCTAGCCAGTGACACCCATGTCCCGCAAATGAATATTAGAAATAAAATTTGGGTAGAATTTAGGACCGGCACTGCTGCCTCACAGGGTCCCAGGTTGGATTCCAGCCTTGGCTTACTGTTTGTGTGGAATTTGCATGTTCTCTCCGTGTCTGTGTGGTTTCCTCTGGGTGCTCCAATTTCCTCTCACGCTCTAAAAATGTGCGGATTAGGTCGATTAGACAAGATAAATTGCAGATGGATTAGGAGGGTAAATATGTGGGTTTACAAGGATAGGATCTGGGTAAATATGTGGGGTTACAGGGATAGGATTGTTGTTGGTGCTCGATGGGCTAAATGGCCCCCTTCTACATTGTAGGGATTCTATGATTCTTTCTCCCAAATAGCTGAAAGTACAATAAAGGAAGGAACTGCGGAATATATGAGAGGCCAGTGTTCGCAAGATGTAAAGTTTTTTGCAGAGATAGGGATGGCGAGGTCATGGGAGTATTTGAACTTCTGGACAAGATTTTTAAAATTGAGATTGAGATGCCTAGGAATCCAGGCAGAATGGCCACGTGCTAGGAGTGGGACGGCTGTGGAACTGGACACAATGAGGTAGTTCCTTCAGTCCAAAAAAAAGTGAGACAAATACTCCTAACAGACTGAATAAGAATCAGAAGAAACCCTCAGCTATTACCACCTTCCCTTCAGTACTCCCCTTTTGAATGTCCTTTGCAAATTATAGGAGGTTTACCCGCCAATCTCATTGGTGACGGGTCAGACACAATCTCTTCTCACAAGAAGAACAGGGCTCTGACTGCTTTGTGTAGAGTTAGTACCTGTCCATGACTTGCTGTGTAGTGACACAGTTCCTAACTGATTAGCTGTTGGTGATAATATACAGAAGCTTTTTGAGTGCCTGTTCTTAACAATCTTGATCAAAGAAACATTTCTTGGCTTTGTAGCTGGATGTTATTAAAATTTAACTGCACTGTAAAAAATAAATCACAAGTTATGCGGTACTTAATCTTTGGAAACCAATCCCCAAACGAGAGCGAGAGGATCTGCACACATTGCACTCTTTCCTAAGCTTCTCCTCACAAGAATTGGGGCAGTGCACTAACAGCTGTCCCTGTTGTCACCAGAATTGAGGGGACAGAGAGATAGAGCCAGCACACAGACTCCTCCCCATTGGCCTCTGCTGGAGAAAGTAGCTGTTCTGGGGTCAGGAAGGGTGGGGGATGATGTGTCAGTTAACAGTCAACATTTGCTACCGAGGCTCATACAGGAAGAAGACACTTAGGAAAGGTAAAGATAAAGAGATAGCTGGAGAACTAGGAGCAGAATGGTGGCATAGTGATTAGCACTGCTGCCTCACACTGCCCGAGTTCAATTCCGACCTCAGGTACCTGTGTGAAATTTGTGTATTCTTCCCGTATCTGTGCGGCTTTCCTCTGGATGCTCCAGGGGAAGGATGGGATAGAACAGTATTCCACCCAGCAGGATGTCCCAGCAAGTGGGCAAGTTGGGGTGCTGATGGAGGCATAGAGATCGTTACTTCCAGCAGAGGATCCCAGCAAGGGAGTGGGGAGGGGAAAATGGGATCACTGCATCCAGCAGGGTGAGGGTCGAATGTGGATCACTGTACCCAGCAGGACACAAAGGGTAGTGGGGGTGTGGAATACACTGCTGAGTAAGGTGGTGGGAGCAGGAGGCACACTAGGGTTGTTTAAGGGTCTCTTGGACAGCCACATGAGCTGTCTGCAGATAGAAGGATATAGCAGGACTGTCTAAATATCTTATTTGTTTCCACAGGCAATTCGGTCCACCTTGTTGACCAACAAGGTGCATGCATTCGGCAGGTCGTGTGAGGGCTGCTCTTCGATGTTGCTTCAGCAGTGGCCTAGTGCTTCACGTCGTTAGTGTATGCTTAAACTGGACCATCTGATGGGCAACATGACAGCTCAGAGACTATCGCTGTTGCTGTGCAGACACATGGATTTGGGCCTGTGTCTGCGGGAGTTTGCGCGTTCTCCCCGTGGTTGCGTGGGTTTTCTCCGGGTGCTCCGGTTTCCTCCCACATCCCAAAAATGTGCTCTTAGGCTGATTGGGTAACAAATTGTCCCTATATTAGTCCCTATATGGGAGTCTTCCACAATAGGCATAGCCTAAAGTCATGGATATGTCATTAAGACGTTAGGACGGCAGCGCGGGCTCGTTGGGTCGAAGGGCCTGTTTCCCGTGCTGTGTTGCTCTTTGTTCTTTGTTGTTCTTGACATCCCAGCAGGGGGAGGGGCGAATGTGGATCACTGTACCCAGCAGGACATCCCAGCAGGGGGAGGGGCGAATGTGGATCACTGCTCCCAGCAGGAGGAGGGGTGAATGTGGATCACTGCACCTAGTAGGGGAAGGGCGGATGTGGATCACTGCACCCAGCAGATATCCCAGCAGGGAGAGGGGTGAATATGGATCACTGCACCCAGCAGATATCCCAGCAGGGAGAGGGGTGAACGTGGATCACTGCACCCAGCAGATATCCCAGTAGGGAGAGGGGTGAACGTGGATCACTGCACCCAGCAGATATCCCAGCAGGGGGAAGGGCGAATGTGGATCACTGCACCCAGCAGGATGTCTTAGCAGGGGGAGGAAAAGCTAAATTAGAAACAATAACAAATTCACTTTCTGAAAGTTTCTTTACAATGGGAAGCATGGTGATGTATTGTTCAAGGCAGGAGAAATCCCCTAAGTGTGCCACACTCTACATCCTCCCTCATGCCTCAGTGAGCCGCCAGGTATTTATATACCTGTCGGAAGTGCCTTTTCTGACTTCAAAGCAATAATGAACACCACAAACCATTTCCTAATTAATATGTTGACAAGAATCCCATTCATCTGGTTTGGGAGCTCACCACAGACAGCTTTGCTGTACTTTCATGGACAGGATATGAATAGGAACAGGTAAAGCTGGTGTCACAGCCTGTCTCCATTCATAAATCTCACTTTGAAATGTGGGTGTGTGTGAGGCAAGACTCCTGTTTCATAAAAGAATGAACTTGCAAAACTTCAGAACTTTATTTGGTGGGAGACAGGAGTTCCGGATAATTCCACTCAATTCTGTTTTGGATGGGATTATGACCTAGTATTTTGATAGACTGATTGTAAGGCCGATATATATTAATGGGACAATCATAGCCACTTATGTGTCAGCCTTTTTCTTTAGTCTAGAAATTGGAAGGCAAATCTTATGGGAATTCATTACTGCTCCAAAGATGTGCAGGTTAAGTTAATTGGCCTTGATAAATTGCCTCGAGTGTCAGGGGGATTAGGAGGGTAAATATGTGGGACTGTGGTGCTGGGATATGAGTGAGATTGTTGTTGGTGCAGGCTCAATGGGCCAAATGGCCTCCTCTGCACTGTAGATTCTATGATTCTATGATTCAATATTCCCCTTTCATCTCAGCTTTTTCTCTCTCTCTCTCTCTCTCTGGAGCCTATTCTGAAACTGTTCTCTAATCTATATCAGCGCTAAAACCTTCCAAGAATCCTGCTAAAACCAACTTTTGGCTCTTGTGTATTCCAAATTTTCAATGTAAAGAGTGATAAAAATGCTTCTCTCGCCGTTGATGCTGCCAGACCTGCTGAATCTTTCCAGCATTTTCTGTTTTATTCTCAAGTTTGATTGTCCCATTATTGTTGGCCTTGCCCTCAGCTCCAAATTCTGGAGGTCACATCCTAGTCTTCTCTAACCTCTCTAATCCCGTCTTCCCCGCACCCCCCACCTTTCTGTCAACAATACCTTATACATATACAGCACTGTTCATGCAATAAAACATCCCACTTCACAGGATCATTATAAAACAAAGTACGACACTGAATCATATAAGAGATAGTAGAGGATCTACGTTTTTGGGTAGCATGGTGGCACATAAGACCATAAGATATAGGACCAGAATGAGACCATTCATCCCATTGAATCTGTTCTACCATTCAAACATGGCTGATAAGTTTCTTTACCCTATTCTCCCAAGTTTTCCCCGTAGTGGTTAGCACTGCTGTCTCTCAACACCAGGGACTTGGGTTCTGTTCCAGCCTTGGGTAAGTGTTTGTCTAGAATTTGCACATTCTCCCCATGCTTGCAAGGGTTTCCTCCAGGTGTCCTGATCTTCTCCCACAGTCCAAAGATTGTCCATGCTAAGTTGCCCATTAGTGTGAGGGGGATTAGCAGGGTAAATGGGTGAGGTTGAAGAGATAGGTCCTGGATGGTATTATTGTTGGTGCAGGCTCAATGTGCTAAATGGTCTCTTTCTGCTCTTATTTCTGTGTTTCTGTCCCCATGACAGAGAAAGCTACTGTAGCCCTGAGAAAGAATAACAAAGATAAGAGATCTAATGGAATCCTAATTTCATGTATCATTAAGTTTAATTGTATATAATGCCTGTTCACATGGAGTGCAGAGGATAAAGGATGAAGATAACTGTCTGAAGACAGTAATGCTGTGGCTTATATGGAACTATACAAAACTGGACAAGGATGAACTGGGACAACCTATCTACATCTTCCATCCATTTTACTGCTCTCTTCTGCCTGTCTCTTAGGATTGAATAATTCACTCCACACAACATACACTGTGAGCACTACTGAGATCCCTTTCATTGCAGAGTCTTCATTCTGCCTGCTCTCTCGAATGAGTTGGTGTTCTGGAGCTGAGTTGTCTGGAATAGGCTGATAGGAAGACCCATTAACTGGGAAGCTAGCTTTATAACTGGGAAATCGATTTGCCATTGCTTCTGCCTTTTGATCTTCCCCTTTTTCATATTCTCTCCTTCCCTGAACTAACTTCGCTGTACTAGGCTTACATTTTCAGTTTAATCATAGGATCATAAGATCCCTACAGTAGAAAGGAGGCCATTTGGCCCAACATGTCTGCATCATCCATAATCCCACCCAGGCCCTTTCCCCATGACCCTACTTATTTACTTTGCTGGCCCCTGACACTAAGGGATAACTTAGCATGGCCAATCAACCTAGACTGTGGGAAGAAACCAAAGCATCTGAAGGAAACCCACGCAGACATAGGGAGAACGTGCAAACTCCACACAGACAGTCATCCAAGCCAGGAATCAAACACAGTCCCCTGGGGCTATGAGGCAGCAACCGATGCTAACAATCCCCTGTGCCACTGTGCCCCCCGCTGCCCCACCGTCTCCCCCCCATGCCACTATGCAGCCCCTTCCTGAAGCTGTTACAACCAAAGGTCCACGTTTTCTCATTGTATTGGTGTCATTTGTCTCCCACTTACATTGTTGGTAAAATATGGTCCACATAAATTTTATCTCAAAAAAAAATTTTCAAATGTTTCCTCTTGGCTTTCAGGAAGAACAACTGTTGGGAAGAATAGTCTTAATTCACCTTTGGGAAGTTAGATACTCTATATTAATATTGCACAATATTAATTCAGCTGCCTAATGGCTTTGGGAAAGCTGAGGCCTTATAGTACAACCTTTAATGAATAGATCAATAAATTAAATGACGGTATGAAATATTTAATTTAAAAATAGTTGTTTCAAAGTTCAACACAAATTAAAATGCAAACAAAAACAAGAGGTCAAGTTGTCTTGACAGAAAATGAGCACAGGATTATAGGGATGAGGGCTGAAATTCTCCAACCTTGCCCACAACTGGGATTCTCCAGTCCCGCTGCTATGAACGGAGGTTTGGCTGAGCACCAAAGTGTCTGTTTTCATTGACAATGGCAGCAGGGTGTGTGAGACTGGAGAATTCCAGGTGATATTTTTCTTGGATGTAAAGGCAATCATCTGCCTGCAAGTTCCCGTCCAAGCTACTCACCATCCTGACTTGGAAAATATCATCGTTCTGTCGCAGTTGCTGGGTCAAAATCCTGGAATTCCCTCTCCCATAGTATTGTATGTAAATCTCCAGTACATGGACTGCAGCGATTCAAGATAATGCATTTAGAATGGGTCAAATAGATAAACATGTGGCAGATGGAATTTAATCCTGGAAAGTGTGACGTGACACACTTTGGAAGGAGTAATTTGATAATAAATACTCAATGAATGGTAAGACACTAGGAAATTCTGCGAAACAAAGGGACATTGGCATGTTTATCCAGAGATCTCTGAAGGCGGAAGGGCATGTTAGTAAGGTGGTGAAAAAATATCATATTGGACACTTGCCTTTATCAGTTGATACATAGGTTACAAAAGCAGGAAAGTCATGTTGGAGTTGTACAAAATTTTGGTGAGGCCATTACTGGAATACTGTGTGAAGTTCTGGTCACCACATTATAGAAAGGTTGTGGTTGCGCTGGACGATGTGCAAAGGAGACTCACCAGGATTCTGCCTAAGATGTAAAATTTAAGTAATGAAGAGAGATTGTGTAAGCTTGGGTTGTTTTCATTGGGCTAGAGAAGGCTGAGGGGCGACCTGATCGAGGTGTTCAAGATAATGAGAGTCCTGGACAGAGTGGATAAGGAGCAGCTGTCCCCTGTAGTTGAAGGGTCAGTTGCAAGGGAACATAAGCTCAAAGTGAGGGGAGTTTAAGGGAATATGAGGAAAAATCTTTTTTACTCAAAGGGTGGTGACAGTCTGGAATGCACTGCCTGGGAAGCTGGTAGAGGCAGGTTGCCTCACATTCTTTAAAAAGTATCTGGATGAACACTTGGCACATCATAACATTCAGGGCAATGGGCCAAATGTTGGATAAGGTAGGAGTTTAGCTGTTTTTAATGTGTTGAGCAGACTCAATGGGCTGAAGGGTCTCATCTGCACTGTATGGTTCTATTATTCTATGGTTCTATGATTCTATAGCCCTTGGGGTGAAGGGGGTCAAAGGATATGGGTAGAAGGCAGGAACCAGGCATTGAGTTGGATGATCAGCAATGATCATAATGAATGGGAGAGCAGACTCGAAGGGCTGAGTGGCCTACTGTAGCTCTTATTTTCTATGTTTCTATGAAAGAACAAATAGTTGAAAATTTTCAATTTCCAGTAAAAGTCAATATGAAGTGCAAAAAACACGTCCAATAATATTGGAGTTCCATTTAAAGATATACAAGACCAGTTTGGACAAGTTTTACAGGCCCCATTCATTTCAATGCTTTCTTTTGAGATTTATTACTAACTAAATTAATATTTCAAGCATATAAATTGATTGACATACACATTTAGTACCATAAACATAGATGTGTTACTATTTGTATTTACCATATTGTTTATAAATCTTTAATTTTTTTGTGAAACATGCCTTTGTAAGCCAGAGTTGTTTGAATATCCTGAACAATCTTTCCTTGCTTCTTAAGTGATTTAATTACTCAGGTTAATCATCAAGACAACCAGAAGCAAAATGATCTTTCCCATATTTTACCTTTCTCATGGAAAAATACAGCATTGACTCAAAGCGTGGGAGAAGTGGGTATGCCATGGAATTCTTTGTTTGAGTCAAAATCCTGTGTCAGTCAGATATGAACCATGCTTATGTGGAATTGACTGGAGCAGAACAGTGTTTTCAGAGCATTGGCAACTCTTCAACCTTGTAATAGTTCATTGTGTTTGTACAAAAGCATTGACTGCACAGACTTCAAGGTTGTTAAATACAGAGTAATGGAGAACTAGCAGCCTGTGACAAGCCCATAGCACGGCTAAAGGATTGACATTACATCATCAACTGCAGACTATAGATCAATGGTTTGTCTCCATCGATTGGATGCAGTTTGCCTGTCGCCTGTTTTAATTTTTCAGCCTCCCCCCGATTTTCCATTCTTCTCCTGAAGGAGCTGACTCTTGAAGTACTGCTCACCCCTTTGGTACCTCATCCGAGTTGTTGTTCTTTCAGTGGGAAAGTGGAGAATGAACATTGGCAGAACTGCTGTCTCGGAGTAGGCACTGCAGCTAAGTGCAGACCTGCTCTCACGCATATATTCACTAGCACAATTTTCAGCACAGGTCACTGGACAGCAGTCAATAATGGAAGCCAGACTGATGCTTCCCCCCTCACTGGCCCAAAGCACTGAGTTAAAATCTCCACCAAATCTTGGGGCAAATCTATTAATGCAGCACAATCTGGGTAGTGCCCCTTGAGATAATTTTTAAACATGGCAGAACACCTGCCAATTGAGATATTTGGCATGATCTGATTTCCCATTCATATTGATGACAACAATATAAAGGTATTCACACTGATATATAATATACTGATAATAAGCACTGTATAGGAGGCCCTGCTGCATCTATCACAGAGTTAAAAGATCTTTAGAGGTGAGGAAGACTATTACCCTTAATTTCTTCATTCAGAAAATGTCACCATTCTGGCAGCCATTGAGCGGATTGTTACCTTCATTACTTCATCTGTGAGTTTGTTCCAAGTGTCGATCATTTTCTGTGAGGAAGAACCACTGACTTCTGACTTTGATTCATTTGAATTACAAATTCAGTTTTCCATTATTCACCTTTCCCAAAGCCTTCACTATCTGTAAAAGTTCTCAGCCTGAGCTGCCCCAGACAGAAATGTTCAAGCTCATATAACTCACAGCATTGAAGGCAGATGTGTGGCCTTGTTCCTCCTCTGGCCACAGCCACCAGACAGTTGAAACTCATTGTCCAGAATTGGACCCGGTGCTGGACTAGTGAGTGTGTGGGTACAGTTTGATCATGACTTCCTTTGTCTCGTACTTCACAGTCCAGACTATAAAGTTCCACAATCTATCGGCTTTATTAATCACTGTTATACATTGGTTTGTCATGCTGAGACTTACATGTCCCTTTTAGCCTCATCCTTAGCTATTACCAACACCATTCACAACAACCCTGTGTATATTACCAGATATGGAGATATGCTAGGAATTAGCAGGATATGTGTATGTTCTAGGGTAGTTTTTTACCAACCCCCAAGTGGGAGGTATGGTAACATCACAGGGAGCTGTATCAAATTGGCCCCCTGACCACTTTCCACCATGGGGGAATTTTACCGACACTAGGACAGGAATCGGACAGGCTGCGTTTGTAAAACAAGGATGGGGGAGGATGGTTGCTGGATGGGAGGGCAATCCCCACAACCTGATGGGACATTTATTTCCCCAGAGAGGTTTCCACATCCAGTGCCCTGTCCTGGAATTTTTAAAAGATATTATTTGGTTTACCTTCTGTATAAGTTGCAAGACCCTCACCTGGCCACTACTCCTGGTGGTGCCGCTGAGCTGCCAGCCCTCAGATTTGGCTGCAGCTCTTGCAGACCAGCTCTCCATCTTGAGTAAGATAGCAGTAGTCACTTGTTCCACATCCTGCTGGATGTCTGTATGTGCTGGCAACACACATATTGGGCTCTCTGCTCAACTGGCATAATTCAGATCATAGACTACATTAAAGCCCTGATCCGGGATTGGTGTTTGAGAAAAATTTGACCCTACTCTCCTAGCAGAAACCAGATTAGTGGTTATTGACAAGGTGCCTTATTTAGGCCCCATCTTTAGTGGGGGCACAGTGGTTAGCACTGCTGCCTTACAGCACCAATGACCCAGGTTCAATTCAGGCCTCTATTCACTGCCTGTGTGGAATTTGGATATTCTCCTTGTGTTTGCGTGGATTTCCTCTAGGTGCTCTAGTTGCATCTGACCATGCAAAGAAGTGCGAGTTAGGTGGGTTGGCCATGTTAAATTGCCCCATAATGTCAGGGCAGTGTAAATACATGGGGTTTGGGGAAAGGTCTGGGTGGATTGTGATCAGTGTAGATTCGATGAGCCGAATCCTGTAGGAATTCTATCATCGGATTCTATGATTGCTGTGATAACCCCACGAGATCCGTGGGGAATCACTGATTGATCTCCCTGTGGAGCTTGTTGAGTATGAGGTGCCCTGGTAACAGGCTGCGGCCTGCTCTGCTGGAAATCATTCCCTGAGCCTTCTATAAGACAGATCCAGGACTGGGCCTGCTGAACTGCAGACGCAGACAGCGATTAATGTGTGCACACCGTTTTATTTTGCATTCTATAATAACTGATATTCCCTTTCAGCCATGCTTCCCGAGCCATTGCACCTGGTTTTCTGAGCAGGTGGTAATATTACCCACCTGAGCCCAGCAGAAAATATAACAGTTGTCAGCTTCACATTTCTTTTTATATTGCTTCTTGTCTTTTTATCTGATTCTCAAAGTCCCATGTTGACAAGGGCAGGTTCAAATCATTTCTGAGAGTCTTCAGTCATAAACCTGCACTGAGGCAATATGAACTGTAGAGTAATAGGTAAATGGATATGTTATTGAGACTGTAAAGATATTAATGATATAAACTTGTGATCAGTAGTCAGATCACCAAGAGGCTCCAAGCTAGACTTTGAACAAGCTTTGTCCTGAATACCATACACTTTCCTTGACGTTAGCTGGAAGGTTAGGTGGATTAGCCATGATAACTGCCTGGGGGAACTAAAATAAAGGCCTGGATAGGATGCTCTTTCTCAGAATTGATGCAGACTTGATGGACCAAATGGCCTCCTTCTGCATTGTAAAGATTCTATCCTTCAATGTCTTTGCAAATAGTTCCTTAACTGTTCAAATTCAAACCATCCCGATTATCTGAAGTCTTCCGTAGGGAAGTGAAGCCTCATCAAGATTCTGCAGGACTCAAAAGCATGGAATCAGGAAAGCACCATGAATGCTTGGCAAAGACATTACAACATGGTGGCAGCGTGGAAGCCTTGCCTGGACAGCTACCACCACAGATCAGTGACATGTGGGTGAAAATCAGGCCTGAAAAGTAACACTGTGAGGCACAATGTTGCTAGCCACTGAGCAACCACTATCCCTCCCACAAACTTTCCAACACATTGATGGTACTGAATGACCTTGATGTTACAAAGCAACCATAGAATAGGCCTATAAGTCTTTATATTTAATGGAAGCTATAGCTAACAATGTACTGAAGTAGCCAGGCATTGAGAAAACTTTTGCATCATGTGATGAGTTTTATGGGGTTGTTGATTAAAACTTCAGCCCCAGAAAGAATTTGGTGATAGACAAAGTGAATTCCAATCCGAGAACCAAAATGCCAAGGAAGTCCATCCAACCCTTCATTAATGATCTATATTGGTTTGCAAATACCTGCTGTTACAGAGTTTTACAGCACAAATTGATTAGAGATTATATTGTAGTCATCATTGATGAAGCAATGTCCTACTTGTAACAATCAAAAGAGTATAAGGCATGGCTGGCATAGTGCCACAATGGTTAGCACTGCAGCTTCACAGAGCCAGGGACCCGGGTTCAATTCCAACCTTATGGACTGTTGTGGAGTTTTCACATTCTCCCTCTGTCTGTGTGGGTTTCCTCTGGGTGCTCCAGTCTCCTCCCACAGTCCAACGATATGCAAGTTAGGTTAACTGGCCATGATAAATTTCTCCTAGTGTCATGTGAATTATTAGGTTAAATACGTAGGGTACAGGGCTAGGGCCTGGGTGAGATTGTGTTGATACAGGCTCATTGGGCTGAATGGCCTCTTTCTGCACTGTAGGGATTCTATGATTTTAAGATCTGACTCTAGAGAAGGCTGAACAGGCAGGCTGAGTTGAGATACTGAGGTTTTGGAGGGGTCAGTCCAATACAGAGGCTGAAGGTAGGGAGCCCTGTCCATTGAAAAGCCCACGAAAAAACCATCTGCCAAAACCATCAAGGCATCCAGGAGAACGCTTCTATCTAGATGCAGCAGCCACAGACAATAGGAAGACTGTCCAGCAGGGGGAGCTGAATGCTTTCTGTGTGGCAGGACTGGTCACATTAGATAATTTTGTAAATGAAAAAAAGCATTAAAAGGGCAGAAAGGTAGAACATGTTCCCAGCCAGTTTGAAATAGACAATACACAATGGCACAGTGGCACAGTGGTTAGCACTGCTGCCTCACAGTGCCGGGGACCTGGATTCAATTCTGGTCTTGGGTCACTGTCTGTGTGGAGTTTGCACGTTCTCTCTGTGTCTGCGTGGGTTTCCTTCAGGTACTCCAGTTTCCTCTCACAATCCAAAGATGTATAGGTTAGGTGGACTAGCCATGTTAAATTGCCGTTAGTATTCCAAGATGAGTAGGTTAAACCATGGGAAATGTGTGGGGTTGGGTGGATGGGGTGGGGGTGGGGGTGGGGGGGTGTACGGGGGTGGGGCAGAGAGCCTGGGTGGGATATTCTGCCCCTGAGTCAGTGCAGACTTGATGGGCCAAATGGCATCTTCTGCACCATAGCGGTTTTACAATTCTATGAAATCAAAGAAGCTGATAAACAGTTCTGGTCTGTAGAGTTGAGAGTCCAAGGATATAGAATGGGATGGGTCTTTGTCTGATTGATAGATTAGACTGGTTTCAGAATTGGTTTACAGGGGTCCAAATCTAATCATGTGACTTAAAGCTAAAAAGGTTGACAGGCACAGATGCCAGAGTGAAAGGTCAACTCACCACAACCCTTGGGCATGGAGAAGAAGAAAATAATGAAACTCTCTACATTTGACAGAATCAGCTCAGCAAGGTTAAGACTTGGTCTGATACAGATGCTGGATGAGGTGTCAGTGCAGGATAGCAGAGTAACACCAAAGCAAGAATTTCCAAAGTTGGTTGGAGGACCAGTAGACTTCCATTCAACAGGGAATACATGAAATTTACTCATTACACAGGAAGTTTTGTTCTATTGTAGAAATGCCATGCACTGGACCCCAGAAGATATTACAGATTTTCATTTTGCAGATGGGCTGGAAAGTGAGGAAATGGAAGGCATCAAAAAGAACGATGACTATCAATCGTTAAGAAACTTGGTTGGCTTTTTCCTGACAGTTGTTGGGAGAAGGCCATTGCAGAAAGATGTTATCCATTGGAAGATGAGGAGCTATATCTCATAACCTTCTTTGATTCCACAGCCAAGCCAATCCAGATGAAGAGTGAGATTCTCTCGTCTCACAGCCTTGTGTTTCGTGGGAGTTGGTGCGTTGTTTACTAGTGGCGGAATTCCCTGGTCCTGCCGTTGTTAGTGGGAATTCCCATTGATGTCACCTCATGCCAGCGGGACACCCAGAAGCAGGGGATGTGCTGTCGGTAGGACTGGTGAGTTCTGACCGAAGTCTCTACTGTCTTTTTCTGAGCAGTCAGTTAATGAAGAGTTACATTCATTGGTTCAGCAAGGGGAGTAAGCATGGTATTAGTAAAACATCACCAACACTCAATAACGACATTGAAACTTGAACAACTGGCCATTTTGTGCTCGGAATTCCACACAACCTGAAAGCAGTGAAGTAACTCAGTTTCAGCTCCAGCTATTCAGCCTAGACTGGGGCTGGGGTTCTAAAAATGATTCTTTAAAGCTCGACTCAGCCAGCCAGGCTGGGTAACCACACCAGAAAGGACCTCCACAATAGGAGCAAATCAAAACTGAAAAGAACAAATCCTTTTTTGTTGTGACTGGAACGTTGATGGCCTAATGAATCAGCATTACTCGGAAGTACATTGCAAGGGAACAGTCCAGGTACAATGTTGGTATTGACGCTGGCAATTAAATAATTCCATAAGGTGAGAGAACATAGTACTCATTTGACCATCTTCAGGATGAACTGGTTAGTGATCCTTTGGTTTCAGTTTTGTTATTGAGCCTTTGTTGGTTAATTTCACACTTTAATCCTAAAATCTTTAATACGTCATCTGCAATATGTAGGTTTTCAACAGGCACATCTTCAATACTCATCTTCAATAAGCACATTTTGATCGGGTCCATTGTCAATGACAGTCCTCTGATCATTTCATAAGGTTGTTTTGCAAACAACAGAACCTGTTTTTGTTAAGCTATCCTATTGGGATTGAGAAAGAGAAAGAGAAACATTGTCAGAAGAAAGTGTGTCAGCTTGATGTAATGATATATCATATTTGATTGCCGTTTACCTTTTGTAGAAAATTGTAATGCCAGCCTTGGAGCTCAGATATTTTCCTTCTATTATTCCTTTTACTGCAGACAAAGAACATCACTCAAATATCAAAGATTGCCATTGAAAATGTGCATATGAAAAGATGTCCTTACTGAAGATACGTACGCTAAAGGTGTATATATCGAATATATGATTCTTAAAGAAGCCAGGATTGAAGATCCACCAATTTCAGTTAAGTTTCCTTTTTCCAATTCATCTCCAAGTCATTCCCATGCCTTCTAACATGTAACCTCCATAGCCACTCACCCAGTACCATTATCTATACACCTCAGGAACTACGCAATAGCAATGGGAATTATACTAAATACTGGGAAAAAAATGGAGCCTCTAGTAGTCTGATAAAATCTTAGTTGAAATACTCTCATTAATACTGGAAGAAAAAAAAATTCCAGGACAAAAAATGTAATCTTTCAGGTGTCTCTCAGTTTGTAAGCAAACAAGAAACTGAATCAAAGGCATACCCTCTCATTACAGCTTCTTAAATGTTTTGATTATTCTTGGATTGATAGATCACTTGCTAAGCTAATGCCACTGATAGAGTTTGAACCCCAGCCAAACATTCATTATGGCCACAATTGTCATAAAAAGCTTCCAGCTACATTGCCTGAAATTGACAGAACAGACTGGTGGCTTGTTTCCATTTCAAAGCAAAATCCCTGTAAATTAATGGAGTGATATAGGTGCAGAAGTTTTATTGACTTTCTGAAGAAGGGACTTCTTTTAACAAACAGAGCCATCAATTGATTTATATCACAGTACCAATCTATGGATTTCTCTACCCCAATGGGCTGTGGAAGCCAAGTCACTGAATGAATTTAAGAAGTAAACAGTTTTATTCCTAGACTCTAAAGGTGTCAAGCAGGAGGAAAGAAAGCAGGAATATGGCATTGAGATGCAGGGTCAACTATGATCATATTGAATAGCGGAGCAGGCTCATATTGAATGGTCTATTCCTGCTCCTTGTTTCTATGCTTATATGATGGCAGAGGGTGACGAGACTTTTGTTTTGCATTAATGGCACTTGCTTCAATAGAAAAATACTGTAATTCATGATAACACTTGCACAATGGTGTCAAAGGTCAACTTACTTTTGCAGGACAGACCCTTATGATGAATCATTGCATTAAAAACACATCTACATTACCATACAACATCGAATAGTGACATTTGAAGATGTCAAAACATTTTACACTTGGTGGTTATGAACCTTTCAAGGAGGGACATTTGTTCAGATTTCCAAACCCACAACATTACACAAAAATTGTGACCAGAAGGAAATGTAAATTTCTGTGTAGTCCTCAAAGTGGAATCCCCAACTTCGAAAGAGACGCACTTGGAGTTTGCACCAAGCTTTTTCTGATCCAGGCAAAGGGTTATGGTTAGGGGTTGGGAGGATAGAGGTAAATTCTTTCTTGAGTAAAATACAACTTCATCCGGATTGCAACTTCATTGGACGATGTAACTTCTGCCCTGAAAGTGTGAATATTAAAGATTTGCAGATTGATGATGTTTGCTTTTGAAGATGTGAACATTTAGTTACGTGGAGCGAACATTCGCTTTTGAAGATTTGCTTATGAAAGATGTGAACATGGCAGATGTTTGTATTTCGATGCACAAACCAGAGATGTGGAGCTGGAGAATTGGCTGGTGAAAATGTGGGTATTTAGGTGTGCAGATTGAAAACATTAGCACTAAATTAAATGAAAATTCTAGCCATTTTACACTGAATGATACAAGTCTCACAAAGACTCCTTTCATGCCACAATCATTGCCTCTTTAGGCTATTTTAAAATGATGTTATCACCATTAGTGCATACAAATATAATTCCCAACCTAAGCATCAGAGAGAGAGAGAGAGAGAGAGACATCAGTGAGAGGCAGAGAAAAGGAACGGGTTTTGTTGGGAAACAGCCCCGGTTTTAGCCTGTCAACTCTCAGTACTCGATTGAAGCTACTTCAGTGCCTACATTTGCACATCAAAAACCTGAAGGATAATGCCTGCAGGCAGCCAGATAATAATGAGCTTGCTGGGAAAAAAAGAGGAAATAAAACAGAACAACATTAATCTTTTAAATCAAAGTCTTCATGATAGTTTCCTTTCTAACTTTGCCAGTCCAAATGTTAGCAACATAACATCAGTGACAAGGGTTTAGTCCCTGTAATTTCTGTTCTCTGGTTACCAGGTTGTCAGTTTCTTAAGTTTTCTCCACAGTCCCCTTCCTCCTGTTCCCCTGAAAGAAGTGATTCTTTCTGGGAGATGGTTCCACGAACATCGACAGCTCTCCAGTACCTCACTCAAGTACCGCTGTGGGAGTTTTAGTGAAAGCTCAGCCAGATCCTGTACTTGAGTGATGTTCACACAGACCTGAAGCTTTGCTGGTAGCTGATTGACTTACATCTTGCCATGTTGTGTTATCACACAGTGATATTAGAGATCAGGCCATTAAGCCGTTCATTTAATTAATGACTGATTTGCATCTCATATTCCAAATTTCCTTATATTGGTGGCATGGTGGCACATTGGTTAGCACTGCTGCCTTGTAGTGCCAGGGACCCAGGGTCAATTCTGGCCTTTGGTCACTGTCTGTGTGGAGTCTGCATGTTCTCCTTGTGTCTGCATGGGTTTCTTCCAGATACTCCAGTTTTTATCCATAGTCCAAAAGACGTGCTGGTTAGGTGCGTTGGCCATGCTAAATTTTCCTCTGTGTACCCAGAGTGTGGTGACTAGAGGATTGTCACAGTAACTTCATTGCAGTATAAATGTAAGCCTACTTGCAACATTAATAAATAAACTTTAAATTGCTTGACATTGTTATTTAACAAACATCTATATTGGAGAGAGGAGTGGGGGGACTGGGTAGTAATTCTCCCAGCTAGGAGATTTAAGCGGAGGCAGTTTAGTGTGTTTCCCGCTGTGTGCTCTGGCCTCCATGAGTCTCCCGGCACCATCAGCTCCGTGCCAGAAATCAGTGCAGAGCTGAATAAATTATGCAACTGATCATTTACATTTCATTAATGGCCCTGGGATTGGAGTCTCTGAGCTGCCTAGCCTCTCCCCCACCGACAGAAGTGGTTCACACCGGTAGGGTTTACTAGCGGGGAACTGGTGGCCTGATTCCTCTGGAGTGAAAGGGGGGTCTTGGAGGTCCCCCCCCACAGGAGATTTGGGATAGTGTGGGGATGTGCTCCCTGGGTACTGCCAGCTGAACAGTGCCAGCCTGGCCCTCTGGCACTGCACAAGGAGCAAAGTGCCAATGCCCAAGGGCTACCTGGGGGTGGTGGAGGGTCCTGCTGCCTCTCAGCACTGGGCATAATGACATAAAGAGGGAGGGCAGTGATCAGGGCTAGCCACTGGGGTTTGGGAAGGTGGATTGGGAGATCAGGATTGCTGGGAGTGGGGTGTGGTCAAGACTGAAGTTGCGGAGGGAGATCAGGACTGCAGGTGGGGGAGGGGGGTGAGGCCAGCAATTGAGGCATTGTGGAGGTCGCACAGCCAGTGATGAGGGGTCAAGGAGCTGGCCAGCAATTGGGTAGCTGGCAATGCAGCTATAGTGTATATGCCAATCTCAGTAATAGATCTACACATGTGCAATGGCGCACTCAGTACAATGCTGTGGCTTCCCTTGTGAGAATAGGTCCCATCCACTGATGTTCTGTGTGATTTATGTTAGTGCACTCTGCAGTGCTCAGAGTGTGGGAGATTCATTTTGAAAATCTCGCTGAATAGGATAGTGGGATTTACTCCAGTTTTATGTGAGTTTGGCACTTGAAGTGATTTTTTTGGCAGAATCACCCCCATGACGATGTGATCTCTTGGGGCTGAATGTTGTGTACACCTTGCGTGCACAATGGGGGGGTGCCAGAGGCAGTTGTAATTTCTCCTTCCGGCTGGGATTAAATCCCAAGCGTGATTTCAGGCAGTGTGAAATGCAACTGGACATTGGCACTGCCCTGTTGGCAGAGGAGGGGATTGGCGATCACTGGGATCTGGCGGGGGTGGAGGAAGGGTGTTCAGTGCAACAGAGATATCCCCCTGAAGGCAGCCCGGAGCTGCTGAGAAACATCAAGGAGCTGCCCAGAAGAGACTGTAAAAATTTGACAGCAGTTATGGCCACGATACTGTTGTGTTACACCAGGCAGGAGGGCAATGTTGGTGGGCACTCTGCCTCCTGCCTTTCGGACAAAGTGCCAGCACACTCTAGCAGAGGTGGTGCATGCCAGCCCTCATGCTGCGGGATGGTAAGAGGAAGCCAGATAAAGAAGAACTGGTCAGAAGTGTCATCCCAGGAAAGCAGGCAGGATGTTGAGTGTCACACCTGGATACAGCGCTGCTAGGGTTCAATGGTCTTCTTTGCTCAAAGCTGGGAGTACTGAATTTTCATAGTGCTGAAGAGTACACTTCCTTTGTGGCACTCAGGGCTCTAAGATTCAGAGTTATAAAAGATACATATACCTGGGAGATCGGCCATGGCTGTATAGAAAGGTGAGGTGTGCAGATCTGACAGGCACCTTGAGCTGGGTATTAGGGTAGAAAGGGGTGCGGAAGCACTGGAAGTGGGGAGTGCCAGCCTGGTAAGGTGATGCAGGTAGGGGGTGAGCAGATGAACGTACTTTTGTCCATTCAGAAGAGAAGCCATTCTTTTGTGGAACACACACAAAGTAGGTTGAGCTGGCCAGCTGGCACATTTGAGATCGATGCCCTCGAGTTAGGTGTGGAGCAAAGATCCTCACATCGTGGAAAGGTAGCTGCCTCGGAGGAAAGTTAGAGGTCACGGACAGATACGAGAGTGATGGAGAGTGAAAACAGTGTGGGATTGTCTCATCTCAAATGAGAAGCTCTAAACAAGAGTCCCCAGTGACCCTTCAACCATGATGTTCCATTTCTGGCTGTACATTAGTAATGTAATGATTGGTATTACTGACATAGTGGGGTTATCTTCCCATGCTGCTGACTGCAGGAATTGTCAGGGCTGGGATGGACAACTTGACAGGCCATTTAAAGGATTGCTGACCCAGCCAGGAATGTTTGAGCTTGGGACAAGCACAACTGGAACATACCACACATTGTCTTCCTTCCTCAGACATGCCATCCTGCAGAGGTTGCCAGGAGGCTGCCAGGACTTATGGCAGAGGCTGCCAGGACCCTCTCTTCACACCTGAGGAAGAGACCCCTAACAGATATCAATACAGACATGAACTGATGGACATTAGCTTGTTGGTTCTCAGATGGTAGTACATATCAGAGAGGGCAAGGCACCCAAGAAGCTGACAGAGGCTTTGAATACCCAGGAAGCTGGTGGTCCCAAGGGCTGCTGGAGACCAGGACCATGCTGAATCTGAGGCAGATGATGAATCAGGATTGAAAGTCATGGTCAAGGGTGAAGGTGACAGAATGAGATAGATTATAGTCACAGAGCAGGAGAAATGGCCTTTGTAGGGTGGGAAGAAGGGGAAGCGACCTGGGGAGGGAGGGACATATAAATGGGAAGGCAAGTGACCTCATGTGGGGAGAGGAGGAAGGGGATGCACTAGGGTTGGGGTGGGTGAGGAAGCAACCTTGGCCAGGGCGGGGTGGGGGGATGGGGGGCGGTAGTGGGAGGCAGATGGTGTGAAGTGACTTTGGAGAGGTGGGTTAGAAGAGCTCCAGGCAGTGGATGGGAGGAGGGGGCGGTTGCATGGGAGGGGAAGCACCCTTTGTGGTTGGTAAGTTGTACTTACATATTGGAGATTTGATGATGCTGAATTCATTTCGATGGATGTCTGATGATCTGGGAGTGTGCATGTGGATGTCAAGTAAGAAGTGATCAGAATTAGCAGTGATACTGCTCACAGTTAAATGGTGTTACTTAGTGTCTTGGCAGACATTGTAGAATACCCTATAGTTGGTATTAATTGAGTACACCCCAGCATAAGATCGGAGGTAACTTTTTCTCTGATTAATATTCCATGTGAGTGCGACAGGCATCCTGGGACTACAAGACTGGAATGCCATGGACTGCAATCCTCTTCTAACGAGTAAGGCTGTGACATTTTGAAAATGACTGGTGCTTGGTTTTCCAAATGAACTTCAGTATTTGGTCAGCCCATATTTGTCCAATCCTACTTTGTCTAATCTTTTCCAGAGATATATTCCAGCCTCAAGTCCTGACTTTCCCTCTCTGCTCTATCCAGTCTCGTAAGAGGTCTGACAACATCAGTTTTAAATCCAACCGATTTATTTGATAGTAAACTCGCAAGCTTTTGGCTATTATAGCCTTCTTCAGGCGAATGAGGTGTTCTGGTGTGCAATAGCCAGAAGAAGGCTATAATAGCCAAAAGCTTGCGAGTTTACTATCAAATAAATCGGTTGGATTTAAAACTGGTGTTGTCAGACCTCTTACTGTGTTTACCCCAGTCCAACGCCGGCATCTCCACATCATGACTATCCAGCCTCAACAGGCTGAGTGGTAGAAATTCTCTCATTGTCTCCTGTTCCTGCTTTCTGAATCCACTTCCTAAAACTCTGGAATCTAGCAGCCGTGCCCTCCCCTTCCAAAGCTCCCACCCTGCTTTCATTTTGCTGGTACGTTAAATTGTCACTCTGACAATGTTTCCATAGTGCCTGATCATCCGCTTGATCCAATTGAGCAGGAAACAGACACAACAGGAGTCAATTTTCAGGATCAATATCCTGCTCCACCAGAATGCCTGAAGGATTTCTGACCCATCGGCAGGTTGGTCATTGTTCAGGCATCCAGGGCGGTTACATAAAACAAGCGATGATCCCTTTGCTAATGAAGGTCCTTGCACTATTTTGGGACCCCTCACTCAGGAGGACAAGTCCTGATTGTTACAGAAATCAGGTTATAATCGAGTGGATGTGGCTGAGAAGGTGGCTTTATTTGAAAGTTTGATGTGGAATTGAGAGAAATACTTCTTCTGGAGGAACATGGTAGGCTTCAATCACTCCCACCCCAACAGCCCATTGGCCTTGTGACCCAACACAAAACTGCCCCTAGTTTGAAATAATTGAACTAAAATAGCCACTTCCCAAGCAAGGGCACTGGATGGCTGGTGCAGGGATGTCAGATTGGCACTGGATACTGAGGTTGAGGTATAAAGAGCTTCACTCTGGATCTAATTCTCTGCTGGACCTCACCTGGACACTGCTTGGTAGCCAAAATATGAAATGTTTTATTCTTGAACCCTTTGTCACAATGAGCACCAAATTCACACACAAGCTGGGATTCTCCCACCTCACCTGTGCCCTGAATCTCCCATTCTGCCCACAGCTGGGATTCTCCCACCTCACCCGCATCTGGAATCTCCCATTCTGCCTGCGGCTAGGATTCTCCCACCCTGCCTGCGGCCAGGATTCTCCCACCCTGCCTACGGCCGGGATTCTCCGTTTCAGCTATGGTGAACAGGGATTTTGCTGTGCTGATGAGTCCTTACCACAATCTCTAGTTTTTAATATAAAGAAAAATCTCTCAGTGTGAAAATGGGAAAACTCTTTAAGTAGAATCTGAACATCTTCAGAGTGATGGATTTTCCTGTCTAAATATTTATTCAGAGTGTCACCTTTTTTGCATCTTCTCTGGGCTGAAGTGAATCCATTTGGTTTGAGAGCTGCCACTCAGCATGGGTCAGGAAGTGTGGTGCAGAAATAAAAGTGGACACAGTTTACAAAAAAGAAACCCAAAAATATATATTTGCATTTAAACTATCATGAACATATACAAAAACGATATTCTATTGTTTGTCTTACCATAAATTAATACATCTACAATCATCAAGGAGACAATGTGAACTACAGACAGTACAAACTAATTGTACAGCTTTTTGCACAGGGTTCAGCTAACACACACAAAGATCCTGGAAATGGAAATAAAAGAAGACACACTTGTCCCAAAAGCTACTGTCACCAAACCACATCCACCCTCATCCATCACTTCAACTTCTTTCTAGTTTCCTTTTGTCTTCACTGAATGCTCAGACTCAAGCTGCTTAAGTGCCGGGGATGGTGGCTGGGTGGGTTTGGGGGGGGAGGGGAGGGCAGTGAGGGTTGGCGGGGGGGGGGCTTACTGTTGAACACAAGGAGCGGACAGTGGCGGGAGCAACTAGGCATTTTTTAAGATAACCTCAAATTCTCTAATCAAGTTTTGACTGAAGTGCTCATCAGGAACAAATCCAAGAAAATGAGGTAGGAAAATTGCTTGAGTTCCAATATTTGACCCACTGTTGATTAAGGTCATTGGATTCAGTTTAATAACTCTTTCGTTTAAAAAGTGGAGATTAACAAATGGCTTGCTATTTAAAAAAACAAGCTGAGAGCAATTTTTACAAGCATTGTACCCCAATATGTTGGTTTAACACTCCCCAAAGATAGTACCTCTGACAATGCAGCACCCCCTCCATACTGCACTGCAGTGTTAGCCTGCATTGTGTTAAGGTCCTGGAGTGGGACCTGACGCCACAAACAAACACGATACCAAGACAGCCAGTCTAAAACTTGGCACCTGGCAAAAGCATGGATCATATGGTTTCAATTACCTGCCCCGCAAAGCAGTACACTGAGACATCCCACACTCACAACCCATTCAGACAATCTTCCTTCTACTCACTGTTTGAAAGTGTCATGTGTTTCCCTAAGGTATCCAGACTATCAGCTTAACATGGAGTCTGGCTATAAGCAACATCTTCAAGGTAGAATCCCTGGGAAAATATTGTACTTGGTGTAGAACTTTCCTTTTGCGATTGAGCAGCTGAAAATGAATAATAAACATTCTACTTTGGAACGGAGGGAGAACTTTAGTGGCAACCTTTCATATCAATATTAAAAATTAAATGTTGCCGGTAAACTTCATTCTCAACTTACTGTCATGATTTTCTCGTAACTCGCACTCCAGTCTCACCTAAGAGAGGCTGTCACTAACAAAATTCCACCAGGATTTCAATCTGGCAGAGTCATGTTGGTGATGAATATTAAAAGAATGTGGAATTCAATGTTTCTAAAACATTTTCTCCTGAAGGTGCTGACCTCTTTGGGTTCAGACTCACTGGTATTGGCTGCCTTTCTGTACATTGTTCAAATCACTGTTCTTCACGTGTGAGTCTAAACAATGAAGGACCACGAGGTTATTCAACCAAGGGAGCATCACCCCAGAGCCCCATTTATTCTCCCAGACATAGGTATGCACGCACTTTCCGGATCTTACAAACAGAGTGGAAATACTGTTTGATTTATTGCCCCTGAGCCAGGGGGTGCTGAGGACAATTTAGTTTCCTAATCCCCCCATAGTCCCAGCACATACTGATCTACTCATTAATTCATTCAATATTCATTGAGAAAATATGAAGAAGCATAAATCTATTGCTAATTATAGCCCCATATGTTCTGAACTCTGGGTGCTTTATTTGGGAATACCACTTTGGAAGATCATTCCAAAAACAGCAAATCCCCTGTGGCATTGCTTGTGGTACATCAGGATTTCACATTGGTTAATGCACAAGGCATGATTCTGTTGCTGCCACAGATGGACTGGATGCAGTCTAGTTCATCCTGTTAAAGCAGTGCTCTAATCGTTCCATCATTACCTGGTCAATTATAGGTTGCATGTGTTTCAGGACAACCTGAAGCTTTTTATTAATTCCAGGGTGTTTTCTTTTACCGGACAACTCCCTTTGCACATGGCAAATGACTGCATTTTGTAATATAGTGTAGCAGTGTAACATTTTCCCAGCTTTCACATAACAAGTGAATTTCCAGCGCTGTTGCTTTGTAAAAGCAACCTTATCAACAAAGTGTGATGAGGAAGATGTGACTGGAAAAATGTTACAAGAGTTAAGTACAACGCACGCGCACTACAGACAGATTGCCGGTAAACACATGACCAGTAATGAAACTTTACTCCCAAAGCTAGTTCACAGGTTCCCAATCTCTTTTAGTTCCCTTATTCTTTACAACTTTCACTGCTTTGGTGCATCCCCTGTGCTGACAAGAACTCCTCAGTAAATTGGTAATCTGATATATTCAAAATCATTTCTGGTGCAGATATCAAACTTGTTATACTTCCAAAACAGGAGAGGGCCCTCAACGGATTTAAGGAAAAGTTTAACTGAAGATTTTGGTAATTAAAATGAGCAGTGACAAAGTATGGGTTATTTCAAAGGACAGTGTTAACACACTGGGTCCTGTGATAGACTAATTAAAGGGTCATCGCCAACAAGGATTGGGGATGAGGGCTTTTCAAACAGGCTGGGGCAGAAATAAAAACACTCAGACCTTCGGTGTGAGTTGATGCTAAGGATAGGTTTGGGCTATACTTGATACCATATCTGGTGCAGTGGGAACTTTCCTCATGTGGCCTTTGGAGTTAGATATTCAAGGAGAAATATCAACAATTGTGGAAGCCATCAGTGATGTCTATGTCCCTTCTGAGTCCCGTACAAACCCTCTGAAATCTCTTATAAGGAGCTTTACTGGGGGAAGATTTGAACCAGCAGAGCACTCTGCAGCTCAGTGTGATCCCCACAATAAGATGCATTGACACTCTCAAACAATCTGACAACAACCCCCCCTCCCCGCCTCCTCCAGCTCGCCTGTGCACCTTGCTACCCTTCAGCACAGGAACAGGCGCGGGGAGCAGGTCAGTCAATTCAAAATCACCACCAGAAAAATTGATAACTAGCATACAATGCAGATTAACAACTGTAAAATAAATCACAAGACATCAACACATACAATAGCAGAAAGGGATGGGAGCTCTCATTCTCTCATTTCCTTCAAAAGGAATTATATTGCACAATAGGAAAGTTGGGGGGGGGCGGTGTGGTGGGTTCGGGTATAATTTAAGGCTGATAGTTGCACTACTCCATTTTCTAAGTAATGACCCCTGCTGTGGAGAAGGCATTGTCCATTCTGAGGGGCCACTCTCACCCCCTCCTCCCCCTCAGGTCAGTTTTATCTACTCTGTGACAAGCTCCCCTGCCACCAGTACCTGATGATTCTCCTGCTGAAAAATGGCTGTCCAGTAACTTAGATGAACTGTTACAACATCGCAATGATTCATCCCTCATTAACATAAAGGAGGCCCCTTATGATAACCCTTTACTGACAAGAATTTAACTGACAAATACACCCAGGAACTGAAACTACACCTGTTTATTTGGTGGCAGGGTGGCTGGGAATGCTTTCTAAAAATGATAAAATGTGACGAAACTGGAACTTAGGGTGAAAAGCAGCATATAAAGAGGGTTTCTGATTATTTTTGGATCTGCAATTTTAAAGTGAATTCTCTGTGATTCTTCACTCCATTTCCCTGATGCTGCTAAAGTATGATCTCATGGTGGTTGGTCATTCTTTTCCAAGGAATGGCATAAGGAATGGCAGTAAGGAATGGCAGGATACTTGACTTGAAGGGCACTGAAAGTGAAACTGCTGGCAGCTTCACCCACATTTTCCAGTGTGGCTGGCTAAATACCAAGCAGGTTGCTGGCGAGTTTCACCCTGTCTAACCTCAAACCAACTGAGAAATGCTGTTCCCATGAGCTGACGATACAAGGCCCAGGGAGACGCAGATTTAGGGTTTAGTGCAGGGGAATGTGAGGAAGAACTATTTTACACAGCAAGTGGCAATGACCTGAAACTCACTGCTAAAGGGGAAGCGGAAGCAAAAATGATCCATGATTTCAAAAGGAAAATGGACGAGAACTTGAAGGAAATATATTGTGCAGGAATGAGGGGATATGTCAAAGGGAATGGGATTGATTGGGTTGCTTCATAGCGAGCCACATGCAACTGATAGGCCAAATGGCTGCATTGTATGCTGTAGTGACTCTAATTCATAACTCTTCCTTTTGATCAGCTAAGTGAATTTAGACAAGGAATCAAACTTGGGGCAGCTTCTCACCCCTCCCAATGCCCAACTCTGGGTGGCTCAGCACAGAGACAATGAATTGAAATGAGGGAATATCAGGGCAAACCTCAGGTACAGAATGGAGGTAACTGGTGAAGGCAGTGCAAGGCATAACCCAATACAGAAAAATCTCCCTTTATTACTCACCACCCAAACATCTCCGCCCTGCGACCTATTGTACAATTTTACTTTCCCACACAGCTATTGGGAAAGAAACGTAAGATGACTTCAGTAAAAGAAATCAGTAGATAAGGGATTTTCAGTAGTTACAGGACTGTGTGCTAATCCAGAATCTGCATTATCCGTACTCGGCAGAGACATTTTAACAGATTACTAATTGACCAAGATTATTCATGGGATATGTAATGTCAGTATTATTTCCCTACACTTTAAGACTAGTTTTACTTTCTTCACCTGATAGGGTTAAATATTTTTCTAAAAAAAATATTCTGGGACAGAAACTGAGAAATAAAAAGTCCTTTGTGCTGAAATGCGAATTACAAGTTAGAAATGTTTTTGTTGGAAGAATGAAGTGTTTATATGGAAAGTATTAAATGTAAGGGAAAGAAACATTTGAAATTGGTGTGAGTGTAGCCTGCAGAACCAAATAAGCCTCAGCAAAAAGATCATACGGTTCTCAAATAAGTTGAGGATTTTGTTTTAACTTACTGTCCTCCTCCCCAAGGAAACAAATTGACCCCGCGGTGCCTGTTTCCACAGGTACTGCTGCCTTGAGTGAGCCCCCTGCCAGTCCACTGGACAAATGGCCGTTCCTTAGGACCGACTCACCCTCATCCCCCCGGCTCCTCCCCACCGCTGACAGTAAAAAAGAGACATCAACATCTGCTTTTATACAACTGCTGCATTTCTATCAGAGTAACTGAATAGCAGTGAAAAATACCGAGGGCTTGTATCCACATTTACAGGGGTGCTGAGGCCAACTGTGTGCCCTTGCCCAACTGCCCGACAGCACAGATCAAGAATTAACCCCAGGACCTGCTGCTCCTCATTGCCTTAAATTGCCCTGTATGGATCTTTCAGTTCGATCAAAGAAACTTGTGGCAAAACACCAGGGATTTTTTTTCAAAAAATCTTTGGGAATGATTGAGAAATTATTGTAAAAATGTATTTAAGATTAAAAAGTAACTTTTAAAAACATTATCAATATTTAGTATTTTTCATTATACGCTTTGATACTGTACACCCCGCAATTTGACAATAAAGCTTTGAAAATGAGACAGCTCCAAGCTGCATGATTGCAAAGAGAGATTGATAACATTTTCCCTTCTACAGGCTTGGCACGGTGACATTCAGAAGCATTCGGTGCTTGGGGGAGGGAAGGGAGAAAATAATCCAGTTTCAGCTCAAAATGAATGAAAACTCTTCCAGCCATTCTGATCTAAGCTGTGTATGGCTCAGTCTTAGTGATGTTAGAAAGAGACCATCCACTCTCTACAAGATTGCTCTCCCCCAGTAACCCACATGACAATAGGTCTTAGGATGGGCATTATCTTAAACCTTTACATGGATTTTACAGGAATTCCTAATCAATCCTATAGGTTAAGAGATTTCAGTAATGTGACTATCTGAACTAGTAAATCTTGTGGCCAAAGGGCTGGTCCCTGAGCCTTGTACTGGGTTCTGAGCACACACTGGCTTGACTGTTCTGCTGCCCCTTTGTTTTACCTGGTCTTAGTTACACATGGGTCGGATTGTCCAGGTAAGGGTCTGTTTTGTTCATGTGGACCATAACAGAAGGTGCCTTGTAGTGGCAGTGGCTGGCAGAGCAGTTGACCCCAGTGCATGGTTTCCCTCGAGTCCTCACCGATAGCTTTCTGCTGCACAAACTCTGCCACGTCTGAAGAGTCTTGGAGCTCCAGACCCATATCCCACTGGTGATCCCCACCACCAGGGACATGAAGATCTTTAGCATGAAGACTGCCACAGTTGGCACTGAGGTGTCCAAAGTGCAGTCCAGAATCCTTCTCCCTGGATAGGCAAGGCAAGGCAGCTCAGAGGCCAGCACTTTCCAATAATCCATGTTCAACCTTTCGTAGAAATAGCAGACAATGACACAAGTGGCCGGGACGGTGTAAAGGATGGAGAAGACCCCGATCTTCACCATCAACTTCTCCAACTTCTCCGTGTTGGTGCCCCCAGTCTTCATGATCCTGCGGATGTGAAACAGAGCCACAAAGCCGGTCAGGATGAAGGAGGTCCCTATCACCAAATAACAGGACAGAGGGATAAGCACAAAGCCAGTCAGAGCGTTCACGTCCATGCTGCCTACGTAACACAGCCCAGTCAATTCATCACCTGCTACCTTCCTCATAGTCAGGATAATGATAGTCTTCATGGCTGGAACCCCCCAGGCAGCCATGTGGAAATAGCTGCTGTGGGCTTCAATGGCCTCGTGGCCCCACTTCTTGCCTGCGGCCAAGAACCAGGTCAAGGTCAGGATGACCCACCACAGGGAGCTGGCCATACCGAAATAGTAGAGGATGAGGAAGACGATGGTGCAGCCTGTACTCTCCAGCCCTTCCTGGATGACATACAACTCTCCATTCTCCCGGTCACAGGCAATGTTTTCAGCCCCGGCGACCGAGCGAATGATGAAGGCCACCGAGTAGACATTGTAGCACATGGACAGGAAGATGATGGGTCTCTCTGGGTACTGGAAACGGTGAGGATCCAGCAGGAAGGTCAGCACGGTGAAGGCAGTGGAGACAAAGCAGAGCGTGGACCACACAGCCATCCAGATGAAGGCAAAGTCTTTGTCCCCCTTGGACCAATAGACATCCACCCCCGGGGAGCACTTGGGGGCACAGCTCAAGCTCTTCTCCACATACTGGAACTTGTCAGGGTTGGCACAGGAGCCAAGCGGCCCTGGGTTCCTGCCATCAGCTGTCCCGGGAAGCCTGGCTCTGGGTGCTACGGGCAGCATGCCCTGTCCTCTCTGTGGCTCGCCAGTCGCGTTCTCGGGGGCTTCCATGCACAGGGCGTTGGGGTCGTTCCTGGTGGGCAGCTTGCTGCAGTCCAGAGACTCAGGCCAGCCAAAGTTGAACTGTGCCATGATGGGGGCACAGCGCTGGCGGGCTTGTTCACACATGGGTCTGCAGGCTGGGATGGAGGTGGACACTTGGTCAGTGCACATGGGGGCGTAGAGGGAGCAAAGGAAGAGGCGGAGGTGGATGTGGCAGCCGTATTCCACCAGCGGGGCAAACTCGTGCAGTTTGATGGCAGCCTCCCGCTGGTTCTGGTGCCCCATGTAGTTGGGCATTCGGGTCATGTTGTAGCCGATCCCCAGGCACATGGGGATCTCGATCGGCTCGCACTTGGCCTCTCTGCCCCTCTCGTGGTCGATCGAGCCGATCCCCCGGCAGATCCCCAGCACCAAGGACTGGCAGAGGAGGACCAGGCAGATCCGGCGAAGGAAGCGCCCCATTCTTGCGGCGGAGCCTGGCTGGGTAGAGTCTCACCCTGACATCTCCCCCTTGGAACAGCAGCAGCAAGCGGGCAATCTCAGCAATCCCAGTCCCTGCAGAGTTTGTCAAAGTTTCCAGAGCAGATTCCGCAATGCCGGTTTGGAAACTCCAGAGCGCTGCCCCGGCTCCGGCAATGGCTCTGCAGTTTCTGCTGCCGTTGTTTCTGACACACACACACACACAGGGAGACTGTCCTCCACTCGGGCTCTTTGTTGGACAGTAGCTGTCTCTCGGCAGCCCAGGGAGTTTGATCAGCACTCACACACACACACACACAGGGGAGGGTTTAACACTGGATGCTCACTCCCCTCTTGACTGCAGGCACTCAGCACAAACCCATCCTGCTTACTGCACCATGGGGGTGGGGATAGAGGGGGGGAGTGAGTGGGCTGCTGCCAACCCAGTGCCCCACCCCTCACCATCCCCCATTGGCTCCCACTCACACCTCTCCCCCACCCTAGATATTATTGGCCAACACCTCTGCCACTCAGGCAGGAAAGGGCGGGGCTGTCAGCTATATGTTGAGCGGATAGTCACAGACTGAGCTGCAGACTCTCCTTCCCACTGGGTGTCACCCCCTATTGTCGGTGCAAGCTTCAAACCAGCAAGGGGGGCGGGGGATGTATTCCACACAACCCATAATTCACCCAAAACGTTGGCAATGTAGATCATGAAATTCACAGTTTGAAATTTACCCTGTGAAATACTCCACCGTTTACACTTTGTTTTACAAGTTCTTACCTGCAGGGCAGCATGCACATACTCTCCTCATTCAGTTCTCATTCTAATTCGGCGGGACAAAAGATCATTCTGCCCTCCCCAGCGATAAAGTCTAGGCAGAAAAATTCTAATCAGCCATCTACCCCCTCCCCTGTGAAGATAAATCTCCGGCAAGTTAGACACACGGAGCTGTGGTGTGGTGGGAACTCGAACAGGTTTTGCTTTTAGTCAAAGTAAATACACATACAAACATTTCAAATAGCCACGAATTGACTCGAATGTAATTTTTTCACAAATCATTCCACCCGAATCTTTGACAATGTGCCGGAGATGAAGAATTGACCCTTTTTTAATATTGTAAAATATAGCTGCTTTAAGAAATAATTTAAAGGTTTAGAAAAAAACTAAGAATTTTGAATGCAGTCGAAGTTGCCCTTTGGATAGGGGTTCAGGATCTGATGATTAGTTAAAAATCTTACCAAGATGCGCCCTCTACAGTACTTTTCCCAAATCCATTCTTTACTGTGGACCCTTACTGATCAAACCTGCCCCTCTTGCTTAAAATGTTGCCAACACAGATAAATAAACTGCCAACTTCCTCACTGCAGATATTAACAGAGACGCTATTTCTAGCACTTTCTGTTTTTATTTTAGATTTCCACCGCTTGCTGTTTTCCTGTTTCCATGCAGTTGTGTAATTATTTAACATTTCCCCACAATCTGGTGTTATTTTTAAATTCCAGTCTCACTCTAAACGTTATTTGGAAACAAATGTTGTTTGTGCTGCTGTTGCTGTGACCTCCGGGGCTGCTGTTTTTTTTCAAAGATGTCAATTCTGTCAGAATGGGCCAGTCTCCTTTCATTCTCCTTTCAATCCCTGTCACTAAGGAGGCCGTCCTTAAAGAAGCGCCGAAGAATTAAAAAGGAGCTGTGAATGCCATTAGCTCGCTTTCCAAAAAGTCTTTTCACCTCTGCAAAGGGTACAACAAGAGGCGATTGGACACAATGACAAAAAAGGATGGAACCCCGGCGAGAAAGTGAGGGGAAGGAGCTGGGGATTTGGGGCAGATCTTTGCGCCGCTGCATTTGTCTCTCTCTCTCTCTCTTTCAAAGTGCTTCTATTCTCAGCCTCACTGCCGCCTTTCATTCAAACAATGCCCTGCCCTTTTTGAGCTGAAAGTAGGAATATTAGGAATAAAAGGGATTCTCAGTCTATCGGCCGTATTCTCCCAGTCTTTCCGTTATTGACCTGTCTGTCTATCTCTGTCTATCTATCTATCTGTATCGGTTTGTCTATTTTTTTACATGCTATAACTGTTCAGCAGGCTATCTCTGCAATAGTGTTTCTGCTATGGCTCCAGCTCTGTGTCTTTTTAGACTGATTTATCTGTACCGTGCTCTTTTATCTCTGTTCTCTTTTGTTCAGCCTTTAACTATATCTTTCACTCTTATTTGTCCTCCTCTCTCTGTTTTTGGACGTTGCCTATTTTACCTGTTCTGTTTTTCTCTCTGGGGATTATTCCGATTGTACTCACTGTTCCTGAGGTTTACACCGAATTTTTATGTTGAGGACAGTAGGCACATTAAAGATAAATAACAAGTAATAGTGAAATCTAATACATTTATACATACCAGTGTTTATACAGATATAAATGTGTAAATATACACGCACACAAACGTGAATGTGAGCTTTTGTATTTTGTTTATGATGGGTCCAGTAACATGTAGAATTGAAGAACAGAAAGGAAGATTTTCCGTTTCCGCATGTCAAGAATGCGTGTCTCGGGAATTTGTAGACTGCTAGCCCATGATTTCAGTCCATTTGTTTCAATGGTACCTTGCCTTGCAGAAATGAGAGTAAAAGTCATTGAACCGCTGCTCCCGGTGGTGAGGCATGGTATAGTGGATTACTAGTCCTCACACTATTTGTCCATCTCTTTGTGTGGCTGAGTGGGAACAGCAGGCTGGTACAGAGCTGAACCCAGTCAAACATTGGGTTCAGTGAATCAGTGTAGAGTCAGTAGCGTTTTGTGTTCACTGTCAGACTAGTGCAGCAACTGACACAGAAAGCGTTATCAGTTGAGAATTTAGAAATTGATGTTCAAAATCTGGGAATTAGTCCAGGTGATTGCTGCCTTTGGGAACCATTTTTACAGAGGTGGTTCAGACCATCGAGTCTGCACCCTGTGTCTGGAACCAGTTGCCAGAGTTGGTAGAGCAATTTTGTCTTTTAAAAATTCAGACAATTCCATGGGTAGGATGGGTATAGAGGGATATGGGCCAAACGTGGGCAATTGGGACTAGTTTAGTGGTTAAAAAAGGGAGGCATGGACAAGTTGACTGTTTCTATGCTGTAAGTCTCTATGATCCTACAAAATAACATCCCACCCAGACCTTCCCCTTACTCCCGTACCCTATGTATTTAGCATGGCCAATCCAATAAACCTTTAGACTGTGGGAGGAAACTAGAGAACGCAGAAGAAACCCACATAGACATGGAGAGAACATGCAAACCCCACACAGACAGTGGTCTAAGAGTGGAACTGAACCTGGCACTGAGAGGCAGCTGTGCTAACCATTACACCACAGTTCCTCCTGGACAGACTGAGAGGATGGAACAAGCCATCTCCATTCAAAATGGTTTTTTAAATAAAATTATTCCTTCCTCAGACTTACAAAACCAATGTGCAGAGTGAATCTTGATCTCTAGGGAAAATATGAGTACTATCATACATAACTGGTAAGACAATTGAAAATGTTTTTAATGTGTCTTTAGATTTTATATGACACATACTTTAGCAAAAAGAATCCAAGTGTAATCACTGATCTTCTGAACTTAGATTTTCTGTGCCTCTTTTGTGGAGATCATGAATCCACCTCCACGCTTGCTCCAAAAACGAATTCAAATTCAAATTGAATTCGATTCATAGTCTCCACAAAAGAGACACAGAAAATCTAAGTTCAAAAGATCAGTGGTTACACTTGGATAAATATTTTCAATTGTCTTACCAGTTATGTATGATGATATTCATATTTTCTCTATAGATTAAGATTCACTCTGAAGTGCTTTAGTTCAGTAATGAGAATATTAAGTGTGTTTATTACAGTATAAAATTTTTCATAGGCTATATACAAGGGTTATACCGTATTCTGGGATGTTTCAATAATGTTGCACACAGTTAAAATTAAACATGCAGTCCATGGGGGTTTTACCTGATTTCTAGCCCCTTGATCTACATTGGTGAAAGGCCTCCTTACACAGTGACCTTTACCCATTGCACCTTGGCAACAGTTGCCCCAAACCTTGAGTACATCTCTCAGCACTTAGTCCTGGATCTTGGAATGCCAGTCTGCAAAAGTTGATCAAGGACAATTCTTTACACTTGAAATTCAACAAGTTTTGGGAAGAGCTTCTTTCACTGAGTTGATGACCCTCCAGCGGCAGTTGATGTTTGTCAGGGTGTGTGTCCCTGGGAACAGCCTGTTATAACAGAGTCCTGCGTCACAGAGCTGCCCGGGTTAAACTTTGACAAATACCGTGTGTCTCTCTCCTAACTGTCTTTGCAAAGGCACATTTCACAAGGACGTGTGTAACCGTTCCTCCCCCTTCCACTGCAGCCATGTCGAGAGGGTATGGTGGAATAGAGACTTCGGGCCTGCATAAAAGATCTGGCGGGGAGTGCCCTTCTCACCACCAGCCAAGCTGGGTCTGGGTGCTTGTTTGAAAGTTCTGGTGATGACGCATTCTGCTAAATGACTGTGTTAGTTTGCTCAGGGAACTACCCAAAAGGATCCACCATCTCCTTTCTCCTCAGGGCCTCGAGACATTATGTGCAGATGTATTAATGATCGCCTTGTGGTCAAAAAGATTTTTTGAATAAATGTTTCATAGAAACGTTGAATTCCTACAGTGTCCAAGGAGGCCACTTGGCCCATTGAGCATGTACCGACAACAATTCCACCCAGGCCCATCCTGTATTTATATTTATTTATCCTGTTTTTGTATTTATCCTGTTAATCTGTTAATCTCCCTAACACTAAGGGGCAATTTATCATGGCCAATCCACCTAACTCACACATCTTTGGACAGTGGGAGGAAAATGGATCACCTGGAGGAAACCTATGCAGACATGTGGAGAATGTGCACACTCCAAACAGATAGTGACCTGGGGCCAGAATTGAATCTCGGTCTCTGGTGCTGTGAGGCAGCTGTGCTAACCACAGTGTCACCGTGCTGTTCATCATTTCCATGAGAGACTGGCGATACAGCACGGTCCAAGTACTTGAAGTGTTTCACGACAGCGTAGCCAGGCTCATCCTTAGCAAGCACACCTGATCTCATGCTTGATCCTACGATTGATTTGAGTTCTTGGAGATGGGCACTCAAGCATTCCCCTCGGCATTCCCATTAGCTCTGGCACTGGCCACTTCTCAGTCGGTCCAGCTACAACTCCAGCCACAGGCCTGAGTTTGCTGCTGGTTCGAGGATAAATGCTCAGGACATTGGTCACCCAGGGTATGAACCACATGAATGGCATTGGGAATATGGCAAGATGCTGCCAGATTCGGGTGTTGCCTGTGGCATTCTTTCATTGAGTGAGGCAGGGCGTTACTCTGGCATAGCTGGCTCTGCTACTTTCAACAACAGGTCAATGGGCCGGGGAGGTGCACCATACACTGGCCTCTTGTTCTCTCTGTGCCCTCTGCCAGCTGAACTTTTAGTTTCTGCATGCTTCTTCCAATGCTCTTCCAAACAGTCAGCCTCCAGAGGTCACAGCCAACAGTAACCATTCCCCAGTTGTCAGTATCAATGTCTACCACCTTCAGGTCTGGCTTGCAGGTTTTTTAATAATGGAAGTTTGGGTGGCCTGAGGTGGTGACCCAGTGCCCAGTTCATTATATAGAAAGTCTTCGAGTACACAGCCATCATCTATCTGATGAATGTGTCTGGGCCAGTGCAGACATTGTTAGTATAGTAATGAGTGAAACAGGTGAAACAAAAGAAACTCCAGGAAACCAAAAGAAACTTGTAAGAATCTCAACATTCTCAAGAAATTCTTCCAGCTTCTACCCAGCTTCAAGTGTAAAAATTTCAAAACACCAAATAATTTTGGAAATATGCCTTCAATAGCTTTGTCATAACATTATGTTGTAACATTCAAGGATATGGGAGAAGTGTTGGAAAACAGGATTAGCATGGTTTAGTGGTAGTTACTGTTAGTGCAGACTTGATGGGCTGAAGAGCCATTTCTGCACTGTATGACTCTATGATTGTATAGGAAAGAGGAAGTGACATTACCACCATTAACAGCATTATGTTCAGATTAGTTACACAAGAGCTTCATGTTTCTGAAATTTAAGGCAATGTAAAGTAGGAAATGGTAGTTCAAACTAACTGGAAGCCTGTGTTTAAATCACTCCATAATCTCAATTCTACCTCCCTCTCAAACTTTCCCCAGTCTGAGCTTCTCTAACTCTGACCTCACACACATTCTCCTCTCCCTTCATCCCAGCAATGGACGCATCAATTTGAGTGTTCTTTATCCTTTTTGGCCCTCCTCTTTAATATATTCCTTAAAACCCAACACTTTGAGCTTGTGGCCTTCTCTCTGAATAGTTGTTCCTGTGACTTGATGTTAACATTTATCTGAAGGTGCTTTCCCTAACATAAGTTGTGAATGGAAGTGAGTTTGAATTTGTTCACAGGCAACCTGCTAATTAATCAGCTCATGATTCATCTTACTACTATTCCTCAATTTGAAAGTTAGCAAAGTGCATGCGGAAATGTGTGAAATGCACTATATCCAGTGAAGAAAGGAATCCTCTTGCTGGAATGTTGGGTTACACTATTGCACTATCAGATATTAAGGAACATAGGCGGGCTCCTGAATAGAAGGTGCTCAGACTCCTTAATTTAAGGCAACTGCTGAAACAATGAATAGGGACACTATGGAGATCAAGATGGTCTTGGGGTTAAACAATTCTTTGGAGATGTGGGATTGAGTATGTTCAGTAAGGCAAGAAGTAAATCCTCCTCACTCTCCAGATGGTGGGCAAGTCGACAATTGCATCTCTGAAGCTGAACACTAGCAATGACACATTAATTTGGGGAAATTAGCAGAGAGTAAATCCACAGAATAAGGAGGGACAAAACATTTAGGAAATCATTGGATATTGCAGTGTCAAGCATATGGAGCAGAAGGAGAAATCCTCCAATTTCCATAGCTTTGTGATAATGGCAGGAGCCATTCATGACCTCGAGACACAGCAAGGTGCTCTACAGCTAATGAATTATTTAAAAAATTACAGTACTTTTGTTAGAGACATACCAAATAGCAAAGGCGTAGTGGCTAGATAGTAATTGAGGATTAAATATTGGTCCGGACACTTACTTGCCCCTCTTTGAAACTGTTAAGTCATCTTTTGTGTCTATTTCAGAGATAAACAGTTTAACATCTCACCCAAAAGACAGCATCATTTAGTGCAATGCTGAAATGTCAGCCTTTATTTATGTCCTCAGTCCGTGGTTTGAGAGTAGAGCATACACGCTTTTAAATTCTGAGGGAAGAGCAGTACTGCGGAGGCAAGCCTGATTCCCAGCCTGTATTGACTTAATTAACCTCAACTGGGCCGATTTTTACTGACCTCTGCATTTCTGTGTAAGAGAGAGGGAAATCAGCCAGGGTTCCTCCTCCTGATTGTTATCCATAGACTCCTTCTGGAATATACATGTATTCTGACATCAGCTGGGAGTGGGATCAGGCTTGATTGGAATGCCCTCCACAATTAAATAGTTTCGATGTGTGATGTCTTGGCTCACACATAAGACAGCAGCGGACTCTGCACCACTGGGATTTTGCATCATGAGGAAAGGAGGGGAAAAGATTGAGGAGAAAGGTAAGCAAATTGTTTTGAAGCCATTTAATTTTAAGGAAAATAAAACTAGGCCAGCAGCTGTGTTGGACAGCGGTGAGGAACCTTTCTATGGAGTACAGTTTCAAGGACTTAGACAATAACAAGCCCAGTTTCTACATGTTTGATAAGGGGAGCAGGGGAACTGCAACAGGTGTGTCCTCATGTTGGGCTTGTTGTGTCAATCATTCATCACCTTCAGTGACTTAGGAGTAAATATAATAACCAATGCTTTGTATACTGACAGACTGCCTATCAGAGAAAGAGATTCAATTTCAGGGTACTTAAAGAGAAATGGTTATATTAGATTTGTAGAATCATAGCAAAACCAGACTTGCAGCTATTGAAAATATCAAGGCAGACCCACATTGATAAAATTACTGCATGAGTCAATCCAGACCCAGTGATTCTGCAACTCCATCACTCAGAGATGTGCCCGACCTTGATTAGCTGGTTACAAAGTAAATGTTGAAAATTCACTGGGTATAGTTACTGCATGTATTGATGACCCTCACACTGGGTACAGTTACTGCATGTATTGATGTACCCTCACACTGGGTACAGTTACTGCATGTATTGATGTACCCTCACACTGGGTACAGTTACTGCATGTATTGATGACCCTCACACTGGGTACAGTTACTGCATGTATTGATGTGATGTACCCTCACACTGGGTACAGTTACTGCATGTATTGATGACCCTCACACTGGTACAGTTACTGCATGTATTGATGACCCTCACACTGGGTACAGTTACTGCATGTATTGATGACCTCACACTGGGTACAGTTACTGCATGTATTGATGACCCTCACACTGGGTACAGTTACTGCATGTATTGATGTACCCTCACACTGGGTACAGTTACTGCATGTATTGATGTACCCTCACACTGGGTACAGTTACTGCATGTATTGATGACCTCACACTGGGTACAGTTACTGCATGTATTGATGTACCCTCACACTGGGTACAGTTACTGCATGTATTGATGTACCCTCACACTGGGTACAGTTACTGCATGTATTGATGTACCCTCACACTGGGTACAGTTACTGCATGTATTGATGTACCCTCACACTGGGTACAGTTACTGCATGTATTGATGTACCCTCACACTGGGTACAGTTACTGCATGTATTGATGTACCCTCACACTGGGTACAGTTACTGCATGTATTGATGTACCCTCACACTGGGTACAGTTACTGCATGTATTTGATGACCCTCACACTGGGTACAGTTACTGCATGTATTGATGTACCCTCACACTGGGTACAGTTACTGCATGTATTGATGTACCCTCACACTGGGTACAGTTACTGCATGTATTGATGTACCCTCACACTGGGTACAGTTACTGCATGTATTGATGTACCCTCACACTGGGTACAGTTACTGCATGTATTGATGACCCTCACACTGGGTACAGTTACTGCATGTATTGATGTACCCTCACACTGGGTACAGTTACTGCATGTATTGATGTACCCTCACACTGGGTACAGTTACTGCATGTATTGATGTACCCTCACACTGGGTACAGTTACTGCATGTATTGATGTACCCTCACACTGGGTACAGTTACTGCATGTATTGATGTACCCTCACACTGGGTACAGTTACTGCATGTATTGATGACCCTCACACTGGGTACAGTTACTGCATGTATTGATGTACCCTCACACTGGGTACAGTTACTGCATGTATTGATGTACCCTCACACTGGGTACAGTTACTGCATGTATTGATGTACCCTCACACTGGGTACAGTTACTGCATGTATTGATGTACCCTCACACTGGGTACAGTTACTGCATGTATTGATGTACCCTCACACTGGGTACAGTTACTGCATGTATTGATGTACCCTCACACTGGGTACAGTTACTGCATGTATTGATGTACCCTCACACTGGGTACAGTTACTGCATGTATTGATGTACCCTCACACTGGGTACAGTTACTGCATGTATTGATGTACCCTCACACTGGGTACAGTTACTGCATGTATTGATGTACCCTCACACTGGGTACAGTTACTGCATGTATTGATGTACCCTCACACTGGGTAGCATCTCACACTGGGTACAGTTACTGCATGTATTGATGTACCCTCACACTGGGTACAGTTACTGCATGTATTGATGACCCTCACACTGGGTACAGTTACTGCATGTATTGATGTACCCTCACACTGGGTACAGTTACTGCATGTATTGATGTACCCTCACACTGGGTACAGTTACTGCATGTATTGATGTACCCTCACACTGGGTACAGTTACTGCATGTATTGATGTACCCTCACACTGGGTACAGTTACTGCATGTATTGATGCACCCTCACACTGGGTACAGTTACTGCATGTATTGATGACCCTCACACTGGGTACAGTTACTGCATGTATTGATGTACCCTCACACTGGGTACAGTTACTGCATGTATTGATGTACCCTCACACTGGGTACAGTTACTGCATGTATTGATGTACCCTCACACTGGGTACAGTTACTGCATGTATTGATGTACCCTCACACTGGGTACAGTTACTGCATGTATTGATGTACCCTCACACTGGGTACAGTTACTGCATGTATTGATGTACCCTCACACTGGGTACAGTTACTGCATGTATTGATGTACCCTCACACTGGGTACAGTTACTGCATGTATTGATGTACCCTCACACTGGGTACAGTTACTGCATGTATTGATGTACCCTCACACTGGGTACAGTTACTGCATGTATTGATGTACCCTCACACTGGGTACAGTTACTGCATGTATTGATGTCCTCACACTGGGTACATTACTGCATGTATTGATGACCTCACACTGGGTACAGTTACTGCATGTATTGATGTACCCTCACACTGGGTACAGTTACTGCATGTATTGATGTACCCTCACACTGGGTACAGTTACTGCATGTATTGATGTACCCTCACACTGGGTACAGTTACTGCATGTATTGATGTACCCTCACACTGGGTACAGTTACTGCATGTATTGATGTACCCTCACACTGGGTACAGTTACTGCATGTATTGATGTACCCTCACACTGGGTACAGTTACTGCATGTATTGATGTACCCTCACACTGGGTACAGTTACTGCATGTATTGATGTACCCTCACACTGGGTACAGTACTGCATGTATTGATGTACCCTCACACTGGGACAGTACTGCATGTATTGATGTACCCTCACACTGGGTACAGTTACTGCATGTATTGATGTACCCTCACACTGGGTACAGTTACTGCATGTATTGATGTACCCTCACACTGGGTACAGTTACTGCATGTATTGATGTACCCTCACACTGGGTACAGTTACTGCATGTATTGATGTACCCTCACACTGGGTACAGTTACTGCATGTATTGATGTACCCTCACACTGGGTACAGTTACTGCATGTATTGATGTACCCTCACACTGGGTACAGTTACTGCATGTATTGATGACCCTCACACTGGGTACAGTTACTGCATGTATTGATGTACCCTCACACTGGGTACAGTTACTGCATGTATTGATGTACCCTCACACTGGGTACAGTTACTGCATGATTGATGTACCCTCACACGGGTACAGTTACTGCATGTATTGATGTACCCTCACACTGGGTACAGTTACTGCATGTATTGATGTACCCTCACACTGGGTACAGTTACTGCATGTATTGATGTACCCTCACACTGGGTACAGTTACTGCATGTATTGATGTACCCTCACACTGGGTACAGTTACTGCATGTATTGATGTACCCTCACACTGGGTACAGTTACTGCATGTATTGATGTACCCTCACACTGGGTACAGTTACTGCATGTATTGATGTACCCTCACACTGGGTACAGTTACTGCATGTATTGATGTACCCTCACACTGGGTACAGTTACTGCATGTATTGATGTACCCTCACACTGGGTACAGTTACTGCATGTATTGATGTACCCTCACACTGGGTACAGTTACTGCATGTATTGATGTACCCTCACACTGGGTACAGTTACTGCATGTATTGATGTACCCTCACACTGGGTACAGTTACTGCATGTATTGATGTACCCTCACACTGGGTACAGTTACTGCATGTATTGATGTACCCTCACACTGGGTACAGTTACTGCATGTATTGATGTACCCTCACACTGGGTACAGTTACTGCATGTATTGATGTACCCTCACACTGGGTACAGTTACTGCATGTATTGATGTACCCTCACACTGGGTACAGTTACTGCATGTATTGATGTACCCTCACACTGGGTACAGTTACTGCATGTATTGATGTACCCTCACACTGGGTACAGTTACTGCATGTATTGATGTACCCTCACACTGGGTACAGTTACTGCATGTATTGATGTACCCTCACACTGGGTACAGTTACTGCATGTATTGATGTACCCTCACACTGGGTACAGTTACTGCATGTATTGATGTACCCTCACACTGGGTACAGTTACTGCATGTATTGATGGTGTACACTCCACTGGGTTCAGTTACTGCATTTATTGGATGTCCTCACCTGGTACGTTTCTGCATGTAATTGGATTACCCTCAACTGGGTCAGTTCTGCATGTTTGATGTACCTTCACCAGGGGTCATTACTGCATGTTTGATGTACACTCACACAGGTACGTTACTGCAGTTTATGACCCTCACACAGGGTACCGTTTTTTGCATGTTTGATGTACCCTCACACGGTCATTACTCTGCATGTATTGATGTACCCTCCCGGGTACAGTTACTGCAGTCTGATGTACCCTCCACGGGTACTACTGCTGTATTGACTGTACCCTCAACCTGTGTACAGTTACTGCTGTTGATGTAGCCTCACGCAGGGACAGTTAATGCATGTATCGTGTACGCATCACTGCTGGGTACAGTTACGCGCATGTATTGATGTACCCATCTCGCTGGGTACAGTTACTGCATGGTATTGATGTACCTCACGCTTGGACAGTTACTGCTGTATTGATGTACCCTCACAATGGGTAAGTCACTGCTGTATTGATGTACCCTCACACTTGGGTACGACACGCATGTATTGATGTATCCTCACTGGGAACAGTTACTGCATGTATTGATGTACCCTCACGCTGGGTACAGTCACTGCATGTATTGATGTACCCTTACACTGGGTACAGTTACTGCATGTATTGATGTACCCTCACACTGGGTACAGTCACTGCATGTATTGATGTACCCTCACACTGGGTACAGTCACTGCATGTATTGATGTATCCTCACACTGTGTACAGTTACTGCATGTATTGATGTACCCTCACACTGGGTACAGTTACTGCATGTATTGATGTATCCTCACACTGGGTACAGTCACTGCATGTATTGATGACCCTCACACGGGTACAGTTACTGCATGTATTGATGTACCCTCACACTGGGTAAGTTACTGCATGTATTGATGACACACTGGGTACAGTTACTGCATGTATTGATGTACCCTCACACTGGGTACAGTTACTGCATGTATTGATGTACCCTCACACTGGGTACAGTTACTGCATGTATTGATGACCCTCACACTGGGTACAGTTACTGCATGTATTGATGTACCCTCACACTGGGTACAGTTACTGCATGTATTGATGACCCTCACACTGGGTACAGTTACTGCATGTATTGATGTACCCTCACACTGGGTACAGTTACTGCATGTATTGATGTACCCTCACACTGGGTACAGTTACTGCATGTATTGATGTACCCTCACACTGGGTACAGTTACTGCATGTATTGATGTACCCTCACACTGGGTACAGTTACTGCATGTATTGATGTACCCTCACACTGGGTACAGTTACTGCATGTATTGATGTACCCTCACACTGGGTACAGTTACTGCATGTATTGATGTACCCTCACACTGGGTACAGTTACTGCATGTATTGATGTACCCTCACACTGGGTACAGTTACTGCATGTATTGATGTACCCTCACACTGGGTACAGTTACTGCATGTATTGATGTACCCTCACACTGGGTACAGTTACTGCATGTATTGATGTACCCTCACACTGGGTACAGTTACTGCATGTATTGATGTACCCTCACACTGGGTACAGTTACTGCATGTATTGATGACCCTCACACTGGGTACAGTTACTGCATGTATTGATGTACCCTCACACTGGGTACAGTTACTGCATGTATTGATGTACCCTCACACTGGGTACAGTTACTGCATGTATTGATGTACCCTCACACTGGGTACAGTTACTGCATGTATTGATGTACCCTCACACTGGGTACAGTTACTGCATGTATTGATGTACCCTCACACTGGGTACAGTTACTGCATGTATTGATGTACCCTCACACTGGGTACAGTTACTGCATGTATTGATGTACCCTCACACTGGGTACAGTTACTGCATGTATTGATGACCCTCACACGGGTACAGTACTGCATGTATTGATGTACCCTCACACTGGGTACAGTTACTGCATGTATTGATGTACCCTCACACGGGTACAGTTACTGCATGTATTGATGTACTCACACTGGGTACAGTTACTGTGATTGATGTACCCTCACACTGGGTACAGTTACTGCATGTATTGATGTACCCTCACACTGGGTACAGTTACTGCATGTATTGATGTACCCTCACACTGGGTACAGTTACTGCATGTATTGATGTACCCTCACACTGGGTACAGTTACTGCATGTATTGATGTACCCTCACACTGGGTACAGTTACTGCATGTATTGATGTACCCTCACACTGGGTACAGTTACTGCATGTATTGATGTACCCTCACACTGGGTACAGTACTGCATGTATTGATGACCTCACACTGGGTACAGTACTGCATGTATTGATGTACCCTCACACTGGGTACATTACTGCATGTATTGATGACCTCACACTGGGTACAGTTACTGCATGTATTGATGTACCCTCACACTGGGTACAGTTACTGCATGTATTGATGTACCTCACACTGGGTACAGTTACTGCATTATTGATGTACCCCACACTGGGACAGTTACTGCATTGATGTACCCTACGGTACGTTACTGCATGTATTGATGCTAATGGGTACAGTTAGCAGTATTGATGTACCCTCACACTGGGTACAGTTACTGCATGTATTGATGTACCCTCACACTGGGTACAGTTACTGCATGTATTGATGTACCCTCACACTGGGTACAGTTACTGCATGTATTGATGTACCCTCACACTGGGTACAGTTACTGCATGTATTGATGTACCCTCACACTGGGTACAGTTACTGCATGTATTGATGTACCCTCACACTGGGTACAGTTACTGCATGTATTGATGTACCCTCACACTGGGTACAGTTACTGCATGTATTGATGTACCCTCACACTGGGTACAGTTACTGCATGTATTGATGTACCCTCACACTGGGTACAGTTACTGCATGTATTGATGTACCCTCACACTGGGTACAGTTACTGCATGTATTGATGTACCCTCACACTGGGTACAGTTACTGCATGTATTGATGTACCCTCACACTGGGTACAGTTACTGCATGTATTGATGTACCCTCACACTGGGTACAGTTACTGCATGTATTGATGTACCCTCACACTGGGTACAGTTACTGCATGTATTGATGTACCCTCACACTGGGTACAGTTACTGCATGTATTGATGTACCCTCACACTGGGTACAGTTACTGCATGTATTGATGTACCCTCACACTGGGTACAGTTACTGCATGTATTGATGTACCCTCACACTGGGTACAGTTACTGCATGTATTGATGCAGCCTCACACTGGGTACAGTTACTGCATGTATTGATGTACCCTCACACTGGGTACAGTTACTGCATGTATTGATGTACCCTCACACTGGGTACAGTTACTGCATGTATTGATGTACCCTCACACTGGGGTACAGTTACTGCATGTATTGATGTACCTCACACTGGGTCAGTTACTGCATGTATTGATGTACCCTCACATGGGTACAGTTACTGCATGTATTGATGTACCCTCACACTGGGTACAGTTACTGCATGTATTGATGTACCCTCACACTGGGTACAGTTACTGCATGTATTGATGTACCCTCACACTGGGTACAGTTACTGCATGTATTGATGTACCCTCACACTGGGTACAGTTACTGCATGTATTGATGTATCCTCACACTGGGTACAGTTACTGCATGTATTGATGTACCCTCACACTGGGTACAGTTACTGCATGTATTGATGTACCCTCACACTGGGTACAGTTACTGCATGTATTGATGTACCCTCACACTGGGTACAGTTACTGCATGTATTGATGTACCCTCACAGTGTGTACAGTTACTGCATGTATTGATGTACCCTCACAGTGGGTACCGTTACTGCATGTATTGATGACCCTCACACTGGATACAGTTACTGCATGTATTGATGACCCTCACACTGGGTACAGTTACTGCATGTATTGATGTACCCTCACACTGGGTACAGTTACTGCATGTATTGATGTACCCTCACACTGGGTACAGTTACTGCATGTATTGATGTACCCTCACACTGTGTACAGTTACTGCATGTATTGATGTACCCTCACACTGGGTACAGTTACTGCATGTATTGATGTACCCTCACACTGGGTACAGTTACTGCATGTATTGATGTACCCTCACACTGGGTACAGTTACTGCATGTATTGATGTACCCTCACACTGGGTACAGTTACTGCATGTATTGATGTACCCTCACACTGGGTACAGTTACTGCATGTATTGATGTACCCTCACACTGGGTACAGTTACTGCATGTATTGATGTACCCTCACACTGGGTACAGTTACTGCATGTATTGATGTACCCTCACACTGGGTACAGTTACTGCATGTATTGTGTACCCTCACACTGGGTACAGTTACTGCATGTATTGATGTACCCTCACACGGGTACAGTTACTGCATGTATTGATGTACCCTCACACTGGGTACAGTTACTGCATGTATTGATGTACCCTGTGTCACACTGGGTACAGTTACTGCATGTATGATGTACCTCAACTGGGTAGTAGCTGTTGATGTACCCTCACACTGGGTACAGTTACTGCAGTATTGATGACCCTCACACTGGGTACAGTTACTGCATGTATTGATGTACCCTCACACTGGGTACAGTTACTGCATGTATTGATGTACCCTCACACTGGGTACAGTTACTGCATGTATTGATGTACCCTCACACTGGGTACAGTTACTGCATGTATTGATGTACCCTCACACTGGGTACAGTTACTGCATGTATTGATGTACCCTCACACTGGGTACAGTTACTGCATGTATTGATGTACCCTCACACTGGGTACAGTTACTGCATGTATTGATGTACCCTCACACTGGGTACAGTTACTGCATGTATTGATGTACCCTCACACTGGGTACAGTTACTGCATGTATTGATGTACCCTCACACTGGGTACAGTTACTGCATGTATTGAGTACCCTCACACTGGGTACAGTTACTGCATGTATTGATGTACCCTCACACTGGGTACAGTTACTGCATGTATTGATGTACCCTCACACTGGGTACAGTTACTGCATGTATTGATGTACCTCACACTGGGTACAGTTACTGCATGTATTGATGACCCTCACACTGGGTACAGTTACTGCATGTATTGATGTACCCTCACACTGGGTACAGTTACTGCATGTATTGATGTACCCTCACACTGGGTACAGTTACTGCATGTATTGATGTACCCTCACACTGGGTACAGTTACTGCATGTATTGATGTCCGGTACAGTTACTGACTATATTGATGTACCCTCACACTGGGTACAGTTACTGCATGTAGTGATGCAGCTTCACACTGTGTACAGTTACTGCATGTATTCATGTACCCTCACACTGGGTACAGTTACTGCATGTATTGATGTACCCTCACACTGGGGACAGTTACTGAATGTCTTGATGACCCTCACACTTGTTACAGTTACTGAATGTATTGATGTACCCTCACACTGGGTACAGTTACTGCATGTATTGATGCACCCTCACAGTGGGTACAGTTACTGCATGTATTGATGTACCCTCACACTGGGTACAGTTACTGACTATATTGATGTACCCTCACACTGCGTACAGTTACTGCATTTATTGATGCAGCTTCACACTGGGTACAGTTACTTCATGTATTGATGACCCTCAGACTGGGTACAGTTACTGCATGTATTGATGTACCCTCACACTGGGTACAGTTACTGCATGTATTGATGTACCCTCACACTGGGTACACTTACTGAATGTATTGATGACCCTCACATTGGGTACAGTTACTGCATGTATTGATGTACCCTCACACTGGGTACAGTTACTGCATGTATTGATGTACCCTCACACTGGGTACAGTTACTGCATGTATTGATGTACCCTCACACTGGGTACAGTTACTGCATGTATTGATGTACCCTCACACTGGGTACAGTTACTGAATGTATTGATGTACCCTCACACTGGGTACAGTTTCTGCTCATATTGAAGTACCCTGACACTGGGTATAGTTACTGCATGTATTGATATACATTTCCTGCCTTCTAGTCTTGGGCGCTATGTCAATGGAATCTACACTAGTCCTGAACCCTGTCTGTGTTCGAGGATGAGGTTAGATCCAGTTCTATGATCTTTGAACTGTTCAAATGGAAACTGTCACAGATTCACAGCAATGTCTTGGGTGTAATGTGCATGTTGTTTTTCTGTTAATGCAATAGCAGAAATTGTCCGATGATGAATCTACTTGTTTTCTAACCCTGACACAAACCCAAGGAAGATTTAAGAGAATGAATAATATGAAACAAAGAGGGAATGAGATCTGGCTACATAAGTGGCAGGTTTCCAGTCTATGTATAATGTGTACTCTATGAGGTAACAGGATTCTTCCCTGTATTCTTTCCTCAGTCTGAATTAAGATTTTATACATGCCTTCCATACTTGAAGCTCATATCAAACATATCCAACCCTCCCTGTCTACATCCACCTGAATCTTTGAATCACGTGGCTCTAATGCTTTGCTTGATGAGTTTATTTGTTCTCAGTCACAGTGGAGGCTTACCCTGGAGGGTTGGGTACCTAGAGCAGCCATTGACTCAAACCCAGCCATGCAGACAGCAAAAGGACCAAACATCAACAAGAAGTTACAGTTATGAAGCGTACTTTATAACTTGGATTATACTGTCCCAAGCCACTCCACAGGATCATTATAAAATACCATCACCAAGCCACATGCCAGATGGTCAAAAGCTTCGTCAAAATGGTAGGTTTTAAGAAGTGTTTTAAAGGAAACAAGTGAGGTAAAATTGCAGTGAGGTGTAAGGACAGAACTCTCCAACCTGGGGTCTGGGCATGGTCATCACTACTAGAGATATTGTAACAGGAAATGCAGAGTGGCCAGAATTAGAGAAATGCAGATTATTTATGGGATTGGTGGGGTTTAAGGAGATTACAGATACAGGGAAGGATGAGGCTTGGGGGTGAGGGGAAGGAGATGCAGAGGGAGAATTGGAAAGAAGGATAACAATTCTAAACTCAAGAAAGCTGAATTGCAAATAAAACTGCAAAGTGAATCTTCTGATGACTGTGCATTGTTGGGTACATTAGAAAAATACACCTCTGCAGGTAATTACTCTGAAATGTGGGTGAGCTGGAAGATCAGTGACAGGAGAATCGAACTGACAGAGACAATCTGGGAGGTGATTACTTGTAGCTGATCAGAATTAGGAGTTTACTGCCCCCAAGTGTTTACCCAATAAACTGCAGTGCACAAACTAAAAAGACTCCTTAGCTCCTTAGACCTTTTGCAGGGCATTTACCATTAGTTAGACACTAGCTGGAATTTTTTTATTTTGGTATCTTTCAGTACTTTAATTCTAATCAAAAAAGCCAATTCAAATTAAGTCCAATCATGGTCCCCACATGAGGGACAAATCAGATCCAAACTGACAAGACGAGATATTATATCCCATCTTGGTACTAGATCAAACGAGATCCAAGCTGACAGAGTGAGGCAATACACCCCTTACTGGGTTTGATCTAAAGCATCGTCTTGGCCAAAGGTCAAGATGGGCTTTGAAAAATTACATCAAGTAAAGCCTTGGTTTAACCTCATTGGCTACTCTGAACCTTTACCCTAGCTTAGGCAACCATGCACACGCCCAGTGCAATGGGTTAGTTTTATCCCCTGCCTGATCATGTGCCACCCCTGCCAAGTAAATACCCTATCTCTTTAGCTTGAGATACAAAAGTTTGAGAACACATCCCAACTGAGTCAAGAGCAGTTCTTCCCTGCTGCCATCAAACTCTTGAATGGATCTACCTTACATGAAGCTGTTCTTTCTCTACACCCTAACTATAAATGTAACACTATATTCCGCACCCTCTCCTTTCCTTCTCCTCTATGTACGCTATAAGTGGTGTGCTTTGCCTGTATAGTGTGCATGTATCCCAATATATGCAGGATGATTAGCACTGCTGCCTCACAGGGCCAGGGATCCGGGCTCAATTCCACACTCAGGTCATTGTCCGTGTGGTATCTATCCATTCTCCTCATGTCTACGTGGATTTTCTCTGGGTGCTCCGGTTCCCTCCCATAGTCCAAAAGATGTGCTGGTTAGCATTGGCCATGCTAAATTCTTCTTTCTTGTACCCGAAGAGGCGCCAGAATGTGGCGACTAGGGGATTTCCACAGTAACTTCATTGCAATGTTAATGTAAGACTACTTGTAACTAATAAATAAACTTTAAACTGCAACATATGACAATAATAGATCAAAACTAAAACTACAAAATGCCCATTATATTCTGAAAATGTGAGCTGATAACAGAATAGAGGGAAAAAGAGTGAGGGTACCTGGAAACTCAGAGGCAGGACCTGTCTCTTTAAGCATTCAGGCTGAAGGATTGGGAATAGAGTTGGTATGAGAGTAGTTAGAGAGGTAATTCAACATCAAATCAGGAATGGACAGAGAGAAGCAGAATGACTGAATACAGTGAGAGAAGAAAAAAATGACAAAAAATGACTTTTCCACAACAATCAACTAGCTGAAGAAAAGATTCCACGCTTCATGATCGTTCATTTGCAAGACTGCAGAGGTTGATTGGAAACAAATAAAAACAGTGATGTTATTTAAATGCTAATTACTAGTCCAAAATGCCTGGAAAGGGTTGGATCTGCACGTAGCACAGCAAGTTAGAAGTTGGAGGAAGTTGAGTGGCCAGACAGAGAATTGGAAGCTGGTTTTGTAAAGCTAATAATGGAGTGCTTCAACTTGAATACAGCGACTTTTGATTATGTGCATTTAATCATGCAACTGTCACACACTTGAAGTCACCATTTCAGTTCTGCATAAATAAATGCTTTGAGCTACATCATTATCTTAATAACAAATTCTGGCCAATATGGAATTGAACTCCTGCAGAGAGGCATTGATGGTCGGAAGTGTATGACAGTGACAGGGGTCAGCACACATCTTCTTTTCAGGACTCCACCAGACACTGCAATTCCCAGTTTACAGAGTAGAAACTGCTGCTGACAATGTACAGTGTCCCTACTGGTGACTTAGCAACAGCCTTGGAGACAGAGAGACATTATCCAGTCAAAACTGCTCACATTGCTGTGAAAAACACCAAATCTGCGCACTGCTACTAAATTCTCCTGGTCAGTTCCTGGTTACTGAGGGTGAACTGGTTCAGAAAGGCAATCCTCACATTCTATTATGTCATCACACCCTATCCAATATATAGAGTGATTCCCTCCGAATAAGACCATAAGAAAGAGGAGCAGAATTAGGCCACTTGGCCCATCGAGTCTGCTCTATCATTCAATCATGGCTGATGTTTTTCTCATTCCCATTCTCTTGCCTTTTCCCTATAAGCCTTGAGCCCCTTATTAATCAAGAATCCATCTATCTCTATTTTAAAGATACTCAATGACCTGGCCTCCACAACTTTCTGCAGCAAAGAGTTCCACAGATTCACTGTTCTTTGGCTGAAGAAATTCCTCCTCATCTCTGTTTTAAAGGATTGTCCTTTTAGCCTGAGCTTGTGCTCTCTAGTTTTTCCCACTAGTGGAAACATCCTTTCTATGTCCATGCTATCCAGGCCTTGCAGTATCATGTAAGTTTCAATGAGATCCCCCGTCATCCTTTTAAACTCCAATGAGAATAGATCCAGCGTCCTCAACCGTTCCTCATACGACAAGCTCCTCATTCCAGGAGTCATTCTTGCAAACCTCCCCTGGGCCTTTTCCAAGACCAGCACATCCTTCTTTAGATAAGGGACCCAAAACTGCTCACAATACTTGAAATGGTGTCTGACCAGAGCCTTATACAGTCTCAGAAGTACATCCCTGCTTTTGTATTCTAGCCCCTCTCAACATGAATGCTAACATTGGATTTGCCTTCCTAACTGCCAACTGAACCTGCACGTTAACCTTAAGAGAATCTTGAACAATGACTCCCAAGTCCCTTTGTGTTTCTGATTTCCAAAGCATTTCCTCATTTAGAAAATAGTCTATGCCTCTATTCCTTCTTCAAAAGTGCATAACCTCGTTCTTTTCCACATTGTATTCCATCTGCCTCTTCTTTACCCACTCTCCTAACTTGTCCAAGTCTTTCTGCAACCCTCCCTGCTTCCTCAATATCACTTATCCCTTTACATTTCTTTGTATCATCTGCAAATTTAATAACAGTGCTTTCAGTTCCTTCTTCCAAATCATTCATGTAGATAGTGAAAAATTGTGGCCCCAGCACCACTAGTTACCACCTGCCATTCCGAAAAACCACTTTACCTCCACTCTCTGCCTTCTGCCAGTTAATCAATCCTCTATCCATGGCAGGATCTTACCTGTAACACCATGGCCTCATATTTAACAGTCTCAAAGGCCTTCTAGAAATCTAAATAAATCACGTCTACTAGTTCTTCTTTATTTAACTTCCTTGTTACCTGCTCAAAGAACTTCAGACATAACCTCCTCTTGACAAAGCTGTGCTGACTTAGTCCTACTTTATTATACACTCCTAAGTACTCTGCAATCTCATCTTTAATAATGGACTCTAGAATCTTGCCAATAACCGAATCAGGCTAATCGCCTATAATTTCTCATCTGTTGCCTCCCTCTCTTCTTAAATAGTGGTTTTACATTAGTTACTTTCCAGTCCTCAGGGACCCTCCCCGCCTCCAGTGATTCCTGAAAGAGCATCACCAATGCTTCCACAATTTCCCCAACTATCTCTTTTAGAACCCTAGGGTGTAGTCCATCTGGACCAGGTGATTTATCCACCTTCAGACCTTTCAGTTTCCCCAGTTTCTCCTTAGCGATGGCACTATACTCACCAGTGCCCTGATTCTCTTGGAGCTCCTATCCAATATACAGTTATTCCCTCAAACCCTATCAAGTACCAGCATACACTCCTCATCTGTAGTACTGTCTTCACTTCCACTTGGACTCTAACCTGGTGTTGTGAGACTTCTTACTGTGTTTACCCCAGTCCAACACTGGCATCTCCACATGGTGAAGCTATATCCAGAGCTTGACAAGCTGAGATAAACTGATTCTATTATCAGCGTGCTTGGAATTATTTCTGATGGAAAATGTTGAGAGGAAGTATATGCAGCAAACTGCTCATCATATTTTACTCAATTTATTTTCAGGTAATGTAACATGGGTTTGTGTGCTAAATTCACTCTTGAAATCTATCCTTGCTGAGTCGACGTTGATAAACTATAATACAGGCTGCTTTGTCTCAGTATTTCTGTAGATAGATTTGGAAGAGAATCCTGTTTTTTTTGGTTAGTCACAGTTACGTTGACAGTTCTGTTCACCTTGGGCCTGACATTTTACAGTTTGAGTCAGTGACATCAGGCAAGTCGCTGCTGCACCAGTCAGTCAATGTGCCTTTCTCATTAAGCAGAGCTGAAACACCGAGGTTTCAATAAAATTGTTAATTTGAGTTAAACCCGACTGGAGCATTGCAAATGTCGAAACTGATTTGTGAAGCCATTCAGTGACTCCCCTCACAGTTCCGCTGAGCGACTGCGCTGATATTTCACAGATGAAGCACAAGGTTTGTAGAGCTCTCCTGTGGCTAATTGGGTTAATGAGCATGAATGAGGCTGAACAGGCCTTACTGAGACTTGTCAGCAGAATGCCAGCCAAGGAGCTGGGAAGTCGCAATGTAATATTGCCTGTGTGTGTGTGTGTGTGTGTGTGTGTGTGTGTGTGTGTGTGTGTGTGTGTGTGTGTGTGTGTGTGTGTGCTCCACATGTTACATACTCAGCAGCACAAAAAATAACTCAAGTGTAGGTTACAGAAGAATGGATGTCATTAATATTAACCAAGCAGTGAAATGCTCTATTCACAAGCCTTACTTACATAACGTAGTGGGCATGAGACATAGTTTGGTCGACCAGGAACTTTATGTGATAATAGAATCATAGAATCCCTACAGTACAGAAAGAGGCCATTCGGCTCTTTGAGTCTGTACTGACCACAATCCCATCCTATTCCCATAACCCCACACATTTACCTTGTTAATAGCATGGCTAATCAACCTAACCTGTACTTCTTTGGACTGTGCGAGGAAACTGGAGCATCCAGAGGAAACCCACACAGACAGAGGGAGAACATGCAAACTCCACACAGTGACTCGAGGCCGGAACTGAAGCTGGGAACAGAACAGCGCACAGATACCAGAGTGGTGGGAATTCATACATTGACATTTCCAATAAATGTGATGACATACAAAAGAAGATGGCACCATGATGCAGTTCTCCGTTTGTCTTAACAGCTTGCCCAGCACATTGACTGTGTAATGATTGAATATACTGATATACGTCTTCCTCTCACAGAGGAATTCACAAGAGGTTCCACGGACCTCACAACACTCTTAATGCTTGAGGAAGGTACACTGACACCTGAGTCTTACTCTCTCATCAACCCAGATACAATGGTGAGCACTATAGTATACTGTGGTAAGGGCACAGCATACCCACATGAAGAACTGGCAGAGACAAAAAGTGCCAAGGGCATTGGTAGTTGGGGGATTGCTGGAGACCAGGTTGACTCCAAAACAGATGATTTGTCAAGCAGGTGGTAAATGCTGGATGTCCAGCAGAATATGTGATGAGATCTGGCAGAGATCCCTGAGGATCTATGTGCTATGGTATCTGCGGAAGAGTCCATACTGAGCTTGTGCACCGTGATGATCCTGAGGACCGAGCACATAGTCACTTCCATTGAGAGAGTGGCAATTTTCTTGGAGAGGCAGTTCCAAGAACAGAAACAGAGGTCTGGGGGTGAGGGGGTGTGTGGGGGGTGTGTGTGTGTGTGGGGGGGGGGCAGCGCTCAGACCAGCAAGCCCTCCCTCACACAGACAATGGCCTCAGTGCCAGTGTGAGAGATGGAAGAAGCATATAGTTTCTCTGCTAGGTGCCTGACCATCAGTGGTGAACAGGAAGGTCCAAACTAACCTCACATTGCTCAGTCTGCCTGGTGTCTCTGTCAGTCCCTCTCAGGGCACTCTGGAGGACGGCAGCAACCCCTCCTCTCCTCTGCCTGTGACCACTGCATCTGATGAGGTGGTGACGACTGAGGAGTGCCCAGCAATGGCAATGGACACACGCTCCCAGATGGAGCCCACTCAGGCTCAGCCAGCCAGAGAACAACAGCCAAGGGCACCAGGGCCAACACAACAGCAGAGTCAGCAATCTGCCTCCAATGGCACTGCCAATGAAGGGGAGGAGACACCAACGTAACTCCACAGGTTTCTCCCAGGGATGCTGTTTGCATTCACCTCTCCACCCTCCTGCCCCTCTCTTCCTCTTCAGAGGAGGTCCCAGCAGCTGAGTATACAACCAGAGGGAATGCATTATGCACTGTCTCCTGCCCCTAGGGGTGTGTCCTGCTGAAATCCTCCAAGAAAATTGGCAAGACAATTTAATCCTTAAAGAAAAGCTAGCCAGGCACAGAATGAGTGAAAAAACCGCTCGGATCTCACAAATACAGCAGCACCAAGCTCTTTCTGAACTGACAGCGACTCAGTCCAGAGGCCTTTTATTCTGCCTTTTGATGAGAAATTATTGAAAACATTTCGGCTGCCCATTTCTGTCAGAACTGTTTAATCGCACAGGCGATGTAAACCTGCAGTCTGTAAGGTCTGTAATAGCTTCAATAGGCCTTTTAATTGTTGGTAGGTGCTGCTCTGACTCTCGTGTGTTCTTACCGACTGTAATATTACACACGAGATGATGCCAGGATGCATCCTCAAAGTCTTCTCGTGCAATTTCACGTGAGTTGGAGTTGGACTCACATCCACTTTAATTACATGGTGTTCTGACCATGGACAACAGATTTCTCAGTTGTTTGGTTTCGATATTGCTGATTGTAAGTTCAGATATGTGCTTCTTAAGTAAGTACAACATTGGAAACAAGAGCAGAATTGGGCCATTCAGCCCATCAAATCTGCTCTGCCATTCAATATGTTTCTCAACCTCATTTTCCTGCCTTTTTCCCATTGGCACTTCCCAATACCCGGTGAACACTGCCAGTGTGCCCAGCTGGCACACGAGGGACCCTGGCACCGTGATTGGATATGCTGAAAGGAGGTGTACTTTTTTCAAATAAATGATAACTTTCCTATTAAATAATTAAAGCTGGTAGCTTCCTGATGTGGGAACACGTGACTCAGTGCCACACATGATCACGCAATAAGATTCTAAACCATGGGCACTACTGCCCATCAGACTGCATTTCATTTCTGATTTGGACCTCTGCTCATTCTTACTCCACTCAATGGAGGCAAGATCACATCTGTGCAGATGTTACGGAAGTCAAATAACAAATATTAGGAGTTATCCAAGTCATATATTGTGGGCTTCTGTGAGTCCCTTCATAAATCTGGCTCACAGACAACCATCCGTTTGGAGCTGGTGAGCAGACATGGAACTGAGAACAGTGCCAGTCTATTCCAGCAATAGAAACCTGTGGCTGAGACAGGCAAGTTTTTCACCAAGTACTGTCAATGTTTTATTAAGTGACTAACTTACCAGCCTCTCACGTTAGCCAAGGCTGAGTGCTAGCAAGCTCAGCCTCTGATTCAGAGGTCATGAGTTCAAACACAGCTGCAGGGATTAGAGCACAAGTCTAAACTAGCATTTCCATGCGTGACTGAGGGAGTGCTGCACTGTTGGAAGTGCCATCCTTTTCTCCATCTGATTTTTCTGCTGGACGTAGAAGATCCTAGGGCACCATTCACAGAAGAACAGGAATGTGTTTGCCTCGTGTTCTGGCCAATATTTATTCCTTAACCAGTATCAACATTAACTAGTCATGATCACATTGTGGTCTGTGGGAGATTACTGCAAGCACATTAGCAGACATGTTTTCAACATTATAATAGTGACTAAACTTCAAAAGTACTTCACAGGTTTGAGATTGCTTTGGGATGTTTGTAGTCAAATGCAAATTGCTTTATAAGTACAAGTCCTTCCAAAGTGCACAACTAATCCATAAGTGAGTTTCCCCTGCGTTTTTGTCTTTTCCCACAGAGTCTGTGCTCGTGGTGCGTTTTGTGATTCCCAGTAGAGTGTATGAGGATTGTGAGTGAGGAGGTAAGTGAGTTAGAAGGCCTGCCTCGGCTCTCCTATACAGCGACTCAGCTCGAGACATTGTTAGTGGGATTCCTAAACCTTACCCCTCACTTCCCACCACCTGTCACGCAACCTCATGCTCTCTCAGATCACTCGTACCATCCCCCACAGACTGGCCAACCATCTCAGACTCCCCTTACTTCCTACCCTACCCATTATATACCTCCTCCGTTCCACATTCCAGCTTCATGGCCCCTCAGATCCCCAGCCCTCCCCATGTATTTTGAATGACTATTCACACAAAATCCAGCATACATGTTCCTCAGGGGATGTACAATGACAATGGGAATTAATTTAAAATCAGTGGGAAAAAAATTATCAATTTCTGAATTCAAAGACACCATCATTGACACTAGCAAAAAAAAACCTTCAATGCAAAGAAAATCCTTTCAATGCCTAACTATTTGTAAACAAACGACAAACCCAATCAAAGGCATATTCTACCACTACAGTCTCTTAAAACTTGATCATTTTTGGATCATAGAATCATAGAATCCCCACAGAACAGAAGGAGGCCATTTGGCCCATTAAGTCTGCACCGACCACAATCCCACCCGGACCCTATTCCTGGAGCCCAACATATTTACTCTGTTAATCCCCTGACACTAGGATGAATTTAGCATGGCCAATCAATCTAACCTGCACATCTTTGGACTGTGGGAGGAAACCAGAGCATCCAGAGGAAACCCACGCAGACCTAGGGAAAATGTGCACACTCCACACAGACAGTGATCCGAGACTGGAATGGAATCCAGGACCTTAGCGATGTGAGACAGTGGTGTACAGCAACTTAACTCGAGACATTGTTAATGTTAGATTGTTAGATGGTATGATGCAAGTGCTGAGATTTATTTCAGTTTTCAAAAGAATGCTTTTTAAATTAAACTACCAAATATGATAGCAGAATCTGGCAGGAATTTTTTAAACACACTTTTAATGCATTGTGACACATTAATAAATTGGAAAGTACTGTAATGCATGGCATAATGTTGGTCAATATTAGGGTCAACTTATCTTTGCAGGATAAATCCCTATGATGGATGAATCTCTGCATTATAAATATATATATTGGAATACAACATCTACTGGTGACACTTAAATGTGTCAAAACATTTTACACTTCTCTGTCAGAATGTTCCTTTCTCCTCAGCTGCCCTACGTCACAACCAAGAAAACTCTCCAAGAAAACACTTTTATATGGTGTGGCACCAGTAGATGTAAATTGTTTGTGGGAGGGAATACAATTTTCTTGTGGCCCCACAACAAGGTTCCTGACCTTGAAAGATGCATGTACGCTTTACACACCAGACAGGTCACATGAAAATGGTATGGGGTCAGGAGGACAGAGTAAACTTGCTCTTTTCAACCTGATTTCCACCTCCAGCATCGTGACAAAGTGGCAGGTTAGCACTGCTGCCTCGCAGCACAGGCTTCCGTGTTCAGCTCTGACCTTGGCTGACGGTCTCTTTGGAGTCTGCATGTTCTCCCATTATCAGTGTGAATTTCCTCCGGGTTCCTCCCACACTCCAAAGATGTGTAGCTTAGATGAATTGACCGTGCTAAATTGCCCCTTATTGTCAGGGGGAGTAGCAGGATAAATACACGGGGTTCCGGCTCGCATGGGATGAGGTCTGAGTGGGATTGTTGTCGGTGCAGGCCCAGTAGGCCAAATGGCCTCTTTCTGCATGGAGAGAATCTATGAATTCTTTGCATTTTGAGAGCCTCAGGAGAGCCCCAAGCCTGCTCACTGATCATTGCTGGCAGAAAAATACAATCAGATACCTGAATTTAATTACTATGAATTATTACTGCTATGATCCTTGAGTGAGGTCGCCCAATTTATTCCCTCCTCTGTGGAAACCGTTTGGGCACAAGAGCCGGAGTTTGTTTAATTCCAGATTCTAATGCCCATGGGTGAGGAAGGGTGAACTGGCTCTCTTTCCTGTTGCAATAAGATAACTTCCAAAAGGACCAGTTCCTTTGCAAACACCCTTTCCCAGTTCCAATATGTTTATGTTTTAAAAGGAGCCAATTTAACCAGGTTTTTGTGAGTTCAAGAAAGAGTGAGTTTAATAGTTACTAAACATGATGAAAATAATAAAACATATGCATGTACATTCACAAAAATCAGAAATGAGAAAGGAATTCACAAATATGAATCAGTCTTTGAATTGTCCGCAAGGAACAGATATGACTGTTTGAGATGTGCAATTCCAATAGCACTGGCTTCAGCAGTTGAATAGTTGGTTTCAAGATTCCAGGGTCTCAGTTTAGCTGAGAAGTTGTCAAGCCCCCTTTTCAACTGTGGCTTTGCTGTCGTACTTTGCTTCAGAAATCAGAGGGAGGGAGTACTGTCAGTGTAGGGATGACAGCTGCTGTCTTTCCTTGCTTCTGTGTCACCCACTCTAATACACGCAGCACAAATCCACACGCCCAAGTGTTGCAGCTGGCTTTTTATCCCAGACCTTTGTGTATTCCTGGAGTGGAGTCAGGGAGCCAGATCTGGAGAAATGTTTACAAGATATAATTCCTGGTGAGATGATAATCAACTTCCATTATCTCCACAGGAGATGAGAGCTCGCTCTTGCATGGCTCATTCCTTTGAAATGTCGATTTGAGAAAGGAGGTGTCATTCTATTGTCACTCTCTTATTTTCACCCCCATAGAAATCTTTCAGAAAGTCACTGAATTCCATATTTTCAGAATTTATCTCCCTAACTGTTTTTGGATTGTTTGTCCAGGTTTAAAAACATACATCTTATTTAAAGTCCATAGAATCATAGAACCCTATGATGCAGAAAGAGGCCCTTTGGCCCATTGAGTCTGCACTGAACACAATCCCACCCAGGACCTTACCCCCTTTTTCCTACATATTATACCCACTACTCCCTCTAACCCACACATCTCAGGACACTAATGGGCAGTTTCTTAGCATGGCCAATCAACCTAATACGCACATCTTTGGACTGTGGAAAGAAACCGGAGTACAAGGAGGAAACCCACGCAGACACAAGGAGAATGTGCAGACAGTGACCCAAGCCGGGAATGGAACCCAGGTTCCTGGAGTTGTGAAGCAGCAGTGCCAATCACTGTGCTAGTGTGTTGTTCAATACATCCACACATAATTTGGGATCTTATTCGATCATCAAGACACCAATGACCTTAGACTGAAGGTAGCATGTACAAGCTGCATGAGAACAGAATTGGCTTGGACTGTGATACATGCTCCCCCACGAACCGCAACCCCCCCACCCCCACACAGCCCAAAGAGCTCCTCCCCTCTCCATTTGATGACTAACCAATGGTATTCGTATGCAGGCTCATTCATGAAGACACATCTGGGCTAGACAGGAGTTTGTTAGCACAGCAAGAGTCAACAGGAGAAGAGAGAGTGAGCTGGCAATAAAGACAGACCAACAATGGGCTGGTCTAAAGTTGTAGATCGTACAGCACCCTGTAGGATATTCGGCCCATTGTGGCTGTGCTAGCACCATCCTGATAAGATCCCGCTTATACCCCTCAGTTAATTTCCCATAGCCCTACAAATCCTTCTGCAGCAAATACTATCCACTTCCCTTTGGAGGGACAGGATTGAATCCATTTCCACCAAGCTTTCAGACACTGCATTCCAGACCATAACAACTCACTGTGTAAAATAAATTCTCTCATCTCCCCTCTCAAACGTTTGTCAATTATCTTAAATCCATATATGCTGCTGACTGACCCTCCCTGCTGGAAAGAGTTTCTCCTCCACTGCTCATTTTTTTCCATTTCCTTCACATTTTTGAACACCTCTATAAATATCTCCCTTAGCAGCTCCTGCTCAAAGGAGAAACATCCCAGTCTCTCCACTCAAATAAAATCCCCCATCCCCGTACAGCCTCGAATATTTCCGCCCATATCTCAAAACAGATTTTGTTTTACCACAGAAAGAACTGAGGAAATGATGCTGAGAGAAAGTTGGTAAAAGTGGTCAGAAAGAATTTGCTTGAAACAGGGATTGACTGCCAAGATGTTTGAGCTCTCCAGAATGGGTCAACGTTCAGTACCAGTTGGTTTCTCAGAGGATTGGAGAGCTTAGGTTGCCTCTGAGTTGCAGGACTGAGTGGCATTGAAGTCGTTATGAGATGCTTGAGAGACACTCGAGATTCACTGTGTCCTTCCAAACTCTTACTGTACATGTACCTGTCACCTTGAACATCAACTACACTTGCTGAAAGTTTACATATCAAAGTATTTGTCTCGTAACTCAAACACCTGTGCTTAACACAGCAGCAACCAGACCTCAGCAGGCACTGAACGGTTCTTAAAGAATCAGGAACGTTCCCAAGGTATTTTTAACATAGACTTGAAACAAGGCATCCTGGAACTTCTAAACATTTATTAACTGTATCTCAACTATGTACATGGATAGATAAGCATGAAGCTCCTTCCAGTGGCATTCGGATGGAATCTGACATGTATATTAGCTATTAGCATGACAGCTGTTAATCCTTTGTACTACATTCTTACCCCGTTTATTCCCCCCCAAACCCCGGCCAAATCTTTCATTCTACTCATTAAGCTACTCATTAACTACTTACACATTCTTCTTGCCCCCAACTCCTGCTACCCAATCCTTTCCCAAGGCACTGTCACCATTAAGCAGACTGCTGGATAATGTTCTTGTGGGAGAGGATTAGGAGCACAATATTTCGGCAGAGGGGCCTGTCAGCCACCTGGTAAGTTGGTCAGGCACTCAATCCAGTAAGTGGATATGAGTGCAGAGCTGTTCTACTGGAGGAGGCTGTTGTCAGAGTGTACCAGGTAGAAGCGCGAGTGAATGGTGTGGGCCGGTTCTGACAGACTTTCCTGGTGACAGTGTCAGTAAATCTTGCTCTTTGTGGTGATGGGTCTGGAACAGCTGATATTGGTCCTCTTTCTCCTTCACCTTTTCTATTGCCTTGAGGCATGATTAAAGGGAAATTTCAGAGTTGTGTATGTAATCGCCTATTCTCTAAGGGTTACAATGGAGCGTTCTGGAGTGGTGTGGGCTGGTAACTCAGTAAGGACATCATGTCCCTTCAATAACCATTGGACAGGTCCAGGCCGCATGAACGATATTTGACACAATCAAGAATGTGTTCATGTGCATGGAAACAGGGACATTGACACCTAAGGGGATTTTTTGCATGCATCACAACAGGGCACAGGATAATGGTGATGACCACCTCTCCTTCGCTCTGGGTCTGCTTTTTACCAGTATATTGGCACCTCTGATGCTGATAGACTGGACTGAGTCAGCGGTCTGCTGCCACACAGCTGCTTCTTCACTCTGGATTTAAATGTGATTCTGCTTCCTGTCTCACTAATTGAACTGTCTTGGATAATGTTAGCGCTTCTCTGGACTGCAGAAAATCAGATAAGCCTTTATCAAGGATACCTTCCGTGACACAGCCAAACAATACAGGTCATTCACAAAAAAATCAATACATTCTCCAGAACGTTTCTTAAATCTCACACAGTCTGATAATAATGTTCCTCCAAAGAGTGAAACAGAAGGTCTTGAGGAGCAATGAGAGCATCCCTGTCTCTGAGCCAGAAGCTCCGTGTTTGACTCCCATCTCAGAACTTGATGGCCAAGGAAGGTGTGTTCATAACCTGGCCAAAACAAGCTGAAAACACACACATGGTTGGTGCTAAGAGCAGGAGAGACTCCTGGTCAAACATGCTTGATATGGCTTGTACTCCTCAAACTATTAAGCCTCTGGAGACAGACAAGCGACCTATTCCAGCGATTACTAGCTGTGGAAACAGACAAAAGCCTGCTTAGTGCACCACCAGATACAGGAAAAGATGCAACCTGTGCTGCTGCCAATGGAACAGAGGAGTGTGCTGACCAATTCTTTGTCAAGCTTCTGTGCTCACACTGAAATGATCCTATACTGTTGAATCTACAATACCAGTTTTTTCACTCTGTTGCTTAGTTGGGTTTTCCCCATGGTCACAGAAGTCAGGTAGGGTTTTTATTATGGTCATCTATTAGTTTAATCAACTCTTTTTTCCTTTCAATTCTGTGCTGCGGTCTTTCCCTCACTGCTGCACCCTCAATTTGTTTTCCACTTCCTCACCCCAACAGTATTGTTAGGTTCCTCGCAATTCAGTCAGTTTACCGTTACCCCACAAAAGGTCAGGTTGTCATGATGGAGGAGTCTGAGTGGTGAGTTGGGTGGACAGTGGGAAATGGCTAATAGGCAGATTGTGTGATCAGTTGTGAGATAGATGAGTGGTCAATAAGGGGAATGGTTAGTGGGGGAGAGGGTCAGTGTGCACTGATCGGTGAGGGTGTGGTCAGAAGGGGTTTGTCAGGTGGTGAATGGGGATATGGCTCCATGGTGGGCTGAGGTTGTGCAGTGATCAGTGTGGGGGGCGTTGTCATGGGATGGTCAAGTGGTACATGGGTGGTCATCATTGATGGAGAGGTTTGTGTGCTCCAACAATCCTGTGAGCAATGTCATTGGGTGCTCCTGGTATGCCCAATGTTGGGGGCAAGGTCAATGGGTTGTGCCAGACAAACTGCAATCCAAAATGTCCTCAAAGACAGAAAAGATAAAGGAAGAATGTGTGTCTCACTGACTGAAGGTGGTAGAAGGCTGCAGTGGTCACAGTGATCCAACACGTCACCAAAACCTGACCATCAACCTGCAATATCATGTGGATAATGATTGCGCCTCAAGCTCCCCGTGACAAACAAAGTGATGAGCAGGCTTCTGCTGGGGGTCCATTTGCCAAGTTCTGCAGCAATAGGGATAGGGCTGTGAGTCTACAAGTCTCAAGTCAGGAATCTAGATACAGTTTGCTGGACAACTCTGATGGGACAGAGGGTTATCTGGGCAGCAGCATCTGTGACTGAGCAGTCCTCTCCAAGATACCCTCTGCTCAACCCACATTGGCAGACTGTGAGAAGAAGGTGTCTTAAAAACATTCTGACCACTTTCTCTGGGCTGGGGAACCATACCCCTGTCGGATCATCATTCTTGTGGTTAAAGAAACAGCTCTTTAATGTTCGAACACTCCTTGATATTCTCAAAAGTTACACTGATATTCTCAAAAGAAGAACCACAATCATATCACACAACCATAACACACAACACTAAGATGCAACTGGATCACGCAACCCTACCATGCAACGGTATCACATAATCATATCACGCAAGATATCAAGATTCCAAATGAACATTGGCATCCTCAATGAGACTTGCCTTCCTGAGGAGAGACAGTTGAAGAAACAAGCAGGAGGTACACTTCTACCAGAAACAGAAGGCTAATAGCAACTCTTGTGTCCACCGAGTTAATGCTGGAATAGGATATTGGGTACACTGCCAGAACTCCCCAGTTGTTTCAATAAAATACTCATGTCCTTTCACTTACAGCACAGTCACAATTAATATGCCACAGTCATTAACACATACTGATCCTAGATTCTCAAGAAGATGTTAAAGTTTTATCCTAATCTTGATGAAATCTTCACTGCCATCATCACAAAAGAAGAAAAGGTCATCTTTCTCTGCCGGGTTTGGCCATGATTCCCATGTCTGAAATGAAATTATGGGAAAAGCAGGCTGGGAAAAGCCAGCGTCCTCTTGCTGACAAAGTGTGCTCAGTATGGCTTCATTATAACAACAACATCACATGGGCGTATCCTAGAGCAAAGCACTGGCAACTCATGGATTATGTCCTTGTTAAGATCAAAGATCAAAAACAAGTCTATATCATTCTATTCATGGGAGAACTGATGCCTGCTGGATAGATCAGACTTGCTTAATTGATAATAAACATCCCCTAGCACCAAGATATCCCTAGGTTCAATAACAAGATGGGTGTCCCAGTCCTAAAGCCCTGACCAAAGAGAAGAATTTGAGGTATATATCACGATTCACCTGGAAAATCTTCATTTGCCCAACTCAAATCTAGAACAGTGGGATGAAATAAAGTCAGCCGCACTAAACCCCTGTGCTCAGACCACCGGATACAAGCATCACTATCAGCAGCACTGCTTCGATGGAAATAGTGCTGAACTTCTCACTGCCAGGCAGAACAAGGTGACACGTCAAGAAGGCAATGTTCCACCAGCTCAAAACTGCCACCTCAAGATAAATCTAGAAGATGAAGGGCAGGCAGTGGGAAGAGCAAGCCCGAGAGATCCAGCAATATGTTGGTCATTGCGATAGGCAAAGCTTTCCTGAAAGCATCGGGCCATCTATAAACCCGGGTCAAATGGACAAAATCCCTTCACTCACAGATGGTGTTTCTCTTCTTAAAGATGACAATACCATTCCAAGAAGACTTACATATGTTCTTGACAAGCCTCGCACTCTTTGACAATGACTTCAATGTTATTGTTTAACCAGTCAATAAACCGTCCGTCTTTTGAGAATGTTTTCAACAACAACTCAGCAGCAAATTGCAGGGCAGTTGGTACACTCTGGGCCTGAGCTTCCTGGCTTTCCTATGTCATGGCACACCTCAATATCATAAAACATTCGAGGGCGCACCTTCAATTTTCTCCATCTTCTTCCCTTACTGGGAACCTAATTTTTAAATTCTCCCTATATTCTCACAGTTTTTTTCAGTCTCTCCCTGTCGCTCTTGCTTTTCCCAGGTCGTTTGCACCCTTTCTGACCCATCTCTTCACCAGATATTCCTCCCCCGGCCATACGTCATTATGTTGGCGTGGTCTACAACAGACTCACACAGGCTTGGATCTCTCCTGGGGGTTCCCCGGGGACATGCCTCAGGGGGATAGGGACATGGCCAGACAATGGCTTGGCAATGCCACTTTGTATTGTTCCTTGGCACAGGGTGATACCAACCTGGCAATGCCAATCTGTGCAAGGGGTGGGCCCCAGTGGGAGTTTAATGGGAGTGGGGAAGGTGGTGGGTTGGTGGAATTTATTTAGATGTAATGGTGGTCAGGGGTAGAGGGAGGAACTTGGGGATGCTGGTGATTGCTATGGTGGGGGAGGTGGGGCATTGGAGGTGGGTTGGGAAGCCCCTCAGCCCTCCATGGTAGGTTGGGGTTACTTTATTCAGGTTCTGATTGGGCCACCTTTTAAAGATGACACTGTAATCTCTGTGCAGCTGGGTTTGCTGGTGCGTTTGCTGAGACCGCATCCCTTGTATGACCGCGTGAAATATGCCCCTTGATCCTTCTTGGCAGATTGCCCTGATGTCTGGAGAGAAAACCAACATCTTTCTCTGGAGATAAACATGCTAGTTTTCTTGCCAGAAACAACACTCTGCCATTTTTGGTAAGATTTAGTCCTGTGTCCAGAAGGCCAAAAATCTTTCCTCTCCCCATCGGGTCCCCTTCTCTCAACTCCCAAATGGCCAGTGCTCTGGGGAGGACAAAGAAAGTTCTTCAGAGACACTCTGAAGCTTTACTTGAAGGGTGCAAACTAGGATTGCATTAACAGATCCTGCAGTCATTATTAAAAGTAGCTACTATATTGACTATACTGACCAGTACAGCATACAACCATAGAAATGATACAGCTTGGAATGGGGCCATTTGACCCATCTTATTCATGCTGATTCAAAAACACCTCGGTTCCCTTTCTAATCCCATCTTCCTGCACCCAGCCCATAGTCCTGCAGCTAACAGCATTTATGGTGCTGATCCAGGTACTTTTTAAATGAGTTTAGGGTCTCTGCTTCCACCACTAACTCAATTAGCGAATTCCAGACACCCAGCACCCTCTGTGTGAAAAGCTTTTTCCTCTCTAATCCTTCTGCCGCAGGGTTAGAATTTATGACCCCTGGTTTTTGAACTCTCTGCCAAGGGAAACTGGTTCCTCCTGTCTATCCCTCACTATTTTGTATACCTCAATCACGCCACCTCTCAGCCTTCTCTGTTCCAAGAAAAACAACCCCAATCTCAGCTGCAATTCTCTAGCCCTGGCAACATTCTAGTAAATCTTCTCCGCAATCTCTGCTGAGCAATTATGTCCTTCCGTAATGTGGTGACCAAAACTGCATTCAATAGTCCTCACTGGTGTCTTATACAGTCTTGTCATTGTATTTGTACTTATGAATTTTATACCTTTGCCAATGAAGGACAGCATTCCATATCCATAAATGAAATGGATTAATATTTGAAAGAAATATTTTGCAGAGATATGAGGAGAAAGAAAGGGAGTGGGACTAATTTGATTGTTCTTCAAAAGAACCTGCACAGAATTAATGGGCAGAATGGCCAGTGGCTACAATCCTATCTACACAATTAATTTTCCTGTGAATAATAGGAGCCTGGCCTCTTCTAAAGGACTGGCTGAGATCAATTCACTTGGGACAGCACAAGAGGTTGAACTTGGGACCTTCTTCGTCTTTATGCTTAGCAATGCCTGACCTTAACTAGCTTTAATCATCGGAATGAATGATTTCTAATCATTTGAGAGATAACTAGGGCAAAAATAACAAAAGCCTCATAGCACAACGTCCACTGTAGTGTAATTCACGGCCATTAATGACCACAGTCACTGTTATAGAGGAGAAGCTGATGGTTAAGGCTGGAAATGGGCCTGATGGGCCCAACATAACATGCTGGCAACAGCAGGGGTTGATGTTACAGGACCTGCCAAACGCGATAGAAACAAGGTCTCTGCTGGGAATGGGTGGTGCAGCAAGTTGTCTCTTTACCTGGGGTCAAATCCAGTTCATGGGATCATGTATCAATCCCATATTCTGGCAACGGATCTTATTCCAACCTTGGCACATAATGTCAGCATTGAAGACTCACAGGTCAAATATGTCATGGCCAGATGTGGAGGATAGCTCGCTCTATTCAACCTCCACAGTACACCTTAAAATGAAGATTGAGAATCATTTTTTCAACTACCCTGTAAGCACTCTCATTCTCCATGTCGTATTGATTCAATGAATATCCCCCCAGCATTTCACTTCAGGGTGTTTTGCTGGGCTAATTGGCTGCAGGGGTCATTAGAGAAAACTGACCTTTACACCCTTCATGGATCCACTTTTCATCAGCAGTCACATGCATTGACCCTGGTCAGGAAATACAGACTGACGCCTAGCTTGGATGACTTGTTATTACAACACATGGGGCTTTTACCACTGTTAACAGAGACACTACCTCGCAACAAATTTACCAGTTGATTCCGAAGATCCTGTTTGTCCTCTTATTTTCTTAAATCTGTCCCACCCTTTTTCCCTCCATGTTATAGCCTGACTGAGGGGAGGGTGGGAAACCAGTGAGATCAGAATTTAGTCCAGAGAGAAAAAAACAGACAAAAAGCTGCAATGAGTCACACTCCTGTTAACGTGAATAAAGGGAATCATCTGTCTCGCATCCAGGACTCTACCACTGTGAAAAATACTGCAGAGTTGTGACAGAATACAGTGGCCTTCATGAGTGTAGGGAACATGCTTACTGTGCTGTTTGTCAATCAGTTAAAAGATGTATTTAGTGAACAAATCCCAATTGATTTCCCAATAGGTAAACAATAGTATTGAACTGAATGCCCTCAGATTTCCTGCTCTAACTTTACTGGACAAATATCGGAAATGTAGTGATGGAGATTTAATTTACACTTCCAATAAGACAACAGCAACTACAGCAAATCCACAAACTCCCCCACCCCCCCAAAATTTGGGGCCATTAAATTTGAGCTGCTCAGTGGCTTTGTTGGCTGCAAGGTGCACAGACCAGCTTGTTGAGTTGTCTGATTGTGACTGGGTCAGCTGTTGGAGTGATAGAATTGGTTTTGAGTAGCTGTGCAAAGGGAAGGAAAGGTCAACCAGGGTTCCTGTCCTTGCTTGTTAATCAGTAACTCCTCCTGAAGAGGACATGAGTCTGCTTTCCAGGTGCAGCCTGCATCCAATTCCCATCGTTCAATAGTTCACCATGCTCTAGGATTACACTTGGATAATATGGAGATGAAGCTTTATTCTGTGCAACTGTACCAAGCATAATTATTGACAGATAAAAATAACTGAAAAAGAAGAACTGAAATTCTAACTAATTTCATCAAGTGCTGGAAGGAACAGAATGTTAATAGAAAATGTTTGGTGAGATTTTAACCCACCTCAAAACCTGCCCACTTGTACAGAGCTAACATTGGACCCACTAACCAGATAGAGAGACTGAACAAATGAGAGGGCCAAGAAGGCCAAAGAGGACCCTAGAGTGAGATAAAGTGCCCTTTGGAGTGGTAGAGAGCCCTACAGAGTTTGGATGCCAATCCCTATGGCAGTAAAGAGAGAATTAATGGGAAATACTCTTTCTCTGCCAATAGGCTACATAATTATTGAGATAGTGCTGCAACATTCCCAACAATTCTATCCCGTCAAGTTACTGATATTGAGAATGGCAATGGATATCTATCTGATTGCCAGACATCCTGGATTTCACAGACCATAATAGACAAGAAAGTCTCCATGATGGCTCTGCAGCTGAAGGTAGGGTGTCTGCGCTTAACTGGAGAATGCCTAGGTTCTCAGTTTTTAAAAGAGAAATATTTGAGTAAGTAAGCAACTCCTGTTGGACTGTCCATTCTCAAACTACTGTGCATTTGGGGACAGTCAATGCACATTGCCAATTGCAGTTTACATATATGATAAACACAAGGTGTTGTGTCTGATCCTCCATAGCCTGTAGGCCCTATATTTTCCAAATGCTCCTTCCTTATCAGCTTGCGTATGTTTGGTCACTGGGGGACGTGTGGAAGCCATCACTTGCTCTATGTCCTCTGAAGGAACTTTCAAATCTCAAGTGATTGGAATGTGAATCTTCTTGCTGGCCATTTGTTAATTTTTTGAGAGTGGGAGGGTACTTTTTTGGGGAAGCAAATAGGAATTTCAATCTCCAAATTTAAAGAAAAAGAGAATATTCTTTAAAGCTTGTTTCTTAATCTTCAGGATGTTCTCAAGATTCTCAAAAAATTAAACGCCTTTCCCATCTTAGGAACTTAGGTAGCGGTGAAAGTTTTTAAATGTATTAATGAAAGTGTGAAAATGGTAATCATTCCTCCTGTCTGAATTATAATTTGCTTTTGAGCATTCAAAGATTGCAGCAAGCTATTTGGCAAAACAGCCCTGTACTTCTGTTTATTTATGCTGGCAGTGGAACTATTAACTATTCTGTTCAAAAATGTTGGCACTGAGGGTGCAATGTTGCAGGCAACACCAGCATTGATGACACATTCCTGATCTACATTTCCTTATTAAAACCTTTATTTCTGGACTTTTTCTTCCCATTAATGTTAGGAATCTTAGTATCGGGAATTAACATCCCCCCATTGTAAGTATAGCACCAATCCTATCAAATTATCACAGATTAGGTACAGCACTGAATACATACAATCATAGCTCCCTTTTCACTTTCCCGGCAAAGTGGCACAGTAGTTAGCATTGCTGCCTCACAGCGCCAGGGATCCGAGTTCAATCCTTGGCTTGGGTCACTGCCTGTGTGGAGTTTGCACATTCTCCCCATGTCTGCGTGGGTTTACTTTGGATGCTCTGGTTTCTTCCCACAGTCCAAAGATGTGCAGGTTAGGTGAATTGTCCTTTCTGGTTCTCCCTCAGTGTACACAGATAGACACTGGAGTGTGGTGACTAAGGATTTTTACAGTAACTTCATTGCAGTGTGAATGTAAGCCTAATGTGACTAATAAATAAACTTTAAACACTCCATAATCAACTACAGCACATGGTAGATACCAAGTACACCTTCTTCTACACTGCCCTAACAAATACTCCCAGAGCAAGTATAGGGTAAAGCACAATCTACACATCACATCAAAAAGTCCCGTGCTTACATACCGATTAAAGCTCTCTTCACACTCTCTTAACAAATACTCCCAGATCAGATACCGGTGAGGTATTCAGTGCAGCCCCTTCTACATTTCCCCATCTAACACTCCCAGAACTGGCACAGAGTAAAACCCTTTTAACACATCACATCATGCAGTCTCTGGTTATTTATTATATGGGCTAGATACAGAATAATGCTCTTTCAACACTACCCTACTAAGCATCTTAGCTCTGGTGCAGATTAGGTACTGAGTAAAATTCCCTCTACCCAGCCTCAGCAAGCTCACTTATTTCAGGCACAGCACACGTTAGATGCAGGTTAAGACTTTTCCTAATTTGCTCCACGAAGTAGTTTTCCGTACTGTAGGTACAGTTTTCCATTTATGTACTAGCCACCCCATGAGCTTGTTTAATGAGATTGCTACTTTCTATCAATGCAAGGCAGGTTTTAGCTGTAGACCCACTGCCCATTAGAAAATGAAGTTAGATTGACTGATCCCAACTTACCCTCTGCTTTAAAAGCACGGGAGGGAATTTCCAGAAAGTGCTCCCAATTGCCATAACTTTGGCAGAAAGGTTGCAGAAGCCCCAGTAACTCGATGGAAATAATGATGAGGCTGTTTTTCTGGTACAGCTTATTTTGCTCAAGTTACGACTCCCGATATGCCTTCTCAGTAACAGCCTCTGGGGCACATATTCTGTCTGGAATAAACTGTAACTAAATCAGAGAGCTGAGGAAAATGGTAATAAGTGAAAATATTCAAAGTTTATGCCCAACAGCACTGCTCTTGCCATGTCAGTTACAATGCTGAAAGACAAATAGCAGTGAAAAATCAAAAAATAATCCTATAAACACACAACAGGCCAGCCTGCAGAAGTAAAGAGAATACAGATAGTGCACTGGATGTTTTATTAGCAGCGATTGAAGGGCACCAACCATTTGTTAGACTTATGTTTACCATTATTTGATAGCAAAATCCAGTCGACAATATTTTGGCTGTGCAATCTTCAGCAGAGTGGAAATCCCCCCCCGCAGATTTTACATAGGGTTTTGCACAACACGTACCTTTTGGCCAACTATCCAAACAGCCCTCTGCAAGACATCTGGGAGGGTCTGCGTGGACAGGACAAACAACTGTGGAACCCCTTAGCAAATTAGACTAATGTAACATTACCCAGCCATACAGTATCTTGAAGCAGGCAGAGTCAGGTTGGGTAATAAATTTAATGTCAAATCAGGCATGGAAATGAAATAAAATAAGGAAAAGAAACATTGAATTAAGAGAGAGATAAAAAAAGAATGAAAAAGGTATCCAATTATAAATTGCAAATGATGATTAAAAGCTATAGGAATAAGTCTACACATATCTAAAAGTTAATTTTCAATGCCAGCAAGGTTGTTTGATAGTAAATAAGGTGCTGCTTTTGGTCCTTAGGCTGAAAAAGACAGCTTCACTTTGTTTTATTAAGTTTAGTCCATTTCATAGAATTGTTATGGCATAAAGGAGGCCATTTAGTCCATCCTGTTTGCACTAACTCTCCAAATAAACATCATGACTTAATGCCATTCCTCGCCTTTTCCCTGTACCCCTGCACATTATTTCAATTCAAGTAATCATTTAATGCCCTCTTGAATGTCTCAGTTGAACCTGGCTCCACCACATTTCCAGGCAGGGCATTCCAGATCCAAAAAGTCTTTCCTCCCGCAACATTTACTTCTTTTGCAAATCACCTTAAATCTGTGTCCTCTCATTCTTGATCCTCTTAGGAATGGGAACAATCTCCTCTGTCCCCTTCATGATCTCCTCTTAGCTTTCTTCACTCCAGTTGGAGAATAGCCCTGACCTCTCCAATCTATCTTCTTAACTGAAATTTCTGAACCATTCTTGGAAACCTCTTCTGCACTCTTTCCAACATGTTCATATCCTTCCAACAATGTGGTGCCCAGAACAATGTTCCAGCTAACATTTAACTAACATTTTGTATAAGTTCAGCATAACCTCCTTGCTCTTATACTCATGCCCATATTAATAAAGCCCAGAGAAATATATCTTTATTAACTGTTCTCTCCATCTCTCCTGCCACCTTCAAAGATCTATACACATAGTCCCTCTCTCTTGTAGCCCCTTTAGAATTTTATCCCTTAGTTTATATTGTGTCTCCATGTTCTTCCTACCAAAATGCATCCCCTCACACTTCTATCTCACACTTACCTATATGATAAGCACAGGAACTTGATGATGTTTAATGCATTTGAATGTTGAGTTATATGGTGCAATCCCATTATACACAGCTTGTGGAGGGGCTTAGCATAGTGCAGCAACATCTCAATTTCCACATTTAACTGTGGTGTGTCTTTCCTGAAATTTCTGTGAATAAACAATAGCAATTGCTGTGGCCTTTACCATTACTTTTATAGCAAAATCTAGCCATGCAACCTTCACCAGAATGAAAAGCTGAAATAGAGCAGGCAGTTTTGTTACATTGGAACATGAGAGAGGGAAGTGTAGAGAGACAATCCAGATACACTAAACATTTTTGCTTAGTTGTTGCTAAGCATTTAGCATGTTGCTGGCATTTACTGCCATCCCTAATTGTCCTTGAGAAGGTGTTAAGAGGATGTCATCCTCCATCACAACTCATCTTGGTCTCTCTTTCCTTTGAGAACATTGCCCGCCATGGCCTGCTGGTTCATCTCTGTTTCTGTAATCTCTTCTGGCAAAAGAAACATTTGACGACTCTGTCCTCTCTCAAAATGGTCTTTTCTGCATCTGACACTTCCTTCATTCTAGCATTAAATAGTAAGGGCCTTAAATTCCTTAATTCCCTTCGTAAGCCTCTCCAAAGTTTGCTTTCTCCCCTAATTATCGTAAAATCTAGCTTTCTGAGCAACTGCAGGTTGTCCAAGGTTGAGTAATAGAAAGGGGCCAACCAGATGGGCTCATAGACCAGAAACCAGGTCACTCAGGTAATACAGGTGGAGATTGAACAGGAATCATAGAATCCCTACAGTACAGAAGGAGGCCATTCAGCCCATCAAGTCTATACCAACCACATTCCCACCCAGGCCCCATTTCCATAACCCTCATCTACCCTGCTAATTCCTCTGACATTAGGGTCAATTTAGCATGGCCAATGCACCTAACCTGCATATCTTTGTACTCTGGGAGGAAACCAGAGCACCTAAAGGAAACCCACACAGACATGGAGAGAATGTGCAAACTCCACACAGATAGTCACCCGAGGCCGAAATTGAACGTGGCGCTGGAGGTAGCAGTGGTAACTACTGTGCTACTGTGCTGTCCAGGAAGATATGATCATTGCAAGATTCTGTCAGATTAAGAGAATCAGTAAATGGGGTAATAAAGGAGGAATCTTTCCATTTGGGAATTAGAGAAGTCAGGCAAATGGGGGAATAGAGGAGAAGTCAGCCATAGAAGGTCATAGAGGGGTGAGGTATTTCAGAAATGAGAAGAGAAGGCCAAATTATGAAATGGTGTTACAGTCTTCAACAAGTTTTGGCAGATGAAGTAATTTGTTCTTGGCTGCTTTGGGTTAATCAAGAGGATAATGTTTTGCTCCTTGTACGGTGATTACACTGGTGGGATTTATGCCACAATCTGACACCTCAGTGCATCTGGTATTGATTTGGTGCTCAAAGTATTTGGGAAGGATATTATAATTGAATGGAATTTTACACATAGCTGAGATGTGGATGATTTGCTGATTTGCCAAAATAGCCCACTGATATTCCAACAATTTCATTCGCCTGACTATGAGAGATTAGCAAACTCTCATGTACATGACAATTATTGAAGACTTCCGAAAGTAAATGAATGAATACTGACAGCAGATGACAAAGACTTTGAGACAAACTAATGAAGAGTGAAAGTGAATAGCCCTGAGTCATCAACCGCAAACCACACTCTCAGAGAGAATGAAGTGTGGATAACTGTATTGATTAAAAGGTTACATACGTCCTCCACTGGCCCAGTAAAGATTGCAATTCCTCAAAGTCTTCTGGCACCTTGGTTGACAGTCCATAAGGGAGCAATAGAAAAGACAATCCCAATGTCCCGATTGACATTGGCATTATTATAATTCCACTGGCAATAGTATACTTATTTTAAACAGATCGAGACTAGCATTTTATTAATGATGATTAGAATATGTCTGCTTGAGTGCCAGAAATGGGAACATAGGGACACAAGGGGGCCATTCAGCCCCTCAAATTTGTTCCATCATTCTACTATATAATTGCTATTTACCTGACTAAGGTGAAAGGAGCAGCTATTACTTTAAAGGAGTTCCTCTGAAGGAATTAACTTTTCTCCTCCAAATAACTTTTACCAGACTTTGGTCTGTATATCTTGATGATGCCAAGTACATTGTTCTCAGTAAAAAATATCAATTGATTCAATATCCTTTCAGCAGAATTCCAGATTTTCATTACCTTTCGTGAAAAAGCCCTCCTGAGTTCACTCCTGAATAGTTTATTTTTGAGATCATGTCTCTTTGTTCTGGATTCCCAGATTCAGTTTCTCCATACTCTCACAACCTATTATCACTGTAATGAAGTTACTGTGAAAATCCCCTAGTTGCCACACTTCAGCATCTGTTTGTGTACAGAGGGAGAATTTATCATGGCCAATGCATTTAACCAGCATGTCTTTTGGACTGTGGGAGGAAACCAGAGCACCCAGAAGAAACCAATGCTGACATGGGAGAACAGGCAGATTCCACACAATCTAAACTAGGAATTGAACCCAGGGCTGTGAGGCAGACTATTGTGCCCCATGCCACCCGCTCAGCACTTTGATCAGATGACTTTTCAGTCTTAAGGAAATAGAAGCTAAGTTTATATCTTCAATACTCATAATTCATGTCTTTAATTCTGGATTGTACTTTAATTCTGCATTGTACTCAGGTTGAGTCAGTTAAGTGCACCCAAGCATATCCTCACCAAATAATCAAGTACTCATTTCAGCAAGTATCTGGAGATGGAAATTAACAGCAGGAACCTTGACTAATTTTACCCCTTCATTATTTGGCAGTGAGATTATGAGTGTGGAGAGGGGCTTAAGTCGAGCTGGAGCCCCCTGATGTCACATTGATAATGTCACTTCATTGAGATTAATTAACTCATTTCAGAAAAGGAATAACATCTGGGATTTTCCTGGTTGGTATCTGTTGGTGTGCAGACTCTTAAGCACATCGCATTTACATATAATTCAAAATGATCTTTATTTGTTGTTATCCAACCTTAATCTTTCTACCCTTGAATTTAATTTGATTTTTGATTTGATTTATTATTGTCACACGTGTTAGTACACAGTGAAAAATATTATTTCTTGCACACTATACAGACAGAGCATATTGTTCATAGAGTACATAGGGGAGAAGGAAAGGAGAGGGTGCAGAATATAGTGTTACAGTTATAGCTTGAGGGATTAGACCATAGATTTTGAAACGCTAACTCTCACTTTGCTGTAAATTTGACAAGGTATCAAATACCCTGACACAATCTATTTTGGTCTCCCAAAGGATCTATTCTCACCAAAAATATCTCAAATTTCAGAAAAACTCATTGATGAGAAAAACACCTTGTCTATTTTATCTGTCAATGTGGTGCCACACTTCTGTTGTTTCAGGGCTTCCCCTTTGAGTGAACCCTGGTTCTCATTTAAAGCTTCACTCAAAATATTTTGCGCAGAATTCTGTTAATTATAATGGGTAATTAGAAATGATTGGCAAAGTGCTAGCAGCGTGCCTGAACTTCAGATATACACAACTGCTGGCCAACGAGACCGGAGAGTCAGAAAATGATCCAATAGTTAAATGATTCCCATACATTTTTAATTTGGATTGAAGTTGAAGGGTTTTGCTCCTGGTGAAATTGCCTTTTGGTGAAGATAATGCACAATACATGTTAGTCTAGTTGGGGTATCCTCGATATATCTCAGTTTAATCCTCTTCGCTGGTTCTCTCCAGCTTTTGCTGTGTGATAGTCTAAAGTGTAGGAACAGTAAAATGTGAGTTAGCCATTACTGGCCAACCACAAACTGCATATTTCATCCAAGGAGTAAATTGCTTCTAACTTGGAGCTACTCGGCACAAAATTCAGCTTTATGATTTTTCATCAGCCAGAATATTTTCCCATTAGCCGATCCCTCCACCTTCCATCCCAACATTCCTGAACTGATTTCAAGTCAGATTTCCAACCTCCAGAAAATGCTTGTGGCTGAGGTATTTATAACTGAGTCATGATTTATAAATGAGTACCTAGCAGAGTTCAGATATCGGGGTTAATCTTCTGTTTATCCAAGGGCCAGTTCCAGTAATGCACTAACTCAGGACTAAGTCACATCATCTAGCAGTCCTGGTAGATGAGTTAGATGCAATGGTAATACTATACTCGCACCCAACACTACACGGAGAATATTACCAATTCCCTCTTCCCAGGCCCACATTCCCAGTGTATTTACATTTACTGGTGTCCAAGATGTTCAGGTGACAATGCTACCACTGGATTCAACACTAGAAAGCTGTTCCTCAGTTGATGAGGGCCTCCACTGTCATTTACACTAAACACCAGCAGGAGAGTAAAGTCAAAATTTACTTATTAGTCACAAATGAGCTCACATTAACACTGCAATGAAGTTAGTGTGAAAATCCCCTAGTCGCCACGCTCCAATGCTCGTTCGGGTACACTGAAGGAATTTTAGCATGGCCAATGCACCTAACTAGCACATCTTGTGGGAGGAAACTGGAGCACCTGGAGGAAACCCACGCAGATACCGGGAGAATGTACAGACTCTGCACGGTCACCCAAATCGGGAATTGAACCTGGATCCCTGGTGCTGTGAGGCAGCATTGCTAACTACTGTGACAACATGAGGAGTTCTATTCTCAAACTATCCTCTGCTCTAACTCAATGGTATCAGGCGAAGAGAATAAGTTCAATGACTTTGCTCCCACAGCAAGGTGTGAGTAGGCCAGAGGATTAAATGTAGAGAATTACAGCCCTATCCCTGATGTATGCTCCACATGGCATTAGTGAATGAGCCTGTAGCTCAGGCATTTTCTGCCATAGTGCCAGCATTGGTTGTGTGAGGGTATGTCTTATCTACAGTACTTGGTCCTGTATAAGAAAGATGGTATTTTGCACAAGTTGCAAAGGCATTTACAGATCTCAAGATCAGCTTCACAACACAGTTTTAACCATAAGAGAATCTTGCCACCTGTGAAACACGCTGACATCATGTCACTGGCATCTTCACGGAACGTGCCGACGCTACTACACTGAGGCCTCTGCAGTAACTCTCCCACTTCTTTCAGCTATGGAAACATTGGCCTGAATTTCTCGATGGGGGATTGGTTGGTTGAAAAGTTGGTGGGGAGCATAGTCCCGCTGACTCCAGCAGCCTGATGCAATATTAGGCCCCAATGAGTTTTGATTGGCAGAAGGTGAGGAAACGTCTCTTCACTTGGGAGGAAGTTGCACCTTAGAGAGCTGGCCAGCAGCTGTCCTGTCCCTCCAGGCACAACGCTGCAGTGACTGGAAGAGGCACTGCACCGACCTGCCTGGCACAAAATACCAGAAAGCGCAGGATAAGTAAATGGCATGTCTCTGAGAGCAGGGAGAGTAGGCAGGTCTGAAAGAGTTCCGCAGTAGGTTTGGCTGTTTTAAATTTTTTTTATTCATTCAAGAGACATGAGCATCACTGGCTAGCCAGTATTTATTGCCCATTCCTAGGTGCCTCAGGGCAGTTAAGAATCTACATTGCTGTGGCTCTGGAGTTGTATGTAGGCCATACCAGGTAAAGACAGCAGATTTCCTTCCCGAACGGACATTAGTGAACCAGATGGGTTTTTACAACAATCGACAATAGTTTCATGGTCATCATTAGATTCTTAATTCCAGATATTTTTTAACTGCCACGGCAGGACTTGAACCCAGGTCCCCAGAGCATTAGTGGAGTTCTGGATTAACAGCCTAGTGATAATACCACCAGGCTATCACCTCCCCTGTGAGAGAGAGATGTGTGCATGTGCATGTGTGAGAGTGAGAGATATGTGTGTGTGTGACAGAGAGGTGTGTGTGTGTGTGTGTGTATGTGAAAGAGGGCTGTGTCTATGAGAGAAAGAGAAAGGTGTGTGTATATGAGAGAGGTGTGTATGTGTGTGTGAGTGAGTGTGTGAGAAACATAGAAACTAGAAGCACTAGAAGGCCATTTGGCCCTTTGAGCCTGCTGTGCCATTCATTTTGATCACGGCTGCTCATCAAGATCAATATCGTGATTCCCCCCTTCCCCCATATCCTTTGATCCCTTTAGACCCAAGAGCTACATCTCATTTCTTCATGAAATTACGTCTGGCTTCCATTATTCTCTGTGGAAGTAAATTTCATATAGTCACCACTCTCTGGGTGAAGAAATCTTTTCTCACTTCAGTTTTAAAAGGTTTACCCCTCATCCTTTTTTCTGGACTCCCCCACCACTGGGGATATTCTTTCTGAAACTACCCTGTCTAATCCTGTTAGAATTTTATAAATTTCTATGAGATTCCCTCTCGCTTTTCTAAACTCCAGTGAATATAATCCAAACCGACTTAGTCTTTCCTCATATGACAGATCTACAACTCCAGGGATCAGTCTGGTAAACCTTTGCCATACTCCTTCTGTGGCAAGGATATCCTTCCTCAGAGAAGGACACCAAAGTTGCACACAATACTCCAGGTGTGGCCTCACCAACGGCCTATACAATTGCAGTAAAACAACCCAATCCCTGTACTCAAACCCTCTCACTATGAAGGTCAACATATCATTTGCCTTTTTTCCTGCCTGTCGTACCTGCATGTTTACTTTCAGCAACTGATGCCAGAGTACAGCAAGGTCTCTGTTGTCTAACAAGGGGCATACACGCGATGGGTCGTGAGAGGGCTGCTCTTGGATTTTTTTTCGAGAGTATCCTAGTGCTTCACGTTGTTAGTGTACGCTTGACCTGGACCATCTGATGGGCAACACGACAACTCAGTGACTATCGCTGTGCTGTGCAGATACATGGATTTGGGCCTGTGTCTGTGGGAGTTTGCGCATTCTCCCCGTGCTTGCATGGGTTTTCTCTGGGTGCTCCGGTTTCCTCCCACATCCCAAAAATGTGCTCTTAGGCTAAATGGCAAAACAAATTCTCTCTAAATTGTCTCAAATTTGGTTTTTAATCCATAGATCTATAAACATAGACAGGGATCACGGGTAGAGGTGGGAACATCGGGATGGTGGTACGAGCTCGTTGGGCCGAAGGGCCTATTTCCCGTGCTGTTTTGTTCTTTGTTCTTTGTTCTTTGTCTCACTGACTAGCTACCTCTCTCAATTTATACCCATTCAAATAATAATCTATCTTCCAATTATTGTTACCAAAGTGGATAACCTCACATTTATAGTGTGGTAGGTGCGTGTGAAAGAGAGAGGTGTGTGTGTGTGTGTGTGTGTGTGTGTGTGTGGAGAGAGACAGAGATGTGTGTGTATAGAGTGAAATTGTATATATAAGAGCGGTGTGTATGTGCATATAGAGAGAAAGAGATTTATGTGTACATGAAAATGAAAAGTGAGTGTGTATGGCAGAAAGAGATCAGTATGTGAGTGAGAGGGAGGGAGAGAGAGATATTTAGCTTTGTATGATTAGATTGTCTTAATTCACTCAAACAAAACGTTCATTCCAGCTTTTCTGATCCAGGCCTTAGTTAAGGCCTTGCTGTCTTTTCAAATGTTGATTGCTTACAGAGCATCCTATTTGGAATGTTTCTCAGCTGCTATTCTGGTTCTATCTTTCCATTTCTTTTGTTTTATTCATTCATGGGATGTGAGCGTCACTAACAAGACCAGCATTTGTTATCCATCCCTCATTGGCTTTGGAAGTTGCTGGTGAGCTGCAACTCACCAACTGAAGGGTTTTTATTCTTGAACCCTTACAGTCTGTTGTGTCTTACGCTGAGAGAGAAACCTCCAACACATCTGAGCTGCAGTGACCATCAATCCACTCACTTTATTTACTCCTCCCCAACAGGCAGGGCAGCAGAGACGGTGAGGTTACAAAATGTTCAGATGTTGCCACCTACCACATTCACACCACACTGAAAAAAACAACTTTTACTGGAAATGTAAAGTGTTGCATCTACGTAAGTTCCCAGAACACAAGGTGAATAAACCAACATCAACAATACCTGAAATTTTACAGGCCAAACAGGCTTGTTTGTTTTGACTGTAATCACAACCAAAAATATACACGATTGGTACTGACCAGAATAACTTACATGCAGAAAGGAATTGTTTTTTCCTAACACCAATATATGTTTAAAGGAATATTATTAGTTGACAAGAAATAATGAAAGAAAATGTATTTCTTCTTCCTGCCTGCATACTTTAATGAACCAATCGGATTTCTTTGTCTTGGCATTTCCTTCCACTTCAATTAGTTTGTCTCTGTTCCCTTAACATCTCCGACATCAAATCCGAACTTTAACTTTGCCTGCCAACTCAACTGAATGGTTACGATTTATCTTAGTCAAAGACACTGGCTCACTTTGTGTACTGCTGAATGCTGCCATACCAGGAAACTTTTAGTTTCTTTGGGACCTTCACATTCTTTCTGACTTTCTCATTGGGCTGTAGGTGGATTATAATTCTCTCCTTTAATCATATTTCCTTTCTTAGGCAAGTGATCTACATATCTGATACACTTGCTGGATATGTAAATCTACTTAGTCTCTTTACAACAATTCCAATCACACATTTCTCCTTGTCATCTCAATGAATTTTCACCATGACCTTCTGACCTGCAGTGAACTCTCTAAGTTTCATGCCTGATGTATCATGACTCCTCTTCACATTGTCTTGTTTTTCTCTTGCTTTGCCATTGACATCAGGTTTAAGCAAACTAAACCTTGTCCTCAGAGTGTGTTTAAACTCTAACTCGTAAGGTGAACAACCTGTTGCGGACTGGCCCAGTTATTCTTTTAGAGAACAGGAAATTGTCTGGCCTATGTCACAGAGAAACATGTTTTTCACTCCCAAATATTTCTGCAAAGACCTCTTGATAACCTGTACACTTTTTTCTGCAGCACCATTTAATGCTGGCTGATATGGTTTTGTTAGAGTGGTTTTTGACTTCATTCTTACACAGAAATAGTTCAAATGCTTCTGAAATAAACCGTGGACCATTACGTGACACTAACACCCCCAGCAATCCATTAATTGGAAATCAACTTTTCAAAATCTCAGTAGCTCCAACACTTGTGATATTGGATATAAACTCAACATTTCTCCACTTGCCACAGCTAATGACCAAAATAAGGTCCTCTTTCCCTTCCACTTCAAAAAATCGATATACATTCATTTTCACAATTACCTTGTGTTTGACCACGGAACAAAATGAATCTTTGATTGGGTTGTTTCTCATTCTGAGACACATTTCATAGCTTTTCACCAACTCTTCAATGTCTCTACCTATCTGTGAATACCAAAAATTGCTTCTTGCTACTGTTTCCACTCAGACTTCCCCTGTGTGTTCTTGATAAAGATCCTCTAACAATCTCTATCTAAACCTTGCTGAATAATGACTCTTTAACCCTTTGGGGGATGCTTGATCTATATTCAGTTCATTTCAATGTGTAAAATATCCCTGCAATATTTCATCATTATCTTCAGTTACCATCCATGATGTCATTGAGCACCACAACCCTGTGAGTTTCTTCACCAATCTCACTGGCAGAGCTATCACGTCATTTGTTTTATGCAAGGTAATTCACAGGTAACTCGATGGCTGGAAATGAATTGGTCTTCATGGGAAATCTCAAAAGAAAATCTATATTTGCTTGATTTGCTTGTTTCCAATATTTAATATCGTATCATTTGAGCCCTCCTTGCTCAAAGACTGCTTTGTGCTTTCTCAGCACTTCCCTAATGACAGACATGGCCCGACTGATCAATATAGTAATAACTCATCACAGTTCAACTGTTCCCTCTTCAACAAATTTCTTCTCATCAGGGAGATTTTGTTCCCTCCGACCACTACCAATGGCAAGTAATAAGATGCATCATCATATTCCATCCTATCACTAACTTCACCACACACTGAAATGCTCTTATTGGAATAACTAATAAGTTTTGCACCAATTTTGAATTTGGGAATGTGACTTAGGGAATTCTTGAACTCTCCTTCCAAGATAATCAACACAGTTGCAGCCTTGTCAATCATGAAAGTAAGTTGTGAAGCTCTGATTTTCATTGTAATTGTGAGTGTTGGGATTTTATCTTCATATCTTCCATATGCTGCATTTCTTGCTCACTGTCTGAGTGCAATTCTGTTCGGTAACATCGACTTGTTTCCACATCAGTCAAACACACATTCGAAGATTTTCAGACTCCTGAACTCGATTTAGATCCACGATGGCCTTTCCCTACTGCATGGTTATGACCTGAAGCTTGACTATTACTGGTTCCACGATGCCTGCATACCCTCTGGTTAAGTCTGACTTTCTCACTGGTATAGACTTGACTGTAAATGGTGGTGTTTAAATAGTGGGTGACTACCATGGCTGCTGTAGCATTGACATTTCGGAGGTTGAGATTGTGAAATAGGCTGCCCTGGCCTTAATCTGGCTGAAATGTAGTGGACCTCTCTTGCTGGTTCAGAGAAAAAACTCCCCTGCCGTCTGCATTGACCTCTTTCTGCCATTTTCCATGGATGTGACTTCTGTCGAAGTCTGCCCTTGCTTAAGAACTTTACCCATATTTTATTAATTTGTAGGCCTTCTACAAACATGTCTCCAAGGTCAATTTCTAAGTTCACAACATAGCCACAGTGGTGAGCGAATTTCTTTAATTCCAGAATGTAATGTACAACAGTCTCACTTGCAATTGTTTCCTTTCATGGAATGCGACTCAGTGCAATCTCATTCTTAGTCATGCTATAATATGAGTCCAAATATTCATTAATTTCAGAATAATCCAAAGGATTGGTCTCTTATGGGCAACATTAGTTTGACACCATCTCAGAAATATCTGGCTCCACCATGGTGAGGAAAACATTTACCCTATCTCCATCTTCAATTTTATTCGCTTTCAGCCAAATGTGAAAACTTTATTCTTAATTACACCAGTCCTCTCTGTTAGAGTTGAATTCCCCCAAAATATATCTTCAATGCCATGTTTTCAATTACATACCATACTGACTCAGTACCTGAATCTGATATGCATGCAAAAAAAACTTTCCAATTGCACAAACTTCCTCCAAATCAACCTTAGGAGTTCTAAAGATTTGTTACAAAGCTTCTCAGTCCTTAATTTCTAAAATGAAATGTAGTTGCATCCCAACCTTGGTACCAGCATTCTGCTGTATATTGATTGAATAAACTGGGGTTGTTCTCCTTGGGAAGACAGAGGCTGAGGAGCAATCTGATAGAAATTAATAAAATGGTGAGGGGTATAGATAGGGTGAACAGTTGGAAGCTTTTTCCCAGGCAGAACTGACAGTTGCAAGAGGGCACAAGTTCACGATGAGGGCGGAAATGTTCAGTGGAGATGTGAGGGAAAGTATTTTACACATAAGGTGCTGGCGGCCTGGAATGCACTACCAAGTGAGGTGGTTGAGACAGATATGTTAATGACGTTTAAGACTTATCTGGATAGACACATGAATAGATAGAGAATAGAGAGATACAAGTGGCTGGTTTAGATAGGTCAATGTGATTGGCACTGGCTTGGAGGGCCGAAGGACCTGTTCTTTGTTCTTTGTAACATTGCACTCAGTGAGACAAGCACATCCTCAACGCAAGAACCAATTATTGAATAGACTTTATTTAAACCTCCCAAACAGAGAGGGCGGCTGAGAAAGAAGTACAACAAAATACTCAGATCTTACATTATATTACAGTTACGAAGATGTAATTTATTTTAAAAAGAGATACTTTTTTAAATTCTTCTTTTTCTGCTTGAATATTTAAAAAAAATTGTAATCCGATTCAGATAATCGTAGAAATTTGTAAAATTCTCACAGGATTGGACAGGGTCGATGCAGAAAGAATGTTCCTGGTGGTGGGGGAGTCCAGAGTCCAGATAAGGGGTAAATCTTTTAGAACTGAATGAGAAGAAATTTCTTCACCCAGAGACTGGGTAATCTGTGGAGCTCACTACCACAGAAAGTAGTTGAGGCCAAAACATTGTGTGATTTCAAGAAGATATTAGGTAGCTCCTAGGGCTAAAGAGATCAAGGGATATTGAAAGGGGGGAAGGGGTTCAGGATATTGAATTTGATGATCAGCCATGATCATAATGAATGGTAGTGCAGGCTCAAAGGGCCAAATGGCCTACTCCTCTTTTTAATTTTTATGTCTATGTTTCTATGCTTAAAATGGAGAACTAACCAGAATGTAGAATTTATAGTCCGCCCAAGTTGAATGAAAAGGGAACAAAGCCCCTCCCTCCCCTGAGCAGTGTGAAAAAAGATCTTCTCCTGTTGGCCTTCACACTATTGTGAATCACTTATGAAGTTTCTGAGATGAGACATCAGAGGACAATGTCCTTTCCTACAAAATAATCACTATAGCAGAAATGGCAATCAAATGCCTCTGGAATATATAACCCACAGGACTTTTAGGAACTGTTTACCTGATCAGACACAAAGAGAGATCAGGATGCTGCACTGAAAGGCTGCAAGGAAGCTGTTTCTTTCTCTCTCTTGAAGGTATTGTGTCATAATTTGCAAAGTAAGAAGAATGCACTGCAAATTGAGATAGTTTTGGAATTAAATGTGAAAATCTGCTCCCTACAGTTACACCCAAGAAGACAAGTGGACAACACATGGCTGTAAAAGTGGAATCAATGCATCAAGACCAGCCAGCGATAGTTAACCAAATATTTCTTTGATTGTTTATCTATTTGGCAAACTGTAAAATACTTCAACACTATTCTTTTATTCTACCATCTGTGCTAGTGTATGTGTAGGTCCAGGGAATATATGTGACACATGAATGTTGGTTACAATTTACCTTATTTTAAAAAAACATTCAGAAAGCAGGATCAATAAACTCATTACGTTCTTTACTTAAACTCCAAAAAATCTGCCTAGCTAATTCTTTATAAGTTGAAAACATACACAGTGGCACTCCTGCATGATTGACAAAGCCTCACTAAATGCAGAAAAAACTGCTCTGGACAGACTTGGAGTGGTATAATAGGGGAGAAATTTTTACCTCTTCTCGCATGGCCATAACATTACATAGTCTATCTGGTGCAGTTGGGTTGGCGGGGGGGTGTATGTGTCCAGGATTTTGACCTAGTGACAGCAAAGGAACAGTGATATAGCTTCATGTCAGAATGTTGTGTGACTTGGAGGGGAATTTACGGGTGGTGGTGTTTCCATGCAACTGCTGGTCATGGGTTTAGAAGATGCTGTCAAAAGAGACTTGGTTAGTTGTTGCAGTGCATTTTGAAAATGGTACACACTGCTACTGATGGTGGAGGCAGTGAATGTTGATGTTTGTGGACGGGTTGTCAACCAACTGGGCTGCTTTGTCCTGGTGATATCTATCTTCTTGAGTAGTGTGGAGCTGCACTGATCCAGGTGACGTGAAGAGTATCCCATCACACTTCTGACTTGTACTTTGTTGATGGTGGACAGGAGTTACTCGCCTCAGAATCCACAGCCTGTGACCTACTCTTTTAGCTACAGTATTTATAGCTTGTCCAGCTGAGTTCCAGTCAATGTTGATAGTGGGGGATTCATTTATGGTAATTGTAATGTCCTAACTAGCTTAAAGATGTGGGCTTTAAACAAAAAGAAAAAGACATGGTTTGCACCCATGGATTCAAAATAACAACATGAGGTTTATTGAAGAAGCTGTTGCCTGTACAAGGTAGAAACTGAAACTAAACAGAAGTCTGTGAAACACCCCAATAACATCACCATCAAATCATGTCACCAGTTCTTAAAGCAATCATGCAACCACTTAAATATATAACAGTAATGCCATTGAATGTCAAGGGGAAATTTTTAGATTCTCTCTCTGGGAGATGGTCATTGCCTGACACATTTGTCAGTTGCCACTTGCCAGCTCAAGCCTGAATATTGTCTAGATCTTGTTGCATTTGAACATGGACTGTTTCAGTATCTGAGGAGTGCAGTTATCAATAAACATCACACTTTTGCCCTTAGATGGAAGGAATGTCTTTGAGGAAGCAGCTAAAGATGGTTGGTGTTAGGATATTATCCTGAGGAATTCCTGAGAAATAGCGATGTCCTGGACCTGAAATGATTGACATCCAATCACCACAATCTTTGTGCCAGGTATGACTCCAACCAATGGAGATCTTTTCCCTCTAATTCCCACTGACCCCAGTTTTACTGGGATTCTTGGAGAAATCTTCAGATAATCCAGAAATGTGACACAGAATAATCCCACTTTTGAGAAGAAATTGGTGCAGGAGAAAAACACCAAGAATACTGGTTATTTTAAAAACGGTAACTTCAAAATGATTTGCAAGTGATACTTCCGAACAAAGATTGTGAAAAGAAATCAGAAAAAAAGGTTTTGGTTGTTGTGGCCCCGGTGTCCTTGTTAAATCGATGGACTGAGGGACTGCATTTGCATTGATAATTAATATGGCATTATGTGAATTCAAAGTGCAAGTCGCACACAACACTGTTACACCAATCACAAATTTACAAGATCGGTGACAACCCTGCTGAAAACATTTGTCTTATTTTAATTAAGTCTGTTCACTAATTAGGCAGGAACCATGACGGAAAGGGAAACACACTTAAATTCTCTGAGTAATTGTTGAAAAATAGGATTAGTCAAACACAATTAAGATCGCCGATCATTATAATGTACAGGTAAACTTTAGTCAGATTTTGACTCAAACAAATTTGCACTTGTCAGTGTTCAGAATAGGTAACAGGACAGAAAGGGAAAGGGGAGTTTGGAGAGAAATAGCGTTAGACCCAACATCTCTCACCCTGTCCTCGTGTGGTTGAAACCTAATCCCTTCGAGCTCTGCAAGTCTACAGTGGAAGCTGTTCATTGAAAGAGGGGGATTGTTCTGAGGCTGTGGAATGAAGGCTGGACTGGGACCAGTGGTTCTGCTAAAGTTTCACTGTGTTACCAATTTTACTGACAAATTCCTAATTGTGAACATTCAGCAGATTTGCTTCCTCCCCTCCCCCATCCCAGTCCTTTCCAAAGGAGATGAAGATCTGCAATGCAGATCAAACTCATGTACCTCATCTCCTTATACTCCAACAGTTCCACCAAGGCACATTCTTAGCACCCCTACAATCCAATCAATTGGGGTGGACAGTAATAAAACCATGACAGCCAGATTTACATTTCTCCAGGCTTGCATTTTCATTGAATAAGCTGCTCATAGAATCCTTACGGAGCAGAAAAAGGCCCTTTGACCATCAAGTCTGCACTAATCACTAATCACCCAGGCTCTATCCCCGTAACTCCATGCATTTACCTGAGCTAGTCCCCCTTATACTAAGGGACAATTTAGCACGGTCAATCCACCTAACACACACATCTTTGGACTGTGAGAGGAAACAGGAACATCCAAAGGAGACCCACACAGACACGGGGTGAATGTGCAAACTCCACACAGGTGGTGACCCAATCTGGCATTGTGAAGCAGCAATGCTAACTACTGGGGCACTGTACTGTCCATTGATTTGCTGTCATTCATTGTATCTTTTTGTATGAAAATTAACATTTATTTCCTGGCCTCTTTTGCCATTCTATCTGACCTGCTTAAATGTTATTCATTGGTATTTTACTCTGACACTTTATTAGCCTTTATGTCAAAGAGTTTTGGCTTGACTCCCTGTCTTTCAAAATAATTTTCAACTTTCAAAAAATTTCTCTGGATTGGTTTTGTCATAACTTGTCGCCAAGTTACAATGTCGCCATAAAACCTCCTGAACATTTTCTCATCACTTGACTTACTGATTTATTCCAACAATTATTTTTTGCTGCTCCCTCTGAATGTCCTCAAGGGTAGCAAGCTCTTCGCTGGATTCCTGCCTGTTCCTCTTTTGGTTGAAGGTGAAAAATAGGGGATGTTTCCCTCAAATTTCAATGCGCTGACCTGGGCTGTGTTAGATGCTTCTTCTGTCTTCCAATGAGGATCCAAACATTGTTCATCCAACTGATTGACTTTAACATTGCCCTGTGTGTCACAAGGTACGAGCCCTGGCAGGATTTCCCTCACAGTAAGAAGTCTCATAACACCAGGTTAAAGTCCAACAGGTTTATTTGGTAGCAAACGCCACTAACTTTCAGAGTCACCTGACGAAGGAGCAGTACTCCAAAAGCTAGTAGTGTTTGCTACAAAATAAATCTGTTGGACTTTAACCTGGTGTAGTGAGGCTTCTTAATGTGTTTACCCCAGTCCAACACCGACATCTCCACATCAGGATTTCTGATTACAGGATCAAAAGGGTGTTGGTCATCACCCACCCTCATTCCTACCCGCAGCCATGTCCAACTTTCATTTTAATATACAGGGAATGCAACCTACACATTTAGAAGTCCGACAGAGACTCCTGATTTGATGATCGGAATCCAGGATCACACAATGGATTGAAAAGCAGAAGTATCAGGGAAAGCAAGGTGTTCTTCAAAGCTAAAGCAGTGTCCTCCGGGATTGATTTGTCCTTGCAGTGAAATGTCCCCTTCAGAGGGCCCAGTACAGAATTGACACCCTAGCTCCACAGGATTATTGGCCCTGCAGTGGCTAGGTTTCCTGGAGCATTCCATGGACAACTTCCTCTCAGGGAAAGGGAACACAACTGGGCAATAAGGATGAAACAGAATTGGACTAACTTGGACATCAAGATGGAGACAAGGATATTGAGCTGGGGATGGGAAGGCTGGAGGGAAATGGTGCTTCAGGCATCATTCTATCGTTATAATGCCAGGTAAATAATTTTTATTTTCTGCTGTCAGCTTGCAACAGCTCCTTAAAGGACTGCCGGTTATCTTGGCTGGTTTTCCTGAACGGAACCAACTCCATTTTATTCAAGAGGCCTCAACGAGCTATTGTGTCACCTAATTGCACATGAATTATATCTAAAATAACAAAACAGAGAGTGACTTCCAGAATGTAATTTAATCCTGAGGCTTCATGCAAGGTTAATAGAGACAGCTGAACTACTCAGCGAATGTCCCATCTTATTAGTCACCCCCACCCACACAACCAAAATTGCTAGATAAATAATTCATTTCCACCCACAGCTAACCCCAGTACATTACTCACTGTGTTACCGGCCACAGAAATAATTCTAGACTTTGCTTGGCCTCTTCCTGTTCATCGCTCATGGGCTAGGTCACAGTGAAGGCTGCACAGACTCAAGTCTTAAGCATTTACTGTCTAAAATGATAAGCAAAGTCCTGTTAGATGATATGAAATCCTGGTTTCAAGGGGTTATTGCCTGAATTGCATTTTGGGCACTCTGAATTAAGTCTTTTTGGAAATGAAGCTGTTTATATCACTGATTTAATAGGAAAGCTATTGGCACCATTTTGAAGTCATAACGCCGAGCTAGGGAACTACCAGTCAACACAACAATGCAATGAGCACTGTGGTAGGTCAAGAACCTACATGGGTTCATTTACTGATTCCACAGGGAGCATTGTTTGAAAGGTGCCTAGAGATAGGACTATAGTACAATTCATTACTATCAATCCTCTGGTCCACTCCCCATCAAAGGTGAGAGTGAGAGCTGTTAATATCAAGGCCACATTCGACCAAGTGTGGCATCAAGGAGCCCTAGCAAAACTGGGATCGATGGGTACCTGGGGGCAAACTCTCTGCTGATTGGAATCATACCTGGCAATGGGAAATGCTTGTGATTGTGGAGAGTCGGTCATTTCAGCTCCAGGTCACCTCTGCAGGAGCCAGGAGCCCCTTATGGTAGTGTCCTCAGCCCAACAATCTTCAACTGCTTCACCAATGACCTTCATGCCAACATAAGGTTAGAAATGGGAACATTCACCAATGTTTGGTGGCACAGTGGTTAACACTGCTGCTTCACAGCTCCAGGAACCTGGGTTTGATTCCCGGTTTGGGTTATGGTCTGTGTGGAGTTTGCACATTCTCCTCATGTCTGCATGGGTTTCTTCCGGATGCTCCAGTTTCCTCCCACAGTCCAAAGATGTGCGGGTTAGGTTGATTGGCCGTGCTTAACCTGCCCCTTAGTATCCTGAGATGCGTAGGTTAGAGGGATTAGTGGGTACATATGTAGGGATATGAGGGTAGGGCCTGGGTGGGATTATGGTTAGTGCAGACTTGATGAGCCAAATGGCCTCTTTCTGCACTGTAATGTTTCTAAGATTTCTATGATTGCGCAATATTCAGCACCATTCACGACTCCTCAGTCTATGTTCAAATGCAACAAGATCTGGCCAATGTGCAGGCTTCGGTTGACAAGTATCATGTAACATTTGTGCAACACAAATGCCAGACTATGACCATCACCAATTAGAGACACTCTAACTACCATCTCTTGACATGTAACTGTGTTACCATTACCGAATTCTCCCACTGTCAACACCCTAGGGTTACCATTGACCAGAAACTCAACTGGACTCAGCACAGCGGTGACAAAAGCAGGTCAGAGGCTAGGAATACTGTGGCAAGTACTCCCCAAAGTTTATCCACCATTTACAAAGCACATGTCAGGAGTGTGATGGAACGCTCTCCAGTTGCCTGTATGGATGCAGCTCCAGTAACACTCAAGAAGCTTGATACCATCCAGGACAAAGCAGTCGGCTTGATTGGCACCACCTCCACAAACACCCACTCCCTCCACACTAACGTTCAGTAGCAGCGGTATGTACTATCTACAAAATGCACTGCGACAAGTCACCAAAGATCCTTAGACAGCATCTTCCAAACCCACAATCATTTCCATCTAGAAAGACAAGGCCAGCAGATACATAGGAACACCATCACCTGCAAGTTCCTCTCTAATCCACTCACCATTGACTTGGAAATATATCGCTGTTCCTTCGCAGTCACTGGGTCAAAATACTGGAATTTCCTTCTTAATGGCATTGTGGGTTCACCCACAGCACGTGAACTGCGGCAATTCAAGAAGGTGCCTCACCTTCTCAAGGGCAATTAGGGATTGGCAATGAATGCTGGCCAGCCAGCAACACTCATGTCCCATAAATGAATAAGAAAAAAATTGGCATGGGAGCACAGAGTCATTGCATTTGCTGCACTCCCTAATAGTCTGAATTAAACTATTACAGCGAATAACTCAATGCTATGGTTTGAGCGACATTCGAGGTCCTTATCAATTTTAGGGACATCTTCCCAACATACAACCCAGCAGCATCCTCAGAGCAGCTGGGACTCCAGTATATGTAGATACAAAGGAAATATTGAGTTGGGAGCAAAACATTGATGCATTTGTTCTGGAATTCCCAGAAGGAAAACCAAATAAATCTTGGGAAATGACAGGTATTAGTCAGAATCAGAGTTCTACTTTCAAGACCAGTTTTGACCAGTTGGTACTGGTACTTTCCTAAGATTCACTTTGTTCCCCTCTGACTGGCTTCTACTGTTGAATCTTAATTGTGTAAAACTGAGATGGGAGGGCCAGATGATATGACTTAGTTCAAAGAGTCCTAAGTTGCTGGGCATCATGGTGGCACAGTGGTTATTACTGCTGCCTCATAGTGCCAGGTACCCAGATTCAATTCCCAGCTTGGGTCATTGTCTATGTGGCATTTGTACATTGTCCCTATGTCTGCGTGGGTTCCCTTTGGATTCTCTGGTTTCATCCCAAAGGTGTGCGGGTTAGGTTGATTGGCCATGCTAAATTGACCCTAGCATTGCGGGATTCGTAGGGTAGATATGTAGGGCTATGGGAATAGGGTCTGGGGTGAGATTGTGGTCAGTGCAGCCTTGATGGGTCAAATGGCCTTCGTCTGCCCTGTAGGGATTCTATGCTGCATTCCTGGCATTGACATCCTTTGTTAGACAAGCAGAAAATGAATCCCAATATCCGAACTTAGTAATGTACTGAGTTTAAAGGTCATAGTACTATGTATAAAGACTGGTACAGCAAATAAACCCTCTGAAACACATCACTACAGCTGTTTTATGCCGTTTATCAAAGCTTGAATTGTAACATGTCAGTTGCTCCTGAGTTATTGGGAGCACCAATTATTCATTATCCTAGCCCCAGGCAGATACTCAAAGACCTCCACAGTTCTGGATTACTTCCATGTGTTTGCCAGTATGAGTACCTTTATATTGCAAAGACTGGAGTAGCAGGGTTTCCTCAGTCAGGAAGTTGGGGCACCTCCACTGTTGGAGAGCTGGTAAAGAGGTGGCATTGTGGCACCAAGCATTTACTGCAGGTACAATGTTACCTGAGCATGAAGAATGATAGTGAGTGAATAGGGAGAGGATGCTGGCTGACTGTGAAGTTTCTCTTTTTATTCCCGGTCGGATGATATAGAATCATGGAATCCTTACAGTGCAGAAAGAGGCCATTTGGCCCATTGAGTCTGCACTGACAATATTTCCACCCAGGCCCTATCTTTCTAACCCCATGTCCTGCTAATCTCTCGAACAGTAAGGGGCAATTTAACATGACCAATCAACCGAAGCCAAACATCTTTGGACTGTGGGAGGAAACCCATGCAGATATGGAGAGAACATGCAAACTCCATGCAGACAGTCACCTGAAGCTAGAATTGAGCCCAGGTCCTTGGTGCTCTGAGGCAGCAGTGCTAACTACTGTGCCACCATAATAATACTTATATTTCAAGTGGCAATAACAGAGTTGAGGGGAAAGAGTTGTTATCTTCTCAGGAGTGGACACAGATAAATTTATTTTGTAACTCTGAGGGAGACTTCCCCTCATCTGGCTCCAGACTGCAAAGAGAGAAGTGTGACACAGGACAAAGTATTGTTTCCAACATTAAAATTAACAGCACTCTGAAATAACGACTGGAGTCACAAGCATCAATTCTTATTCAGAAAGTCAAAATGTAAACATTTTCCTTGATAACACCAGCCTAGTTCTTCAAGATAGGTTGTTATTAAATCATCAGGACAGGATTGGATACATTTGAGGATATTGAGGGAAATAAAGGTGGAATTTTGAATGTTATTTTATGGGATGTGGCTATCATTGGGAAGGCCATGATTCCTTTCCCATCCCTAATTGCCCTTGACCATTTCAAAGCATCCCCTTTTGAAATCACATGACTGGAGTGACTATATTCATGTGATTCAAGTGTTTGAGATATTTGTTTGATATTTGTTTGAGATCTGAGAAACCCTCAATCTGTTGTTTAACATCCAATCTGTGAACACTAAAAAGCAGAACTCCAGGCTGTACACCGGCCTGCTCTTCAAAGTGTCTCTCTCTGCTGGAAGATGTCCTATCATCAACTGACCCAGGCTCTGTATATCAATTTCAGTGTGTGCCATCAGCATCAATTGTAAAGAGAACTCTACAACTCCAGTCTTCAGTCAGTGGAGTTCATAGAACATAGAAGATTACAGCACAGTACAGGCCCTTTGGCCCTTGATGTTGCACTGACCAATGGAACCAATCTAATGATCCTCTAACCTAAACTATTCAATGCTATCCACATGTCTATCCACTGACCATTTGAACACCCTTAAACTTGGCGAGCCCACAACTGCTGCATGCAAAGCATTCTCTTTACAATTGATGCTGATGGCACAGACTGAAATTGATATACAGAGCCTGGGTCAGTTGATGATAGGACATCTTCCAGCAGAGAGAGACACTTTGAAGAGCAGGCCGGTGTACAGCCTGGAGTTCTGCTTTTTAGTGTTCACAGATTGGATGTTAAACAACAGATTGAGGGTTTCTCAGATCTCAAACACATAGAATCACTTGAATCACATGAATATAGTCACTCCAGTCATGTGATTTCAAAAGGGGATGCTTTGAAATGGTCAAGGGCAATTAGGGATGGGAAAGGAATGCTGGCCTTCCCAATGATAACCACATCCCATAAAATAACATTGAAAATTCCACCTTTATTTCCCTCAATATCCTCAAATGTATCCAATCCTGTCCTGATGATTTAATAACAACTCTTACTACCCTCTGAGTAAAGAACCCACCTTTAGCATCCGTCCTATATCTATCAACCCTCAATTTAAAGCTATGTCCCCTCATGTTAGCCATCCCCATCCGAGGAAAAAAGCTCTCACTGTCCACCCTATCTAACTCTCTGATCATCTTATATGCCTCAATTAAGTCACTTCTTAACCATTTTCTCTCTAATGAAAATAACCTCAAGTCCCTCAGCCTTTCCTCAAAAGATCTTCCCACCATACCATGCACTATCCTGGTAAACCTCCTCTGCACCCTTTCCAATGCCTCCACATCTTTCTTATGATGTGGCGACCAGAACTGTACACAATATTCCAAGTGCGGTCGCACCAGAGTTTTGTACAGTTGCAACATGACGTCTCAGCTCCAAAATTCAATCCCTCTACCAATAAAAGCTAACACACTGTATGCCTTCTTAACAACCTTATCAACTTGAGTACCAACTTTCAGGGATCTGTGCACATGTACACCGAGATCTCTCTGCTTATCGACACTACTAAAAGTCCTACCATTAGCCCTATATTCTGTATCCATATTACTCTTACCAAAGTGAATCACCTCACACTTTTCTGCATTAAATTCCATTTGCCGCCGCTTGGCCCAGCTCTGCAACTTACAGTTCGTACATGAACAAACTCCTCACTGGTATCTGACTCTGGACTCTAATAATCATGTCAACTAACAGTCATTTCTGTGGTTCATTGTCTTTATTGTAAAACTTTCCGTTGTTTTAATCCTACTCACTTGTGTGAATGGGAAATTGTAAACACTGCACTGTCAAATTTGAATGTGAATAAACTAACCCTCTGAGTTAATCATAATGTGAGTTTGCTCAGACGAACTGAGGAAATGAGAAATCAAAAATACTTCTGCTTATGGGCAGTTGGTGAAAGGAAAGGAGTGCAATTTAGTGAACTATTAGGAGAATGGATGCTTACTTCAAGAGAACATGGGCAGGTGGAATGAGTGGACAAGTGGCAAAGCAAATTAAAATAGCAAAGTGTACATTTTGGAAGGAAGAACAAGGAGAAGCAATATAAAAGAAAGGGCATTTTAATTCTAATTCTAATTCCAACATTAAAACTAACAGCAGTCTGCAACAATGACTGGAGTCACAAGCACCAATTCTTATTCAGAAAGTCAAAATGTAAATATTTTCTTTGATAGCACCAGGACATGCAGATGCAGAGGCTGTATGTGAGCAGATTGTTGAAGATAATAGGGCAGTTTATGAAAGTTAATAAGGTATATGAGAACTGGACTTCGTAGAAAGAGGCATAGGGTGGGATTTTCCAGCTGCGCATGCTCAAAGACTGGAAAATCCTGCCTGAGGTCCATGGATCTTTCCATGGTCCTGTCCTGCCCATTACAATTCCCATGGCAGGTTCAATGGGAAAATTTCACCCATAGAACATAAAAGCAGGGTTGATATGGCCTCAACTGGAGGAGTGTATCCAGTTCTGGGCACCACACTTTAGGAAGGGTGTACAGGCATTAGAAAGAATGCAGATAAGATATACAAGAATGGTTCTGGAGTGAAGGACTGATGCTCTGAATGTAGGTTGGAGGAGCTGGACCTGTTCTTCATAGAGAACTGTAATTATACAGATCTGTAAGTGTCTGTCGCATAAATATTTGACAATACTGCTTCTTCAGCTGATGTTTGGATGTGATCTCCCTTCATTGAATCATAGAAAAGTTACAGCTCAGAAGAGGCTATTCAGCCTGTCATGCCCTCGCCAGCTCTCTGCAGTAGCAATTCAATCCCATTTCGCTGCTTTTTTTCTCATTGAGCTGCAAATGTTTTCTCTCGGGATAATAATCCAATCTCCTTCAGAAAGCCATGATTGAATCTGCCTCCAGCACATGTTCAGACAGCAAATATCATATCCTGGTCACTTGCTGCCTAAGACATTTTTTCTCATGTTTCCTTTGCGTCTTTTGCCAAGCAGCTTAATGTCACTGGCCAGAATTATTCTGCCCTGCAGACCCAGGGCATAGAGAAGAGAAAGTTGGGAAAAGACTTGATCCAGATCATGAAAGGTTTGGACAGATTAGATAGAGAGAAACTGTTTCTATTGACGAGAGATCAAGAACTGGAGGACTGTGGGTGGGATTTTACAGCCTCGATCGCCCCAAAGCTATAAAATTCTGCCTGAGGTCAACGGACCTTTCCATTGCCTGCCCCTTGCCAGCTCTGATTCCTGTGGCGTGCAGGAATTCTAGGTGACTAATTCTAGGTCACCAAGAGACATTAAAGGAGACCCTCCCATTGGTATCAGGCCAATGTGGATGCTGAGGAAGGAATTTTGTTCTCATCGCTGTGTGTGAATCTAACTGGCTGGATGTCCATCCTTTTACAATATGGCTGTACACAATGGATTGAAAACAAGATGCATTCCAAGAAATGCTTGTCAGATTATACCCAGCAGTGGAGATGAACATCTTTCCCTGGACGTAGTCACTGTGGGCTCTGCATTGAAGTTGCAGACAAATCATTAGGCTGTTGACATTCAATGCTTTGAATATCACACAAAGATCAGCCACTTGCTCAACATATTGGAGTTTGTCAAACATCTGTGCAACTGCTGCACCGCAGTGTCTTCACATATAGCTTCCTATTCCATTCTCATTCCTTTCCCCATAACCATCTTATGACACTTTTCCTCCTTAAATACATTCCCAATTCTATTTTAAATGACATTATATTCACCCACCCTGATTTTACCTGCATGGCCACCATGAAATTGGGACTGGTGAGACTCAAGGAATGGCTTGTCCTGTTGGCCTCAGGCGTGATTTTACAAAGCTTCAGGTGGGCGTGCCGGTAAAACCAGAGCCATTGTTTCTATACACCTTAATGTAAATCTAAATATAGACCCAGTTGTTGTTAATGTAAACCAGGTCCAAACACAGACCTGGATGCTGTCAATGCAAACAAGAGCCAAACACAGACTCAGTTGTTTTTAAGGTAAACCAGACCCAAACACAGACCAAGTTGTACTGTGTGTTATCTGAACTGTGCTATGTGTTAACACTATTTTACTGAACTGTGTGGAGTGTTAGCACCGTGTGTTATCTGAACTGTGTGGAATGTTCGCACTGTTTTTTATCTGAACTGTGTGGATTGTTCACACTATTTTTTATCTGAACTGTGTGGAGTGTTAGCACCACGTGTTATTTGAAATATGTGGAGTGTTAGCGCGGTATGTTAGTTGGACAGTGTGGAGTGTTAGCTCTGAGTCTTATCTGAGTTGTGTGGAGTGTTAGCACCGTGTGTTATTTGGACTGTGAGGAGTGTTAGCTCGGTGTGTTATTTGGAGTGTGTAGAGTATTAGCTCTGTGTGTTATCTGAACAGTGTGGAGTGTTAGCACTGTGTGTTATCTGAACTGTGGGGAATGTTAGCACTGTGTGTTATTTGGAGAGTGTAGAGTGTTAGCACTGTGTGTTATCTGAACTGTGGGGAGTGTTAGCACTGTGTGTTATTTGGAGTATGTAGAGTGTTAGCTCTGTGTGTTATCTGAACTGTGAGGAGTGTTAGCATTGTGTGTTATTTGGAGTGTGTAGAGTGTTAGCTCTGTGTGTTATCTGAACTGTGGGGAGTGTTAGCACTGTGTGTTATCCGAACTGTGGGCAGTGTTAGCACTGTGTGTTATTTGGAGAGTGTAGAGTGTTAGCACTGTGTGTTATCTGAACTGTGGGGAGTGTTCGCACTGTGTGTTATCTGAACTGTGAGGAGTGTTAGCACTGTGTTATTTGGAGTATGTAGAGTGTTAGCTCTGTGTGTTACCTGAACTGTGAGGAGTGTTAGCACTGTGTGTTATTTGGAGTGTGTAGAGTATTAGCACTGTGTGTTATCTGAACTGTGTGGAGTGTTCACACTGTGTTATCTGAACTGTGTGGAGTGTTAGCACTGTGTTATCTGAACTGTGGGGAGTGTTAGCACTGTGTGTTATCTGAACCGTGAGGAGAGTTAGCACTGTGTGTTATTTGGAGAGTGTATAGTGTTAGCACTGTGTGTTATTTGGAGAGTGTATAGTGTTAGCACTGTATGCTATCTGAACTGTGGGGAGTGTTAGCACTGTGTGTTATTTGGAGAGTGTATAGTGTTAGCACTATGTATTATTTGGAGAGTGTATAGTGTTAGCACTGTGTGTTATCTGAACCGTGAGGAGTGTTAGCACTGTGTGTTATTTGGAGAGTGTATAGTGTTAGCACTGTGTGTTATCTGAATTGTGGGGAGTGTTAGCACTGTGTGTTATCTGAACTGTGGGGAGTGTTAGCACTGTGTGTTATTTGGAGTGTGTAGAGTATTAGCTCTGTGTGTTATCTGAACTGTGTGGAGTGTTAGCACTGTGTTATTCTGAACTGTGGGGAGTGTTAGCACTGTGTTATCTGAACTGTGGGGAGTGTTAGCACTGTGTGTTATCTGAACTGTGGGGAGTGTTAGCACTGTGTGTTATCTGAACTGTGAGGAGTGTTAGCACTGTGTGTTATTTGGAGTGTGTAGAGTATTAGCTCTGTGTGTTATCTGAACTGTGGGGAGTGTTAGCACTGTGTTATTTGGAGAGTGTAGAGTGTTAGCACTGTGTGTTATTTGGACTGTGGGGAGTGTTAGCACTGTGTATTATCTGAACTGTGTGGAGTGTTAGCACTGTGTTATCTGAACTGTGGGGAGTGTTAGAACTGTGTGTTATCTGAACTGTGGGGAGTGTTCGCACTGTGTGTTATCTGAACTGTGGGGAGTGTTCGCACTGTGTGTTATCTGAACTGTGTGGAGTGTTAGCACTGTGTGTTATTTGGAGTGTGTAGAGTATTAGCTCTCTATGTTATCTGAACTGTGGGGAGTGTTAGCACTGTGTGTTATCTGAACTGTGGGGAGTGTTAGCACTGTGTGTTATCTGAACTGTGGGGAGTGTTGCACCTTGTTATCTGAACTGTGGGGAGTGTTAGCACTGTGTGTTATTTGGAGTGTGTAGAGTATTAGCTCTGTGTGTTATCTGAACTGTGGGGAGTGTTAGCACTGTGTGTTATCTGAACTATGTGGAGTGTTAGCTCTGTGTGTTACCTGAGCTGTGCTGCGTGTTAGCACTGTGTGTTATCTGAACTGTGAGGATTGCTAGCACTGTGTGTTACCTGAACTGTGTGAAGTGTTCGCACTGTGTGTTACCTGAACTGTGGGGAGTGTTAGCTCTGTGTGTTACCTGAACTGTGGGGAGTGATGGCTCTGTGCGTTATCTGAACTGTGGGAAGTGTTAGCACTGCGTGTTATTTGGGCTGTGTGGAGTGTTAGTATTGTGTGTTACCTGAGCTGTGCTGTGTGTTAGCTCTGTGTGTTATTTGGACTGTGTGGAGTGTTAGCACTGTGTGTTACCAGAACTGTGAGGAGTGTTAGCACTGTGTATTATCTGAACTGTGTAGAGTGTTAGCATCGTGTGTTAATTGGACTGTGTGGAGTGTTAGCACTGTGGGTTACCAGAACTGTGAGGAGTCTTAGCACCGTATGTTATCTGAACTGTGTAGAGTGTTAGCATCGTGTGTTAATTGGACTGTGTAGAGTGTAAGCACCGTGTGTTATTTGGACTGTGTAGAGTGTTAGCACCGTGTGTTATTTGGACTGTGTAGAGTGTTAGCACCGTGTGTTATTTGGACTGTGTAGAGTGTTAGCACCGTGTGTTATTTGGACTGTGTAGAGTGTTAGCACCGTGTGTTATTTGGACTGTGTAGAGTGTTAGCACCGTGTGTTATTTGGACTGTGTAGAGTGTTAGCACCGTGTGTTATTTGGACTGTGTAGAGTGTTAGCACTGTATGTTATTTGGACTGTGTAGAGTGTTAGGACCGTGTGTTATTTGGACTGTGTAGAGTGTTAGCACTGTGTGTTATTTGGACGGTGTGGAGTGTTAGCACCGTGTGTTATTTGGACTGTGTAGAGTGTTAGCACCGTGTGTTATTTGGACTGGCAGAGTGTTAGCACCGTGTGTTATTTGGACTGTGCAGAGTGTTAGCACCGTGTGTTATTTGGACTGTGTAGAGTGTTAGCACCGTGTGTTATTCGGACTGTGTAGAGTGTTAGCAGTGTGTGTCATTTGGACGGTATGGAGTGTTAGCACTGTGTGGTATATGGACTATGTAGAGTGTTAGCACTGTGTGTTATTTGGACGGTGTGGAGTGTTAGCACCGTGTGTTATTTGGACTGTGTAGAGTGTTAGCACCATGTGTTATTTGGACTGTCTAGAGTGTTAGCACCGTGTGTTATTTGGACTGTGTAGAGTGTTAGCACCCTGTGCTATTTGGACTGTGTAGAGTGTTAGCACCGTGTTCTATTTGGACTGTGTGGAGTGTTAGCACCGTGTGTTATTTGGACAGTATGGAGTGTTAGCACCGTGTGTTATTTGGACTGTGTAAAGTGTTAGCACCGTGAGTTATTTGGACTGTGTAGAGTGTTAGCACCGTGTTTTATTTGGACGGTATGGAGTGTTAGCACTGTGTGTTATTTGGACTGTGTAGAGTGTTAGCACCTTGTGTTATTTGGACTGTGTAGAGTGTTAGCACCGTGTGTTATTTGGACTGTGTAGAGTGTTAGCACTGTGTGTTATTTGGACTGAGTAGAGTGTTAGCACCGTGTTTTATTTGGACAGTATGGACTGTCAGCACTGTGTGTATTTGGGCTGTGTAGAGTGTTAGCACCGTGTGTTATTTGGACTGTGTGGAGTATTAGCACCATGTGTCATTTGGACTGTGTAGAGTGTTAGCACCGTGTGTTATTTGGACTGTGTAGAGTGTTAGCACCGTGTGTTATTTAGACAGCATGGAGTGTTAGCACCGTGTGTTTTTTGGACTGTGTAGAGTGTTAGCACCGTGTGTTTTTTGGACTGTGTAGAGTGTTTGCACCGTGTGTTTTTTGGACTGTGTAGAGTGTTAGCACCGTGTGTTATTTGGACTGTGTAGAGTGTTAGCACCGTGTGTTATTTGGACGGTATGGAGTGTTAGCACCGTGTGTTATTTGGACTGTGTAGAGTGTTAGCATCGTGTGTTATTTGGACGGTATGGAGTGTTAGCACCATGTGTTATTTGGACTGTGTAGAGTGTTAGCACCGTGTGTTATTTGGACTGTGTAGAGTGTTAGCACCGTGTGTTATTTGGACTGTGTAGAGTGTTAGCACCGTGTGTTATTTGGACTGTGTAGAGTGTTAGCACCGTGTGTTATTTGGACTGTGTAGAGTGTTAGCACCGTGTGTTATTTGGACTGTGTAGAGTGTTAGCACCGTGTGTTATTTGACGTTGGAGTGTTAGCACCATGTGTTATTTGGACTGTGTAGAGTATTAGCACCTTGTGTTATTTGGACTGTGTAGAGTGTTAGCACCGTGTGTTATTTGGACTGTGTAGAGTGTTAGCACCGTGTGTTATTTGGACTGTGTAGAGTGTTAGCACCGTGTGTTATTTGGACTGTGTAGAGTGTTAGCACCGTGTGTTATTTGGACTGTGTAGAGTGTTAGCACCGTGTGTTATTTGGACTGTGTAGAGTGTTAGCACCGTGTGTTATTTGGACAGTATGGAGTGTTAGCACCGTGTGTTATTTGGACTGTGTAGAGTGTTAGCACCGTGTGTTATTTGGACTGTGTAGAGTGTTAGCACTGTGAGGTATTTGGACGGCATGGAATGTTAGCACCGTGTGTTATTTGGACTGTGTAGAGTGTTAGCACCGTGTGTTATTTGGACTGTGTAGAGTGTTAGCACCGTGTGTTATTTGGACTGTGTAGAGTGTTAGCACCGTGTGTTATTTGGACTGTCTAGTGTGTTACCACCGTGTGTTATTTGGACTGTGTGGAGTGTTAGCACCGTGTGTTATTTGGACTGTGTAGAGTGTTAGCACCGTGTGTTATTTGGACTGTCTAGTGTGTTACCACCGTGTGTTATTTGGACTGTGTGGAGTGTTACCACCGTGTGTTATTTGGACTATGTAGAGTGTTAGCACCATGTGTTATTTGGACTGTGTAAAGTGTTAGCACCGTGTGTTATTTGGACTGTGTAGAGTGTTAGCTCCGTGTGTTATTTGGACTGTGTAGAGTGTTAGCACCATGTGTTATTTGGACTGTGTAGAGTGTTAGCACCGTGTGTTATTTGGACTGTGTAGAGTGTTAGCACCGTGTGTTATTTGGACTGTGTAGAGTGTTAGCACCGTGTGTTATTTGGACTGTGTAGAGTGTTAGCACCGTGTGTTATTTGGACTGTGTAGAGTGTTAGCACCGTGTGTTATTTGGACTGTGTAGAGTGTTAGCACCGTGTGTTATTTGGACTGTGTAGAGTGTTAGCACCGTGTGTTATTTGGACTGTGTAGAGTGTTAGCACCGTGTGTTATTTGGACTGTGTAGAGTGTTAGCACCGTGTGTTATTTGGACTGTGTAGAGTGTTAGCACCGTGTGTTATTTGGACTGTGTGGAGTGTTAGCACCGTGTTCTATTTGGACTGTGTAGAGTGTTAGCACCGTGTGTTATTTGGTCAGTATGGAGTGTTAGCACTGTGAGTTATTTGGACTGTGTAGAGTGTTAGCACCGTGTGTTATTTGGACTGTGTAGAGTGTTAGCACCGTGTGTTATTTGGACTGTGTAGAGTGTTAGCACCGTGTGTTATTTGGACTGTGTAGAGTGTTAGCACCGTGTGTTATTTGGACTGTGTAGAGTGTTAGCACCGTGTGTTATTTGGACTGTGTAGAGTGTTAGCACTGTGTGTTATTTGGACTGTGTAGAGTGTTAGCACTGTGTGTTATTTGGACTGTGTAGAGTGTTAGCACCGTGTGTTATTTGGACTGTGTGGAGTGTTAGCACCGTGTGTTATTTGGACTGTGTAGAGTGTTAGCACCGTGTGTTATTTGGACTGTGTAGAGTGTTAGCACCGTGTGTTATTTGGACTGTGTAGAGTGTTAGCACCGTGTGTTATTTGGACTGTGTAGAGTGTTAGCACTGTGTGTTATTTGGACTGTGTAGAGTGTTAGCACTGTGTGTTATTTGGACTGTGTAGAGTGTTAGCACCGTGTTTTATTTGGACAGTATGGACTGTCAGCACTGTGTGTTATTTGGACTGTGTAGAGTGTTAGCACCGTGTGTTATTTGGACTGTGTGGAGTATTAGCACCGTGTGTCATTTAGACTGTGTAGAGTGTTAGCACCGTGTGTTATTTGGACTGTGTGGAGTATTAGCACCATGTGTCATTTGGACTGTGTAGAGTGTTAGCACCGTGTGTTATTTGGACTGTGTAGAGTGTTAGCACCGTGTGTTATTTAGACAGTATGGAGTGTTAGCACCGTGTGTTTTTTGGACTGTGTAGAGTGTTAGCACCGTGTGTTTTTTGGACTGTGTAGAGTGTTAGCACCGTGTGTTTTTTGGACTGTGTAGAGTGTTAGCACCGTGTGTTATTTGGACTGTGTAGAGTGTTAGCACCGTGTGTTATTTGGACTGTGTAGAGTGTTAGCACCGTGTGTTATTTGGTTGAGTGTTAGCACCGTGTGTTATTTGGACTGTGTAGAGTGTTAGCACCGTGTGTTATTTGGACTGTGTAGAGTGTTAGCACCGTGTGTTATTTGGACTGTGTAGAGTGTTAGCACCGTGTGTTATTTGGACTGTGTAGAGTGTTAGCACCGTGTGTTATTTGACTGTGTGTTAGAGTGTACGGTGTTATTTGGCTGTGTAGAGTGTTAGCCCGTGTGTTATTTGGACGATGGAGTGTTAGCACCTGGTTTTTGGACTGTGTAGAGTGTTAGCACCGTGTGTTTTTTGGACTGTGTAGAGTGTTAGCACCGTGTGTTATTGGACTGTGTAGAGTGTTAGCACCGTGTGTTATTTGGACTGTGTAGAGTGTTAGCACGTGTGTTATTTGGACTGTGTAGAGTGTTAGCACCGTTGTATTTGGACTGTGTAGAGTGTTAGCACCGTGTGTTATTTGGACGGTAGAGTGTTAGACCATGTGTTATTTGGACTGTGTAGAGTATTAGCACCTTGTGTTATTGGGTTGTTTTGTGTTATTTGGACTGTGTAGAGTGTTAGCACCGTGTGTTATTTGGACTGTGTAGAGTGTTAGCACCGTGTGTTATTTGGACTGTGTAGAGTGTTAGCACCTGTGTTATTTGGGTTGGTTTGTGTGTTTTTGGGTGTGTTGGTGTGTTTTTGTGTGTGGTTTGTGTGTTTTGGTGGTGTTGTGTGTTATTTGGACTGTGTAGAGTGTTAGCACCGTGTGTTATTTGGACTGTGTAAGTGTTAGCACCGTGTGTTATTTGGACTGTGTAGAGTGTTAGCACCGTGTGTTATTTGGACTGTGTAGAGTGTTAGCACCGTGTGTTATTTGGACTGTGTAGAGTGTTAGCACCGTGTGTTATTTGGACTGTGTAGAGTGTTAGCACCGTGTGTTATTTGGACTGTGTAGAGTGTTAGCACCGTGTGTTATTTGGACTGTGTAGAGTGTTAGCACCGTGTGTTATTTGGACTGTGTAGAGTGTTAGCACCGTGTGTTATTTGGACTGTGTAGAGTGTTAGCACCGTGTGTTATTTGGACTGTGTAGAGTGTTAGCACCGTGTGTTATTTGGACAGTATGGAGTGTTAGCACCGTGTGTTATTTGGACTGTGTAGAGTGTTAGCACCGTGTGTTATTTGGACTGTGTAGAGTATTAGCACCTTGTGTTATTTGGACTGTGTAGAGTATTAGCACCTTGTGTTATTTGGACTGTGTAGAGTGTTAGCACCGTGTGTTATTTGGACTGTGTAGAGTGTTAGCACCATGTGTTATTTGGACTGTGTAGAGTATTAGCACCTTGTGTTATTTGGACTGTGTAGAGTATTAGCACCTTGTGTTATTTGGACTGTGTAGAGTGTTAGCACCGTGTGTTATTTGGACTGTGTAGAGTGTTAGCACCGTGTGTTATTTGGACTGTGTGGAGTGTTAGCATTGTGTGTTATTTGGACTGTGTAGAGTGTTAGCACCGTGTGTTATTTGGACGGTATGGAGTGTTAGCACCGTGTGTTATTTGGACTGTGTAGAGTGTTAGCACCGTGTGTTATTTGGACTGTGTAGAGTGTTAGCACCGTGTGTTATTTGGACTGTGTAGAGTGTTAGCACCGTGTGTTATTTGGACTGTATGGAGTGTTAGCACCGTGTGTTATTTGGACTGTGTAGAGTGTTAGCACCGTGTGTTATTTGGACTGTGTAGAGTGTTAGCACCATGTGTTAATTGGACTGTGTCGAGTGTTAGCACCGTGTGTTATTTGGACTGTGTCGAGTGTTAGCACCGTGTGTTATTTGGACTGTGTAGAGTGTTAGCATGGTGTGTTATTTGGACTGTGTAGAGTGTTACCACCGTGTGTTATTGGACTGTGTAGAGTGTTAGCATGGTGTGTTATTTGGACTGTGTAGGGTGTTAGCACCGTGTCTTATTTGGACTGTGTAGAGTGTTAGCACCGTGTGTTATTTGAAACTGTGTAGAGTGTTAGCATGGTGTGTTATTTGGACTGTGTAGAGTGTTAGCATGGTGTGTTATTTGGACTGTGTAGAGTGTTAGCACCGTGTCTTATTTGGACTGTGTAGAGTGTTAGCATGGTGTGTTATTTGGACTGTGTAGAGTGTTAGCATGGTGTGTTATTTGGACAGTATGGAGTGTTAGCACCGTGTGTTTTTTGGACTGTGTAGAGTGTTAGCACCGTGTGTTATTTGGACTGTGTAGAGTGTTAGCACCGTGTGTTATTTGGACTGTGTAGAGTGTTAGCACCGTGTGTTATTTGGACTGTGTAGAGTGTTAGCACCATGTGTTATTTGGACTGTGTACAGTGTTAGCACCGTGTGTTATTTGGACTGTGTAGAGTGTTAGCACCATGTGTTAATTGGACTGTGTCGAGTGTTAGCACCGTGTGTTATTTGGACTGTGTCGAGTGTTAGCACCGTGTGTTATTTGGACTGTGTAGAGTGTTAGCATGGTGTGTTATTTGGACTGTGTAGAGTGTTACCACCGTGTGTTATTGGACTGTGTAGAGTGTTAGCATGGTGTGTTATTTGGACTGGTAGGTGTTAGCACCGTGTCTTATTTGGACTGTGTAGAGTGTTAGCACCGTGTGTTATTTGAAACTGTGTAGAGTGTTAGCATGGTGTGTTATTTGGACTGTGTAGAGTGTTAGCATGGTGTGTTATTTGGACTGTGTAGAGTGTTAGCACCGTGTCTTATTTGGACTGTGTAGAGTGTTAGCATGGTGTGTTATTTGGACTGTGTAGAGTGTTAGCACCGTGTCTTATTTGGACTGTGTAGAGTGTTAGCATGGTGTGTTATTTGGACTGTGTAGGGTGTTCGCACCGTGTCTTATTTGGACTGTGTAGAGTGTTAGCACCGTGTGTTATTTGGACTGTGTACAGTGTTAGCACCGTGTGTTATTTGGACTGTGTAGAGTGTTAGCACTGTGAGGTATTTGGACGGCATGGAATGTTAGCACCGTCTGTTATTTGGACTGTGTAGAGTGTTAGCAGTGTTTGTCATTTGGACGGTATGGAGTGTTAGCACTGTGTGGTATATGGACTATGTAGAGTGTTAGCACTGTGTGTTATTTGGACGGTGTGGAGTGTTAGCACCGTGTGTTATTTGGACTGTGTAGAGTGTTAGCACCATGTGTTATTTGGACTGTCTAGAGTGTTACCACCGTGTGTTATTTGGACTATGTAGATTGTTAGCACCATGTGTTATTTGGACTGTGTAAAGTGTTAGCACCGTGTGTTATTTGGACTGTGTAGAGTGTTAGCTCCGTGTGTTATTTGGACTGTGTAGAGTGTTAGCACCGTGTGTTATGTGGACTGTGTAGAGTGTTAGCACCATGTGTTATTTGGACTGTGTACAGTGTTAGCACCGTGTGTTATTTGGACTGTGTAGAGTGTTAGCACCATGTGTTAATTGGACTGTGTCGAGTGTTAGCACCGTGTGTTATTTGGACTGTGTCGAGTGTTAGCACCGTGTGTTATTTGGACTGTGTAGAGTGTTAGCATGGTGTGTTATTTGGACTGTGTAGCGTGTTACCACCGTGTGTTATTGGACTGTGTAGAGTGTTAGCATGGTGTGTTATTTGGACTGTGTAGGGTGTTAGCACCGTGTCTTATTTGGACTGTGTAGAGTGTTAGCACCGTGTGTTATTTGGACTGTGTAGAGTGTTAGCATGGTGTGTTATTTGGACTGTGTAGAGTGTTAGCATGGTGTGTTATTTGGACTGTGTAGAGTGTTAGCATGGTGTGTTATTTGGACTGTGTAGAGTGTTAGCACCGGTCTTATTTGGCTGTGTAGAGTGTTAGCATGGTGTGTTATTTGACGGGGGTTCGTGTCTTATTTGGACTGTGTAGAGTATTTGGACTGTGTAGAGTGTTAGCATGGTGTGTTATTTGGACTGTGTAGAGTGTTAGCACCGTGTCTTATTTGGACTGTGTAGAGTGTTAGCATGGTGTGTTATTTGGACTGTGTAGGGTGTTCGCACCGTGTCTTATTTGGACTGTGTAGAGTGTTAGCACCGTGTGTTATTTGGACTGTGTACAGTGTTAGCACCGTGTGTTATTTGGACTGTGTAAAGTGTTAGCACTGTGAGGTATTTGGACGGCATGGAATGTTAGCACCGTCTGTTATTTGGACTGTGTAGAGTGTTAGCAGTGTTTGTCATTTGGACGGTATGGAGTGTTAGCACTGTGTGGTATATGGACTATGTAGAGTGTTAGCACTGTGTGTTATTTGGACGGTGTGGAGTGTTAGCACCGTGTGTTATTTGGACTGTGTAGAGTGTTAGCACATGTGTTATTTGGCCTGTCTAGAGTGTTTACCACCCGTGTGTTTTGGACTATGTAGAGTGTTTAGCACCATGTGTTATTTGGACTGTTAAAAGTGTTAGCACCCGTGTGGTTATTTTGGACTGTGTAGAGTGTTAGCTTCCGTTGTTATTTGGACTGTGTAGAGTGTTTAGCACCATGGTGTTATTTGGACTGTCTAGAGTGTTAGCACCGTTGTTATTGGAATTTGTAGAGTGTTAGCACCGTGTTGTATTGGGACTGTGTAGAGTGTATAGCACCGTGTGTTATTTGGACTGTGTAGAGTGTTAGCACAGTGTGTTATTTGGACTATGTAGAGTGGTTAGCACTGTGTGTTATTTGGACTGTGTAGATTGTTAGCACTGTGTGGTTTTGGACTTGTGTAGAGTGTTAGCACCGTGTTTTTATTTGGACTGTGTAGAGTGTTGCACCATGTGTTATTTGGATGGTTGGAGTGTTAGCACCGGGGGTGTTATTTGGACTTTGTAGGTGTTAGCACAGTGGTTCTATTTGGACTGTGTAGAAATGTTTAGCACGTGTGTTATTTGGACATATGGAGTGTTAGCACTGTGAGTTATTTGGACTGTGTAGAGGGCACCGTGTGTTATTTGGACTGTGTAGAGTGTTAGCACCGTGTGTTATTTGGACTGTGTAGAGTGTTAGCACCGTGTGTTATTTGGACTGTGTAGAGTGTTAGCACTGTGTGTTATTTGGACTATGTAGAGTGTTAGCACTGTGTGTTATTTGGACTGTGTAGAGTGTTAGCACCGTGTGTTATTTGGACTGTGTAGAGTGTTAGCACCGTGTGTTATTTGGACTGTGTAGAGTGTTAGCACCGTGTGTTATTTGGATGGTGTGGAGTGTTAGCACCGTGTGTTATTTGGACTGTGTGGAGTGTTAGCACCGTGTTCTATTTGGACTGTGTAGAGTGTTAGCACCGTGTGTTATTTGGTCAGTATGGAGTGTTAGCACTGTGAGTTATTTGGACTGTGTAGAGTGTTAGCACCGTGTGTTATTTGGACTGTGTAGAGTGTTAGCACCGTGTTTTATTTGGACGGTATGGAGTGTTAGCACTGTGTGTTATTTGGACTGTGTAGAGTGTTAGCACCTTGTGTTATTTGGACTGTGTAGAGTGTTAGCACCGTTTGTTATTTGGACTGTGTAGAGTGTTAGCACTGTATGTTATTTGGACTGTGTAGAGTGTTAGCACTGTGTGTTATTTGGACTGTGTAGAGTGTTAGCACCGTGTTTATTTGGACGTATGATGTTAGCACTGTGTGTTATTTGGACTGTGTAGAGTGTTAGCACCGTGTGTTATTTGGACTGTGTGGAGTGTTAGCACCGTGTGTTATTTGGACTGTGTAGAGTGTTAGCACCGTGTGTTATTTGGACTGTGTGGAGTGTTAGCACCGTGTGTTATTTGGACTGTGTAGAGTGTTAGCACCGTGTGTTATTTGGACTGTGTAGAGTGTTAGCACTGTGTGTTATTTGGACTGTATGGAGTGTTAGCACCGTGTGTTATTTGGACTGTGTAGAGTGTTAGCACTGTGTGTTATTTGGACTATGTAGAGTGTTAGCACTGTGTGTTATTTGGACTGTGTAGAGTGTTAGCACCGTGTGTTATTTGGACTGTGTGGAGTGTTAGCACCGTGTGTTATTTGGACTGTGTAGAGTGTTAGCACCGTGTGTTATTTGGACTGTGTGGAGTATAGCACCATGTGTCATTTGGACTGTGTAGAGTGTTACCACCGTGTGTTATTTGGACTGTGTAGAGTGTTAGCACCGTGTGTTATTTAGACAGTATGGAGTGTTAGCACCGTGTGTTTTTTGGACTATGTAGAGTGTTAGCACCGTGTGTTTTTTGGACTGTGTAGAGTGTTAGCACCGTGTGTTTTTTGGACTGTGTAGAGTGTTAGCACCGTGTGTTATTTGGACTGTGTAGAGTGTTAGCACCGTGTGTTATTTGGACTGTGTAGAGTGTTAGCACCGTGTGTTATTTGGACTGTGTAGAGTGTTAGCACCGTGTGTTATTTGGACTGTGTAGAGTGTTAGCACCGTGTGTTATTTGGACGGTATGGAGTGTTAGCACCATGTGTTATTCGGACTGTGTAGAGTATTAGCACCTTGTGTTATTTGGACTGTGTAGAGTGTTAGCACCGTGTGTTATTTGGACTGTGTAGAGTGTTAGCACCGTGTGTTATTTGGACTGTGTAGAGTGTTAGCACCGTGTGTTATTTGGACTGTGTAGAGTGTTAGCACCGTGTGTTATTTGGACAGTATGGAGTGTTAGCACGGTGTGTTATTTGGACTGTGTAGAGTGTTAGCACCATGTGTTATTTGGACTGAGTAGAGTATTAGCACCTTGTGTTATTTGGACTGTGTAGAGTATTAGCACCTTGTGTTATTTGGACTGTGTAGAGTGTTAGCACCGTGTGTTATTTGGACTGTGTAGAGTGTTAGCACCATGTGTTATTTGGACTGTGTAGAGTATTAGCACCTTGTGTTATTTGGACTGTGTAGAGTATTAGCACCTTGTGTTATTTGGACTGTGTAGAGTGTTAGCACCGTGTGTATTTGGACTGTGTAGAGTGTTAGCACGTGTGTTATTTGGACTTGTAGGTGTTAGCACCGTGTGTTATTTGACTGTGAGAGTGTTAGCACCGTTTTATTTGGACGTATGGAGTGTTAGCACCGTGTGTTATTTGGACTGTGTAGAGTTTAGCACCTGTGTTTTTGGACTGTTAGCCTGTGTACGTGTGAGTGTTAGCACCGTGTGTTATTTGGACTGTGTAGAGTGTTAGCACCGTGTGTTATTTGGACTGTGTAGAGTGTTAGCACCGTGTGTTATTTGGACTGTATAGAGTGTTAGCACCGTGTGTTATTTGGACTGTGTAGAGTGTTAGCACCGTGTGTTATTTGGACTGTGTAGAGTGTTAGCACCATGTGTTATTTGGACTGTGTAGAGTGTTAGCACCGTGTGTTATTTGGACTGTGTAGAGTGTTAGCACCGTGTGTTATTTGGACTGTGTAGAGTGTTAGCACCGTGTGTTATTTGGACTGTGTAGAGTGTTAGCAGTGTGTTATTTGGACTGTGTAGAGTGTTAGCACCGTGTGTTATTTGGACTGTGTAGAGTATTAGCACCTTGTGTTATTTGGACTGTGTAGAGTGTTAGCACCGTGTGTTATTTGGACTGTGTAGAGTGTTAGCACCGTGTGTTATTTGGACGGTATGGAGTGTTAGCATCGTGTGTTATTTGGACTGTGTAGAGTGTTAGCATCGTGTGTTATTTGGACGGTATGGAGTGTTAGCATTGTGTGTTATTTGGACTGTGTAGAGTGTTAGCACCGTGTGTTATTTGGACAGTATGGAGTGTTAGCATTTTGTGTTATTTGGACTGTGTAGAGTGTTAGCACCGTGTGTTATTTGGACAGTATGGAGTGTTAGCATTGTGTGTTATTTGGACTGTGTAGAGTGTTAGCACCGTGTGTTATTTGGACTGTGTAGAGTGTTAGCACCGTGTGTTATTTGGACTGTGTAGAGTGTTAGCACCATGTGTTATTTGGACTGTGTAGAGTATTAGCACCTTGTGTTATTTGGACTGTGTAGAGTGTTAGCACCTGTGTTATTTGACTGTGAGGTGTTAGCACCGTGTGTTATTTGGACAGTATGGAGTGTTAGCACCGTGTGTTATTTGGACTGTGTAGAGTGTTAGCACCGTGTGTTATTTGGACTGTGTAGAGTGTTAGCACCGTGTGTTATTTGGACTGTGTAGAGTGTTAGCACCGTGTGTTATTTGGACAGTATGGAGTGTTAGCACCGTGTGTTATTTGGACTATGTAGAGTGTTAGCACCGTGTGTTATTTGGACTGTGTAGAGTGTTAGCACTGTGAGGTATTTGGACGGCATGGAATGTTAGCACCGTGTGTTATTTGGACTGTGTAGAGTGTTAGCACCGTGTGTTATTTGGACTGTGTAGAGTGTTAGCACCGTGGTTATTTGGATGTGTAGAGGTTAGCACCGTGTTTATTTGGACTGTCTAGTGTGTTACCACCGTGTGTTATTTGGACTGTGTGGAGTGTTAGCACCGTGTGTTATTTGGACTGTGTAGAGTGTTAGCACCGTGTGTTATTTGGACTGTCTAGTGTGTTACCACCGTGTGTTATTTGGACTGTGTGGAGTGTTACCACCGTGTGTTATTTGGACTATGTAGAGTGTTAGCACCATGTGTTATTTGGACTGTGTAGAGTGTTAGCACCGTGTGTTATTTGGACTGTGTAGAGTGTTAGCTCCGTGTGTTATTTGGACTGTGTAGAGTGTTAGCACCATGTGTTATTTGGACTGTGTAGAGTGTTAGCACCGTGTGTTATTTGGACTGTGTAGAGTGTTAGCACCGTGTGTTATTTGGACTGTGTAGAGTGTTAGCACCGTGTGTTATTTGGACTGTGTAGAGTGTTAGCACCGTGTGTTATTTGGACTGTGTAGAGTGTTAGCACTGTGTGTTATTTGGACTGTGTAGAGTGTTAGCACTGTGTGTTATTTGGACTGTGTAGAGTGTTAGCACCGTGTGTTATTTGGACTGTGTAGAGTGTTAGCACCATGTGTTATTTGGATGGTATGGAGTGTTAGCACCGTGTGTTATTTGGACTGTGTGGAGTGTTAGCACCGTGTTCTATTTGGACTGTGTAGAGTGTTAGCACCGTGTGTTATTTGGTCAGTATGGAGTGTTAGCACTGTGAGTTATTTGGACTGTGTAGAGTGTTAGCACCGTGTGTTATTTGGACTGTGTAGAGTGTTAGCACCGTGTTTTATTTGGACGGTATGGAGTGTTAGCACTGTGTGTTATTTGGACTGTGTAGAGTGTTAGCACCTTGTGTTATTTGGACTGTGTAGAGTGTTAGCACCGTGTGTTATTTGGACTGTGTAGAGGTTTGGACGTTGATGTAGCATGTTATTGGACTGTGTGAGTGTTAGCACTTTGGACAGAGTGTTAGCACTGTATGTTATTTGGACTGTGTAGAGTGTTAGCACTGTGTGTTATTTGGACTGTGTAGAGTGTTAGCACTGTGTGTTATTTGGACTGTGTAGAGTGTTAGCACCGTGTTTTATTTGGACGGTATGGAGTGTTAGCACTGTGTGTTATTTGGACTGTGTAGAGTGTTAGCACCTTGTGTTATTTGGACTGTGTAGAGTGTCAGCACCGTGTGTTATTTGGACTGTGTAGAGTGTTAGCACTGTATGTTATTTGGACTGTGTAGAGTGTTAGCACTGTGTGTTATTTGGACTGTGTAGAGTGTTAGCACTGTGTGTTATTTGGACTGTGTAGAGTGTTAGCACCGTGTTTTATTTGGACAGTATGGACTGTCAGCACTGTGTGTTATTTGGACTGTGTAGAGTGTTAGCACCGTGTGTTATTTGGACTGTGTGGAGTATTAGCACCGTGTGTCATTTAGACTGTGTAGAGTGTTAGCACCGTGTGTTATTTGGACTGTGTGGAGTATTAGCACCATGTGTCATTTGGACTGTGTAGAGTGTTAGCACCGTGTGTTATTTGGACTGTGTAGAGTGTTAGCACCGTGTGTTATTTAGACAGTATGGAGTGTTAGCACCGTGTGTTTTTTGGACTGTGTAGAGTGTTAGCACCGTGTGTTTTTTGGACTGTGTAGAGTGTTAGCACCGTGTGTTTTTTGGACTGTGTAGAGTGTTAGCACCGTGTGTTATTTGGACTGTGTAGAGTGTTAGCACCGTGTGTTATTTGGACTGTGTAGAGGTTAGCACCGTGTGTTATTTGGACTGTGGAGGTTAGCACGTGTTGAGTGTTAGCACCTGTTTGGACTGTGTAGAGTGTTAGCACCGTGTGTTATTTGGACTGTGTAGAGTGTTAGCACCTGTGTTATTTGGACTGTGTAGAGTGTTAGCACTGTGTTATTTGGACTGTGTAGGTTAGCACCGTGTGTTATTTGGACTGTGTAGAGTGTTAGCACCGTGTGTTATTTGGACTGTGTAGAGTGTTAGCACCGTGTGTTATTTGGACTGTGTAGAGTGTTAGCACCGTGTGTTATTTGGACTGTGTAGAGTGTTAGCACCGTGTGTTATTTGGACTGTGTAGAGTGTTAGCACCGTGTGTTATTTGGACTGTGTAGAGTGTTAGCACCGTGTGTTATTTGGACTGTGTAGAGTGTTAGCACCGTGTGTTATTTGGACTGTGTAGAGTGTTAGCACCGTGTGTTATTTGGACTGTGTAGAGTGTTAGCACCGTGTGTTATTTGGACTGTGTAGAGTGTTAGCACCGTGTGTTATTTGGACTGTGTAGAGTGTTAGCACCGTGTGTTATTTGGACTGTGTAGAGTGTTAGCACCGTGTGTTATTTGGACTGTATGGAGTGTTAGCACCGTGTGTTATTTGGACTGTGTAGAGTGTTAGCACCATGTGTTATTTGGACTGTGTAGAGTGTTAGCACCGTGTGTTATTTGGACTGTGTAGAGTGTTAGCACCGTGTGTTATTTGGACTGTGTAGAGTGTTAGCACCGTGTGTTATTTGGACTGTGTAGAGTGTTAGCACCATGTGTTATTTGGACTGTGTAGAGTGTTAGCACCGTGTGTTATTTGGACTGTGTAGAGTGTTAGCACCTTGTGTTATTTGGACTGTGTAGAGTGTTAGCACCGTGTGTTATTTGGACTGTGTAGAGTGTTAGCACCGTGTGTTATTTGGACTGTGTAGAGTGTTAGCACCGTGTGTTATTTGGACTGTATAGAGTGTTAGCACCGTGTGTTATTTGGACTGTGTAGAGTGTTAGCACCGTGTGTTATTTGGACTGTGTAGAGTGTTAGCACCGTGTGTTATTTGGACTGTGTAGAGTGTTAGCACCGTGTGTTATTTGGACTGTGTAGAGTGTTAGCACCGTGTGTTATTTGGACTGTGTAGAGTGTTAGCACCGTGTGTTATTTGGACTGTGTAGATGTTAGCACCGTGTTTATTTGGACTGTGTAGAGTGTTAGCACCTGTGTTATTTGGACTGTGTGAGTGTTCATAGCACCTTGTTATTTGGACTGTGTAGAGTGTTAGCACCGTGTGTTATTTGGACTGTGTAGAGTGTTAGCACCGTGTGTTATTTGGACTGTGTAGAGTGTTAGCACCGTGTGTTATTTGGACTGTGTAGAGTGTTAGCACCGTGTGTTATTTGGACTGTGTAGAGTGTTAGCACCGTGTGTTATTTGGACTGTGTAGAGTGTTAGCACCGTGTGTTATTTGGACTGTGTAGAGTGTTAGCACCGTGTGTTATTTGGACTGTGTAGAGTGTTAGCACCGTGTGTTATTTGGACTGTGTAGAGTGTTAGCACCGTGTGTTATTTGGACTGTGTAGAGTGTTAGCACCGTGTGTTATTTGGACTGTGTAGAGTGTTAGCACGGTGTTATTTGGACTGTGTAGAGTGTTAGCACCGTGTGTTATTTGGACAGTATGGAGTGTTAGCACCGTGTGTTTTTTGGACTGTGTAGAGTGTTAGCACCGTGTGTTATTTGGACTGTGTAGAGTGTTAGCACCGTGTGTTATTTGGACTGTGTAGAGTGTTAGCACCGTGTGTTATGTGGACTGTGTAGAGTGTTAGCACCATGTGTTATTTGGACTGTGTACAGTGTTAGCACCGTGTGTTATTTGGACTGTGTAGAGTGTTAGCACCATGTGTTAATTGGACTGTGTCGAGTGTTAGCACCGTGTGTTATTTGGACTGTGTCGAGTGTTAGCACCGTGTGTTATTTGGACTGTGTAGAGTGTTAGCATGGTGTGTTATTTGGACTGTGTAGAGTGTTACCACCGTGTGTATTGGACTGTGTAGAGTGTTAGCATGGTGTGTTATTTGGACTGTGTAGGGTGTTAGCACCGTGTCTTATTTGGACTGTGTAGAGTGTTAGCACCGTGTGTTATTTGAAACTGTGTAGAGTGTTAGCATGGTGTGTTATTTGGACTGTGTAGAGTGTTAGCATGGTGTGTTATTTGGACTGTGTAGAGTGTTAGCACCGTGTCTTATTTGGACTGTGTAGAGTGTTAGCATGGTGTGTTATTTGGACTGTGTAGAGTGTTAGCATGGTGTGTTATTTGGACTGTGTAGAGTGTTAGCACCGTGTCTTATTTGGACTGTGTAGAGTGTTAGCATGGTGTGTTATTTGGACTGTGTAGGGTGTTCGCACCGTGTCTTATTTGGACTGTGTAGAGTGTTAGCACCGTGTGTTATTTGGACTGTGTACAGTGTTAGCACCGTGTGTTATTTGGACTGTGTAGAGTGTTAGCACTGTGAGGTATTTGGACGGCATGGAATGTTAGCACCGTCTGTTATTTGGACTGTGTAGAGTGTTAGCAGTGTTTGTCATTTGGACGGTATGGAGTGTTAGCACTGTGTGGTATATGGACTATGTAGAGTGTTAGCACTGTGTGTTATTTGGACGGTGTGGAGTGTTAGCACCGTGTGTTATTTGGACTGTGTAGAGTGTTAGCACCATGTGTTATTTGGACTGTCTAGAGTGTTACCACCGTGTGTTATTTGGACTATGTAGAGTGTTAGCACCATGTGTTATTTGGACTGTGTAAAGTGTTAGCACCGTGTGTTATTTGGACTGTGTAGAGTGTTAGCTCCGTGTGTTATTTGGACTGTGTAGAGTGTTAGCACCATGTGTTATTTGGACTGTCTAGAGTGTTAGCACCGTGTGTTATTTGGACTGTGTAGAGTGTTAGCACCGTGTGTTATTTGGACTGTGTAGAGTGTTAGCACCGTGTGTTATTTGGACTGTGTAGAGTGTTAGCACCATGTGTTATTTGGATGGTATGGAGTGTTAGCACCGTGTGTTATTTGGACTGTGTAGAGTGTTAGCACCGTGTTCTATTTGGACTGTGTAGAGTGTTAGCACCGTGTGTTATTTGGACAGTATGGAGTGTTAGCACTGTGAGTTATTTGGACTGTGTAGAGTGTTAGCACCGTGTGTTATTTGGACTGTGTAGAGTGTTAGCACCGTGTGTTATTTGGACGGTATGGAGTGTTAGCACTGTGTGTTATTTGGACTGTGTAGAGTGTTAGCACCTTGTGTTATTTGGACTGTGTAGAGTGTTAGCACCGTGTGTTATTTGGACTGTGTAGAGTGTTAGCACTGTATGTTATTTGGACTGTGTAGAGTGTTAGCACTGTGTGTTATTTGGACTGTGTAGAGTGTTAGCACTGTGTGTTATTTGGACTGAGTAGAGTGTTAGCACCGTGTTTTATTTGGACAGTATGGGCTGTCAGCACTGTGTGTTATTTGGACTGTGTAGAGTGTTAGCACCGTGTGTTATTTGAAGTGTGTGGAGTATTAGCACCATATTGCATTTGGACTGTGTAGAGTGTTAGCACCGTGTGTTATTTGGACTGTGTAGAGTGTTAGCACCGTGTGTTATTTAGACAGTACGGAGTGTTAGCACCGTGTGTTTTTTGGACTGTGTAGAGTGTTAGCACCGTGTGTTTTTTGGACTGTGTATAGTGTTAGCACCATGTGTTTTTTGGACTGTGTAGAGTGTTAGCACCGTGTGTTATTTGGACTGTGTAGAGTGTTAGCACCGTGTGTTATTTGGACGGTATGGAGTGTTAGCACCGTGTGTTATTTGGACTGTGTAGAGTGTTAGCACCGTGTGTTATTTGGACTGTGTATAGTGTTAGCACCGTGTGTTATTTGGACGGTATGGAGTGTTAGCACCATGTGTTATTTGGACTGTGTAGAGTATTAGCACCTTGTGTTATTTGGACTGTGTAGAGTGTTAGCACCGTGTGTTATTTGGACAGTATGGAGTGTTAGCTCCGTGTGTTTTTTGAACTGTGTAGAGTGTTAGCACCGTGTGTTTTTTGGACTGTGTAGAGGGTTAGCACCGTGTGTTATTTGGACTGTGTAGAGTGTTAGCACCGTGTGTTATTTGGACTGTGTAGAGTGTTAGCACCGTTTGTTACTTGGACTGTGTAGAGTGTTAGCACCGTGTGTTATTTGGACTGTGTAGAGTGTTAGCACCATGTGTTATTTGGACAGTATGGAGTGTTAGCACCGTGTGTTATTTGGACTGTGTAGAATGTTAGCACTGTGTGTTATTTGGACTGTGTAGAGTGTTAGCACCGTGTGTTATTTGGACTGTGTGGAATATTAGCACCGTGTGTCATTTGGACTGTGTAGAGTGTTTGCACCGTGTGTTGTTTGGACTGTGTAGAGTGTTAGCACCGTGTGTTATTTGTACTGTGTAGAGTGTTAGCACCGTGTGTTGTTTGGACAGTATGGAGTGTTAGAACCGTGTGTTTTTTGGACTGTGTAGAGTGTTAGCACCGTGTGTTTTTTGGACTGTGTAGAGTGTTAGCACCGTGTGTTTTTTGGATTGTGTAGAGTGTTAGCACTGTGTGTTATTTGGACGGTATGGATTGTCAGCACTGTGTGTTATTTGGACTGTGTAGAGTGTTAGCACTGTGTGTCATTTGGACTGTGTAGAGTGTTAGCACCGTGTGTTATTTGGACTGTGTGGAGTGTTAGCATCGTGTGTTATTTGGACTGTGTAGAGTGTTAGCACCTTGTGTTATTTGGACTGTGTAGGGTGTTAGCATTGTGTGTTATTTGGACGGAATGGAGTGTTAGCACCGTGTGTTATTTGGACTGTGCAGAGTGTTAGCACTGTGTGTTATTTGGACTATGCAGAGTGTTAGCACTGTGTGTTATTTGGACTGTGTAGAGTGTTAGCACTGTGTGTTATTTGGATTGTGTAGAGTGTTAGCACTGTATGTTATTTGGACTGTGTAGAGTGTTAGCACTGTGTGTTATTTCGACTGTGTAGAGTGTTAGCATCGTGTGTTATTTGGACGGTATGGAGTGTTAGCATCGTGTGTTATTTGGACTGTGTAGAGTGTTAGCATCGTGTGTTATTTGGACGGTATGGAGTGTTAGCATTGTGTGTTATTTGGACTGTGTAGAGTGTTAGCACCGTGTGTTATTTGGACAGTATGGAGTGTTAGCATTGTGTGTTATTTGGACTGTGTAGAGTGTTAGCACCGTGTGTTATTTGGACAGTATGGAGTGTTAGCATTGTGTGTTATTTGGACTGTGTAGAGTGTTAGCACCGTGTGTTATTTGGACTGTGTAGAGTGTTAGCACCGTGTGTTATTTGGACTGTGTAGAGTGTTAGCACCTGTGTTATTTGGACTGTGTAGAGTGTTAGCACCGTGTGTTATTTGGACTGTGTAGAGTGTAGCACCGTTGTTATTGGACTGTGTAGAGTGTTAGCACGTTGTTATTTGGACTGTGTAGAGTGTTAGCACGTGTGTATGGAGGTAATAGCACGTGGTTTTGGACTGTGTAGAGTGTTAGCATGGTGTGTTATTTGGACTGTGTAGAGTGTTAGCACCGTGTGTTATTTGGACTGTGTAGAGTGTTAGCACTGTGTATTATTTGGACTGTGTAGAGTGTTAGCACTGTGCGTTATTTGGACTGTGTAGAGTGTTAGCACCGTGTGTTATTTGGACTGTGTAGAGTGTTAGCACCGTGTGTTATTTGGACTGTGTAGAGTGTTAGCACCGTGTGTTATTTGGACTGTGTAGAGTGTTAGCACCGTGTGTTATTTGGACTGTGTAGAGTGTTAGCACCGTGTGTTATTTGGACTGTGTAGAGTGTTAGCACTGTGAGGTATTTGGAGCATGGAAGTTAGCACCGTGTGTTATTTGGACTGTGTAGAGTGTTAGCACCGTGTGTTATTTGGACTGTGTAGAGTGTTAGCACTGTGTGTTATTTGGACTATGTAGAGTGTTAGCACCGTGTGTTATTTGGACTGTGTAGAGTGTTAGCACCGTGTGTTATTTGGACTGTGTAGAGTGTTAGCACTGTGTGTTATTTGGACTGTGTAGAGTGTTAGCACTGTGTGTTATTTGGACTGTGTAGAGTGTTAGCACCGTGTGTTATTTGGACTGTGTAGAGTGTTAGCACCGTGTGTTATTTGGACTGTGTAGAGTGTTAGCACCGTGTGTTATTTGGACTGTGTAGAGTGTTAGCACCGTGTGTTATTTGGACTGTGTAGAGTGTTAGCACCGTGTGTTATTTGGACTGTGTAGAGTGTTAGCACCATGGTTATGGACTGTCTAGAGTGTTAGCACGTGTGTTATTTGGACTGTGTAAGTGTTACACCGTGTGTTATTTGGACTGTGTAGAGTGTTAGCACGTGTGTTATTTGGACTGTGTAGAGTGTTAGCACCGTGTGTTATTTGGACTGTGTAGAGTGTTAGCACCGTGTGTTATTTGGACTGTGTAGAGGGTTAGCACTGTGTGTTATTTGGACTGTGTAGAGTGTTAGCACCGTTTGTTATTTGGACTGTGTAGAGTGTTAGCACCGTGTGTTATTTGGACTGTGTAGAGTGTTAGCACCGTGTGTTATTTGGACTGTGTAGAGTGTTAGCACCGTGTGTTATTTGGACTGTGTAGAGTGTTAGCACCAGTGTTATTTGGATGGTATGGAGTGTTAGCACCGTGTGTTATTTGGACTGTGTAGAGTGTTAGCACCGTGTGTTGTTTGGACTGTGTAGAGTGTTAGCACCGTGTGTTATTTGGACAGTATGGATTGTTAGCACTGTGAGTTATTTGGACTGTGTAGAGTGTTAGCACCGTGCGTTATTTGGACTGTGTAGAGTGTTAGCACCGTGTGTTATTTGGACGGTATGGAGTGTTAGCACTGTGTGTTATTTGGACTGTGTAGAGTGTTAGCACCTTGTGTTATTTGGACTGTGTAGAGTGTTAGCACCGTGTGTTATTTGGACTGTGTAGAGTGTTAGCACTGTATGTTATTTGGACTGTGTAGAGTGTTAGCACTGTGTGTTATTTGGACTGTGTAGAGTGTTAGCACTGTGTGTTATTTGGACTGAGTAGAGTGTTAGCACCGTGTTTTATTTGGACAGTATGGAGTGTCAGCACTGTGTGTTATTTGGACTGTGTAGAGTGTTAGCACCGTGTGTTATTTGGACTGTGTGGAGTATTAGCACCGTGTGTCATTTGGACTGTGTAGAGTGTTAGCACCGTGTGTTATTTGGACTGTGTAGAGTGTTAGCACCGTGTGTTATTTAGACAGTATGGAGTGTTAGCACCGTGTGTTTTTTGGACTGTGTAGAGTGTTAGCACCGTGTGTTTTTTGGACTGTGTAGAGTGTTAGCACCGTGTGTTATTTGGACTGTGTAGAGTGTTAGCACCGTGTGTTATTTGGACAGTATGGAGTGTTAGCACCGTGTGTTATTTGGACTGTGTAGAGTGTTAGCACCGTGTGTTATTTGGACTGTGTAGAGTGTTAGCACCGTGTGTTATTTGGACGGTATGGAGTGTTAGCACCATGTGTTATTTGGACTGTGTAGAGTATTAGCACCTTGTGTTATTTGGACTGTGTAGAGTGTTAGCACCGTGTGTTATTTGGACTGTGTAGAGTGTTAGCACGTGTGTTATTTGGACGGTATGGAGTGTTAGCACCGTGTGTTATTTGGACTGTGTAGAGTGTTAGCAGTGTGTTATTTGGACTGTGTAGAGTGTTAGCACCGTGTGTTATTTGGACTGTGTAGAGTGTTAGCACCGTGTGTTATTTGGACTGTGAGAGTGTTAGCACCGTGTGTTATTTGGACTGTGTAGAGTGTTAGCACCGTGTGTTATTTGGACTGTGTGGGGTTAGCACCGTGTGTTATTTGGACTGTGTAGAGTGTTAGCCGTGTGTTATTTGGACTGTGTAGAGTGTTAGCACGTGTGTTATTTGGACTGTGTAGAGTGTTAGCACCTGTGTTATTTGGACTGTGTAGAGTGTTAGCACCGTGTGTTATTTGGACTGTGTAGAGTGTTAGCACCGTGTGTTATTTGGACAGTATGGAGTGTTAGCATCGTGTGTTATTTGGACTGTGTAGAATGTTAGCACTGTGTGTTATTTGGACTGTGTAGAGTGTTAGCACCGTGTGTTATTTGGACTGTGTGGAATATTAGCACCGTGTGTCATTTGGACTGTGTAGAGTGTTTGCACCGTGTGTTATTTGGACTGTGTAGAGTGTTAGCACCGTGTGTTATTTGGACTGTGTAGAGTGTTAGCACCGTGTGTTATTTGGACAGTATGGAGTGTTAGAACCGTGTGTTTTTTGGACTGTGTAGAGTGTTAGCACCGTGTGTTTTTTGGACTGTGTAGAGTGTTAGCACCGTGTGTTATTTGGACTGTGTAGAGTGTTAGCACTGTGTGTTATTTGGACGGTATGGATTGTCAGCACTGTGTGTTATTTGGACTGTGTAGAGTGTTAGCACTGTGTGTCATTTGGACTGTGTAGAGTGTTAGCACCGTGTGTTATTTGGACAGTATGGAGTGTTAGCACCGTGTGTTATTTGGACTGTGTAGATTGTTAGCCCCGTGTGTTTTTTGGACTGTGTAGAGTGTTAGCACCGTGTGTTATTTGGACGGTATGGAGTGTTAGCACTGTGTGTTATTTGAACTGTGCTGCATGTTAGCTCTTTGTGTTATTTGGGCTGTTTGGAGTGTTAGTATTGTGTGTTACCTGAGCTGTGCTGTGTGTTAGCACTGTGTGTATCACTCTCTCTCTTATGTTGTCCGGCAGAGCTTGCAGGCTGAATTACCTTTGGCCAGATTGATCTAAGTACAATGTCCAATTTTACACATATTTCTACATTACCATCATATTCTTGCCTGATTCTATGGCACACACACCCATCACAAGACATTGTAAGCTTTAACGTTTGAAGTTTATTATTGTCACAAGTAGGTTTACAGTAACACCGCAATGAAGTTACTGTGAAAAATCCCAAATAGGGAATGCCCTGTCACTGAGCCTAACAATTGATTGCAACACACAATTGATGTCGGAATATGTGGGGCAGGTTACCTGCATCCTCTCAGAAGAACATGAGGGGGAAATTCAGCAGAACACTGACCACAGTTGTTGAATGTCCATCCTTAACTCAGTGTTATCTAACGTTTCTTTAAGTAGAATCGGCTGCATTCGGAATTGAGTTTCTCCCTGAACCTGAGCTTTAAATAGCAGGAAGTGAATGCTTCATAGGAATCCACTAATTGGACCCTGCCTTAAGAAGGCCCAATAAAACCAATTCACATTTGTCTGCCTTCATACAAGATGCCCTCAGTGTGTGCTTTCCCCCAACTGTTTATTATCAGACTGGGAAAAGAGTTTTGCAAAGGAAGCTAGTTACTCCGAGCTGTATGAGCGAACAAGAGACAAGAGCCCTATTCATATCTGTCAAATAAAAATTGCCTTTATTTTAAGCTTATTCGGAAAACTCACGTTTCTTTATTTTATTAATGTAAAAGAAAATGTTCTGGCCCACAAAAATCCCAGTAAATAAATTGTCTCCCTATTCCCCTGTGAACAATGCCCAGTTCAGTTCTGCTCGTAACCAATAAAACATCACTCAGCCAGTTGGTTAGGTCAAAGTTCATCCCGATTCCCAGGAGGAGGTCCATCATTGCAAGTTGCATTGTCGTTCCTCTGTTGGACACCTATCTGTTAGGAACTGACCTCTTTAAAAGGGATGTCATCATTCTCATCCCTTTCAAAGAATCGGAGAAGCAGAAACAGCACTGAATCAAGTTTCTGCTGACTCTTTACTGGAGTAATCAGAAGCAAGTTTCTCTATCCTGCTCTTTCTCCATACTTTCTTTGAATTACGTATTTCTTCCTTAAAAGATATAGTGATCTCTGCCTCAACCATTCTCTTGGTCAATGTTTCCAGGCTGCAATACCTTATGTACAAAGAAATATTCACTCCCTTAATGAGACTTTTCAATGGCTGACACTTCTTCACTGACACTCTTGGATGAAGGAATAATTTTTTCTCGTCCTACCAAAACCGCTCATCATTTACAAGAAATACTTCGTAAAATCTCCCCTTAACCATCTTCGGTGTCTGAAAGACTTGCTGCTGGCGAGAGTGGTAATTGTATAGATTGACTGTATTGTGTTGTATGAACTGGTTCTGTCCGCTTTCTAAGACATTTAACTTCCATCCTGTGTATACACTTCAGGTTGCTCTCTTTACAATAAGGAGCAGTGCCTGGGAGAGTCCTTGGGTCACTTTTCAATTTTACTCATTACATTCTTGGAGTAACTCTATCTTGCTGAGAGCTGGCACGAATCTCACCGAGGCTACAGGAAAAGCCTCCATCAGTGGGTCAAAGCTAATTAAACATAGGGGGTCTTGGGAATGAAGGGCTGAGCCTTTATAAAGATTTGGGTAGGTCACAACTGGAATATTGTATCCTGTGTCCAGTTCTAGTCACACTTTTGAAATGATGTGAAGGCCCTTCATCTGGACATAGGGGTTTTTTTTATAGCAGAAATGGTTCCAGGGAAGAGGGACTTTAGCTACAAGGTTAGGTTGGAGAAGCTGGGGTTGATCTCCTTGGAGCAAAGAAGATTGAGGATCGGTTGATAGATTTCATCAAGATTTGGACTTGGCAACTGCATCAGCAAAGCAGATCGAAGATAGTCTCATTATGAATGCTTCGCTGAGCTATAAGAATCACTAATGGGCACAGCCCTTTAACAATGGGCACAGCCCTTTGAGCAATATTGATACAGCTTGAAAGGCCAATGTTGTTTGACTGATACTTTTCATTTCTCTGTAATAACTTGATCGTGCTTTGAGGAGCTTTTTTTTCAATACCTGCATGTTTATTTATAAATGATTAAGAGATGGAGGTAGATAAAAGCTTTCTTGTCATTGATACAACGAATGGTAATGATTGTTTGATAGCTTTCGAGAAGGTAATAGGGACAATCTTGTTTTGGTTCCCAATACAGAACTAGGGTTCCCCATGGTTCTCAAGTCCTATGAGGTGACGTGAACTATATCTACTAATAGAATGGACCAGGTTCCATCAAAGTAGAAGGGAGGGATTTGAAATCGGCTCCCTCTCAGATGGAGCTGGCAGGATAGGGATGCTGCATATGGACTGGCAACCTACTCCCTTATTTTGCACTGGCAAAATTAGCCAGAGACGGGAATGGGGCGGGAATCCTGGAATCAGGTGCTGGCTCCAGACTTGGCTGGACTCCACAAAAGACTGGGCCAAGATTTCAAGAGAATATTATCACTCTCAGTCAGCAAGATTCCTGCAGAGCAGGTATTGGCAAAACCAACCATAGCAAAAGTTAATGGTCGTGTGATTATGATTAGCCATTCCAGGGACACCGATGCCATTGACTGTTAAATGGAGTATTTTCTATAGATACATTTTTGAGGCCAAAGGGTTGAATTTTTGCATTTATGGAGAGTAGAAAGCTTCCAGTTTGGACACCTATGAAGCATAGCAAAGAGCTGAATCCTCATCATGCCGCAAATTTGGCTCATTTAGATCAATGAGTCCAGCTCAGCAAGTGGCACACTGCAATCATGGAGTACTGAGGCTGAAATATCAAGTGGCAGCAACCACTGAAGGGATAGGTGGCTGCCTGAAAACCGCTGAAACTTTTAAACTTATAGCCGGCAAGCAACACAATTGGCCATTGCATTTGGTGGGACTGCAAGACCTACGGTGGCCAATACGAGGTCTCATGACCTCGGGCATGAGACAGGGCATGTGGAATCCTGCAGGAGTGGGAAACAGAGGGATTGAAAGCGAGGGAATGGGGGAGAGTCTGACCTCAGTCTAAGCTAATTGATTATACAATCCTGGCTGACACTCCATTCCAGAGCTGTGTTCTGTAATGAGAGAATGCCAACCTTCACATCTGTGTGCTAAACTGAGTCCTTTCTGCCTGCCCAGTGAAAAATCCCAGTTTGATTTCTCGGTGAAGGCAGGGATTCTCTTGGTATTCAGACAAAAATACCCTTTAAGCAGCACCATCAAAAAGTGGTTGTACAGTCATTCAATTCATTGCTATTTGTGAATTCACTAGCATTCATTGGTTGCAAAGTGTTTGAGGCCAGAGATATGATCGGGTGCTATACAAATACACCTCTCTTTCCTTTAGGAGCCAGTGTTTGTGTTGCATTATTATTATTTTGGTTTCTACTTTTCAGTCTGCATCCCGTTCACACTGTAGGTGTCAGAGGCCATTTTCTGAGGCTGGTGATGCTAATGGTCACCCTGCACCCTTTCCACCAGAGCTCTTCATCCAGGATGAGTGTAAGAGTCTAATTCTGACCAGGGAGAATGACAATTGCAAATTCATTCAGACACATTCAACTGTCTCCATTTCTGTCATGCCTATATTAGGCCTTAAATTGTAAATGGGAATGGTGTGATTATTATTCCCAACACTGACAGCTCTGACTTCAGTACAGTAATAGTTCCACTTCACTTTTATTATGATGTGGATTTCTCCTCAATCCATACTTCCAGTGCCTGACAAAAACAATGAAAAATCAGTTCCACATTCAAATCCTGTCTCCAGTCATGGATGGCTGTGGGTTTCAAAGGGTCCAGTCTATAGAATCTCTTCAGTGCAGACGGAGGCCATTCAGCCCATTGAGTCTGCACCGACAACATTCCCAGCCAGGCCCTATCTCCGTAGCCCCACATATTTGCTCTGCTAATTCCCCTCTCACTAAGGGGGCAATTTAGCATGGTTAATCCATCTAACCTGAACATCTTTGGACTGTGAGAGGAAACTGGATCACTAGGAAGAAACCCACGCAGACACAGCAGCGCTAGTCACTGTGCCACCGTGCTGCCCTGACCCGTGTTGACCGTAGCCTCTGGGTGTATGGTTGACTCTGGGAAAAATATAATGCTTTAATTTATTGAACTCAGTTTCCATTGCTATGCCCCTCCAGTAATATGGCAATCCTATTTGTTATGATTTTGGGTTGATGATTTTAGGGCCACCCAGCGTCTCCTTATGGGCTAATGTTTAAGGGTGATAATAGGGGCAAATATTTACAAGTGCACTATAGAAACCATCCTTTCTGGATGTATCACAACTTGGTATAGCTACTGCTCGGATCAAGATTGCAAGAAACTACAAAGGGTTGTGAACAAAGCCCTGTCCATCACTCAAAGCCACCCATTGACTCTGTCTACAATTCCCGTTGCCTTGGAAAAATATTAGGAGTCACAGTGCCCTCTGAGTTAAAAAGGTCGGGGGCAATTCTCCCACCCCACCGCGCTGATTTTCTAGCACAGCGGGGTGAGAGAATCTCATGGCCAGGCATGCATGGGATTCACATTCCCACCGTGCACACATCTCCCAGCAGCGGATTTCTGGCACCATCGGAGGTGCGCTGGAAACCAGTGGGAAGACAACATTTTAATTCTGATTTTAATTTAATTAGCAGGCCCAGGATTGAATTCTCCAGGCCTGTTAGCCTCTCCCACCTCACCAGGAATATTTCACTCTAGTAGGGTTTACAGTAGGTCCCTACATCTGGGGAACTAATGGGATGACCCTGCTAAAGTGAAGGGGAGGCAATAGGGGCCCCCCAAGGAGTGTGGCGGCAGGGGATTGGTGCTCCCAATGGGAGAGCACCCTGGCAGTGCCATCTTGTGCCCCTGGCACTGTCTAAGGTACAAAGCACCCATGTCCATGGGGCACTTTGGCACTGAATATTGGGCATAGGGCAGGGTCAACTGGGTGGGGCCTAGGCACAGGCAGGGCCTAGAGGGTCAGCTGATGGGGAGGGGAGGCTGGTCTGTTGGTGTAAGGGTTAGCCGGGGGTGGGTTTGCCAAAGGGGTGGCGGTCAGCCATGAGGGTGGGGGGAAGGGTCTGCCTCCAGTGAGTTCTCCACTGTGGGGAGGAAGGGAATTGTCACTGGGATGGGGGACAGGAGATCAGGGTGGGTTGGAGAGTTCTGTCTGCTGGGGGGAGAGGAAATGTGGGGTGAGAGAGTTTGCTGGAAATTGGGGCGGCCTGGGACGGGATGGGAGAATGGTTTTGGGGGGGCTATGATTGGACTGTTGGGGGGTGTAGGAGGGCAGCACACAGGGATCACTGGCCAGCAAATTGCAGGCTGATATTTCGAGGTCACTGCGCATGTGCAGAGACTCACTGGTATCAGCCTTCCAGATGTGAATAGACCCTGCTCCTGAAATCTAATGATATTCACTCTGATGGCCTCTGCATTGCAAACAGTGAGGGAGATTGTAGTGTGAACTCCCACTGAAAAACCAACATTAATTACTCCTGTTTTCCTGTGAATTCGACAACTTTGTTGGGGGAATTCCGCCTGTTAAGTCATTCCCAGCTGCTCCCCAGTGCAGCCTAGTGCAGAGTGTTTGTATATGCAGCAGTGTCAATTCTCCCTCCCCCTGCCCCAGCCAATAATCTGCTGACACTCACATTGTGACCGGTGTACACTTGGCAGAGGTGTTGAAGAGAGATAGTTAAACTGCAGCCTCGCATTATGAGGACAGGGGAGGAGAGAAAAGCTTGATTGAGTAGGTGAAATTATAGAAAAGAGAAAGGCAGAGAAGGAGCTTTTTACTTATTGTTTCTTTCAACAGAATATTCTTGATCTTTGACATCTTTATTGTTGCAAGTGGGAGAAAGAGGCGACCGAAGCAAAGTCCAGCTTTTTTTCAAGAATTTCTGGGTGAATCGCTCCCCCCAGTAATGCTATCCCATTCGGAGAAACAAGGGGCTATATTGTATCCACATATAAACACAGGCAGCCAAAATACCACTTCATATGTTTTCTTTCTTTGAAGAATTAGTACATTATAGAGCTGCTCATTGGGCCAAAGAAAAAGTTGTCCGAGGACTAACGCGCCTTGAAATTCAAAGAGTTATAGTAAATTGCAGCAATTTAATCATTCGCACAGGCCGAGCTCTATATAGGGAATGAAATAAAAAAGGCTTTTGAAATGACACAGAATGAGGTCTGAGCCATACTGGAGAGCAGGAGGCCAAAAATAACAGGGACTGGAGCAGGAGCCTGGCTCCACTGAAAGAATTCCTTTATTCCTCCTCAGGAGTCTGGAAAATTATCCCAGAGCCAATCTGCTCGTGTTTATCAGATGTGAGAATAGCTGGAGGTGCTTGGAGCCTGGAAAAGCAGCTTGCCAGGTGCCGAGGAGAAGTGTCAACAAAGGCCACGGATCAGTGGCTGGGTCATATTTGCAGTAGCTTTGCCTCTGACCCTGTGCGCGCATCTCCTGGCGTCACCCACCATCTCCAATCTCGTTCTGATCGCAGCATTGAGTGCTGCCTTACAACAGGGAATGTTGACGAGCATCAACGCTCAGATGATGGCTTATTTTCTTTGGCACCGCCACGTGCTGACACGTGGCACATAACTGGAGCACTCCGGAAAAAATATCCCAGAGAATGTCAGCAGCTACCGCAAGAGAGCATGAAAATTCCTATGGGTTTTACAGCAAGTGAGAGAGGTCTTTTCACTAGATCTACCCTTAAAAGATAACTGCTGCCAATCAGTGTAAGTTGATTCCAGTCAAGTTCAATTAAAACTCGCTATAGAGGAGGACACACTTCCCCCCACCCCACCACACCCCAAAGATGTTAAGGAAGATCCCATCTTCCATTGCTCCCAGTTCACAGTGTTGTTTGCAGGGAATACTGGGTGGAAAATTACAACCGCTCCAGTTCATTGGTTGTGAAGTGGAAACTTCAGTTCTAGAATGGGATCAAAGTGGAGCTACAGCTGTATAAACCTCTGGTTGTACCACATCTGGCTACTGTGTTCAGTTTTGACACTTCCCCTCAGGAAAGGCCTATGGGCCTTGATTAAAACAGGCGCAGCACTAACTTTTGAGAATAATTATGATGACGGGGTTTGTGCTTCATTGCATAAAGAAGATTAAAGGAGGATCTAATTGAGTTGTTGAAGACGGTCAAAGGAATTAGCAGTGTGGGAAAAATGGAGAAACGTTTTTTTCCCGAAGGGAGAGTCATAAACAACAGGAAATATGTTAGAGCAATGTGGTTTAGGGGTGGAGTTATGAGGCACCCTTACACACAAAGGGTGGGACTTTTTGCTCCGTTTTTGGTGGGCTGCTTGACAATGGGAGCAGAAAATAGCGCAAGATGGTCAAAGTCAGGTTTTATGTTGCCTTGATTGCCCCTCCCCCATCAGTGTTGGGCCACGCTCATCTCATGCAATGATGGGAACCTCATTTCAATACAGTTGCCTCTCATTTTGGGGCCTCTACATAGCAATCATACCTCACCCCCCATCATAAAATCCACCTATGATGGTATGGCATCACGATGGTGCCAATTATAACTTGTTTCAAAAGGCCTGCTCCTGGTGATCAGACCTCTCATGGGAGTTTGGAGGTGAGTGATGTGCTGTTGGAGCAGCTCCATGTATTCAGGGGGAAGAGGAGGTACTGGCAAAAGCCTCAGGCAAAGGGCCTCTGGGGTGAGGAATCTTGAGCTTGAGCGAAGCCAGAGTTAATCTGGAAGCCTAGCAAGGGGGAAGACTTCAGCCTAGCAAAGCAACAGCTTTCAAGTGTGAAAATCACCATTGCTGAAGCTGCCTTCTGCTGTTCACATACTCCTTGGAAGAGTCTCCCAGAGGGAAGAGTAGCCTGGGACAGTGTGGGAGGCATGGCAGGGTGGCTGCTGATTCATTATGGACTGATGGATCCATTCATATTTTGCGGGTAGGGGAGTTCTGATGGCTCATACCTAACTAGGTTAAGTTCAATGGAAAGACTTGTCTTTAATAATTATCCTGTTACAGCTGAGATGGGTCACCAGTAACTCAATGAGGGTGCTTGGAGTCTAACTATTGATGCAATTATGCCCACTCAAGTACTACTGATGTTGTGAGTGCTGCATAGCATTTATTCCTTGGAGCACTAACCTCCAAACTCACTGATTACTATGGTTTCCCTGTACCACTGAGCAACTGGGTAACAAATACATCCCGTTAGACAGTTGCCAATGGCACACTGCCTGATGACAGCACTCAGAACCCTTGACTGTGTGCTGAAATGCGTTTTGATAACGCATGATAAGCGCTACCTGTCAAATCTTCTCTTCGACATTGAGGAGAGCAAGAAAGAGATGGAACTTGTTGAACTGGTGATCACTCTTCTGGCTGATGGACAGGACAAAAGAGGATGTCAAAGCCCTGCCCAGCTCACCACAGGAACAAGCAAACCCTTGAGGAGGAAGTGGTGACAGAGTCTACTCTACAGCCCAAGGAGAGATTCCAGAGAGCCATTGGTTGGAAGCATCTCACTAGGTGCAGCACTTGACATTCCTGTAAATAACTGAGAACCAGTGTCACCCCAGACTTCTTAATGTCAAGAGACCTGTTTGTTCTCGGGGATGTGGAGGATATCCACTGATGCTAAAAGTCATAGAGTCATATAGTATGAAACAGGCCCTCCAGCCCACCATGTCTCTGCTGGCCATCAAATACCAGTGCAAACTAATTTCACTTACCAGTGCTTGGACTATAGCCTGCCACACCTTGGTGATTTAAGTGCTAAGTGATTTAAGTGCAGTAGTATAATCAGAGAAAATCAGCATGAATTTACAAAAGAGAAATCATGCCTGACGAAACTAATGGAATTTTTTGAGGATGTAACTCATAGAATTGATTGAGAAGAACCAGTGGATGTGGTTTATTTGGAGTTTCAAAAGGCTTTCGGCAAGATCTTATGTAACAGACTATTATGTAAAGTTAAAGCACATGGGATTGCAGGTAATGACTTGAGATGGATAGATAGCTGGTTAGCAAATAGGACCGGCATCTCTACATCATAGCAAATAGGAAACAAAGAGTTGGCATAAATGGGTCTTTTTCTGATTGGCAATCAGTGACTAGTGGGGTCCCACAAGGATCTGTGTTAGGACCTCAACTGTTCACATTATATATTAATGATTTAGAAGAGGGAACTGAATGTATTATCTCCAAAGTTGGGTGGGAGGGTGAGCTGTAACGAGAATGCAGCATTTGGACAGGCTGAATGTGTGGGTATCTACATAGCAGATGCAGTATAACGTGGATAAATGTGAGATTATTCATTTTGGTATCAATAATGGGAAGACAGATTATTACTTGAATGTGTGTGAATTGAGAGAGGGGATAGTCAACGAGACTTTGGAGTCCTCATGCATCAGTCGCTGAAAGTAAGCACACAGGCACTGGAGGCAGTAAAGAAGGCAAATGATATGTTGGCCTTCATAGTAAAAGGATTTGAATATCGGTATAGGGATGTTTTGCTGCAATTGTATGACACATTGGTGAGACCACACTTGGAGTACTGTGTGCAGTTTTGGAGTCCTTATCTGAGGAAGGATGTCCTTGCTACAGAGGGAGCACAGTGAAGGTTTAGCAGACTGACTCCTGGGATGGCAGGTCTGTCACACAAGGAGAGACTAAATCAGTTAGGATTATATTCACTGGAGTTTAAAAGAGTGAGAGGGGATCTCATGGAAACTTATCAAACTTTAACAGGGTTAGACAGGGTAGATTCAGAAAGTATGTTCCCAATGTGGGGGTCATAGTTTGAGGATAAGGGGTAAATCTTTCAGAACTGAGGTGAGGAGAAATTTCTTCACTGAGTGGTGAATGTGTGGAATTCACTACTCAATGTAGTTGAGGCCAAAATGTCTGATTTCAAGAAGAAATTATATATGTTTCTTAGGCTAAAGGGATCAAGGGATACAGAAGGCAGGGCGATCAGGATATTGAATTCAATGATCAACCATGATTGTAATGAATGTCAGAGCAGGCTTGAAGAGCCAAATGGCCTACTCCCGCTCCTTGTTTCTATGAGAACTAATGGGCTACACATCAGGCTGGGCACAACTGACAGACTGCACAGCATATTAGGCATGACTGACAGACCACACGCCATGCTGGAGTTGATTGACAGCTCATACACTATGCTGGGCATGACTGACCTGCCCTTCTGGATTGGAGCCTGACCACACGTGAACAAATATGTGTCAGATTGAACCAGGGAACTTTAGCTCTTCAGTCTAACATTGACGATGAGTTATTTTAGCTGATAAAGAGAAATGCCATGAGTGCCAAGCCTCTAAATGGTGACATGGGTTCACATGGCTACCTAAGCTTTCTGGCCCTGACTGCATTAAAACCTGCCTCCCCCCCTCACCCCCCAACACTCTCCTGTTATGTTTATGTGTGCACCCCTCCCTAGTTTTCTCCCACCAGTCACGCATCTGTGTGCATCTTCCACTGCAGTCAAGTATTTTCCTCTCAGCCACTGCCATTGCCCCCAGCCCCCCTCCACCTATGGACTAGTCTAGAATGGTCAGTCTCAGCTCAGAGCCTCCTATGCTTTCCCACTGAGCTTTGCTTGTTTAGCCTGGGTGGAGTCAGAGCAGCACGATGAAAGGTAGTGAACATACCGTGCGGTCACGAGTGAAATGGTTCTCACTCGGTGCATGTCATTATATCCGCTGGTGAACCATGCCAATCTAATTAGCCACCTCTGTGGCCCTAGCCTATAATCTGGAGTGTGGATGTTATTCTAGTGAGCTGCCTCTATAATGAGTATTAATGATGTTAAATTGATTGAGGTGTGGTTCCTGACATGAGGCAAGACATCCACATCGATTAGAAATACTGCCCCCCCCAACCCCGACATTCTCCTGTCATGTCAGCCATGATGCCCACCATGAGAACCCCTCCATAAAATCATCTCTAACAAAGGGTCATCCAGACTCGAAACATCAGCTCTAGTCTCTCTCCACAGATGCTGTCAGACCTGCTGAGATGTCCCACCATTTTCTATTTTTATTTCAGATTCCAGCATCTCCATTATTTTGCCTTTTTTCCTCCCAAAAAGTCAACCAGCACAATAGCTATCTATAACGTGTTGTTATGTTCTTCTTAACTCATCACAGGGAGGAATGGTTCATTCAGAAGTAATGGCCAGGACAATAAAGTAACTAATCTCTTTAAACCATCATACAATAGCCAAGATCTGTCCAGACATGATCTGGTCTGTGGGCAATTCAGCAGAGAGAGAGAGGTGTTATGTGACTAGAATTACCATTTTTAAAATGTCTTTCATGACAATACTCTGGCTGCTTTTGGCAGCCTAAAGATGTAGTCTGCAAATGGGGCAGTGATACCATTCCTCTCTCGTTGCTATTCTCAGATTTGGAACCCCATCTCTGTTATAGTTCAGCATACATCAGAGATACAGGGAATTTCAAACAAAAGGAAATCTACCTGCTTCTATCAGACTGAACAGTTCGAAAGACACTTCAAAGGTTGTAACAAATGGCAGAACAGGTTCATGGGTCTGATTGTCTCCCTCCTGCTCTTATATTTATTGTCCAGGTGGTAAAGACAAACATCGGCTCCGCTGCATTTTTCAGCCCTTGTGTTTTGAGATGACGTGCATTCTCCAGAATGAGAACCATTCTGAACATGGGTATAGCTCTGTTTGCTGAAATTATTTCTTGTTATTTCTGCCCCAGGAGCATGTGATTTGATCCAACTGAGCAATAATAGCATTTAAATCAAAAGAAAATATGTAAATTGTTGCAAAGATTAAAGTTAGCACAGAGGATTGGGAAGATTTTCAAAACCAGCAAAAAAAGGAAAGGGAGAAATTGGAATATGGGAGAAAACTAGCAAGAAATATAAAAACAGAGAGTAAAAGCTTCTCCGAATCTATAAAAAGGAAAAGTTGCTAAAGTGGTCACTGGAGTCTTAAGAGGGTTTAAGGGAAACAAGGGAACAGTATAGCTTGTGGACAAGTATGTTGTATCTGCCTTGACAGCAGCTTTTTGAACTGTGACCCTTGCATTGCCATTCGTTTTGGCAAATCAAATAAACGAAACCAAGCAAACTGAGGGACAAAGGAAAACCTGGGCAGTGGATAGGGGAATGACCGCCCGCTACAAAAAAAACATAAACAAAATTTAAAATGCCAAACCAAAATATGATTAAAAGGGTCAATAATACATCCCAGTCCCTGCGCTTCAACAACCACAGAAGGCCTCAATGGGCACCCTCTCCGCAGACACCCGGCTATGAATACAGGCACGGTAGAGGGGCAGTCAGATCGGATGACCCCCTCAGTTCGCCTGCTGCCTGGGCCTGTTTATGACCTCTGAATTGCCAAATCACAGAAACCAGGCTGGAACCTGGAGTCAGGCTAGGGTTGAGCCAATGGCTGTGACAGCTCTCTGTGAAAACAGTAAGAAATCTCACAGCACCGGCTTAAAGACCAACAGGTTTATTTGTAGCAAACGCCACAAGCTTTCGGAACAGGCTGTTCCTTCATCAAGTGGTTGGGAGTTCTGATCACAAACAGCTCATGTGTGCAGATAAGGCTTTAGCATTCTTCAGAATGATCCAAATTAAACTTCCTCCTTTAACAACTGCCCCACTTTAGCTCTGGGTTTTGAACCTCCGTTTTAACCACTCCTGGAGAATAGTGTGGGAAAATATGGGATTGTCTGATTTGGCAGGAGGAATAGAAAGGCTGAAGAGAGATTGCAGAAGTCTGAGATATAGGGCAATCTGGATGCACTTGTAAATGAATAACAAAAGCTAGCTTACAGAAATTAAAAAGGCAAATGGAGTGTAGATACTTATTGCAAGGAGCATGGAGTATAAAAGAAAAAAAGTCTTCCGAGAACATTGATGAAGCCACACTTAGAGCACAATATGTAGTTTTAGTCGCCTTATTTAAGGAGGGACATTCTTGCATTGCAAACAATTCAGAGAAGGTTCACTGCTGAATCCTGAAATGAAGAGGTTGGTTTATGAGGAGAGGTTGAGCAGGTTGGGCCTATACTTACTAGAGTTTAGGAGATTGAGAGCTGATCTTATTGAAGCATATCAGGGGCGGCACACGAGGTTAGCACTGCTATCTCACAATGCCAGCAATCTGTATTCAATTCTGATCTCAGATCACTGTCTGTTTGGAGTTTGCACATTCTCCCTGTGTCTGTGTGGGTTCCGCTGGGTGGTTTCCTCCCACAGTCCAATAATGTACGGGTTAGGTTGATTGGCCATGTTAAATCGACTCTATTGTCAGTGCGATTAGCAGGGTGAATATGTGAGGTTACTCGAATAGGGCCTATGTGGGGTTGTGGTCAGTGCAGACTCAATGGGCCAAATGGCCTCCTTCTGCCGTGTAGGGATTCTATAAGATTCTTATGGAGCTTGATAGGGCAGATGTCAAGAGGATGTTTCCTTTCATGGGGATATCTAGAACTGGAGGTTCTTGTGGCCTTCTATTTAAGATAGAGATGAGGAGGGATTTCTTCTCTCAGAAGGTCATTAGGGTTTGGGATGTAGGTGGTCATATTGCTCCTCTCACTCCCTATAGCCTTTCAACAATTTTTCTTCATCTCTACTGATGCAATTTCTTTTTGAAAGCTCAAATGAAATGTGTCTCCATCTCCTTTTTAGCCTGTGCATTGCAGATAAGAACTATTTGTTTTTTATGTTGCCTTTGGTTTTTTTTTTGTCAATCATCTTAAATCTCAGTCCTCTGGACCTCAACCCTTGTTTCAGATGTTTCTCTCAATGGTTTTGGACCTCCTCCCAAACCTCTCTTAAGGAAAACAGCTCCAGCTACTCCAATCAATTTAAATAACCAAAATTCCTCATTTCAGGAACCATTCTAGTAAATCTCCTCTGTAACCTCTCTTACATCATCACATTCTTCCTGACATGCTGTGCCCAGAATTATATACACTATCGATGTCTATCCAGTGATCTATCAAGGTTCAGGATAGCTTTTCCTCTTTTGTTATTCTATGCCTCTATTCCATGTGATTTTGTAGTTGCTTTCCCAATCGATAATTTGTGCCCAGCACTGAGGGGATACTTGATTACTTGATTTTTAAGTTCCTCACTGTTCACTACACCGCCAAGTATTGTGTCATCTGCAAACTTTCAAATTGTGTCCTTTATATACAAGTCTAAATCATTGATATATCAGAAGAAGTCTTGGCGCAATTAGTAATCGCTAATCATTACTACTGATTATTATTAATCACTAATAATAGGAATTGCTAGTAATTCCTTAGTAAATCACTAAGGATCCTCACAATATACCTTCCCCCAGTTCAAAAAAAACAACCATTCCTATACTCCCTGTTTCTTACCATTGAGCCAATTTCCTGCCCTTGTTGTTACTATCTCTTTCATTCCACGATCTTCTACTTTCCTGACATTATTTATAATGGCCCCATCTTCTCAACCTTGCCCCTTGCCTGAGGTACGGTGATGCTCAGGTTAATTCACCACTAGTCAGCTCTTCCCCTTAACGGGGACAGCAGCCTATGGTCACCAGGTACTATGGTGACTTTATCGTTATTATATGTATTAACAACTGCCTTTTGGGTGTCTGTTTACACAACATGAACTTGACCAACCCTCTCTGATACGTTTTCAAAAGCCTCAAAATGTGTTAAACAAGATTTGTCTTTAAGAAATCCATGCTGGCTTTCCTTAATTAATTCATACTTGGCACTTCATTATGACTTTGGTAGCATCCTCTTTCTTGGAACTGGACAACAGAGTGTGAAGAAGCCACACAAGGAGGCTTTGCAAAAGTCTGAAATCTGAAGCTATCATTACTGCGAGCTTGCGACACTCCACCTCATGGAGCAGGGGGGTAGCAGTTTCATATCTTATATCTTCAGGAGAAGGTGAATAATATCTTTTGGTTTGTGTACTCTGCCTAGTGCTGCATCTAACTAAGCTCAGTTAGAAGTAGAAGCATTGAGTATAATTGGTGTATGAATGTTTCATCATTATTTATATGGTCATCATTTCTCATCATTGACTACATGGGCCATGTAAAGGTACACTATCGTTAGCTGCTAGCTCATTGCAAAGATGGTTACTGATCTTACCTGTTCATACTTATGATAGAAAGTATCATCAGTCAGATTACAATGCTGATGCATTGTCATGCTTACCTTTACCTATCGAGCAGATACCACCAACTGGTTCTACTGATATTCTTTATTTTTCACCAGTAAATCATTTGCTTGTGACAGCTCCTCAAGCTCACTGATCTATCAGAAATGATTCCATGATCGGGAAGGTGATGGATAAGGTGTTGAAATGAATGATAAGTGGAATATATAATCTGCATCCTGATTTGAAGCCAAGGCTATGATTCTCCCAAAGTGCTGAATTGGTGGGAAAACTGTTCTAGCTCCCGACTGTTCTGTTCGTTCAGCTTCTCACCCGAATCTCTGCACTCTGCGCTCTCTAGAGGTCCCAGTTATGAATATCATTAAAAACCCAGTGGGATGGAGCCTATTCGCGCTGGAGTCTGACAGTTATGGAACTCTGCGCATGCAGAGTGCTCCTGATCTGTCAGTCTCCCTGTCTGCTGGCTAGCCCGATCGTCTGCCAGCCCGGGACTTCCACAGTGCTGTCCCTCCAGCTCCTCCCCTCGACAGCCCGATTGTGGCATCCACAACAATTCCCGGACTAGCCCTGACCATTCCCCCATCCTCCCACCGCCCTGGAATGCCCCTGGTGCTCAGCCCACCATCCCCCCCCCCCAGCAGTGGCGATCCCCTCATTCCCCTCACCTGGCAAACCTACGCCCACACAGCTGATCCCCCTTCTCCTGGGGGTCAGGTTCCTCCCCCCAAAAGGAGCCATACAACCCCCTTCCCAGCAGACCAACCCCCCAGTCCTCCCCAGTCACTTCCATCCCAGACATTGACTGACATGACAAAATGTTTGCAAGACTTGTTGAAGCAGAACAGATTGTTAGCGATTAAAGTCTGCAATTTATTTCAATGGAGATTTGAGGATTATCTCAAAGTAAGTAGTGTTCAGCATATAAAAGTCTCGCCTTATCATCCATCAAAAAATGGATTAGCTGAAAGATTCGTACAATCCTTGATACATTTTTTTAAAGCTTCAAAATGGCAATGTTCATTATAATGTCAAGTAGCTTTTTGGCATCTTATAGAAACAGTGCTCATTTGACTATCTAATTTTCAGCTACATTACTGCTTTTAAAGAGAAAGTTGAGAACTACATTTGGTTTGTTATTACTGTTCATTGGCCATAAAGCACTTTTGAGATGTCCTGTGGTTGTGAAAGGCACTATAGAAATGTAAGGTTTTTTCTCCAAAGTCATGGCTCAATTAGAGTGGCATGAAGGCACAGTGGTTAGCACTGCTGCCTCACAGCGGCGGTTCGATTCCCAGCTTGGACCACTGTCTGGGTGGAGTTTGCACATTCTCCCCATGACTGTGTGGGTTTCCTCCGGGTGCTCTGGTTTCTTCCCATACTTGAAAGATGTGCGGGTTAGATTGATTGGTCATGCTAAATTGACCCTTAGTGTAAGGGGGTCTAGCTAGGGTAAATGCATGGGGTTATGGGGATAGGATCTGAGTGGGGTTGTGATTGGTACAGACTTGGTAGGCCAAATGGCCTCCTTCTGCCCTGTAGGGATTCTATTCTAATTCACCCTCCCCCTCATCTACACAGTGCACAATGCACTGGAGTTGTCAGCAACACAAACTTGATTCATTCCATTAAAGAGCTGAACTCTTGATATAACATTCTTTGTGTAAAGGCAATAAAGACTCACACAGCAGGCTCCCTGTCCCGCATCACTGATCTGTGGAGACTAAGATCCAAATCAGTTATTCTTCTTAAGTTATCATTGAGCGTGCCAGTGAGAAGTTTAGACTCTAATACCAGTGAACCGACACAGTTGTATGTTTGCAATGTGTGCAGCAGAAAAACAGGTTCTGGTGTTTGCCAATTCCGCATGGTACCAGTACGGGATGCATGATGCGCTGTTACTCACTGAAGTTGTTTTGTAAGCTGTTTATCAGCTATCTGCCGAGGTCTGGGGGCTGACACTTGATCCTCCGGGTTGTGCGCTCCCTGAAAAACCCACAGCTAATAAAAGGAGCATTTTTCATGTCTGTTTAAAGTTTAAACTGAAGCCCCGTGTAATTTGAGTGTCCTAATTCCATTCAATCACAACACTGTAGACACACACTGGGAAAGGCAAGGGAGGTGAAATTGGTCTAGGCTCGGAGTTAGAAATGGGCTGGCAGCCAAACACCAACTTGTTTTACACTTCATTCTTCTTTCTAGTGAAGTCAGTAGTAGAGAGAATTGGTGTATTGTTGATTCACTGTGGCCCTGTTTGTAATAATCAGTTTCCCCTTAATGCACATGCAAGAAAATGGAAACTGTATCTGTAAAGATCTGCTGCAGTTTCCCAGTTAGCCTTTGTTCCACTGAAAGTAGCTCAGTATCTGCAGCTACTCCCCAACAGGATCCATCTGAAGGTGCTGGCTTTGATTTCCAGAGTGCTGAATGAGCTGATTTCAGCTGGTTTCTGCAGTCCTCCAACTAGTTTCTTTAAACAGGATTACAGTGTTCACTCCTGATCTAGAGTTAGGATGAGAAGAGTGGGCAGGGGCAGCTGCTGGGTCCTCTCCACTTAAATAGCTGATGGATTCATAGAAGAAGGAGCAGGTAGCTGTCAGAAGAATGTGTATCCATGAGTGCTTGTGTGTGTGTGTGTGTGTGTGTGTGTGTGAGTCTGGGAGTGTGTGTTTGTGTGTGTGTGAGAGTCTGGGAGTGTGTGTGTGTGTGTTGAGTCTGGGAGTGTGTGTGTGTGTGTGTGTGTGTGTGTGTGTATGTGTGTGAGTCAGAGTGTATGTGCACGTGTGTGTGTGTGTGCTTGCATGTGTGTGCTTCTGTGTGAGTCTGGAAGTGTGTGTGTATGTGTATGCGTATGCGTGTATGCGTGTATGTGTGTGTGTGTGTGTGTGTGTGTGTGTGTGAGGGGGGAGGGGGGGCTATACTTGATGTAGTGTAATGTTCCTCAAGCTATAAGCTACTGGTGACAGACAAGTGACGTGCCCCAGGAAGATACAGTAAGAGGTCTGACAACACCAGGTTTCAATCCAACCGATTTATTTGATAGTAAACTCACAAGCTTTCGACCTATGGTCTTCGTCAGGTTCACCCAGCACTTTAAGGTTTGCATGTGTAAAGTGAGATATGGAGTATGAATGATCTGCGGGCAGCACCTGAAGGTGGCATAGTGGCACAGTAGTTAGCACTCACAGCACCAGGGACTCGGGTTTGATTCGCAGCTTGGGTTACTGTTTGTGTGGAGTTTGTACTTTCTCCCCATGTCTGCGTGGGTTTCCTCTGGTTTCCTCCCACAATCCAAAGAAGTGTGGATTAGGTGGATTGGCCATGATAAATTGCACCTTAGTGTCAGGGGGACTAGCTAGGATAAATGCATGGGATTATGGAGATAGGGCCTAGGTGGGATTGTGGTTGGTGCAGACTCAATGGTCCTAATGATCTCCTTCTGCAGTGTAGGATTCTATGATTCTATTCACCCCACTAGCCTCATATTCTGCTGCAGAGGACTCAGGTTAATAGTTTGTTGAGATGAGGCACAGAAAAAGGCTGATGTGTCAACATGCTCAATTGCTTGGAGCATTGGCAGGGCTTCCAGGAAGTCTGGGATAGATTTTAAGGATGGTGAGTTATCAGCCCTCAACATCCTGAGAGTCGGTGTGTCATGCACCACTGCTGAAACTTGAACTCCCACTGCCATTTAACACTCACTTGAACATTGATTGGCAGAGACTTTTGGAAGGAAGTCCTGCATGTGAGACCATTGGCTGATAACTCTCCAACCAGGCTAGGTAGAGCTCTGTAATTAAATCCCAGCCACCTTGCGGCTTTTGCTACAAGTAAACCAGTTTGGACTTTAAGCTGGTGTTGTGGGATTTCTTTCCGTAATTAAAGCCCCAGACCTTGGGGAAGGTCAGACCCAGGGATCCCACGAACGGAAGGTTAGGAGACACCCGAGAGTTGGGAGTTGGCTGATGGAAAGGGAGCTCCAACATCCTGGGGAGGAGGGTGTGCCAATTCTGAGACGGTCTTCAGAGTGAGGCGCAGCTTCCTTGCAGCCCTGAGATGGGAAAAATGTAAATGTCACTTTCCCGCCCTAATCACACTGCTCCTATCAGCCTACAAATTGAGGTTGAATAGGATAAGGCCATTAGGTGGCCGCTGAAGGGCCTTAATATGTGACTGGGTGGGTTTCCCTGCCTGAGACTCTGCCTGCCTAAGTGTGAAATTGCAACTGGGTTTGAGCAGGTGGGTTCCTGGGGAAAATCCTATTCATTCAGTTTTATGTCTCTGCATCCCTTTTCACTCCCCCGCCTCCCCCCGCTCCATCCCTCTACTGCCACAGAACCCACCTTGCGGGCAGAGTGAAATTCTGCCCTTGCATTGAATGGAGGAGTCCAGCAGCAGCCTGGGCCAGGATCTTGTGCAGTGCTTGAGCCCAATGTAGAAGTGTAGGCCAACTCCGTCACATGAACATGAGGCAGTGGCTGGTAGACACTGTCTCAGCTTCCACAGCAGCATGAACAGAGGCTGCCAACATCTGGATCCCACGCTGGAAGCTCAGACTTAATCCTGTGAGTTCAGCTGTTGTTACATTCTTCTGTTCAATGTAAACATACCAATCATATTGTAAAGATCAGTAACAGAGTAATGTGTGTTCTTTATTGGAAGATGGAACTATATACCAACAATGTTAACTCAGAGGCTAAGTATTGTACATCCTGCTGTTTGTTGACTGAATACGAGTCATGGGGTGAGTACATCCTGCCAGAGTGGGAGTGATTGACAACAGTATAAAATATGCTCCCTTAAAGGTATTTGTACCTCATAGCCACAGCTCGCAAGTTCTGACTGCTTCTGTCATTCCTAAAAGGAGTTTGTAGGATTTGCAGTCCAACAAGCAGTCACCCAGCACAATACTTGGATTGCTGAGGTATTGCCCCTTGATATTAGCAATGGCATTTGTGCTTCCACCATTTCTATTCACTAGTCGGTTATCCAGCCCAACAGCTACTCCTGTGCCAAGCAGCTGGGAATTCCAAGGTGACCTGTAAGGCCATCTGCAGTCTCAGCTACTTAAAGCCAGTAGCTTCAAGCATGCGTGTCACAGTAACTGGAACAGCACTCTGTAGAAGTCCCACACCAGGCAAAGACACACAGAAGGCAGATAGTAAGGGAATGTACATGTTTGCAATAGGAAAAGGTGAAGCAACCGGACCAGTGAAGGAACAAGACTGTGTACAAGAACCATCAGTGGGCAGAGACTTGGGATGGAATTCACAAATCTTGGCGCACAGTCCTGCGGGAGAATAGGAAAGTGAGGGGGGATGGGAATATGGAATTTCTTCTGCTGTGGAGGCTGGTGGGAAAACACGGCAAGTCTTCTGGCCATGGCCTAAGTAATTATGCAACCAGATGTTTGTATCCTGATAGCACAGATATTTCTCTGTCCCATCTGAACACGATATTGAAAAGGCATCCAGCGCTATTGATGAAAAAAGGTCATCTTTCTGAAAATGAAGATAGGACTCTGGGAGCACTCTGAGACCAAAAGATGGATCAGCAGGAGCATTCTGAGGCTAGAAGGTGCATCTAATCCAAGACATGGAATGTAGAAGATCCACATGTAGATGCTTCACCCTCCCTGACACATTGCTGTCGTGCTTGAGGGTTCAGGTTTGCTGCCAGCCTCTATCCTGAACTCATGAGGCAGCCTCAGGAAAGTTTTAGGTCAGTCCCAATATTTGAACACTATATTGTCCCAAATGTGTTTGGCACTGGCAGTTTTCCCAGCTTGTGTTATCGGACCTTCACCTGCATCTCATCAGCGGGATCCAAATGAGTTTGACGCTGCCTCTAATAGTTTTTCTGCTCTGCCACGGCAGAAACTCCAGCTGTAAATCCGTGCTAACATAAAACCAATTTTTGGGCCCTCTGCCAAATTCCGCCTCCCCCAACCATCATCGAACCACTGCCGATGGGGGTTTGGGTGAATTCTAGCCATTGCATTGGGCCTTGACCTCTCAATTTGAGGCTGGGGGAGGCTGTAAATCCGTGCCAACATAAAACCAATTTTTGGGCCCTCTGCCAAATTCCGCCTCCCCCAACCATCATCGAACCACTGCCGACGGGGGTTTGGGTGAATTCTAGCCATTGCATTGGGCCTTGACCTCTCAATTTGAGAAACCCAGTCAGGATTTAGATTGCACTGTGACTGGAATGGAACAAGAGAGATCTGCTGTCGCAAGCAATAAAGTGAAGTGAATCCATCTCCCTAAATTTCCAGGCTCTTCCTCAGGGGATCAGAAGGATTATAGACCTGCATTGTTTTCAATTCTTCATCCCAGGGGATAAACAAACATGACCAAAGAACTTTTAAACTTTTAAGACCTAAATACATGCAATCTTTTAGCAATCAGAATCTTTTCTTGAGTACTTGTGTGTGTATCTGTATGAGTATGCATATTTGAGTGTTGAATAATAAGCATGCATCTTTCTTTTAAAACTTATGAGAAAACCTATAATTTGTTTGTTTTTGAGAATTAGAGCAGTCAAGATGGTTAAAACAATTTTTAAAAGAGAATATTTCAGATTATTCAGACTAAGTATATTCCAGTTAGAAAGAAAATTTCTAAGGGCTGAACACACCATCTGTGGGTAATTAAAGAAGTTGAAGAAAGTGTCAAAACTAAGGAAAAAGCAGATAACTGTGTGAAGATGATTGACAGGTCACATAACTGGTCAGAATATAAAGAACAGCAAAGAATGACTGAAAGGTTAATCAGGAGAAAAATTAGAGTATGAGAGGAAGCTAGCTAGAAATGTAAAATGGGATAGCAAGAGTTTCTATAGGTACTTAAAAAGGAAAAGAGTAAATAAAATGAGTGTTTGTCCTCTGGAGACTGACAATGTGGAGTTAATATTCAATAATAATGAAACGGCAGATGAAATGAATACATATTTTGTTCCTGTCTTCATTAAAGAAGATACAAAAAACATTTCAGGAACAGCTGGAAATCAGGAGGTGGAAGGGAGAGTGGAGCTTGGTGAAATCACAATCACTCAGGGAACAGTACTGAACAAATATTTGGATCTATAGCCTGATAAATCTCCAGGATCCTAAGAATCATCCTAGGATTCCAAAACAAGGAGCTAATAAAGGAATAGATGTGTAGAAAGATTCCATCAGATTGGAATATAGCTCCTCTATTCAAGAAGGGAGGTCGACAGAAAATAGGAAACTATAGGCCAGTTAGCTTGGCATCCACCAGAGGGAAAGTTTTAAAATCGATCATTGAAGAGACTGTACTGGTCACTTAGAAAATCACAAGGTAATTAGGATGAATCAACATGGTTTTCTGCAAGGAAAATCATATTTAACAAATTTATCAGACTTCTTTGAAAGAGTACTATATTCTGTGGATAAAGAGGAGCCTGTAGATGTACTGTACTTGGATTTCCAGTAGGGATTTGGTGGCATACCACATCAAAGATTATCAGGACAATGAAATTGCATAGTGTCAAGGCAACATTTTAGCATGGATAGGAGATTGGCTGGCTGGAAGAAAATAGAAATTATGCAAAAATGGGTATTTCCCCAATTGGTAGGATGTGATGAATGGACTCCCGCAGGGGTTTGTGCTATGGCCTCAACCTTTTACAATTTATATCAGTGACTTAGATGGCTGAAGGAAAGGCATGATAAATTTGTAGATAACACAAAGATATGTAGAAAAATACATTGTAAAGAGCACACAAAGAAATTGCAGAAGCTTGTAGACAGTTTGAATGAGTGAGCAAAAATCTGGCAGATGGAGTATAATGTGGGAAAATGTGAAGTTTCTCACTTTGGCAAGAAAAATAAAAGAGCAGAATTTTACTTCAATGGAGAAAGACTGAAGAATTGCAAAGTGCAGAGGGATCTGGATGTTCCAGAGCATGAATTACAGAAAGTTAGTATGTGGGTACAGCAAGTAATTAAGAAATCTATTGGAATGCTGTTCTTCATTACAAGAGGAATCAAATATAAAAGTAGGGATGAAATGCTGCTGCTATGCAAGGCATTTGTGAGATAATAAGTGATATTTTCCCAAAATTAAGCTAAGTATCAATTTCAGTGCAAAAACCAATGAGAATCGCATCGGCCCCAGCAGCAGGATCTGGACCACAATTTTTCAGCACTTAGAAAGTTTTCCACCCGAGAAACGGACAGCCTGTGGCACAAGGAATCTGACTAGCCTGGCCTGATGAATTCGCCTGAACAGTTGCGTCAGGCTGGATTTAAACAGCACTGTGGCACTTACTCGCAGTGAAGCCAGGAGAGTGGCAATGAGGAAGCCTGTTTCCTACTTTACACAGGGGCCTCACTGTAAGCTAGCTGTCATGGAGGAGAGAGAATTGACCACCTACCTGCAGGCTGGCAGAGGACTCTCCAGCAAGGTCAAGAACCCTGACCGAGATGGTGGCTGTACTGGTGAGTGTTAGCAGGTTGAGCACAGAGCAGGATAATGAATTCAGTTAGGAAACCCAATTCTGACCAAGAGTCTATGGAGGTGAAACGTTAACTCTGTTTCTCCTCTGATAGAAGCTGACACTGCCCCAGTGTCCTCTTGCTTAAGATCCTGCAGTATTCTCCTTATTTCAGTTCAGAAACAGTTGGATGGTGTAATGGGGAAATAGTTGGATTGGGATTCTGAGTGGGTGAGATTAAATGGACTTCATCCCAACTTAGCTCAAGATCATTACAGTACTACTGGAGACCCACAACAGATTTGTGGTCAAATTAGTATCTTTATTGCAACAGTATTTCCTTAAATATAGGATTTATAGTTACACTCTAACAGAATCAAAGCTTCTCACTCTGAAAAAAGCTCCTTAAAACTCACCATGTGTAAAAACAGGCCAAGGACCAGAAACGCAAGCTTTGTCAAAGGCCTGGCCTTGTGACTTGTTTATAGTCATAGAGTATGAAAGTCTTATGAGGAACTGTTTTCTTCTGAGTTGAAAAGATAGGTTTACATTTCATGGGCTCAATATTACCCGAGGAATAGATAATCTGTTTCTTTAAAAATCTCTCTTGTTATAATTTCTGCGTCTATCATCAAATAAAAGTTTCCAAGTGACCTATCTTATTCTATGATAAAGCACTTGTTTCAAATCCAAGTTTTGTAGCCATAATAATTGTACCTTCCTTGAGTCTAAGTTTGCATTCCATTTTTCCCACGTTATCTCTCCCACCACCATTCTTGCCACACTTCCCCCATCCTGCCTCTGCTGTCACTGTCACTGAGCATGAGCAGATGGGTATTTCTGATGGGCCAGCCCCCCAGGTGCTTCCACAGGTGCCAGGTTCCATCCACCAAATAAACTCAACAACAGATGTGCCCTCTAACCTGATCGAATAAAACGGTTCATACAGACAAACAAAATCCAAACAACCTCACAACATTTAAAAAATATTTAGATGAGCACATGAAATGCCATAGCATACTAGGCTATGGATCAAGTAAATAGAATTGGAATAGAAAGATGCTTGAAGGTTGGCATGGATGTGATGGGCTGAAGGGCATCTTTCTGTGCTATAAAACTCTCTAACTGTGTGTTTTTATTATCATAGAATCTCTTCAGTGCAGAAAGAGGCCGTTCGGCCCAATAAGCCTGCACCGATCACAATCCCACCCAGGGCCTATCCCAGTAACCCCACATATTTACTCTACTAATTCCCTAACACTAGAGTCAATTTAGCATGGCCAATCGACTTAACCTGCACATCTTTGGACTGCAGGAGGAAACTGAAGCACCCAGAGAAAATCCACACAGACACAGGGAGAATGTGTAAACTCCACACAGACAGTGACTCGTGGCCGAAATTGATCCTGGATCCCTTGTGCAGTGAGGCAGCAGCGCTAACCACTGAGTTAACCTGATGCCCCTATAAATACAGATTATTTACATATATATATATATGTACAGATCTATACTTAGATTAATTATAATTTTGTCCACTCTATGCTACATCATTATTTCAGATGACATTGATTTCTTGGGTAGTTTGTCATTATCCTCTGCTTCTCTCAATAAGAATCATATCATAGAGTTATCCCCTGCTTCTATCAACTGGGTGTGAGTCTTTAGATGGGCTGTCAGTTGACCTTGATTGTGTGAGGTTCCTCATTTCCGAATGGAGACTTGCTGGAGAAGCTTGGCTGAGGACAGAAATGAAGAACTACTACTGTCCATTTCAACTGACTTGCCAGTAGTAATGTCTCTACTCTTGCACAATTTGGAGAAAGATTCATATTATAACAATAACACCAGAGAGAAAGAAAGATATGCATCATATCCCAATAGTACAGGCAAATTTTGATTAAGTTGGTAAATGATAATTTGACCTAAAACGTAAACCTGTTTCTCTCTCCACAGATGTGACCAGACTTGGGTATTTCCAGCACTTTGAGTTTTTATTAAAGATTTCCAGCTATTTCTGGATTTTGCTACTGTGTTAAGGATATTTTGCGTTCTATCTACCCTGATCTCCCAAGTAATACACAAGGGGTTTCTTGGATGATGAGATCATTCTGTAGCCTCTGTCTAATGGACAGGAAATGCACAAGTCAGTCAGGTGTAGAATGAAGAAAGTGCTAAGAATATCTGACTGGATTCTGCCAAAATAAAATCTTTTCGGCAAAAACCCGGAATAAAAACTCAAATAAACGACATTTAGGTCTTCGTTTCAAGACGCACACAAAAGGGTTGCCTTTGCTTTTGCTTTTATTTCCATTTAGGTTTAATTATACACTATTTTGAACACCTTAGGATCATTATATGAATATTAAAGCCATTATTGAATGGTCAATCCCTTGTCGATAACTAATAAGCTGTGTTTTGAATATAGAATTCCTCGTGTGGTTGAGAGGATGCCTGATTTATTCATCATTCCATGTGCTCTTTTTGTCAATGCCATTTCAACCTGTGTTTGGGAAATGCTGATGCTGTTCACAAAGGTAAATAATTTTTAGTTTCTTTGTCTAACGACAGAACTGCCAAATAAATCTAACTGCAATGTTGAGAATCTGTTAGAACAGTATCTGAGTGATGACAGAGTTACACTGAGAACACTGCAGGGGACATGTATTGCTTGTAGAATCATAAAATCATAGAATCCTACAGTGCAGAAGACCGTTCGGCCCATTGAGTCTGCACTGACAACAGTCCCACCCAGGTCCTATCCCATAACATCAGGCATTAACCCAGCCAGTACCTATGACACTAAGGGTAAATTTAGCATTGCCCACCCACCCAACCTACACATCTTTGGACTGTGGGACGTAACCAAGCAACCAGATGAAACCCACACAGACATGGAGAGAATGTACATAGACAGTCACCTAAGGCTGGAATTGAACTCAGGTCCCTAGTACTGTGAGGTGACAATGCTAGTCACTGTGCCACCGTGCCACCTTACGTTACTCTTGTCCACATCCAAAATATTTCTTTGACAGGAATGGATGAGGCCTTGCTGTAAGTGTGGTGAAGGTATTATAAGATTTGCTTTAGGCCAACCTGTTCCAGTATAGGGAAGATCTTTTTGTTCAGTTCTCAGAGATTACTAAAATGAGGTTGATAAACTGAGATTTGTAAATTGTGATTGGCAAACTGAGACAGACAGAGATTGGTAAACTGATAAGGAGAGATTGAAATTTGAAAATGGAGATTGATAAACAGAGACTAATGGACTGAAGTTGATGAACTGAGGTTGATAGACCGAGGTTTATAGACCAAAGTTGGTAGATTTTGCTGCTTAACATTCACCCCCACCTCCACACTGGACTCTACCTTCTGCTCCTGATGATGCGAGAGAGCTGACTCTAAACGATGTACTGTGAGCAAGCTACTTGAGGACACATAATAGGAGCCAAGTGTTGCAGGGAGCAACACTATAAAGTTTGCAGATATTACTGAGCTTGACAAAGTAGTAAACCAGTTCTGATGAAGGGTCATCCAGGTTCAAAATGTTGGCTCTATTCTCTCTCCACAGATACTGCCAGACCTGCTGAGATTTTGCAGTATTTTCTGTTTTTGTTGCAGTAGACCATAGGCTTTAGAGTGACTTGGATAGGATGGTGAAATGGGCAGATGCGTGGCAGATGTAGTTCAACGCGGTGAAGTGTAAAGTAATGAATTTTAGGAAGACTCACATAAAGACAGTATACGATAAAAACAGAATTTCAAAAAGTGTAGACGAGCAGCAAGACCTTGGCAGAGCATGTTGATAAAGTGGTTAGAAAAACATTGGATTACTTGGTTTTATAAATGGATGAATAGAATATAAAAGCAAAGAAATTATGCTAAAACTTTTTCAGATGGAATATTATGGAGAAATCTGGGTGCACACTTCAGAAAATATCTGAGAAGGGGAACAGAGAAAATTTACCAAAATGTTACCAGGACTGAGGAACCTCACTTCTGAGGTAAGACTAAAACATTTAGGAGTGTTCTCCTTACAGCAGAGAAGGTTAGCAGGTGATGAAGCTATTTCCCTCTGGCAAGTGGATTCCAGATCATTGTAAAAATATCTGGAGTTTAAGTTTAAGTATTAGTGTCACAAGTAGGCCTACATTAATACTGCAGTGAAATTATTGTAAAAATTCCATAGTTGCCACATTCCGCCTCCAGTTCAGGTACACTGAGGGAAAATTTAGCATGGGCAATGCCAACTCATCTTTCAGACAAGACTGGGGGAAACTCATACAGAGACTGACAGAACATACAGACTCTACACAGGCAGTGTCCCAAGCTGGGAATTGAATCTGGATCCTTACCGCTGTAAGGCAACAATGTTAACCACCGTGCTGCTGTGCTATCCAGGGAAGATGAGAAGAATTCTTTCCACCTAGAGAGTTATTGGGATGTGGAATACTCTACCTGGCCAATTGGTGATGGGAACAGATTCCATAAATAATTTGACAAGGGCTTGGACAGATCATTGCCAATGAGAAACCTGCAGAGTTACAGAGAAAAATAGCATGGCTGCGTGATGTGACTGCTCAAAAATGCAGCACAGCCCTGATGGGTTGAATGGTCTCTTCCCGTATGTTAAGTTTATCTTTCTATGACTTTGGCAGTTTGGCTGTTGAATTGTGTTGTTAATGGCTTGTTGAGGATTGAGTTTCGAAGTCACTGTTTTTGCCCTTATTAATTCAGGCATTTTGGCTTTGACTACTGGTGAAATTGTGGTCCTTGTATTTCAGCAGAACTATGTGCAGAATGAGTTTAGCGTTGGCCTTATGTAAGGTTTTTCATGGTCCAAAGTCAACCTCTGAATTAAGGAAAGTGTTTTTTTACTTACTCCAGCAGCTTTTTAGGTTCTCGTCTGCCTCGGGGCCTCTTGTGGTGCCATGTTCAGATAGTGAATGAATGTTTTAAGTTGAATCTAACGAGAACTATTTCCAATCTGATTATATTGCTTCCGATTTGGCAGATGCCATTGTTATGATTAGCCTATAGCAAAACATAGGAGAAATAAAAAATTGAAAGGACGTGTTTTTGCTTCGGAAGGACTTAATAAGGAAGAAGTCTGCCACCAGATCCACCATGAAATTCAAAACAGATTTCAAGCCCAGAACTATTCCAAGGTATAATGTTTTCAAAAAAACATTCCAGAAGAAAGTATTTGTAGGATGATCTACACAACTATAAATGAGAACTGAAGTGAATGTTTTTATTTTTATCCTTCTTTATTATTTGGAGAGCTGTGTGATTGAGACAGTGGTGCTTTGGCTGACAGAGTGAATCCAACTGACTCCAGATAAGTGCAGGCCTGATTTAGGCACTGCTTTAGATTATCAAAGAAATCGCTCCCTTTCACATCTCATTCCGCTCTGTTGCAGTTCCTGCTGCTGGAAAATTTAAGTGCAAAATCTTGATCCTAGTGCACTGTTTCCTCAATGTGTGACTGCTGCCAATTTCACCCTGTCTGAGATAATCTTAATAGATAGTTGTATATTTTTAAAACTATCCAGTGTAACAAAATGTTTAATTTGTCCTGGGTCCCATCCTGCTGCTTCTCCAGCTGTTTGGAATGTGCTGTTACTTTGATCAGTCAATTGATAGTCTGAAGTGTAAATTTGATGAGTGTGGTTGATGCAAACATCTGGAGGGCGATTGTATCAGTCACTGACCTGTTGCTTGACTCAAGACAAGGAATTTGTAGATTTGCATTAAACATTTACAATTTGGATTCAGTCAACCTGTTGTACCCAGCTGTTTTCCTTCCGTTGACCTTTAATATACAGCTTGTTGGTAAATCCTGAAATCCAAGCTGAAGAGATTGTTTGGGTGACAGTTGCTTTAGAGGTTATATTCTTGAATAATGTGTGACACAAGCAGTCAAAACAACCATTCTTTGACACAGCGGGGGACATTCCCAAAGCTGGGATGGCAAATTGGGGTGGCATTGTGGCACAGTGGTTAGCACTGCTGCCTCACAGAGCCAGGGAGCCAGGTTTGATTCCCAGCTTGAGTCACTGTCCGTGGTGAGTCTGCATGTTCTCCCCGTGTCTGCGTGAGTTTCCTTTGGGTGCTCCAGTTTCCTTTTACAGTCCAAAGGTATGCAGCTTAGTGGATTGGCCATACTAAATTTTTCCTCAGTGCACCTGAACAGGCACTGGAGTGTGGCACCTAGAGGATTTTCACAGTAACTTCAATGCAGTGTTGATGTAAGCCTACTTGTGACTAATAAATAAACTTTAACTTTACCACATGTATTAAAAACAAGTAACCTTCGAAAATTCAAGTGCAAACTGCTGGAAATACTGAGCAGGTCTAACCGCATCCGTGGTGCGAGAAACAGAATTAATGTTTCAGGACAACGACTGCTCGTTAGAACTCATGGGCCTGAAAACTGTACTCTTTCTCTCTCCATAGGTGCTGCTTTGTCTGCCAAGCTCTTCCAGCAATTGCTATTTTTTATTTTAGAGTTCTAACACCTGCGGTATTTTCCTCTTGTTTTAACCCTTTTAACTGGTGCTAGGTTTAGTCAGTGTTGCTGGTTAGTCCTGAATACTGACGCATTTGCATTTTAAGTTGTGAGTCGCCATTTTAGTTATTGTGGGATGAACAATTCTGAAATCTGTAATAGCATTCTGCATTGTTGGTGATAGAAATGCACAGGTCGTCTATATAACTTTCAAAACACATGATATTTTAACTGGACTATTTTTCGCCCTGGATAACGCAGTGTTTGCAAGAGTGAATAACACAAAGGTACAACGTCCAGGTCATTAGGGGAGAGTTTACTCCTAAGAATTGCTTCAAAAGTGCTGAAATGAAAGATGGTATTTTAGAAAGCTGTGCCAGAACAACCTCCCTTAAACGCCACATCGTGTTCCCAGACATGATTTTATATACATTATGTGTTATGACTGGCATTAATGGTACCAGAGCAGCAGAGTTTCCAGATGTTAAGAGCTGACTTTATTCCATGCAGAAAGATGACATTTTCAATTATAGATTTTTTCACTCCAAATTCTTCACCCCATTCTTCTCTCAGAGTAGCTACCTCTTCCAAAAGGCCAAAGCACTTACAACCTTCGACACTGGGCAGGATTTTCTGGAACCTCCCTGTCAGAGGGGGGTCTTCTGGTCTTGACGAAGGCGAGCCCTGAAGCAGGGCTCTCCAGCAGTGCAGCTAGAGACCCCCCCAAATCTCACAGATCTCAGAGGGCCTGGAAAACTGCGGCACTGGCCAATAGCGAGCTGTCTCTGTTACTGAAAAATATGCCATTCGGATGGGGGTGGGCGGTAGTGCTGCGGGGAAGATCCTGCCAATGAATATTGGTCCTAGCCAATGCTACTGAGATACTGATATTTTCCAACAGGGACAACTGAACAACAACCCAGATATGGGTCTGAGGTGAACTGTATTCTCTATATCTGTAAAAGACAATTTTTCTGTCCATATTCTATTCAGAATGATGATTATCATGTTTTTGAGAGCATGGACTGCATTTATCTTTGCCATTCATTCTTCCTTGCCATAAATGTCAAGATTTAAGAGGGTCAAAGTTTTCCTTCCAGCGGGCTCTCTCCTGGAAATAATCTCTGGTGCTTGTGCTTTTCACCAAACAGTTAATTGGTAACTGTTTCTTTCTCTGTTTTAGCGACATAAAATATAAAACTGGAGTGTTCCACATGGTCGTGGACCAATAGTATAGAGACTCGGAGTTATCCAAGGATTGGAAACTACATTTCTGGACATTGATACTATTGTCCAAAGGATGAAATCAGTATTACTAGCTCTGCAGCAAGAGTTGCCATAATGCTGCCTAATGGAGAATAAAGTGCCATCTATGGAAGTCCCTTCTGGATTTTATGTCAGGGTTTACTCCCTTAGCTTTCTTCTCTCCCCAGTCATTCTACAAGGCAGTGAAGCTATTCACCCATAGCCTGGGGCCTGGTCCATGGGCATTTGGGTGTAACCACACTTTGATGGGCCTGTATACCATTCATCTGAGTTCCAAGCCTCATTTGAACATCCAAAAGTTTAACCTGGCCCAGTTTACATTTGTCACCACAAGGAGGCACTACATAAGACTTGCTGATGAAGAATCTATGTACAGACAAGAGAGGCTTATGCTCTTGGTTTCCTTTTCATCATAGTTACACTGCTAGCCAGCAATGGCAGGTGATATTGTGATATGTCTTTAAGGAATAGAAGCATGACATCACGAGAAGGAAACTGTGTCATGTGATCCAGCCTTAGTTTCAATTTTGCTTTGAGCTGAGCACACACACACAGCTCTGATATGCCTTCATGATTTACACATATGTACAATTGTTCTCATGTCCTTACTCTTAATAAATGAGCCCACAGTTTACCCAATCCCTGATGAGCAATTGTATCTTTTATGGTAAAGAAACTTTTATGTTATTATAATCACCTAACAGTGACAAGCTAGCTAACCAATACACACCACCCACGCGCTAACATGCATGACACATCACATCAATCAGAGACGTAGATAAATCATAGACACTGACATGGATTCTTTAGATCAAACACCCTGTTTCTGTGCTATATTTTGTGATACTACTTTGTTTGCTTCTTGATAAACTCTGTGATGTAGCGAATATACAGTAGTGATCAAAAACTTCACATCCTCTCATCATTTACTTATCAGTTCATGTGAATTTAAATAATTCAAAAATCATGCATATTTGATAAGAAGCTGAGACTGTTTGATTCCTACGGAGGCTGTGTCCTATATTTCACGGCGTGCTGGAATTCTAACAAACCAGCAGGTTTTCCTCAGCTATTCAACTCATTCCGGTGAGAATCTAACAAGATCATTACAACAGAAGGTCAGGATCCAATCACTAAAAGTCACTACTTCAGTGGCAGCTCACTGTAAGGCTGTGTTCACTTGTACGTGTGGACGATTCCTCCTTTTTAATTAGCTCTCACTATCCTGTCCAAAGCTGATTGAAGTTGCCGCAGTGCGTTGGTGGATAATCTCGAGGGGCAGACACCCCCGGTTTGAAATTAAACTGGCTCCAATTGGAAAAACAAAATTACAGCCAGTTTCCTCATCAAAGGAGTCTCTTTCTGTATAAACAGCACAAGCTTTGCGTTTTATAATCATAAAGTTAAACAAATATGAAAGGACCTGGAATCAAAACATTAATAACTCTAAGGTGTGAAAAGAAATGCAGGCGCATTGGGTTGGAACTGGGGGCAGTAAAGTGGGGCCCTCTTGCCCTTTGTGATCCTGGAGGATAAGCGTCTCTCCTGGTATGGTTCTGAGCCAGATATAACAAGAGATCCCAGCTACAGTCCTTGCCTGACATCAGCTGCCATTGGCATGAAGGAGGGCTGCAATTAGCCTCAATGTCCTTGACCAACAGAAAAGAAAAGTCCTCCTTACTGCTAACGTCCTGATTCCTGTGTGGAGTGTGTGTGGGCATTCCAGAAAGCAGGATTGGGTTTCTCACTTACAGTGTGGAGATGCCTGCATTGGACTGGGTAAACACAGTAACAAGTCTCACAACACCAGGTTAAAATCCAACAGGTTTATTTGGTAGAAAAGCCACTCACTTGACGAAGGGTCAGAGGCCCGAAAGTTAGTGGCTTTTGCTACCAAATAAACCTCTTGGACTTTAATCTGGTGTTGTGAAACTTCTTACCGTATTTCTCACTTACCTCACGTTAGACAGGGAGCTGAGGCACACAAACTATAGACTCAAGGCCCGAATTTAACTCTGTGTAAGTGAATGGGATCTAAGTGAGTTAAAATATCGCTGTCAGCAATCGCAGAAGCAGTTCCATCCGCTGGTTAGGAACTGGAGGAGTGTCAGTGTTCCAGCTTGAGATAGTTAGTGCAGGACCAAAGAAGCACTTAGATTTAGCTTTAATTGCTGGAGGACTGCACACCAACTCTGAACTGTATTCTAGCTTGGGTTATGTACTGGAGAACTGCCAGTACTCATGGAATCATACCCCAGCTTGGGTTTGAACACTGGCGCTGTACTGTACACTCTGCTGGAACCATGCTGGAACCTGGGTTAGGCACTGGAGGACTGCCAGTCCTCTCCAGCTACAGCCTAGCTTTCAGTGCCCTTAGGCAGACAGCAGTAACTGCAAGTAAAAAGAAAGGCTACTTCTACAGCTTAGGCTATTTCCTGGTCACTTACTTTCAAATCACAAGTGCATTTTGTTGCTCGGCATATCTGCAGTTCTGTAAAAATGAATTATTATGGATGCTGGAATCTGCAGTAAGAACAGAAAATACTGGAAAATCTCAGCATGTCTGACGGCATCTGTGGAGAGAGAATAGAGCCAATGTTTCGAGTAAGGCTCTAAGGAAGGATCATCCAGATTCAAAACATTAGCTCTGTTCTCCTTCCACAGATGCTGTCAGACCTGCTGAGGTTTTCCAGCACCTTCTGCTTCTTCTGCAGTTATGTCCATTTCTTATCAGTTTTGTTGATGGTAATTATTCCTGCTTATTAGTGAAGGTCAGTATTGGAAGATGGATCCACTTTATATTCAATATCCAGAGCTTTCAGGGCATAGGTTAGATGTATAAGCTCCTCTATACTTTTTACACGACAAGTTCATGTGTAGAATACAAATTACTTTCCTCGGTAACATGTCTTAATCCTATTTTAGAAAAGTGTCACAACACCACTTAGCATAGCCCTGAATGCTTCATATCCAGTGAATTGTTTTTGTAATGTGACTGTTCATACATGGTGAATTCAGCCAAGTTACACACACCAAGTTCACACAAATAGATGACTTCATCTGTTGTTGATTGGCCAGGACCTGAGAGGAATCACCTGACCATGATCTGTCCATGTGGATAGCGACACCGTTTAACAGCTGACCCAAAAGAATCACCCATGACAGTGTGGCACTCCGGCAGATCTCTCCACAAAGAGTGAATTTTCTGCAATCTTTGGGGATGGGGTCTGAGGTGGGCAAACAGCAAAGTGATGTTGTAAGATGTTGGATTGCATGGCTAACACCATTCACTGCCATGCCAGAGGTAACAGACAGCCTGGCCTCGAGCCCAATGGAACCATGTAAGTGGTCCATTAAGGTCCTGTTCCCACCCTTTCTGGCATTTACCAGCAGTGGGAATGGGGGTATCTTCTATGTTCCATGTGCAGACAGCCATGAGTACCCCAGGTGGCTTCCCAGTGGGCTCCAAGTTAGGGTATCCTCCTATTTGATCATTCTTTAACCCATGATGCCTACCCCATCTGTGGCAATGTCTCCCCCAAGACATCAGTGCCACCTGCCCTCACCCTCGCACAGTCACAACCTGTCACCAGCTTCCCAGACCCCAATTCTGACTGTCAGAGTGCCCAGCCATCGATGTGCCCGTGTCCTCCAACTGCAATTCCAGTTGTGGCCACTGCTCCTGGTGGCTCTGCTGAACTTGGATTGGAAAAGACAAATAATAAGACACTTGTGCAGATATAAGCAGATATAATGAACAGATTAGAAATGAAGAGTCCAAAAATAACAATTAAAAAAAAGATAAATCAATCAATCAGGCTTTGACTTGTCCCTGAGTTGGTGTAACATTGTAACTGTTATGATTTGTGATTCAGGTAGCACTGACTTCAACAGCTGAGCATTTGGTTTGCAGGTTCTGCAGGTTAGCTGAAAGGAATTGTCCTCTTTCCTTTTCAGCTCTGGTTTTGCTGACTAGTGAGTGACTTCCAGCAATCAGAGAGGGGGAGAGAATGAGACATTTTACCTGCAAGTAGTAGAGCTACCGAGTCAATGTTCCTTAGCACACATTAGAATTCGAACAACAGAGCGGCACACAGAGACCAGAATTCCGGCTGATTCTAAACCTCTTTTCTTGTGCATTCCTGGAAGGGGACAAACCGCAAACAGGTCTGGGACATTACTTACAAGATACGATTCCTGCCGAGATGATATAATGTGGAGATGCCGGCGTTGGACTGGGGTAGTCACAGTAAGAAGTCTCACAACACCTAATGAAGGAGCAGTCCTCAGAAAGCTTGTGATTCCAAATGAACCTGTTGGATTTTAATCCAGTATTGTGAGACTTCTTACTGTACTGAAATGCTAATCAGCTTCTACCATCGCATCAGAACATTATCGATCAGTATTGCTTCTCCTTTCGAAATACCTTTCTTCTGTCTGAAAAAGGGTATGACATTCTGTTGCCTCTCAAAACTGAGTACAAACACTCAGGAACTTTCCACTCAGTCACCAAAGTGCATTCACAGAATTTACATTCTCAACCATCTTTGGCTTGTATGGCCCATGTTAAAACACCTGTCTTATTAAAAGGTTCAATATGTCGATGTGTAATTTGGGGCAATGACCCACTGTTAGCCTGTAATAAATGTTTCTGAACAAAAGACTATTGGCTCTAGCAAGATTTCTTCGACACTAAGAGTTCCCAGATAAACACAAAATAACAGAGATGGGACCTCAACGTCACATTTTATCCAAAAGACGGTCCCTTGGACTGTGTACCATCCCCTCAGTACTGCACTAAAGTGTCAGCTCAATATTCTGGAATAGGACTTGAGACTTCAGTCTGATATAGAGGTGACAGTGCTATCACTAACAATGTTTTGGCTTCCTATGTTCAGAACTCTCGTTGAACTATCTGTTATATGTACCATAAAGTCTTTCTTGTGAGAGTGTTATCACAGAGCCATGCCTATGATGCAGCAATATGGAGACATTCACGGGGAATTTTTTAGTAAACATGAACCCTGTTGGGATAATGTAATGTAAACTCCGGCAGGCATAAATACATTTAAACACTTGCCAATCTTCCTTGAAACTTTCAAGATAAAATTCCTGCTTCTAGCAAACAATCATTTTGGAGCTTTGCTGCTGGGATTTCTACTGTCTTTATTTTCTTGTCTTTATTTTCTAGATACCAGCAATTCAAGGCACACAAGGTCTCACTGCGAATGTTGGAGAAGTGCTGGATGTATCAGTTGGGGTAGAGGGGTTTAGGAAAGTTATGAAATATTGCTGTCACTTCTGATTCATGGGTGTTCTCTTAAAGCAATTACTATTTTTGTGAATACATTTGATGGTTATGTGGCTATTTTGGTGAACTGAGTTTGTCGATTGGAACCCACATGTTGAGGTTTAGCCATTCAGTGATAGTGTCCGACTGAGAGATTAGCATTCAGGTGACATCAATGTAAGTTGAATTGGTCTCTGAACCCTTGTGTGATGTCAGGGAGATGTATTTAACTCTTTATTTCAAATGTCTTTTTAACCCTTCTTTCACAAGGAACACCATTGAATGGGGGCAGCTGATCAGCATTGACATTCAAGTGGCATGTATGTCACCTCAGTGGAAGTGGCAGAAGACAAGACATGCACAGCAGGAAGAGGTCCCTACATATTTTCTCAACTTAGACAAAGCAGTGCTTACATCATTATATGGTAGCAAAAGCTTCAAGTCTTATCTTCAATTCCTCTTGTTCCTGAGTGTACTGTCAGTTTCTGGAATGAATATAGTCACAGACCGAGGCAGAGATCATGGTCTGATATTTCAGAATGCTGGACTCATTCTTGCTGTGAATGGTTAGGCATCCCTTGAGGTGAAAGAGAATGGCATTGAGGATTGGGAGAGATATGGCAATAAGCCAACACTTTATTATTATTTCTAGAGTCTGTCAGTAATTAAAGGATCATAGCACATCTCCCACATCTTCCTTCTTCCCTGGCACATCACATTCATACTGATCCTCAGTAGCCGTCTGAAGTACCTGCTCCCTGCATCTTTATCTTCCAATAAGCTTTCAACCTCCTCCATCTTCTTGCCTCTCTGCCTTCCACTGTGTCCCTTTACTCTGCCTCCCATCGTCCTTGCACAACAATCCATCCCCATTTCCCCTCTTTATGTTTGTCCTTCCCCTCATTGCCCTGGTACAGTCTTCCTTCCCTTTTGCCCCTCTTTGTTTCATTATCTCCAACTCCCCACGCACCCCACGTTTTGTCGAACAGCTCATTCTGTGGTAGTGATGTTCTGTAGCAGTACCACAGCACAGTGATATCCTTATTGATAACGTGGGCTAGGAGCAGGAGCTGACCAACCCTTACAGAGGGTTGCTCATGAGTTATCACAATGTGAGCAACACAGTACTATGGCAGTTAGACTTGGTTTGTTGCACTCAGCTCAAAGTCATGAACAAACTGAGGTCTGCCTTGTGTGCATTGCACACATTTTCAAACAGGTTTGAGGTCAACATTTCCCACTGGTGTGACGTGAGATTGGAAAGTACGAGGAGAATCCAGTGAGCAGCTGTTTTAATGAACATCCCGTGAGATTTGAATGGATGTGAATGGAAATCATGCTACACAGCAGCTGGATGACCCACACATTGTCGTGAGAATTATACTGACGGATTTCTGACTTTTTACCTGCCGGTGGATTTTCCACGCCTGAGCACCATTAAGTGGGATGGGGAAATTCCACCCACAGAGTTAGTTCAGACACTGGGGGAGAATTTTCCCATCCCATTCCACCCACCATGGGAATTGTAGTGGGCAGGACATGGACCATGCAAAGGTCTGTTTATCTCAGGTGGGATTTTCCAGCCTTAGGATGAGCGAGCTATAAAATTCCACCCAGGCTTTATGGAATTCTCTGTGGGATAGATTGGGAGAATGAATAAATTATTGTACAGATGCCTTCAAAAGGAAAGTAGCTGGTTGAGTGGGGCTAATATTGACCAATGTTATCAGGTACTAAAAGTCTCCTGTAAATTGCATCCCTCGAAGAATAAGAGAGGAAGCTTCTAGAATTCCTTTTCTTTTACATTTGGAGATTGGTAGAGAGCTAGCAGGAAGGTGAGAATTGAAATTCCACACAGGATGCATGTTGTCTGCATGACACCAAATGTCCCTTTTTGGCTTTTTTTCATATGGTCAGATATTAAACTCCAAAGTGGTGGCAGATCATGGGCAGATAAGACAGCCTGACATCAATGGATGTTAATGTTACAGAAATAAAATTGTTCAAATGGCACTAGTGACTGTAATGGTCCCCAAAATATTATTTAAATGGACATACAACAGCTGCGACTCCACATCATCTTTCCTGATCTTCACGCTGCCCAACTTAATACACGCTTATCCCTTTAGTCCTTTTATCCTCATGTTGCCACTTCCCGTCTGAAGCTGCTGGTTCCTTGTTGGATTACAACTCTCTGGGTGCTGAGAGATTTTTGGCAGCTCGACCAGATTGACTGCCCCTTCATGAGAGAGCGGTGATGGTCGGATTCCAAAACTGATGAAGTGTGTTTTCGGAGAGGGAATGAAATGGTGGGGTAGAGGAGAGGGGGGGGGGGATATATTACAGAAGACAATGATGTCAAGATCAATCCAAATAAGAGGAGCTTACATTAAATCCTTTGTCCCTGAAAGTGAAAACAAATAAATGATTTCAGATATCTGAAATCAGAAGGTGAGCTTTATTCATTAAAATAAATTAATTCCAGGACAAAATATTGGGTTGTATCCCGGGATACTAAAGAGTGTTCTTTGTTACCTGAACATTACTGTATTGGTTTTGGATGCCAGACTTCCATTGACAGGAAAACCGGGTGTAATTCTTCAATCAGCGAAGACACTTCAGCCAACAAGGACCTGGCAAATTATTTCAGTTCTCTTAAAATCAACTGTATAAACGATTCCTCTGTCACTTGTTTAATTGATGCTTCTTATTTTCCACTACCCACAGGAGAAAGAATTCTATTCAATCTGGATGAAAGGATCTGAAGCCGGCACATTACCAGTGTAATCATGATCACAACCTCCTCTGTGCAAACGTGTTTCGGTAGATTTAAAGCAACGCTTCACCGGGCAACATCTATGTGTCAACATTATGCCTCAGTGTGAACAATGGCTTATCGTCTGGCTTCATCTTCTTGTCAGAAACCCGTCAAAATCACAGGAGTAGCAAACTGGGCTCGCACTGTATCATTCACCAAGAGCCCTCCTGGACCTTCCAGAAGAGCTCATCCTACCATCCAGCGGGACGTTAGGGAGGCCTGGAAGCTTTGCTGGAAGGGGATTATGCTGCTTCAGGAAGGCTAAAATTTCCTCCTTAACCCTAAGTAAGTATAGGGCAGGCTTAGGCCAGACTTCCACTGTCAAGAGACTGCCCATCAGCGTGAAGGTGGAAAAAGTGTACACCACTGCACAGCTGGAGAATGTTTCACACAGCATAGTAAAACACAGGCTGGGGTATGTTATACCAAAGACAACATAGGCTGGAGCATGATAGACACAGACTGGAGCTTTCTTATGCACAGTCTTATACAATTTGCATGATTCTTATAACAAACTGGATAATTAACATTGGAAATATGCTAAAGCATCTACTTCACATGAATACAGCATTATCACTGCCCTCCCACGTACCAATATAAAAATAGCACACTGATTTATGTTCAGACAGGGTTGCCTTTGAATATTTTGACATTGGAGTGGTGCGTTCCATCTAAAGCTCAGAACAAAGTTTATTTTTCCTGCTTTGTTCTTCAGAAAAGGTTCAAAAACATATTCCGAGCTGACTTATCAGATAATAGGGTTGGAGTTATTGCTGCTATCTGCATCTACTGGTGTTCAACAGCGCAATCCTTTGCTTTGAATAAAATTGTGTTTTCAAGGACAGGGGCCTTTAGATCAAAGTCTTGCCTCGAGGTATATTTCACCTAGCACATTGTCACAGCTTTGTTTAGCTTGGCTCTGAAAATACCTAAACAATCAAAGGAAATATTTATGGTCATAAAAGTTTCTGCAACCTTATGGATCTTTCTTTCCTTTAAACGCCACATAATGTTTTCAGATACAGATCCTTTTATATCCACTAGCCTCAGTCCTCATGGTCAGAAGTGTGGCTTCACCTATTCAACATATAAAGTATTTGTAGCCAATCCACATGTTGAACAGAGAACACTGAAAACTCTACTTTGTCCCAGTCATGTAATGTCATAGAATCGCAGAATCTCTACAGTGCAGAAGGAGGCCACTCGACCCCTCGAGCCTGCACCAGCAACACTCCCACCCATGCCCTATTTCCTTAACCCCGGGTGTTTACCTTGCTAATCTTCTTGCCATTGAGGGGCAAGATAACATGGCCAATCCATGCATTTTTTCCTGTGAGAGGAAACCAGGGCATGTAGAGGAAACTCATGCAGACATGAGTGGAATGTGCAAACTCCACACTGACAGTGACCTGAGGTTGGAATTGAGCTTCAGACTCTGGTGCTGTGAGGCAGCAGTGCTAATCTCTGTGCCACCATGCCTCCCCAATTTCAGGGCAAACAACATCATTATGTGATTTAAAATGGAAACATGAATGTGATACATGAGCAGTGGCACAGACACAGCATGGGTTTGTAATTATTATAGACTTAGAACATAGAACATAGAACATTACAGCGCAGTACAGGCCCTTCGGCCCTCGATGTTGCGCCGGCCAGCGGACCCTCTAACCTAAACTATTCCAATATCATCCATATGCCTATCCACCGAACATTTGAATGCCCCAAAAGTAGGCGAGTCCACAACTGCTGCAGGCAGGGCATTCCACGCCCTCACCACCCTCTGTGTAAAGAACCTGCCTCTGACATCCGTCCTATAACTACCACAAGGACTTAGGGCGAGATTTTCCAGCTGCGCTCACTGTGGTGTGAGGGATGGGAAAATTCTACCTTTACAATCCCTACATGCAGGAAGAGGCAATTTGGCCCAGCGAGTATGAATGGCAGGGAATCTCATAAAGATGTTCTTCACATCCTGAGGTTTATATCAGCAGTTACTCAAGGTGAGATCCCCTGTAAATATGGATACACCCTTTTAGTTTTCCTGCCCTAGCTTCCAAAAAGTATCTAAAGGAAAGCATTGGGAAAGTATGCTGTCATTGCAGGAAACTTTCTGATCTCCTGGTGGCAGACATGACAGAACTATAAGTCAACAGCTGCAGAAGATGTTTAGGACAAGTGCAGATTATCTAATTCCTGAGACTCTTTGATACTGCAATACTGGGATATGGCCTTGGTCTGACTGTGGTGGGGGAAAATCGATGGGCCAAATGGTCTCTTTCTGCACTGTAGGGATTCTATAAAATTCTATAATACAATAAACCAATAGGGAGGATGCTCTTGATTATTTTGACACTGTACGTGGATCTGTGTGGAAATCTCTTACTGGAAAGACACAGTAGCAATAAAAGATTTTGCAAGGAATTCCCAGAAAACCACAAGGGAACAATGGTTGAAAGAGGTTATGGATTGGTTAATTGATGCGTCAGTGAAAACAAATGGCTTTGGCTCTAATTTAGTCAATATATCATGGAACAGAAGCAAACCATTTCATCCACCAAGTCAGTACTAGTGTGTTTTCTCCGAAGAGCAGCCTCATCAGACTTTCCAACTGATGTGCTTTCTCTCCTTCTGCAGCAACTGCCTATGGTGGGGCTGAGGGCAGGGAGTAACTGAGACTCCGGAGAACTGAAGGGGTGCAGGCTCGGAATGAAGTTGGACATTTCACAGCTAGAGTACACTTTGGCACCTCCACGTAAATTCTGGGAGGAAGAAGAGAAAGCAATTTGAAACATTTTACAACTCTGCCTAGATATTATAATTAGATACACATGAAGCAGAATCAAGGTGCTGTTAGGACAATCTACCAATAGATATTATTTTCCTAGTGTGTGATTAATCTTCGAATACATGTGTAATGATAGCTCTCTCCTGGAAAAGCAGTGTCCTGTACAAAACACGCAATCTGTCTACAGCTTCCACATAACCTTTAAAGGAATGTTTTAAAATAAACCTATCCACTTTACTTTCAAAAATTATTCTAGGTTTGACTTCCATCATAGTTGTTGATTGCACATTTCATGCATCAGTGGAATATTCTCAATGGAATAAAAAGGTCTTTGATTTTTGATGATCTTAAATTTAGGCCTTTTAATTGCATTCTCCTAATTTTCCTTTGTATTTTACCAATCCTAATGTATTCTCACTTCCTGGCCATTTCCCACACCCTTCAATCTCCCTTTTCTTCCTGAAGTTGGTATGGTGCAGAAATAAAACATTCAGCTTTTCCAAATCTATTCATTTAATCCTCTTTTAAACTTAGTCGTGAGTTGTGCTTCAATCAAGCTTTGTGGAGGAAAGTTCCAACTTTTACCACACTCTTGAAAAAGACTTTTGTTCCCCTAACTTCCCCAGGAGCACACCATATATCTTGGCATCCAAAATGCCAGAAATTGGGATATATACACACAGTGGAATTCACTATGAGAATCTCATGGGGCCCAGTTAAGAAAGCCTACAGAGTACAAATGTCTCATTGTAAGGTCACTAAATATATCATGAAAGATAATTATTAAACATCAAAGGGAAGCAAGTTTAATGACTTCCAGGAAGAGCTGTCACATTTTTCTTTAGATTAGTGCTGCCTTATGTTGGAGTGCAGATCTCCCTCTATGTTATCAATGACAATGCGTCCAAACCGCAGGCTCACGAGCCTGTGCACTGCCAAGAACGTTCTGGAATGTATCTGGCATTTCTTCCAGTCTGGAGAAGACAGGTCATGTAATCAACTGTCTCCTTCTTTAACTCAGGAACCTGTTGGGCAGCCTTTCCCTCTTCTGTCCTGGATGCAGAGAGGAAATTGAACCTGCTCCATTTTCCTCCATGGCTCTCTGCATTCCCCCCCGGTAACGATTTACACTGAAAGGTAGAAAATCCATCCTTATCTCTCAAATCTTCCTTTTTACAATCTTTAGGCCTTGGAAATCTAAACTTGGTGTTACTCTATCACTATTTCTTCATTCACTTTGTTTCAATTTTCATTCTTCTGAATTTTTGTTGCTGTCTGGCATTTTTAATCTCAATCCTTCAGCAAAGTTACTCAACAAAGTATTCTTGCATCATGAATCTCAGCCGTTTGTGTTGCTGCAGCAAGAAATGGGATTCTGCTGTTTGCCACAAGAAAAGATTTGATCCCACTGAAGCAAAATTGAAACTGTGAGAGGGAATTTCCAATCCTTCCTTCCAGCATCCAATGGCAAGCTATCTCTACCATTAGAAAACACGCCAGGAGGACACCAGAAAATCCCACCCAATGCCTTTTTGTGGGATCATTATAAGAATGATACAGTAAATAGATTTAACATATTACAGAGATGTCACTGTAGCCATTGCCTTCATATAATCAACAAAAGCTCAGACAACTGCGACATGTATTAGAAACAGTTCAGAGAAGGTTTACTGAATGAATATCGGGAATGGAGGGTTATTGCATGAAGTAATGATAGACAGACTGGGTCTGTATTCACCGGAATTTAATACGTTCGTACATGTTCCTGATTAGTACGTTTGTATATGTTCCTGATTAGTACGTTCGTATATGTTCCTGATTAGTACGTTTGTATATGTTCCTGATTAGTTGTTCGTATGTGTTCCTGATTAGTACGTTCATATATGTTCCTGATTAATTTGTTCATATATGTTCCTGATTAGTACGTTCGTATATGTTCCTGATTAGTACGTTCGTATATGTTCCTGATTAGTTGTTCGTATGTGTTCCTGATTAGTACGTTCATATATGTTCCTGATTAATTTGTTCATATATGTTCCTGATTAGTACGTTCATATATGTTCCTTATTAGTACGTTCGTATATGTTCCTGATTAGTACGTTCGTATATGTTCCTGATTAGTACGTTCGTATATGTTCCTGATTAGTTGTTCGTATGTGTTCCTGATTAGTACGTTCACATATGTTCCTGATTAATTTGTTCATATATGTTCCTGATTAGTACGTTCGTATATGTTCCTTATTAGTATGTTCGTATATGTTCCTGATTAGTACGTTCGTATATGTTCCTGATTAATACATTCGTATATGTTCCTGATTAGTATGTTCGTATATGTTCCTGATTAATATGTTCGTATATGTTCCTGATTAGTACGTTCATATACGTTCCTGATTAGTTTGTTCGTATACGTTCCTGATTAGTACGTTCGTATATGTTCCTGATTAGTACGTTCGTATATGTTCCTGATTAATACGTTCGTATATGTTCCTGATTAGTGTGTTTTATATGTTCCTGATTAATATGTTCGTATATGTTCCTGATTAGTATGTTCGTATATGTTCCTGATTAGTTTGTTCGTATATGTTCCTGATTAGTACGTTCATATACGTTCCTGATTAGTTTGTTCGTATATGTTCCTGACTAGTACGTTCATATATGTTCCTGATTACTTTGTTCATATATGTTCCTGCTTAGTATGTTCGTATATGTTCCTGATTAGTTTGTTTGTATATGTTCCTGATTAGTACGTTCGTATATGTTCCTGATTAGTATGTTCGTATATATTCCTGATTAGTACGTTCGTATGTGTTTGACCTGTCAATGTCTTGGAAATTAACTTCTCCAAAAGGTGATGTCCAGGAACATTATTATTAAAGGTGTGGGCACAACAAAGGTGAATGGCATGCTGGCATAATGGTTAGCACTGTTGCCTCACAATGCCAAGGACCTGGATTTGATTCTCCCCAGGCTTATGTAGGTTTTCTCTGAGTGCTCCACTTTACTCCCACAGTTTGAAAGTTGTGCTGGTTAGGTGCATTGGCCAGACTAAATTCTCCCTCAATGTACCCAAACAGGTACTGGAGTGTGGCGACTAGGAATTTTCACAATAACTTCATTGCAGTGTTAATGTAAGACTATTTGTGACACTAATAAATAAATTTTAAACTTAAGAAATCAGAGGAAGTCACTGGAGAGTGAGTGCAGAGGCTCACCTTTAAAGCTTCCTTAGCACGAAGATAGATAGAGAGGTACAGGATTAAAATATAACAGAATTGAATATGCATCGTCCAGATGGGAGTTGATTTGCTTGATTTATATTTGGACTTTGAAAGAAAACTTTAGGAACCTTGCCTCATGAGGGGACATGAGCAGATTGTTCATCTGTAGTAATTCCACCAAGACAAGTCTTCTATACCAAGAAACCCTTTATTGGAAACCAAAGAAAGAACCACACTCGTGGCTAAACAAGTCTGTACCCAGGGACCTACAACAATGGCCCAGGTTACAGCAACAAGTTTCAACCCCTGATGTTCACTTCCCACTGAGCTAGCCTCCACTCACTCAATAAGGGGGTTTGTACTCCATAAAGCCTACGGGAAGGTTTATTAATGATCCACTGTGCCCTTGCTGACCTTCATAACAGCGTCTACGGAAGCAACAGAATTGATGAGGGATATGATGTTATTGCATCTATAATTAGTATAAACTCTTGTGGGATCTTCCCATTCTTCAGTGATGGACAACCACAAGCAATAGCTCCACAGTGAATGAAGAAGGAGATAATTTTTGCTTCTGCCCAGTATTCAGTGGCATTCTGCCAGGAACTACAGACATTGTATATGGGTAGCATTGATCTGGGTTGTAAGTTCACACGAATGTTAAAATCACATTGCCAGGATAGTCAAAGGGCCGGCTGGCCTCCGGCACCCTCACAGAGTCAGTGCTTTCAGAAAAGAAGAGGAGGAAAGCAGAAGGTTAATAAGAAAAGAACACTAAGAGATTGAAGGTTTGAAAGCCCACAGAATTTATTGGTGACCGCCATTAGCTTCACAGGTGTGTGGAATGGAATCCAACGTGATAAACATGTGGGACTTGGTTCGATTTCTCAATCACAAACCACATCAGTGGCGGCATTTTTATCATTCACTCCTATCCCTCTTCAAAATCTACTCTTATCATGCAGCACATAGTCAGGCGCTTGCTCAGAAATTCCTCCCCTAGCAATAGTCATCTCCTGTGCTGGCTGTGGGTAAAAGGAGAACAAACAAACAGTCTGCCCCATTCAGTCCACATTCCATCGAGGCCAGAAACTAAAAGCAAGCAAAACAGACTGTGAATTCACATTGAATTTCAAATCTGAACACAGGGATCTTTATCACGGAACTTTCTTCAAATCTGTTACATCAAACATAAAACACAGCCCAAGCAGTGAGAAGAGAATAAAGAAAGAATGTTATTTCTCTCGAGAGGAGATGGCAAAGATAATACAGGGTGCTCGAGATTTATAAAAGAAATCTATGGAAGTTCTGCTTCTTCTCTTAAAAGAGAAGCCTTTGAGGTGATCCAAATGAAGATGTTGAGAATGAATGGTGACTGCCAGTGTTGGCAAAGTTTTCATTATAGAATCACAGAATCTATTCATAGAATGCCTACAGTGCAGAAGGAGGGTATTCAGGATATCAAGCCTGCACCAATAACAATCCCAAACAGGCTCTATTCCTGTAACCTCACGCATCTACCCTCCTAGTATCTGTGACACTAAGGGGCAATTCTGCATGGCCAATCAACCTAACCCACAAGTCTTTGGAGCGTGGGAGAGAACCGGAGCACCCGAAGGACACCCACCTATTATGGTAAAGGGTTGAAATACCAAGCTTCACTTTCAGAATGAGGAGATTTGTTTTGCTTGGCATGTTAATTAATGGCGGAAAAGTTTATGCAACTCAGATGTGGTCAGGGATCTCATTCCTTTGTTATTAATAGTCTCAGTACTCCTTTGAGTCTGAAATGTGTTAAAGGAGTGGACTGGGTTCCAAGCAGCTTCATTTAGGAGTTTGCATGAAACCAGTGTTCGAGGACTAGGGGAAGGACGCTTGGTCACACCCAATAAATGGGCTGGCGAGGTGCTTGTGTGAAGGAGCTGCCTGGGGATGCCAAGGTGGAACCATTGTGCCTTGCAAGAGACTAACATACACCGACAGGCAACTCTCTAATATGGAGATAGAGAATCCAGGGTGCAGTTACTTACTCAAAGGAACTTCAGCAGCTTTAAGGCGAATGGATTTCACAGAGAGGAATAGCATTGTGCAGCAACGGGCAAGATGAGTTCTGAACTTAATTCAACAAAAGTTGTCAAATCCAGTAAAATGGTAAAACATCTAACAAGCTCAGAAAACTGTCTCCAAAATCTTCAACAGCATTATTTGTGAGACTCTGAGGACCTTTTTACTGTCCTGCCCTCCAAACTTGTATTGCCAGTGATTGTTTGGCAGGAGTAGTGAGAGAGGTACGGGCGAACATCGATTTAAAAGCTTGTACGCACCTTTATCAAGACAACCTTCCGGCTTAATATCTGCCCAGAATCAGGAATTCATAAGAAACGAGTTATCGATATCAGTAAACTATTCTCTCTCTGTAATGCTGTCACATGTTTGAGTTCCATGAGGGCAGTAAAAAGACAATAATCATGACATTTATGTGCCATGTGTAATAAAAATATAAAGTGAGAACACAGTTCCCATTCATAACTGGAAGACTTGAATAATACATAAAGCTAATATATTTGAAAAACTACAGCTGTGGTGCATGTGGCTTCTGATTATTAAAACAAAACCCCATGCAACAGATAGAATAGACATCAAACCCCCAAATCCAATAGACACCATCTCCCCAATCCAATAGACACCATCTTCCCCCAATCCAATAGATACCATCTCCCCCCAGTCCAATAGACACCATCTCCCCCAGTCCAATAGATACCATCTACCCCCCAAATCCAATAGACACCTCCCCACCAATCCAATAGACATCATCTCCCCCAAATCCAACAGATACCACCCCCCCCAAATCCAATAGACACCATCCCCCCAACACAATAGACACCATCTCCCTCGAATCCAACAGATACCATCTCCCCAATCCAATAGACACCATCTCCCCCAATCCAATAGACACCATCTCCCCCTAATCCAATAGATACCATCTCCCCCACAAATCCAATAGACACCATCCCCCCAATCCAATAGACACCATCTCCCCAGTCCAATACACACAATCCCCCAAATGTTTTCTCTATCTAGTCGCTTTATAAAATCCCAAAAGCCTCAATCAATGCAGACACATGCTTGAAGAGCAGTAATTTTCAGAGTATGGGGAATATGTTGACCTGTGAAATTAAACTGACCAGCTCTTTGCCCCTTATGATTCACAATCACATCTTAATCTCCTCTATCCCAACAATACAGTCCGTTTCTCCTCGTAATCTTAACCCTTCGAGTCCTGATAACATTTTAATGCATTTGTGTTGTATTCTTTTCAAGATCAGTATATTCTTTCCAATGTGTGGTGCCCAGAACTGTGCGTAATGCTCCAAATGTGAATTTGTATAGAAGCAGCAACACTTCCCCCCCCCTTTATGTTCCAACCATTGAGATAAAAAGGCAAACATTCCATTTGTCATTTTGATTATTTTTTTGTACCTGACTTCTAAATTTGTTTGGGTCTCCACCGTTTGTAGTCTTACACAATTTGTGAAAAATATTCAGTAATATCCTTTCTTCTCTAAAACGGATGGCTTTATTTGGATTCATGTCTATCTGCCAGTTCTCTCCACTCTATCTTTCTGCATTCAGTAAATTTGGATATATAGCTCACTAATGTGATTAATAAGTGAGTAGCCCCAGCACAAATTCTTGTGGGGCAATATTCATATTTTCTCCCAATTTGAGAATACACCCATTATTCCTATTCTCTGACTTTCACTCCTCAACTAATCTCCTAACCCGGGTCAATCACTTCAATTCTATGTACTTTAATTTTAACTAACTGTCTCTTATGGGAAACGTTTCCAAATACCTCTCTCTGAAGGTCCATATTATCCACCTCTGTAGATATCATTGTGTCTACTATTTTAGTTACTGACTCCAAAAATTCAATGAGTTCATTAGATATGACCTACCATATACAAGTAGACCTTTTTTTTCTACCAGTTCAAATTTCCATAGAACCTTTGCAGTGCTGAAAGAGGCCATTTGACTCATCAAGTTTGCACCAACTCTCTAAAAGTATATCTCACCCAGGCCCTCTGCCCAATCCCTGTAATCTCACACATTTACTTTCAAATAAATCAGTTGGATTTAAAATTGGTGTTGCCAGATTCTTACTGAGTTGACCCCAGTCCAACGCCAGCATCTCTACATCATCTCACATATTTACCACGGCTAATTCCCCCTAACCTACACATCTTTGCATATTAAGGAGCAAATTAGCATGGCCAATCCACCTAACCTGCACATTTTTCGACTGTGGGAAGAAACTGGAGCACCAGGAGGAAATCCACTTCGACACAGGGAGAAAGTGCAAACTCCACACAGATAATGGCCCAAGCTGGGAACTGAACCCAGTTCCAAGTGCTGCAAATCACTATGTCATTGTGTCCCGCTTTAAATACTCAGTCACTGTGTTCTTAATTGTAATATTGGTATTGCAATAACCTCCTCAGTACAGACATAGACTAACAGGACTAGAATTTCCAGATTTCTCTTTCGTACCTTTCTTCAATAATGGAGCTAGATTTGCACCTTCCAATCAAATGGGACAATTCCTGAATTTAGAAGAGTATGACTAAAGCATTTGCAACTTCCTAATTATTTTAAACCTCTGATGTGAAAACCACTAAGTCCTTTTGATTTATCAGAATTCAGCATCATTTTTTTTGACATTGCCTTCTTGCTTGTGTTCAATGAGTTTCACATTTTTGAAATAAGAGTGCCATTCTGACACTAATAAATGAATGTACCACCAACAGACTGTTAACATCATTCCAGTTCTTAATTGCTGACATTCAATTGGCGCATATTAAATATATAATGATTCTCATCAAAAGTCAAAAATTAGGGAACTGGTTTTCTCTCTCACTCCTTCATTGGTGGGGGCTCTCTTCTCCTCACTCACTGGTTAATGGATGTGTTCACATCCTAATACATTTGCTGGTGTTTATGTTTTGTTTTTTACTCATTGGTTTGTGGGAATATTTTCCTGTTCACTCACTGGTTAGTGCGTGCGTGCTTTTATCACCATGGTAAGTTGCTACTGGGGGATATTCAAACAGTGCAGCACTTTCTACAGAGCAACGAATATCAGGGTGAACAAAGAACTGGGAATGAATTAGATTGCTGCATCGTAACTGAATCAAGCTGAGTCTGATTCAAGAATTGTCCTTTAGAATACTGAATTCAATGTCAATTCAGCTATGGAAAGTAAAATAAAGAGAGAAAAATGGGATAGAGAGAAAAAGAACAGAAAGAAAGTGTTTTTAAAAATATTCTTTTTGAACCTCCAACAGTTATTAAAAGCTTGAAGAATGAAACTTTATGCTTATACATTTTAGATTTCAATGCCAGAAATAATATTTGGCTGAAATAAAGAAATTACACACAGTAAAAGGTGAGACTAAGAAGGTACTTGGAATTCTATGGCTGGTGATTTCCCTCCTGACTCTCTAAAATTTGCAGATGATACAAAGATGGGTGGGAAGATGAATTGTGAGAAGGATGCAGAGATGCTTCAGTGTGATTTGGACAGGCTGAGTATGAGGGCATCTGCATAGCAGGTGCAGTATAATGTGGATAAAAATGAGGTTATCCACTTTTGTATCAATAATAGCAAGACAGATTATTACTTGAATGGGTGTAAATTGAGAGAGGTGGATACGCAACGAGTCATTGGAGTCCTCGTGCATCAATCGCTGAAAGTAAGTGTGCAAGTTCTACAGGAAGTAAAAAAGGCAAATTATATATTGGTTTTCACAGCGAGAAGATTTGAGTATAAAGATAGAGATATTGTACTGTAATTGTACAGGATTTGGTCACATATGGAGTATTGCGTGTAGTTCTAATGTCCTTATCTGAAGAAGGATGTTCTTCTTATAGAGGGAATGTAGCAAAGGTTTATCAGACTGATTCCTGGAATGGCAGGTCTGTCATATGAAGAGAGACTAAATCAGTTAGTATTATAATCACTGGAGTTTAGAAAAGTGATGGGGGATCCCATAGAAACTTATAATGTTCTAATAGGATTAGAAAGGATAGATTCAAAAAGAACGTTCCCATGATGGGATCTCAAGTACCAGGGGCTGTAGTTTGAGGATAAGGAGTGAACTTTTTAGAACTGAGGTGAGGAGAAATTTCTTCACCCAGAGAGTGGAGAATGTGTGGAATTTATTACCACAGAATGTTATTGAGATCAAAATGTTATCTGATTTCAAGAAGAAATTAGATGTAGCTCTTGGGACTACAGGGATCAAGGGAATTGGGAGGAAGGGGGTCAGGACATTGAATTTGATGATCAGCCATGATCAAAATGAATGGTGGTGCAGGCTCGAAGGGCTGAATGGCCCACTCCTGCTTCTAGAGTCTATGTTTCTATGTTTCTAAGCCTATCACACGACACAAGCAAGGAGTAACATGGAATACTCTCCAGTTTATCCTTCTGACTGCAGCCCCAACAACAATTAAAAAGTTCATCATTATCAAGAACAAAGCAGCCTGCTTGATTGGCACTCCAATCTCCACCTTTAACATTCATTCCCTTCATCACCAGTGGCAGCAATGCATACTATCTACAAGATGCGCAGCAAAAATTCAACAAACCTCCTTCAACAACACCTTTTAAACTCACAATGTTACCATTTAGAAGGATAGGAGGTGCAGATGCCCTGGAGCACTACCAGCTGGAAGTTCCCCTTTAAGTCACTAACCATCTTGACTTGGAAATATCTTACCATTCCTTCACTGTCACTGAACCAAAATCCTGTTCCTAATAGCACTATGGGTGTACCTACACCATATGTGGTAGTTTAAGAATGCGGTTCACCACCAGCTTCACAAGGGCAATTCGGGAATGAGTGACAAATGTTGGCCTAGCCAACAATGTCCATATCTAATGAAAGAATAAATTAAAAAAAAATTTAATGGATAAGTGCTAATATCATGTTTAATCCACACCTGCATCAATGTACGAATGTCATGTCGAGGTTAGACAGGGAGATGATATTTTTGTACCATTTACAGAGGAGTGGCGTATCTCAGGCAGTAGCATCCGGTTTTCACATTTCATTGCACATCTTTTTTAGCCAGGCATTGCTTTCCAAGTTGCACATGGGTAATGGCAAGTACAATGAACATCCTTGTAATTGTCACAGTAAAATCTGGCCCAACGTGAGTTTGATAAAGTCCTGACATTACAAAGGTGATTAAATACAGATGAGATTACTTAATTCCACAACAATATACAGCACCAACGCTGGAGCTAACGTACGTTTGACAGTTCACTGTTTGCATCTCCTCCACCCTACCTAAAGACCATTCCAGTTATTATTCACATTTTTGTGAAGAAGTTAAAGTTTATTTATTTATTAGTCACAGGTAAGGCTTACATTAACACTGCAATGAATTTACTGTGAAATTCCCTCAGTTGCCACACTCTGTTTGGGTCAATGCACCTAACCCTTTCAGACTGTAGGAGGAAACTGGAGCACCCAGAGGACACCCACACAGGTAAGGGAAGAAATTCCATACAGACAGTGACCCAAGTCAGGAATTAAACCTGGGTCCCTGGCGCTGTGTGGCAACAGTGCCACAATGTGCCAACTGTGACACAATGCTGCCCCATTTTCTGGTGTCAGAATATGTCCTTTTACTGGTTTATGCCATGTCTTTTCATTCTGCAGTTATGGTGTAGGGCCATGGGTTTGTAAATTCTTTTTATTAGGTGTGTAAGGCCTATTAAATGATGCGTAGAATTGCACAGTGCTCACATCTGTATCCAGCTCTCTGATCTTCCGAGGAGTGGTTTCAATGCAAAACAGTGAAAGCATCTCAGACTGACTGGGATCATGTGTTTATCAAATTTAGAATCACATTTCTCAGGCTCTCAGATCTGGCTGTGATGGTCTATCCAGAATCAAACAACGCGTTTAGTACCGTTATTTACATTACTTGAGTTGTATAATAAATAGACTAGAGTTCAAAGCTTGCTCGATGGCAGCCATCCCTCACAGCAGATCTCCACACTTTCCAATTGGTAAAGTGACCCGGGTGTGGGGGAGACGGGCAGAGTTTGTGTTGGAGGTTTTACCGGAAGGAAGGTGCTGTTTCACTGTTGCACAAACTTAGATGAAATTCCCTTTAAAAGCAAAACTCTCCAAGCTGTTGTCAAAAATATTCACAAAGAACAGGTAAATCAGTGAATAAAATATCTTCGCTGAGCAGTTGTCTAATCGATACAACTTGCTGTCAGATAGCGAACAGTGGCTTGGTTTTATTTAACTTGGCAAATTTCATTTTCCACCTAGTTGTCTCCTTTCCCTTCCTGCTAGCTGTTAGCTAGCTGCTTGTTGCGGCAGAACTGATATTAGGCATTGGGAGGTCTTTGCTCCCTCAACTTAGTGTCCCCCCTTACAGTCAATTGTTAGTCGTAGATCCCATTGGTGAATACGACACAAGTTTCTGCTCTCAGGTTAAAGACCGGAGGGGGTAGTCAGATGGAAAGAAAAGGAGGAAAATCAGAACGAATGTACAAACTATGCCCTGAATGATGTATGAGGTAAAGGTACAATGCTGTACGCCGTTGAGGCAAAACCGAATGACCATGGTCTGAATTCCAGTCTGCAGTCTCGACTGGGAAGGACTTAGGCACTGTAGTTAGTCTTTGCAAACTTGAAATATGAAGGGTTGATAACAACCACAGTTCCTGTTCATGGGTAGTAACCCATTGGTTGGAAGTGTAGGTGAAGATGCCATGTGAAGATTGGATTGGGTTCATTAGAGATGACAACTGTTGCTGGGTCAAAATGTATGAATTGTCCAATGTGTGAATATGACACTCATTGCAAACCCTGGAACCAAATCACCAACCCAAGATATCAGGAACTTTGGACAGATATTAGAAGTAAGTGCTTGACAGAGAACTGGATGCTGGATTAAAGACTGACCTTTGTCTCTAGTACTGGTGTGTGAATCGAGAATGGTCTCACTTTTTCTGGCTGAGTTCTGTTCCTGCAGACTGAAAGCTTAATGCACTCAACGACTGATATTTAATTGGCAGTTTCACACGAAAAGGAGGCCACAAGGGAAGCAGGAAATGGAAAGAAAATACACTGGTATAATAGGGGTGCTAGTCTTATGTTAGGACAAAGACACTTTGAATAAATGTTATTTTGCATTGAATTGAACTCATATTATTCATGGGCTGGCTGTGCTAATTGGAACAGCATAGAGGTTACATTAATCTGCTCAGAATCAATGATCCACAGATCCTAGTAGGATGATATTCTTTTAACCTGTGCTCTACTTGACCTGAGAATGCTTGATGAGGCAGAACAAGGGCTCTCTATCTCTTGCTGATCTGTGTTGTGCCTGCTGCTGACACTGAGAGAAAATGCATCATTATCTTCACTGGTATCTCTTATTCTCGGACAGAACAAACTTTACAAAGAATAAGCCTGAGCAAGCCCAGTGAATGAAAAGATTCCCTCGTCCCATGTCCCACCTTCCCCTCCACACCACCTCCACCACCAACATCCCTCCAACCCATTTTCCTGAACTCTCCTCTCTTGCAGCCCTCAATCATGTGTAAATTGATAAAGTAGTTCATTGCTAGCACTCTTACTTGAGCCTGAAGGCTGTAAGTTTAAATCTTACCCCTGAAATGTCTTTGCTGTAAGAGGGAATGCTGAACTGTCAGAAGCATTGTCCTTCAAACAAGATGATAACGTAAGCTTTGCTTGGTTGGGTGGATAGAAAGATGTCTTAGCAATATTTGAAGAAGAACAAAGAGTTTCCCTGGTATCCTGGCCAACATTCCTCTCTCAAACAAAGGTGATGTTATTGGTCATTCCTCTCCTTTCAGTATGGGATCTTGCTTTGTACAACCTGTACATGCCTACGTAACAAGTGACTAGTTCAGAATAAAGGTCTTTCACCATTTGAATAATTACACTATTTAATGCATGCAGACTTGGCATTGTGATCACAAGTGTGCAAAGTCTGTCGATCATGGGGCCGGCACAATTTAACGATGTGGAACATGGTTTTGTTTGTTCACAAGAAAATGTCTTGTGGTAATGAAAGCGCCATTGGCAAAGAGGACCTCCCTTTCCCTCTTTGATTCAAGAGTGGGCACAGTGTTTCTCACTGCGATGTGGTCAGTCGAATTCAGGTCTGAGATGAGGTGATTTATGGGAACATCTGCTGCTCATGCCATGCCAGCGAGTTAAAAAGAAAATGTCAAAGGAATTCGAATGACAACATTGGATGTGTCCAATGTTCCAACATGATGTTGTTACAGCACAGCAGTCTGGTTTGAAATTTTTTGACGTAAGTGAAGCTACTGATCACGCACCTTCCATGAAAGACTTTGCTTGGGTATCTGGGGGAGTGGGGAAGGGAATATTCTTGCCACACAGTTAGGTGACTATTACAGCACTAGCTGTCTATGCATTACTGTGTTGTTTCATATGTCCACACCTGTTTTTCGCTCTTTGGGAAACAAGGGGGGGAAGTATTTGCAGGATTAGCAGACTGTTTATCAATCAGTCTGGCCACATCATGAATGTTCCTCCCATGGCCAACAGGTCCTGTAGTAGGTCTTTAACCCAGAGTTCTGGCTCTGAGAGCCCCTCAGCTTTGCTAATGGATAGGGCAGTGCACTCTCTGTCCAGACACCTGTAAGAGGTCTGACAACGCCAATTTTAAATCCAACCGATTTATTTGATAGTAAACTTGCAAGCTTTTGGCCTTTGTAGCCTTCCTCAGGCGAATGAGGTGTTCTCAGGCGAATGAGGTGAACGCCTCATTCGCCTGAGGAAGGCTACAAAGCTGAAAGCTTGCAAGTTTATTATCAAATAAATCAGTTGGAATTAAAATTGTTGTTGTCAAACCTCTTACTGAGTTTACCCCAGTCCAATGCCGGCATCTCTACATCAGACACCTGTATGCAGATGAAGGCCACAAGTAACTTTGTAGAGGACACCATGAAAATGTTTATAAGCTTCCCTGATTGACATGTTATGCCATGGGATGGTAACAATGGTTCGTTCAACAGTTTTGCTATAGAAAATCCAATTAGTTCCCCTAAAGATGCACTGGGGGCCCCTCATACTTTTGGGACGTGTTGGCTGCTATTGATAAGGGTTGGTCAGTTTTGATTATCTGTAAGGCATTGAGAACATTTCATGTAATTGGTTTTTCATGTTCATTAATATCATTCAGATATCAGGGGCATAGTCATGAACCCATCTTGCTGAGCAGATGAAACCACATTGTTTAGAATCAGGAGAAGCTCATTGTTAGATACTCAATGGGAACAATCCTCCCTTTATTCAAATTGCGAGTAACCTCAGTCTATACAATGCTACTCAGATAGCAACACAGAGAGCTGGGTGAGAACAAGATGTGAGTAGGTTATTTCTCAATGCCTTGCTTGGTGGGATTAGAAATGGTAAATGCATGGGGTTACGGTGTTACGGGTTATGGTAAATGGCCTGGCTGAGATGCTCTTTTGGAGAGTTGATGAACACTTGATGGGTCCAATGGCTCTCTTCTACACTGCAGGATTCTGTGGTTCTAAGATGCTATAAATACAAGTAGATCAGTTACATTTTGTACCAAGTGCCGAATAGAGCTAGTCAAATCCAACAACGGCATTTTGACCTGTTTCATTTGTTGCAATGTATGTATTTTCAAGACATTATACAAATGTTTTAGCCAATATCTATGCTGCTGGTAGTTTTGTTACTGAGATTTTTAACATGGTGTTATAGTTAAGTTACAGTACTGTCTGAAAGAGCTGTTGGTGATGTGATTAGTTAACTGAGATCTGATCATTCTTTAGTTTGGTTTGCTGGTTGCCTCATTAGTTTTGTCAATAAACCGTTCAGATCAAGATGATGCAGTGAAGATATTGATGCACTGTACTCGCCACTCTGATGGTGCGATAAGATACTACATCATTACAAACTCGTGCCTTGAGACAAGCATGGGCAGATGTCAGGAGCGTACGGGAGTGGAGGCTGTTGCAATGTAGCAGGATGAAACTAGGATATCTCAAGCTGAATAAGATGTTATGGTTGGTATTGCCCACACGAGGAAGTCAGAGGCTCCAATGCTTTGATGGATCTCTTATCTAATTAGGATAGGCCTTAACCTAGAATTAGAATCTTTGCTTGTCTTTGTCGACGTTTATGAATTTTAAACATGATGTAATTTTTTCCAAATAGCTATTGTATGAGCTCCATGAATGTATGACTGATGTACCCAGAAATGTTATGTTTGAACTAGAGCTTCCATTGAATGTGGGTTCCTGGAAATGATCTGTTTGTACAATCTGGCTCCGATCAGCCATTTTGTACCTGGCTCAACAGTTTATGGAAGACACAGTCTGCTTTCTCTGCCCCCAGGAGGCACTGGCACTTGCTGTGGAATGTGTTGTCTCTGTTTCCTTGCCCAACTGGCATCCCTCATACGTAGACCCATATGGGCAGGGAGTGCTGGCAGAGCAGTTTACTACAGAGGGCATTACATCCAACCACAAACCTGTCCTAATCTGAACCAGCAAGTAGAAATCTGGAGAGGATTCCTGGGCATTGTTCACTCCTTAATGAAAAGATTTATTTCTCAATGGTCAGTAAATAGCTAGGAATCAATTCAGATGATCAGTCGACTGGTATGTTGACTGAATTACTGCAGTAAATTGAAACATCCAAAAAAAGGTTGATTAACAACCAGAACTAACAACAGATCTTGGTGTACATGAGGGAATTCAACCAGCAGATGATGTCAGGACTGAAGCAGCAAAATCAATGTTGTTCTCTGAGACAGGATTTCACAAAAACCTAACTGAACTAACAAGGGTTGGTTGGGGAAGTTGGGGGCACAGAGTGTGTACAGTGTCCTGATGACTGAGTTATAAATATTTTTTCTTGTGTAGACTGGAGTCATACAGAACAAGAAGGACATTAGAATCCCTACAGTGCAGAAGGAGGCCATTCAGCCCATCAAGTATGTACCAATCACATTCCACTCAGGTCCTCTTCACATAACCCCATGCGTTTTCCTTGCTAATCCCCCTGATACTAAGGGGCAAATTATCTTAGCCAATCAACCTAATCTGCACAACTTTGGAGTGTGGGAGGAAATCAGACTACACAAAGGAAACGCACAAAGACACAGGGAGAAAGTGCAAACACCACACAGACAGTGACCTGAGGCTGGAATTAAACCTGAGTCCCTAGTATTGTGAATGCCACTGTGCTGCCCATTCTACTGGAGTAAAATTTCACTAAGGTGTTCTCCAGTTTTGCCTACTGCCACTCCATTTTATCTTATCCTCGAAAATTCTTCAGCTGAAAATTTGCACCATGTTTGTAGTATGGCATTGCTTGTAACTGATAAAGACGGTTATCGTTCATAAACTGCTACAATTACTTGTGGCATATTTTCGATTCTTTGCCTTCCTGGTTCCTTTAAATTTTATAAAGCACTTCTGTTTTCACAGAATAACTATTTTTAGCCAACGAGGTTTCAGTTTTGATGTGAACCATGTATTTCCACACTGTAAATGTTCAATTTGCAGCCTCTCCTATAAGCCCTTGAAATGTTCCAGTTTTATTTGATGGTTTTTCCAATCTATTTGAACTGTTTTAACTTGCATGGTTTTTTTTAAACAAGCTGTTCTGAAAGCTGCTCTGTTCACCGTTTTATCTCTTATTAACACGGTTCAGTGCTGGAGTTTTTCTAAGTTATCTTACAACAGGACAAGCTCCGTTGGTTATTAATTTACAAACTGGATTAAAATCACCACTCTAATGAAGGGACTAAGCATGTGTGCTGATAACATTTCAACGCCACAATTTCCTGAGAAAAAACCATTTTCACAAAGTTAGGTCTCAGCCTTATTTGCCAAACTAAACATGATCGGTCTACAACTATGGGGAGTTCATTAACCCTGTGGCCAAAATAAATGCAGCACTTGAATGGTTTTAAATGCAAGGTACCTTGCTCACCTCAAGCCTCTCTCACACTTTTTTTAATATCAATAGTACTTTGAACCGTCCTGTCTTCCTCCTTCTAAGGCCCAAATTCACTATCTTGCCTTTAGAACATAGAACATAGAACAATACAGCACAAACAGGCTCTTCGGCCCACGAGTTGTGCCGATCACATCTACCAATCCACAGACCTATCTATAACCTCCTATCCTATTCTTTTCCATATACTCATCCAGAAGTCTCTTAAAAGACCCCAGTGAGTTTGCCTCAACAACCTCCGATGGCAGTCGGTTCCATTTACTCACCACCCTCTGAGTGAAAAACCTACCCCTGACATCTCCTTTGTATTTGCTTCCCTGCACCTTAAATCTGTGTCCTCTCGTATTGACCATTTCCGCTCAAGGAAATAGTCTCTGAGAGTCCACCCTATCTATTCCTCTCAACATTTTATAAACCTCTATCAGGTCGCCTCTCAACCTACCTCTCTCCAGTGAGAAGAGTCCCAGCTCCCTCAACCTATCTTTATAAGGCCTGCCTCCCAATCCAGGCAGCCTTTCTGCATCTCTGTGCTAAAATCATTCTTTACCTTCAACTAGACTTCAAGATGTAGAGTATAAACCTACTCTGACCCCAGTAATATTCTGGTGATTGGGCAGGATCCATGGAGAGTGACTTACAACATCAGTGGCACTCATTTAGCCTTGTACTTACTGGCACAGATCACCAAACCCCAAGCTTTTCTGGTCAGACACCAGAAGATAGATTTATGGTGATCAGTGAAATTGTTAATGCAGACCTCCTGACCGGAGAATGGAGATCTTCAGAAACTTAGAAAACTAAATTGAAGAATCAACATTGGTGCTGTTGAGATGGTCCCACCTACATTGTAAATTACTGATAATTCATGTGAATGTACTATCTGTGCAAAGCATCCCTTCCTCTTTGCCACGGGAAGGCAATCTGTGCATCAAACATATTCACAACATTGTATCAAATTGCAGAAGGTAGCCAGTTTTTGTTTGTTAGGCATGTCTTTGGTTGCCTGGTTTTAGTGAATGTCTTTGATGCGAGATGGTGGGTAATGTCTGTGCAGGAGGCAACCTGTGCGTTGATCAAGCTGATTTTGGCTAATGCACAAAGGCCTTCAGTAATTAAAGGCAATGGAAACACAACAATGCTGACAGTAAACTTAACACAAAAGTGAAGATTTAAAACAACACCGGGGTAAACAACTTGGGTGTTCCAGCCACTTCAGGAACTGCAGTCTCCCTGCCTCCTTCTCCCTCAGCCAGGAGTGAAAGCAAAACTTATTATCTGCAAAAAATACAATTCAGGCCCACTGGTTTAAACTGATTGGACTCACAGGGCAGAGGCTGAAGGCCAAGTGAAGCAAGTACATATTGGGACACAGTAAATGCATAATCTCAGAATGAAATAGAATGGTAAGTGAGGTGTGGTTCAGGGGAGGAGCAGATTTACGTTTCTAGTTACCAAAATTCCCGACAACTGGGCTTTTCCTGTCAATCAGGCTCGCTGTAAGCAATATCAAAAAGAGAAAATGTGGGAAAATCTCAACAGGTCGAACAGCATCTGTGGAGAGAGAGAATAGAGTCAATGTTTTGATCCATTGGCTCTATTCTCTCTCCACAGATGCTGTTAGGCTTGCTGAGCTTCTCCAGTATTTGCTGTTTGTGTTGCAGATTTCCAGCTGTCATTTGCTTTTATCCGCTGTAAGCAAAACTGGCTGTTAAGATTGGTCAACGACTGTTGTCATGGTATCACGCCAAGATGGTAGAAAAAGGAAACAATTGCATTTAAAAAGTTCCTTTCGCAGCCTTAGAGCACTCTCAAAGAGTTTACTGTCAATAAAGCACTTCTGAAGTATTGATAACGTGGTTATGCCAATTGGAGCAGGCAAACAAATTCAAATACAATTAATAAATAATTAGAAATAGAAATGTAGAAGAGCAATTTTTACTGATGTTGAGAAATAAATATTGGTCATGACTCCAGAGTGTGTGTGGCATGGTGGGGTGAGGGTTTATCTGCTCTTTGATATACTGGAATGGGATCCTTTATGTTTACCCCTGAGACAACATAAAGCCTTTTGGTTTAAAGTCTCACCTGAGAAACAGCACTGTTAGCAGTGCAGCACTCCCTCAGCACTGCATTAGAATGTAGATTTTTGTATTTATGTTTCTGGCGTGGGATTGAGTCACAGGTGAACTAGTTGGACGTAGAAATTGATAGATGGAAAAAACTTCTTAAATGACACACACTCGGATTAATCCTGGTGAATACCAGGCCAGTAAGCCTTGTTCTGGCAAAGCAAGCAGTTCCAGTCCTTTCTGGGTCGAAGGATGAGCAGCATAGGAGTTTGCAGCTGCAATGTCACCTGATCCAGCCCAGCATCAAGAGTGAGGCTTTGGGATAGTAATGTTAGTCAGGATATGGGCTATTTCTGAATCATACCAAGAAATTTTTAAAGTTCTACTGAGTGACCAGAGCAGGCCGGATTTCTGTTTTAGTATCCATCCAATGGCCTATAACCTGTGATAATAATGTCTCTCAGTACTGCCTCGGAATGTTTGTCTATGGAGTAGAATGTCAACAAGGCTCTTCCAGTAATGTGTCTTAACAATATTCAATGACTTTCATGGGAGAGAGTTCCAAAGGTTCATCACCCTCAGAGAAAAAAATTCTTCTCATCTCTGTTTAAAATGGGCAACCCTTTATTTTAAACACTGATCCCTAGTTCCAGGTTTTCCCACAAGAGAAAACATCCTCTCAATATCCATCATGTCAAGATCCTTCAGGATCTTATATGCTTCAATCAAATCATCTTGTACTCTTTGAAAAGCCAGCAGATGGAAGCCTTGCCTATCCAAAAACATCCTAACATCGCACCCATTCCAGGTAATAATCCCATGAATATTCTCTGGTTTCCAAATGATTTACATCTTTCCTTAAATAATGAGACCAATACTGCACATAGTACTTCATGTGGTCTCATCAATACCCTGCATAACTGAAGCATAAACTCTACTTTTATATTCAATTCTCCTCACAATAAAAGATAACATGCTATTAGCTATTTATTTGCTAGGTATACCTACATGCTAAGCTTTTGTGATTCATGCACTAGGACACCCAGATCCCTCTGTACTTCATAACTTTGCGATCTCTCACTATTTCGATAATATGCTTTTTCCCTTCCTGTCAAAATGGACAATTTCACGTTTGCCCATATTAGACTCCATTTGATAGATCTCTGTCCACACGCTTAACTTATTTATGTCCCTTTGTTTCCTCTTCACGACTAATATTTCTACTTGCCTTTGTGTCATTGATAAAGTTATAAAGTTCCTTCAGTCCCTTCATCCAAGTCATTTATATAAATTGTAAAAATTTGAAGCCCAGATGGCACACCACGTGTCGCAGCCTGCCATCCAGAAAACACTCATTCATTACAACTCTGTTTCCTGCAGCTACGTTATTGCCTACACCATGAGCTTTTATCTTTTCAATAATCCTTGATCAAACAAAGTTATTGATGCCATTATTTCCAGTATTTCACCAATCTGCCGGAGGCAGCTAAGTTCAGCTTGGGAATGACACTGTTCTTGCATTATTCAGTGAAGGTTGTTGAACAATAATGAGGAACGGGAGCAACGCAAGTGTCGAAGGTGGTAGTTACAATCCCCACCATAGCTGACTAACATTCACTGCCTGAGCTTTAAGGTGAAGAATGGGTACACTGTTGGGCAGCTGTCACCCCCATAACACTTTGTCCTACTTGAATTGAGGTCTTACAAGAAGTATTGTCCCTCTGAAACTCTTATCTAAAGGAGCAGCTGTACTTATCAATTCTCAGGTCACACACAGCTAATTGCTTGGAACATTATGACATCCAACTAAAGTAATTCAATCCTCTGAATGCTGAACAATTACTCTGTGCTGCACTAGATATCAAATTATTTATTACAACACTGAGGCATTTTCACATTAAATGCTATATTTAAGCATTATGCTCATCCAGCTAGCTTTAAACTCTTTCTTATTATAGAGATCTTCCAGACAACTCAGCTTCATGCTTGATTTCTTTTCTTAGTGTTATTAGGGTTGATGTCATGGCTGACGGCAAAAGTATTTACAAAATGGAGTCCTTGCAAGTAATCTTAGATTGCACCGTGCAGTTTGAACATTGGCTTTTATTGCTCTGAGTATTGCGAGGTGAATTACATAAACTCCTGGGCGTAGCTGACATGACAAATAGGGTAGATAAGCCCAGGTTTATAATGCAAAAAACAAACAAACTGGAAAACTAGCAAACAGCAGGGAACATTACAGAAATAGACATTGAACTTTCACCTTTCAGATCAACAGGCTGTTGGAGGATGGAAAATATTGTCAATAGAAATGAAGAGACTGAGTTGGGGAAGATTAAGGAGATCAAGGAATAGAAAGAATGAGTAAATTTTAAGACAAAGAGTGGATTTGAACAGCAGGTGGTACTAGTCTTAGTTCCAACTCCACAAAGACACAGGAAGACACAACGCTAAACTAATGATGTGGAGGTGCCATTGTTGGACTGGGATGGGTACAGTAAAAGTCTCAGAACACTAGGTTGTGAGATTTCTCACTGTTACAACACTGAAATAGTCACACTGTTCTCCTCCCAATGCAGCTGGTGTCATGGAACTGCTATCTGTTGCATACTCAGTATCTCAGTTGCGAGTAATATCGAGTTTAGTCAGTGGATTTAAAGAATCCTAAAGTCACCGATTTACCATCAGAAATACCAAATGTGGAGCAGTGTTCTTCTTGCAGACTTTCTTATGCTGAGAAAAATCTTGGCAGAAGGTGAAGCCAAGCACTAAAACAGCACTGGATGTACTCAAACCAAGACAAGCACAAACCTTCTCACATCATCACTGCCATTAGATAACAGATTAAAGAAAATTTATACCTTTCATTACTGTTCCCAGTCCTCCTGCTGTCACAATAGCAGTCCTGGCAGAAGATAAAAGCAGTTCATTCATCTTTCAGTTCTATAATCTTCATTCATCAGATGAGGCTGCAGTATGATTCATTCACAGCTACCTCTGCTATGGTGAGGATTAACAGACACTGACAGTCTCCCAGGTACAGTGTCATTAGAAAGTGGCTTTTCACCCGCGAGGCCCCACATTCTCCAGCTTCTCAAGAAGTGTTTCTCCTCCTTGTTCGATAATCAATAGCAATTGGGAAGCCACTACGCAAATCTTTCATTAGAAATAGTCTTTATGTCTGTGTTGTATAGTGCGTTATCTTCAAATATCTCAAAATACACTACATACAAAGAATCACTTTGCACTGTTAAGTAGGATCCCACAGGCATCAATTTGTGCATACAACAACTGAATTAGCCATTGACTTTGATCATAGAATCCCAACAGTGCAGAAGGAGGCCATTCGGCCCATCGAGTTTGCACCGACCACAATCCCTCCTAGCTCCTATCCCCATAGCCCCGCATACTTAAAAAATAACAGGTTTTGCGATGTTAGTCTGAGGAATCAGATGATCTCCTAAAGGGCTGCTTGGAGTCAGTGGTCTGGACAGTATTTAAAAACTCTGTGACCAGCCTGAATGAGTACGCCACTACAGTAGCTGGCTTCATTAGTAATTGTGTCGAAGACTGTGAGCCAAAGAAGCAAAAAAGGGTTGTGAAGAAAGCCCAGTCCATTGACGTTGCCTATACTCCCCGCTGCGTAGGAAAAGCAGCCAGCATAATTAAGGACCCTGCGCAACCTGGACATTCTCTCTTCCACTTTCTTTTTTTGGGAAAAAGGTACAAAAGTCTGAGGTCACATACTAACCGACTCAAGAACAGCTTCTTCCCTGCTGCTGTCAGACTTTTGAATGGACTTTCCTTGTATGAAGTTGATCTTTCTCTACGACCTAGTTGTGACTGTAACACTATATTCTGCACTCTCTCATTTCCTTCTCTATAAATGGTATATTTTATCTGTATAGCGCGTTAAGAAACAATACTTTTCACTGTATATTAATACATGTGACAATAATAAATCAAATCAAATCAAATCAAAATTTACCCAGCTAGCTCCCATGCACGAAGTGGGAATTCAGCGTGACCAATCAGCCTATTGATGGTGATGATTGAGGATGGGCTGCTGGCCAGGATCAATCCATATTCTGCATCAGGGGAATCTCCTGGAAATTGGACCTGAGATTATATCCATGTCAATCACACACTAATAATGGATTTAAATTACCTTAGAAAGGCAAGGTAGTTTGAGTGATCTGGAATATCAGCACCTTAAGATACAAATGGTAAAGTGGAGCACTCTAGGTCTCTGAAAGTAATTCACATGGGAGGTGTGGTAATAATTCCTTAGGCATAAGGCTAGAAAATGCATGATCAGTTACTGATAGCTCTGACGCAGAGACTTTAAAATTAATTCATTTCAATTGCTCCGACACAAGTCAAAATTTCCTACAGATACCTGAGCTACAGGCTCTTGGGGAGAGGTGATTATCTAATTGCTGCGTGCAAACAGAGTACTGTGGGGGGACAAGTGGGGGGACAAGTGGGGGGACAAGTGGGGGGAGTCATTCACATCTAGCACCTTCCTCTTCCTCCTTTATGCAGATATTGGAGTAGAGAGGCAGGAACTGCCTAGAAGAATACGATTGCTACACTCCTGGCCTGGTTCTTCCACTCACAGCTGCTGAGAAAAAATACTTCGATCCAAAAAGACTAAAATGTTTAACTTTAACATTCGCCAAAGTTTACATTAATTTACATCCAGTTTCCATCAGTAACTCAGATAAAAGCAAAACACTACAGATACTGCAATCTGAAATAAAAACAGAAAATGCTGGAATTTCTCAGCAGGTCTGACAGCATCAGTGGGGACAGAAAAGAGCAAATATCAACTCTCAGAGCTATGATGAAGAAGGGTCATCTAGATTCAAAGCATTGGCTGTACCCCTTGCTCTGGAACCCATCCTCTTCACCTGCCGCCCCCACCTTTACTCTGCATCACCCCCACCTGCTGCCCCCACCTTTACTCTGCATCACCCCCACCTGCCGCCCCCCATTTTACTCTGCATCCCTGCCTGCCGCCCCCACCTTTACTCTGCATCACCCCCACCTGCTGCCCCCACCTTTACTCTGCATCACCCCCACCTGCCGCCCCACTTTACTCTGCCCCCCACCGCCGCCCCCACTTTACTCTGCACCCCCACCTGCCGGCCCCACCTTTACTCTGCATCCCTGCCTGCTTTACTCTGCACCCCCACCCGCCCCCCACTTTACTCTGCACCCCCCACCGCCGCCCCCACTTTACTCTGCACCCCCCACCCGCTGCCCCCACCTTTACTCTGCATCCCCCACCCCCACCTTTACTCTGCACCCCACCCGCCGCCCCCATTACTCTGCACCCCCACCTGCCGCCGCCCCCCACTTTACTCTGCACCCCACCCCCACCCTCCCCCCACTTTACTCTGCACCCCCACCCGCCCCCACCCCCCCCCGCTGCCCCACCTTTACTCTGCAACCCCCACCCCGCCCCCACCTTTACTCTGCACCCCCCACCCCTGCCCCCACCTTTACTCTGCATCCCTTCGCCACCCCACCTTTACTCTGCACCCCCACCCGCTGCCCCCACCTTTACTCTGCACCCCCCACCCGCCGCCCCCACCTTTACTCTGCATCACCCCCACCTGCCGCCCCCACCTTTACTCTGCACCCCCCACCCGCTGCCCCCACCTTTACTCTGCACCCCCACCCCAACTCTGCACCCCCACCCCCACCTTTACTCTGCACCCCCACCCGCCACCCCCACCTTTACTCTGCATCCCTTCGCCACCCCCACCTTTACTCTGCACCCCATGCCTGACACCCCCCCCACCTCTACTCTGCATCCTCCTACCTTTACTGTGCCTCCCTCCACTGCCCCCACCTTTACTCTACAACCCCTCGCTATCTTTACTCCGCACCCTCTCACCCGCTGCGCCCACTTTTATTCTGCACCTCTTCCCATCTTTACTTTGCCTGCCTCTGCCACCTCCACTTTTACTCTGCACCCCCGTTACCTTTAACTGTGCCTCCCTCTGTCACCCCCACCTTTACTCTGCCTCCCTCCACTGCCCACCTTTACTCTGCATCCCTCTTGCCCTCTGCCCCCACCTTTATGCAGCATGCCCACCATCCCATCTTTGCTCTGTACCCTGCCCCTTCCCCATCTTTAATCTGCTCCCTAACGAGATCGGCGCTTTCCATTTTAAACACGGGTAAGTACAGAGTGATAATCAGGTGCTGATTCCTGCTACCTGACCACCCTGTACTCTCACATGACATTTTATTGTTCCTAGACAATATTCTTTAAAGACTTCACCAAGATTAAGTGGAATTGTTTTCAGTATGATTATTCTCTTATTGAGCAGCAGTAACTAATCAGTGACTGCGAGATGCTTGCACTTTTCTAAATACTGCCAGTGTTGCTTTCATCTTGTGATTCTTTGGAGCTTGTCTATTGTCTGAGATTGAGCACCTTGAGACTGTAATTTATTAAAACCATTACTTGTTAACTATTACATACAGATTGCAGCCTCTGCACTAGGTTAGAAACTTCCCTCTATCCATATCTCTGTTACTCCATCATATGGTATTACATCACTATCATATGATTCAGCTATTCACCCATTACTCTACATATCTCCCTACACTGCAATCCCAATTATATATATCCCCATACACCCCCTACACTGTAGTTCCGATTATATACACCCACCATATCCCCTGTACACTGCAATCGCAATTATATATACCCCTTACACTATAATTCCAATTATATACACCTTTTCACATCCTCCCGACGTTGCAATCCCGATTATATACACCCTCCCACACTCCCCTACACTGTAATTCCTATTATATACACATTCCCACATCCCCCTTTAAACTGTAATTCCAATTATATACATCCTCCCATATTCCCCCCTTATAGTGTAATCCCAATTATATATGTCCTCCCATATTCTCCCTACAGTGTAATTCTGATTATACACACGCTCCCACATCTCCCCTGCACTGTAATTCTGTTTATAAACATCCTCCCACGTTTCCTCTAGATGCAATCCCGATTATATATACACCCTCCCACATCTCCCCTACACTGTAATTCTGTTTATAAACATCCTCCCACATTTCCCCTAGACTGCAATCCCGATTATATACATCCCCCACACTGTAAGCTCTATCAAAAAACCCTCCCACATTCCCCCCACATTATAATTCTGATTGTAATCATCCTCCGACATCTCCCCTACACTGCAATCCCGATTATATAACCCTCTTATATTTCTCCCCAGGACTTCACAGGGTTAGTTTCTAAGCTTTGGCCAGTCTCCCTGATCTTTTTCTGATCTCTTTGAGGTTGAGGACATTCTGCATTCTCTCTTTTATGAATACGAGTGTTCTTCTCTTGGGTGGCTATCAAGATTTGCCTTGTTTTTTTCGTCTTTATCTCCATCAGGATATGGGTAGTTTCTATTGACTTCCATTCCAAGGATATTAAGGTGCTGCAGTTTCTCCTCAGTTCTCTGATCTGTTTCAATCCTGTATGAATTTGGTTGTTGACTTCTTTTGATTATTTTTACATTCTTACCATTAGTTCCATACCCATACTTTTTCCCAGGACTTCAATGTTCTGTGTCTGAAGTTAAAGTTATGAGCTTGTTTGTTTCTCTGTTTTTCACTATTTCACGTTCTCAAGGTCATTCAAGTTTATATTAGGTTTAAATTCTGTTGTACAGATGGAAGTTCTGTTCTCAATCACTGCCATTTTTCGCAGTGAGGTTGGGTAACTCAGAGGAACTAAATTAAGATTTTCATTCTCATTCATCAAATCTTTGATGATTTGTACATCTCTCTCAGCTTCTTCATTTGCTTGACGATAATGAGGTGAGCTGGTGACACAAATGAATCTATATGACTTCACAAAATTTTGTAATAATTCTTCAGCAAATTAAAGACCATTTTCTGATACACAATGTCCAAAATGCCATGTGTTACATAAATTCTCTTCAGTGATTGACTGCCTCTGCTGTGACACCACGGTTTTGCGGTAACTGGTAAATGCTTAGTGATTAAGGATGCATATGCTTCAAACTCCTCGATGAAGCCTAAATCCTCTAGATTGGCTCCTCCTGATGGTATTTGTGACAGTTCATTTTTTGTTTGATACTTCTCTTGCACATACTGTGATGGAGACATATTTCATCCAGTTTGAAACGCTGGATTTGGGGCAACATCTTAGCTATTCCTTTCATGTTCAGAAGGGTGTCTAGTGGCTCATGATCTGTTTAGATTTTGAGCACAATTCCACCACGTATTCTGAGATTTTTCATGTATCCACATTACTGTCAATGCTTCTATTTTTCTACTATTGTTTTCTGTTTGTGAGGTATAGTAGTCTAGTCTACATTTGTCAGCTCTCTGCCCTTGAAATAAAACTGTCCCAAACCCGCAGATGATACATTTGTTGCTATTATGGTCAGTAACTCTAGTTCATAATATGCCAAGACTTCAGAATAGATTGGAAGTTCTCAATACTTTTGAAAGCATTTTGCTAGCCCATATTCTAGCAACACCTTTGACCCCGTCTCAACAGTTAGGTCAAAGGCTCATTGACTTCTATTCAATTTAGTAGGAATGTATCTATTTGGTTCACTATTGTGAGAAATCTTTGAAGCTCAGCCGTATTCCTGGGTTGGCAGATTCTGTGATTAGTTTTGTTTTTAGTGATTCCGGTGGCTTAGAAAACTGATCATGGTTTGGTGAACTCACACTTTTTTTCCAGTATTAAGTTTGCAGCCTGTAAGGATCTTAGAACCGCTCAAACTCTGTGGCCATGTTCTCTTCTAGTGAACCAGTGTAAAAGTATGTCTCCCATGTAGCACATTATTTCTTCCATGCCTTCTGGAGTATGAGACATTATTACTCTGGAAAAGTTCTGGAGCAGATACTATTCCAAAAGAAAGTCTACTGAAACAATAATGACTGCATGGCATTATAAACATGATCAACAATCTAAATTCTTTGTCCAGAAACAACTGCCAAAATACACCGGTTAAATAAACTAGTTTTGGCTAGTTTGGCAAGGCTCTCATCTATTGAAGCCTCTGGTGGATCTCACTTCCACTGATTTATTTAATTGAGTTTAATTCATGCAGATTCTGGTTGAGTTGTTTGGGTTTGGGACTGTAATCATGCCTGAACGTTGTTTTGCTAGCATGGTGACTGGGAAGATAACCCCTTGCTGTTGCATTTTTTCAACTTCTGCCTTGTCTTTGTTGAAAAATGGTAAAGGACTTTCTTTAAGATTAAAAATACAACTTGGCTTCGCATTTACTCATAATGTGATATGATTCTTGGTCTTCAACTAACCTGTAAACAATTTGAAAATTCATTTTGAAAAGTAACACTGTGGTTTTCATCAGCAAGTTAATCTACTTTCTAAATTAATTTCAGTTTTAGTTATACCTTTCTGCTGAGTAGATAGCTGTCTGAATTTTAAACAACACAGGAATGTTTGAGGTTTTCTCAGTCTATATTTCAGCTTTGTCAGAAGGCCTTTGATTTTTAAATTTGTCCCACAAGGATCCTGCAATTTGATAGATAAGTGTTGCAATGTAATCTGTTTGAGCCATTTTATATAAAGCAGTTCTGTACTTTGTAAGTCCTTTTTTCCCAATTGCTGCTGTTTTTGACTTGTTGTGAGCCTTCTACATTTTGGAACTGGAATTCACACGAGCACTCAGAGCTATGCTTCTCCCGAGCCTTTCGTCCCTGTTTCTGTGCTACTGCTGTTTGCTTCAAGTCTCTGCTCACTGGCTCTGTATCTCAGTTTTGCCATTTTGGTCAGAGTGTCTTTTTTTCTCTTCTTTCCTTCAGGGATCTCTTTCTATCATTTCCTGCTCTCTTACCGGCTGCCACCACATTTTATCATGAGGACGAGGTCTGGAGAGGGATTTAGGAACTGTCCATTTTCCCAATGAATACAGCTCAAGCCTGCAGTTTCTCAAAACCATCTCTCCTTACTTAAACCTTTTGGACCTCAACACGAGGTTGGAGCTTTTCTTTTAAGATCACACTTGCCTCTTATGGGCAGTATGTTGTTCAGTGGTGCCTCACAGCACCAGGGACCCAGGTTTGATTCTTGGCCTTGGGTTAACTGTTTGCATATTCTCCCTGTGTCTCCGTGGGTTTCCTCCCATAGTCCAAAGGTGTGCTTGTTAGATTGATTGTGGTGATAGGACCTAGGTGGGATTGTTGTCAGTGTAAACCCGCGCTGATTTTCAGTCATGCGATCAGACATTATTACTTCAGCATCAGCTATGCATCTAATGTTGACCCTTTACCCTACCGCATCGACTCTCCTCTCTAGGGAGTGTATTGTAGAACACCCCAGAACTGTTAAAGCAGAAAACACAGATATTCAACATCCAAAGCATCTCCTGGCCACCTCTCTCCTTCCCTTCAATCTGTGACAGAAAAACAATGATTAAGCTGTGTACAATGATGTACGTGCACCTGAAGAACATGTAGCTAGGTGCCATGAACCATCTGAGTGTGCAGGGAGCGGCAGCTTTGTGGGTTCTGAAGATGAGCGTTCTGTACAATAACAGTCTGTCGATCTCTCGGAGCCCTCAGCAAATTCAGCAATTCTGCAGAAGCTCAATGATCGCTGCCGTCGGATATCCCAATCTGTAGAGTTCCCCAGTCCTATGAAAACGGGATTCTTAACTGTTACCAAGCAAGTCATGGAGTTGGTTGATGAATCTCTTGCAAAGTACTGAAGTATCAATGAGAGTTTATACATTCTGCAGAGCAGGCACTTGGATCTGCAGTGCTTCCACTCTCCTGGTTCTGCTTTCATTCCTTCAGCACGCTGTTATTGAGCAAGCTAAAGATAGAAGAGCCATCTTATTTCTCAAAAGGGCACCAGTGTGCACAGAATGAGAATGGTTTCAATGGTTCCCAGAGCAGTTAATCTGTGCTGATTTCAGGTGATTAGAGGCATCTGCTTGCTTGAGAAGCTGGTGATAATGTAAAAAAATCTCTGGGCTGACTGCAGGAAGCTTCCAGACTTGGCTTTGTAATTTGGGGCAGATCCATCATCATAGACAGAAATGCATTGGGAGTGAAAAAGATGGCGATTTAGGCAGAATGCAAAGTGCCCAAAGTGTATGCAATTATTGATTATCTATTTTACACCAGGATTTGCATCCTAAACACAAAAGCATGCAGGAAATTCCAGGTAAAGACTCTTTGAATGTTGGCAGACAGAGCTTCAGTGTGATGTCTGATTCAACCATCAATATCAACCCTATTCGTTCACAGGATATGGACATAGTGAGTGGGCCAGGATTATTGCCCATCCCTGAAGGCATTTTAGAGTCAATCACACTGCGGTGAATCTGCAGGCCAGACCAGGTAAGGACAGCAGATGTCCTTCCCTAAAGGGCATTAATGAACTGGGATGTGTTTTCACAATTGATAATAGCTTCATGGTCATCAGTAATCTTTCAATTTCAGATTTTTATTGAATTCAAATTTCATCAGCTGCCTAGTGGGATTTGAAGCTGGTTCCCAGAGTGTTACCCTGGTTCTCTGGATTACTAGTCCAGTGACAATACAATGCCACTGGATGCTACAGTTTCAAAGAACAAAAAAGCACGGGAAACAGGCCCTTCGGCCCAACGAGCCCACACTGCCACCCCGATGTTCCTATTTCTACCCATGATCCCTGTCTATATTTATAGATTTATGCATTAGGACCGAATTTGAGACAATTTAGGGAGAATTTTTTCTGCCAATCAGTCTAAGAGCACAGCTGTGGGAGGAAACCGGAGCTCCCGAGAAAACCCATGCAAGCACGGGGAGAATGCGCAAACTCCCACAGACACAGGCCCAAATCCATGTAACTACACAGCACAGCAATAGTCACTGAGCTGTCGTGTTGCCCGTCAAATGGTCGAGGTCAAGTGTACACTAACGACGTGAAGCACTAGGATACTCTCAAAATCCAAGAGCAGCCCTCTCACGACACATCGCGTGTATGCCCCTTTTTGGCAAAGGCGGACCGAAGTACCTGTAGGATAAAACAATTATCTCAATATCATCAACAATTTACACACTTCCCAAGGAACTCCCAAGACTCATGATCCCTATTTTAAATCAGTTTTCTATATCCTTCCATTCCCATTCTGTTCATGTGCCCATCTAAGTATTTCTTAAATAACTCCAGAGTACCTGCCTCCACTACCTTACTTGGCAACGTGTTGTTTACCCCCACCACCCTCTGTGTGAAAAAACTCCCTCTAGCATCCAAATTATACCTTACCCCCCTCACCCTAAGCCCGTGACCTCTTGTGCTATTTGAGTCCATCCTAGGAAAAAGCTTAACCCTGTTTACTCTATCTATACCTCTTATAATCTTGTACACCTCTATTGGATCTCCTCTAAGTCTATGTCTTTTTAAGGAAAACAGCCCCAATTTGCCTAACCTCTCCTCATAACTCAGACCTTCCATACCAGGCAGCATCCTGGTAAACTTCCTCTGCACTCTCTCCAGAGTCTCCACGTCCTTCTGGTAGTAGGGCGACCAGAACTGGACGCTACAGGGATTGGGTCTATGTCGGATACTTGGTCAGAGAGTTGGTGCAGACTCAATGGGCTGAATTGTCTCCTTCTGCACCGTAAGGATTCTATCACAAAACACTACAGCATTCCTCCATGAATCCAGATCTGTACAGTGTGCTCTCAAACCTTTAGAACTTGAACCATGCACCTTGTGACTCAAAAGCAAGAAGATAAACTATAGTACAACTGGCATATAAACAATATAGATGAGAAAGCGGGTTAAGTGTTCTACAAATATTGTCTGTTATTCTCTTTTCCCCACCCACCTCAGGTAAGACAACGCTCAAAGCTTATCACCATTTCTTTCTGCCTTCACCTTTAGTCTTCTTTGTCATGTTCATCATGCTTACAGAAATCCCTGCATCTACAAGTGGCACAATGGCTAGTGCTGCTGTCTCAGCACCAGAGATCTGGGTTCAGTTCCTGGCTTGGGTCACTGTCTGTGCAGAGTTTGCACATTCTCTCCATGTTTAAGTGGGTTTCCTCTGAGTGCTCCAGTTTCCACCTACAGTCTAAAAGACATGCTGGTTAGGTGCATTAGCTGTGATAAATCCTCCCTCAGTAACCAAACAGGTGCTGGAGTGTGGTGACTAGGGGATTTTCACAGTAACTTCATTGCAGTGTTAATGTAAGCCTACTTGTGACAATAATACATAAACTATTGTTCTCTTGGGGCTGTAACCCATTCTGATTGCCACACTAAGTGGACTGCAAACAGTGAAATAATTCCTAACATTACAATATATTGACACTGAAATAAACACTGATGTTACAGTAATAAAAATACTGTAACAATGAAATAAACATTAGTATTATAGCAATAAATCAAGAATACATGGTGCATATTTTATTAAAATTTCAATAAAACAATGCTGCAGAGAACTGTGAAACAACTTAAAAATTGTACACTCCCTCCAATTCCAACCCTTCTTTAAACTTGCATTTGATTCAGTGCCTGACTTATTCATATCATTTTACCTATTTTATTAACACACAATTCTTACCAACGCCAGATTCTTCCACATCACTGGTTCAATTGTACATTCCAGCTGATTAAGTTCTCTATTCACTGCCCAATGGCTGTAAAATTTTAGCACACTCTGGATAATTCCATTCGAGAGGATATCAACAGCTGGGTACTAACCTGCTCACCTTCCTGGTCTGAATGGATTAGCTACAGACGCTAAATGGATTGATCCATTGAGACAATATAGCTTTTATTGACTTCTCCCCTAACCATGTCCTGTAGTTGCTTGACAATTGAAGCTCACTTATGATCTTCCTTTGGGCCAGGTTCCTGTCTTCATGGACAGATACCAAATGTTTCCAAAATGGAACACTTTTCCTTACAAACACTCAAATATAGATGCCCAGGTGTGTCAAATGCAGAGTAAAACTAAATCTTTCCCAACAATGAGGCTTAACTCAAACCAGCATAATTTCATTCCCAGAGAGTATTTATCAGCAACTTTTCACCTTCTTTGTGTCCTCTCTCTCCCAAGAGCACCAACATACATTTCCTTGGAAACCTCCTCTATGTAGTTCTGTTTATATATGTAGGCACTTCAGGAAATTATTAAGAAGCTATCTGGCCACACAACATAGGATAGTATTACAGGAGGGGACAATCTATAGAGAAACTGGATCACCAGAATCCAGGGAGAAAGCAAGAAAAGGAGGGCCAACAACTTAAACTTTACTCAGTTATTAACACATCCTCCTTGTAGATAAAAAAATTAAGTGTAGAGAAGGGGGAAAAAGAACTTTAAAAAGCGACAAACGGGAAAATGTCAAACCGCTACAATCCAGAGGCGGGAGAAGGGAAATCTTCATGAATGTAAACGATCTATTTGACTCATGTCCAAACCTCAAGTGTTTAACAATATGAAACTGGGTAGTATCTATGCAGCTGCTAAAGCCCTCTCGCACTGACAAACTTGCTCTGTGAGGCAGTGGGAGATTGAACAGGACATTGTGCTGTATAAGGTTTATTCTGTGCTCGGAACTGGGACACAAGGTTTGAGCAGCAACTTTACCTGACCGAGTACAAGATACTGTAACAAGAACCATTGATGTAAATCTATAAAACACTAAAATAAAACTAATATTAGTAAATGAAACCAGGGGTATAACTGGTGACCTAAATTGCTACAAATCAAACTCTTGTGAATTTCTAATACACCCAATGGTTGTACTGGTGTTGTGTGTTTGTGTCACTCCTTTAGGACTATTACCCAAATATCCAGCTTAACTAGGATAACCTGTCTAAATATCTTTCAGTAAATACAGCAGAGAGGAGATTACACGTCTGGCAGAAGGAAAGCATTCTATTTCACAACTGATTTATTGAAGTCTCTTATACAAATTCCACTGACTCCTACTTAATACCTTTTATGTTCTGCCCTTGATGAAAGGCCTGTGAGAACTTTACATCTTTCCCATCTCTAACCCCTTCAGTCCTGAAACAAATTCGCTCTCTCCTTCCTATCCACCCAATGGCATGGTTGGGTCCCAAGCTGCCCCATCCTGTATCTCATTCGCTATTCAAATATTGAGAACGATCAGCTGTTCAGCTACAGAAGGCATCGGTAAGAAGCCCCATTTAGATGGTCACACTTTCTCCCTTCCCAGACCTCTGCTGTTTGATATTCCTTCCTGCTGTGATTTTCCTTGGGTATTTTTCCCTACATAAAGGCACCAGACAAATAAATCTGGATGATGGAACAGGCAGACAAGTGTCCAAGATGAAGAAAGCAACACAATTGTTAATTCTCTTCTCCATAACAGTACAGGAGGGTGGTTTGAAGAGAGAATAGAAGCTCCTCTTGCTGGACCTCTGCTGATCTAGCAGTCTTGCCTGTTCCTTATGGTGAACCTACCTTACCGTTAGCACAATGGTTAGCACTGATGCCTCTCAGCACCAGGGACCCAGCTTCGATTCCCAGGTTGGGTCATTAGACAGAATGTGCGCATTCTCCCCATGTTTGCGTGGGTTTTTTCCAGGTGCTCCCGTTTCCTCCCACAGTCTGAAAGATGTGCTGGTTAGATGCATTGGCTATGCTAAATTCTCCTCCGTGTACCCAAGCAGGCACTGGAATGTGGTGACTTGATGATTTTCACTGTAACTTCATTGCAATGTTAATGTAAGCCTGCTTGTGGCTAATAAATAAACTTTAAGGTTCTCGTATTCCAGATGGAAATTCACTTGCTGACCAACACCTGGTCTGGAACACTACCTGTCTAGATACTCTTATAAGGGCCATAATTTTTAGGGGTTATTTTAACTTGGACCTGAAATAAATTGTTTCCCAAAAACAACAACTCGAACAAGGTGACAGTGTGGGATGTGCGAACTCCACGCGTTCATGTAATTCTCAGCTAGTGTTGGCTCTGATATACAAAGAAAACAGTACGGGAAACAGGCCCTTCGGCCCAATGAGCCAGCGCCGCCACCCTGATGATCCCATCTCTACCTGCGATCCCTGTCCATGTTTATAGATCAGTGGATTGAAAAACCAAATTTGAGACAATTTAGGGAGAATTTGTTTTGCCAATTAGCCTAAGAGCACATCTTTGGGATGTGGGAGGAAACTGGAGCACCCAGAGAAAACCCACGCAAGCACGGGGAGAATGCGCAAACTGTTGTTGTCTAAATAATGAGGCTAATTCTGCTCTTGCTTTTTATGCATAAATGCAAATTCAGGCAGGGAAGGATGCATGAATAAATGCAGAAATCCAAATGCTGCCATCCAAATAATGCTGTTGAAGGCCTGTGAGAACTTTACATCTTTTCCATCTCTAACCATGTCAGTCCTGAAACAAATTAGCTCTTTCCTTCCTATCATCCACCCAATGGCATGATTGGCTCCCAGGCTGCCCCATCCTGTACCTTAGCACATTACTTGCTATTTGAATATTGAGAATGATCAGCTTCACTGAAGCAATACTTTTGTCTGCCTCATCGAGTGCTGCAAAATCACTGTGCACGCCTAGTAGATAGCACTCAAAACTTGCTCCAGAAAGTCATCACAAGTCCACATATGCTAAATACTAATTAATGCCAATCAAGCTTGCTGGCACTGAAAATAAATATTACTAGTCTGGAATCTCATCCCTCCAGGTGTTAACTGTTGTTGGAGATTCTGAAAAAAATTGAGGTAAAAGATTAAATTATTAAAACTGTCTCTATTTTGTACTCAAGCCAATCTTTATTTCCATGTGTCGGATTTGACATTGAATTCATGGAGTCAAAGTTACACACCCTTCCTCTATCTCGAGCTTTGATATGCACAGCAACTTGTTATTCACTCAGTTACCAAATGCCTCATTCCTCTCATTGTGCAGTTTATCAGCTTTCAGTTTCAGAAACTTGTCACATGAAGATAAAATCTAAACATGCAAAGACAAGTCTAACAAAACTCAGGGAAGGTGATGGCTTAGTAGGATTATTGCTAAATTGTTAACTCAACTAAAGTTCTGGGGATCTGGGTTTGAATCCTGCTCATGACAGGTGGTGAATTTGAATTCAATAAAAAAAGTCTAGAATTAAGAATCTAAGATCATTGTTTTCATAGTGACTTCACTGCAGTGTTAATTAAGTGACTAATAAACTTTAGGGAAGGAAATTTGCCATCCACACCTGCTTTTGCCCACGTGACTCCAGTCACAGCTATGTGATTAATTCTCAACTGCCCTCCAAGGGCAACTAGGGATGGGCAATAAATGCCAGTCAGCCAGTGAAGCGAGTGCTATAAAATGCATAATGTGGATGTTACAGTAAATTATGGTTCATTGTCGCTTTTACAGGACGGAAAATTCCCAACGTGTGCTACAAGATGAAGCTACCATTTTCCCTGCTGTGTTCGTACCAGTGACTTTTAGCTAAACGAAACTCTGAAGACACCAGTTTCATAGGCTGCCCATCCAGGGTCAGACTGAGCAGTGGTTCTGTTTGGGTATCCCCGACTGATTCTAGGAGGCAGCATTGGGTCTGTTTTCTTTCCATTTTTGTGCCAAACAAGGAACTCAGCAGACACGGCCAAAGTTGTGACCCAATGAATTGAAGCATGCATCAAGGGATGGGTTCCAGGGAGATACACTCTTGAACAAAGATGCTTTTCAACAAAGTGGAAGTTACAATGTTCACAGATAAAATACAGACTGGCCAGGGCAGAGGCTTCTTCCAGTTACATGAACAAAACCAGGGAATTGGACATAAATAATACAGTGGAAAAAGGGCAGGGGACACATGGAGCCCACTGAAATGGTAGGCACTTATTATGGTTAGCAGGTAATCCCCAGCAGGAGAAATCTTGAACGTGGCCTCAACCACCCTTTCAACATGACCATTCCCTTCAAAAATGAAGGACAGTTTGACTAAGCAAGAACTGCACTTTATACAGTTATAAAACAGAATGAAGAGTTGAAAAATTAAACAGCCTGCTGGTAAACAGCAAGGCCAATGAGTTCCATTCTCATAACACAAGCCAGTTCACAGGGATAGGCAATTATACAAGCTCCAAGCTGCGCATATTTTACCCATTTAATTTGAAGTTTTGCAAAGGCCAGACAGCTTTAAGTAACCAAACTGTTTATTTAAAACAAAATTAAACAAAGCTGTCAGCAATGGATTATACTGAAAAGTCACTGCCAGTTTAGGTAGATTAATTCCTCCACTGTGTGACAAGTGCCTCTCCTGCAGCGTGGGAGTTGATAGCTATAAAACCACCAGTAAGTACACAATACATACTCCTCAAATCGAAAGCTGCTCACCATTATTTTTGTTTTTTTATAAACCAGACTAGTCTGGATCAAGGAGACGTGCTTGGCAGTTAACTGTCAGTCAACTGGTACATTCTCCATGACCATGCCTCTCAGAGTCTACTTGCCAACCAATCAATATTCTCTTATATATTATAAAGTGCTTATTCTCCCCATTGTACACCAAGGTGAAAAGCTTCAATGTGTCTCTTTGTCCAGCAATAAATCAAGTTACATTAAAAAAGGTGTCATGCTTCCAGAATATTCAATACAAATGGACTGTTACCAAGTAATTTAACCTTTCATTTCGCTGCTTGGTGATGAACTGTTAATCTCAGGTTTCTGAAGGAGAGCACTGAGTGAAGAATCTGATGTCAACAGCTCCATGGTTCATTATCGACACACACACGATGCAGGCAGCTTTCAACAAGCACGATTGGTCACACAGATGAGGGAGTGCTCTCCAAAAATGTGGCAGAATGTCCAGAAAACAATTAACTTTGGTTTTGTGAAATACCTCAACATTCTGAAATGTTCTATTCTACTTTAAACATGTGTTAAGTTTACATTTACTGTCCTGCCTTAGTAACCAGGTCTGTCAGCAGAGCTGTTGGAGGATTCCTACCAAGAGAAAAAGGGAAAATGTCAGCATTTCTTAAAGAGAAAAATATAACAGATATAATGGAATACATTTTGGGGATGGGTAGAATCTAATCCTGAACAGGAAGTTGATAGAGTTAGGCTGGCCACTATGATTAAGTCTTCACCGAATTCAGTAAAGCATAAAACTGAGCAAAGAGTGAAACAAGAAAGCAGCCTCACCCTGACACTTACATAGAATCCCTACAGTGTAGCAGGAGACCATTCAGCCCATTGAGTCTGTACTGGTCACAATCCCATCCAGGCCCTATTCCCATAACCCCACTAATCCCCCTGACACTAGGGTCAGTTTAGCATGGCTAATCAACCTAAGTCGCACATCTTTGTACTGGGAGAAAACCAGAGCACCCAGAGGAAACTCACACAGACACAAGGAGAATATGCAAATTCCATACAGACAGTAACCTAAAGCCGGAATTGAACCCAAGTCCCTGGTGCTGTGAGGCAACAGTGCTAACCACTCTGTCATAGGCAGGTTAGGTCAAAATTAAACTTCTTAGATCACAACCTATTTCTCGCACATGGCTCTCTCTCACAAGATGATCCTGTTCACAGCTCAAGATTGTAATCAATAAAGTACCTCCCCTACAACCAGGCCTGGATCCTGAGATACTTTCAAAGATGTGTAGTTTAGGTGGATTAATCATGGTAAATAGGCAGGGATAGAGGGGAGGGTGTGGGTAGGATGGATGATCTTTCAGAATTGGTAAACACTTGATTTGCCAAATGGTCTCTTTCTGCACTGTAGTGATTCTATGATCCTCCCCATGACCATGACCCGACTCCCGAGGTACTCTCCTACAACTATGTTTGAATATTTAGGTATTCCTTACAACTAGGTCAGGATGCTGAGGTATGTCACATCTTCCAGATATCTCAAAGTATTTCACACAAAAATTATTTTGATTGACATTTATTATTATTTGATTGATCATAGAAGCCAGAATGAATAGAACTTGGATCACGTACTTATTCCTATCAACATTGAGGAAGAAGTGTTTGTAGGACTACGGGAGAACGCTATTCCCTTTGATTAATGTCATAACATCTTCTACATTCACCTAGACAGGGAGTTAGAATCTCACTTCAATTCTCAAAGTTGATACAGTTTTATCGCAGTACTACAACAGGTCATCAGTTCTCCAGAATAGGAGGCCAAGACCCTTTTGAATCAGGCAAGTGTGCTCCAACTAACATACAAGAAGCTAGCAGGCCACAAACTTCAGGCAAAATCTTGGGTAAAACTGGGTTATGAATAAGAAGTTGGCTGAAAGAGAATGCAGCAGACACTAGTTCAGGGAACACTGGCAAATTGGAGTGAAGTGCCCCAGAGATCAATGCTGGGTTCCTAAGACAGGATCTAAATCAGTGATGGGCAATCTGTGGGCTGGGGGTCACATGTGGCTCGAGATATTTTGCTGACTGTTGCCCATGTGTAGGGTTGCCACATTCTGCTGAGTTTTCTGTGCAGTTTTTTTCCCTACCAGTATGAGTGAAGTGATTCACACTTAAAACACAGGCAAGTGAAGTGAAGTATATGCTGATTGCTCAGTGACTGTGAACCGTGCACTCCCTAGGTCATATTTCTTTTGGTTTTACCATCTGAAGTTGATGATGGTTCTAATAATATATAAATGATCACATTTTCTATAATTTATGAAATATTTGGTGTGTATTAAATGTATTTAGTCTTATTCATGGAGTTCTGGCTGATGAACAAGCCTGATTTTAGTCATGTGATCTACGAGATGAAGGAGGACTTCTTGTCTAAACTGCCTACCACTGACTTAGATAAATAACTGTAATTTCTGCCCTGCAGTTGCCACATAGTAAGAAGTCTCACAACAGCTGGTTAAAAGTCCAACAGCTTTATTTGGTAGCAAAAGCCACAATCTTTCAGAGCACTGCTCCTTTATCAGATGAGTGGAATCTCAATTCATAAGTAGGGCATATAAAGACACAAACTCAATTTACAAAATAATGGTTGGAATTTACAGGTAATCAAGTCTTAAAGTTACAGACAATCTGAGTGGAGAGAGGGTTAAGCACAGGTTAAAGAGATGTGTATTGTCTCCAGCCAGGACAGTTAGTGAGATTTTGAAAGCCCAGGCAAATTGTGGGGGTTTATAGATAGCGTGACATGAACTCAAGATCCTGGTTGAGGCCATTCTCGTGTGTGGGGAACTTGGCTGTCAGTTTTTGCTCAGCGACTCTACGTCACCATGAAGGCTGCCTTGGAGAACGCTTACCTAAAGATCAGCGGCCAAATGCCCATGACTGCTGAAGTGTTCCCCAACAGGAAGAGAACACTCCTGCCTGGTGAATGTTATAGTGTTTGCATGGTCTCCCCAGTGTATCATGTCTCAGGACATCTTTTCCTGCAGTGTTTCAGGTACACAATGTTGGCCCAGTTGCAAGTGTACGTGCCGTGTATCTGGTGATGGTGTTCTCACGCAAGATGATGGCATCCGTGTCGATGATCCGGCATGTCTTGCAGAGGTTGCTGTGGCAGAGTTGTGTGATGTTATGGTCACTGTTCTCCTGAAGACTGGATAGTTTGCTGCAGACAAAGGTCTGTTTGAGGTTGTGCAGTTGTTTGAAGGCAAGAAGTGGGGATGGCCTTAGTAAGATGTTCATCTTCAATATGTTGAAAGCTTTGGAGAAGATGTCATAGCCTGTCTGATCTGGGGAATTACTGGACGACAAAGGGTAGTCTGTCCATGTCCTGTATAACCAAATTCTATGCACGAGGACAGCCTCAACCAGGATCTTGGATTTATACCACCACTTGCCTGGGTTTGGCTGGAGACAATCTCTCTAAACTGTGCTTAACCCTCTCTATATTGTCTGTATCTTTAAGACTTGATTATCTGTAAAGACTTGTATTCCAACCCATTATTTTGTAAATTAAGTTTGTGTCTTCATATGCACTGTTTGTGAGCAGAATTCCCACTCACCTGATGAAGAGGCAGCACTCCAAGCTTGTGGATTGTTCTACCAAATAGACTTTAACCTGGTGTTGACCGACTTCTTACTGTGCTTATCCTGCTCGAACACTGGCATCGCCACATCATTTGCCCATACACTCGGCTTGTCCAAATCATGCTGAAACATCTCTGCATCTTCTTTATATAGCTCCCACCCAACTTTTTAATCATCTGTAAATTTGGAGATAATTGTCTGATTTCAAGAAAAACGTTGTCTGATTAAGAAAAAATTGGATATAGCTCTAAGGACTAAAGGGGTTAAGGGCTTGGGGGAGGGTGTGCGAAATCAGGATATTGAATTTGATGATGAGCCATGATCAAAATGAATGGCAGAAAAGCCTCAAAGGGCTGAATGGTCTATTCCTGTTTCTAGTTTAAAAGTTCACAAAAGTAAATAACTGAAGTAGGGCAGCACGGTGGCACAGTGGTTAGCACTACTGCTTCACAGTGCCAGGGACCTAGGTTCAATTCCCAGCTTGGGTAACTGTCTGTGCAGTTCTTTGTTCTTCTTGTGCCTACGTGGATTACCTCTACCTACTCCAGTTTCCTCCCACAGTCTGAAAAGGTGTCCTGGTTAGGTGGAGTGGCCATGCTAAATTCTCCTCAGTGTACCCAAACAGGCACCAGAGTATGGCAACTTTCACAGTAACTCCATTGCAGTGTTAATGTAAGCCTACTTATGACAATAATAAATAAAGTTTAAAAACTAAATACCACTTTGTATCTAAAATTCTCCCAAATAACTCAGAATAAGAAAATCAGAAGAGGAGAATACTTGAGTAAAGAGTGGATATTTTGGATGCTGAAAACCCAAATCAAAAAAAGCAGGGAACTACAGCATGGTTGCAACAAAAGGGAGAGTTTAGGAAGGAGCAGGGAAGAGTAAAGGATTGGGAGTTCTGAAAGCAGAAACAAGTGGCCATCAGTAGTACCAGCACACAGAAAAGCTGCCTTTTCAGCAGCCCAGAACCATGTGAGGTCCCATGATAGATCATCACCAACTGAAGCAGGGCTGCATCTGAAAGCAAAAGGGCAGAACTTTAATAGTGAAATAAATGGGATACAGGGATCTTGGGGAAAGGGCAAGAGTGTATAGGACTTTGTTAATTTGAATGAACTGCAATTAGCAGTGGAGGCAAAAAAAAATTCAAGTCCAATGAAGCAATGAAGGAACTGAAGGAGAATGACAACAGATCCAATTGGATAGGAACATGACTTATTGTTCTACACTGGAAATAAAAATGTGAAGGATGATATGAAAAATATCACAGCAGCTGAAAAGGGAACTGAAGTAGTTTGGGATTGGCATCAGGTTCAGCATCGACCATGTCCAGTGCTGCAATCAAAATCCCTACAATACAGGAGGCAGCCATTTGATCCATCGAGTCTGCATGAGCCTTGAACAGAGCATCTTACCCAGGCTCTATCCTCACATGCCCAGGTATTTACTTCATTAATCCCCCTAACCTTGGGACTCTAAGGAGCAGTTTAGCATGGCCAATCAACCTAATCTGCACATCCTTGGAGTGTGGGAGGAAACGCACGCAGACAGTTGGAGAACGTGCAAACTCCACACAGTGACCCAAAGCTGGAATTGAACCCAGTGCTAACCACTGTGCCACTAATAAAACATCTTGCGTTATTGGCTTGAATTTACATATGCAAACAACATCTTTTCTGTGTAAAGCCCACAACCCCTAACGTTAGGGCATGACAGTTTCATGGTCATTAGAATTTTAATCCAGATTATTTTTTTATTAAATTTAAATGTCACCATTTGCCATGGTGGGATCCAAACTCAGGCCCTCAGTGTTACCCTGGGTCTGTAAATTACTAGCCCAATGACAATACCATCATCTCACCAAAGGTCACCTGTCAAGAGTTATAAAGATTAGAAAAACATTGGACTCTCCAAACATGAGCAAAGATGAACAAAGGCAGGCGGGAGGAGGGGGGGGGGAACCTGGAAGGTGTACAGGTAGCAGGTCAACAGAAAAAAAAAATCATTTTAAACATTATTTCATGGCAGCAAGTCAAAGGACATGAGTAAAAACTGGGGGAACCAAAACCTGGACTGGGCTATAGTTGGAGGAAATGGAAATGATGGAATCATTCAAGAAGCTGATACGACGATAGACAGACAGAAGGGTACATTAGAAGGATGAGCTAGTTGTGTTGGGATGGCCTCTTCCATTAACTTCAGACCCTGTAGCTATATAACATAGGTGAATACCAATGTTCACCTTGATCCCACTCAAGTTTTTCATATTGCTTCAGGTATATTCATCAAATTAACAGCAAACTTTAAAATGGGTTTGAAATTATACCCAGGTAACAGGGGCTTCTGTGTCACCTAACACAAGGATGGATGAGCTACACTCAGGATGCATCACAAATACTGCAGATTTAAACACCCATTGATAAGAATGGGCAATATGCTTTCAGTGTTAATTACAGCACCAGCTTTTAAAGCACCAAGTGTATGAACAGGCCCCATACCTACCAATTAATACATTTTAGCTAACACTATAATATTTTCATAGAGTCATTAAGGCAACATTTCACTGAGTGTAGCATCAAGGAACTCTGAATTCAACAGAGGTCAGGGAAACCTCTCCACTGGTTGGAATCATAATCATAACTATCTTCCTTTGTGCTAGGTATTATGAATTCCTCAGGAGAGTGTCCTACACCCGCTTCATCAATAGTCTTCCCTCCGTCATAAGTGGAGACGGTTGCTGATGATTGCACAATGTTCAGCACCATTCACAACTCTTCAGATCCTGAAGCAGTCCATATCCAAATGCAAAGATCTGGACAACATTCAGGACTGAGTTATTAACAGCGAGTAACATTAGCAATACACAAGTGCCAGACTCAGAGAATCTAATCACCACCCCTCACATTCAATGGCATTACCATTACTGAATCCTCCACTCTCAACATCCTGAGGATTACTTTGATCAGAACTAAACTTTAGCGTAGTGAACATGCCCCTATCAATGGGGACAAAGTAGAAGTGGTCGAGAACTTCAAGTTTTTAGGTATTCAGATCACCAATAACCTGTCTTGGTCCTCTTTGTGCCGACACAATAGTTAAGCTGATTAATGCCTCTACTTTCTCAGAACAGTAATGAAATTTGGCATGTCTGCTACAACTCTCACCAATGTTTACAGATGCACCATAGAAAGTATCACAGCTTGGTATGGCTCCTGCTCGCCCAAGACCGCAAGAATCTACAAAGGATCGTGAATGAAGCATTGTCCATCACACAAACCAGCCTCCCATCTATTTACTCTGACTACACTTCCCACTGCCTTGGCAAAGCAGCCGCATAATTAAAGACCTCACGTACGCCGGACATTCTCTCTTCCACCTTCTTCCATTGAGAAAAAGATACAAAAGTCTGAGGTACCTACTGACTCAAGAACAGGTTTTTCTCTGCTGCTATCATACTTTTGAAAGGATCAACTTCGTTTTAAGCTGATCTTTCTCTACATCCTAGCTATGACTAACAATATATTCTGCACTCTCTTCCTTTTTTTTTCTCCAGTCTGTATTAACTATTTAGTTTTTTTTGTCTGTATTGCACACATGAAATACTAGTTTTCACTATATGCTGATACATGTGACAATAATAAATCAAATCAAAGGCTAGGGATCCTGCGACGAATAACTCACCTCCTGACTTCCCAAAGCCTGTGCATTATCTACAAGGCACAAGTCAGGATTGCGATGGAATACTCCCCACTTGCCTGGATGAATGCAGCTCCAACAACACTGAACTTCAGCATCATTCAGGACAAAGCAGTCTGCTTGTTCAGTACCCCAACCATCAGCTTAAACATTCATAGCTCCAAACTTACTCTGATTCATACCATCCAGGGCAAAGCAGCATGTTTGATTGTCACCCCTTCCACCAACACTCACTTCCTCCACCACAGATATACAATGGCAGCCATGTTTACCATCTACAAGATGCACTACAGCAGCTTAACAAGGCTCCTTCGATAGCACCTTCCAAACCCTTAACCTTTCCCTAGGACAAGGGCAGCAGATACCTGGGAACACCAATACTTGGAAGCTCCCCTGACCTGGAAAGATATTGCCATTCCTACACTACCTGAGACAAAATCCTGGAACTCCTTCCCTAACAGCACTGGGTGTACCTCCACCTCAGGAAGTGCAGTGGTTCAAAAAGGTAGCTCACCATCAGAGCAGTTTGGGATGGGCAAAAAAAATGCTGGCCTTGTCAGCAATGCCCATATCTGCTGACAACATGAAAATCATGTATTTAGCAAAGTAGATTCAAATGTTTTACTTAACTTGATCTGTCATCTCAACATCCAAACACTGCTACTGTGTCACCACAACACAGAAAAACATACTCCCCCGGCCCCCCATTTGTTCAACATGTTAATCAAAGTGACAACCCTGACTGATCTGCACTAATCTTGACACTTGGTAGTTGTTTTCGGACACTTGCCAAATGTTGCAAAGTTTGTAGTTTGTCTGAGAAAATACTTCAAACTTGATCAGTGGATGGATTGCAGATGTTTATTCACTTGTGTGGAAATGTAATTGGTCATTTATCAGTAACAAGGGCCTTATAAAAACTGCCAGTCAGCCAGTATAGACATCAGATTCCAGCTGTAAACATTCAAACCGTGTCAACTGCAAGACAGATTCCTCGGATATTTCTCCGTGAAACAGAATCTGTTTCAGGACTCAACTTGATGGAGTGATAAACCGCTGCTTAAACCAAGTAGGTTCACAATTTATGGCGATTTGTTTCTCTCCCTTCTGATGTGAGAAGATCACAGGCTCTCCAGTTTCCAGACTATAGTCACGGCACCCAGGACACTGTGTCCCTAATGAAGATCACTCACTCTAGTTTCCACTGCAGCAAGTAACTGATACACTGGTCCACAAATCCCCAACAAAATTCACAAGTACACCAATGTTATAATACAAACACTAATTCAACAGTGCAGACAGATCAAGAGACACAAACTCACACGGCCATTTGCATAAACTCTGTTACATAACAAAACTCCTCTAAATATCAGGAGCAGCCTCGTTTCTGCACAACAACTTTCAAATTATATCCCCTTCCAAATGCATTTCCTACTTAAACTTCTCTTTTCATTCACATTTGATTATGTTGCCTCCTATTCGTTTTGCTTTCTCCTTGAGACAAGTTCTCTCTCAATAGCTCCTAAAGTATTCTATATCCATAAACCATCTTGTAGCTTGGTGGTTATTATGCAAGTAAAAACAGTTCTGTGCTCAAGAGCTCAAAATCCATTACCTGCCATCACATCGGAGCTTCTCTATCAATTTCATTTTCACACCTTATCCTTATATTTCTCAATTCCCCGAGTGCCCCAAAATCTTTTCAATTTCAGTTTTGAACACAAGCAAATTGCTGAGCTGGGGTAGACAATTCAAAAGATTTAGAACCTTCCCAATATAGAAATTTCCCCTCATCTCAGTCCAAAACGGCTGACTCCTCATGAGACCGTGCTCCCCACTTCTAGATTCTTCAGCCAAGAAAGCCATCTCTCAGCATCTACACCACCAGCCCGTCTAAAAATTGTGTGTCTTTTATTTTGATAACCTCTCATGCTTCTAAATTCCAGAGGATATAAACCCATTCTGTTCAATCTCCCAACAAAACAACCTACATACTGCAGGAGTCAATCTAATAAACCCTTGATGTACTCTCTCCAAGGCAAGTAAATCCTTCCTTTAGGAAGGAGACCAAAACAGTACACGTTACTCCTGGTATGGTCTCCCAAAGCCCTGATAATTACTTTTGATTTTTGTTGTCAATGAGTTGTAGTAGAAACCATACCATTCCTGTTCCTAATTTTCTACCAGAGCTGCATGTTAATTTTGTGATTCATAAAACTTAGCTAATGTTTAAATCCCATCACAGCAGATGGCAGAATTTAAATTCAATCAGAATATCTGGAATGAGAATTTACTGATGACCATGAAACCATTATCAAATGTTGGAAAAACCCATCTGGTTCGCTAATGTCTTTTGGGAAGGAAATGTGCCACCCTTCCCTAGATATAGGATACTTTAGGAGCTATTGAGAGATATTGTAGATGACTTGTCTCAAGGAGAAAGCAGAACGAATAGCAGGCAACATAATCAAATGTGAATGAAAAAGGAAGTTTGGATAGGAAATGCATTTGGAAGGGGATACATGGCCTACATGTGACTCCAGAGCCAAGGCAATATGATTGACTCTTAACTGCCCTCTGAGGGCAATTCGGGATGGGCAATAAATGCTGGCCAGCTGGTGACACCCATGTCCCAAGAACAAATTTAAAAAAAACTTTTCCGATACTGTTGTTCTTCCCAAAATGAAGAGTTTATACTCCATTACGTGATGCATATTCTGGACTTAATGGCTACTGCAAGTATAAACCTGACAAAGCTCTTCAGAAAGTTTCCCACATCTACCAGAGTGTTGGTGCAAATACTCTCTCTTGGAGTAGTCAGCTATGTACATGAAAACAGATAACTATTTTGTGCTGTGTATACAAATATAGGAGTTTTGTAATGCAGTATGCATTTAATTAAGGACACATTAATGGATTCCTATTCCAAAATTTAGAAGCTCTTTAAACACCATTAGGTACTTCCCAGGAGACAATAGGTTGGGGAGTCTTGAATTAAAATTACAAGGCCATTTTACCAGACTTAGCTTGTCACAACTGTCCCGAATCCTGTTGATGTTACTACTGGGTGGGAAAAGCCCAGAGTGGAACCCTGGCTCAAAAAACTAACTTTTTATAGAAAATGTGGAGGAACAGAGTCACAGAACTGCTAATTAGCTTTAAAAGAAAAAACATTAATTAAATATGAAATGTTGGATTTCCCACTTTAACTTTGGTTACAGCAGCTGTCTCACACACAACACTTTGCTTTTCCCTTAAATTCTTCTGAACAATATGTTGGTCTCTGCTCAAATTCGTTTTTCTCAAGGCAATCCTTCTTTCTCAACTCCCTAGTTATCTGGGTTGTATCTGGATTTTGGGAAGTCTATCACTTTACAGCTAGCTCCCTTGTCCTGTCCAACTTGTCTTTTTCTGAAAGAGCTGAGAGATGTCAATTCCCCGGTTTCCTATCTTCAACTGCAATATCTTCAGCTAAGGCTAAACTCAAAAAGCCTAGCCACCTTGAAAGGGCCCCAGTTGCTAAGCAACAGTCACATAACTTATTTATTTTTCGCACAATAACCCTCCCTAAACACAATAGAAGCATAGTTTGAATTGAGCAAATCCCTACATGTACCAACACCTTTGTCCAGTGTGAATTTAATTACAAGTTTTCCCCTTTCTTATACAAAAGGATTAAAATAAGTCCACTTAAAACTATATTTCTAACAGTTACCAATATAAATACATATCTCAATTAACTTTCATTTCCTAACTAATACTTACAAGTGGTTAAAAATTATCTGAAGGAACTATTTTAGAGATTCAGTCATGTTATATTGATAAGTTAGCACACGTTTTGGGTTTGCACCAGTCCTGTTAGTACCTTTGATCTACCCAGATGCTCAAAGCCCAGAAAACTGCCCGCACATGGCTACTTTCAATTGTCCAGTGCTGGACCTTCACCATGAGATAAGCTAATGTCAGTCTCACCAGGATACAAGGCTGCTAGAACATTTTCTGTGCAAGCCTACAAGATGTTGGATTGGAAACAGATCCAAGTCAAATGAAACTCAGTTATGGACCAGAGTTTGGGAGACAAATGGAGGATCTCCATTCAGCTATTACAAAACGCCAATCTGATGTGGTCACATGTATAAGCAGCATCTGTTCCACCCTTCCAGCAGAGTGCCCACACATGTTTTAGGTCTATGGCAACTAGTTTACCAAACCCCTTTGATTACAGATCCACTCACTTGACAATCTGGGTTCTGCCTTGCTGATTTGGCTGGTAAATGAAGTGAAGTGTCAGTTTTAGCTTTGGTGGCTCTCTTTAAATCCAGTCACAAAACACAAGTTTGGGCATTTGCTGGTTTAAATCTGTACAAATGTTGCAAAGATGATTTAAACTGGTCTTTGAACTATAAACTTGAAGAAAGGCACCAACCTTCAATCAAATAACACTGAATTGATCAATCAAGTATATGACAGCCAGCTAAGTTTGAAACTAGTAATTACGCCAATTCACAATGGTTGTGAAACTATATGCCAGTGAATGGGGAGAATTTGCTGCGACCTTTCAGAATTATTTCAGGTTAGTTCAATGGAAAAGTAAACAAATTTGCATAGCACCTTTCCCAACCACATTCTTCCAAAGTACTTTACTGCCAATGGAGCACTTTAAAAAAGTGTCATCACTACTGTAATGCAGGAAATGGAACAGCAAATTGCACCCAACAAACTCCCATAACAGCAATGGGACAATATCCAGGTATTGTTTTTATGATGTTGATTGAGGGATGCTGGGGATAATTCTTCTTTTTCAGTATTGAGCTGTGGAATCTTTTACATCTACCCTGCCATGGCAATTGAGGGTTTGATTTAACTAGTCTTCTGAAAGTCTGCACTTCCAACAGTGCTCCACTCCCTCAGAGTAGAAAGAGTAGTACGTATCAGATTAATTAGGGTGGCAATGTGGCACAGTGGTTAGAGCAGCATGCTGGCAAGCACTGCTGCCTCACAGCACCAGGGACCTGGGTTCAATTCCCAGCTTGGGTCACTGTCTGTGCAGTGTTTGCACATTCTCCCCATTGTGTGGGTTTCCTCTGGCTGCTCCTATTGCCTCTCTGTCCAAAGATATGTGGGTTATGTTGATTGGCCATGCTAAATTGCCCCTCGGTGTCAAGGAGATTAACAGGGTAAACATCGGGAGGGGGGGGGGGGGGGTTTATAGGAATAGGGTCTGGGTGGGATTATTGTCAACGTATGCTTGATGGGCCAAATGGCTTCCTTCTGCACTCTAGAGATTCTATGAATACATGGCTAGAAAGATGGTGCAAAAAAAAAAAAAAAAAGGGGGAAAGAGTTTCAGGTTACTGAACATTGGGATCAGTCTGGGATAAGTGGGAACAGTAGAAACTGGTGTGGAGTTTACTACCGAATAAATCAGTTGGATTTAAAACTGGTGTGGTCAGACCTCTTACCAGTAGAAACTGGACAGCTTGCACTTGGGCAGTACTGGGGCTGATGTCCTCAGATAAATATTGGCTAGTGTGGTTAGGGAGAGTTTAAACTAAAATGGCAAGAAGATGGTACCCAAGCAGGGTGGCAAGGGGAAGGAAAACAAGGACAATAATAAAAATAAGAATGGTAGACAGGGTAGTCAAGGGCAAAAGGCAAATAGGGCCACAGTACAAAAATGTGAGGATGATTAAAAATGGCAAAGAGAGAAGTCTAATGTCTTTTTATCATAATACACAAAGCATCTCAAATAAGGTAGACAAACTGATGGTGCAAACTGAGGTAAATAGAAATGGTTTCATAATCATTATGGAGACATGGTTAAAAGGAGATCAAAACTGGGAATTTAACATTCAGGAATGTTTAACCTTACAAGGAGGAAGGAAATGGTGATAAGATCAGTTGTGAGAGACAATCTAAGCTTGGATACTGCAGAATCCATTTTGGTGAAGGTTTAAAAAAAAGCAAAGGAAAGAAGACATTGGTAGGTGCAGTGTGTAAATCCCCAAACAGTAGCCACATTATAGGAAAGGCTATTAATCAATAAATCAGAGTGTGTAAAAAGAATAGAGCAATAATTACAGTGCCTTTAAATTTCATGCTGACTGGGATTAATTGATTAGGAAGACGTAGCTTCAAATTCAGAGAGTACATTAGGGATAGTTTCCTAGAGCAATAAATCATGGAGCCAATCAGGGAACAGGCCATCATGGATCTGGTGATGGGAAATGAGGCACATTTAATAAACGACCTTGTGTAAATGATCATTAGGAAGTAGTGATCATAACATGATAAAATTTAATAGTTTGAGAGTAAGAAACTAAAGGGAATTACGATGAAATAGGAGTTAAAGTGGACAGGGTGGATAGGTAAGTAATTAGTGGTGGACATTGAAGGAAGTAATTGATGAATCTCAGTAAAAATATATCCCAGTAAGTGGGAAATATTCTGACAGAGGGATAATCCAACCCTGGCTATCCAAGAAAGTTGAGAGTATTAAATTTTAGGGAAAAGCATACAAGGAGGCACAAGTCAGAGATAGCTCCAAAGATTGGGATAATTTCAAATCCAGCAAAGGAGGGCTGGAAAGATAATGAGAGAGAAAATAAACTACAAGAGTAAGCTAGCAAGGAATATAAAAATTGTCAATAAGAGCTTCTTTAAATATATAAAAAGAAAGTGAAGTGAAAGGTCAAAAAGAATATAGGCGCCTTAGAAAATGAATCAGGGGAGATAGTTAAGGGGAACAAGAAAATGGCAGAGGAGTTATACAGATATTTTATGTTAGACTTAGTGGAAGATACTGCTAACATTCCATTAATACTAGATAGGGGGGAGGAATCACCAACACTAGAAAAGCACCATTAGACAAACTAATGGAGCTAAAGGCAGATAAGTCCTCTGGCCCTGATGCCTTCCATCTTAGAATCCTAAAAGAAATAGCCACAAAAATACTGGATGCATTGGTTGTAATTTTCCCAAAAATCCTTGAATTCTGGAGAAGTGCTGGAAGATTAAAAATCTGCCAAGAGACACACTTACGCAAAATGGGAGGCAAGCAAGAAGTGGGTAACTATTGGCCAATTAGCCCAACATCTACTGTTGGAAAAATGCTGGCATCAATTATCAAGGAATCAATAGCAGCACATTTGGAAAAATCATAATCTAATCAAACAGAATCAGCATGACTTCATAAAACAGAAATAGTGTGACCAATTTGTTAATTCTTTGAGGAAACCTCAACCAGGATAGGTAGAGGGGAACCAATAGATGCATTGTTTTTGAACTTCCACAAGGCATTCAACAGGGTACCTTACAAAAAGGTTAAGTCATAGATAAGAACCTGGGTATTGGAGGCAGTATATTGGCATAGATAGAGAATTGGCTAACCAACAGGAAACAGCAAGTGGTGACAAAGGGTTTTTTTCAGACTGGCAAGCCTAGCAGGGTTCCACAGGAATCAGCTCTGAGACTGCAACTGTTTACAATATATATTAATGACTTAGAGGAAAAAAGTGAATGTACTATAGCCAAATTTGCAGACAACACAAAAATAGATGGAAAGGAAAGGAAAGTTGGTGAGTGACAAATTATTTACAAAAAGAGATAATGATAGGTTAATAAGTCAGCAAAAAGTTGGCAAATGAAGTATAATATTGAAAAATGCAAAGTTGTTCATTTTGGAAGAGAAAACAAAACAACAGTATTATTTAAACGGAGAAAGCTGCAGTATAAGAGATTTGGAGGGTGCCTGCGCATGACAGATTCCCTAAGCTAATCTCAATTGCCCAAAATGGGCAAAATGCAGGCAATTGGGACTAGCTTAGGTATCTTAAAAAAGGATGACATGGACAAGTTGGGTCAAAGGGCCTGTTTCCACGCTGTAAACCATGGAAAGCAAACATGTTGGGGCAGCAAGTAATGAGGAAGGCTAATGGAATGTTGGTCCCTGTTTTAAGGGGGTTGAATACAAGAGTACAGAAACCTTGCTGCAACTGTACAAGGAACTGCTGAGACCACATCTGGAGTACTGTGGGCAACACTGGTCCCTGTAATCAAGGAAAGGTATTATTTCATTGGAGGCAGTTCCGAGAAGGTTCACTCAGAGGATCACATGGAGGGATTAAGGCTGAGATTGTGTAGAAAGAACGTCCAAAGACTAGAGAAGCTCCTGGAGGTTATCTGAGGCCCAACCATCTTCAACTGCTTCAATGACATTCCTTCCATCATAAGTAGGGATGTTTGCTGATGATTACATAATGTTCACTCCTCACATACTGAAAAGGTCCACGTCCAAATATAGCAAGACCTGGACAAGATCATAACATTCAGGGATTTGTGTGATTTCAGCAGTAGTTATTATTGGTGCAGACTTGATAGGCTAAAGGGTCTTTTCTACACTGTACAACTTATGACCTTTTTACATCAGTGCAGTTCATTGACTTGTCCAATGACACACCAGCACCCCCTCAATCTCAGCTTCCTCTACCATGTTATCAAGTTAAAGGTGGAGTTGGAACCTCCTGACTCGGTGCTGGGTGTGTGTTAACTCCTGAGCCCAAGGTTGACAACTTAGATTGATTCCTGTGGCTTGACAAGAAAGTTCTTTCATTTTCGCCAAAAGACCTTTCATATATTTTAGCCATTAGTCACCCTCTTCAGTCTGAATGGAGGGATACAGTACGGCTATTTAACTTAGGCCTTTCCTGTAAGTAATTAGGAAAATCACAAAAGGGGAGATGATGATTAGTGTTAAGGCCACAGAGACAGCCTGCAGTGCAGTGGCAGAAACACACTCTGCACTTTATCCAAAACTATCACTTCTGGACAAAACGGGGCTTGTTGAATTTGCAAGAACCGTCCAGTATGAACACACAGTGCTATTGAGAGGACTATCACGTGCTGCAGTGCTAGTGAGGATGCCAGGAAGGAGCACTTTGGAATGGTTGCAGGAAACACACAATGGCTGTCTGGGGCACTGCAGATTACTGCTGGGATATCCCTGATGTTCACAAGTGTTGTTCAACGTGACACACCTGGGGTAAAGCTGGTCACTACCTAAATGGTTAAAGATGAGATAAACTTTGTGGAATTATTGGCAAATGAAACTGCTGGATTGGAAAGGCCCATTGGAACAGGAGACAGGTGCTGATGAATGGCAATAGACCTGTCCGCAGGGGAGAGAGGGAGTGATTTGTGGAGCTCAGTGAGGGATAGTTTGGAGGTCTCTTGCTGTGCACATAAGTTGGAGAACAGATTTAAAGCTAAACAAGTCTCAAGTAAGGCAGAACAGGAAAAACACCCCTCATACACACACGGAGCAGTGGTTGTGAGGAACAGACTGCAAACTAATTAATCAATCAATTAATGACTCCAAACAGGAAAACGGGGAGAGATTGGATGCAGAATAATGTTCATATCATTGCAACAGATCAAGACTGAATCAAATAAACTATCTTGTTTCATGGTCTTCGCTGGACACATGAAAACGTGGGGAGAGAAAGAGGCAAACAGAATGCTCAGTACGAAGGGCAATGGGCCAGGGTTGAACGGCACGAATGAGGGGACAGATGAACATTCTGGAGTTGTGCTCTTCAATTTATATCAAACTGCGCCTTGGCAGATTGAAATAAATTAAACAGAATCCAGGATTGAGAACAGAATGGTGAATCTGCAGATAGTTTTCCTCTTCCTAAAGGTACCACCACAGCTCTGTACTTTGAACTAATGAGAAGATGCGACTATAGAGAAATGAAATAGTGCCTAAGGTACAGCCATTTTGTTAGCCTCACAGGCATCAGAACAACAGGGGCTGAATGAGACTGACGTTCACATGCAGAAGTGACAGGAATCAAAGCCTGCTGCAAAATATTCCGGAGAAAGGTGATCCGTGATACACCAGCCAGTACTCACTGCTTTGACGTCATTTCCAAAAGTTAGTTTTGCAATGTCTGAGAATAGAAAATTGACAGAATCCAGAGAAAGAAAAGAGAACATTGTTGCTTTTCCTGAAGAATTTCTTGAATTATTTTTCCTGTTTTATATTTTACTGAGTCTATTGCATCAGAAAAAACCCCTTCTAATGTTTGTGTAGGACACATGCTCCAGTTATAAAGCTGACAGAACATTGACTTTGAGTTAAAGCTCTGTGCCCAGACATAGTGACAGTTCCATGCTTACCAGCCCTGTACCGAGAAGTCTCACAGGTTTATTTTATAGCAAATTTATATATATAAAAATAAAATCATGATTATACACAGCTCAGGGTGTGCAATAGAACATTCATACTTGGGGAGAAGGGGTTTCTCAGAAGAGTTACAGAACAAGATTAGTCATTTGATCTTCCTCCCATTATGGTTAGAGTTGTGCAATAGGGTCAGGCAATTACACTACGTACACACACACTTCACATCAGCCTATCCTGCGATGACATTAGGAGGTAGCACAGGTTCTATCACTCTGGGTAAGAAGTGTGGATATTCTAAAGCTACAGCGTCACCAAATCACTGTCCAGTAATCATGCTGCAAAATGCAAGCAGCTCCTCAGGAAAGGACATGCTATGAGGCCTCCATTGTCAAATTGGCCATTAACACCCAAAATAGTCACAGGAGTCACCTGACTGCATCTGATTCACTTTCTACCATTCAGGGAGTTGTATGATTCAGCCCTAATACAGCCATTAACTTATCATAGGAATTAATCCTGATCTATTTAGTCCACAACAAGAGGAAAACTATTCCAGTGATGGGAGCTTTAGGAATCAGAGATTCAAAGTCTCCTGCTCCTCTCAAACACTCTATATACAACACGTCTGATTGTTCACATCCTATAGTTTGCAGGACAACCACAGCTAACTATAAATATCAGCATTCAGCATTTTAAAAACCAACTCCTCCCAAGCACAGGCAGCTCAGTAATACCTTAATGCTGGCTTGACACAGCAGCACAATGCCTGCCCAAGCAAAGGCTCACATCTGGAAAAGAAGCCACTCACCTTAGTCCTTCACTGCTGCTGGTTCCCAGGCAGCAAACATCCTGCTACACATCTCTTTCTCCTTCACATTCCACTCTCGATAGCAGCTAGTGGGAGAGAAACCAAACAGACTGATTTATCAGCTAGAGATTCCACAAACCTGCTCACCACTGATAGTGAAATTCTCCCTACTGCCACCTCTTCAGAGCATATAATCACAGTCCCATTCCCACAATGGCAGTCCTATTCCCATACTATTTTGGAGAATCCAATGTTATCATGACACTAGCTGATGGTGTGAGCAGGATAACATCTTCTAGTTCCCCAGTCTCTGTACTTCTTGGATGTAATATTAAAGGACCCAGCTCACATTGTGACCATCAGAATGATACCTATGCCCAAACCAAGTCACTATTATCTTGACAGTCTGAACGGACTCCTCGATAATTTAGATTTTTAAGCAGCAGTGTGAATAGGATTAGGTGTGCATCTTCTACCCCTTGTATTACATGCATTATATAGAAGCCCACCAGCACCATCTAGTGCCAGAATCGGAGTACTGCAAGACTAAATTACTCATTGCTCCATACCTGCTCTGCTGTCACCTTTAAGTTATCCTCAGTGCGTTATTAGTAAGCACTCACCATGTGCTGCCTCCTCCAGCACGTCACTTACCAAAACATCCATCGAAGTTGGCTTCAGGAAAAAGTTCCTTCTTTCCCAGAAACTCATTTCTGGCTACACATTTTTACATAGAAACTGATGACATATCCGCTTTAACATTGAAATGTCTGTGAATTAACTCGAGATATCGCACTGCAGACACTGACTGTCGCCCTGTCCCAGCAAGTCTGCACCCAGCTGGGAGACCATCTTATTACTATAGAACATAGAACATTACAGCACAGAACAGGCCCTTCGGCCTTCGATGTTGCGCCGACCAATATAAAAAGCAATGCCCCTCCAAACTAAACCATTCCCTTCTCTTCCATATACTTATCAACTAACCTCTTAAACGCCACCAAACTTGGCGCATCTACAACTGCTGCAGGCAGGGCATTCCACTCCCGAACCACCCTTTGGGTAAAGAACCTACCTCTGATATCCGTCCTATAACTATCACCCCTTAATTTAAAGCTGTGTCCCCTCGTGCTAGCTTTCTCCATCCTAGGAAAAAGGCTATCACTGTCCACCCTATCTAAACCTCTAATCATCTTATATGTTTCGATTAGGTCCCCTCTTAGCCGCCTCCTTTCTAGCGAAAACAACCTCAAATCCCTCAGCCTCTCTTCATAAGACCTGCCCTCCATACCAGGCAACATCCTGGTAAACCTCCTCTGTACCCTCTCCAATGCCTCCACATCTTTCTTATAATGTGGGGACCAGAACTGCACACAATACTCCAAGTGCGGCCGCACTAGAGTTTTGTACAGTTGCAACATGACGTTGCGGCTCCGAAATTCAATCCCTCTACCAATAAAAGCCAAGACTCCATATGCCTTCCTAACAACCTTCTCGACCTGACTGCCTACTTTCAGGGATCTATGCACATACACACCAAGATCCCTCTCTTCATCTAGACTACTAAGAATCCTACCATTAGCCCTATACTCTACACATTTATTATTCCTGCCATAGTGCATTACCTCACACTTTTCCACATTAAACTCCATTTGCCACCTCTCGGCCCAGCTCTGCAACTTGTCCAAGTCTCTCTGCAAACTATAACACCCCTCTTCACTATCTACCACTCCACCGACTTTAGTGTCATCTGCAAATTTACTAATCCATCCTTCAATACCCTCATCCAGATCATTTATAAAAATTACAAACAGCAGGGGCCCCAAAACAGACCCCTGAGGTACACCACTTGTCACCGAACTCCACGATGAATATCTCCCATCAACCACCACCCTCTGTCTTCTATCTGCTAGCCAATTCCTAACCCAATTAGCTAAATCACCCTCTATCCCATATATCGGCATTGGCAATGGTCTTAATATAAACAAGGAATAAAATAGAGCTAGTGCATTGATTTTTAAGAGTATAAAGAATAATCACAATAATTTTCTGGTCATGTCTTGCTGATGTGATGGGAAACTGTGCGCTGCAAAGCTTTCCAATACCCAATCCTGGAAAGTGAAGCCCACTCACCCAGAGCATTCAGAAATTGGCCTCATCACATCCCGTTACGCCAAAAAACACAAACATATTTTATCCTAACCCAGACATTGGGTGAGAGTGGGCATCTGGCAGATCCCAGGGTTTCTACAAGGTCAGATTCTGCTTACCTGTCCAGCTTCACTAGGGCACTGTTCACATCTGGATTAAATGGCTCCAGTTTCTGTGCTCTCAGCAGAAAATCCTTGGATTTGTCGTATTCCAGCATTTGCATACAGGCCTGGCAAAGAACAACAGCACGAAGGAAGCTTAGTCAATCATAGGAAGGATTCTCTTCCACTCAGATAAAAACCTCATTCAGCAACTTATTCTCAGAATGAGGAGCAGCCATTTGGGAAATGACAAATCCACCAGACAATTTCACTTTGATTTGGGAGACATTTCTCTTATATTCTTCATTTCCTCCTGTATCCAGTCTTCACAAGAGCCTCGTTCACCAGGCCTGGGGACAGTGTCATAGCCAAACCCTACCCAGGTGTCCATTGTTTGGGACAATGGTTCCACCACTGAGCTCTACTTTCTCAGACTCAGGAAATTTGGCATGTCAGCTACAACTCTCACCAACTTTTACAGATGCACCATAGAAAGCATTCTTTCTGGTTGTATTACAGCTTGGTATGGCTCCTACTCTACCCAAGATCGCAAAAAAAAAAAACAAAAAGTCGTGAATGTAGTCCAGTCCCATCACACAAACCAAACCAGTCTCCCATCCATTGTCACTGCCTTGGCAAAGCAGCCAGCATAATTAAAGACTGTATACACCCCATACATTCTCTCTTCCACCTTCTTCCAATGGGAAAAAGATACAGAAGTCTCAGGTCACATACTAATCGACTCAAGAACACCTTCTTTCCTGTTGCCATCAGACTTTTGAATGGACCTACCTTCTATTAAAGCTGATTTTTCTCTACATCCTAGCTATGACTATACTACATTCTGCACTCTCTCCTCTATGAATAGTATTTTTTGCCTGCATAGCATGCAAGAATTAATACTTTTTACAGTATACTTATACATGTGATAATAATAAATCAAATTCTCAGATCTAGGATCTGTTATAGATTAATCAATCAACTACTTCATTACGATTGTATTATTCGACTAACGTTTGGATCTAAACTTCCCACCAGGAAAATCACTGGATCAGAGGGAAGGGAAGTTTTGGCGGATTCCTCCTTGAGCAAGTTGTTAAATGCAGCCCAGCTTGATAATTGAACCTGGGGTAACACCAGTCCATGATGCACCAGCCAATGCTTTCCAGTCCAATACTGGCATTTCCACATCATCTTTAGTGAGACAGTGAGGAGCTAGGGTTCCAGCAGTGCTGGTAAAGCTCACTCCCTGGAACTCCACTCAGGATCTTTAAAGTGGCTTACGTTGTGATTACTGAAAATTCTTACATACTAGCAACCCTTTCTGCATTCCGGAGAAAACACCTGATATACTGAATAGAGAACATCTCCCCAAGCAACCCTGATCAATCCACTCTCCAGACTGGCACTGCTGAATGTATCCAGCTCTGGTGCCCTATCTCCATCAGGACACTGACAATCCTCACTGTAGCTCTATTCAGAAATCATTCTTGGACTGATACAACAGCATTTCAAACATTGTTTTTTTACATGTTAGAAAGGGTTTAGTTCCACAGCACTAACACCCCTCGCCCTGGGTGCAGCAGCCACCAATTCAAACAACATCTTTAATTTACAGGGAACTCCATGCTTTGTAAGCATTTCTGTCCACTCACCTGGCCACACCTGAATAACGCTTTGGGATTCTTGCTTTCGATCTGCAAAGCCCTCTCCCCATAAACCAGAGCACGAACTGGTGCATTCAGCTTCAGGCTGACCAGTGACAGGTTCAGGTACAGCAGCAATTTGGAAGAGTCAATTTTCTGCTTTTGCTCCTCATCAGACTCATTGCGATGAGCAAACACCGACAGGGCCTATTACAGAGAAAGTCCAAAGATGTGTGGGTTAGGTTGACTGGCCTTGCTAAAATTGCTCCTTAGTGTCCTGAGATGCATAGGTTAGAGAGATTAGCGGTTAAATATGTAGGGAAATGGGGGTAGGAGTGTGTGTGTGTGTGTGTGTGTGTGTGTGTGTGTGTGTGTGTGTGTGTGTGTGTGTGTGTGTGTGTGTGTGTGTGTGTGTGTGTGTGTTTCTGCACTGCAGCCATTCTATGATCAAGCACGTGGACAACTTGGGGCAAATCTGACACTTCCAAAGACCATGTTAATTGCAGCAAACTTCATTCACTGTCTAATGGATACAGTGAAGAAGATAATGAGATAAACACATTTTATTTATGAAAGGAAGAAAGCGAAGCTCGAGTTGAGTGACTGGAAACTTGAACAATATTCCCTATCTTTGTACACTAGAGTCTCACCCTGAACATACACACACGTGATGCAATTTGGGAACCATGTAAGGACCTGGCTGCTAATGGCACAGAGGTGAGGCCAAGGTACCCCCTTCACCATACCAATGCTTTCTGCCAACTCACACTTCACAGGAGATGGGCTGCAGCCTTTTCCTAATCAGCACGAGTTAGCAGCCATCGTATTGAATATGGGGCTGGATGAAATAAGAGGACAGAAAATAGGATTTTTAGATCTCCGTATTCAAGCATTGTTTACGTGCTAACATTAATTATGCTGAAGGATTAAAGCCTCCCAGAAACACACAGGAGAGCAATATTAAAAAGAAAGACAGGTTAAATATTTCAGGAGAGATCAGGCGGTGAGAGAGAGCACGAACGAGCAGTACAGAGAGTATTATTAAAACAGACAACCAATGTCTTTAACAGGCTGAGGAAAATATTAGCAACAAAACAGGACTGAGGTGAAGCTGTCTGCATGTACAGTACCACAGGAACCCGAGACAAAACTCACATCATCAACATACAGGCTGCCAGTGTCGCCAGCTGAAAGCATTGTTCTTTTTCAGTGAATCTTCAGCCTTGCTCTTTCCTTCATCCCTGGACTAAAGCTAATGTCACTCTGCACCATCCAACTGTGGGGACAGGAAGAACATATTCTGCTCTGCTTACCCTCTTTCTCCAAGAATGATCAATTTCTGCTGCAAGAAGTTATCTTTTGTCTTCAGTTTTTTTTTTAAACTTAATATACAAGGGATGACCTCCCAACTCTACAATCAGTGTTTGTTTTACTTAACAGAAAGATAGTTAACCAGCTGCCCATCTATTCTTCCTCAATGTGCAAAGGTGTTTCAGACCATACACAGGCCACCTGGAGATTGTAACTGGTTAAATGGAGATTAATGGTGTGGAGATGCTGGTGTTGGACTGGGGTAAACACAGTAAGAAGTCTCACAACACCAGGTTAAAGTCCAACAGGTTTATTCGTCAGGTCAGTGGGGAGAACTGACAAAGGAGCAGCGCTCCAAAAGCTAGTGCCGTTTACTACCAAATAAACTTGGATTTTAACCTGGTGTTGAGAGACTTCTTACTGTGTAAATGACGATTAACCCATCCTATCATTAACACTCTACTGGCAAAGGTAGCCTACACTGTGCCATTGACTGGTATTCTTAACTAATAAGATGCCCCATAACATTTCCCGGGGTGTTATACAGCAAGATCTGACATTGAGGGCAAGTGACCAAAACATTCGGGGAGCTGTAGGTTTTAAAGCAGTGACTGAAAAGGAGGGGAAAAGAAGCAGGTGTGGTGGCAAGATTTAGGGAAGAATTCCAAAGGCCAGGTCCAAAGGAACTGGAGGCACGGCCACAAAATGGTGGAACAATTCCAAGTGGGGATGCTCGAGAGGCTAGAGTTCACAAAAATAGAGATATTGGAGTTTGTGCAGCCGGTATGAGATTACAGGGTAGTCACAAACAACTGGCTGCTTCAATTCTTCTTTTCAATTTGCTGTTAGACAAAGGGTTGGTTCTGCACATGAAAGCAGTAGCTAAACAGAGCATCACCGAAGGACTCTGAGCAGAGGACAGGTTCTCAGATTGGCCAAACCTCTTCAGGTGAAACATGGATAAATGCTATGAATTATTGAGATATTGAACAGAAAAGACTTTGCATTGTGACCAGAGGATGAGAGATCCACTTGGGGGAGAGACATTACACCCAAGGGGTAGACAGTATAGAAAATTGAAAACTGTGGTGTTTACCCCTACTTAAAGAAAGATGAGAAGTTACTGCTCCCAGAGGCACTGACCCATCAGCAGTACCCATCTCAACTGGGGACTGAAAACTCAAATTTGCCAAAAGATAGGAAAGGCTCAGAGTTATGAATCTACCCAATAGTGAGCAACACCATGTCCTGCCTGCTCACTGATAGATAAGCACCAAATTGCAGTTATATACTCCATGAGAATAGTAAAACATTGCAAGCATGTCACAAGAGCATAATGAAATAAAGGTTGACACTCAGTCAGAGACACATCAGGGCAGTGGTATGGAGGTCATTTTTAAGGAGTATATTAAAAGTGGGGGGGAATGTGGAAAAGTTCAGTAAAGGCTTTTCAGGGTTTGGGACTGATGGGTAGGGCCAGCAATGGATGATGGAAATCAGGATACAAAAGGATGACCGATTGAAGACACTTCGGACTCTAAGAGGACTTGCTCGGTTGACGGTAAGATCACAGAAGCATTGGAAAATGTCAAACACAAGACATCATTAGATATGGAGTCAATGATGGACACTGAGCAATACCATAGTGATATAGACTAAAGGAATTCAATGCAAGGTGGGATCATGCAGAGTATTGGATAAAGTCAGCTTAATAGGGCAGAATCAGAGTGAAGTGCATTGTCCCTGGCCCAGGGGCACACAGTGACCCCGTGCAGACCCCTCCCCCTGCAAATGCTAACATATAAAAGTGAATCACCCACCACAAACATCTAGAGGGAAGCCTATTACCACCATCCCCCCTCCCCTCCACCAATCCTAGAAATATTAGCTCATCCTGATAGGAATCTAATAAATACAGGGAAATCCTAGGGACCCCTACCCAATAGTGAGAGTGATACAATGATGGCAGACCCCGTTCACTGTCCCTGCAGTATTTCTCACCGAGGCTGTGTTATCAGTAAGCAGCATTTGCCCTTCATTCTGCCTTGCCCATTACCTTCTTGTATTGGTCTTTTGCATCCTCGTACCGTTGCTGCTGGAAGAAATAGTTCCCAAACTCCCGCACTGTACTGGCCACTTTCAGCAACTTCTCCAGTGGGTAAACATTTTGCTCCTCCTAAAAGAGTGAGGAAGAAACCTCTGGAGTTATCAGTCCCCAAAACAGCAGCCCCACTTACTGTGGAACAGAAACCTTTCCAACTGAATAGAATTCCAAATCCCCGGGTCCAAAAGGATGGAGCAAAGTCATCAGATTCTGAGAATCTTCCACTCTATTTTTTTGTGACTGTAAAGTCTTAATTATGGAACTACTTCCCTTTAAGTTGGTGCAAGTGCGCGTCTGTGAGAATGGGCATGATACTAATCCACCCTCCCTCAGTGCCATTACTGTGTGCACTCTGATACAGTAACAAGTTGATTCTGAATCTGGGAGGGGAAGGTTATCTGGGCATGACTGAGGGTGGGTAAGCTGAGTATCGATAGTGCGGATTCCTCACCATGTCTTGGAGAATAGCCAAGTCTGCTGCCTGAGTAATGAACAATGTAGCAAGTAGTCAGTGCCCTTGGTCTCTCAGTCAGTGTTCCTGGTCTGTCTCTCTCTCTCACTGTTAGTCTGTGTCCCAGTCTCTGTTAGTCAGTCTGCACACCTGGTTTCTCTCTCTGTCAGTCTGTGCCCTCCTGGTCTCTCTCTGGGCACCAATGTTTCTCGAGGCCAGCTGCTCCAGCTAAACTGCAATTCTCTTTTGTAATTTCCCTCTCTCCTGCTGCCCCCCCCTTGCCACTCCCCTCTGCCCCCTGACCTCGATGGGCTACAGGTGCCCTTTTGCGTTTTGCAGCAGCAACCAGTCTTGAAATGAATGCGATAGAAAATGGCAGTGTGTTGCTTCATTATATAGAGGACATCATGAAAAAAAACAAACCTAATCTACCTTGTCCAGCAGTGATGTCTGGACAGAGAGAGCCTGGGCTGATCGACACAGCTACTCTGGCAACTTGCATGTGAAATTGGGATTTAAAACATCTCCTCATCCCTTCACACTCCTCTTTCACAAATACCCAGCTCTCTTATAATCATCTCAGTTTTCCCTATAACCCAGACCCTGGAGCTATGCCCTACAACTCCACAACATCAATTCCATTGAATCCCTACAGTGCAGAAGGAAGCCATTCGATCCATCAAGCTTGCACTGACCACAATCCCATAACCCTACATATTTACCTTCATAGCCCTCCTGACGTTACAGTCAATTTAGCATCTCCAATCAACCTAACCTGCACATCTTTGGACTGTGGAGGAAACGCATGCAGACAGAGTGTGCAAACTTCACACAGTCAGCCAAGGTCGGAATCAAACCTGTGCCCCTGGCGCTGTGAGGCTGCAGTGCTAACCACTGTGCGACTGTGTTGTCCTTAGGAGCCATATTTGTTGTCTGAAATGTCATTTGAAGAAATTATTTTTGACTTTTTCAGCACCATTCTTAATATTTTCAGATAAATAATGGAGCACCCGGAGGAAACCCACGCAGGCACGGGGAGAATGTGCAAACTCCATACAGAGAGTAATCCAAGGTTGGAATTGAACCTGGGTCCCTGATGCTGTGAGACAGCAGTGCTAACCACCGGGCCACTATACTGAACTCGTTTCACTGTTTAAAATCAGATTAAAGAGTGTTATAGTGCTTCAGTGAATCCAGCACAATCCTCCTGCTTGACAATTACACGCACGCAATCTGTAAAATTAATTAAACCAGGAGTCAGTGTTCCCTGACTAATGAACACAAATAGCTGCCATCTGCTCTCTCTCTCTCCAAAGCCCTATACCTCAAAACTTCAATCCCAATACCACAGCTCTGACATTTCTCTACACCAGGGAACAGCTTTTTATTTATTTCATTAGTGTCACAAGTAGGCTAACATTAACACTGTAATGAAGTTACTGTGAAAATGCCCTAGTCGCCACATTCTGGTGCCTGTTTGGGTACACTGAGGGAGAATTTAGCACGGCCAATGCACCTAACCAGCACTTATTTTAAAGGAAACCGAAGCACCCGGAAGAAACCCACACAAACACAGGGAGAACGTGCAGACTTTGCACAAACAGTGGCCCAAGACAGGAATGAAACCAGGGTACCCGGTGCTGTGAGGCAACAGTGCTAAGCACTACTGAAGATAGTGAGAAATCCCCCCCCCAACCTCCCACTCCTAACTGGAGAAATACGTTGTTAGCTTCTCAAGGCAAAAACAGAGCTTACATTGTACAACACTGCTTCTCAAATTCCATTAACACACAGCTCATTAATATACAGTAACAGAAATAACAGCTATAAAATTCTACACATGCAGGAATTAAATAAGGTAACAGCCTCTCCCCCGCCTCCCTCCTGGGGTCAGAGACTCCAGTTTTCAAACCCATACATAGTACATGAGCTGCAGGGATGTGTAGTCAGAACAATAACATTCTCAGCCTTTACAAAGCACCATTAAGCATTAAGTTTTAAAAACATCACCATGATGATACAGTGGAAAGGCTCCAGAGAAGAGGAACAAGATTGATTTCATGGGTAAAGTGAGCTCGGAGGAAAGCGGAGAGAAGTTTGAACACTACAAAGAGGGATTGTTCACCATGAGGTCTCACAGCCACAAAGTATTACATCTATAGAGATGAGGCAAATCAAACAATTTATATTTCAATCCAGAATATTCTATCAAGTCTAGGAAGCAATGATAAACTAAAAAGGGATGGGGGAGTGAGTTCACAGATTCTTGAGATGTCAGTGCTGTTTAATGGGCTGAATGGCCTTTAACTGTGCTGTGAAGTTTGATGATGTTTGTATGTCAGGAACAAATGTTAGGGAATAGCAAATTCAAAAGGGTTCATGGAATTATCTAGTTCCCAAGGTTAAAAATACAACGGGATTATTCAAAATACAAGCTGTTTTCATTCTGTAGAGAGATAGGCTTCACAGGGATTAATGGCCCTTTAATCTTCCCACTGGCATGGAATTTAGTCAAACAGACATAGGGCTTGGTCACATCTCCTCACCCACCAATCAGTATTTACAAACTTCTCTTTTTCCAAATTTCTATGCCAGGAAATTTAAATGGAATAAACCACTGGAGTGTAAGTGCAGGTACAGATTGGGTTGGCCTTCACAGGCCAGCTTACCAATTCCTATTCCCACTTACAGTCCAGATAGCCCTGAGCCAATAACCAAATGCTGTATCATTCCCACACCTACCTGTGACAGTGCAAAGTATTCATCAGACTCCAGAGTGTCCACAAAATGCAGGATCTCCAATTCAAACATGACAGTGGCGTTTTCTGGGATCCGCGGGGGACAGCCCATTGCTCCGTAAGCATACAGTGGCTTGAAGAGAAATCGAGAGAACTCTCCCTTCTTCATTGTCAGTATTGCCAGTTCCATACCGAGCAGCGTGATATCTGAAAGACAGCAAGGCCCCAGGACTTGGCAGAACACCTTTCAGCGAGAGGGTGGTTGCAGAACATGAACTGCAAGGCATTTTCACTATTGACCAATTTTCTCCAGACAAATGGGATCACCCACTGTTGTCAGGAGACAGGGTCCATTTGTACCTCCTCTGGATTGTACCTTTCCCTGCACTGCCACCGCCACCACCAGCCCCCTCTGAAAACAGTACTTATGACTGGTTCACAGCCCAATCCCCACTAACACATACCTTTCCAACCTAGCATCAGACACTATACTTTTAATTTGTCATTATGACAACCGTCAAACAAGAAGGCTATCAAAATGTGGCAGAAGCTCCTGACAACCCTCCCTCTGCGTGAAAGAGCTCTTTTCCCATTGAGCTGAGGGTTATCATTGATGGTGAGTGGAAGACTGTCCTTTTCAGACAGGAAGGTTGGAGGGCATGAGGAAAAGTTTGTTCACCAGAGGGTGGTGGGACTCTGGAATTCACTGCTTGAAGAGGGTGCTGGAGACAGAAACCCTCATGATATTTAAGAGGCATTTAGATCTGAACTTGCAACGCCAAGGTATAAACAAAGCCATGCATCAAGTGGAATGAGAATAGTTGGTGGTTCGTTTTTGAGCAGCGCAGATGCAATGGCCTGGAATGCCTTTTTCTGTGCTGTAGGTATCCATGAGTAGGTGCAAAAAAAAAGAGACACTCCCAATTCAGAGAGTTTATAGAGCACTATTGGAAACTGCCCCAGATAGGTACAGCATGGATACAGTATGTAGTAAAGTTGTCTCAATACATACAGTCCCACCTGGTAAGGTACATCAGTGCGAAATCTCCCTGACAGTTACCAATTTGCTGGTAAATTGGGGAGATTACATTTCACACAATGACCGATTCTGGACAGTCTCTGGGCCACCACTGATCAGGATAAAGAAATTTTCTTTCATTTCCGCAGGATCATTATGGTCTGGATAACCCCCCTCAACGCAGTTATCTCCAACACTCATCCCTAACACAAAAGGAGATGTCAGGCACAGCAAACACTCACTGCTGAAAGCAGCATAAGTTCTGGGCTCGAATGGACAAAATCCCACCAGGAGGAGCTGAAATACTCCGATGCAGCCTCTAGATGGTAACGGTGTCCTGTGCTGTGGCTAGGCTGATCCATGTGAAAACCAGTGCAAGCCATTACCGCAGGAAGGCTGGTATGGCCATTTTCTGAGGGAATCGAGACACAAATCAGTGCAAGAGGAAATTCAATCCTTCAGCCAGCAGAGTGACAGAGAGTCCAAGAGTTCAGAACAGCTATTCTCACAGTGACACATTACACTGCACCAATTAGTCTTCTCTGTTCGGTGGAGAGTGAGAGACTTGCAAATGATTTTGATTAGAATTCTGTGGAACAGAGTCCGGCTGGTGCTTTGATACTTCAGGTGTTTGCAAAGAGCACATGGGGTGATCCTGAAGCTCTTTCTGAAATCTCACCGTATTGACGACAGTTGCTGGAACCATCCCCTCGGTTTGACTCAAACACTTAACAGGGTTTACCCTATCGAGGCACAAACCATTCCAATCATTGCCAGACGAGGTTAAACATGTAACCCCTTATTTTTAACCGTTGTCGCTCATTTCACCCAAAGTCATAATCCTCAGCAGGATAAACCATTCACCCTTCACTTATAGGAATATTCTAATAGCTCGTGTCACTCACCAACTCCAGTTGTGATTCCTTAGAGTGATGGTCAACTTCCAGGCAGAGCACGTACGAGGGCCGAGAAAACTGAGGAGTCATAGCTTCATTAACCCATGTAGCTCAGCATTAGTGTGGCACCGCGGTTAGCATTGCTGCCTCACAGCGTCAGGGACCCGGATTCAATTCCGGCCTCAGGCCTGTGAGTGCGTGGGTTTCTTCTGGGTGCTCCGGTTTCCTCCCACAATCTGAAAGATTTGTGCATTAGGTTGACTGGCCATGCTAAATTTACCCTGCTTTTCCCCTGAATTAGGGGAAATGTGCAGGGTTACAGGAAGAGGGCCTGGGCGGGATTGTGATCAGTACGGACTCAATGGACTGAATGGGGATTAAACATGAAGAGGTGGCGAGATTGTATACTTAAGCAAGACAGTATTCTGGCAAAGACTGAAACAGATGCTACCACTAGCTTTTGGAGTGCTGCCCCTTCATCAAGTCAGATGAAGGAGCAGCGCTCTGAAAGCTTATGGCTTATGCTATCAAATAGATCTGTTGGACTTTACCCTGGTGTTGAGACTCCTTACTGTGTTTACCCTAGTCCAATGGCGGCATCTCCAATCATGACTAAGATATCAGAAGACTGAGCTTTCTCCCATTGAGAATTACAAGAGGGTGAGATACAGAGATATCAAAACCTTCTTCAGGCAACTTGTCACACAGCAGCCAGAGCTGTCCGTACTCACCTCGACCCAGTTTCATGAGCCTTGGCACTCCCCTCTGTACATTGGAGTCAAAGGGTTTGTCGGTATATTCACTGTAGGCACTGTAATGAGCTGCAAGGAAGGAACACAAGAACAAAAGCTCAGTACATATCAGACTTCAACCTCAGCGGATTCAAAGGTTCCGTCACATGTCAAATGTCAGAGGCCATCACAATGAAACCGTGCTCTCCTTCCTCTGATCAACATTGTACGTTACACAGTGTTCCTCCCTTAGCCCAGAGGCTAACAGAGTAACTACCGAGACTATAGGGATTGTGTAGTACAGAACTCAGCAGGAAAGAAGCCAGGCTCACTGGTTTCACCAACTGAACAAATAAGAGCTGGAAGAATAAAGCAGCATTAATAATGCAAACCTGAAAATACTCAGCAATTGTGGCAGACCTATTCTCATTACAAACAAAAAATGATGCCTGATTGACAGTGAACTGAACCCTCGCACTTTCACACGCCTTCAGAAATCCACCTGACGTTTAGTTACTGCTCCTCCAAAACTGCAGGCCACATGCTGCACTCACTTGGGCTGACAATACCACTTCAGGAAGGCTACTTGGCCCATCTAGCTGGCCCTGACCTACAATCCGAGTACCCAACAAACTCCCACAGGATTCTACCATTTCTGTCTTTGTACAGGAGGGAGATGTTAAGTTTCGTTGACATCTGGACCAGTGCGAGCAGGCAACAGGAATTTGAAGATCTCATCCTTTTGGAGAAAGGCAATGCCCCAGCCAGCCCATACGACTTAGTTACATTTCAAACTGAGGAATACGTGGATGTGACAGAGGCAGGAGAGCTACACACACACAGAGGAAGATTCCCCCCACCCTTAATTTCCATAATAAATTCACACATTACAGCCTCAAACTGACATGTGGATAATAACCAGAGAGGGACAGCAGTGGGGGAGGGAACAGGAGATCTTTGTCGTGAGGGAATGGCTTAACCAAAGGTGTCGTTGACAATCAACCTCATTCTCGGCATCTCTATCCCAAGTTGGTGGGCCCCTGTATCATTTCTTATCACTGAGACTAGCTAGCTCTGTACAAGGAACCCAGGCCTCCAACTCCCTTGGACTAACTGACCTCAGCGTCCCTTCTGGGAATTGGAGACCGAATCAGGAATTCACTAATGGAATGGGTTAAGAAGCTCAAGTGTTTCAGGATCTGCCAAGGTTTCCACGTGGAAACTTGCCACATGCCGACTGGCAGCATTGCACAACTGTTTAGCACACCCATGGTTGGCCATACCAGAAACCGAAGCGGTGGCTGGGATTAAACTGCCTGACCCAGGCCGAAGGATCTCCTTCAGTACACCCCCATCACCGGTTACATCTTGCATTCTCTGTGCCATGCACTCAAAAGGACTCTGAAAACAAAAAGATAATTAATCATCATTTAAAAGTGCCACATTTCATCCAATATTCATATAGTCAGACTCACTTAGCATTCCCAAAAATGGAAAAAACCACACCTTATTGTAAAGGATCACTTTTCCGCCAGCTCTTCAAAAAAAAATGTTTAATCACACTGCCAAATGGGCTATCCCATGCACATTACCACAGTGGTCATATTTCACATAAATAGTCAGAGGTATCATAGGCCACTTGTTCAAGTCAAATGATATACACTCAATATCATCGAATCCTTACAGTGCAGGAGGCCATTCAGTCCATTGAGTCTGCACCAATCAGTATCGTATACATTTACCCAGCTAATTCCCTGACACTAGAGTCAATCTAGCATGGCTAATCCACCTAACTCACATCTTTGGATGGAAATCAGGTTACCCACGCAGACACAGGGTGAAAGTGCAAACTCCACACAGATAGTGACCCAAGGCCAGAATTGAACCTGGGTCCCTGGTGCTGAGACAGCAGTGCTAACCACTGTGGACCATGCACAACTATTTAATAGGGGTGGAGTCACTGGGGGTTCCAGGATCAGGAACCAGTACCAGTTCTTTTCTTCTTTTGCCCCGTGGCACTGAAGCCAGCCTCGGAGGGACTAGGAATGGTCCAGCACCACACTGTGATTACCAGCAGCAAACCCCCCCAAACCCTGCACAAAGCAGCAAGAATGACCATCTCAAGCTGCATCTGGAGAAGGGCAGGATGCAGGAAGCTTCTCGACACTGGCTACAGATTGGTTAGAGATTACAGTAAGGCAGACCCAAGTTATACCACTGACTCTAATCAGTGAATCCAGCTGGGACTTGGGCACATGAAGCTGATGGGCTAGCCTGATCTCTTGGAACAATAAAAAGGATCAAAATGAAAACGAGTTACCAGCTGGCTTTTGGATGGCCTAGTCATTCTGAAAACTTGGACGGAGCAGCGAAAGTCAAGCTGTAAGAATCTGAAATGGATAGGGCCCAGTCACTTGGTATGGAACTTCCAGTGGATAAGAGTCTGGAGGATAAATGGTCCGGAATTTGAACATTAATTAGATTTTATTAGGTATGAATTCACCTACTTTAACTTCACACTTCATCCCAGGCCCCATGGAACTGCAGGAATGAGATATCCCCGAAGTATGACTGGATTCAGGGCTGCAAATAACAGATCAGAGGCAAGATTCAGTGCTCTGAGTCCTTGGACATTGATTATTCACTCTCAACAAATTAAAGCACAAGAATTTTGATAAACAGAAACCAGTCTTCAAATTCAACAAGCCTGCCTAGAATTCATAGATCAATGCTACCCACAGCCCACACTACCACCATCCCTCAATCCCTCCAATATATCCAATTGCCTCGAGCCCATAGAAGCAGTGTGGTCTTACTGATAATTCATTTTGCAACTCTGTTGTCTTCTGGGTTTTATCTGATTCTATTTAAGTTCTGATGTGCATTTTGATAACCAAACTCTTACTGCCCTGAACAGAATCAAACATGAGCGGCAGGGTGGCGCAGTGATCAGTAGCAGGTTTGGGTCACTGTCCGTGCAGAGTCTGTACATTCTCCCCAGGCCTGCGTGGGTTCCCTCTGGGTGGTCCAGTTTCCTTCCACGGTCCCAAGGATAGAATCTTAAAATCCTACAGTGCAGAAGGGGCCATTCAGCCCGAGTCTGCACTGACCATAATCCCACCTAGGGCATAACCCCATGCGTTCACCATAGCTAGTTTCTCTGACATGAGGGGGCAATTTAGCATGACCAATCCACGTAACCAGCACATCTTTGGACTATGTAGACAGTGTCTGAAGCCAGGAATTGAACCCTGGTCTCTGGCAGTATGAGGCAACAATGTGCCATCCTATGTGGATTTGCTACGCTAAATTGACCCTTCATGTTCAAAGATGTGTTGGTTAGATGGATTAGCCATAGTAAATGTGTGGAGTCACAGGGATAGGGTGGAGGAAAAGGGCATAGAACATTACAGCACAGAACAGGCCCTTCGTCCTTTGATGTTGCGCCGACCAATATAAAAAGCAATGCCCCTCCAAACTAAACCATTCCCTTCTCTTCCATATACTTATCAACTAACCTCTTAAACGCCACCAAACTTGGCGCATCTACAACTGCTGCAGGCAGGGCATTCCACTCCCGAACCACCCTTTGGGTAAAGAACCTACCTCTGATATCCGTCCTATAACTATCACCCCTTAATTTAAAGCTGTGTCCCCTCGTGCTAGCTTTCTCCATCCTAGGAAAAAGGCTATCACTGTCCACCCTATCTAAACCTCTAATCATCTTATATGCTTCAATAAGATCCCCTCTTAGCCGCCTCCTTTCTAGCGAAAACAACCTCAAATCCCTCAGCCTCTCTTCATAAGACCTGCCCTCCATACCAGGCAACATCCTGGTAAACCTCCTCTGTACCCTCTCCAATGCCTCCACATCTTTCTTATAATGTGGGGACCAGAACTGCACACAATACTCCAAGTGTGGCCGCACTATTGTACAGTTGCAACATGATGTTGCGGCTCCGAAATTCAATCCCTCTACCAATAAAAGCCAAGACTTACCAATAAAAGGCATGGGTAAGATACTCTGTCCAAGAGTTAACGTATACTCAAATGGGACCAATGCCTCTTCTGCACTGCTGAGATTCCATGAACTGTGGTGATTCACTTAATTGTGAAAACTTCAAATCAGATCACCAAGATTCCATCTGGTTAAACTGGGAGCAGTACGCTGACAGGTTCTACTCTACCTTCTTGACCCAAATGATCCTGTACACTTTGGATTACTCTGCCTGGAAAACTTCTACTTTAATTCTTTCGTGCTTCTACAATTATTTCTCAGAAAGATATATCCTTTTCACAATCAAAAGAGCTTTTGGAAGTGTTGTCTAGGGAATTTCATTAATATTTGACACGGAGCTAGTAATAAAATAATAGTGGAGCATTTGGTTACCCTTGCTGCAGTCTGCAACTCAGATATATGCTGTTGGCAACTAGCAAACATTCCTTAAAACAGTCAGCTTGACCCATTAACCTGTGAAGTATTTCATTACAGGGAATATCAGTAACGCACAAAATCATAAAAGCCCTCCCTGAGTTTGGGAAACTAAGGTACAAAACACGGTCAAACCAAACTATATCCTCCTGGATTCAAATTCCCACCTCTAATAACAAAAGCAGTACATTAAAGCCTGATATGTTATTACCCCTTCTCTTAATCCCGGATGCAATTTGTCTGCAATTGTTTTCCATTTATCTATTCAAATCTCGGTCTTGTTCCAGTATGTACGTGTGTAAGATGGTACTACTTTGCATGCAAACGTATTTTAATATCACAATCTAATCTGGCCTAGAGTCTGTGGAGATTGGTTCCTGCATTACTGAAGCTTAGTTTCTAACTGAAAGCAACCTTTTAATGTCTCACTTTAGGGCATTTGTGTAGCAGTAATCTTCATTGAAAAGCTAAAATTACAAAACACTTGCTGACCTGTCAGTAATACACTGGGATGTGAGCTCTTTCTCTCATTGCTTTTTTTGCATTAAACATTCATTGAAAAGTAAATGAATAGGAGAGGTGGTTGGCCAAAATTGTTCCCATGAGGGTACAGCTAGCTTTTAAGAGATGACTTCAGTTTGTCTCAGGAGGTAACATGTTACAGGTTTAACTTGTTTCTTGGACACAATCTATTTCTACTCATTTGCTGCACTAAATTCTCCATCTCACCAGATTTTCATAACACAACCTTGAAGTCCTATTGCTAGTATACTTCTGTACCACCATACCCCACTGTGGGACAGACACTGGCTGGCAGTAACTGTGCTTTTTCCTTTCCTACCCTCTCCGTCAAATTAAGGAGATATTTGGAGACAGAACTTCCCAGCAATCACAACAGATGTGAAAGGGTTCCAATGTGGTGGGCACTGCATTGCTTTAGACTGAGAGGCTACCAAGAGAAGATCTGATTTGAGTTATTTTGTCAAGTATTAGTATACAGTGAAATCTATTGTTTCTTACATGCTGTGCAGGCAAAGCATACTGTACACAGAAGAAAAGGATAGTATGCAGAATGCAGTGTTACAGTCATACCTAGGGTGTAGAGAAAGATCAACTTAAATGAAAGGTAGGCCCATTCAAAAAGCTAATGGCAGCTGGGAAGAAAGTGGCCTTAAGTGGATTGGTACACGTCCTCAGACTTTTGTATTTTTTAGCAGAAGACGATGGAAGACAGCATATCCAGGATGTGTGGGGTCCTTGATTATGCTGGTTGCTTTTCCGAGGCAGTGGGAAGAATAGAAACGTCAATGGGAATAGAAACGTCAAACGTCTTTGTTTACAACCCTTTGTAGTTTTTTTTGCAGTCTTGGACAGAGCAGGAGCCATACTAAGCCGTTGGGGTAGCACAGTGGTTAGCACTGCTACCTCAGTGCCAGGGACTCGGGTTTGATTCCTGGCTGAGGTCATTGTCTGTGTGGAGTTTGCATGGGCTTCCTCCCAGTCTGAAAGATACGCTGGTTAGGTGCATTAGCCATACTAAATTCTCCCTCAGTGTACCCAAACCAGCACGAGGTAGCTACTAGGGGTTTTTCACAGTAATTTCATTGCAGTGTTAATGTAAGCCTTGTGACTAATAAATAAAATTTTGATGCACCATAGAAAGCAGTCTTTCTGGTTGCATCTGTAAAAGTTGGAGAGAGATGTAACAGACATGCCAAATTTCCTTAACCTCCTGAGACAGTAGACATATTGGTGGGATTTCAAAATGGCTTGCAGGGGTGGGGGGGCAGTATCAGGACAGGTTGTTGGTGACCTGGTCACCTAGAAACTTGAAGCTCTCAAACATTTCTACTTCATCCCCATTGATGTAGACAGGTGCATGCCCTCTGCTTCGCTTCCTGAAATTAATGACTATTTCCTTCATTTTGTTGACGGGAGAGAAATTTGAGGGAGAAATTGTCATCACACCAGTTCGTCAGATTCTCTATTCTTTGTACTTTGTCTCAGCACTGAGAAAGATCTGACCTACTACAGTAGTATCAGCAGCAAACTTGTAAGATCAAGATGGAGTGGAATTTGGCCACAGTTATATAAGGAGTACAGTAAGGGGGCTGAGAACACAGCCTTGTGGGGCACCAGTGCTGAGGATGATTGTGGAAATGTTGTTGCAATCAGTGAGGACAGACAGTTTGTGGATTAGCAAGCTGGGATCCAGCTGGACTGGGAGGTGCTGGATCCCTAGCCACAGAGTTGGAGATGAGTTTTGTAGGAATAGTGGTGTTGAAGACTGAGCTGTAGTCAATAAATAGGAATATGACAAAGGTGTATTTGTTATCTAAATGTTCCAGAATTGAGTGCAGAACCAGGGAGAAGGCATCTGCTGTGGACCTGTTGCGGTGGTAAGCAACCTGTAGTGGATCCAGGCAGTCTGAGAGGCTGGAATTGATTCGTGTCACGACTAACCTTTCTAAACACTTTAATGATGGATGTCAGAGCCACCGGCCGATAGTCATTAAGGCACACTGCCTGATTTTCCTTTGGTACTGGAATGATGGTCATTCTCTTGAAGCAGATAGGGACCTCAGATTGTCGTAAAGAGAGGTTGAAGGTTTCTGTGAATATTAGCTGATCTGCACGGGAGCTGAGCACTTGCGTGGGTGCCCCATCTGGGCCAGTCGCTTTCCACAGGTTGGCCTTCGAGAAGGCTGCTCTGACACCTGCAATAGTGATCTCAGATACAGGTTGGGCCAAGGCCTCCAGGGTGGAGGGCATGCTCTCACTGACTTCTTGCTCAAAAACAGGCATAGAGTGCACTGAGCTCATCGGGGAGGGTTACATTGGTGCTGGCAATTTTACCTGCCTTCATTTGTAGCTTTTTATGACTTGCAGAGTTTGCTATAGGTGGTGGGAGTCCATGTGGCTAGGCTGGGATTCTAGCTTGGTCTGGAATCACAAGCCCAGGTCTTCCCCTTCACTGAGATGCAGGCAATGGTACACTCCTGGTTTTGAGCAAGGAAATGGTGGGAATTCTGTCCAAAAGAAATTGTGTTAGGAGATTATTAAAAATCAGTTTTAATATTTGTTCTAGTGCTTCTGGCTGTGGCAAGGAGAGAGCAAAAGCAATGATGGTGGCTCTTTGCTCCATTAGCTCAAAGAATAGGGGTACATAATCAGTGTTGTGGTTGTAGCTATACAGTACCATTCACCAGCATTGGAAATGGATGGAAAATTCTCTGGGTTACAGAATGAACAGGCACTGGGGTAGGATTTCTTCTTCTCCTACACGTAACAAAGCAATGAACCCAGAAAAGATGTAACCCTACAGCCATCATTGGAGAAATGCTTCTGTGCCTGCTGATGTGCCTCCACAGGCCAAGTTTACAGTAGGTGTTGAAGGACTCTGTTTAGCTTTGGACTTGAGAAAGACAGGAAGCCCAAGAACGTTTTCACACAGTGCAGGATGCCAATGAGGTCAAGAGAGCAGTTTGCTGTTGCAGACAGCACACCAATCAACAGAAAAGAGTGGACCAAGTGATGTCCAGTTCTCAGAGCCACTCTTCAATATGGAAAAACTGGACTTCAGTTGGCCCACAGGAACAGATTTAAAAGGTCACTTTGGTAAGGGAATTGGATAAATACTGCAAGAAGAAAAAATAAAACATGGAGAGGAGTCAAGGAATGGAATTGAAAAAGCCAAAGCGCACTTGGTGAGCTGAACAGATGTTTGTCTTTTGCTATTGTGTGGTGCTAGTGGCATATCCGGGAACTGGTTGGCACAGATCACACATCATCTGGGTTTCTCTCCTGGCACCCTGTCAACAGCAAACAATTTAAGGAGAACTTAACTGGCTGCTTTTACACAACTCACAGGAAACAACATCAGAAGAGCATTGCAGGAGACGTCAAGGGATTCATAGCAACATTTAAAAATCCCCAGAACCCAAGAGAACAGAATAAAGGTCATTAGCTATGGCTTTTGTGTTCCATTTATTTGCAGTGCAATCAATTCCTTTTCAAAGAAGGTTTTGCTTCAAAACAGTTTAGTCATTCAGTGCTTGCCAGTAATCCACTGAGACCCTGTGGCTCAGAAGCTAGTCTCATTGATCACTCACTAATGACTCAGTTACCGAACCCACGTCTCCGAACATATTAATAGGCTGTTTCCAAAAAGGCAAGACACAAGAGATATGTCTGGTTAAGGAGGTTGCAGCGTGATCAATTCTCATCTAGATATTTGATCAATATATGATACAATACCAGACAAAAGAAGTTAATGTCTTCTTCATTGTAATTGCCATTGTTCGCCTGGTCTTTGGCACAGTAGGTGGTTATCACCTCTGGCATTGCAGTCATTGTGTGTGCCATCACAGATGATCATTAGAAGAGGCTGCGGCTGGTGGGCGAAGGAATAGAAATAGGAATTTCACGACTGAGCTTATTCCGTCCTCACCCAGGGCCCACACGCACCTTCCAGTGACAGCCAATGGATTGCGAGCAGAAGCAATTTCCTGTTTATAACTGAAGGGTGCTGTGGTCACTGCAACAACTGTGTCACTGAATCACAGATGAGATTAGATTGTGTATGCCACAGTGCCAGATTTCCCTGCAATTTTCCAGCACATTTGCTGTGTCTGTTTTCTTGCATCATAGAATTACAGAATCATAGAACACTGCAGTGCAGAAAGAGGCCCTTCAGCCCATCGAGTCTGCACTGACCACAATCCCAATCAGGCCCTACCCATACCCCCATGTCTCGTTTGCTGTTCGTAGGATGTTCATAGAAGGAGCAGGATATTAGTATGCAGATGCTGAAAGCAATCAGGAAGACAAATGGCATTCTTAGCCTTTATTGCAAGGACACTGGAGTACAGAAATAAAGAAGTCTTGTTTCAATGAGATGATTTCTAATAACGTGCCATTCTAGTCTCCATGTCTAAGCTGGGGTATACTCACGTTAGGTGGTACAGTGATGATTCATTAGATTGGTCTCTGGGATCATATCTTCGTAGAAACTCGATGTGTGCAAACCATCGAACAAACCAGCAGAGAATGGAGAATTAAACTGCAAACCAGAGTTCTCCAAGTCAAGCTATATACATTTGTTTGATAATGTTCATCTGGGATACAGGTGATGGATAGGCAATGGAAATTAGGTGTGGTCAGTGATCTAATTAAGGCAGACCAGGGGTTGAATGGATTACCAATCCTCTTGTTTTCAACTGCATTGGAAAGAATCTGGGTTCAATTCCTGGCTTGGGTCACTATCTGTGTTTGGAGTTTTCACGTTCTCCCTGTGTCTGCGAGTATTTCCTTTGGGTGCCCTGGTTTCATCCCAGAGATCGAAAGATATGCTGATTAGATATGTTGGCGTGCTAAATTTTCCACGTACCCAAACATACTAAGAGATTTTCACTGTAACTTCATTGCAGCGATAACGCAAGTCTATTTTTGACAGTAAGAAATAAACTTGAGGAAGAAATTGCACGTTGTGGGGGGGGGGGGCACATCTCTAGTATCCTGCTTGCTGCTACATAAAAGCTAGAGATACATTATCAGGTGGTGCACGGACATCAAGAGGGAGACGGTCACTAAGCTGGTTACAACTCTCCTGCTTTATACCCGATTGCCACATACAATGAGATACTCCTGCTGTGAGGCTAGCAGTAAAGTGGACTAACATTTCACTTTGTAACAGGTCATTTCTCACCTTGATAAGTAGTAGCCACATGCATGCCCACATCCAATATTAATAATAGCCTGCTTTTTATTTCTATTGGAGGTTCTTGCTGCCAAGCTCTTCTAATGGCTTTTTAAGCTGCTCCCACATCATTAGATTATAAAGGCAAGAATATTTCTAAGTGAGCTCCATTATCCTGGCCCCAGAGACACGCAGCTTACCACTGCTCAGACTCTTTGCAGTAAGAAGTCTTACAACACTGGGTTAAAGTCCAACAGGTTTATTTGGTAGCAAAATCTACTAGTTTTCGGAGTGCTGCTCCTTCATCAAATGAGTCACCTGATGAAGGAGCAGCAAGTGCTCCAAAAGCTAGTGGACTTTGCTACCAAATAAACCTGTTGGATTTTTATCCTGCTGATGTGAGACTTTTTACTGAGTTTACCCCAGTCCAAAACCAGCATCTCCACATCAGATCTGTCACAGCCAATCACTCCTCATGAAACAGACAATTGTGGGATTCTACACTGAAGACTTTCTCAGGGAATCCTTCCAAAAAATGACCTTTTCCAAAATCCTGCATTTGCATTTCAATCCACACGGGGAGATTAGCTGGAAACCTTTCACAGAAATGCAGTAAAGAAGCTTCCAGACTAACAATGCCTCCTAATTAAGTGATATTACTTGGCATCATTTGGTGGTGCTGAACAATGAGCAGGCGGATCAGCATTTCTTTCCTGTAGGATTACGATATTCTTCCTCATCAACCAAGAAAATGTGATTACTTCAATCTCCTTTAGAAATGTACTACAAAATGTACAGTAACTGGTTCTCCTCATTAAGTGATATTAGCCTGGTAACAGAGGGGGTGGCGGGGGGCACTAAGCCTTTGTAGCTGGTAGCTTTTTTAAAAAGGTACCAACAAAATAAACAAACAAATTAACTTGGGGCTGCTGGTGACTGTTTTGCTAATCTTTATCACACGTGAATATTCCTTCCAATGGGCACTCTCCGCCATACTGGCAACCCTTCCTCCTCCAAAAGATCCAAACTGGATTAGAAACAGGGCAGAACAGGAATATGGATTTAAAAATATGTCCTCCTCAAAGTTTGTTCCAGACTCCAATCATCCCTGGGTGAAAAAAACCAATCTTTCCTCACTTCACTTTTACTCCTTTTACCAATTATTTTGAATCTGTGCCCTCTAGTTCTCGACGCTCCCTCGAGTGGGAATAGTTTCTCATGACTTACTGTCCATTCCCATCAGGATCTTGAATACCTCCATTAAGTGTCCCCTCAGCCTTCTTTTCCTCCAAGGAAAACAGTTTCAACCAGTTCGATCTATTCCCATTGCTACAGTTCTTAATCCCTGGAGTCATTCTCGTGAATCTCCTCTATATTCTCTCCAATAACTTCACACCTTTTCTTAAGTATGATGCCCAGAACTGGACACAGTACTTCAATGAGGCCTAAGTTGTGTCTTTTACGAGTTCTGATGTGGAGACAAAGGGCACTCTGTGGTGTCCAGTGCTTTCACCCTAAACACGCCCTACAGACAAGCCCTCTCTATAAACAGGATCTATTCAGATCAGGAGGATCACAATGGACACCTCCAGATGCTGAAAGATGCCCTCATAAGAACAGACTCATCCATCAACAGTTCTGATGAGTCACAGCGAGAAACCACACCAACCTCCTCAGAAGAGGAATACAGGACATGGCGGACAGAATACTCTTCTCCGGCGTCCAGTACTTCTCCAAAGCGGAGAAGCTATGACATCTTCTCTGGAACCTTCAACATGTCATTCATGAAGATGAACATCTTGTCAAAACCCATCCTACACCTCCGGTTCTTGCCTTCAAACAACCGCACAACCTCAAACAGACCATTATCCATAGTAAACTACCCAGCCTTCAGAAGAACAGTAACCACGACCCCACACAACCCTGCCACAGCAACCTCTGCAAGACGTGCCAGATCATCGACACAAATGCCATCATTACACTTGACAATACTATCCACCGGATACATTCTTTACCCAAAGGGTGGTTCGGGAGTGGAATGCCCTGCCTGCAGCAGTTGTAGATGCGCCAAGTTTGGTGGCGTTTAAGAGGTTAGTTGATAAGGATATGGAAGAGAAGGGAATGGTTTAGTTTGGAGGGGCATTGCTTTTTATATTGGTCAGCGCAACATCGAAGGCCGAAGGGCCTGTTCTGTGCTGTAATGTTCTATGTTCTATACACAGTTTCAACTCAGCTAACTTTGTCTACCTGATACGCTGCAGGAAAGGATGTCCTGAGGCATGGTACATTGGGGAGATCATGCAGACATTACGACAATGGATGAACGAACACTGCTCGACAATCACCAGGCAGGAGTGTTCTCTTCCTGTTGGTGAGCACTTCAGCAATCACAGACATTCAGCCTCTGATCTTCAAGTTAGCATTCTCCAAGATGGCCACCATGATACACGACAGCACAAAGTCGCTCAGCAGAGACTAGTAGCCAAGTTCTACATGAGGACACCCTCAATCAGGATCTTGGGTTCATGTCACGCTATCTGTAACCCCCATGACTTGCCTGGGCTTGCAAAATCTCACTTACTGCTCTGTCAGAAGACAATACACATCTCTTTAACCTATGCCTAACGCATTCTCCACTCGCGTTAACTGTACCTTTAAGACTTGATTACCTGTAAAGACTTGCATTCCGATCATTATTTTGTAAATTGAGTTTGTGTCTTTATATGCTCTGTTTGTGAACAGAACTCCCACTCACCTAATGAAGGAGCAATGCTCCAAAAGCTAGTGGCATTTGCTACCAAATAAACCTGTTGGACTTTAACCTGGTATTGAGAGACTTCTTACTGTTTTTGCAAGTTCAACATGACCTCCTTTTGTACTCAAGGACATGCTATCAATCTAGGATGTCATATGTTTTATTAACCTGTCTCTCAACATGCCCTGCCAACTTCAATGATTTAAAGGTTTCCTGCCCCACCTTTAGAGTTCATACTATCTCTGCACATTCTTCCTGCCAGAATGAATCACCTCACACATCTTGGCATTGAACTTCAATTGCCACTTGTCTGCCCAATCCATCAACACGTCTATGTTCTTTTTAAGGTCAGCGATAAATAATTTTCAAAGATACAGAACTGCAAAGGGGGTGTGAAAGAAAGCTCAGGTCAATTGTTGCAACAAAACCCCTGGGCCACAATCCCCCCCCCCTCCCCTCTTGATTATACCAACTAAAACCAGATACACAAGGGTGCCTATTACTCCTCTTGGTCAAACCAGGCTCCGCATTCCATGCTGTTATTACTGACACCACTTTGCCATGCTGAATAGCTCATGGAGATATTGCTGTAGTTAGTATTCCGAGAGGATGAGGTGAATGTTAAAGGCCATCTCCATCTGTACCAATCCGTGCTGACACCCTGACTGACACTACAATGCTATTTAACTGATTGATATTCTCTCACTGTCTAATAGAAATTCCGTAGAAAGTATAGCAGAGTTAGAGGCTGTACCAACCCCTCTCGATACAGCAGAAATACATTGGGAAGCAGCTTTAGACACTGGGCCTTGACACACCACACGCTCCTCATTTCAAGTATGAAAAGGGAAACGGAAGTATACTGGGTTATCTAACTGACCTCTCCACATGCACAGGAATTTTATAAATATTTGATCTACAAAAAAAAAAAGTGTCTCTATCCAACTGACCCCAGGGTTTGTTTATTCTGGTTTCCCCCCTCCCAATATGAGACACAGCTGGACAGCAGACCAGCTGATATACAGCTTTCAGATGCATATTGGATATTTCACTTGGCTCTCTCTCTACTTATTCCTGAAGAAGTCACCATCTTCCCAATGGTCATGACAACGTAATGGCCCAGCGAGGGGATTGCAACACCAGCCATATCCACGATGTAATATTTCCCTTCCTGCCACCACGTATATTCTCCCGCCTGGATAAACCCAAACTACATTTGTCAGATAAGGCATCAAGGGAATTAAAATAAAACCCTAATCTTCCAGGGAGTGACACACCACTGGATTGGCACTTAGCTCATACTTATTGCCTGCCACATTACAGCTCCATATTTCAGATCAGAAGGCTAATCCTGGCTTTTCCAGAAATGCAAAGAGTCTTTGAAATGGAAGTGCTTCCTTGTAGCACTCAGTTTTCAACTCCTAATGCAAGAGTAAGAGTTTTTTTTTTGTGTAGTGGGAAACAGGAATTTCCCATTGGAAATTCAAACCTTTTAGCCAATTCCCAGAGTCAGATAGGGCCTCCGAAGGGTCCAATCTCACATCTTCCGGGATACAGCCAGTCTCTGACTATACAGCGATCTGAATCAAACTGTTTACATTACGCAAGATACATGAACAAAAATAAATTCTTAGACCAAAAGGCCTCCATTTTTTAAACCATTCATAATACAAGTAATAAAGTACAATGCAGCAAATTTTGCTTTCATGTCAAGTTGACTACTCAGAGCTTTCTATATTGCAGTTGTTTATAGATTTATACTTCTGCTGAAATTGTTCTCCGTCACTTCTCACACTGAGGTGATCTAAACTCGCTGTACCCATTGACTATTGCCCTGAGCTGACACTGGGTGCACCTACACCACATGGACTGCAGCAGAATAGCATTAACGGAAAGACCTTGAACTGCCCAGAAGAGCCAAGTGAAATAACACCAATCTCACCCAGCCTCCGTGGACAGTTTTATTATCTAGCTCACTCCCCCATTGAGAAAGTACTCATTTTACCTTCATGGCAACTTCCCCAATCCATCACCCCAAATTTCCATTCACCCCTGATGGGGTGAAACTTCCTCATTAGAAGACCCTCTTCCCCCTACCCCCAGTACATTTAAGTGCCCTTGTTTTCCTGTTACCTCACCCTCCCATCCCAGAATCCATTCTTTGATTTATAAAGCCCCAGACACAAGATAACTCAGACAGAAGCACAATACTGAAGATACTGCATTAACTGCTTTGTTAATCTGTCCTGTCACAATCCAAGGTTTGTATACAAAAGTCCTCACCACCCCAGCTGTGTCAGCTTTACTCACAAGCCCAGTATGTAGCAATGATGAGAGACCAGCTTCAAGCATAGCTACTAACTCAAAAGGAAAATTACACACAAGAGAAGCCAGCACCAACAATCTAACAACGCACTGGATTGAGGCAAGGATTCTCCTTTCAAACTCACCTCAACCTCTCACTTCTTCCTCCCAGAAGGAAATCATTTGGTGGGATCTAATCATTAAAAATAGTACAACACATTCCATTCTATACATTAGCTCTCAAGTGTGGCTTTCATCATCAGCCCTAAATGAGTTGTTTGTATTTAATCAGTCTTTATTAAAAATCAATCACACCTCCTGTTGCACATTAAGGTTTGAAATTCACTTCACCTGTTTCATCTCTAAATCCTCATTTTATAATTAATCTGTTTATAGAACACCTGTCACCTCATCAACTCTGTAACTGCTTAGGAGACACTATCCTCTCTCTCCTGACCCACCCCTCCCTTCCCCAACACCTGTTCCCCCAGTGCCTCCCTTGTTGTCTTTAAAAACTCATTTTACAGGCTTTGATATCTAGTCCAGTGTTTATTGTCTATTCATAATTACCTTCCAGAAGGTAATGATAAGCTCCTTCACAAACTACTACAGTCCACGTGGTGTAGGTGCACCCAGTGCTAATCGGGAGAGAAGTCCAGGATTTTGATCCAGTGATAATGAACAAACAGCAACATATTTCCAAAGCACAATGGTGAGTGACTTGGGAGGGGAACTTGCGTGTGGTGGTGTTCTCGGTATCTACTGCCCTTGTCTTTCTAGATGGTAATGGCTGTGGATTTGGAAAATGCTGCCTAAGGACCCTTGGTGAGTTGCTGCAGTGTATTTTGTACATAGTATACACTGCTGCTATTGTTCATTGGTGGCGAATTAGCGTGAATGTTGTGGATAGTCTCAATCAAGCAGACTGTTTTGTCGTGGATAGTATTACTCTTCTAGAGTATTGTTAGAGCTGCACGTATCCAGGCAAGTGGAGAGTATGCCATCACATTCCTGACTTGTCCTTGTAGATTGTGGATAGGCTTTGAGGAGTCATTCGCCACAGGATTCCTAGCCTTTGATCTGTCTTCTAACCTCAGTATTTATATAGCTTGTCCACTTCCATTTCTGGTCAATGGTAACTCCCAGGCTGTTGTTTACTCCTGAAGTATCCAATACATCCAGCCATGTCCCCAATTACCCCATCATTCTCCCTCCCTCCATATTACCCCCACCTAGCCCTACTGCCTCTTCCCAAATTCATTCTTCACCTTGATTATTAGGGAATGAGATAGACATTACTAGTTGAGCACAGAAACTTGCCTCACTCTGGAGACCAGCTCAATCACTTTCTGAACAGTGATGCTTTCTTATGATGGATCGGAGGTTTAAAGTGCCTCTTTCACAGTTCCTGATCTCAGTCTGTAATAGACACTAAGCTATCCACAGTTAATATGTGCTGGAACTATTTGCCTCAGTATATTGTGGATTGATAAGGAATGATGTAAACAATTCCTCTTGGCCTAAGTCACTGCATATGGTTCAGCTTTCAGTCCATTATGTTTCACCTGATTCCACTCATATTTCAGAGCAATTCAGCATCTCCCTTCCCTACAAAGCCTAGAATGTTAACACAGACAAGCTATTCAACTGTTGAAACCATTACAATCATGTATAATCCCCTTTAAAAACTAATAGCCATGGATCTACTTTCTCCATCACAGGATTAGTAGACGTGGAGGATTGTGGATTCGGGTACCAGCTAAAAGTAGGTTTTCTGTTCATGGGTAAGTGGTGCAGAAAAAGAGGCAAGAGGAAGGGGTCTACACAGTCTAGTGTTTTAATTTCACAGCAATTTGTATTACTTTTTCAGGTTAGCCTCACAGAGAACTGCAGGAACAAAGATCTTGGGGTTCATATCTACAGATCTCTGAAGGTTGCCCCTCAGGTGGATAGAGCTGTGAAGAAGGCTTATAGTGTGTTAGTGTTTATTAACAGAGGGTTTGAGTTTAAGAACCATGGGGTTATGCTGCAGCTATACAGGACCTTGATAAGACCACATTATTATTGTGTTCAGTTCTGGTCACCTCACTATAAGGATGTGGAAGCATTGGAGAGACTGCAGAGGAGATTTACCAGGATGCTACCTGTTTTGGAGGAAAGGTTATGGGAGCTGGGACTTTCCTCTTTGGAGCAGAGGAGGATGAGAGGTGATTTAATTGGAGTTTAAGATGATGAGGGGAACAGATAGAATGGACATTCAGAGACTATTTCCTTGGGTGGACGTAGCTATTACTAGGGTCCATGGTGGGAGATATAGGAGGGATGTCTGAGGTGGATTCTTCACTCAGTGGTTAGGGTGTGGAATGCACTGCTGCTGTGATAGTGGAGTCGGACACATTAGGAACTTTCAAGTGGTTATTACATAGGCACATGGAGCACTTCAGAATGATAGGGAATGGAACAGCTTGATCTTGGGTTCAGACATAGCTCAGCATAACATCGAGGGCCGAAGGGCCTGTGCTGTACTGTTCTGTTCTAATAGATGTCTACAGCCATGAGAGGAGAGAGATGACAGGCTTAGGAAACCATATAATCCCTACAGTGCAGAAGGAGGCCATTTGGCCTATTCGGTCTTCAACAACTACAATCCCACACAGGCCTAATTCTGTAACCCCACATATTTACCCTGCTAATTCCCTGACACACAAGGTCAATTTATCATGGCCAACCCGCACGTTTTTGGACTGTAGGAGAAAATTGGAGCATCCAGAGGAAACGCATGCAAACACATGGAGAATGTACAAACTTCACACAGATGGTGATCTGAAGCCAGAATTGCACTGAGGTCCCTGGTGCTGGAGGCAGCAGTACTAACCACTGTGCCACCTTTATAGTTAATTACATTCCAGATTTACCACTTCAAGCTCATTTATTCTGAAGGAACAGAATGCAATAAATTATTCTTCATGTCCATGGTACAGTGCCAAGCATTTCACTAAAGTACTGCATTTCAAATGTTACACAAATAAAGGCAAATTAGATACATGATCAGCACACTCTGTTCTTCCCCATTTAGTGCTGTGGGACCTTTTCTATCCATCTGGACAGAGAGAAGGCCTTTGTTTAATATAAAGCTGGTTCCTTTCACAGTATAGTGCTCACACTACTGCACCATGACCAGTGATGGGCAATTTCGCAGGTCAGTCTCCTTCATTTCAGTGGCCGAAATTGGGATTGTTCACCAATTGACCTCAAAATTAAATACCTTTGATACACACCAAATATTTCAGAATGAGTTATAAAAGATGCTTAATCATTAGTTATTAATCAAACTATCAACTTCAAATGGTAAAAGCAAAAGAAATATTTTACTTGATCAGATGCAGAGAGAACATGCGACCCTCAGTCAATGTTGTGAGCAATTAGTGCGCACACACCTCATTTAATAGCACAGTGGTTTGTACTGCTGCTTCACAATGCCAGGAACACAGGTTTGATTCCTGGCTTGGGTCAGGAGTTTGCACATTCTCCCTGTGTCTGCATGGGTTTCCTTCAGCTGCTCCTGTTTCCTGCACACTCCAAAGATGTGCAGGTTAGGTGGATGAGCCATGTTAAAATACTCCTTTGGTGTCAGGTGGATTAGCACATTAAATACTTGGGATTGCGGGGATAGAGGCTGGGTGGGATTGCTGTTGGTATAGGCTTGATGGGCTGAATGGTCTCCTTCTGCACTGTAGGGATTGTGTGATTAACTTGCCCTTGCTTTATACTTCAGTCTTACTCGGAGGATAACAAAACTACACAGACGGAAATCACCATAGCAAACTTGTGTGAATGGGCAATGGTCAAAATGTCTCATGGGTTGCACTCAGAACCCAAATGGACTGCAGGTGGCCTACTGCTGACTTACTGAGCTCAAATTTTGTAACAGGTTTAAACAAACAACCTTTCAATTCATTAGTGAGTGTATTTTCATGAAGTAAGGATGGCATTTGTGGGTTTCCAGTTTGCAAGTGTTCTTGGTAAAAATTCAAGATTAGAACCTCTTGTTTTAAGTACAAACTTCAGCACGTGTACAAAATATAGTTTCCCAATTTTTGCACCCACCATCCAGCACACCTAGCTACAGGCATAAATTAGACACCAGATAATGCTCCTTACAGTATCAAGCTATATAACTCCAGCATCTCCTGACATCACTGTCCCACACTGAATCAGACTGATAATTCACAGGGCACTGAACTGTGGGGCAGTTTATAGGCATCACTCACTGCCCAGTGAAGATCAGATTGAGTCAAAGATATTTCACTTTGTGTTTACAAATCAGCAGAGAGGAGTCAATACTCTCAGCCCAGACTCAACTGAAAAGATGGCGTTAATCCATATCCAATTCTGGACAGACCTGTCTCGAGTTCAGGCAGAGCTGGGGCTGTTGTTATTGGCCACAATGCTGCTAAAATGCTGCCTTCAGCTGAAGTGCAGATTATAAATGATTGCAGGATCATGCAAACCAGACCACAAGTCAATACTCTTCTCAGTGACAGTGTAGCTGCAACATCTCCAAGCCCAATTGTCATTAATCTTGTAACTTGATATTTAAGTGTTTTTCTAATGCATTTAGTCAGTTTGGAGGTGTTACTACATAGCAGCAATCACAATCCTCACCCACATCACGCTAAATAAAAATATTGTGGAAGATGGAGATCTAAAACTGGAACAATAAAAAGCTGGAAAGCTTTAATGAAAGATTTTTGATCCAAAACACTAACTCTGGATGCCTAACATGCTGAGTTTTTGTAATTCTATACCTACATCATACCATCTCAAGGGCATGAATTGGTCAGTAAAAGGAAGATCTACAAGATTCTCCTGCACCCCACCCTTAAGAAAATAACACAAAACCATACCAAAGTGTGTCTGGTTTTAAAACTGATTGCAGTGAACAGGAGACTGGAACACTACCAGCTCGTAAGGCTGGTTACTTAACCCCACCTCAGGGGAAATTGGCCAATCCTATCCCTTCAGCACTCCTGAACATACCAAGAATCTTGACTGGAGCCTGCCTCCCTCATCATGAATAAATAAGGGTCAGTAAACAGATTAGAATCTCTTCTTTTAATAAGAAAATAATTTCCTTTTTTTTTTTGCACCAACAGTCAAGCACACACAGCTACAAACAGAGCAGACATCACATAATGCTCCTCATTATTTTTCTAAAAGAAAAGATACAATCAATTTATTACACAGATCATTTTGAAACAATAATATAACTGGTTTGCTCAAATATCTTATTGTGTTATTGACATACAAAATGTGTTAAGTTCTCATTGAGTAAATTACACAAACAAAAATAAGCTATGGAATACATTCAATTCCATCTCCTATTCCTTTTATTAAATAATGAATTCAGATCATCAACTGAAGGAACACAGCAAGTTCACTTTAGATCCCTGGTGAATTCATTCAGGAAGACCCTTCGGATCTCATTTTGGTCAATAACACTTCATTTTTATAACACTGCTCAAAAAAAACTACATAATGCCACCTTCTCTGCTATTTGGCCATTCACACCTTCTGTTCTCTCTATGGGCAGCCTTTCCTCTTTTTTTATGGCTATTCCTCACCTTCCAGTATAAGCATCTCCCACCTTCTGTTTTTTTTAGCTTTAATAAAGGGTCATTTGGACTCAAAGAAATTTACTTATAACTCTTTCCCGCCCCCCCAACATAAGCTGCCATTCCTGTCCCTCACACCACTTCTTTGCTAATATTTTAACAAGTTTTAAATCACAAGCCTCGATTACACAGTACCAACTACGCTGCAACAACTTATTAATCCTAAGGTCAGGAATAAAGTTGCTACTTCTCACCATTAACTCCGGCCAGGATCAGGTTTCCTGCTCACTAACCCCATGTGACACCCAGCTGCACTGCTATTGGGAAGTCCATTTCATAAGCTTTTTTTTAAAAAAAAACTGCAAATAATAACTTCATTCTGTAATAACAGTTTTTGTTAGTTGAAGTGGCTAATTTGAAATTTAAAAATGATTAGACTACCACGACCTTTGAACTGCAGGTCAGAAGTGCACAGACTTTAGCAGGTCAGGCACTCAATCACACACATGCATTGATCACCTGATCAGAGTTTCTTTCGGTGGCAGCTTCCTTCTCTGGTGGTTGTAATTATTTTAATTTGATTTATTATTGTTTCATGTATTAACATACAGTAAAAAGTATTGTTTCTTGCTACATGTGATCCCCAACAGTCTGGTTGACTCTCAAAAGCTCCCTGAAATGCAGAACATTTGGGGATTGGCAATAAATTCTAGCCTAGCCAGTAATATTCACATCCCATAAATGAATTTAAAAAATGGAGGAAATCATAGTGATGGATAGAAAAGTGGAGGTAAACTGAGTTATAGATGATATAATGGGGAGATGAAATGCACACTTGTTTTCTAGTCTGCCTCAGTAACTTCCACAGACTCTCTGTAATCCCAAATAATGTCATCAGCACTCACTTAGAAGGCAAAGTGAAAGAAAATAATAACAGTGGACCAAACAAATAAAATGTTAATGTTCACGCCTCAGAGCTTAATTTTCCTCTGACCTTCAGAAAGATCCGCACTGAGAATCAATCCTTGTTCACTACTGACAGTAAAATGATGGATGATTGGACTAGATGGAATGATTTGTGTGGGATGATTTGATTGGACAGGAAAATTTGTGTTAGATAAGTGGATTGAATAGAATCATAGAATTCTGACAGTACAGAAGGATGACATTCAGCCCATTGAGTCTGTACGTATCACAATCCCATCCAGGCCCTATTGCTGTAACCCCAAACATTTACCCTGCTAATCCCCCTGACACAAAGGTCAATTTAACATGGCCAATCAATCTAACTGCACATCTTTGGACTATGGGAGGAAACACATAGGGACTACATACAGTCACCCAAAGCTGGAATTGAACTCGGGTCCTTGGTGCTCTGAGCCAGGAGTTCTCACCACTGTGCGGACAGGAAGATTTCCAAGTGACACTCATAACCACTTCTTTGTAGCAGCCCAACCCCAGTGAATGGGACAAGATGCTCAATCCCAGTGAGTGGACCTGGATCATTAACCTCAGTGACTGGGTCATGATAGCTAAGGAAAAGACAAGTCTGAGGCAATGGCTGCCATTGGGCTAGCTGTTGAGAGGTTCCATAAAATAGACTGATAAGTATGTGAAAGAGTCCAGAAAAATTGTGCTTTGAGTTTCATTTGGCAAGATGCCATTAAAAGATTGGATGGAGATCATTGGCATTTCCAGGAAGCAATGTTTACTTAGAGTGGAACAAGTGGAAGCGAGAGTTTGGGTACAGCTATGTTGTTCCAGGGAGTGCTTGCAAATGAATTGTTCATATTTCTCTCAGTACAAAGTGTAGCAATTCAGGCCACTGAGGATGCATGTAACTAATATTAAGGATATTTCACACAATAGGTTTGCCATCCCTGGCTTGAAGTATTCCTGAAGGTTTTCTCAAAAGACACCCTTTTGCCAACTGCCCCACCATCACTTCCTTGGCATTGGCTACCCAACATCTCCATTGTTAGAGGGCAATGCCATGAATGCCAATTGGAAAGCAATCAGAATTTTCACTGCGGATGAACATTGATTGTCAGTCAAACAGCTATTCCTTTCCCATCCCCATTTTTGTAATGAACAAGCAAAAGCATTGGGAGGTCTTTTTCTTTAACATCCTGATAATTCTTTTTCCAGTTTGTTCCCAGCAGTACCTAAGAGATTCAGCTGCAGTTATGTAAATGACATAGATGAGGGGTAAAATTAGTAAGCTTGTGGGTGACAGACTGTCTGGATGGCTAACAGTGAGATGGAATATCTTGGGCTACAAGAAGATATAAATGGAATGGTTAAGTGGCAGATGGAATTTAACCTTAAAGTGAGAGGATAGAGTAATTTGATAAAGTATTCAATGAATAAAGAACAGTACAGCACAGGAGCAGGTCCTTTGGCTTACCAAGTCTGTGCCAACACAGATGCCTCCCTAATATTTTCTTGCCTCTGATCTATATCCCTCTATTCCCTGCCTATTTGTGTATCCATTCAGATGCCTCTTGAAGGTTGTTATAGAATCTGCTTCCAGTATCTCCTTCGGCAGTGCGTTCCAGGCATTCACCATCCTGTGTGGAAAATATGTCACTTACATCTCAAGCTTTTCTCCTCTCTTTTAACCTATGCCCCTCAGTAACTGACCCTTCGACCCAGGAAAAAGACTCTGACTAGCCACTTAATCCAAGCCTATCATAATCTTTTAAACCTCTGTCAGATTCTTCCCTCATCCTCCAATGCTCCAATGAAAACAATCCAAGTTTATTCAATTTTTCTTCAGAGTCCATATCTTCTAAACCAGGCAACATCTTGGTAAATCTCTTCTGTGCCCTTTCCTTCTGTATGCTAATATTTCAAAGGGCTCCACCATCTACTGCATACTTTCCTTCTGCAGTAGACCTTTCAAATCACATCACCTCACTTGTCCAGGTTAAATTCCATCTGGCATTTTTCAGCCCAGGTCTCCAGCTAATTTGTGTCATAGAAATTTACAACATGGAAATAGATCCTTTGGCCCAACTTGTCCATGCCATCCTTTTTTAATCTCCTAAATTAATCCCAATTGCCCACATTTTGGCCCATATCCCTCTATATATGAGGGATCATATATATGCCATGTAACTATCTAAATGCTTTTTAAAAGATAAAATTGTAACTGCCTCTACTACTACCTCTGGCAGCACATTCCAGACACTCACCAGCCTCTCTGAAAAGTTGCCCCTTTAGACACATTTTTGTATCTCTCCTCTGTCACCTCAAATCTATGTCCTCTAGTTTTAGACTCCCCTACCTTTGGGAAAAGATATTGACTATCTACTTTGTCTATACCTCTCATCATTTTAGATCTCTATAAAGTATCCTGCTATATCTTCTGACAATCCTCCTTACTCTATGCCACTCCCCCTGTCTTTGTATCATCTGCAAATTTACTACTCAGACCATCTACACGTTCTTCTAAATCACTTTATAATATGTTACAAATAACAAAGGCCCCAGCACTAATCCTTGTAGAACACTTTGTCACAGACCTCCAGTTAGTAAAGTACCCTTCCACTGCTATTCTCTATTTTCTATGCTCAAGCCAGTTTTGCATCCATCTTACTAGCTCACCTAGGATCCCATATGACTTCCCCTTCTGTATCAGCCTGTCATGAGGAACCTTATTGAAGGATTTACTAAAGTCCAGGTATACAACTTCTACTGTACTGCCCTGATCAATTCTTTGACACTTCCTCAAAGAACTCAATCAAGCTTGAGACATGATCTCCCCCCCCCCCCCCCCCCCCCCCCCACAAAACTATGCTGCCTATTTCTAATAAACCTATTCTCTATCAGATGTAAGTACGTCCTGTCCCTAAGAATCTTCTCAAGTAATTTCTCTACCACTGATATAAAGCTTACAGGCCTGTAACTTCCCAGATTGTCACTTGCCCTTCATAAACAGGAATAATATTACTACTCTCATATCCTCTGGTAGTTAACTTGTGGCTAAAGAGGATACAAAGGTTTTGGCCAAGGCCTATTAATTTCTTTCCTTGCCTCTCTCAGTATTCTGGGGTAGACCCTATCTGACCCTGGGGACCTGTCCACCTTGTTTTCAAAATACCCAATATCTCCCTTTTTTTATCTCAACATGTCCTAGAATGCCAACATTTTCAGTTCTATACTCACCATCTGCTACATCCTGCCTCTTTGCAAATACTGGTGCAAAATATTCATTAAGGACATCACCCACCTTATCTGGCTCCACACACAAAATCCCTCCACTGTCCTTGAGTGGGCTAACCCTTTTCTTAGTTACCCTCTTCCTCCATTTATAGGCATAAAAGCCTTGGAATTCTCCTTAATCCTGTCTTCCAAGAACGTTTCATGGTCCCTTTTTGCTCTTCTAAATTCCTGTTTAAAATCTTTCCTATCTTTTGATTCCTCAAGAGCCTTATCCACTTTCAATTACCTGAAATTTATGTATGCCTCCCCCTCTTTTTTTTAAACTAAGTTCACAATCTTTCTTGTCATCCAGGATTCCTGAATCTTGCCAACTTTATCATTCATTTTTACAAGGACATACTTGTATTGATTGACTTTTAAAAGACTCCCACATATCGGACGTGGATTTAATCTCAAACAGCTGCCTCCAGTCTACATTCCCTTGCTCCTACCTAATATTGTTGTAGTTAGCCTTCCCCCAGTTTAGTACTTTCAGTCTAGGGCTACTTCTACAAGTATTTTGATTCTTAGAATTGTGATCACTGTTCCCAAAATGCCCCCCCCCCCCCACTGAGATGTCAATCACCTGACCAGGCTCATTTTCCAGAACCAGGTCTAAGGTAGTCCAACCATAAAGGAGCATCTACATACTGCCTCAAGGAACACTCTTTGATGCAAAAAAACAAAAAATATGGCACCAGAACAGGCCCTTCAGCCCTCCAGGCCTGTACCAACTTTGCTGCCTGACTTAACTAAAACCTCCTGCTCTTTTTCAGGGGCCATATCCCTCTATTCACATCCTATTCATGTATTTGTCAAGATGCCCCTTAAAAGTCACTACCGTATTTGCCTCTACTACCTCTCCTGGCAGTGAGTTCCAGGTACCCACCATCCTCTATATTTATATAAAAAAAATCTGCCTTGTAATCTCCTTTAAACCTGCACAATCATATTTTGCTGCTAGGATGTTAGTGCCCTTCCAGTTAAAATGCAGTCCGTCCTTTTTGTACAGGTCCCTTCTGCTGTGGAAGAGATCCCTGTGGACTACAAATCTGAAGCTCTCCCTCTTGCACCAGTTCTCAAGCCACTTATTAAGCTTTACTATCTTCCCATTTCTTGCCTCATTGCCATATGGCACAGGAAGTATTCCCAAGAGTACAACCCTGTAAGTCCTACATTTCTAATGGCTTCTGAAAACTTGAGTCATTTTGCTGGACCACATTTTCCTTCATACCTCTTAGTTCCAACATGGACCATGACAAGTGGCTGTTCATTTTTCTGCTTCAGAATGCCCTGTGCCTGCTGAGAGATGTCTTTGACCCTTGCACCAGGGAGGCAACAGACCATCCTGGAGTCTGGATTGTGGACACAGAAGTGTTCCACAGCACCCCCCCCCCTTGCTATTGAATCCCTGACCACCACTGTACATCTGCACTTTGACTCTCACTGCTGTACAGCAGAGCCAGCAGTGGTGCCACTGTTCTGGTCACTGCTGTCAGCATCCTCTGATACACGGTCCTCCCCAACAGCATCTAACATAATGTATCTGTTTGAGAGAGGAAGAGGACAGCCTCGGGGCTCCTGCACACTGCCTACTGTTTGTGACTGTCACCTTCTATCTTCCTTGACCTTGGGTACAGTCACCTCCCTGACACTTCTGTCCATGTTGCTCTGTACCATATGCATGCTCCTAAGTGCATTTATCTGATGCTTCAGTCAATCTAAATGTATGCATTTCTTGAAAATCTATTCCTCTGGACATGGAGGACACTAGAAAGCTCTGTGGAACAAAGGGACCTTGGCATGTTTGTCCACAGATCCCTGAAGGTGGGATGGTATGTTAGGGTGGTTTAAAAAGAAGTAAAAGGGATACTTGCCTTTATCAATCGGAAGATAGATTACAAAAGTATGTTGGAGTTGTATAGAACTTTGAGGCCACTGCTGGAGTATTGTGTGCAGTTCTGGTTGCCACATTATAGGAGGATGTAATTGCACTGCAGGGGTGATTCACCAGGATGCTGCCTGGGAAGGTATTTAAATTATGGAGAGTGGTTGGTTGGGCTTGGATTGTTTTCTCTGGAGCAGAGGAGTGACCTGATTTAAGGTGTACAAGATTGAGGGATGTGGATAAGGACAGCTATTCCCCTGAGTTAAAGGGGAATTATTATGATTGAGTCCTGAGGGTTGGTGACCTAGCCCAATCCAATACCTGACAGGTAAACAGAAGTCTCTGTAATGAGTTTGGAATTTAGTTCTCTATCAAACAGCTGGCTTTATGTTCAGCTGCTACTTATTGCAATGCTGATGTCAAGACATTCTGAAGAAACGCAAATGCATTTCCATAGTCCTTGGATATCTTGCACCCAAGATAAAACACAAAACTGAACCATCAATCCCCCACCACTTGCCTTTCTGAGACCTAATCAAAACGCGTTGCCATGTCTCTGGACTGAGTCATCAGTCCTCTGACTGGAAATGTAAAGTAGTGAATATTATTGATGTTTTCCTCATCCTGTCACCAACCTTTCGTTGAGCTCTGTGTTTACCACAGAAATCCATTAAGTATAGTAAGGTCACTGCAAAAAGCTTTCTGGAAGAGCGGGGGAGTTCTGATCACTTGCTGAGTACATTAGAATAGGATTAACTAAAGCACAGAATCATTCTGTTTACTCAGACTGCTTCTGCTGGAAATCAGCTTCATAAAATGCTGCTCCAAAATCAAAACCTTTGCGCACTAAAAGAAGCCAGCTTTGACCAATAAAGAATGACGACAATGGCCCTGTGAGGAAAGGCACCACAGGGCATATTAGTGCTGAGTTTCAGAAAAAACAGGGCCAATCATACTTCACGCTTCATGAATCTCAGGAATGTTGTAGTATTTTTCACTTCATAGATTGAGTTGTGGGTTGCTCTTAGAATGGGGCCAAAAGATACAGCAAAATCCCACAATGTTCTGGGATACCATTGACTGAGGGAAGACTTCTGGCAAAGATTGGAAAACTGACCTATTTTTGTTTGAGATGATATAGGACCCTTTATATCCACTTAAATAGCTAGGGTGGCACAATGGTTAGCACTGCTGCCTTGTAGCACCAGAGACCTGGGTTCAATTCCAGCCTCTATCTATGTGGAGTTTGCTTACTGTCCCTGGATGCTCCAGTTTCTTCCCACAGTCCAAATATGTGTGGGTTAGGTTGATTGGCCATGCTTAATTGACCTTAGTGTCAGAGAGATTGGCAGGGTAAATGAAGGTTATGGGAATAGGGTCTGGGTGGGATTATAGTCAGTGCAAACTTAGTGGGCTGAATGGCCGCCTTCTGTACTGTAGAGATTCTGATAGACCTGTCATTTAATGTTGTGTCAATGGTGATGTGCTAACCAGACTGTCCTTACTTTAATTCCCTGATTCAAATTTGCTGATCTTAAATAGAAGTTGCAGCTGGAGATGTACAACTGACCTCAGTATCACTGATCCAGGGAGTACAAACAAAAAGTCACCTCACTTCCAGCTTCTTCTCTTACAAAGCTGAGGTGTAGCATCAACTTCAGCTCTGCTTCACTCTGATGAATGGAAAATAATTGTTGGAACCAACTCATTCATTCATGTTAACTCTACCCAATGTATTGGCTCTTCATCCGCTGGTGCTTCAATCTGTGCAGCTTTTCTTGAAGGTTTTCTTGCCAGCGGTGGTTAATTGCCTGAGGGATCGTATAAGACAGCTCTTGAATCTACCTCAGCAGAGGAATCATCTGGTGCTGTTGCATTATTCAGAACCACTTGTTAGTCCCCTGTTAGAGCGAATTGTCTTATTCAAAAAATTGAATGCATTTTCTAGGAATAACTTAGTCACCCTGTACTCTTGCTTCATAGAATTCCTATGGTACAGGAGGATGCTGTCTGTCCCATCAAGTTTGCACTGATTCTGATAATGCATCCCACTCAGAACCTACTCCTGTAAACTCACTTATTTACCCCACAAATCCCCCCCTAATATACACATCTTTAGACATTAGGAGACAATTTAGTGCAGTCAATCCAACTAACCTGCACATTTTTGGACTGTGGGAGGAAACCTATGTGTACACATAGAGCGTATGCAGACTTTGCACAGTCATCAAAGACCAGAATTGAACCTGAGTCCCTGGTGCTGTGAGACAGCAGTGCTAATCACCATGCCACTGTCATGGTCAAGCATGAAGAAGTCATGGAATGATGAAAGAGCTTTTGAATTTCAAACTTATTTTAAGATCAAATGCAAAGTAATGATTAATTTTCTTAAGAGGCTCCTGCTCATGTCTCTTCCTTCTGCCAAAAATAAATCAAGCAGAATTTCTTTTTATTCTTTCATGAGATGTGGGCATCTTGCCAAGGTCAGCATTTGTTGCCCATCCTCAATTGCCCCTGAACTGGAAGCTTGCTCAGACTATTTCAGAGGGCAGTTAAGATTCAACCATATTACTGACATCAGTGAACCAGATGGGTTTATACAACAATCAATGATTGTTTCACGTACAGATAATCCTTGCTCATTTTTTCCAATGATAAATGTTAAACTAACTGACATATAGTTATCTGCTTTTTGTCTTTTTTTTTTTTGGAAAATGCCAATGTAACACCCTTATTCAATCTATTGTGACTGCCAGTATCTAAGGATTCTTGGAAGATTACTATCTCTGCAGCTGCTTCCTCTAATAACCTAGGATGCAACTCATCAGGTCCAAGGGAATTTGGGCATTTACCCTCATTAGATACCCTCATACTTTTTCTCTCAGAACAAAACAGCACGGGAAACAAGCCCTTCAGCCCAATGAGCCTGTGCTGCCACCCTGATGTTCCCATCTCTACCTGTGATCCCTGTCTATGATGATAGTTATTGTATTTATTTCCTCTTCCCCTTTTTTTGCCCCAAATATTTTTGGAATATTGTTAATGTCTTCCACCATGAAGACTGACACCCAATATTTATTTATACCTAAAGCTGATGCCCAGTGTATTACTTCCCCAGTCTCATTCTCAAAAACATCTAGGTTTACTTTGGCCTTTCTCTTTTTTACATGCTTAAAGAAGTTCTTGTCATCTAATCTTTATATTATTCAACAGTTTGTTCTGATATTTTATCTTGCCCATTTATTATCTTTTGGTCATTTTTGTTTTTAAAAAATTTTAGCAATCCTCTGACTTACCATTAATCTTTGCCACAGAGTGTGATTTTTTTTTTTCTTTCTGTTTAATAATAACCTTAACTTCCCAGTTAACCATGGTTGATTAATCCTCTTCCTAGAATTCTTCTTCTTTGGGATATATTTTTGAGTTATGGGGCAGGATTTTCCAGCTGTGTTTGCCCAGAAACTGGTAAATCCTGCCTGCAGTTGATGGGCCGTTACATGGCCCATGTCCCACTATGATTCCCATGGCAGGCAAGATGGGAGGATTCTGTACATGATCAACCATCTTTTCTGCAAAGTACTTTCCCAGTCTGCTGTCATTCCTCTCTAATTACCCTTATTTAGACACCAGCTGACAGATGAGATGCAAAACCAAGTTACTCTCTGGCGAATATAAAAGATCCAATGTGACTTCCAATCCATGCTGAACTAACAATTGTGGCACTATGGTTAGTCTCAGAACCCCTGCAGAGAATTCAGCCTGGGAGTTCTGCTTCCTGCCTAGGAACCCCTACTGGTGCAGTCTGTGTGTGAGTTTACTAACAACTATGTTGCTTATGATACACTCACAGCTTGTCAACATTGAATGCCTAGACTCATGTGAAAAACAGTCACTGATGGGATACTGAAGGATGCCAGCTGGTACCTGTGAACTTTGTGATGGAAACTTTGACTGGGTTCTGACAAAGGATCATCCTGACTTGAAACTTTGGCTCTATTCTCTCTCCTCAGAAGCTGTCTGACTGAGATTTTCCAGCATTTTCTGTTTTTGTTCAAATTCCAGCATCTGCAGTATTTTACCATTGTCTTAATAGTTGTTTCATAGTTTCTATTAAATATAGAAAAAAGTACACTGTGTTCAGGCCCTTTGACCTTCCAAGCCTGTGCTGATCACGTTTGCCCCTCTATACCAACCATTTATATTCCTCTATTCCCCATATACCTATCAAGATCATCCTTAAATGTAGCTAACGTAACTGCCTCAACCAACTTGCTTGGCAGTGCATTCTAGGCCCCCATCACCTTCTCTGTTTTTTAAAAAAAAAAACAAAAACTTCCCCGCACATCTCCACTGAATCTTCCCCACCTTATCTTGAACTTGTGCCCCCTTGTAATTGTCATTTATCCTGCGGAGGTGGGGGGGGGGAAGCTTCCAATTGTTCATCCTATCTATACTGTTCATAATTATATAAACTTCTTTCAGGTTGCCCCCTCAGTCTGTCTTCCCAGGGAGAACAATTCCAGTTTATTCAATCTCTCCTCATAATTTTGATAGAAGCAGTTCAGTGAAGGTTCTCATGCAGGACTGGTCTTTGGAAGAAGGTTGAAGATATTGGGCCTATATCCATTGGAGTTGACAAGATTTTATTGAAACGCTTAGGATCTTGAGGGGATTTTATTGGGTCAATACTGGGGAGAGGGATGTTTCCCACTTGTGGAGTACGCTAGAAATCAAGGACCCAGTTTATGAATAAAAGGTTTAAGTCGGAAATGAGGAGCGATGTTTCCCAAAGGATTAGTAATATGTAGAATTCTCTTGCACTGGAGGTTGAGCCTTTGAATTTATTCAAAGGAGACTCTGGAGAGAGTGCAGAGGAGGTTTACCAGGATGCTGCCTGGTATGGAAGGTCTGAGTTACAAGGACAGGTTGGGCAAATTGGGACTGTTTTCCTTGGAAAGACGTGGACTTAGAGGAGATCTAATAGAGGTGTACGAGATTGAGTATAGATAGAGTAAACAGGGTTAAGCTTTTTTCTAGGATGGACTCGAATAGCACAAGGGGTCACAGGCCTAGGGTGAGGGGAGCAAGGTATAATTGGATGCTAGAGGGAGTTTTTTCACTGAGGGTGGTAGGGGTATGGAATGTGCTGCCAAGTAAAGTGGTGGAGGCAGGTACTCTGGAGTTATTTAAGAAATACTTAGATGGGCACATGAACAGAATGGGAATGGAGGGATATAGAAAACTGATTTAAAATGGTGATCATGAGTCTTGGGAGTCCCTGGGAAGTGTGTAAATAGATGATGATATTGATGTACTTGTTTTTATCCTACAGGTGCTTTGGTCCACCTTGTTGTCTAACAAGGGGCATACGTGTGATGGGTTGCTCTTGGATTTTTGAGTATCCTAGTGCTTCACGTCATTAGTGTACACTTGACCTGGATCATTTGATGGGCAACATGACAGCTCAGTGACTATTGCTGTGCTGTGCAGATATGTGGATTTGGGCCTGTCTGTGGGAGTTTGCACATTTTCCCTGTGCTTGCATGGGTTTTCTCCGGGTGCTCTGGTTTCCTCCTACATCCCAAAAATGTGCTCTTAGGCTAATTGGCAAAACAAATTCTCCCTAAATTGTCTCAAATTTGGTTTTTAATCCCTAGATCTATAAACATAGACAGGGATCACGGGTAGAGGTGGGAACATTGGGATGGTGGTGCAGGCTCGTTGGGCCAAAGGGCCTGTTTCCTGTGCTGTTTTGTTCTTTGTTCAAAACAATGTTGGACAGGTTTATTTGGGTTATGGGAGTTGGGGAGCAAATAGCAAAGAGAAGTTGAAACCACAACCACATCAACAATGAGCTTATTGAGCGGTGGAGCAGAATTGAAGGGTCATATGTCCTACTCTTGCATTCTCCTCAGACTAGATCTACATTCCATTTACATGAATTTATACTCAATTTAAATGGGATTTGAACTCCAGACCTCAGAGCATTAGTCTGGGTCTCTTGAATATTAGTCCAGTGACATTACCACTACAGCACTGTTTCCACTCAGCCCAGAACCTTGTTTCTGAATCACAAGGTTCTGGGTTCAAATCCCATTTAAGGCTTGAGTACAAAAGTCAAGGCTGACACTCCAGTGCAAGTGTTGTCTTTTGGACAAGAATGCTGGAATATCTACTTTCATCCTAAATTGTGCACCAGTGTTGTTTATCTATTCTTGCCCTACACTTTTTTGGTCTTGAAAAAACAGTTTCCAGAATGATGTCAAAGTTGTATTTTTTATCTTTAATCCACTATTTATGCAGTTGTATGACCCAAAGATTAGCAATTCAGATAATTTCAAATGTCTTGGTGCACCATAGAACCACAGAATTGTTACAGTGCAGAAGAAGACCATTTGGCCCAGTGCTAACCACTGTGCCACCCCAAACAAATGACACACATCAACGTTTTAAGAACTCCACTGACAAATAGACCCATGTGTTGTCTGGAACTTTCCAATGAGGAAGAATTACATAAAACTTTTATGCTCTGCCATTCTATTCATGTTAAATGGGTGTCCTATTAATGTCTGCTGCAGCCCTTTAAGGCACTGCTTTAGAGACTTTGCTTAGTATAGGAGACCTGTCATAAGAGGTTCAGTTTGCAAATTGGACTTCACCATAAATAACCAGGTTTAAATTAAAGACTTAAACATCACGTTGACAGGGTTTCCTGCAGTTCCCAACTCCCGTTGACAAATTGCACAAGTGGGAGTTTTTGAGTTGACCAAGTCTGGAATAGATGAATTGTTTCAATGATTTCTCCTGAAGAATTATTTCTCTTGGAAAGCAATTTGCTAAAATGATAGTATTACAGCAATACATTTTGTGCTGGTTCTGGTACATATGTAGTGTTGTTAGGAACCTTATAGGCAAATCACTAACTCAGATCTTTCCAAATCTTTTTATTTTAAACATCAATATTCTGAGGTTTTAGACCATAAATTCCTGCTCAATCACACAACAATTAGAGGACATTAAATTAAGGTCAACCCCAAAACTAGGAGTCATGATGATGGAGAAAAAAGAATTGGATATGCTGGATTTTAAGACCTTTTTTTAAATGAATACAATGTCCAAAGATGGCTGAGAATGTACAGTTAGTTTTATCATTTTCTCTTTTTAGTGGTTGATAAATTCACTCTTGCTGCAATTCTACCCCCGTCCACCATGGAATTGGAGCTGGCAAGGGATGGACAATGGAAATGTCCATTGATTTTGGGTAAGAGTTTTCAGTCTTTATCGAGGCAGTAAAATACCACCCTCTATCCTAAAGAGAGCCTGAGCAATTTGGTTTTTGTTTAAACATAACTAGTGAGTATGGAAAGGGTACATAACAAGGAAAACAAATCTTGAGTGAAGCCTTGTAGCTGCCAACAAACGGCAGGCTATGGGGGGGGGGGGGGGGTGTATGGGTGTGGGAGTGGAGTTGCTCACCCCTCCTCAGCTGGGTTGGGGGTATACCAGCTGGATTGTAACAAATTGAAGGGATTTCACCTGGGCCAACAAAATTTGCAAACCTCATGTGTGGGTGATCTGATCAAATGTAAAAAGTTAGAACTACTTGAGTTATTGGGACCTAGGATGCCCTGTCAGGAACAATGATGGAAGGAGAATCATTAATTACTTTCTAGAAGATGTGCATAAATATTTGAAAAAAGATCTTGCATTTATATAGCACATTTCACAACCACAGATGTACTTTACGACCAGTAAAATGCCTGTAGTCACTGCTGTAACATAGGAAAGGTTGCAGCCATTTGAAATGAGCTAATCCCACAGTGTGATAACTAAAGTCTGTTTTTGTGATTTTGATTCAGGACTATAGGCCAGGAGGTCCGAAATAGCTCCCCTATTTATCTTCAAAATAGTGTCATGGGATGTTTTCAACTGAGGGGAAGGTGCAACCTTGGTTTAATATCTTATCTGAAAACATGGCACCTCTGATATTGCAGCCCATGTATAGTATTTCACTAGTGTCATTTTTCAGTTTTACACAAGTCCTTGAGTTAGACTTGAGCCCACAATCTGTTAACACAAAGGGAGAAAAAGCTACTAATGAAGTCCAGGTTTAAAAGAGTGAGGAATGAGGAGGGGAATGGGACTGAGTAGAAAACTCTGCTTGGAAGTTAGCAGAGGTATGCTGGGCTGAATGGACTCTCTATACTGTGAAATTGATACTCAATGAGACCTTGGATGTACAATTGACATGTTTCTCAAGCAAAAGATCAAACATTTGTAGATACCAGCAAACTGTATTCCTGAAAATGAAGAGTATAATTTGACAACAAAAGGGTAATTTCATAAGCACATTATAGGGACTTGGCAATGGAAGTGCTAAATACCATTAACAATTTCCCATCTATTGCTCATTCAATCAACCATGAAAATAAAATCCTTTGAACTTTGGAGAATACATGCTTTTGATCTCACAGTTGGAAGTTAATACTGTCTGCTTTTCATAAAAATATAATAACTACAGGTGCTGGCTGTGAAGAAACCATGTTTTTAGTGCACTTACGAAAATAAAAAGTAACTACAAGCTTGTGGTGAACACAGCAGGTCCCACTGGGACTCAAAAGTTGATGGACCTTCTTGGGGTCTTGCTTTATATGGGGCTTGGTATATAAGTTTCACTTTGTTGGCTAATGACCAATTCCCAGAGAGCTCATGTTGAACGAACCCAACTGGAAGGTCAATTAGTGATTTTCCCCATGCAGATCATGAGGTTAACATGCAAAAATAGAATATTTATAATCAAACTGCCACACCCAGTACAGTATGTTCTCGATTTATAGTAGCTCAGGAATCAAAGCCCTAGAGTACTTGATTTTTGCTATTTCTGTTTCTAATCGTACGCCATCCACTTTCTAATTTGGCTTATTTCTCCAGCTATTCTGGCAGGGGGTGAAGACAGAATGAACCTCCTTATCTGTGTACCTACTCCACATGAGCTGATTCTATACCTCCTCTAAGAAGTGTTCTTTATTCCCTCTGGGAATAAGATTGAACAATAGTGGCTAATGTCAATCCCTAAAGCTTAGATTCTTCTGAAGAATAATGATGCTGCTTGTTCCTGTGCTTTGACCAGCAGAGGCTGAGTTGTGGTGCCTTCAATTCAGAGGATCAGAAATGCACTGAGGAAAGGATCAGGAATGAAATAGTGATTGGAGAGAAATGAAGGTGCAATTACAGCAAAGACTTCTAAATTGGGATTTGACCCCATGCAGCTTGCCTGTTGAATGATGCACTGGGCCAACTATTGATTTGATTTATTATTGTCATGTGTATTACATGCATACATGACTCACCTGATGAAGGAGCAGTGCTCCAAAAGCTCGTGATACAAAATAAATCTGTTGAATTTAACCTGGTGTTGAGACTTTTCGCACGTATTAGCATACAGTGAAAAGTACTGTTTCTTGCACACTATGCAGATAAAGCACACCATGCATAGAAAAGGAAAGGAGAGGGTGCAGAATGTAATACTACAGCCATAGCTAGGGTGTAGAGAAAGGCCAACTTAATTGGGGTCAGTCCATTCAAAAGTCTGATGGCAACAGGAGGAAGCTGTTCTTGAGTGAGCTGGTACATGACTTCAGGAAGAAGAGTGTGTCTGGAATCCATGGGATTCTTGGTTATGCTGGCTGCATTTCTGAGGCAGAGGGAGGTGTAGACAGCATTAACAATTGGAGGCTGGTTTGTGAGATGGATTCGGCCTGTTCACAACTTTTTGTAGTCTTCCATCTTGATTAAAGTGAGCACGAGAAACAGACAGAAGGGTTAAAATTTCTTCCAACCACTCCAAACCAGGTACCCTTGTGGGGAAGAAAGAAAAGAAGTAAAAATGAAAGGGGAGGAGGGAGAAAAGAAAAGATTGCAGCTTTTCATCTGGTTTTTATCTTCTCAGAACATCTCAACATTCTTTAAAGCTAACAAGGAGATTCAGTGGTAGAGTACCTCTTGTAATGTAGGAACAATTTGCAGAGAGCAAGTCCAATGTTGATTCAAGGCTAAATGTTGACACTGCACATAACACCTCTATATATTGAAATACTGCCATAGAAATTCCCTACTGTGGGCTGTGGAAGCTCAATCATTGAGCATGGTAGCACAGCAGTTAGTGCTGTTGCCTCACTGCGCCAGAGATCCAAATTCAATTCCTGGCTTGGGTCACTCTGTGTGGAGTTTGCATGTTCTCCTGCATAGGTTTCCTCCCATATTCTGAAAGATGTGCTGGTTAGGTGCAGATGCCAGACTGTGGTGACGAGGGAAATTTCACAGTAACTTCATTGCAGTGTTAATGTAAACCTTTACTTGTGACAAATGAACTTTATGTTTAAGACAAATTAGTAAGAATTCTGGATACTAATTATATCAAGGAATATATGGATGGTGAGGAAAAATGGAATAAAGGCAAACAACTAAATCATCCTCTGTTTGAATGGCAGAACAGGTTTGATAGACTGGTGTATCCCCTGCTCCTATGTTCACCTGTGTGGGCAGGCAGTGCTTTGTTTTAATATTTCCCCTCAAGATAGCACCTCAGACTAAATGCAACACTCCCTTGGTACTGCACTGGGATGTTAAGCTTATTTATACTCAACTATCTGCTGTGGACTTAAGCCCATGAAGTTCTGACTGAGAAACATGAATGTTATCACTGAGATATGGCTGACATTTCAAAATACAATAGGTTATGGGCCAAAAAAAGAGGTTGTGAAAATATCACAACCAACATATCATAGAATTCTATAGCACAGAGGAAAGCCATTCAGCCCATCGAGTTTGTACTGACCACAATCCCACCTAGGCCCTAACCTTTTAACGCCATATATTTACCTTAGCTAGTGTCTCTCTCTCTTTTCCCCTCCCCCTCCCCCTCCCCCAACACTAAGGAGCATGTTAGTGTGGCCAATCCATCTAACCTGTACATCTTTGGTCAGTGGGAGAAAACCAGAACATCCAGAGGAAACCCATGCAGACTCCACACAGACAGTGATCAAACCTGGGTCCCTAGTGCAATGAGACAGCAGCACTAACCACTGTGCCACCCTCAACTCAATTTGTACACATTACACCAGCAGGGATTTCTGGGCAGGAAACAGAACTGAACAGGCTGAATTCTCTTCAGCAGTTCTAACTATGATGCCAGAGTTATTCATTCAGCACGGATTGGAAGTCACATGGGAGTTTTATATTCACCAAAGAGTAACTTGTTTTAACATCTCAATTGCCAGCTGGCACCTAAATAAAGGTAATTACAAAGGAACGAGAGCTGTGTTGGCTGGAGCAGATTGGGAAAGGTGCTTTACAGAAAAGATGGTTGATCAGCATGGCAGATTTTTAGAAAAATAGGTTGTGACTCTTAACAAAAATATATCCCAGCGAGGAAGAAGAATTTAGGAAAGGGATAAATCCATCATGGTTCACCAGGAAGTTAAAGTTTGTATTAAATTGAAAGCAAAAGCATACTCTGTGGCAAAAATTAGTGGTAAGTCAGAGGATTAGGGAAGTTTTAAAAACTGACAAAAGAGGGAGAAGATAAACTATGATGATGATAATGGACAATAGGAGCTTCTTTTAATATATAAAAAGGAAGAGAGAGGCTACAGGTGCTTTTGAGATTGGGGAAATAATAATGAACAACGAGGAAATAGAGGGGTTAAATCAATATTGGATATCAGTCATCATGGTGGAAGACTTTGTCTTTCCAAAAAACTAAATCAAGGGGCAAAAAGGAAAGAGGAAATAAATATAATAACTATCATGAGTAGAAAAATACAAGGATACCTAATGAGGCTAAAGAGCAATAAGTCCCTTGGACCTGATGGGTCACATCCCAGGATACTAAAGGAAATAGCTGCAGAGATGATAATCTTCAGAGAATTCATAAATCTTGGAAAAATTCCAGTGGATTGGAAAACTGTCAATGTAATGCCCTTATTCAAAAAGGGAAAAAGACAAAGCAGATAATTATAGGGCAGTTAGCTTAACATCTGACATTGGGAAAATGTTAGAGTCTGTTAACAAGTATGTAATAGCAGAGCATTTAGAGATACATAACATAATCAAGCAGAGCTAGCATGGCTTCATGAAGGGAAATCTTGCCTGACAAATTTATTAGAATTCTTTGAAGTGATAACAAGCAGGATAGAAAGGGGGGAACTGATAAATACAATATAATTTTGATTTCCAAAAAGCATTTGATAAGGTTCTGTACAAAAGTCTGCTTAATGATTCAAGAGCCCATGGTGTTGGGACTGGTGTATTAGCATGGATACAGTATTGGCTAACTGGAAGAAAATCGAGCTAAGATGGATTTTTCAGGATGATAACCTGCCACAGGAATCAGTGCTGGAACCACAATTATTTGATATGTAGACTTGAAAGTGAATATACTATTGCCAAGTTTGTGAATGACACCAAAATAGATGGGAATGTAAATGGTGAGGATGTTGCATTTTAAATTTCTATTGATATCACAAAATTTGATCTGATGAAGTAACACAACATGAAGAATCTTATCAAAGCTTTTCAGTGAATGTTGACTGGATTTCCCTCACCCAGTAACTTCCTCATTTAAACTCTATCAAATTGGTTTGGAGTGACTTCTTCAGAATTCCTGTGAACTTCCAACAGCTTCTTCCATTTCTCAATGATTATGAAATGCAGCTCTTCCAATCCCTTCCAGTGTTTGCCCAATGTCATACTGATGGTGGACCTTTTGCTCCCCGCACATCCCCCCCAGCCCTGATTGATCCCCTTTGTTTAACACAGACACTATATGAACTCACTTCCTGTCTGAGGGAGCTACCCTTGACATGGACAAAAGGTTCACAGACTACCCCTTGCCCCATATCTTTAACCTCTATAAGATGGATACTAACCAAAGCTGGCAATCTATCAATTTTGAACTTTCCTAATTTATCCAGAATGACATTACTTATCAACTTTAATATTAATGACTAAAATGGCAATCTGGAACATAAATACCTTCTATGGGATGGTCCTGAAAATGAAATATTTAGTAGCTGTGCCATTAGCTGAGTATCAGTTTGAATTTACTTTACAGTACTCTTTTTAATGGTTTTATTAAGTCCTTAACGGACTCTGTTCAGTAGCTGAAAAGCTTTTGCAATTATTGCAGCTATTACACACTAGCCTCTTTACCAGATATCTCTTGGCTTTTTACCACTATTTTTGTCTTACTTGCATCAGACAAACAGGGAAAAGACAAACTTTTCCCTGTTTGTCTGATAGTTACTTTAAATGTGCTATTATAACTGAACTTGCCCCTATACATTCATCGATATGTGCACTTTGTCAAGATTTGCTAAGCACATAATCATTTAAAAATGCAGATTGAGATGGGCATGTGACTGCACACGGGACACAAGGCACGGGGATTACTCTCAGCAGCCTTCCTCCTGCTAAAACACATCAAGGTATAGGTTGTAAAATTAAAATGAAGTATTGAAGGTACAATGATGTCATGGATGCTGAGATATTGCTACAGTGCTCATGTATTTGGATATCATAATATACTTCATTTATGTTATGTGTACTATGTACATCTGGGATGTCCTCCTCTAGAGGGCACGTTGCACCGTCAAACTTCATGATTGGCAGAGGTTGCTGAATGAAGGGACTGAGGGATATCTCATCTGTGGCAGTGTTAGAGATCAGTCTTTATTGGATGGTAATATGTGTAAGGTGATTTGTGCCCCAAGCAATGTGACAAATATAAATAGGAGTAGGCCATCTGGCCCTTTGAGCCTGCTCCACCATTCAATAAGATCATGGCTGATCTGAAGTGGATCTGTCCCACTTTCCTGCCTGCTCCATAACCCTTAATTCCCTTGTCTATCAGAAATCTATATACCTGTGACTTAAATATATTCAGCGAGATAGCCTCTTACCACTTCAATGAGCAGAGAATTCTAGAGATTCACTACTGAGTGAAGAAGTTCCTCCTCAGCTCTGTTCTAAACTGCCCCATCCTCCCACCTTATTTTGAGGCTGTGCCCTCTATTTCTGGTTTCCTTTCTAAATGGAAAGAATCTCCCTACCTCTACCCTATCTAGCCCCTTCATTATCTTGTAAGTATTTATAAATCCCCATTATTATATCAACAGCATCTGCTGGCCTGCCCATGAGTGACTTCCCAAACAAATTGGTCAGGATCACTGAGCATGAGAAGTGATGCACTGCCTGTTCATTTGTTGCCTTGACAATGAGGGCAAGGAACAGAGAGGCCTCATGATAGCTTTATGGACTTGAGTGTCAGTGCAAAGCTGGTATCTATGGTGGGGGCTGAGGGGGGGGGGGACCCTCATCTCTTCCCATCCCTTTAGGAATGATCCACTCCCCTTGGGTTTTCCAGTGGGTAGAGGATATGCATAATATGGTAACTCCAAGTGGAGACTGGCAGAAGTGGGCACACAGTTGGCAAAGGGCTGCAGATGAGGAAATGGTCAGGTAGGTTTAACACATAGTCAGAATGATTGAAGATGACATTGTCGTTCACAGCCTGGCATTCTCTGTGGTCCTGATATCTGGGAAAGGTGCCATGAGATCTCTGTTCGCCTTCTTATAACCCTCTTGCCATCCTTTAGCAGTTCCTCTACATCCTCAGCTACTCTGTGGTATGTATTGTAAAGGGCCATTGAACTGGTCAAGACATTGGAAGTACATTTAGAACAATCAGATGGTCTGCTCAGCAATTGTCCTTGTTGAGCTGTGTGCAGTGTTGTAACGCAGGGCTTTGAGGGTGACACGAGTTATGTTCTGAGAGCTCCTGTCCCCCAGGATCTAACCCTGTACCTTGGGGCTCTGATAACTGTGGCAGCTGGAAGTTCCTGAAAATGCTCTATAAACAGTTCTGCTGGAAGGTCATTGATCTGAAACATTAACTCTATTTCTCTCCTCTGATACAGCCTTGCCTGTTGCTTTTTTTAAGAGCATTTTGTCTTGTCATTTCAGCATTCCAACATTCAGTATTTTGCTTTTGTAGAGTGTTGAAGCATTTGGATCAAGAATTGCCAATAATCAATCAAACTGACAGGGAATAGTAACCAGCCACAGAAGGGCTGTTAAGTGGCTAGCTCACCTGACTGTATTACTTATTACTTTGCAATTGTTCAGCTCTCTCAATGGACAAAATTGTTCAGTAGCAGCAAAGACCACACTTCATTACCTGACAAAGGGATTTCACTCAATCATGCTGGAGATTGAAACACAATGGCTGTATTGACTCTGAGTACAAAGATACTTTAAAGCAGCATCTGAACAATTATCTATCTATTCCATAACAGGGGTTCTGTCCTGATGTTTATAGTCATTTTACGCTGTTACACTCCTAGGGTTTTTTCGGAGGCTGTGGAAATTTCCACAACTCTACAGATCCTTTGTCACAAAATTCAATTGTTGTCACCAGTATTTTTGCTTTGACAGATTACTATTTTGATCCATTCTAATGCTGGCAGCTTGTGCCAGATTCCATTTTGGTGAGGCAGCAGAATTCTGCAGACTTGATAGATTGCGAGACTAATTAGCGTGCAATTTAAATTTGATGCCAACACTGCCACTTGAGCCCACTGCTCCCAGATACTGCTATCTCTTACCCTCACACAACAGAAGAGATCTCTCCCAGCAGTGCTATTTAAAGGGCTTAGTTACTTCCAGCTTCGCTGTTCATTGATTTCTCCCAGCTCTGAGTTTGTTGGAGGGCTGTTTAAGTTTTCTAATGCTGTTTTTAAAGTTAGTGGATTTGACAGTGAATGGTATAGCACATGGTAAAGGCCTTGGTCTTTGGATGAATTTTACCATCCTGCCCACCATGGGATTTGGAGCAGATAAGGATTAGGCCATGGAAAGGTCAGTTGACCTCGGGTGGGATTTTCTGGTTTTGGGGTGAGCAAGCCAGGAAAATCCCAGCATTTGAGTCATGAATTCACAGGAGGAGGCCATTCAATCTTCTTTCTGTGCAGTGATCCTGGAAGTCCCATTCTCCTGTCCAATCCCTGTAGCCCTGAAGGTGTATCTTCAAGTGGGCACCCAATTTCCTTTTGAAATCAGTGCTTGTATCTGTTCCTATCAATTTCCTGTAAGACCCAGAGTCCAGGTCATTACCATCTGTGCCGTAACCTTAAACATGGGTCCCCTAGTTCTTGTAGCATCAGTTATGGGTACATAAGTAACTATGCTTCTTGGTGTGTAGTGTAAGAGTTAAATTAAGCAAAGCCATAGGAGGAGGAGATGGAGAAAGGCTTTCAGTAGAAACCTATATCCACAGAATGCAATGTCATGTGGTTTGTCTTTTCTAGTTAAAGAGCATTCGCAAGAATTGTACATGTGAAGCTTGAAATAGTGTTAAATGTGTGAGTGTGGGATGAAGTTATGAATAGAAAGTAGTGGTCATCGTGGCACTGTGGTTAGCATTGCTCCTTCACAGTGCCAGGGATCTGGGTTCAATTCTGGCATTGGGTGAATGTGTTGGAGTTTGTAGGTTCTCCCCATGTCTGCACAGGCTTCCTCTGCATGGTCTGGTTTTCTCCCAGCTCAAAGATGTGCGGGTTAGGTGGATTGGCCATACTAAATTGCCCCTTGGTATCAGGGCAGGTAGCAGGGTAAATACACAGGGTAACAGGTTTAAGACCTAGATGAGATTGGTGTTGGTACAGACCTGATGGGCTGAATGGCCTCCTTCTGCACTGTAGGATTCCAGGATGGATGCTACATGAGTGAAGCAGTTTATGGTAAACTGAGCCATTTGTAAGGCCAGTGGTTCAGTTGGTAGGATATGGACATTTGAAGATGCCATCACTGCCCTTGAATTTCTTTCCCAGCCATTTCCTGCACTTTCTGAAGCCAGAATGTCCCTCAGTGCAGGTCCAAACCAGGTGTGTACTTGGGCCCCCTGCTGAACTGTGCAGTCACTTAAGAGTTCAGGTTATTTGTGCATTGTGATTCCTGTGCGAGTCTTGGGCTTATCCAACTTTTGCCTGCCTGTATTTCCTGGAAGTGTTACAATTACTTCCTATAGCATATTCCCTATCACATTTAGATGAACAGAGTTTGACTTATTGTATCACTATCAGGATGGAATGTGAATGACATAACTGCCACGTTTCAGGACCTTTTTCTTTGCGTTAGGTTAGATGACTTACTAATGTGGTGAGCTGCAGACACCTAGTGTGACTCCAGGGGCAGCTGATTGATACACTGCACTCTAATAGAGGGTTGATTCCCTCATCAGTAACTCACTGTAGGGCTATGCAGCCAGGAACTGTATCCCTCTTCCCCTCAATATTAAAAATATATTCAGGACATTGTTTTTCCAGTGTAAAATGTGGAAAAAGTTGCCCCAAGTATGGCTAAAAAAATCTATCAATTCAAATAAATGCTAACCTGTTTCAGGAATCCTTTTGTAAAATTGGTCAGCACTGGTTTCCCCTTCTTTGCTGCAAGAGGTATTTCCTGAGATATCTTGATTTGAGGTTAGATTCTGCACCTCCAGTTCCACAGCCCTATTCCAGGCTGATGCCAGCATACTTGCACCCCTCCCATTTGTCCTGGCACCCAGGACCTGAAGGCTATCTCCACCCAAAACCTGGAGGCAAAGTTATCTCTGAAAGCATGACAGGCACCCACATCTCACTATAAATATGTTGATGAGTCTCCTGAATTGTCAGGACTAGAAACAAACCCATGTGAATCTCTACTGGAGCTTGTCTAATGGTGTGGTTCCTTTGTGATCACCACTTTCATTCAAATTAGCTTGTATTCAGCCAAGTGTGAGCTCAGTCTGCCTTTGGAGAAATTAAACCAGTGCAAACATGTGATAGACACTGTCATTACTTCAATGAGTCACATGAGGTTGCACAGTGGTTAGCATTGTTGCCTCAGTGCCAGGAACCCAGGTTCAAGTTTTGGCTTGGATCACTGTCTGTGTGGAGTCTGCACATTCTTCCCATGTCTGTGTGGGTTTTCTCTGGATGCTCCAGTTTCCTCCTACAGCCTGAAAGATGTGCTGGTTAAGTGCATTGGCCATGCTAAATTCTCCCTCAGTGTACTATGACATGTACCGGAATGTGGCGACTAGGGGAAATTCACAGTAACTTCATTGCAGTGTTAATGTAAGCCTACTATGATTAATAAATAAGCTTTAAGACTTAAGAGTTCTTTGAGTCATAATTGCCTGCCTAATCAATCAAGGACATCTTTTAGCAGACCTCAATCAGGGAGCTCATTGCAAGAAGCCAACTTCATGGGTCTTGTTGAAGTCATTACAGACACCAACATCTGGTTCAGGTAGGAAGGAAGCATTATTGGTGCATTATCATAAAAATATACACGGGCAAGATGAGAGCTGGCAGCTCAGATACTCAGTCTGTTACTGGGGGCTACAGAAACCAAAGGGTGGCTGTGGCATGTCTGAGATTTTTACCAATGGACTGGTACCTTAAAAGGGCATATACTCCCTGGCAAATATGTGATGCTATTTGTAAATAAAGATGGGAGCAGCCATTGTAAGAACAAGCACAGCGAGTGAGGCAACAATGCTGACAACAACAAACTTATTTGAATTGTAGTCACAAACTCTCCTGAATCATTTAAAGATTAAGGAAAGTAAAACTCCCATTCGTGACAAGCTTCCCTCACTGTGATAAACACAAACTTACCAAAACTATAAAATACCATGATGGATGGAGCTTAACAAATCTGGATTTTTTTTTTTAAGATGCTTTCTGGTGTTTTGCTACCAAGGAGATGCCAACTGAAAGGATTAGTTGTGATTAAAGGGAGATTGTCCTAATCCTGAGAAGTTTGAGAATTTGAGGCTTCAGCCTGGGCTTAGTGGCAGCTTTCTCACCTGTTATTCAGAAGGTTGTGGGTTCAAGCCTGACTCCAGAGGCTTGAGCACATAATCTGGACTCTTCAATGCAGCACTGATGGAGCTGTGTACTTCTGAACGACATTTCAAATCAGGGCCCCACTGTCGAAAGTAGAGCAGGTGACTTATTCCTGATATTCTCCTTCCACCAGCAGTACTAACAGATAACAGTTCTAATCTCACGGCTGTTTACAGAGCCGGTCAACATTTCTTATGTTACAATAGTGACTAAACTTCAAAAGTGCTTCTTTCGTTGTAAAGTACTTTGGGATTTCCAAATGGTGCTATATAAATGCAAGAGTCCTTCATTCTTTTAACTCTTCTTACTGACAGGAATGACAATAGGCATTTCAAAATTTACTGTTCCAAGTACTCTTACTAACTTTCAACTAAGCAAGGCATGTTTGTTTATTGGGAGGGATTGGAATAAAGGACTAAGAATTCTTGCTACAATTGTACAGGGTTTTGATCAGAGCACAACTTGAGTACTGTTGCAGTTTTGGTCTGCACATTTTAAGAAAGGAGATATCTGTATTGGGGGTAGTACAGAGAAAGTTCAATAAATTATTCTCTGGGATTTGGGAGTTCTTCTATTGTAAGAGATTGAGTAGATCAAATTTATATTCCCTGGAGTTTAAGAGAATGAGAGGTGATCTCATTGGAGGGGCTTAACAGTGGTTGCTGGAAGATTGCTTCCAATTGTTGAGAATCTTGAACTGGAAGGTACAGTCTCCAGATAAGGCAGGGGGAGGTGGGTGGCACGCTGGTATAGTGATTAGCACTGCTGCCTCACAGCACCAGAGACCCGGGTTTGATTTCCAGCTGGGGTCACTGTCTGTGGAATCTACACATTCTCCCCTTGAATGCATGGGTTTCCTCCACAGTGCAAAAATGTACTGGTTAGATGCATCGGCCATACTAAAGTCTTCTTCAGTGACCCAAATAGGGTGACGACTTGGATGTTCTCAGTAACTTCATTGCAGTGTTAATGTAAGCCAACTTGTCACATTAATAAATAAACTTTAAACTGATTATTTAGAACTGAGATGAGGGGAAATTCTTTCTTCAAAGTGTGGTGAATCTTAGGAATTCTCTATCCCAGAACATTGTTCCATTGTGGAATACATTTAAGATTTGGATTTTTGGTTTCTCTCAGAATCATGGAATATGGGGAGCGTGCGGAAAGATGGAGTTCAAGCCCAAGATCAGCTATGATCATGTTGAATGGTGGAGCAGACTTGATGGGCTGAATGGTCTACTCCTACCCCTATTTCTTGTGCTCTTTTGTTTGAATAGAGATGTTAGCCAGACATTGATGTTTCTATTCTCATCTTTTTTGACTAATGAGAAGAAGTGACATGAACAAGCTTTCTGCTTATGGGGCCAACATCTGAAATTTTATGAAATTGTTTTGACACACCTCTTGCAAAGGCCAGGAAAATAATCTCTGCCTGTTTAATCACTGCCAGCACACATTACCCTTCAATTCACATAACTTATACGAATAAATGTTTTAAAGGTAGTAGCTCATAGATCATCAACATGACTAATATAATATTGGCCTTTATATCCAGAGGACTGCCATACAGAGGAGTAAAATCATGCCACAGCTTTCAATGCTTTGAACCACCCATGAAATGAGCATTTCAGATTACCACACACCTTTGGAAGCATACATTCACACTGGAGGGATTTTAGTGCATGTTTACCACATTTTTTTTCTATTAGTTTATGGAATGTGGGCATTGCTGGCTAGCCCAGCATTTATTGCCTATCCCTAGTTGTCCTTAAGGTGGTAGTGAGATGCCTTCCTGAACCACTGCAGCCTCTGATGTATAGTAAATCCTAGGCATGAATGTAAGTAGGGAGGGAATTCCAGGGCTTTGACTTAGCAACAGTGAAGGAACATCAATATATTTCCATGTCAGGATGGTGAGTGGCTTAGAGAGAAACTTCCATCTGGTGGATTTCCCAAGTATCTGCTGCCCTTGTCCTTCTAGATAATAGTGGTTATGGGTTTGGAATGTGCTGTCTAAGGAACATTGAGTTTGTGCAATGCATCTTGTAGATGGCACACACTGTTTAATGATGGTGGAGGGAGTGAATGTTTGTGGAAGGGATAGCAATCCCTTTTGTGGCTACTTTGCATGATTGGTGTCAAAGCTTTCAAGTGTTGTTGGACTGCAGCTATCCAAGCAAGTGAAGAATATTCTATGGCAGGAAATGAGCTACTTGGCACAGAATTCCTAGCCATTGACTGCTCTGGTAGAATGATATCTGGAATTAAGTTGCAAGAAAATTACAAGAACTAATGTTTAACTGCTGGAGACTTAGCAATTTGGGGGATGTTTGACAAAGTTTGAAAGAGGGGAAGCTGGGTGGATGGAGACAAACAATTTCCCCCAGGGAGCCTGGCACAAATTTAAAAATTAGAGCCAGAAGTGAAATTAGGAAATATATCCCCCCACACACAGACTTTTAGATATTTGGCATTCTCTTATGCAAATGACAATTGAAGCTAGATCAGTTGTTAATTTTGAGTCTGAGATTTAGAGACTTTTGTGAACACAAATGATTAGGAATGTGGGGGGGAAAAATGCAGATAAAGTTAGCTCACAAAGCTGTCCTGATTTCATTGAATGACAGAACTGGCTGAAGGGACTAAACAATATAGATGGTTATGTGAGTGCAAATACAAAATTCTTCTTTTGACAGGAAGAATAAAAGGTATATTATCTAGATGGTGAGAGATTGCAGAGTTCTGAGATGGAGGGATTTGGATGTCTAGTACGTGAACAACAAGTTGGTGTATAGCTACAGCAAGTTATTGGGAAAGCTAATAGAATGTTATTGCTTATTGCAAGCAGAATTGAATACAGAAGTTGGGAGGTTATGCTTTAGTTTTACAAGGCACTGGGGAAACTACATTTAGAGAACTGTGTGCAGCATTGGTCACCTTAAATAAGGAAAGATTTAAATGTGTTGGAAGCAATTCAGCAGTTTACCAGATAAATATCTGGAATAGGTGGATTGTCTTATGAGGAAAGAAAGGTTGGACATGCTAGACTTGTATCCACTGGAGTTGAGAGTGAGATGACCTGGTTGAAACATACAAAATGAGGAGTCTTGATGGAGTGGATGTGCAGTAGATGTTTCCTCATGTGGGAGGATGTAGAATGAGAGCTCACTGCTTAAAAATAAGGGGTCACCCATTTAAAATGGAGACAAGGAGATATCTTTTTTCTGAGGGTGAACTCTCTTCCAGAAAAGGCAGTGGAAACACAACCTTTGAATATTTTTTAGGGCAGAGATAAATAGATTTAGTGAACGAGGGGATGAAAGGTAATTGGGTTGGCAAGGTGCAGATTTGAGGTTACTATCAGATCAGCTATGATCTAATTAAATCTTAGAACAGGCTTGAGAGGCTGAATGTCCCTCTCCTCATTCATATGTATGTGTACTGCTATTCCTGATGATTCATTCTAACTAGACTGAAGTCCTCAGTTCTGTTTCTAAACAAATAGTCATTCTGTTCAGATGTTGATTCAACATTAACTGCTTCAGTCTACACTCCCAGAATGGTGTGGCAATCCCATCAAGGAATCCATGGGGAAAGATTGGAGGACACACTATCTCTAATTTGTCATTCTGGAGGATGGAATCTCTGTACAGGGAGCACACATTCCAGTTCACACATCTGCTATTATGCAGAGTAAATCTGCTTCTAATCTCTAACTTTGCTTTGAGGTTTGTTCTGGAATTTATAATGCAATCTCCTCTGTTTTCCAAGCGATATAAATACCTGCATCATTTTCCCTCATAATCCTTTCTGTAAAGAAAATTTGTGCAATTCAGTGATTGTTTTTGAGGAATGTACATTCCTCAAAGACCATAATATTAGCCCTGCCATAATATAATGGAATTTTAATTCACTAAATCTTAGTAATATTAAAATTTGGACTACAAAGAACATCATTTCTGACTTGTTCTGTTCTTTAGCTGCCTTTGCTTTAATTGCTCCCTGAAGACCACTTGACAAGTGACAATAAGATCAATTGAGACCAGATAGAAACACTCTTTAGCTCGTAGTGCTCCTGCTGCTCTTTTTCAAACAGTGCCCTGGAATCCCTTTATATCAAACAAACAGGACCTCGTCTAAATCTCCAACAGTGCAGTATAATAAAAGCAAAATATTCCAGATGCTGGAGATCTGAAATAAAAACAGAAAATGCAACAGGTCTGGCAGCATCTGTGGAGAAAGAAATAGAGTTAATGTTTTGAATCTGCATGAACTCTTCTTCAGAACAGCAATAGCACTCTGACTCAATAATCCACTGAAGGGTCAGCCTAGATTATATACTGAGGTCACTAGAGAGTCTGAACATTCAAACTTCTGGTTGCAAAATGGCTATTACTGGAACCAGCTGATACTATGGGAAGAGGAAAAGGCTACAAAGACTCAACTGAGCTTCCCACTACATCCTTTCTCTGCAGAAGATATCTCACTTCCCCTTCAACACATTAAAGAGTGCAAAATTGAACTGGCAGTACCTACACTTCACTGCTGTTCTGCCATTTAGATGTTAAATTGCATCTGAAGCACTTTTGCACAGTTCTATTAGCAATTGTGTGGACATCATTTTGGTGAGGGTGTCGGTATTGTGTATATGCAGAGCTGACAGATCATACATATTTGTATCATTTATCAGCGTTGCCATTTTAGACCTCATTTAAGCTCACTCAGCTGTGCACAAATTGAGCCACAATTACCAGTTACTGGTAACCCAGTTACCAGTGTTAATAAAAAATTATTGACTATTTACAGGTTTGTTGATTGCTTCTAGATGTTGGTATAATGCTACCAGTGTTTGGTGCTTTCCATAATTCGTTCAAGTTTGCACAAGGATTGATTTGACAGAAGCTGAAGGATATTTTCCTGAATTCAATACTTCTACACAGGCCACTTGCTCACAATACATGCATGCATTAGTTGGCATTCCCTTCACAATACAGCACCTCTTGAGAATGAAGAGGTCACACAAAGCAGGGCAAGCTACTGGAAGAGGGAGGAGGAAGAGCAAGTGGAAAATCACAGGTAGTAATCCTTACAGCCATGTTCTGTACGTGGGGAAACTACCTTGAGCGAATACCAGTAACCACAACCTAATTCCCCATTTACCAACAGCTTTACAATCTTCACCTTTCTTCTGTCACTGGCCATCACCTTGACATCTTGATCATGATGCAGAAACGCCACCAGGAAAAGACTAGATGTCACCAGAAAATTAACCATTCAAAGTGAACTTTCTGAAGTAAATTGTCTCCATTTGTATGTAAAATTACACAATGTACTTAATGTCTGCTGTTATGATGTATGGGAATTGTCTGCTGCTCATGTCCATAGTCTTTTTAGCCAGAATGATTTGTTTCCAACAAATATTTACACATTTGGATAGAATCACACAAAGGCACAGTAAAACAAAGTAGAAATGGGACAAAGAACGTTAAAAGTGCTAATCTTAAAATTTTGTATCTGAATGCTCAAAGCATTCTGAATAAGATAAATGAATCAGTTGTAACGAGATATGGTATGGTTGGGATTATAGAGATATGATTCTAAATTGAACAAGGATGAGAACTAAATATTGAAGCTACTCCGTTTAGGAGGGACAGTCAGAGGAAAAGGTGGAGGAGTTGCATTGCTGATTAAACAATGTAAAATGCACAATACTGGGGAAAGATATTATCACAGATAATGTGGAATCTGCGTGAATTGAATTTAAAAAAAAAAAATCAAGGGGTGAAATATATTAGCAATAATGTTGGGAACAGGAAATCAGAAGCGTGTGTTAAAGGAATGTATGGTTATGGGTGACTTTAATCTGCATATAGATTGGGTGAGTCAAAGTACAGGATGGTTTTCTGAACCAATATGTTGAGAAACCAAGAAGACAACGGGCCATCTTGCATTAGGTATTGTGCAATGGAAAAGGATTAGTTGTCAATCTAGTGAGAACTCTTGGAGATAAGTGACCATAATATGATGGAATTATCAAGATGGACAGAAGTAGTTGATTCTGAGACCAGGGTCCTGAATCTCAATAAACCCATTAACTATGATGGCATAGGCATGAGTTGGCTCTGATGGACTTGGAAACATTTACTGAAAGGAAGGACAGTAAACAGGCAATAGTAGGCATTCAAGAAATTAAAAGGTGAACTCTACAGTTGTTTATTCCTATCTGGTGCAAGAGTGGGAAGGGAACTGTAGCCAAACCATGGCTTAAAAGGGAAATGAGAGATAATAGCAGGAATTGGAATTGGTGAGGAGCGGACCATGGAAAGGTCCATTAACATTGGACGGGATTTTATGGTTTCAGGACGAGTGAGACCATAAAATCCTACCCAGTATCAGATTCAAGGAAGAAGCATACAAATTGGCAAGAAGAAGAAATGGACCTGAGGACTGGGGGTAATTTAACATTCAGCAAAGGCAGACCTAGGGATTAATTAAGATGAGGAAAATAAAGTATGAAACCAACCTAGTGCGGAACAGAAAAACTGACTAAAAATTTCTAAGTATTTAAAGAGAAAAAGACAAAAATGAATATAGGCTGCTTTATTAGCTGGAAAAGGGGAAATTCATAACATGGAAGAAAGAAATAGCTGAGAAACTAAATTTATACTTTGTCTTCACAAAGAAAGATATGAATAATGTACTGGAAGTTCTGAGAAACACGGTTTAGTGAGGAGCTAAAGGAAATCAATTAGTAGAGAAATAGTTTTAGGGAAATTAATGGAATTGAAGGTGCTAAATCTCCAGAGCCTGATGCTCTTCATCCCAGAGTACTTAAGAAAGTAGCAATAGTAGATCCATCAGCAGTCATTTTCCAAAGTTCTATGGACTCTGGATTAGAGAGTAGCTTGCTATTCAGAAGGGAGGTAGAGAGAAAGCACGGAACTATAGACTGGTGAGCCTAACATTAATAGTAGGGAAGTTGCTAGAGCCTATTATTAAGGATTTCGTAGCAGACATTTTGTATAAACAGATGAAGCAGCAGATTTATGAAAGGGACAAATCTACTGTAATTCTTTGAGATTTAACTAATAGAATTTACCAGGAAGTACTGGTGGATGTGGTTTACTTAAACTTTCAGAAGACTTTTGACAAGGTCTAACATAGCAGGCTATTATGTAAAGTTGGAGCACATGAGATTGTGAGTAGTGTTTTGAGTTGATTTTAGAAAGCTGGTTAGCAGAAAGAAATCAGAGTTGGAATGAATGGGTCTTTTCTAATTGCAAGCAGTGACAATTCCAGCCCCACCCCCATCCCTCAGCAATGAACATCTACCTGTGCGGGGACTTCCCCTCGAGACTGACAAGCCAATCCAATAATTTTTCTAATTCCCTCAATGAAGCAAATTCAGGCCAAGATATAAATAACATCATCTACATGTGGACTGTCCATCACTGCAGTGAGTGGGTAGGTCATGAACCTTGGAATCCATCATTCCCATGACACCAGATGATCTCCCAGTTATTAAAGAAATTGTTCTTGAGCTGGTAAAGTTAAACTTTTCTCAATATAGTTGTTGTCACTGTTAAGAATTCAACAGTTTGCTGTATATCTTAAATGTCTAATGCGGATGCTAAACTAGTTCCAAATTTACAACAGCTTTATATACAATACTTCAAATTACATCAAAATTTATAGGATTTCTTGCAGCCACATGGTATCATCTAGAACCCAGGTCTTTCCTGGAAGCTTCTCAGATTTCCTAAACTCTCTAGCTTTACCCATAGACTTAAGTAATCAAGTACAGTCTCAAATCAGGAAATAGACGAACAAAATCAAACATAGATCAATTGAACCATTAGACACTATATCACAATCAACATTAGTGTGGTAGATTATCTTATTATTACCAATTTGCTGCATGTGGGTGTTTGTTGTACACACAATGATACTGCATTTCTTTAGTGAGTACACCTCAAACTTTGCTTTAGGAACTTCTGAAGTCTTGAGTGATAGAACATTGAACAATACAGCACAAACAGGCCCTTTGGCCCACGAGTTGCGCCGATCACATCTACCAATCCACAGACCTATCTATAACCCCCTATCCTATTCTTTTCCATATACTCATCCAGAAGTCTCTTAAAAGACCCCAGTGAGTTTGCCTCAACAACTTCCGACGGCAGTCGGTTCCATTCACTCACCACCCTCTGAGTGAAAAACCTACCCCTGACATCTCCTTTGTATTTGCTTCCCTGCACCTTAAATCTGTGTCCTCTCGTAGTGACCATTTCAGCTCGGGGAAATAGTCTCTGAGAGTCCACGCTATCTATTCCTCTCAACATTTTATAAACCTCTATCAGGTCGCCTCTCAACCTACGTCTCTCCAGTGAGAAGAGTCCCAGCTCCCTCAACCTATCTTCATAAGGCCTGCCTCCCAATCCAGGCAGCATCCTTGTAAATCTCCTCTGAACCCTCTCAATAGCCTCTACATCCTTCCTATAATGAGGCGACCAGAACTGCGCACAATACTCCAACTGGTGTCTGACAAGAGTCTTATAGAGCTGCATCATTACCTCCTGACTCCTAAACTCTATTCCTCGATTAATGAAGGCCAGTACACCGTACGCCTTCTTGACCACTTCCTCCACCTGCGAGGCCGATTTAAGAGTCCTATGGACCCGGACCCCGAGATCCTTCTGCTCTACAACACAGCTAAGACTCCTACCCCCTATATTGTACTCCTTCATCCCATTATTCCTGCCAAAATGGACCACTACACATTTATCTGCATTGAAGTCCATCTGCCACTTCTCCGCCCAGTCTTGCATCCTGTCTATATCCCGCTGCAACTTTTGGCATCCCTCCAGACCATCCACAACACCACCGATCTTTGTATCGTCGGCGAACTTGCTAACCCATCCCTCCACTTCCTCATCCAGGTCATTTGTGAAAATGACAAACAGCAGGGGTCCCAGAACAGATCCCTTGGGCACTCCACTGGTTACCGACCTCCATGCAGAACAAGACCCATCCACAACCACTCTCTGCCTTCTGCCGGCAAGCCAGTTCTGGATCCACGAGGCCAAAGCTCCTTGGATCCCATGCCCTCTCACCTTCTCCAGAAGCCTTGCATGTGGCACCTTATCAAACTCCTTACTAAAGTCAATGTACACTACGTCCACCACCCTTCCTTCGTCAATGTGTTCAGTCACATTTTCGAAGAACTCAACTAGGCTGGTAAGGCATGACCTGCCCTTGACAAAACCGTGTTGACTATTTCTAATCAGTCCAAACTTCTCCAAATGTTCATATACCTTATCCCTCAGAAGCCTCTCCATCATCTTACCAACCACTGAAGTCAAACTCACCGGTCAGTAATTTCCTGGACTATCCCTGTTCCCTTTCTTAAAGATAGGAACCACATCCGTAATCCTCCGGAACCTCTCCCGTTTCCATGGACGACGTAACCACTTCCCTCACCTCCCACAATAACCTGGGGTACATCCCATCTGGTCCCGGCGACTTGTCTATCTTGATAGAATTTAACAGGTCTAGCACATCCTCTTTCCTAACATCCACATACTCAATCTTTTCCGTATGCCGCAAACCTGCAGTGCAATCTCCCAGTTCACTTTCCATTATATAGCATCATTTATATTGATGCTATATAAATATAAGTATTTTGCTTATTTTTCAGTGAAACAGGTACAAGATGTCCTCTCTCTCTCTAATTACCCCAGCAACATTGAGCATGGCAATTTGAAGTGAGTAGAATTGATCTCCATCCTCAATCACACCCTGTCTCCCTGGGCAATGGTCAGCAAAATAGTCCCAAATGTGCTTCTTTCTCTGTTGTGAACACAGAAGATCGTATGCAGTTTTCTATCCCCTCCCATGCCTCTCAAAAGCCAGCAATTTGTATTGATGTTATTTAAAGGTTTCAACTGATGTTAAGTTCTCCCAATAATGATTTATGGTTGTAGATTTATTATTCCACTAAATGGCGATTCCCTGTCTTCTTGGTATTCTCAGCCTACATAGTTAATGTAAGATCAGTGTTTGAAGACATGTCCATCATTACTCACGATCTTCATTAGACACTGCCATCTCATGCATCATGCTCTTCAACCTCTACTGTTGCTAATAGCTGGGGTATTTGTTGTGCCTTTTTAACATTTCATTCCCCACTCCGCTATGTACTGGAGCAGGGGTGGGGGGTGTGGGGGAGGTTGCTGCAAGTATGATTCTGTTGAAACAAATTGTGACATCTCTGTCCATAATCCGCTGACACAGTTAGCCAGTTGTGAATAGGATCTTCAGCATAAATGAATCCACATTTTTCTGAAGAAACTGGATCAAACCCAATTGAAAGATACCAAAGCTTTCAGGAGCTACGAAGGAAGCTTACATGCTCCTATCTATAGTTGGGGCTCAAACCCCAATTCGAACTGGGACCAGATTATCTCTAGAATAAAAGTATCAATTTTGCAGTGGAGATCATAGTACAAGAGTGTGGTGCCAATTTTCCAAACCCCAGTTCCTATCCAGTGAAAATCCTGGCTATGACTGATGAATTCATCCGCTACACTCCACACCAAGACTAGAAATATGTCTCTGAGGACTTTCACTTTCTTAATTTCAGATTCTGAAAGCATTATGTTGGAAATATCACAGAGAAAATCTTCAAAAGCCTATTTTACAATGTCACTACAAAGCAAGTTGAACCATCCTTACCCTCTGGTGACCTTATTCATGATTTCCCCTGATAACTCCCACAGATTCAGCTCTTTATCTCTTTCATCTTCAACACTTTTTTTTTAATAATCCCATTTGGATGGCATTATCGGAACAGGCTCAATTCCTCCAATATAACATCTTTAATATCTTTCAGCTGAGCTTTGTTAATACCTGGCAATCTCCAACCACCCATTCATGACTTGATTTGATAAAGAAATCGATGGGGTCACTTTTCTATTTCTTTTATTATTCTTAATGACATCCACTTAATCAACCCAGTTTATGAAAAATTCTGTTCCTATTTGAGCATCCACACCATGTCCCTGTGATAATCCGAACAGTTTTCTGTTTATTTGGGATTTTAAACAAATCCTATGTTTAAAGAAGGAAATAAAATTTTAGGGGAATAATGTCATTGAGGTCCAATAATTACTGAAATATCTGCCTTAAAATGGCAATAAGTAATGCTTAAATCTCCTGAGTTGAGAGGTCCTGAAAATTTGGTGGACTGGACATCAGGACAGATAATCAACTTGGCAGGAAGGCCCACAGTCGACTTCCCCGCTCTGCTTCCATTTGACACCCGTCAGGGGCCAATCGATGACCAATTAGGCCTCTTCCTGTTTCTACTGCAACTATGCCAGCTCCAGGTAGGCCTGCCAACAAGTTAAACTGTGTCGATTGCCTACGGGGAGGATCCATTTTGCACATGATGAAAGGCACAAATGTGGGGTGGGTGTGTGGCCATTGACAACCTCCTCCCCCCTTGCCCGTCTGTCCTTGTGAACCCTCCAAGACTTAAGAACCCCTCCTCCACCTCATCACTGATTCATCTCTTGGGGCCTGAATCCTCCATGGAGCTAGTGATCCTGGGAGCTGTCACCATCTGATTGGCTGGCAGCTTGAGGCAGACAGGAGGTTTGCCTCCGGGAGCTTGATTCTGGAAGAAAGCCCATTGGTGCCCCGGATCTGTCTGATTGACATCATATTAAGGCAGGCTTTCCAAAGAAAAGACAGTGGACATCTTTTGCCAGTTCTTCAGAGCCTAGAGGTGAAACCCTCACAGATGATTTCATGTATTGCTGCTGAAATTCTACCTCCTTGACCACCATGAAATCGGAAAGGGTGAGGGCAGACAATAGAAACGTCTGTTGACCTTGAATGGGAATTTCTGGTCTTGCTTGAGCAAGGCCATAGAATCCCGCTATATATTCCTGTGATTTCCTGTCTCTCCATTCTTTCCTTATTTGCACAATAGAAATTGTTTTACTGTATCCTAATCACACTTTTTAAATAATCCAGTTTTATTTAAAAAAAAACCTTTTCTCTAACTTGTTTCAGTTTTTTTAAAAGTGTTCCAATCTTTTTGGAAACTTCCAGGATTTTTATTGATGGTTGATGACATATATTCCAAAGTTGGCCTTTCATCAGTTCTTATGTTAATGATGGGATCAGTAATAATTCTAGACTGGAGCTATTGACATGGACATTGATAGTTTTATCATTGACCTATTGTATATTTGATTGAAAATTTCAATTCAATTTGGGATTGTTCCATTGTTTTAAAAAAAATAGGAGCGAATTCCTCAAATCTTTCAATATCCAGTGGGAAAAATTATCTACCGTGACTGGTGACAGATCACAAATAATTAGACTTATTATTGCCTATGGACAAAACTTTCCATCAGAATTGGAAAAAATATTACCATAATTTACTTACTATGGAGGCCTTGAATGTTTTGTGGCATAAGGTGGCTGAATCCATTCCCTCTGTCTCAGGTGTCATCTTCACTGTCAGTAGATTTCTTTCAGTAAAGTGTTATTAAACGGACTGCATATGTCTTTCGTGATTATCTTTAATTCCATGTATATCCTGACTTTGTTCGTACACCATGTGGTTTTGCTTGCATCATTCGCAAATATGTTTATTACTTACTGTACCCCACAGAATTGTTTTCAGAGATGCTGAGATCACAGTAATGTAATCATTAGCCAATTGATAGGTTCAAGGAAATTACTAACTGGTTTTGATTTTAGTTCATAACATAGGGAAGTGTACCCTATGACTGACTTGTGGTTGTGGTTTTAAAGTGACTAAAGACAAATAAGAAAATGTAAGTGTTTTTAATGTTAACCCTCAGCGCAGGCTATGACTTAATACATTGGCAACCTCCCTGCTGCTTCTGTGTGAGCTAGTCTGACTACAGTTATTAATCAAATGCAATACAAATTGACAGTTACATTTTAATAATGAATGAGAACATTAAAAAATGAAATTGATTATATTTTGCAACATTTTCCAAACATATATACTCTTTCTAACTCTCTCTTGCTGTGGCTTTCCCTCAGTGAAGCACAGTTTCTGTTAGAAGTCATGTAGTAAATGAATTTATTCATCAGGGGCAATGGAAATTCATTAGCTTCTGCTAAGTTTAGTTTTTATTTCTTTCCTGATTGCTTCACCTATGTTATTTTTTTAAATTATTTTTATTACTTATCTACAAATAGGTACATAACTATGTAAATAACTTTTAAATATACTATAACAGATGTTATGGATATAGATCTTTAAGGCTTTTTGGGAGAAAAATATTTCTTTCCACCTATTTTGACAAGCGTTGAGATTTTCAGTTTTGGACATTTAAGCAGCACAATTACAGTAGATGCCACATCTTCAATATAACAGAGACTACCCTTCGAAAGCACTTCATTGCTTGCTAAGTGCTTTGGAGTGCTAGAAGGTTGTGCAAGGTGCTTTGTAAATACAACTTCATCTTTCTTTCAAATTCCTGGAATACAAGTGGTGTGGCTCTGTGGTAACCTGCAATCTGAAGCACGATTTAAGAAGCTGTTTTCAGTGGAGCCTGTAGTGCGAAAACACTGAATGTCAGCAAAGTTTTTCACTGCAAAGGGCCAAGGGCTACATTTGTCCGAATCAACTTCCTTTAATGGATCATTCACTTTGAACAGTCTGTCACTCACTGAACCTAATTGCATGGCTTTCATAGAAACCGATGGAAAGGCTAAGGTCCACATTGCAGAAGATAGCCATGACTAAAAATTCAGTGTTTTTACCACAATGCCTTTTTATTTGCAATTGAACACATCAAACCATTTCAAAATAATACAGACAGAGTGTGCACTGATAATGTAATGTCACATCCAGTCCCTGGGTGCGTTTTCCCAAAATACGTAAACCCGGGTGAGATCCTTCAATTTGTTACCCTCTGTCTCGATCACCCAAATTTGTACGTCCCGGATGAGGACGGATGAACTGGCTCCTTTTTATTCAAACTCCCCTCCGCTCGTCCCAACATGATTAATCTAATATGGTCCCTCCCCTTGTGGATACCTTTCACTCCTCACAATAGTTACATTTTAAAAGGAACCATTTAACCCAACATTCTGGAGTTAAAAATAAATTTAGTTTAACTACTAAAGGCAAGAAAATTATAAAAATACATGCATATACAGATTAGAAATGAGAATTGAGTTCAAAGTAAGGAAGTTATAAAAATGGTACATGAACAATTCGTGACTTGTGAGGGGTAGGTGACTGAGCATTGTGGGCCAATTTGAGATTCCAGTGGCAGTGATTTCAACAGGCGAATGGTCAGTTTTGAGATTCTGGTGTTCAGAAGTTTTGTGGAAAAGCTCCTCTGTTCCTAAAAAAAAAAAAAGGCAATTCTTAAAAAGAGGGACTCATAAGTAAAGCAGGACTTCAAAGGAGGAAATTAAGGTCTCAAAAAAAGGGAATGCTGGAGTTCTGAGGAGGCAGGAGAATTCCCCTGATTAGAAACCTTGGAGAGGAGGACAGCTGGAAGCAACAAGACACCTCAGGAGGGGCAATGAATGACCCCAGAAGAAAGGCAGCGAACGACCCTAAATGGAGAGTTGAAGCAAGACTCAGCTGTGTGCCAAACCTTTTCTGTTATAATGAGAAGTTCCTTGAAGTTACAGCAATGAACTACAAACAAACAAAGCTTTAATCAGCCAGAAAGTAAGACAGGCCACAGTAGAAAAATAAGCTGAAGTGAAAGAATGGGATAGACTGAACTGAGCACTACAGTAAATAGAAGAGGTGTGAAAATTTATGACCCAGGTTGGAAGGAAATGATTGGTAAATTAAGAAAATGTACTAGAGAGAACTAGACAGAGCAGCAATTCTGGCAGAGAAGGAAACAAGTTACATACCAGAACAAGATTGCTGAAATGGTTGCACCAATAGAAATGCACAAGAACCAATAAAATGATCACTAGAAAACATGCCCAATAGAAATGCTAGGTAGAGAAGAAACTCTATCATGTGATCTTAGTACCAGAAATAGAGCATCATGACAATTTCCTTAACAAGTGACAAACTGAGATTGTGCAAGAACTGTAAGATATAAGTGTGTGTTGTATTACAATGACAGTAGCTGTATGTTTGCTTAACAGAGAAAAGGATCAACAATGGATTTGGAAAGTGAACCCATCCACAGAATAAAACATGTAGCTCTTAGTCAGTGCACAGATATCATCGTGAGAGGAATGGAGCAAGCACTTTTCTGTAATCTGCACTTATTGATGTAAGCTTCATGTAATGAAGGATTGGTGTATTACAATCTGAAATGTGCCATTAACATGAAACAAATCAATTTCTTTGGTTCTATTTCCTCTGTTGCCTCCTGATCCAAGTTAAATGGAGGACATTAAGGCCATGCCAATTCCTCAAGAAAAGAACAATTTTCAAAGAAGTCAAGGTTTCTTTAATTTCTTGGCTCCAAACATTACCAATTTCACTCAAAAAATCTTCATTACTAAGGGAAGTGTTGAGAAATGATGTGCCTTTCCTGTGGCGCAAAGGTCACCAATACCTCTACAACTGCAGAAACAGTCAGAAGCATGAACTTTGCAATCTTATGATCCTATGAAGAAAATGACGAGAATCTTTATGACCTGATATTCGTCAACAACTTCAACAATCATTATGGACGTAGATTAAGCAAGAAGATTTGAGGAAGAAGTGAAATTGTTCATAGCCTGTAGTAAACTATGACATTGAACTTGTCATCAAGAAATGTGAAATGTTAAATCAACGGAATGCACCAGTGATTTCACATGAAGTTCTCACCCATTTCCAAAATTAAATCCAGGCTCTCCCATGTCCATGGCACTGACTACATCATCGTTGACTATTTTATCAAATGCCCCATTATTTGACAATTGTACAATGAATCAATCACAACTGTTGTGCTCACTCTAAATGCTTCTTTCAGTTTATTTGATGCACCTAGGGAGATCATAATGGTTTATGAAAGTCTGCAATTTATTGGTAAATCATTTCAGGATATGTATGAGAAGTGAGATATCGATCACACTACTTCTTCTCATTCCCGTAGATTCAATGGCCTGGCTGAATGAATGATTCACATGGTTCAACCTTTAATTCTTAAATGTCGACAAATGAAGTAAGATCTACATTGCAATATTAGACCTGAGTGTGACAGCTTTTAATTGGAACTATTCCATGACATTTGGCAGACATTGCGTACCAATCTACTCTTATCCATTCCACTTTATTAGAAACTAGACAGCATTTTTTTTTAAACTGAGGGAAGGTGACCAAGATGCACAATAACAAACAGGTGCACGATTGTCAAGTTTAGAGTTGGGACAAGTTCAATTCCAGGACCCCTTGAAGGCATGTGGCAACCAGTTGACATGACAAATGTTTGTTCAGAACCAATGTCCTATGGAGTCATTACTCACAGGCACAACATTGAGTTGTAACCGAGAACAAATCCGATCCATTACAGTTCTATCATATCTAAGGCAGGATTCCAAATGCAACTAGCAACAGCATCTAAGAATGATAATGCCACAGATCACTAAGCAATTAAAGAAACCTCCAGACAGGTTTACAATCTGGGCATTCCACATACCAGCAAATTACATGTAGGGGCTCATAGATCTATTTGTCCTATGCACTAATGTAATGGTAACTAAATATGGACATGTATTGTAATAGTTACACTTATTAAATGAATTTAAAGTACCTTCAAAAAGAAAACAGGATGTTGGAAAATGGCTGGCTTTAGTGATGTCATACTGATCCCCTTTTGAAGGGAAATGAGTCATGTGACCCACTTTTACTTTTGTTTTGAAAAGAACACACGCACACAGTTCCAATTACCAAAAATAAGCACACAGTTCAGATGCATACAATCTTTATACCTATTTATAACTTTTCTCACGTGCCCAGTCTTTAAAAATGGATGCACAACATATTTACCCAATCTCTTATGAGCGACTGGTGCCTTGTGTCTTACACAGTAAATAATCAAAGGTTTATTTATATCACTTTTATATCACTGTTTTGTACATATATCTATCACTATAACAACATGATAGAAATTGCATTAGCCACACTAGCTTTCTATCAACGACATCTTTGAAAAGCTGCATTTTAGTTCACACAATTTACCATTTTATTGTGCAGACATTTATTTCATAGACCATTGAAAGTTCAGTCTGAGGCTGAAAGCAGCAGACACTGGCCTGAGCATTGCAAATTGAGTAAGAATAACTTGCATATCCTGTGGGGTGCACAATTATTCAGTCAGTTCCAGTCAACAATTCTATTTATATACTAGGGATTCATTCACATTCATTTATTCTATTTAATAATCGTAGGAATACTATTTGAAACTGAATATCCCATCTATTTTTCTTTCAGTTTATCTATGTAATTAGCTTCATCAGATTATGGTCTGGATTTGTTTGCATTAAGGACCACTACTTGGGTTTGTGCTCTTTGTTGCTGAGGTATACATACACATTTTCCAATATCATTTACAGAATGAAGAGCATTGTGGTGTTGAATGGTCAGAAAAATATTTGATATCAAATCTTGACAATGCTTCATGTGTTTGATATTCTTCCTTCTGTTATTCTGCTACACCAATCAGTTGCTGGCTTAATGGAAGAAATTGACAGAACTTGATACAATATTCATCAGCACTTAAGCCTTAAGCGTGGTGATCACAATGAGATGTCCAGTTCAATGCTGGTCTGTGTTGGATTTGGTTTGGGTCTGTGTTGCATTTGCTTTTCCTCACTGGGTTAGTGATAGAGTCACTGCAATTGACTTCAACCCAAAGGACATGGCCAGAAAGAAATGATCCAAAGTTCCAAGCTCTGACCTGTATTTGCCCATTTTGTGATTGAGGTGGAGACTGGGGGCAATTTTGATTTTGTGCAATTTTGTAAAATAGTGGCTGTGGATTGGAAGAAATGCAATATTAATTGCCAGGTTTTTTGTCAATGTCCAGTGTCTATCTCCCCAGCGTTAATCCCTCCAGTGTTGAAATTGACCACGTTGTTATGAATCAGTTGTTCAATCACAAAATCTCAACAATGCAGAAGGAAACTGTTTAGGCAACTGGCCCTACACTTCTTCTCTGAAAGAGCATCTTACTGAGCTCCCCACAGCTGCCACCTTATCCCCATAATCCATCATTTTATCATGGCTAATCCATCCAACTTAATATTGCATTAAAAAAATACATAATTTCTATCGTTAATCTCAAAGTAGAATGGGTTGTACTGTGGTCTTTCTCATTGACTCACAGCACAGGGACTGCTGTATTCATGAATGTTCAAAGTTGGAATCTGCACATTTATTCAAACCATTTAGCCTTTCTGTTAGGAGTAGGCACTCTAAAGGTATATGTAACAAGAAGCCCAATTTATGGATGAACTGTCCGCTTTCCATGTTTTGAATTATTAGGTTCAAAAGTTTGTTGACACGTCATGGTCTGGTACAAGCATACAGGTTTATTAGGAATTCCTTATCTGTCATATATGGTGTTACTAGTCATCATCATCTTCTATTGTCCTCTGTTACACAGTCATTTATTATTTATTACTCCAGAGAATGTCCTTTTATACATATTGATTAATTGAACACATTTGTAGAAGTGGCCAATGCTAAGTTAGATCTGACCTCTAACTGCACAGTATCCATGAGTGAGTGGTCTCTCCTGGCATGTTGTAACATTATAACATGTCCCAGCAAAAGTAAAACTTGAAACCTCTTGCGAGAAAATGTGAGTACAAATGCATTGTGGAAAATGTTCTAAAATTAAATCAGTTGGCTTCCTAAGTTTCTAATCTACCAGGCTCATCTCAGAGTTGCCTAATTTCCTACTAAGCCCATCAGAAGAAACCCAAATGTAGGCGCTGGACATGGACAGGATAGGCCTGGAACAAGAACAGGATAGGACAGGCCCATCACACTAATCTCACAAACAACATTGTCTAACAATCTAATTTTCCAACCTTAGTTCCGTTATTACAGGCCGGTCTCTCAAAATTGATTGAGTTTTTTTTGAGGAAGTGACCAAGATGATTGAGGCTAGGGCAGTAAATGTTGTCTACGTGTACTTCAGTCAGGTCTTTGACAAGGTCCCTCATGGCAGACTGGTGCAAAGGTGAAGTCACATAGGATCAGAGATGAGCTGGCAAGGTGGATACAACATTGGCTTGGTCAAAAATGACAGAGAGTAGAAGTGGAAGGTTGTGCTTCTAAATGGAAGGCTGTGACAAGTAGTGTTCCTCAGAAATCAATACTGAGACCTTTGCTGTTTGTAATATGTATAAATGATGTGGAGGAAAATGTAACTGGTTTGATAGTAAGTTTGCGAATGACACAAGGGTTGGTGAACCTGTGGATAGCGATGAGGACCATCAGAGGATACAGTAGGATATAGATCAGTTGGAGACTTGGGCGGAGAGATGGCAGATGGATTTTAATCCAGATAAGTGTGAGGTAATGCATTTTGGAAGGTTTAATACAGATAGGAAATATACAGTAAATGGCAGAATCCTTAGAAGTATTGATGGGCAAAGGGATCTTGGGTATACAGATACATAGGTCACTGAAAGCAATGCAGGTGGAGAAAGTTAAGAACGCAAATGGCATGCTTGCCTTCATTGGTCAGAGTATTAATTTTAAAAATTGGCAACTCATGTCGCAGCTTTATAGAACTTAAGTTTAGAATACAGTATTCTGGTCGCCATATTACCGGAAGGACGTGGAAGCTTTGGAGAGGGTTCAGGATGTTGCCTGGTATGGAGGGCATTAGCTAGGAGGAGAGTTTGGAGAAACAAAGATTGAGGGGAGAACTGACAGAAGTCTAAGATTATGAGAGGCATGGATAGAGTGGATAATCAGAAGGTTTTTCCCAGGATGGAAGAGTCTATTACTGGGGGGCACAGGTTAAATAGAAAGATAGATAGAACATTACAGCACAGAACAGGCCCTTCGGCCTTCGATGTTGCGCCGACCAATATAAAAAGCAATGCCCCTCCAAACTAAACCATTCCCTTCTCTTCCATATACTTATCAACTAACCTCTTAAACGCACCAAACTTGGCGCATCTACAACTGCTGCAGGCAGGGCATTCCACTCCCCAACCACCCTTTGGGTAAAGAACCTACCTCTGATATCCGTCCTATAACTATCACCCCTTAATTTAAAGCTGTGTCCCCTCGTGCTATCTTTCTCCATCCTAGGAAAAAGGCTATCACTGTCCACCCTATCTAAACCTCTAATCATCTTATATGTTTCGATAAGGTCCCCTCTTAGCCGCCTCCTTTCTAACGAAAACAACCTCAAATCCCTCAGCCTCTCTTCATAAGACCTGCCCTCCATACCAGGCAACATCCTGGTAAACCTCCTCTGTACCCTCTCCAATGCCTCCACATCTTTCTTATAATGTGGGGGACCAGAACTGCACACAATACTCCAAGTGCGGCCGCACTAGAGTTTTGTACAGTTGCAACATGACGTTGCGGCTCCGAAATTCAATCCCCCTACCAATAAAAGCTAAGACTCCGTATGCCTTCTTAACAACCTTCTTGACTTGACTGCCTACTTTCAGGGATCTATGCACATACACACCAAGATCCCTCTGTTCATCAAGACTACTAAGAATCCTACCCTTAGCCCTATACTCTACACATTTATTATTTCTGCCATAGTGCATTACCTCACACTTTTCCACATTAAGCTCCATTTGCCACCTCTCGGCCCAGCTCTGCAACTTGTCCAAGTCTCTCTGCAAACTATAACACCCCTCTTCACTATCTACCACTCCACCGACTTTAGTGTCATCTGCAAATTTACTAATCCATCCTTCAATACCCTCATCCAGATCATTTATAAAAATTACAATCAGCAGGGGCCCCAAAACAGACCCCTGAGGTACACCACTTGTCACCGAACTCCACGATGAATATCTCCCATCAACCACCATCTTCTGTCTTCTATCTGCTAGCCAATTCCTAATCCACTTAGCTAAATCACCCTCTATCCCATACATCTGCATTTTCTGCAGAAGTCTTCCATGGGCCACCTTATCAAACGCCTTACTAAAGTCCATATATACCACATCAACTGCCTTACCCCCATCCACCTGTTTGGTCACTTTTTCAAAAAACTCAATGTGGTTAGTAAGGCATGACCTACCCTTCACAAAACCATGCTGACTATCCCCAATAGGATGAAAGGTAAGGATTAAATAGGATATTAGGATAATCCTAGAATAATAGGATTAAAGGTACGAGGGGCAACGTTTAATGGAGATTTTTTTTTGAGTAGTGGGTGCTTGGAACTGTTGGGAGAGATAGTGGAAGTGGATAAGGCAGTGACTTTTAAGAAGCACCTTGACAAGTCCATGAATAGGATGGGAATAGAGGGATATAATCCTTGGAAGGGTAGGGGTTTTTTAGTTCAGCTGAGCAACATGATCGGTGTAGGCTTAGATGGCCGAAGGGCCTGTTCCTCTGTAATTTTCTTTGTTCTTTATTACCAACTCGACTTCTTTTAGTAAGGAACCCGATCCCTTTTCTAGGTTTCCTAGCATTCCAAATAGTAACAGAACTGCCTGATGCCCCGTTTTCCATAATTGTTTGATATTCCAATCGGCCATCCTTGGTCACACTCAGTAACTCTAAACTGCTAACCCAAGTCTTCAGGCTCTGTTTGTTTTGCTTCTTCTGGTTTGAGGCTGAAATAAATTAACCAAAATCGCTGAGGATAAAACCTCCTAGTCCAAATGAATTACATCTGAAAATATTAAACTAATCTGTGTAGGAGATAGGTGAGACACAACTATGCATATTTAATTGTTTATCAGGTGTGGTGATGGAGGACCAGGGTCAAGGGGCAAGTAGCAGAGTCAGAGGGGCAGGTAGCAGGGTCTAAGGGTCAGAGGCCAGGGTCAGGAGTTGGGCAGCAGGGTTGGAGTAAGTAGCAGAGTTGAGGGCAGATAGCAGATCAGAAGGCAGGGGCTAGGGTCGGGGATTAAGTAGAGGGTCAGAGAGCAGGTAGTAGGGGTAAGGGGTAGGGATTAGGTAGCAGGGTCAGAGAGCAGGTAATAGGGTTAGGGGGCAGGGGTGATGTAGCTGCCTGAAAGGCAGAATGTCGAGAGAAGGAGGGAAGTGATATTCCATGACTATCCATTCCAGGACCACTGCTGCTCAGAATTTTTATGATAGATTTATAATAAAAACACAATTTCTCAATTTGTGGATGACATCAAATGAGTTGGGATAGTCCAAGCTGAGGAGGAGTGTAACAAAGTACAAGAAGACATGAATAAACTTGTGGATTGGATGTTTAATTGCAAATTAATTTTAACATGTGGCAATATATCTTTGAAAAATAAGGGGGTCACGTGTTGCTTAGAAATTAAGAGTTGAAATGGAGTAGAGGAATTAAGTGATGTGGGAATGTGAATACCCAAATCAATAAATATTACAGCACGTCAATAAGGTCATAACAAAATTAAAATAAACAATAGTTTATTTCTGGTGTGATAGAATTGAAAAGTAGAGAATTTGTATGAAACTTGCATCCAGCTTTGATTAGAACACAGTTGGAGTGTTGTGTACAGTTCTGACCATCAAATTATAAAAGACAGTGAAACACTGGAGGTTGACCAGATATACAAGGTTCTATCTATCAGGAGAGGATGAGTTCCTTTTCTCTTTAAAGGGAAGGTTGAAGGGATAACTGGATAACCACAAAAAAGAAGGGAGTTGTGATTTATACTGATTGATGCCCCAGTCAAATCTATGCTGGCATAGACTGGGTGTCCTTTTTCAGTGTTGTTTATCCTATCTAATTTTAATGTTTCAATTTGAAATTGGTGCTTACTTAAGTGAAGTTGATAAGCTGCGGGCACCAATTGGACTTGCAGATTGAGACATGGTGAATTCTAAAGTAGGAGAATTAGGTAACTGGGAGTTTGTATTTTAAAAGGATGCAAATTGTAAGTGATGTGGCACTCTTAAGGAAGATAAGATTTGAAACCTGATGAAGTGAGTTAGTGATTGAGTTGATAAATATGCACAGGCAATTGACTATTATCACATATTGGTGCAAAGCATGTGCAAATTGTCCAATTAACTGATGTTATTTGTACAAGGCCTGAACATACAATTAGCCACTTCAATGATAGTTAATGAAGTATTTGCTGTCTGGCAAAGCAAATGGTAGACTAAAATTTAAATTGAGGGAAAAGATAAACTGTAATTCCATTGGGATTAAAAGTCTTTCACAATTAGCTTGCCAAAGGGCATTTGTTATGCTGATGAAATGTTGCCTTCAAAACAACAGTGCAATGTAACATCCACTGAAGCCTGTAGTAGAGAGGGAAAGCTGCTTGGAAGTAATTCATTCAATCAGACCATCATCATAACATATTAACATAGCAGGCACTATTTCCAAAACCTTCACAGAGAGAAAAACACTGGACGTTAATCAGTCAGAATAACACAACACAGCATGCCCCCTTCCAATATAACCTCCCGAAATGAAAATACAGAAGTTTGCATTTATATCACAAACTTAGAATCACAGAATTGTTATTCGGGACTGTGCTAGATCTCCTCAAGAGCAATGGTTAACACTGCTGCCTCGTAGTTCCAGGGACCCAGGTTCAATTCCTAGTTTGGATCACTGTCTGAGAAGTCTGCACATGTCCCATGAATTATCTGGCAAAGTGTCCTTGCCCAGATTCTACTTGGCTATTCCCAGTGGGAGCAATGCTTATTGAGCTTCACAAGTGGGGCATTGACTAACCATCCTTTCGATTTCTTTATCAATGCCAGCTGCCAGATATTGCTCATAGCTAGTGCTTTCATCTTGCTTTGTCCTGGATGGGATTTCGGCAATTCCAACTATAAAAGTTGTCTCCTCTGGGGTGAGACTATAACATCCTATCTTCACAGGTTATCTCCATTCTTCTGTGTTCATTGGGTTTAAGCAATTCTGCCTTCCCATATCCCTGCATTTGCATTACCATCTTTTTAACATTCGACAGGGTTTCTTTCTGTCCATGCCTTTATGTGCTTAGCAGAGACCAGCAAATTCTTTTATTACAAGTGGTGCCAGTGTTATCTCTGTTGGACTGATAGTGATGGTATTGTCTGTGATAAGGGCAATTGGCTGAGTGCATCCACATTTCATATTAGTGTCCCTGGGTGATGCTGGAATATATAACTGTACGCTGCTAACAACAAGCCCACCTCTGTATCCTTGCTGAGGCAATTGATGGCACTGGCTTATCTTCTCTGAATAAACCTAACAATGGTTTGTGATCCAATAGTAATGTGAAATGTCGTCCATAATTATACTGATGAAACCTTTAGACTGTATCTGCCAAGCTTACTTTATCCACCTAGGAATACTTTTTCTACATCCAACAACTTTCTAAACGCAAAGGCAATGAGCCTTTCCACTTCATCAGGCATCCAGTAGGATAAAACTGTTCCCCCTCCATATGGTGAATCATCACAGTTAACTACCAAAGCTTTGGTTGGATTTACGTGTACCAGCAGTGCTGATGACTGTAAAGCCTGTTTTATTTTGATGACGGCTTCTTTTTGTTCTTCTCTCACATCCAATGCTGATGTTTAACACCTGGTGGAATGGGGCTGAGGTGGTGGACACACTTTGTAAAAATCTACATAACTTACGATTCCTAGGAGTGACTTTAACTTGGATACTTTTTTGGCTGTAAAACCTACTTAATGGCTTTAACTTTTACCTTATAAAGGATGTAGCCCTTTAGTATTTATGCTGAAACTCAAATATGTCACTTTGGCTGGAAAGTGCATTTCTTTTGTTTCAAACTGACAGCCGCTTCTTTAAACCTTCTAAAAACTTCCCGCAAGTTTGATCTGAGTTTCTGAGGTGAGGATCCTGTAATTAGTATGTCATCGAGATAAACCACTAAGTTAAGGATGCCTGGTAATAGATTCTCCATTGTACATTGGAAAATAACACAGGCTGATAATACTTCAAAAGGTAAATGTGTATACTTTAATAGCCCTAATGGGTGTTAATAGTAACCAGCCTTTGAACCTTCAACCAACTCCAGCTGCTGGTAGGTGTGACTGAGGTCTAATTTGGTGTATTTTAAACCCACGGCTAATTTGGCATAGAGATCCTCTGTTCTAAGAATGGGGTATCTGTTTGAGCTCCTATATTGACTGTTAATTTATAATCCCTGCATATTACAGTACGATCTGGGTTGAGAATAAATCTATGGATGCAGCCCATTCAGAGAATTGCACAGGATTTATAAAACCTAAATGTCCCAGTCTTCTGAGTTCAACTTTATGATAAAGGCACTGGGAGGACCTGAAAAAAGATGAGGTGTTGCGTTAGGATTCAGATAAATTTTGGCTTTAGCTCCCCTGATGCACCTTAGCTCATTTTGGAAGACATTGGAATGTTTATACAGCAGCTGCTGACATCCTGTAGGTTCAATATTTCCAAACCCTTTATTCTTTCTGTCTGAGCTAATCATGGTCCTTTTTAGACAGGGTCTGTGATCTTTAATTACCAAGGTGTACCATTTGATTCTGAGAGGATATGGTGAGTATTGCTGTCCTCGTGTCTGCAATGGCTCCGTGATATAATTATGTTAGACTATATGGCTCCTAACTTGTTCAGTCTCAATGGTTGGAGACCGTTTTGACAGTAACAAAATGCCTATGATTGTAGCCACAATCCTTTGCTGACTTTCATTTTAAGAGATCTCTCCCTTCCCATCAATGTTCCCTCTATAAGGGGCATTTTACTCAGCTGGACCTGGTAAGGGTGAGGAAAAAAAAGCTACTCGATCAAAGCCTCACAACTAACCTGGCATCGACCAATGAGTCAGAGCCACAGAGTGCCCCCAGTGCCTGCTCCACCCAAAAAGCTGCCACAGTCAGCATCTGCGAAGAGATGTTTGGGCTCTTGACTAGAAAAAAACCTGAGGCTGGTTTGATGAGAAGGATCAGGAGATCCACAATCATACTGACTGCAAATGTAAGACTCAGACTCAGAGAGAGAGAGGAAACAAACCTACAGATAACAGAAGGCTGAGGTGCAACAAAGATTCCATGATGTAAAGGACAGATGGTGGGTGGAAAGAATGTTGGAGATTCAGCAATTCACCGACAACCACAATGTACGCAGCTTTTGCAGCACAGAGATATCCGTGGTCTGAGTGCTGGGGGAACCATTCCACTGAGAGCCAAAAATGGAGGGGCGCTTATCAAAGCTGGAGATGCAGTCAATACCCACTGGAGAGAGCACATTGAGGAACTCCTCAACCAAGATGCAGCCTTTCATACAAGTGCCCTCAACACCATCCCACATCATGCTGCCCGCCACCATCTCAGTGCAACCCCAGCTCACTGAAGTAAACAATAAGGCCATGGACACGGATGGAATCCCAGCGGAAGTTTTAAAATGCGGCAGAGTAACACTCTTGTCAAGAATCCACAACTTCTTCACCCTTGTCTGGAAGGAAGGGAACATGCCAGGTGATCTCCAAGATATCATAATTGTAACTATCTTCAGGAAAGGAGGCAGTTCCGGCTGCAGAAATTACAGATGGATTTCCCTATACAACACCATGGGAAAGGGCATTGTGAGATTCCTTCTCCACTGCTTCCTCCCAGTTACTGAAGAGCTCCTCCCTGAGTCTGTTTTCTGTCCATCAGGAGGCACAATGGACATGATCTTCAACATGCAACAAAACCAGGGAAAGTACAGGGAGCAGGATCAACCTCTGTACATGGCTTTCTTTATCTCAGAGGCCTTTGTCAACCATGAGGGATTGTGGAAAATCCTCCTCAAATTCAGCTGCTTGCAGAAATTCGTAACCATTCTCTGTCTGCTCTACAATGACCTGCACCTTGTGATCCTCACCAATAGAACCACTGTAGACCCAATACATGTGCAAACTGGGGGCAAACAGCACTGCATCATGGCACCAACAATCTTCTCCATTTTCCTCGCAGCAACAATCACCTAGATGATCCTCACAGGAGCGGAGCTAAACTGCACAAGCAAGAAACAGTTCATCCACTGATGCCTTCAGGCCAGAATGAAAACCACCCCAATTCCTGTCCTTGAGCTGCAATACACAGACGATGCCTATGTGTGCAAACACTCAGAGGCCAAGCTACAAGCCATCGTTGGTGCATTCACTGAGGCATCTGAAAGAAAGGGCCTCAGAGTAAACATCCTAGAAACAAAGAACTGTCCCCCGACCATCAAGGTTTACAATGAGTCCTTAGACGATATAGATTCTTTCCTATACCTTGGGAGCTCCCCTCGGTGTGGGCAGATGTTGACGATGAAATTCAGCATTAACTCAATGCATCAGTGCAGTCTCCATATCCTGAGGAACAGAGCGTTCAAATACTGAAACCTCAAATCCAGCACCAAGCTCATGATCTACAGAGCAGCCTTGGTCCCCACCCTTCTGTATGTATCAGAAACATGGATAATGTCCAATAGAAATCTTAAATCCCTGGAGTGATATCACCAGTGTGGGCGCTGCAAAATCCTGCAAATCCATTGGCAAGATAGGCGTATTAATGTGAGCATCCTCTCCTAGGTTGATATCCCAGTATCAAAGCACTGGCCATGCTTGACCAGCTGCGATGAGTGACCAATAATGTCTACGCGCCCAACACAAACTCTTGAACCAACTGCTCTACTCCAGGCTCAGCAACTGGAAGTGATCACTGAGGGCAGAGGGATTCCTACAAAGACTCTCTGAAAGCCTCCATAAATAAATGCAACATTCCCGTCAATACATGGAAATCACTTGCATTAGAAAGCACAAATTGGAGAAGGAGAATTTGCGAAAACTCCAATCAAATGGAGTGTCCCCAGGTGCAGCATGTGGAGGCCAAGTGTAAAGAGCAGAAAGAGAACGCGGAATCCAGAGCATTGCACCCACTCCACCCCATCAAACAGCACCAATCAAACCCGTGGCAGCGTCTGCAGCTCCAGAATCGGACTATTCATTCACTGCAGAACCCACCTCCCCGGAGTGGAAGCAAGTCACCCTCGATAAAGAACATCTCTATAAGGGGCACTTTATTCAGCTGGACCTACCTTGGGATGAACATCTCAGGCCCCTTGTCGAGCTCCTCATCTCTGTAAGGGTGTTAAACTAATGGTTGTGGGATTTTTTGCATATCTGCCCTGGCTGTTTTGCTCTGAAGCATGTGTGTAAATTACTCTTTCCATTACACCTGAAACATATATATAATTCTTGCTTAGGCAACCTTCATGGGGGTGTTCTCTCTCACATTGAAAACTAGCTTCAGCCCTCGTTGCTGTGCTCCCTTTTTTAGTAAGAAGTCTCACAACGTTAGGTTAAAATCCAATAGGTTTACTTGGAGCTTTTGGAGCACTGCTCCTTCATCAGGGAGTGGGGAAGTAGGTTTTAGAAACATTGCATATATCGACAAAAGCACAATTTCAAGATAATGCCTTCCTGCATCTTTGCAGAAACTTGATGTCTGTGTTAATTTGCACAATCTTATTGGAGATTTTGAGCTGGCAGGTTGCGGTGCAGACGGTAGCCATGATGTGTTTGTGAAACCGACCTCTGCACCACCCGATGAAGGAGCAGTGCTCCGAAAGCTTGTGATTCCAAATAAACCTGTTGGACTTTAACCTGGTGTTGCAAGACGACTTATTGTGGCAGTTCAAGTGAAGTATCCGGGTGATGGAAGGAAGAATGGTGCATTGATTTGTGCCTACTCTAGAATATTAAATGTTAGTCATAAGATGCTGTGATTACCAAATTACTGAACTTGCAGCTTTTCAGCACAGATTTCTTCAGATGATTATTGATTTTCAACTTTTGATCAAATTTAGCCAACAGAATAAAAGCATGAGAAATTGCAGCACACATTTTTAATCAATAACAACACAGTTAGTTTCATTTATTCAACTGAAGTATTTGGCTCTGTACAAAAATGGGACTTCATTTTCAAAGAGACTGCTTTTTTTTTCTGTCCCATTTTTCTCCTGATTTGTGATTCTGCTTCTGACAGCAGCTGCTATCTTCAGGTGACAAGCCATTCTGAAACCAACAGATCAGATCAATGCTCTGCAGTACTCCCACAGCCACTTGTGAGTGCTATTGGACAAGTAAACAGGAGGATTCACAAATATCCCCATCCTCAATGATAGGGGATCACCAAATCTCAGTGCAAAACTCAGCTTGGTGATCCAATTTGGCCTCTTCCTGAGTTTCACCAATGTGTTCTCAGCCATTTCAATGCCCTCAGAGTGACATCGAGCAATGGCCAAAGGCACTGGATACAGCATAAGTCAACAGACCCACAACACTTTAACAGCAATATTGAAAACCTGTGCTCCAGAGTGAGTGTGGCCCTTTTCCTGTATGGCTACATCATTGACATCTACCCGACAATGTGGAAAATTGTCCAGACGTGTCCTAGCCATAAGAAACAGGATAATCCCAAACCAGCCAATCTGCCACCCGATCAGCCTAGTCTCAATCATCAGCCAGAGTGATGGAAGGTGTGGTCTTCAATGCCAGCAAGCAGGGTCTGATTCAGTTCTCTGGAATTTTAACTAGTATGGCTGCAGGAGTACCTGCTAACTCTCAAAGCAAGTAGTACAGAAATCAGCTTGAAAACATGGCAGATTCCTGATCACAGGAAATACGGTGCAGTTTGGGAGGAAATGCTCTTTTCACCTTTCGTGGAACAAGAGAGGGAGTCAGGTACAATGAGACCAGACAGCCAATACCCAAGGACACTTATTAGGGGAGCAGGCAGGTTTCTGAGGATTTCTGTCTTACCAAACTTGCCAAAGAGAGACAGAATGAACACAAGAAATCAAGAATGTAAGAACATAAGAAATAGGAGTAGGATAGGCCATCTATCCCTTTGAGCCTGCCCTGCCATTCAATAAGGTCATGGCTGATCTGAAGTATATCAATTCCACTTATCCACTTTCTCCCCATAACCCTTAATTCCCTTGTCTATCAGAAATGTATTTTCCCCTGACTTTGAATATATTCAATGAGGTAGCCTTCACCACTTCAATGGGCAGAGAATTCCAGAGATTCACTACCCTTTGAGTGAAGAAGGTCCTCCTCAACTCTGTTCTAAACTGCACACACCCGCTACCCCCCCCCCTTGTTATTTTGAGGCTGTGCCCTCTAGTTCTGTATTCCTTTCTAAGCGAGATGAATCTCTCTACCTCTACCCTATCTAACCCCTTCATTATCTTGTAAGTCTCTATAAGATTCCCCCTCGCCTTCTAAACTCTAATGAGTACAGGCCCAATCTATTCAATCTCTCTTTATAAGCTAACCCCCTCATCTCTGGTATTGGCATGGCGAACCTTCTCTGTACTCCCCTCCAAGGCCAATATATTGCTTCTCAATAAGGGGATCAAAACTGCACACAGTATTCCAGTTGTGGCCTCACTAGTGCCCTGTACAGTTGCAGGGCACAGGGTAGTAGGGGCAGAATAGTAAAAGCAAAGGGGTCATGAAGAGGATGTTTGCAGAACCTGTTCCTTCACTGAAGTCAAAGTTCCTTGGGATAACTTTTACAAAAGGTTTCAATGACGTGTTTACCAAGTATTTGGCTTTTGAAATCTTGAAACTGGGTTTTTAAAAAAAAAGTTGATTTGAGATGAAGGAGAATAGGGCAAGTAGACAGGAAAAGACCGAAAAGGAATTTGTTGACTGGAAATATATTAAGGTCCGGAAGTTGCCTTGTAGATCAGTTGTTCCTTTGATTTACACATCAGGAAAAAACATTTGTTTAACTCAAACATGACATGGAGAAAAAGAAATAGTTTCTTTAAAAAGTATGAGAGTCCCAAATCCATTAGCACTTACAACTCAATTATTGGTGGGAACTCCAAATTACAATCAATACAATAAGTAAACATAACCTTCAGTGCAGCCAAAATGCCAATGCTGTCAAATTATAAAGAGGAAAAAAAAGCCCTGTTATATATTTACAGACAACTCACCGCCTACTTAAAAACTTTATCTTGCTGATTGAGTCATTTCTGCAATATGGGTGTACCAGATTACTTCATTGTTAAAGTATATATTGATTTACATTTCCAAATGTAGATCTTTATCGCTGTCATTTGGATTTCCTTCCTCTTTTTTACCATTTACTTTCCCTTCTGAAGTTGTTTGGACACACGCAATCCCACTCCCGACCCGCTACCCTCTACTCTGGCCCAGTGTCTGACTGATGTACCCAATCTTTCTAAATAAACACAGAACACATGGAGGCATGTGATCATTCCTCAGAACTGTCAGTTAAACTCAGTACGGGTAGATTGTTCACTGCAGAGGGGAAGAAAGAAAGATTTGCATTGATATTGCCTCTTTCATGATCACGGCACATCCCAAATGTACTGATGTAAGGGAATGAATCTGAATTGGATCATGTCCTTAACTAATGCCCACCTCCATGAGCTTCCAGATGACTTAATGGATAACGATGAGGTACAGAAACCACTGTTAGCTTCCCTCTTCTTTGAGTGTTAAGGCAAGGCCTTTCCCAACTTGGAAGGACAAGGGTAGCAGAATAATGAGAACTCCACCACCTACAATTTTCCCTCTAAGTCACACACCACCTTAAACTGGAAATACATCGGCGTTCCTTTATCATCACTGATTCAAATCCTGGAACTCCCTCCCAAACAGCATCATGTATGTGCTGACACCACGCGGGCTGCAGTGATTCAAGAATGAAGATCACCACTACTACCTTCCCAAGGGCAATTAGGGATGGGCTGATCTTACCAGTGACACACTCATCCCGCGAGATGATGAAAAAGGTCCCCACCACCCACTTTGCCAGCCCAGCTAATTTAAGCTAACTCTCTATAGACTTGGCAATAGACTTTAATGGATGTACATATTCAATTCATATACGTATTCACATGTGTTCATATATTCACTTGCATATAAACACACACAGACAACCATTTTCAGTGAAACATTGCCGGCATGTGGGAATTCATTACTGTTTTAATAATTCATCAAAATCACTGTTTAAGAAAGTTATATAGGAATCTTCTGCAAGCATGGAGAAGCAAAATTAGCTTCATCGTTCTGCTCCAGTCCCATAAAACTCCAGCCTCTCGGCTGACACAGCTAGTATTCTACCCCTGAATTCATGTATTGCCAAATGCAGATATAGGCTGATAGCGTAAATAAATGCAGATATAGGCTGATTAGCGTAAATAAATGGAAACTATTTCCAATTGTAGAATAATCAGAGGTGTAGATTGAAAGGGACTGGCAAAAGAGCCAGAGGTGACATGATGAAAACTGTTTTAGAAAATAAGTGTTTGGATTGCAAAGGATGATAGGGGCAGTGGACATTGCTCCAATAGGGAATTGGATAAATACTAGTTTGAAAATAAATTGCAGGAATGTGGAGAAAGAGCCAGGAGTCAGTGGATTATTCTTTGAAAGAGCACAGAACTGATGGGCTGAATGGTCACCTAATGTTCTGTGCATCTATTGCGCAGGAAGGTGTGGAAATGTGTCAGAACCTGAAGTAGAGAGGATTCAGCTCTTACTGAGTGTTGTCTCTCCCAGGACCTCCAAAGAGATGCCTCTGGTGATTGAGCAGAAATGACCTCACTGTTGCTACAGATCTTGCTTATTAATTATGAGGAGCATTCTGTTGATTTCCCTCCTGATTGAACATCCCCCTGTTAGTGCCTCTCTCTTGCAAACTGTATCTTTGTCAGTAAGTCATTCTATTTTCTGCTCTTAGCCCTGTAATCCTGCCAACTACATATGATTTCCTCAAGGAAATGTTAAATATGGAGATTGATTCCAAGCTAGGAGAGAAAAAAAATCGGCAACACCAATTTAACAAACATAGACCACTCTGTTTCACCATCCACAGCATGTACAGCTTTGATTTTCATTTTGAAATGGTGAGAGTGTCACGATGTACATTTTGGTGTTTCACACTGTACTGCAGCTAGGTCTATGAGGATTGGTTGACTCTGAGAGAAAGGAAAAGAGCAAAATGACACAATTTAGCAGCTAATGGCAAGTGTAATAGCAAATGCTTAGATTGCAGCTCTTGCCTTACACCTGGATATTCATTATTCTATATATAAATCATCAAAAACTTGTACAAATACAAATTCTGTTTTTAAATTCTTCTAACTTAAGTGAAGGAAAAACAATAAAGGAGAATTATGTCTCTGGTACACAAACTGTTTAAATCATTCCATGCTGTATACCTCTTTGTCTCTATGACTCTCATCTTTTTTGTTAACTAAAAAAGTGGACTTTGCTGATCCAAAAAATAACTGCTGAAGACTATGTGTTTCAGAAGTTGGATACAATTTTTGGAAATTTCCAATTGCAGGATAAAATCTTTTCCCTCATTCTTGTGGGAACTCGTGCCTCTCAGCGTGAGGCTGCATTACAATCAAGAAAACCAAGGACCAGCAGGTAGACTGTCATCCCAGCCTGGTCCTATAACAAAGGGAGAGCCATCATAACTTGCCCAACCTGCAGAAGGGAATAACAGCCACTATTTTATTCTAAGATAAACAAATTTTGACCTGAGGCAGAGAAACTGCTTGTTAGCTTGCAACCAACTCACATGAATTGGTTGCAAGCTAACAACACATGACCTAAACTTCAGACACTTGGAAAGTTTTCATACTGTATCTCTAGACTTGCAACTAGTCTGTTGTTTAACCACCAGTCTGTGAACACCACAGCAAATCTCCAGGCTGACCAACAGTCTATATCAAGTCTAAGCCTCTTTGAAGCCTATGTTGGTGGAAGATTCCCACAATCAAGGGAACTGTGTCCCAAACTCATCTCACTGCATTATCATCGGCTCCTGTTTCCGCTAGCTAAACCCGCCTGGGCTATACCTCCAAGAGGAGCACTCTTTGGATTCTGATTCTGATTCTGGGAGTCATTTAAAGTAATATCAATATCAATGGTTTATTTCCTTTTAAGTTAATCAAAAAAATCTTTCCTATTTTCTTTGCGTGTGCATGAGATTGTGACTATCTTCCAGATTTGAATGTGTGAATAAACTATTTCTGATTTAACCTTGAAGGGTGGCACAGTGGTTAGCACTGCTCCCTCACAGCGTCAGGAACTTGGGTTTGATGATGGAGAGTCTGCACATTCTCTCTCTGTCTGCATGGATTTCCTCTGGATGCTCCCACATTCTGAAAGATGCATTGGCCATGCTAAATTTACCTGAGTGATGGGGGATTATCAGAGTAAATATGTAGGTGCAATAGTGGTTGGTGTAGACTCAATGGGCTAAATGACCTCCTTCTGCTTTATAAGGATTTTATGATACCCAAACAGGTGCCAGAGTATGGTGACTCAGAGATTTCACAGTAGTTTCATTGCAGTGTGAATGTAAGCCTACTTGTAGCACTGATTAAATACATTTTATAAACCAAAGAGAGCTTGCTGCAAGTGTCTTTAAACATTGATCTCATAAGCCACAATCCACTTCAAAATCTGTGACACCTCTGCTTACAGACAGATGGTGAGAGTAAAGGAGTTCAGTTTTGTGTCTCTCACTTGTCTGTAAGAGTACACTGAAATAAACTGTGTTCTCAACAATCCTACCTTTACCTTTTCACTCATGTTATAATATTGGAAAGAGATCTATTTCTGGTCTAAAGACATTGGCCTAGATCTTCTGGTGAGCATTGATGCTGTGTGGATTGACCCTGCCCACAAAGATATAAATTTGCAGCAGGAATAGGTCCCTCAGCCATTCTGGCTCCTCCAGCATTCAATAAGGTCATTGCAGATGTGATTTAAGCTTTACTGTCCTACACCTGCCTACCTTTGGTAATCTTATCAAAAATTAACCTCTTATTAAAGAGAATGGGTGGATTTCTCCCCAAAAGGATTTCTAAGTCTCATAACGGCGAGAGTAATGAAGTGATCTTTGAAACCCCCCGGATCAATGGGCATCACAGTATATCCAAACCCTCTGGATAACATTTTTGGGATATGTGAGATTGACTGCCATACTCAGCCCCTTCCTGAATGAGTCAAAGAGAGTCTTGGCAAGATAAGCAATGAATACTTCTCGTTCTGGCCAAGTTGCAGAACTAATTCTGTCCCCATTCAGATGCAGAAGACACTCACCCCGCACCCCCATCTTTCTCCACACCACACCCATCACAGCAGTCACATGTGTGAGCCTTACCTAATCCCCAATTGTATGCCTTGCCCTGCAATGTAACCTTCTTTCATACCGCTGGCCACTAACCCCATTTTCCCAGTCGGGGTCTTACGCTGCAGCTGTCATGAGATGACCTCCCCCTCCTCAATGTTGGTGTTAGGTAGAACCTTGCCCAGTAAACCCCCCCCCCCCCCCCCCCCTGCAATCCCTGAAAACAATGTGATGTTGTCAGCAAGACCTTGCCTTGAACCCAAAGTACCATGAATGTGAATGAATCTCAAAGTCCTGAATGAAGTGTGTGTCACCAAATACACTTTGCTTATGAAGTGTTATGAAACACATCGTGCCGACATGTCCTCTTGATCTAGTGTGGGGAGGGGGGGGGAGTCCTGCTTGACACCGCTATTGCAAACTGGGATAATGACATTATTATACTGATTTGCACATTCTTCCTCTCCTGCCCATCATGGCACTGCTGCGGATGAGATGGAAAAACTAGGCTAACTTTTTAATTTAATTCAGCAGACTGTTATTTTGAAGACCTGATGACGTGAATAGACTTGAAGAGATCGTTTGTATGTGTCCTCATTAAATCCTGTGACTGTTAGGTGCAAGGCTGCTTTTTGCTGCTCTGCATGGGCTTTTAAGACTAATGTATTGCCAATTGTATTGAATGGTTTCTGGAAGATCCAGCAATTGTTGGTGCCCCTGCAGTGGTCAGAATCTCATCAGATCAGCTTTGTTTGATATGTTAGTATGTGCAAATTTGCCAATTTGTATCACATCAAACAGAATTGTTTCTAGTGATCTTTAGTACGAGATGCGTGAGACACGGAAACTCTAACAGGGAAGAAATTAAGGCAGCACAGTGACATAGTGGTTAGCACAGCTGCCTCAGAGTACCAGGGACCTGGGTTTGATTCCAACGCTGGGTCACTGTCTGGATGGCATATTCTCTCTGCATCTGTGTGGGTTTCCTGAGTGCTCTGGATTCCTCCCACATTCCAAAGATGTTTAGGTTAGGTTAATTGGCCATGCTAAATTGACCCTAGTGCAAGGGGATTAGCAAGGTCAGTATGTGGGCTTACAAGAATAAGGCCTGGGTAGGATGTGGGCAGTACAGACTCAATGAACTGAATGGCCTCCTTCTGTACTGTAGACATTCTATGAATTGATTTACATTGCTCCTGGTTTCTGTATTTCCAAACGAATATTTGGAAGATGACCTTCGAGTGGGAGTGAGACCTTCAAGTGGAGATGTCCTTTGCCTTGGGGGTGATTTTATGCTGGCTTTAAGTTTTACAGTTGCCAAGTGCATTCTGAAATTCGCATTCAGACTTTGAATTTGCTTTTTAGTATCCTGATATCTATTATAAGGACCTGTTGCCCAATTGCTCACCAATGCTTTGCTCAGTTTGTCCAGGTTTAAATGGATTGCACAAGACCGTTGCTATTGTAAAGGTCAGTTTCATTTCTTTACACTTCCTTTTTAACGTGAAGTCAGAAGACACAGCAGAGACCAGCCTCCACAATATTGATTCCAGATACTGTCAGCCCAGATTCACCCTCTTCCTGTTTGTCCCGACACCTCACCAACCCAACTTCCCACCCAAATCATAGACTGAACTCTAGCATTGCCAGGCCAGCCATGTCCCATTTGATGGTACCTACAGCTCATCAGTTAGATGCCCATGTGACCTGCGGTCCAGCTTTGGGCAGCTGCCTCTAGCCTGGTTACGTGGCCCAGCACCTGCTTCATACGGATTCAGGGCAGCATCCAATTTCTCAATCTGAGTGTTTCCTCTCCGGTGTTAGCTATCTTCACACCCCAGTAAAGCAATGCTCCTGGGAAGACAGATTTCTATTAAAATCGTAGCTTGAGGCAAAACCTGAGTCTGTGAGATACAGCTGAACACTTGTCCCATTTGGCAGGGCCGTGCATTCCAATATCTCCCTGAAACCAGCAGTATGCCCTTCAACTTGCATATCTTAATCTCAAAATCATTCTTCTGAATCCGCCAGCTCCGTCCCATCATATTATGGGGTCACAGCCTACATGCAGGAATGCTCCTTGCCAATGCTCACTCCTGATTTTTTTTTTAAGCAAACAAATCTCTGACAAGATCACGTCCCATTTGTGTAATATGAGAAAGATTTCATCAGAGTACGAGTGACATTAAAACAGAAATAGCCCTGATTGATGGATTGAGAGAATTACAGCTTTTCACTGCTCCTGGCTCTTGTTTTGCAAATTATTAGTCAAGCTAAGCAGAGAAGTAGGTCAAAGAACACAAGGCACACTGACTTTGTCATAGTCAGTTGACACATTTGTAAATTAAACCAAAGTTCAGTTTGATCAATTAGCTTTTGCTTTCTGTTTCTAAAGTTGGACCCCAATAAATGTCATCAATGATTGAATGGGTGACTGTACAGATCAGAAAGTCAGTGACAGTGTCTAGACAGTGCTAAGGTCTCGGCTGGATAGTCACTGCCTCTCTCTATCCTTATCCATTGTTTGGAAAGTCTGGGTTTATAGATAGTGGGTTGTTGTCTGCAATGTCTCCTCCTCCATCGTTAAATAATCTGACTTCAATCACCACAATACAAATCGATAACAAATTCACTATCTTCCACAACTCCACAGAGCTTACTTCTTCCCATCCTATTTCCTATGGAAAGATTCTGTCCTTTTCTCCCAGTTCCTCTTTCTTGGCCGTAGCTCTGATGCAGAAGCTTCTGAAATACTTTTCCTTTTTCAGCAGCGATATCCACAGTAGTGAATAAGGCTCTTGACTGCATTCAACCCCCTTCCCATGCCTTTATTCTTCAACTCTCCTTTGTCCTTCTTTCACTTGCTCTTCCAACTCCCGAACTTTCCATGGCCCTCCCTTTGCTACTTTTCTGTCCAAATCCAGCAGCAGGCTTTACCCATTACAATATGTAACTCTCCATCCCACTCTGCACTGTCTGTCTTTCTAATTAGCCTGGCTCAGAGACAACAATCTCACTTCTGGAGTCAGTAGATTGTTGCTTCAAATCCCACTTGTGGGATTGAGCACATGTTCTTGGTGAACACTTAGGTTGGAATTGTCTAGCCATTCACATTGGTGGGATCTTCCAGTCCCGGTGATAGCACAGTTCCACCTTGGTTTCCTGGCAGTATGGAATGGGGATTCAATGGGAATCTCATTGACAGACCAGAAAATCCTGAATGCAGTACTGACAGGTGCCATCGTTGTGGTTGAGATGTTGCTTTGCTAGGCACAAAAAATCCGATGACAATATTTTGAAGAATGCTGCCCTGGCCAAGGCTCTTTACTCAACAACACAGAGAAATACGATTGTGTGAACATTATCTCACTGCTGTTTCTGGGAGCTGTGTGTAAATTACCTACTGCATTACCTACAGTCATACACTGGAAGAATTTCAATAGCTTTAAGGCTTGCAACATTTGGAAGTTGTGCTAAATAATTGCAAGTTTTTTATCTTCCTATTGAAAGTTTCTGAAGATTCTCCTGGACACTGTAGTCTCAAAACAGGCTTTAGTAACCTCAGACTTTATTTAAAAGTTCAATTTTCCAGCATTTCACTGAGTTTGCTGTCCTTTTCTCTTTTGTGTTTCAATTTTACATCATCCTTGGCTAGCTTTTCTTTAGAGCTGAGTCCCGTCTGCCAAGCTATTTACAACTCTATTGCTTCTTTAATGTCAATCTGAAGAGATCCTGAGGTAAATTGCCTGCCACACTTCCCCACTTTACAACAGTGACTACACTTCCAGAGTACTTGGCTTGCTGTGAAGAGCTCTGGTAGGTGCTGATGTCAAGAATAGCATCATATGAGTACAAGTTCTATTTTGCATGATAAGTACCCAACAATCTATTGCCTTTGCTTCAAGCTGATCATAAGCAAATCACCTTCTCCATTTGTGATTTATCTTCTGTTGTTGGCTTGTCTCTCCCTTCCTCTCTCCCCCCCACCCCTTCCTCCCTTCTGTTCTTTCTATTCAACTAATTCTTCATTTTACTGTTCTGAAGAGAGAGATTGTGGGAAATATTGACTTCTCTTTTCCCCTTTGTTCACACTGAATGACTTGCCATCTGGTTTTGTTTCAGAATCCCAGTGTCAGCAGTTTTTCTTTATATTGTTTTGAACTCCAGCGGTCAAGTTAAATGTTCATAAGGGTAGTTACATCAGAATAGCTGGTGAACAGAGCTCACTGTGTGTCAGGACCAAGTCATTGTGAATCACACTGGAGGAATACCACTGCCCTGAGTCTTCCAGCTTGTTGTATCTTTAGCAATGCAGTGTACAGCACTGAGACTTGTGTTCCTATCATCATGAGCTTCCAGTATGAGGGCCAATGCTCTTAGAATCCCTACAGTGCAGAAGGAGGCCATTTGGCCCATCGAACCTGCACCAACAGCAATCCCACTCAGGACCTATCCCCATAACCCTCCCGTCTGCCATTGTATTTACCCTGTTAATTCCCTGACACTAAAGCCCTGATTTTACTGGCACCTGTAATATTCTCCGTTAGCCTTAGGCACGATCTTACAAGTCTCGGGCAGACATGCCGGTCAAATCCCAGCCTAAGGGGAAACTTAGCATAACTGATCAACCTAACTTGCACATCTTTGGCATGTGGGAGGAAACCAGAGCACCTGGAGGAAATCCATGGGGACAATGTGCAGATCCACATAGGTAGTGACCCCACGCTGGAATTGAAGCCGGGTCCCTTGCACTCTGAGGCAGCAGTGCTAACCACTGTGCCACTTGTGCCCCCTCTTACCCAGATGGGTTTTGCACCAATACTATAGAACATGTTGATGTCCTCAGATTGCCCAGGAAGTTCAGCACCCGACCTTTCTGGCTAAATTTAAATGAAAGTGTGCGTTTGGGGACATATTATTGGCAGAAGGAGTTTGGGAACGTCCTTGACCTAGCACTGTTAGAGAAGCGGTCATACATACAACCGTGTAAAAGAGTTAACAGGAATCTTGTTTTACTGGGAATGGAACAGGATTAGCAACTGAACACTTTTTCGTGATAATGGGTTTTGATTTATTATTGTCACGTGTATTAGCATATAGTGAAAAGTATTGTTTCTTGAGATTGGTGTAGACTGGTCACATGATGACATGGATGCAATAGAGGAAGCGAAGGCAGAACATAGGTATGAAGTAGCTGCTAAGCTAGTGAACAAATTATTCTGTTATCATTCCTTATTAGTAATCTGGGAAGCCAGTGCATTTACATGGTGCCAGGAGGAGTTGGTTATGTAGCACAAGGATATTGCTGCATCGACTCACTCTCTTTGAGGAAAACGTTGCAGGTAATTGAAAAAAGATTGAAAAGGAATGATACAATATTCTAACTCAGGCTGAATCAACATTTTATGAACGTTCGCTATAACGTCTTTGCACACAGTGCCTCTATTTATAAAGCCCAGAATGCCATCTGATTTATTAATCACATTCTTAATCTTTCCTGCCACCTTCCCACAATCTCAGCACAAATATCACTCAGTTTAATATTACTTTTCACAGAAAGCACTGTCGATGACAGACATCTATAGTTGTGGATACTTAAGGAAGGAATCGAGTACAGGGATAAATACAGAATTGCCACTGTTCACCAGAATGGAAGGGGTTATGAAAGGGAAAAATGAAAATTCAAAAATAAATGTGGAAAATGCTGTAAGTGTACCATAGGTCCAAAAAGCTCATCTCAAGATATGTTAATCAATAAGGTATAGACCTTCCCTCAGAAATGGAAAGTTGGAGGGGAAAATAGTCGCAAGGCTCAGTGACTGAGTTCAGGATTGTTGGATATAGTGCGATAATCTATCTTCTAACCCTGGGTAAACTGCACAGAGTGCGGCAACCATCTTCTTTGTCCGTATTGGCCAGGTGGGATTGATCACAATTGGATACATCGCTCAAATCCTTCTGATTGGTGGATACTGGAGATAAGGGCCAGCTCAGGCATGGCTATGATGGCTTCTGCAGTTGAATATCTCAGCAATACTTGCTGCGTAGACTGGCAGATTTAAAAAGAAAGCATGGAATGCGTATCTCAGCAAGATTCAGGAGGGGAGGAGACAGAGAGTGTGGTTCCGGAGGACTGGAAGAAAGCGAATGTGGTCCCATTGTTCAAGAAGGGGAAGAGAGACCTTCCAGGGAATTATAGGCCAGTGAGTCTTACTTCTGTTGTGGGCAAAGTATTGGAGAGAATTATTAGGGATAGGATTTATAGTTATTTAGAGAGAAATGAATTGATTGGGGATAGTCAGCATGGTTTTGTGAAGGGTAGGTCGTGCCTTACTAACCTTATTGAGTTTTTTGAAAAAGTGACCAAAGAGGTGGATGGGGGTAAGGCAGTTGATGTGGTATATATGGACTTTAGTAAGGCGTTTGATAAGGTGGCCCATGGAAGACTTCTGCAGAAAATGCAGATGTATGGGATAGAGGGTGATTTAGCTAAGTGGATTAGGAATTAGCTAGCAGATAGAAGACAGAGGGTGGTGGTTGATGGGAGATATTCATCGTGGAGTTCGGTGACAAGTGGTGTACCTCAGGGGTCTGTTTTGGGGCCCCTGCTGTTTGTAATTTTTATAAATGATCTGGATGAGGGTATTGAAGGATGGATTAGTAAATTTGCAGATGACACTAAAGTCGGTGGAGTGGTAGATAGTGAAGAGGGGTGTTATAGTTTGCAGAGGGACTTGGACAAGTTGCAGAGCTGGGCCGAGAGGTGGCAAATGGAGTTTAATGTGGAAAAGTGTGAGGTAATGCACTATGGCAGAAATAATAAATGTGTAGAGTATAGGGCTAATGGTAGGATTCTTAGTAGTCTTGATGAACAGAGGGATCTTGGTGTATATGTGCATAGATCCCTGAAAGTAGGCAGTCAAGTCGAGAAGGTTGTTAAGAAGGCATATGGAGTCTTAGCTTTTATTGGTAGGGGGATTGAATTTCGGAGCCGCAACGTCATGTTGCAACTGTACAAAACTCTAGTGCGGCCGCACTTGGAGTATTGTGTGCAGTTCTGGTCCCCGCATTATAAGAAAGATGTGGAGGCATTGGAGAGGGTACAGAGGAGGTTTACCAGGATGTTGCCTGGTATGGAGGGCAGGTCTTATGAAGAGAGGCTGAGGGATTTGAGGTTGTTTTCGTTAGAAAGGAGGCGGCTAAGAGGAGACCTTATCGAAGCATATAAGATGATTAGAGGTTTAGATAGGGTGGACAGTGATAGCCTTTTTCCTAGGATGGAGAAAGCTAGCACGAGGGGACACAGCTTTAAATTAAGGGGTGATAGTTATAGGACGGATATCAGAGGTAGGTTCTTTACCCAAAGGGTGGTTCGGGAGTGGAATGCCCTGCCTGCAGCAGTTGTGGATGTGCCAAGTTTGGTGGCATTTAAGAGGTTAAGTTGATAAGGATATGGAAGAGAAGGGAATGGTTTAGTTTGGAGGGTCATTGCTTTTTATATTGGTCGGTGCAACATTGAAGGCCGAAGGGCTTTTTCTGTGCTGTATAATGTTCTATGTTCTATAGAGACAAAAGCTGTAGCCTCTCATCGAAGAGCTGCCGAGTGACAAGGCTCAGAGGTTTTCTGAAGGTAAAGTGACAGAAAACTGTGTAAAAATCATCCATCCTAGGGCAGTGGTGATGAGATTTCCATGAAGGTACAGGCAGTGTTGTGTGAAATGGTTGGGAGGTCACATAAACAAATCTTTTGTTCTGCTCCACCTCCATTACTGACAGGTGGCCAGGTCCTTTCTGTAAGTGAGCATCTGGCCCCAGCTCAGTTACTGTCACACAATGCAGCACTCTCAGCAAATGAGTTTAAGGACATTTAATTGGATAAAAGCCCAGCTCATCACTCCAACAATGTAACATGCTGCTGCCATCTTTAGATAATGGGTTTGAAAGGTCACTGGAGAGTCCACCTAGAATTGCTAAGCTAAGCGGATCATATTTCACACTGCCCCGCGATGTTGTGTCATGTTGTGAGATTTAGCTATTCAGCCAATATGTTTTGACTAGACCTGTTCCCCTTCGATTTGCAGCAGTTGGATCCAATTGATCACTAAGCTGAATCAGCCAACAGTATAATGTTGCAATGGTGGTTGGTAAAAATCCTTTTAACTAGCTGAATGATCCTCCAGACTCCACATATTATTCCGGGAAGGATAGAGGTGGACCAATTTTGTCCCAGTTAGTATTTGTGTGTGGTGGGAGGGGATGGGAAGTTTAGCTGGGGCAGTGATGTGCTAGTAAGCCCTCAGTATCCAAGTTTACACTGCTTTACATTACTGTCACATCTGCTTACAGGATGGAGGTAGCAAGGCAAAATTCATTCCTAACAGTGTGAAGTGAACTAAAGCTCTGTTTAAAAAAGCAATCAGAGGAATGTATACATGCATCATCCTGTATCACTGAGAGTGACCATTCAGCCACAGGTCCCACTGCACACCCACATTACTGTGCTTGAGGTTCCATAAATATAACCCACCAATCACTGTTTGTGGAAACCTGGCTACCTCTGTTTGAGCTTCTTTATTCTTTCCTATAAATTTCATCCAGCTTTAATTCATTCTTTCATTTTGCTTTTAAATCTTTCTTCATATTTCTTCTTTCTTCGCTTCCATTTATTTAAGCACAGCCTGGCTTTCAATACCGCAAAATATTACCATTTATAAAATCATAGAACCCCTACAGTGCAGAGGCCTTTCAGCCCATTGAATCTGCGCTGACCACAATTCCTCCCCCACAACCCCACGTATTTACTCTGCTAATCTCTCTGACACTAAGGAATAATTTAGCACGGCCAGTCCCTCTAACCTGCATATTTCTGGAGTGTGGGAGGAAACCGGAGCACCTAGAGAAAATCCACATAAGCATGGGGAGAATGTGCAAACTGAACACAGACAATCACCTGAGGCCGGTATTGAACTTGGGTCTCTGGGGCTATAAGACTGCAGTGCTAACCACTGTGCTCTTGTGCCAGTGTGAACCAAGGTTAAGATAATAAACTCCCCAGAAATATGCATCTGAAAGTAACATCAATCTATAAGCCCTTGTGATAAAATGACTACAGTTTATGGATTTCTTCTGACAATACCTCTTTATCCCAGCTTGCACTGGTCTTTTTCTTGAATATATAACTGTATTAAACGCTAAATGATTCCTGATATCAGGTTTACATTTCATAAACCTCTTGCCACTCTATGTGAATACCTGACTGTTGCCTCCAAAGTTGATACTTGGAACTACTTTAAGCAGTTGGAGAATGTAGACGGAGATATACGTTAATCCTTCAGCTGCAATGAGACTGCTATTGACTACAATGTGCTTGTGTTAAATATCAAAAAGCAAAAACTAGGTTAGCGTTGATTTATCGATATACTGGTGATGACAACAGAACTATAAATCCCATGATATTAATCAATCTCTGAAATCACAGCTGGGCCTTTTCCCAGACCGATATTCACAAGTCTATGTCGCACTTTCCAATCCCATAAATTCCAAACTTTGCGAGTTTGCCCATTCACCATCAATTAGATGCAGAGTTTGAGGCAGCATGGTAGCACAGTGCTTATCACTGCTGCTTCACAGCTCCAGAGACCTGGATTTGATTCCCAACATGGGTTACTGTCTGTGTGGAGTTTGCACGTTCTCCTCGTGTCTGCATGGGTTTCCTCTGGGTGCTCCAGTTTTCCTCCCACAGTCCAAAGATGTGTTGGTTAGGTTGATTGGCCATGCTAAAAATTTCCCCTTAGTGTCCTGAGATGCATGGGTTAGAGGGATTAGTGGGTAAATATGAAGGGGAATGGGGATAGGGCCTGGGTGGGATTGTGATCGGTGTAGACTCGATGGGCTGAATGGCCTCTTTCTGCATTGTAGGGTTTCTATGATTTTTTTTCTATGATTGAGTGACAGATCTTCAGTGCCTTAGCTGGTGGGGGCCATTGTCCAGTGTGAATGATACAGAAGAGGAAGTCTAATTTAATCCTGAGTTTGTGCTGGGTTGGATTATCCTAGTCAAGACACTATGGTTAAACTGAACACTTTTGCTAACCAGGGGGAAAGTACTGAGGCTTCCTGATCCCGATTTCCATTCAGTGATCTGCTGTGAAATGTTGAATGAAGACAGAACTGGACAAACAACCACAGCACAACCACATCAACAATGAGGCACCTTCACTTAGTATTAGAGGCAGGGAGTTCCATAAAGGGGAGCTCCCTAATGTTTTCAGGAGTGTCTGTGGGATGGGGATGGGGTGTGGGTAGAGGTTTCCTGGGGAATGTTTGGGTAGATGATATTTTGGGTTAAGTATGGGGGTTCCTCAGTATCAGTGTATTCAGGAGAGTGAAGGGCAGAGAACCACACAGGTTAAATAAGAGGATAGTAAAAAAGGATATATGTCGAGGGCTTATTAGAACCCATTCCATTCAACTGCATGGATGCAGTGCAGCACGTTGAAATTTGCAAAAATTGTATAAAGATGTGTTGCTTTGTTTGCTTACAGCAGGTGAGAATCCCATTATTAGTCTTCAGATACTGAAGCAGTCTATGTCAAGATGCAACAGGACCCACAGTTCAAAGATATGTGGGTTAGGTGGATTGGCCATGCCAAGTTGTCCATTAGTGTTGGAGGATTAGCAGGGTAAATGCATAAGGTTACAGAAATAAGGCCTGGGTGGGATATTTTTGATGCAGGCTTGATGGGCCAAATGGCCCCCCTTCCGTACTGTAGGGATTCTAAAAACATCCAGGTTTGGGCTGACAGATGGCAAGTAACATTTGTGCCACAGAAGTGTCAAACAATGACCATTTCCAGCAAGACAGAACCTAACCATTGCCCCTCACATTCAATGGCATTACCATTGCTGAATCCCCCTCCATCAGCAATTTGGAGCTTATCGTTGACCAGAAACTGAAGTGGACAAACAATATAAACACCGAGTCCAAAGAGCAGGTCAGAGGCTAGGAATCCTGCAGTGTGTAACTCACCTTCTGATTCTCCAAAGCCTAGCCATTTACAAGGCACAAGCCAGAAGTATAATGGAAAACTCCCCACTTGCCTTGGCGAATGCAACTTCAACAACACACAAGAGGCTCGACACCATACAGGACAAGACAGTCCGCTTGATTGGTTGGGGTGTCAATCACTCCTTCCATTACCAACACATGGTGGCAGCCATGAGCACCATCTACAGCATGTGCTGCAGGAACTCACCAACATTCCTTAGGGAGCACCTTCCAAACCCATGACACCTACCATATAGAAGGACAAAAGCAGTAGTTTCTGGGAACACCACCAGCTAGAAGTTCTTCTCCAAGTAACTCACTGTCCTGTTCTGGACATGTATTGGAGTTTCTGCGAAACTCTGCAACTGCCTCTCTAATAGCACTATGGGTGTATCTACACCTCAGGGACTGCAGTGGCTCAAGAAGGCAGCTCATCACCATCTTCTCAAGGAAAACTAGGGATGGGCAATAAATGTGGTCTAGCCAGTGATGCCCGCATCCCACAAATGAATATTTAAAATATTAGGTACAAATCAGCGTAACTTGCTGTCTTTGGAACAGTGAGTTGAGAGGGAGGCTCCAGTCAGTAAAGTAGAGAAATCTCTCCAGCATAAGTGCAGGGATAAGTTTCTCAAGTGTTACGAAGCAAAATGGGATACCGAGCTAACTAAACTGATCTTAGGACAGATGGCCAGATTGGTTAAAGAGTTTGGTTTTAAGAATTATCTTAAAGAAAGACAGAAAGATTAGGTCTGATTTATGGAAGAAATTCCAGAAATTAGGATTTATGCACCTAGAGATATGGCCACTAATGTTGGGGCAGTTAAAACTGAGGGTGCTGAAATGGCCGGAATTAGATGAATGAGATATTGTGCAGCGTTGTGGGGAAGGAGGAGATTACAGGGATAAATAAAAGTCTCTGCTTCCCCAGAGTCCTCCTGCTTGTGACATATCCCTCATTCTCTCATCCTCATGCCATTAAACCTGGTGCCAATGGGCATTCCAACTGGAGCTGGCTCAAGGCTGGAGACTGAGACTTTCCGATTGTTTTGAACGAGTAACTGGGCAGAGGGCACCAGCAAGACCTAGGGATTAAAATAGCCCTGTCCAAAACTCAACTCACCATAAAAATCACTCCCTCAGGTCGACAACTGCTTGAATTGTAGAGGGCATCTGAGTACTTTCTCACCCAGTGGGGTGCTCACTCGAATGGTCAGGAACAGGAATCCTGACTGGATTTCTCTGACAGTCTAACAATAAGGATTCAGGATTCAGCCTGAATGGGGGAAGGTGGTAACATTATAGTCATGACACCAGACCAGCAATCCAAAGGCCCAGGCAAACATTGTGGGGACACAGGTTCCAATCCAACCAAAGCAGCCGGTGGAATTTGAACTTAATTTATAAATTAATATAATATACATCTGGAGGACAATATGGTGGCACAGTGGTTAGCACTTTTACCAGGGACCCCTGTTTCGTTCCAGCCTCAGGTCACCGTCTGTGTGGAGTCTGCACATTCTCCCTGTGTTTGCGTGGATTTCTTCCAGTTGCTCTGGTTCCTCCCACTTTCCAAAGATGTGCGGGTTAGGTTGATTGACCGTACTAAATCCACCCTCGTGTCAGGGGGATTAGCAGGGTAAATATGTGGGGTTATGGGAATTGTGGTTGACACAGAGTTGATGGGCTAAATGGCCTCTTTCTGTACTATAGGGATTCTATGACACGACTGAAGCTCTTCCCCTAACCACCCTCCTGCCCCGTTATCTGTTTATCCCACATTTGGCAGTGTTCCACCATTCTACCACTCTCTTTCTACATCCTCTGCTTCTTCACTCCCTTCTCTAAACTTTAAAGATAGCCACAAAATCTTACTTTTGAACAACATTTCATTCAGCCTCCCTGGATTAACATCTTTATCTCTGTGAAGTGCCCAGGCACAGTATCCACATGGAAAAGCTTTGAATGCAAGTTGTTATTGTCGTGTGAGTTATTGTTGAACTTGAAGGTCAAAGGTTCGAGTTTCACTCCAGAGATTTCAGCTCCCTTCCTGACCCCATTTTACCGGCAAGAACAGCTTCACGCCAAGAAAGGATGCGAAGCTCATTACCATCAGATTGCCTGGATCCCCATTAGGGAGTCAGGGATGTCTGCTTCCCTTTTCCTGGATGCTTCCCCCCTCGCTAGCGAGATGTCACACTGGCAAGAAGTACCACTGGTCTCCACCAGGCACCGCACCATGGCCATTTTTATGGTATTGAATTTTAGGGTATTGAAACTCCGGGTGATTGGGGGCATTAAGGGGCAGTGCCCATTGGATAACCCAGCAATGCCCTGTTTGGTTCTGTCAGTTTGCCAGGGGCAGTATGAAGCTTGTGGGGCCTGAGTGCGTTGGAGCCTGTGATGGAGTGGGGCAATGCATGAGGTGGGAGACTATGCACTTTGATGGAGGGCTGTGCTTTGTGGGGGGGGGGTACTATGCAGGGGGAGGTGTGTTGGGGGGGTTGTGTAGGGGTAGGTTGTGGAGAGGATCTTGGCAGAGATGGGGACTATGTTGGGGGCCCACCAAGGGATCCCAATGCCACTGACCTGTGATGTGGGATGTGACCATGCTGCCAATGACCGTGGATTGGGATGGTAGTGAGAGAAGGTCTCCCTGTTCACCAGCAGATCAGGGTGCCCTAAGGAATGGCACCACAATTCTCTGAAGCCAGAGTCACCGATGTGTGTAAGTTCCATCACCCTCCTCACCCACATACCAGCACAAAGCTCCCAGCTGTCTAAAACACTGACAAAGTGCTGGAAGATTGCAATGCAGAATGCATCAGAAGGACTGGCCTGCAGGACTCTTTGCCGTTATGGTACTTTGGATCTTTTTCGGGAAGATTCTGTCAGAGATCTGTTTCCTCAAGTAGAGGCCCAACGAAACCAAGGCAACATTTTGATGAAGAGTAGAAGAGGCTTCCATGGTGTTCTGGTCAACATTTACTCTTCAATCCATCTGACTGGAAAATTCTCTATCTTACTGGAAATCTGGAATAAGGTCAGAAGATGCTAGAAATCATCAGCAGTTTATTTTGATTTTAAAGTATTTTGAGGGAGAGGATATAGAGCGGAATTTTATCGTCCTGCCCGCCATGGGAAATGAAGTGGGTGAGGGGTGGACCGTGGAAAGGTCCGTTGACCTCAGGAGGGATTTTACAGCTTTGGGATGAGCGAGACCATAAAATTCCATCCACAGTCTAAAGGGTAAATCGAATAGATAAGCTAATCAGTGAGGTGTATGATAATGTACCATTGACACAGGCAGTGATGTGGGAGTGCTGGAGGCAACAAATGCAGCCCTGAAACAAGATGTGCCTTTACTGGAACCTGCCCTGTCAATAGTGCAAATAAACTACCCTTGTACCGGTACAGTTCCTCCATGTTACAGTTCAAATCTAGCACAGCCTGTAGAGAGAAACATAGTTAGCATTTTCAGGTCTATGACCTTTCCCCAGGTTATCTTATTGCTGTTGATGGGATCTTGCTGTGTTCCATATTCCTTATGCTATAAGAGTGACAACACTTCAAAGAGAGCAATGTTAATAGTTCAGAGGTTGAGAAAGGTGCCATAAAAATTCGAGTCTTTCTTCCCATCTTTGTTGTATTACTCAGCATTTTGGTGGTAATATTTTGGTTGCCAAGAAAGAATACAAAAGTTGTTGCAAAGTTTATTGATGACAACAGGAATAATTGGCTTTATACAGAAAAAGAGCACAGCTTCAGAAGGGCGGTATTTACATTACTGATGAATATTGCAGTGTAATGGATGTGGTCTCTCTGCTATGTCCTGTCTGCTCGATACAGCTGAGTACCAGTGATCCTCACAGCTTACGCCTGCCTTGCTCAGCAGCGTCCTGCTGAAGATATTCAAATTATTTGCCGACATATTCATGAGTCACCCATGTGAGAAAGACTTAAAGCTGCTTCCTAAATGTATACAGCAGGTTCTTGGAAAGATTTCAAGTAAGCTTTGTTTATTTAAATTGCCAGATAATCAGCAGCCAGGACGTCACTGGGAGCTGAAGCCGCTTCCTCTACTTCAATTAATTCTACTCTAATTTTATCTTGTACTTTGCGGACTCTTGCTGGGATATAGTTCCTTCCATCGAAAAGTGCATTAGCCATTTCCTGTCCAAAAGTAAGTCCAATTGTCAATCACTCTTGTCCTTTCCAGCCATTGACTATCTCTTCCTTAGGATACTGGATTTGAATTCTTCAGCTCACCAACCAGTCTGCTCTTCTTCAATCACCTTGCCACACCTCCGCCCTCCTTGCGGAGCCATTAATCACCAGTGTGGGTAACTTTCAAATAACAATAACAACAATTTGCAGACATAAGACATAACTAACATAGTAAAAATCCCAAGATGTCTTCATAAAATGTTATTGAATAACATTTGGCACTGAATTTCTTCTCAAATCTCCTGGTTCTCCACAAAACCTAACTTTATGGTTTTACCTTTGTCATCATCTTCATCCAAACTTACAAGTTGTCCTTTGCTTATTCAGAGAAACATCATTCATTGAAGAAGCTGGATCAGTGTAAGCTGCTTTCTATGGGTACAGCTATCATCCCCAAATAGTCATTCCTTGTCTTTGAACCTATCAATTCTGTCAAGTAATTTGCCTTCTGCTGATTCTGATCCTGCCCTCATCTATACTCCAGATACACATCACAAAATCTGGCTTTAGAGTTCAAAGGTGGAGCTGTGGGGAAAGTTGTCATGAATATTAGGAGAACGCATTCAAAGGCTTTGATTGAGAAAGGAAAGTTGGAGATCATGAAATTTGGGAGTCGTCACAGTATAGAAAGAGGCCATTCAGTCCACTGTGGTTATGTTGGCCCTCTGCAAGAGTAGCACACCTAGTCCTATGAAACACCCTCTCTTTTCCCCATTGTCCTGAAAATATTTTCCCTCCAGATGTTTGTCCAGCTTGAATCCATCTTCAGCAAACTGTCAGGTGCATTCCAGGTCCTAACCACTCGCTTCATGATAATGCTTATCTTCACGACGACACTGCTTCTCTTGCCAATGTCCTCTGATTCTCAACTCTTGTGCCAAAGGCGACACTTTTGTTAGACACTGTCTGGACCTTTAGCGAACATCTATCAAATCTCAATTCAGTTTCTCTAACTCTCCAGAGACCAATCCCAGCGTTTCCAATCTATCCATGTAACTCCTGGAACCACTTACAGAAATCCTTCTCGCACTCTCTCTAAAGTAGTCATATCTTTCTTAAAATAAGGTGCTCCCATAATTGGATATAACAATACTGACTGAGCCAAACTAGAGTTTTCTGAAGATTCATTCTGACTTCCTTGTTCTTGTGCTCTGTTACAGCATCCAGGATCCTTATTAATCACTTTCTCAAATGTCTTGTCACTTTCTTTGATTTGAATTGTGCATATACACTCCAGATGCCTCTACTTCTGAACCTGCTTTATGATTTGTATTCATTAGTATTTAGTGATTCTCCTCATTGTTCCTACCAATTTTTGAAGTATCAATTCACACTTCCTTACATAAAATTTCATTGGCCAGGTATCCGCCCATTCCAGCAGCCTATGTCCTCTTAAAATCCATCACTATCATCAGCAGTTTCAATGCATCCAACTTTTGTGTCATCTGCAAATTTTGAAGGTTCAGCCAGACACTAATGTCCAAAATCCATCTGCTTTGGAGAGATTAAAATTCCCCAGATTGTATAGAAAATAGCATAAAAGATCTGTATATGATGTAAACCGACGTGAAGGGATAAAAAAAAGTCTATTGAGATAGGGAGGGGGCGACACAGCCACACAATGTAAGAATCAGTCAGAGAGAATTATGCACAAGGACCTTGTCACTAACAGGATAACACAGCTTTCTGCTTGCAGCAAGCCAATAAACGATTAAGAATCTGAGCTGATTCCAGTAATTGTCAGAGTAAAGCTACTTTGGCCAAGTCATGTTATTGTCTTTCCACTCAGTGTTTAATGTAAAATGATGGAGATCTCTCAGTTGTGTCTGCCATGCTTTCTTTTGCTGTGTAAGACAGTCAGGAGTGCCAAACCTATGATTTGTGTGGGTTTACCAAGTCATTGGGACTCCAGTGAGAATGCAGGGCAGATCTGACATGAATAAATGGATCTCTGCACGCTCTCACTAATTGTCAGCCAGAACAAATGCTTTTCCTGTTCTTCATGCCTTGATTTCCATCCTCCTAGATTGATGGATATTTGATTTGATTTATTGTTGTCACATGTATTCAGTGAAAAGTATTGTTTTTTGCATGATATACAGACAAAGCATATGGAATGGAGGGATATAGAAAACTGATTTAAAATAGGATCATGAGCCTTGGAAGTCCCTGGGAAGTGTGTAAATAGATGATGATATTGATGTATTTGTTTTTATCCTACAGGTGCTTTGGTCCACCTTGTTGTCTAACGAAGGGCATACACGTGATGGGTTGCGAGAGGGCTGCTCTTGGATTTTTTTCTGAGAGTATCCTAGTGCTTCACATTGTTAGTGTATGCTTGACCTGGACCATCTGATGAGCAACATGACAGCTCAGTGACTATTGCTGTGCTGTGCAGATACATGGATTTGGGCCTGTGTCTGCGGGAGTTTGCGCGTTCTCCCCGTGGTTGCGTGGGTTTTCTCCGGGTGCTCCGGTTTCCTCCCACATCCCAAAAATGTGCTCTTAGGCTGATTGGGTAACAAATTGTCCCTATATTGGTCCCTATATGGGGATCTTCAACAATAGGCATAGCCTAAAGTCAAGGATATGTCATTAAGACGTTAGGACGGCGGCGTGGGCTCGTTGGGCCGAAGGGCCTGTTTCCCGTGTTGTGTTGTTCTTCTTTGATTATACTGGCTGTGTTTCCGAGGCTTTGGGAAGTGTAGACAGAGTTAATAAATAGGAGGTTGGTTTGCATGATGGACTGGACTTCATTCTCAACTCTGTCCAAGACCACAGAAAACTAGAAAGAGCAATACCAAGCTGTGAAAGAATTATGGTGTGGAGATGCTGGTGGTTGCACCAGGGTGGGCACAGTAAGAAATCTCACCACAGCAGACTGAAACCCAACAGGTTTATTTGGTAGCACGAGCTTTTGGAGGACTATCTCTTCAACAGATGACACCTCACCTTTAGAAGGAGCAGTGCTCCAAAAGCTCATGCTCCCAAATAAACCTGTTGGGTTTTAACCTGGTGTTCTGAGACTTTTTGCTGAGATACAACCAGAAAGAATGTTTTCTGTGATGCATCTAAAGAAGTTGGTGAGAGTCACAGTGGACATGCCAAATTTCCTTAGCCTCCTGAGAAAGTAGAGGTTTTTTTAACTATAGTGTTGGCATGGAGGGATCAGCACAGGTTGTTGATAATCTGGACACCTAGAAACCTGAAGTTCTCAACTATTTCCAGCTTGTGATGTAGTCAGGGTCATGCACTAGCCTTCCTGAAGTCGATGACTGCCTTCTTTGTTTTGTTGACATTGAGGGAGAGATTATTGTCATTGCACCAGTTCACCAGCTTCTCCATGTCTTTCCTGGACTCCGTCTTTGTTGTTTTAGATCCAACCCGCTACAGTGGTTTTGTCAGCTTTTCAACTGATTTTTAAGTTTGCTATCAGCTTAATAGATGTAATGAGGGTTGGGATTGTGATTGGAATCCAGGATCAATCTAAGCAGGGAATCAGGAACAATGTAGTTATGATCAGGATATGATTAAAGGGGCTGAAAGTCTTACCATGCTCCAAATCTGCAAGTATTTTTTGATCACCTTCCCTTTGGCTAGTTAGTGGTTTGTGTTCTGGTGCAGTTCCATGTACATCAGCAACTTGGAAATAGCATCTATTTTCCCCATATAACCAATTGTCATGCACGAGCCAAAAGGCTGAATGTTGAGATATACAATTACAGTCTGTGATCATAGCCAGGCTTATCTTATATTCACTATTGTCCCAGACACAAGTATGATGGTACTATGCCTTTAAGTTTTTTTAAATCATGTTTCTTAAAAGGGGTATGTTCAAAATTCAGCTCTGTTTTATTTGAAGCCAATTGGTCTGGGTTGTTGGCAGCTCTAATGTTGAGAATGCAGGATAATGACAGATTTTAGCTGATGGCAGATCTTGATTGACAAGAGACAGTGTCATGTTCTGCTGGGAGAAGCCAAGCTTGCAGGAATTTTCTCGGCTCCCTTTTCGAGCAGCTCAGAGGCCTGAGAGATATCAGTGAAGACTGTTTAGCTAGTATCCTGCTGGGCACCACAATCTCCACAAGTCTCCGATGCTAGGATTTTCAGTGTAACCAGCTCTGTGCCAGAAATCAACACAGAGCTGATTACCATATGGAAATCAGGATTTATATTTCATTTCCCACCACCTTCCAGGGTGGGTTCACTCCAATGGGCTTTATAACTGCTCTCCACTAAAGCAGCTGACAGGGCTGGAAGGAACAGACATTGAGCCCACCACCACCCCCCCTCCCCCCTCAGAGGTCAGGGTAAATGGAGGTGCCCTTGGACAGAGTGACACTACCCAAGAAGAAAATTGGCATTGCCAAAGGGGCACCTTGGCATTGCTCACCAGGCATTGGGAGTATCGAAGGGGAATGGAGCCTATTATGACAGGCTTATGATGAGGATGATTAGTGTGGGTGGGCTGCCACTCTGCAATTGGGATTGTAGGCAAAAGGGGGAGGGTGGCAATTGGGACTGGCTTTCTAGGTGGGTGGGGTCATGGCTGCTGGGATTGGAATCAGGACTGTCCGTAGGGGTCAGAGCTGCTGGACAGAGGGTGTTTGGGGCTGCTGGGGAGATTGGGAGATCAGGGCTGGCCAGGGGAGGGGGTACATTGGGGCTTACAATCGGGTGATGGGGGCTCTGTAAGGCCAGCAGACCAGTAATCTCCACTCAAGCACAGTGGTCCGCTCAATGCTATGCTGCCAGCCTCTCGGGCAGCCACTAATTTTCAGAGGGAATCCGCTAGGGCACTCTGTGACGCACAGTGTCGGAGATTCAATATGACATTTCACATTGAAAAACCAGCAGGAGTTTCTCCTATTTTCCTGCAAACTGGGGATTTAGAATTTTTTTGGGAGATTTTTTTAACTTAAAAATAAGTCAGTTTTCAGTCTGGTTCTGAAAGAAGCAAGCAGGTTTCTCTGTCTTCCTCTCTCTCTTAAAAGGTATTACAAAGCTCTCAGACTATTAACAAGTACAAGCACATAAGCCTGTGTATTTGCGAACTAATTTTGAAGAGGGGTCTTAAGTCTATAAGAGGAATATTGCTTGAATTGGAACCAATAGAGATAGGTTAACTGCTAACCTATCTTTTCATATTTAAATATTATTCAAGTGGAAAATGTTAAGTCAACACATTTTTTGTTGTTGAACTATGCTGTTAAATAAAGTTTGTTTAGATATTAACTTCCTTGTGTGTCAATCAAATCACATCTGGAGTGAAACAGCTTGGGGCTAATTTTCCCATCCTGCCCACCACGGGAATAATAGCAGGTGAGGAGCAAAGCATGGAAAGGTCTGGTTTCGAGGCGGGCGTGGCCAGAAAATTGCACCCCTTATCCTCACACTAGTGCCAAAATAGCAAGTAGTTAGGGTCTAATCTAACTTCATAATATATCCTGGCCTGTTGATGTCAGTCAGCTCAGGGTGTTCAAGAACTCCAGCTTTGACTGATAGCCATCCTTTTATTCAGCTCAGCATCATGAAGAGCAGGACTAGACAGTCTTTTAATCTGAAGACTATTTGGACGTATATTTTTCTATTCACGATGCTTGATTGTGCGTGGGCATTGCAGAAGTGAAGTTTTAAATGATGTATTAACAATGAGGGTTTGGTCTGTCACATCTCCTACTAGTGACTCCCTTCTCACTCTGAACAATGACAGCAGCATCTGTACTTTGGAAAAAGGGACTAGATTGACTTCAATTATTGGAGAGGACCCTGGGAGGTTGAGGAAGCAGATGTAAAGGTTGGCGTGAAGGATGTATTAGGAGGGGCCTCATCACACTGACTCTGGCAGCTGTAAAATGGATAATTAAACAGTGTCTCATTGGAATAGAAGTGAACATAGGGATTTATGAAATGATATTAACAAAAGAGAGACAGATTAAGGACAGATTACAGGAACAAAAATAGACTGTCTCAGATAGCAGATTCCACAGTGTAAGGGAAAACTATTCAATCTGCAGCATCGGGACGAACAGCACGATTGGAAATTTCACCTTTGACTTTCTGAGGGGGAGGGTGGAGGAGAAATGAGATGTCACTGGGGTGATTGTGGTGATAAATATCAGACCTGGATTTTCCTCAAAAAATTCTAAGTGCCAAATTTATGTAAAAGCTAGAGTAACTTGGGCTAATTTTTTAGGGGGATTTTAAAAATGAATCTTCCACGCTCTGAGCACTGCAGAGTGCCTCGGAGATTCACGCTAAAGGATAGTGGGCCTGAGTAAGATGCTGTTTTTGGGAAATTGGTGCAGATTTGATGGACCGAATGGCCTCCATCCTCACTGTTAAGATTTTATGGTTCTAAATATAATGGAACCACTCTCCTAGGATTGGCTGGCAGTGATTCCAGTGCTCCCAGATCACACAGCAACTATTTTGTGGCATGCACAAAACATCCTTCCCTGGAGAAAATTAATAGCCTTTCTACTTTATTTCAAGGGTGCACCAATGTCCCAGTTTCCAACGTGCAGAAAGAAACGTTACATGTTAAATATGTATTTGCTCATCCAACAATGAACATTAAAAATCAATCCCCTGTAGTAGAACCATAGAACCCTACAATGCAGAAAGAGGCCCTTTGGCCCATTGAGTTTTCACTGAAGCAATCTCACCCAGGCCCTAACCCCATATCCCTACATATTTTATCCACTAATCCCTCTAACCTACACATCTCAGGACACTAAGGGGTAATTAGCATGGCCAATCAACCTAACCTGCACATCTTTGGACTTAATAGGATAAGATTGTTGTGGCAGAGGGGAACAAACATTTGGCAATGGTTGCATTCAGATTTTTGCAAGCGGCAAGGCAATTGAGAAAGCTGTTTTGAAAAAAAAACATATTGGATCCTTGGCTTTATTGATAGAACATAGAGTACAAAAGAAAGAAAGTTATGCTAGTGCTTTATTTATCACAGGTTAGACCTGTATTATGCTCAAATCTGGGCAGCACACTTTAGGAATGATAACGAGGCTTTAAAGAGGGTGCAGAAGGAGCTTTACTGAAATAGTATCAGGGATAAAGTAATTCAGTTCGATTGGAGAGAAGAGGGAAGCTACTTTCTTTTAGAGTAGAGACATTCAAGGATAGGTTAACTTGAAGGCATTGAAGGGTTTTAATAGACTAAATCAGAGTGCCTGCAGTCCTTTCTGTAGGAATGAGTTGTTAATATCTGGAATGTACTGCTTGGTGGAATGGGAGAAGCAGATTTAATGGTAACATTCATAAAAAATTTGGACAAATGTGTGAAGAGAGAAGATTCCAGGGCTCTGAGGCAAGAACAGGGGAGTGTGACGAAAGAAATATCTGTACCAAAAGATTGTCACTGGCACAATGAGTTGAATGATTTCTTTTTCTGCTGTATCATTCCATGAGTCTAAGTGTTGGCAACCAATGAACACAGATATGCAACAAATGGCAAAAGAACCGGTGAGGAGATGAGAGATTTTTTTTTGTTTTACGCAGTGAGTAATTATGGCCTGGAATGCATTGTCTCAAAGGATGGTGGAAGCTGATTCACTCATCTTTTTCAAAAGCGAATTTGATAAATATTTAAACGTAACAGATTGGCAAGTCTGTGGGAAATGAGAAAATGAGTGAGATTAATTGGAATGCGCTGTCAGTGAGCCAGCATATATACAATGGGCTGAATGGCCAGCTTCAGTGCTGTGGCTGAGGGTATTCATGAATGCCCCACCTTCAACTTTGCCCCGCACCTGAGGAGTGGTGATACTCAGGTTAAAATCGCCATCAGCCTACTCTTTCCCTCAGAGAGCAGTATATGGTCATTTGGGAGTATGGCGACTTTACTTATCTTTTAATTATTCTGTGATTATATCCCTTAGAAAGATCTTGAAACACCTCACAGGCAACTGATTACTTCCCAGTAAAGTGACTGTTTAATACAGACAGATGAAGTCAGGTTTCACACAGCAAAATCCCACAAGCAGCAATGAGGTGAGTAACCAAATAATTTATTTTTTGTTCGTTGTTCAAAGGAGTATTTGATAAAGGCACATGAGATCCAGGAGTTATCTCTGCTGTCTTTCAAATATCTTTTAAGTTTATATATATATGATTTGACAGTGAAGGTTAGGAAGTTATTTGGCTATGATTTGATCTGATTTATTATTGCCACATGTATTGGTGTACAGTGAAAAGCATTATTTCTTGTGCTTTACAGGCACAACATCGAGTACATAAGGGAAAAGGAAAGGATAGGGCAGCACAGCCAAATCTATCCTCTCCTAAAGCAATTCCTACAAATGTCCCTTCATAAAAAGGTTAAAAAGAATTGAGTGGGGATAAGGAAATTAAATAATCATAAAAATTAAAGTAGGCCTGAGGAAGAATAAGGATGAGAAAGCTGAAAGGCGGATGAAGAGATGAAAGTATTTTCTTTGAATTCAAAGTTGTGGGTTTGATGTGAAGTTTAATAATACTATTCCGATAATGAACTTGTCTCTAGCATTTGAATCAGTTTACCAATGCAATCTTAGTGTTTATTCAGCATCACTGTGACTGAACTGAAAGCCAACGTCATTGGTTGGCCCTGTGAGATAAGTTGTATCTCAACCGATCAGTGGCGGACAAAGAACCGGAGCTCGCTGGCGACAAGTCCTATTCCCATCCCGGGAACCGGGGCCCACTGGCGAATATTTCTGTTTATGAGCCAAGATCCTTGGACAGCACTCTCCTAAACTCATGACACTTCCATCGAGAAGAACAAGGGCACCAGATGCATCGGAACACCTCCACTAGCAAGTTCCCCTCCAAGCCACTCATCATCCTGACTTGGGAATATTTTCCCATTTCTTCACGGTTGCTGGGTCAAAATCCTGAAATTCCCTCTCTAAGGGCACTTTGGGTCACCTCAGTTCATAGAGTGCAGCGATTCAAGAAGGTAGCTCACCACCACCTTCTCCAGGACAATGAGGTATGGGCAATAAATACTAGCCAGCCAGTGAATGCATGTCCCACAAATTAATAAAAGAAATTCGTAGGAACCTGAGCCCGCTGATAAACCTTCCTGTATTGAAATGTCTGCAACATCTGCTAGTGCTAAAATAACAGTAAACAGAAACTCCAGGCTGCAATGTTGAGGCTCAGACAAAAATAATGACAAAAAAAAATGAAAGAAGAATATGCACCACCTATGGAGCAGCACCTGAGAGGGAAAGGGGAATGGAACAATCTCAGATTCTTTCAGAAAGTCACGCAGAGCTCAAAGCACTATCTCTGGGGGATAACAAAAGAAGGAAACTGCTTCAAAACAACATTGAAGAAAACATAATGTACAAGGAGAAGAGAACAATACGAAACACGTTCAAGCAGAATCAAAGTGAAATCCCACTGGAGTACTGCTGCAAATAGGAGGTAGATGAGGTATCTCAGCGACTTGGTAATGAAGCTTTTTCCCAATTTCCGCATCAGCGATGCTACTTCTGAGTTTAACGTTTAATGGAACATGACTCCCAGCTATAGTCTACAGTTAGAGTCGTAGAGGTTTACAACATGAAAACAGATCCTTTTGCCCAACCTGTCGATCTGCCCAGTTTTTATAATGAAGCTAATGCCAACTGCCCACATTTGGCCCACATCCCTCTATACTCATCTGACCCATATAACTGTCTAAATGCTTTTCAAAAGACAAATTTGTACCCACCTCTACCACTACTTCTGGCAGCTTGTTCCAAACACCCATCACCCTCTGTACAATTTGTATCTCTCCCCTCTCACCTTAAACCTATGCCCTCTAGTTTTAGACTTCCCTATCACTGGGAAAAGATATTATCTATCTACCTTATCTATGCCCCTCGTTATTTTATGAACTTTTATAAGTTCACCCCTAAGCCTTCTATGCTTCATGGAAAAAGGTCCCAGTCTACCCAAACTTTCTTTATAATTCAAACCATCAAGTCCAAGTAGCATCCTAGTAAACCTTTCATGCACTTTTTTTAGTTTAATAATATCCTTTCTATAATAGGGTGACCAAAACTGTACACAGTATTTCACATGTGGCTTTACCAATGTCTTACATAACTTGGGCAGCATGGTAGCACATTGGTTAGCACTGCTGCTTCACAGTTCCAAGGACGCAGGTTCAATTCCCAGCTTGGATCACTGTCTCTGTGGAGTTTGCACATGTCTGCGTGGATTTCCTCCAAGTGCTCAGGTTTCCTCCCAAGTTTAAAGATGTGCAGGTTGCTAGCACGAGGGGACACAGCTTTAAATTAAGGGGTATGAGTTATAGGACGGATATCAGAGGTAGGTTCTTTACTCAAAGAGTGATTAGGGAGTGGAATGCCCTGCCTGCAGCTGTTGTAGATGCGCCAAGTTTGGTGGCGTTTAAGAGGTTAATTGATAAGTATATGGAAGAGAAGGGAATGGTTTAGTTTGGAGGGGCATTGCTTTTTATTTTGGTCGGCACAACATCGAAGGCCGAAGGGCCTGTTCTGTGCTGTAATGTTCTATGTTCTATGTTAGGTTGATTGGCCGTGCCAAAATTGTCCCTTAGTGTCCTGAGATGTGGAGGTTAGAGGGGTTAGTGGGTAAAATATTTAGGAGTAAGGCAGTATTGCCTGGGTGAGATTGTTGTTGGTAGAGGCTTGATGGGCTGAATGGCCTCTTTCTGTAGGGTTTCTATGAACTTCAACAAGACATCCCAATTCCTGTATTCAATGCTCTGATAAAGACATCACACTAAGCATGCTAAATGCCTTCTTCACCACTCTGTCTACCCATGACTCTACTTTCAAGGAGCAATGGACATATACCCATAAATCTATTTATTCTGTAACTCTCCCCAATGCCCTACCATTAACTGAGTAAGCCTTTCATTGATTCAATCTATCAAAATGCATCACCTCACATTTACCTAAGTTAAACTCCATCTGCTATCCGTCAGCCCACTAGCCCAATTGATCAGGATCCTGTCGCAATCTGAGTAACCTTCTTTACTGTCCACTATGCTTCCAGTCTTAGTATCATCTGCAAACTTACTAGCTATGCCTCCTATATTCTCGTGCAAATCACTAATGTAAATGACAAATAACAATGCCCAGCAATGACCTCTGAGCCACACCACTGGTTACATGATGGACAGGAAAAGTAGGTAAACCATATGATGGAACCCACCTGCCTTATTACTGTCTGCACCAAGAGAGAAAGGAACCCCATTGCTGTAACTTTACTGCCTGCCCACCATGGCAATAGGAGCAGGTGAGGATCGGACAATGGGAAGATACATTGACTTTGAGCAGGATTTTTTAGGATTCGGGATGAGCGAGGCCCTAAAATCCCACCCTATGTCTCATTGAGTGAGCACCCAGATCACACTGACTGAGCACTCAGGTCTCTGAGTTAGAGTTCCAGAAGATATTTGATAAGGCACTACTTTGAAGATTATTGCAGAAATTGGAAGCTCATTGTGTGAGGGTGACATATTGGCATGGATGAAAGTTTGCCTAACTAACAGGAAATAGAGTAGGTGCAACTGGGTAAGTTTCTGGTTGGCAGGATGTAGCGAGCAGTATGACACAGAGATCACTACTGGGTCCTCAATATTTTATAATTTATATAATTGACTTTGAAGGGACCGGAAGTTGGTTACTCAATTTGTTGGTAACAAAGATGGGTAGGAAAGTATGTTGTGAAGTGGACACAAGGAGCCTACAAAAGGATATGGATAGTTAAGTGAGTAGGCAAAGATCTGATGAATGGAGAATCATGTGAGAAAGTAAAAAATTGTCCATTTGTCAGGAAGAATATGAAAGAGATTTATTATTTAAATTACTCTGAAATGCAAATGGATCTGAGTGGTGAGTGCATGAATTATAAAAATTAATGTACAGGTATAGCAAGTAATTATGAAAGTTAATAGAATGTTATTGTTTGTTATAAGGAAAATTGAAAGAAGGGAGGTTATACTTTTGTTATACAGGACATTGGTAAGACCTTATCTGGAATATCTATAGTACTGGTCTCCTTATTTAAAGAAGGATGTAAATGTGTTGGAAGCAGTGCAGAAAAAGTTTACTAAATACCTGGAATGGGCAGATTGCCCTATGAGGAAAGGTCGGACACGCTAGGTTTGTATCCGCTGGAATTTAGAAGAGTAAGAAGTGACTTAACCAAAAAAAAGTAATATCCTGAGGGGTCTTGACAGGGTGGATGTGGAGAGGAAGTTTCCAGTTGTGGGAGAAACTAAAACTAGAGATCACTGTTTAAAAATACAGGATCACATATTTAGGACAGGAATAAGGAGAATATTTGTTTTTCTCAGGGTTGAATATTTTTGGTACTGTTTTCCTCAAAGATTGGCAGAAGCAGAGTCTCTGAATATTTTTAAAGGAGAGCTAGATGGATTTCTGATACGCAAGAGGGTGAAAGATTATTAAAGGTAGGTGAAAATGTGAAATGAGGATTCAGAGTAGACTATTTAGGAAGGAGGTGAGGAGATATTTCTTCACCCAAAAAGTGGTAAGCCTGATCAATTCATTACCACAGCAAATAGTTGATGCAAGAAGTGGCTAGATAGGGAGTGGGATAGCTTGATCTTGGGTTTGGACGTAGCTCAGCAGAACATTGAGGGCCAAAGAGCCTGTACTGTTCTACATTCTATGTTCTATATAGCCTTTCGGATGAGTGGGGTCAAATTTACAGAGAGAAAGCTAGATTAGGCTATTGAGTTGGATGATCAGCCATGATCGTGATGAATGCAGGAGCAGGATCGAAGGACTGAATGGTCTCATTCTGCTCCTATCGTCTAGGTTTCTATGTTTCTCCCTCCTTCCCTAAAAAAAACAACAATATTCTTTGGCTGTAAGTAATTATTAATGAGTCCAGATAGGGTTCAACCATGGGAGCATTATGGTCATGCTTAAGCCATGATCCACACTGCAATGACTAACCTGAACTGGTTAGTGCTAGCAATAGGGCCTTTGCTTCAAAGCAGAAAATCTCCCGATTGCTTGTTAATTTTACTCAGGCTGTTATGCGGTGAATTGAAAATGAATGCCTGTTGGCTGCATTTGAAACAGAATCCTTTTTGTTTTTGTGTGGATAAATGAGATAAACAGACAGCTACTCTCTGGAGAAAGCTGTAAAGTTCAGGAGAAGACGGCTTGCCTCCGTTAACCAGTCTCTTCCAGTCAGAACCTAATCAGATCAAGTTTGCTTCGCTAATCCTCAAGTTGCTTAAAATTAAATAGCTGGGAGCCAGCCACGCAGAAGTAAATATCACTAATATGGATGCAACAATTAAAGGAGTGACATGTCATTCAAAAATTCAAACTGTTATTGTATATCAGCCTGTGTAGAATAAAGACACGCTCTCTTCAAACACACCAAAATAATGGGAAAAGGATTGCCTTCACCTGGGGCTTACCAAAGCCCGACTGAGTAGTGTAAATGTGGTTAGTTTTTCTTATATAACCTTTGTCTCGGGAGGCAATGGCCTACTGGTCTTATCACTAGACTATTAAGTATTATCATTAGAGTATTAATCCCACCACCGCAGCTGGTGGAATTTGAATTCAATAAAAATGTCTGAATTAAGAATCCACTATGAAACCACTGTTGATTACTGGAAAGACCCAACTCACTATTGTAAAATCTGCTGTCCTTACCTGGTCCGGCCTATGTATCACTCCAGAGACACAGCGATGTGGTTACTGCAAATTACTCTGTTCAAGGGCGACTAGGGATGGGAAATTAAAGCCAGTGATGCCCATGTCCTACGAATGAATAAAAAGAAACCTGCTTACACTCGCTGTTACTCAGAGTTCCATCTGTGTTTGGGGAAGGGGCGAAGTTCAAGTAAAAACAGAAATTGCTGGATAAACTCAACTTTCAGTTATATGGACTCAAAGCATTAACTCTGTTTTTCCCTCTCCACAGATACTGCCAGATCTGCTGAGTTTATCCAGAAAACTGCTCTTTTCACTTCAGGTTTCCAACATCTGCAGTATTATGTTTCTATTTGTGAGTTAAAATGGAATTGGTTGGGTGGGGGTGGAGGCGGGGGTTTATTTGTGAGTTAAAATGGAACTGGGTGGGGCGGGTGCGGGGGTTTATTTGTGAACTAAAATGGAATTGGGTGAGTGGGGGGTGGGGCGGAGGTTTATTTGAGAGTTGAAATGGAATTGGGTGGGTGGGGGTGAGGCGGGGGGGGTGGTGGTTTGTCCACCATCTTCAGGAGCACAGTGGAGAAGACACTAGAATAAAACAGCAGTAATTCAATCACGAGTGTGTTCGCATTATTTGGCATTTGAAAATCAAAATTGTGCCAGAGAAAGAGTTTGAGTTGAAGTATTTTGTACTGGGATGTAAAATCATTGGAAAGAGTCCCTGTGTTTTATGTTGCACGTCATACCCGATTACCTCAACTCTGGAAACAGTTGATGGATTTTGACACTTTTGATATTGATTGTTGGGATACGGTAAAGCAGCAGATGAGAAAGGCAGGAGGAAAAGTCACTTTCAAGCAGAGTGATGCGATTAGCACAATCCCAGTGGAGATAAGGCTGGATTTATATCTGCTGTATGATCATGTTGAATCAATCACTGATCAGTCACCATAGCAACAAATTAGCAAACAACCATAAAGGATTGTAAAATATGCTGTTGTATTTTTTATCGAGTAGTGGAGCTCAATAATGGAACATTTAATATCCTTAACCTCTGGATGACGGCACACTCCCTCCAGCTTCTGCACGGTCTACCCTCAGACCTCAGTCAGAGCAGTTTCCAATTATGTCCTTTCCAAACTCCATACATACACCAAAGGACCGATTACATTGTCCCCTCCATAGCCCAGCAGCAGACTTGAGTTCAGCTAAACTACAGCATTTTATTCAACATTTTTTTTAAATTTATTTGTGGGACATAGGTACAGTGGCTAGCCATCATTTATTGTCCTTCCCTATTTGCCCCTGAACTGAATGGCTTGCTAAGCCATTCAGAGGGCAGTCGACTCCCATATTGCTGTGTCTCTGGAGTCACGTATAGGCCAGACCAGGTAAGGACAGCAGATTTCCTTCCCTAAAGGACATTAGTAAACTAGATGGGTTGTTCTGACAATTGAAGTGGTTTCTTGGTCATCAGTAGAATTTAATTCAGTTTTTTTTATTGAATTCAAATTCCGCGCCTAGCAATAGTACCACTACGCCACTAGTTTCACTTCTGCTACACAGGTTCTGAATACAAAACTCAGATTATTGTACAGAACTTGTTGCTGCTGCAACACTTGTCTACTTGGAGTGGAGTAAATCGACAAACTCCTTCATCCTAATCTTCCACAGTATACTGATTCAATGCATTAGACTTAAGCCTGGTTTCTCAAGATCCATAAGTGGCCAATGGGGATTGAATAGTAGACTCTGCTGGTGAGTGTTACTCTTCAGATGGTTCTGGCCCAGACTGATCTTTGTGTGAGGAGCACTGACCAGTAAGTTCCATGATCTTCATTGTGACCACATCTAGTGGGGCCCACTTTGAGGTTCATGAAACTGAAGTAGTCAGAAACAGCCAGAATTTAAAAGTGCAGGGACAAACAATGTTTTCCTTTATCAAACAGCTTTTTAAAAATAATATTTGTTCATGCCATGTGGGCACTGCTGGCTAGATTGTTGTTTGTTGCCCGGTTCTAATTCTCCTTGAGAAGGTAGGTGGTGGCGAGCTGTCTTCTTGAACTGCTGCAGTCCATGTATTGTAGGTACATCCACAGTGCTGTTAGGAAGTTCCAGGGTTTTGACCCAATGACACTGAAGGAAGATCAATATCATCAGAATGGTGAGTGACCTGGAAGTGAACTTCCAGGGTGCTGGTGTTCCCATGTACCTGCTACCCTTATTCTTCTAGATTTGTAGAGGTTGCAGATGCTGTTGTAGGAGCTTTGGTGAGTTGTTGCGCTGCAACTTGCAAATGGTACACACTACTACCATTGTGCATAGGTGGTGGTGGAAGTGAATGTTTAAGCTGGTGGATGAGGTGCTAGTCTGCTGTGCTCTGGATGATGTTCAGTCCCTTGTGTGTTCTTCTTCCATTTGAGTGAATACTGTAAGATGCCTTCAGCAAGTTGAAGGCACCCTACATTGAGGTCACATTTAGTAAAGTGTTTAGCACCATTCACTTTCTCTGTGACATCAGTGGCCAGTGTCAAGTTTCTTGCTCATTGTATTGCTTTGGTTTGGTGGCTTCAAACCAACTCAGACTCGAATTTGCTATTCACTTTTGTCTTTCCTGGTGACTTGTATCGGTGAGAGCCAAGGGTTAGGCTCATGCCTAACCTTCTCAGTAATCTTAAGGTAAAGCTAACATCCTTCCCAGTCTGCTTCCTGACAGGAAAGGTCATTCGCCATTGCTAATGTATGACTGGGGACCTTGGGGTTGGCATACAACTCGGATATAACTCTTTCAGTGACCAATATCAGTGAAACAGTGAGCAGACAATTCAAGAATGTTGTTAGTATGTGTAGGAATCACGCAAGTGATGATAATCACGTGTGGATCTATTGCTGTTTGGAAACTAATAAGCACATCATATTCTCCAAAGTGGCAGAAAATTGCAGCATTCTGGTGTCTTTGAATGAGATTAGCTTTCAAAAGGCTGGAGAATTTTCAGTGGTTTGTCAATGTTATAAAGGAAAAGGTACATGTTGCCAGGTTTATAGAGAATGGGGCAATTCTGAAAGGTTTTGAATGTTTAATCTGCCATGACATTGATAAATGCTCCTTTACCTAAGACAGCATCTACATCTGAGCAGCCAGTGGTTGGTATGGCTGTTCGTTGTGTCTGAAGAAGAGCACAATAGGGCCATCCACTTTTACATTGGCTAATACATGGAATCATAGAACCCCTTCAATGCAGAAGGAGACCATTCAGCCCATCAGGTCTGCACCGACAACAATCTCACTCCGGCCCTTTCTCCATAATCCCACTTATCCACCCTGATAGTCCGCTGACATGAAGGACCAATTTAGCATGGTCAATCCACCTAACCTGCACATCCCTTGTGGTACACTTATGTAGCAACCTTTTACTGGAATTGGTATGTGTAGTTGATTTTGCTGATGAGTGAAAAACATGAGCAAAGAGGTTGGGCTTTCCACAAGCTTTACGCTGTAAATGAGAATCAGGGCAGTCTGTCTGGTGTAGGCAAGCACTACTGCCACAATGGAAACAATGTTTGAACAAATTACAACTCAATTTGTGAGACTACTGTTGTTGCTTTGCAGGTGGTTTCCTGACACATGAATGATGAATAGTGTTCACAGAGTTGAACTTGGCATGCGGTAGTCACTTTCTGCAGCTTCAGTAACCCCGCAATCTGAAAGCGAAATTGGTCTAACAAACTCCAACAGCTCTGACAGCATTCTGTCTTTCTCAAGTGCCTTTCTGCATAGCTGGCTAGAGGGACAGTCTTTGATTTTTTTTTGTTTTTATTTCCTGATTGACAGGTTCAACATCGCTAAAGTCACATTTGGTTGCTAGTATTTGCAACAGGTGCAATATTCTCAACTGTCTTGTTTGTTTCTTGCTTAGTATGGTGAAAGGCAATTATATTGTGTATTTCTTAGGCTTGAAACAGGTTGCTATTGCATTTTCAGCTGGGTCTCAATCATTTTGCTCAAATGTAAAATGTAATTCTTCTGATTCTTTACTGTCTTCCATAATGGAAAAGTAAAACCTTTTTCCTTTTGCCATCTATAATTGCAAAATCTGTTATTTCACCTTTGAAATATGGAGCCACTTTTGATAATATAGGGAGACAGATATGTTTCTGAAATGCACATCATTTCATGCTGCGTGGGCAGCACAGAAGCACAGTGGTTAGCACTGCTAATTCATAGCTCCAGGGTCCTGGGTTCGATTTTCGGCTTGGGTTACTGTCTGTGTGGAGTTTGCACATTTTCCTCATGTCTATGTGGGTTTCCTTCAGGTGCTCTGGTTTCTTCCTACAGTCCAAAGATATGTAGGTTAGATTGATTGGCCATGTAAAGAAATTGCCCCTTAGTGTCTAAGGATGTGTAGGTTAGTGGGTATAATATATAGGGATATGGGGGTAGGGCCTGGGTGGGATTGTGTTCGGTGTAGACTCGATGGGCCTCTTCCTGCACTGTAGGGTTCTATGATTCTATGATGAAAAGCTAATAGATTTAGCATTGAAAAAGTCACATTCATCAGCAATGCAGTGAGTAAACATGTCTACTAAAGCTTTCCTGCTTGTTAGACCCAAACTTGTGTGCACATAAAACACGAGTGTGTATATCAATCTGCAATTTAAGACACTATCTTATCTGCAATTAGTTGATAAACCCTCCAAAAAGATTCATGCCTGGAAGGAATGCTTCATATTTTGCATCTCTGTATGGTTTTTGGGACTAAAATAGCCAGAGAGAACCAAAGTATTTAAAAGCACAAGCAAACAATAGCGTCTGTTATTAAACAGCTTTTCCTCTTCTGTCTGCACATTCCCTCTGCTGGTACAATGTGATTTGATATCTCCAAGTGAACAAAATACACATTTCACTTTTCAAAACTCCCTTATGTTAGAACATTGAAAATCATATTAAAAATGGACTGGAGTTAATTAATCTTTAGTTCTATTCCTATTTGACTGGGCAAGATATCAGCTGAAATTTGCCTAATTGCATGCCAATATTTGTAAAAATGAGCAGGGACATTGAAAGGGAGAAATGTGAAGGTATATAAATATATAGTTATAACTAACAGATATTTAATATAAAGGATATTAGAAAGGTAAGAGTAAACAGAAAGGTGTAATAACAATTGTTACAGGGTGGGAATAAAAGAACAAAGGCTGATCAGCTATTGGAGTTATCTTGAAATTCCTTTATCCATACTTAAGACTTACTTCTAGTGTTCAATAGATTAATTTTAGTATCCCAGTCATGGTTCAATTTCTGATCTTTGAATATATTTATTAGTTGCTAGTAATTTATTTTAATGGACAATCATGGGGGACACCATTTGTGATATTGATATGCAGCCAGAGAGAACATGCTGGAAAATCACACACAAACTGCAGAAATAAATAGCTTCAGCTCAAGGGCTGGAGAAATTTTGAAGAAAGCCTGACAGGACAGGAAAGAGGAGGAAGAGGCAGCTGAACAGATGGTCTCAACCTTAGTGACAAGAAATTCATGATCTCTGAACACAATGTCGGAGGTGAAGGGGCAGGTGGAAGGCACTGAAGGAGATGGGTATTGGTTGATATTAAAAAATGCTGGGAGCTAACTTTGCCAATCAAGGTGATATCCTCTAGAAATGAATGATTTTGACTGCGGCAAGCAAGCCCTAATAGCCTTTTGATGTGGTTGAGCCAGGTCTGAATAATAAATAGTTAAACTCATTTGTGAACCACAGGCAGTCAGGATAGCAGCCTTTCCAGGATGAATGATCAGCTTGCCAGAGGGTTAAGATTTTAACTGGGGACTGTGGGATCATAGGTAGTGCTGAGGATGTGAATGAACAGAACAACAGTTGTAGAAGTATTGTCAAACTGTCAGCTCTAACTTTTAGCTTTGAGTTTCTTAAAGGTTAAAGGTTAGAGAGTTGAAAGTTTGAGAATGCTGTTGAATTTTACTTGGGATAGGTGGGGTTTTTTGACGGGAGCCAAAGTGTTGGAAGGAAGTTATGGGGGGGAGTTGAGAGATAGATGGAAGTAATCGGAGATATTCTTATCTATCACTGAAACAGTAGTTGCAGAGTGGCCATTGGAAATGGTGGCATGGAGCTGGACAATAGGCATATCATCTTTTTGGTGAAGAGTAACAAATCAAACTGTAACAAAATTAATCAGACAATTCAGGTGGGCCTGTTAGAATATGAACTCCCCGATTTAAGGTCCAAATTGAGGAGCCAATTGGGGAGCCTCTTGCTTTCTACACAGTTCCTCTGGGAATCCTAGTCCAGATTGCTAATTGAAAACACGCTGTGTTGTCAGTCTTGTAAATAAAGGAGTTTTAGTGAAGGGACTTCTGCCTCTGAAGACTTATTGCGTAAACATTATTTTATAGGATCTGCCTGGTCTTTTGTGGATATGTAGATTCATTCTCCTTTTCCTAATGCTCTTCCTCTTTCATTCTAATGACAAACAAAGGAATACCCATTGAGAATTCCATCCCTCCTGTATACTTCTCACTGAGTGAGGAAATATATATCCCTGGAGTCAGTCAGAAGAAAAGTGCTCATAAAAATTCTTGCCCCAGTGCCTATAGTGAATACTCAATCTTCAGACTCAAAAATGCCTCGCTTCTGCCAGTGTCAGTCAATGAATGCTCTTAAATAAATTGCCTTTTATTGTGGTGAGTGCAGTTTCTAAAATATCACTCGTCAATTGGTCTTCCTCTAAATTAACTTCCACAGCTTCAGTTTCCACCCCAATTTGTTACAAAGAGGTGTTACGTCGAATGAGTGGCCCACAATAAGTATAATCACTTAATTCCACTTCCAGTCTGGAACGTGTGGTTCAGGGATTAAAAGTTGCTTCATTATTTGATTGGTGTACAGTCTTATGCCACACTGACATGTGTTGTGGAAACAGGAAGTATGACAGAATTGACAATGGCACGGTGGCACATTGGTTAGTACTGCTGTCTCACAGCTTCAGGGACCCAGGTTCGATTCCCGGTTTGGGTCACTATGGAGTTTGCATGTCCTCTCTGTGTCTGTGTGGGTTTCCTCCGGGTGCTCCGGTTTCCTTCCACACTCTGAACATGTGCCTGTTAGGTGCATTGGCCACTTGAACTTGCCGGTCAGTGTCCCAGATGTGTAGGTTAGAAGGATTAGTGGGATAAATATGTGGGGATAGAACTGAGGTGGGATTGTGGGTCGGTGCAGATTCAATGGATCAAATGAGGCATTAGAGGATTAGATAGGGTGGACACAGAGCTTTTTCCTCGGATGGAGATGGCTAGCACAAGGGGACATAACTTTAAATTGAAGGGTGATAGATATAGGACAGATGTCAGAGGTAGGCTCTTTACTTAGAGAGCAGTAAGGACATGGAATGCCTGCCTGCAACAGTAATGGACTCACCAACACTAAGGGCAATTAAATGTCAGAACGTCAGAAGTTGCAGCAAGACATAGATAGGATGAAGGAGTACAACATCAAGGGTAGAAATCTTAGCAGTGTAGAAGATCAGAAGGACCTTGGGGTTCGGGTCCATAGGACTCTTAAATCGGCCCCGCAAGCGGAGGATGTGGTCAAGAAGGCATATGGTATACTGGCCTTCATTAATCAAGGGATTGAGTTTAGGAATCGGGAGGTAATGCTCCAACTTTATAAGACCCTTGTTAGATCTGACTTGGAGTACTGTGCGTAATTCTGGTGGTCTCAGTACAGGAAGGATGTGGAAGCTACTGAGAGGGTGCAGAGGAGATTTACAAGGATGTTGCCTGGATTGGAGGCATGCCTTATGAAGGTAGGTTGAGGGAGCTAGGTCTCTTCTCCCTGGAGAGACGAAGGTTGAGAGGTGACCTGATAGAGGTTTATAAAATGTTGAGAGGAATAGGTAGGGTGAATTCTCAGAGGCTATTTCCCAGAGCTGAAATGGTCGCTAAGAGAGGACACAAGTTTAAGGTGCTGGGCAGCAAGTACAAAAAAGATGTTAGGGGTAAGTTTTTCACTCAGGGTGGTGAGCGAATGGAATCAGCTGCTGTCAGTGATGGTAGAGGCGAACTTGCTGGGGTCTTTTAAGAGACTTCTGGATGAGTACATGGGATTGGGAGTTACAGATAATTTTATGGCCTAGTTGGTATGGGTATGATCAGCCAACTTGTGGGCCGAAGGGTCTGTCTGTGCTGTGGTGTTCTGTGTAAAAATATGTATGTAAATGGTCTCCTTCTGCACTGTAGAGATTTTATGATTAATCAAAGTAGCTGAAGTTTCAAGATACAGTTGGTTGATTTCTAGCTTTTGCATTCACTATTGTGTGATCATCTGCCCAGTCACTTCACTGGAGGCAAAATGCAAGCTGGTGTGTTTGGAAAAGAAATTTCTATCCAAGACTAACTTCATATCCAAAGCAATTGGGATTGATCACTTATTGAACCATAGAAAGGTTATGGCACTGAAAAGAATTAATTCAGCCCATTGTGTCTGCTTCTTTTTTAAAAAAGAGGATAAAGAATCTGCTGTTCATTTTAATTCCACTTTCCAGCCCCTGGTAATTGCCTTGGAGGTTCCAACATTTCAAATGCAGATCCAGGTACCTTCTAAACGAATTGAGTGTTTCAATCTCAATCATTCAAATCAGGAGTGAATTCCAGATGCCTATCACCCTCTGGGTGAACATGTTTTCCTCATGTTCATGCTATTCCTTCTACCAATCACCTTAAGTCTATGCCACCTAGTAATCAGCCTCTCAGCCAGGGGAAACAATTCTTTGCTGTCTATTCTTATAATTTTGTACAGGTCAATTAGGTCACCCCTCCAAGTCTCCTCTGCTTTAAGCAAAACAGCTCTTCCTTAGCCAATCTCTCCTCATTGTTGCAATTTTCACAGCCTGGTGACATTCTTGTAAATCTCCATTGTACTCTCTCCAGAGCAATTTTATCTTTCTTGTAATGTGGTGACCAGAATTGGACATACCATTCTAGCTGTGCCTTAACCAGCATTGTATGCAGTTCTAGCATTACATCCCTGCTTTTTCATTCTGTGCCTTGCCCAATAAAGGAAAACATTCCGAATGCATTCTTGATTATTTTATCTACCTGCCCTGCCATCTTCTTGGATCTGTGGTCATGCACTCCAAGGTCTCTCACTTCTTCTACCCCACACAATATCCTTCTATTTATTGAGTGTTCTACATTACCTCACACTTCTCCAGATTGAATTCCATTTGCCATTTCTCTGGCCATTCAGCCAAACCATTGATATCATTCTGGAATTGACAGCTATCCTCTTCATTATCCACCATGGTCAATTTTGTGTCATCTGCAAATTTTCCAATCAAGCCTCCCACATTTAAGTATAACTCATTTATATATACAACAAACAGCAAGGATCTCAATACTGAACCCTGTGGAAAGCATTCAAAAACATCCATCGACTATTACCTTTTGCTTCCTGTCATTGAGTCAATTTTGGATCCAACTCAACACCTTCCCCTGTATCCCATTGGATCATACTTATCTGACCAGTCTGCTATGTAAGATCTTATCAAATGCCTGACTGAAATCCATGTAAGCATCTTCCACTGCACTATCCTCATCAATTCTCCTTGTTATTTCCTCAAAACTTTTGATTAAGTTAGTAAGACATGATCTTCCCTAACAAACCATGCTGACTATTCCTAACTAATCCATACCTATCTAATTAATTCCAAGAATTTACACACCACCAAAGTCAGACTGACTGTCTTATAATTTTCTCACCAATCCTTTGGATCCTTTTAAAATAATTGTACAACATTTGCTGACCTCTAATTCTCACCTGTGCCTAATGAGAATTGGAAATGATCCTCAGAACAACTGCTATTTTTTCTGTGGTTTCTTGTAACATCCTGGGATACAATCCATCTCTTTCTACTGATTTATCCAACTTCAAAGATGTCATTCCCTCCAGAACTTCCTCTCTCACTTTGTTTATTGTACCTAAAATTTTACACTCTTTAATGAGAATGTCTGCATCATCTCTCTACTTCATATAGACAAAGACACAGAGTCCGATTTTATCATTGCATTGCACTGCACCCGCTTTTGGGCATGAAAACTTGGTAAAATTGGGCGTAAGGCGAGTAGCACAATCTGTGCCCGCCTCAGTGCCGGTTCTCCCTTTACCAAGGTCCAAAAATGACTGATCGGTATTGCCATTTAAATTGACTTAATAGACTGCACACCTAACTGGCACTTCCCTCTTTGCCACTGCATTCACCCATCCAAAACAGACATACTCCAGAAAAGTTTGATTCAAGCGCTCCAATTAGTAAGGAGGTAGATGCCTAGCACCCAACAGCTCTCTGCTTGAGATTGATGAGGGGGGTGGGGGGGGAGGCAGGAGTTGGAGGGGGGGAGTGGCGGGAGTTGGGTGGGGGTCCGCTGTCACTCTGCTGCAATCATTGTGGAGAATGGGGTCTGCTGCCATTCTGCTTGAGATCAGTGGGGTAGGGGTGGGAGGGGTTCCACTGCCACTCTGCTTCAGATCAGTAAGGGAAGTAGGGGAGGGGTCCACAATCAGACTGCCCCTCACAAAAAGGGGGTCACTAATGTTGTGGGGGCGGGACAATGTCTGGAGCCGGGGGAGCAATTATGCGCCCTGGGAGTGATGCAGCAGGAGAGCTGCATCTATACTTATTTTCTGCGCATGCACAACTGGGAGGTGCTGATTGGAGCTGCAGGATTTTGGGTGCCTTAAGCTCCACCCACAAGTTTTTGCAGCACGATTCGGAATCGCTGACATTTTTTCCAGAAGAGTGTGCGTGGATACCTAAAAAAAAAAAGGGTCTAAAATTTGGATCTGAAACAGTCCCAGTTTCAAGTCCACCCTGCACTTGGAATCAAAATGGTAAACCAGAGCCCGACGTGTTTATTGAGAACCCTGCCCCTACCTCCCATGTACATCTGCAATAGGCCCTATCCTTTCCTTACTTATTCTCTTGTTCTTAATGTGTTTCAGAGGTGAGATGTAGCAGAAAATATATATAGATGCCTTGCAGTAGTTTCAAGGTAACAATGGCCAATCTAGTCCAACTATCTCCGTACAAAGGAAAACTTTGACAAATTGTCATCTCCCATAATGGTGCTGAATCATTAGCAATCCTAACAGCACAGACTCAACAAAGAGAACAGCAGGTAATTAAACTGACACTGCTTTCTGCAATAACAAAAGGAGTCCTGCCTCTAATTAAATAACAAGAACAGCTTAGGAATATACATCCTGTGTCCACATCCAGGAGGTATGTCATGTCACCTTTCCCAGCCTGTACTGTGATAACACCTGTTAGAATTTAACTCCAGCAGTTATTATCTGACTGTTCAAGGTGAATAGAAATCCAGGAAAATGCCTGCGTTGTCTACCATCCAGCTGTTGGCAGCAGGAAATCCTCGGACCTTCGTCGAATCTGCCAACTGCAGGAGCCGTGGACCTCATGCCTCCAGACTACCTCATCTTACGTGCCATCTCCTTTCATGCAAGTCTTACTCTCGGAAGATGGAGGAATTCTACAATCAGCCAATCACCCTCGGAAGGACATTCCTTTCACTCATGATTCCAGGCTCTGCACACGTGTAAAACCCATACTTGTATTTTTATTGACATCGTGCCCTGAACCACCTTCCTTTATCCTTATGCCCATTTAGTCTGAGTATGAGAAGAGGTGGACATTGTGAAATCCCTCTCATGCATGTGTGCCCATAAAAATAAACCAATCCTTTTATTTTCATCTTACTTCAAGTGTACTGTGCAAGTCATTAATAAAGGATCAGAACTTTTTCCCCTTTATAAATGGTGCCATATTCCCCCCAAGCCTGAAGTTTGGAAATCAGTATTAAAGGACACCTTTTTGTTTATGGATAGGTAGAGAGTGGGGATATCAGGTCAGTTTAAATTGACTCCTGTCTGTCACATACTAATGAAATATCTTGTTCTTGTTGATTTTATCCACAAATATTTTTTGTATCCTCTTTTTGCTTTCCGAATTTCATTTTTTACTCTATGCCCCTAGGCTTTCGACAGTTTTAAACTTTTTGTAACGGTTGTAAGCTTTCTTTTTCCATCTTGCCCTGTGTGCTTCTTGATGTTTAGGAGACTCTAGATTTGGCAGTGCCACCCCATGTGGTGAAATGTCTCCACTGTGCCTATAGAATCTTGCTTTTGACATGGTTTTCTTTTCTAGTAGCTATGTGTGCTCCACTTTCACCAGTTCACCAATCAGTTTTGTAAAAATTACATTCCTCCAATGTAAAACTTTTACTCCTGTCTATGTCCATTTCCATAATAGTGCTAAATCTAAATGGTGGAACAGCAAGCCCCAAGAATGTCGACCCATCTTTCAATTCAAACCTTGCAGTGTGGGGACCTCTTGGTAAGGTAGGATGGTGAGAGCTGGCACCGCTCCCCCTGTTCAATAACATAGCATTTTTGAGGAGTACTGAGGCTATCCTGGTGGAGAGTGAAAGTTTAGAGGGATTGGACATCCATGATGAAGAGGAGGCGGTTTGGGCCGAGGAACTGGAAGTCATTGATATGGTGTAGGACATCAGAGGAATCGTGGGTGTAGATGGGAAGGGACTGGAAAGAGGAGGGAATGGAGACAAGATTGGAAGACCAATTTGGTGAGGCAAAAACAAGCTTACATGATGGCCTTATCGGAGCAGTCGTGTTTGTGAATTTTGGGAAGGAGGTGTTGAAGGAAGATCTCTGGTGAAAATTAAATCAGTGACAGTCCTGGAAATAGTGACTTGATGTTCGGTTGTTGGGTTGTGGTCCAGGGGGATGTAGGAGGAAGTGTTTAAGAGTTGACTCTGAAAGGTAGAGGCCAGTACACCAGACAACAACAGCACAGCCCATGTTGGCAGGTTCAATGACAAGGTCAAGGTTAGACCTGACAGCAAAGTTCAGAAGGAGACAAGTTGGAGTATTGGGAGGAACAGAGATATTGAGATGGCTGACGTCATGTTGATAGTTCTCACTGAAAAGATGAACAGTGGGTAAGAGACAAGAGGGGTGAGTCCAGGTGAGGGGGGAATGCTGGAGGTGGGTGAAAGGATCTGGTGAACGGGGGCAAAGAAAGTGAACATGGGGACAAAGGTGGTGGAAAAAGAGTTCAGCATCATGTCGAGCCCAAAATTCATTAAGGTGAAGACATAAGGGTACAAAGTTGTGCTGAACACAGCACGCTCTGCCTCAGAGGAAGGGTAAGTGGGAAGCTGGAAGGAATCCCTTCCATTCGATTTCATGTCACTTTCACCCCTCACATTTTCTCACATACCTTTACACAAAACAGCTCAAATATCACAATCAACGCCAGTGGGAAAATAACAGAATTCAGCTTTCAAAACTGACAGCCCAGGAAAGGATTGGGAATGGAAACTGACTGGAATTTAATCAAAGGTGACTATAATGACAGCATGGGAAATGAGAGTGAGTAAAGGAATAGGACTTGTTGACAGGCTGACTGAAATATTCTGACAGAGACTGAATGGACAATGTTAAGTAGAGATAGCAAGAGGAAAACAGTGAAATTGGAGAGCATGGACTGTGATGAGAATTGAAAGCAAGTGAGTTGAATAAAGGGTGGACCTATCAGGGACTTCCTGGTCAATGCTGTTACTGGCACCCGGCAAAGTAACACTGAAAAATCAAAGTGGAAAATCTCTTTCAAAATAAGGTTAATTAATGCCGCTACACCTTCTCCTATACATCCCTCCTATTGTATGTCAGCCAGAAATGTGAACAGTAATTTAGCTGTGGCTTCATGAGTGTTTATATACCTTCACTAAAAACTCTCTGTCTACAATTCTAGGACTTGATTGGTCCATTCCCCTAACCCAGTATAATATTCACAAACGTCTTCCTTGAAAGTATTATCCAACACATTCCCCATATTCCAAGTACATGCCATTCTGACTTCACATAACCTGATGATTGGCATTAATTCAAGTTCATATTATTGGATTTTTTTAAACCAAAATGGAATGAGCACACAGCACCACTGCTTTCTGTGCCAGGACACTTATCAGAACTGATGTTTCTCTAACGTTCAAGGTGGCAGTTAATAAAGTATATAGCTCTCTGGGCTTTCTTAATGGTGGCAACGACTACAAGGATAAGGTCGTTGTGCTGAACTTATGCAGAGCGCTAGTTAGATCTGGAACATTGTGTACAGTTCTGTGTGCCAAACTCCAGGAAGGATGTGAACATGTTGAAAAGAGTGCAGAAGAGGTTTATAAAATGACGTAAGGGGTCTCATAGCACCAGGTTTAAGTCCAATAGACTTATTTAGTAGCAAAATCCACTAGCTTTCAGAGCACTTGCTTGGTCCTTCGTCAGGTGAGTGGGATTTCAGTTCACAAACAGGGTATATAAAAACCCAAACTCAATTTACAAAATAATGGTTCGAATGCGAGTTTTTACAGATTATCACGTCTTAAAGGCGCAGACACTAAGTAGAGAGAGGGTTAAGCACAGGTTAAAGAGATATGTATTGTCTCCAAACAGGACAGTTAATGAGATTTTGCAAGCCCAGGCAAGTCATGAGGGTTACAGATAGTGTGACATGAACCCAAGATCCTGGTTGAGGCCATCCTTATGTGCGTGGAATTTGGCGATCAGTCTCCGCTCAGCAACTCTGTGGTGTTGTGTTGCGAAGGCCACCTTGAAGAATGCTTACCCAAAGATCAGAAGCCAAATGCACGTGTTCACTGAAGTGGTCCCCAACAGGAAGAGAACACTCTTGTCTAGTGATTGTCGAGCAGTGTTCATTCATCTGTTGTCTAGCATCTGCATAGTCTCCTCAATGTAGCATGCATTGGGACATCCTTTTCTGTAGTGTATCAGGTAGACAATGTTGGCCGAATTGCAAGAGTATGTACCGTGTCCCTGGTAGATGGTGTTCTCAGGTGAGATGATGGCATCCATGTCAATGATCCAGCACATCTTGCAGAGATTGCTGTGGCAGGTTTGCCTGCTGTCATGGTCACTGTTCTCCTGAAGCCTGGCTAGTTTGCTATGTACACTGGTTTGTTTGAGATTGTGTGGTTGTTTGAAGGCAAGAAGTGATGGTTTGGGGATAGTTTTAGTAAGATGTTTGTCTCCATAATGACATGTTGAAGGCTCTGGAGAAAATGTCGTAGCTTCTCCGCTCCAGCAAAGTACTGAATGACAAAGGATACTCTGTCTGCCATGTCCTGTGTTTGTCTTCTGAGGTGGTCAGTGCAGTTTTTCACTATAGTGTCAGAACCTCACCGACCTCTTCAGAAGACAAACATGGGATACGGTGGACAGAGTACTTTTCGTTGTCCAGTACTTCCCCGGAGCGGAGAAAGTATAACATCTTTTCCAGAGCATTCAACATATCATTGATGAAGATGACCATCTCACTAAGGCCATCCCCACACCTTCACTTCTTGCTTTCAAATAACCACACAACCTCAAATAGACCATTGTCTGCAGCAAACTACACAGCCTTCAGGAGAACAGTGACTACAACACCACACAATCTTCCACAGCAACCTCTGCAAGATGTGCTGGATCATTGACATGGATGCCATCATCTCATGTGAGAATACCATTCACCAGGTACACGGTACATACTCTTGCAACTCAGCAAACATTGTGTACCTGATAAGTTGCAGAAAAGCATGTCCTGAGGCATGGTGCATTGGGGAGACCATGAGGACGCTACCACAATGGATGAATGAACACTGCTTGACAATCGCCAGGCAAGGCTCTTCCTGTTGGGGACCACTTCAGCGGTCACAGGCAGTCGGCTTCGGATCTTCAAGTAAGCATTTTCCAAGGCGGCCTTCACAATACATAACAGCGCAGACTTGCTGAGCAGAGACTGATAGCCAAGTTCCACGTACATGAGGATTCCTCAACCGGGATCTTGGCATCATGTCACACTATCTGTAACCCCCATGACTTGCCTGACCTTGCAAAATCTCACTAACTGTCCTGTCTGGAGACAATACACATCTCTTTAACCTGTGCTTAACCCTCTCTCCACTCATTGTCTGTACCTTTAAAACTTGATTACCTGTAAAGGCTCATATTCCAAACCTTATTTTGTAAATTGAATTTGTGCCTCATGAAGGAGCAGCAAGCACTCAAAGTTGGTGGCTTTTGCTATCAAATAAACTTATTTAATCTGGTGTTATGAGACTTCTTACTGTGTTCACCTCCACATTATACTGACACCTCCACCTTATAAAATGATACAGGGATGAGAAACTTCACTTACGAGGCTATATTGGAGAGGTTGGAACTGTTCTCCTTGGAAAGGAGAAGGCTAAGAGGAGATTTGATTATAGATGTTCAAAATCAAAAGGGAATGGGGCAAAGTAGATCGTGAGAAACTGTTCCTGCTGCTAAAAGGTACAGATTTAAAGTGATTTGCGAAAGAAGCAAACATGATGTGAGAAAAGACTTTTTCATACAGTCAGAGGTAGGGGTCTGAAATTCTCAACCTGGACATGTGGCAGATGCAGGTTCAATTGAGGCATTCAAGAGGGGCATTTGCACATTATTTGAATAAAAACAGAGTACGGGAAAAAGGCAGTGGGCAGGCACTAAACCATGATGCCCATCTGGACAGTTGGTGCAAATGGCCTTCTTTGTGCCGTAACAGCGTTTGATTGAAAAGAACAGTAGTTTGTCACCCACCTCAGGTGGTATAAAGAACCATAGAAACCCTACAGTGCAGAGAGAGAACATTCAGCCCATTGCTTCTGCATTGACAACAATCCCACCCAGGCTGTATCCCTACGTATTTACCCCCTAATCCCTCTAACCTAGGCATCCCGGGACACTATGAGGCAATTTAACGGCCAATCCATCTAACCCACACATCTTTGGACTGTGGGAGGAAACCAGAGTACCTGGAAGAAACCCATACAGACATGGGGAGAATATGCAAACTCACACAGACAGTGACCCAAGCCAGGAATCGAACCCCGATCCCCGGAGCTATGAAACAACTGCTATGCTACCATGCCACCCCAGTGTAAAGTGATTTCAATCAGAGTACTGATTGTTAAAGTACTGAGGTCAGAGGGTGCATTCCTAGCCCTCTGCCTCATTCTTGCTGCAGTCAAACTCACTAAGTGCTCCACCAGAGCAGCAACTCTGATTGAAGCTTTTGAACAGCAATGTCTCAGGGGTAGCAATTTCAGGATGAAGAATATGTCCAATTTCACTTAATGTCCTCACCCCAACCCTTAAAGCATCTGAGGTTTCAGCAGGAGTGAGAAAGTATAGTTACAGTTCCCTCATAGAATCAAACAGCAACATAGCAAAGAAGGAAGTCGTTATACTGGAGTCTGTTCTTTGAAACAGCTGTGCAATTAGTCCATCTCTCCTGCTTTCTCCCCATGCTCTCCAGGGGTTTTAGACACTGATAAAAGCTGCATGGATCAGTACTGGAGTAAACCCTAGCATACGAATGTTCAGGATGAGAAACTGATGAAAATTATCTTCACAGATACAGCACACTGAGGGAATTTACTCCTTCCAGTCACTGGCTCACAGAGAAAAACAAAGGAGGTGGGGAAGAGAAGCTGCAGTGGTAAATACAGAGGTGTACATCAGCTTAGGCTCTCTAAGCGACTGATACTGTGGATCCTGATCAGTATTAAGTGGAGATTAAAGTTACTGCAGTCTGAAACTTTTGGTATCATCAAGAGAAAGGCCCCATTCAGATCAAGAGCTGTTAATTCACCCGTTACAAAGAATTGATCAGATCTGTTCGGATGACAGAGTGGTGTCAGATTTGTACAAAACCTCTCCGTAACTGAGCAGCCCTGAATATGTTGAGAATACTGCTTGTAAGAGGACCCAGGAGCATACAAGTGTTTCTCAGCTTGTTTCAGAAGGAGTTAATGGAGCCTTTGGAACTGGATAATGTTGATTGTAGCCAAATATCTATCGTTTAGTCTGACACAAGCAGGTCTGATGTGGGCACATGAACATGAGGCAGTTTGTGCCCAGGCTTGCTCAGTTCTCTAGGAAAAATATTCCCTAGAGCAGATATAATGAAATGCAATGCATTTTCACATGGACTTCTAGAGGTAAGATATTGCACAATTTACTAGTAAGGTTAGCACTGTTGTTTCACAGCGTCAGGGACCCGAGTTTGATTTCCAGTTTGGGTCACTGTCTGCGTGGAGTCTGCGTGTTCTCTCCTTGTCTGTGTGTGTTTCCTCCGGGTGCTCTGGTTTCCTCCCACAGTCTGAAAGATGTGCTGGTTAGAATAAAGAAAATCACAGCACAGGAACAGGCTCTTCAGCTTTCTAAGCCTGCACCAATCATGCCCAATTGAACTAAAACCCCCCTATCCTTCCCCCATATCCCTCTATTTCCATTCTATTTATGTCCTTGTCAAGATGCCCCTTAAAAGTCACTACCATATCCGCTTCCACTACCTCTCTTGGCAACAAGTTCCAGGCACCCACTACTCTCTGTGTAAAAAATCTGCCTTATACAAATTGTTTAAACCTTGCCCGTCGCACCTTAAACCTCTAGTAATTGACTCTTCCACCTTTGGAAAAGCTTCTGATTATCTGATTATCCACTCTGTCCATGCCTCTCATAATGTTGTAGACTTCTATCAGGTCATCCCTCAACCTCTGTCATTCCAGTGAGAACAAGGCAACTTTCTCCAACTTCTCCACATAGCTAATGCCCCCCATACCAGGCAACATCGTGGTAAATCTTTTCTGTATGCTCTCCAAAGCCTCCACGTCCTTCTGTAGTGTGGTGAACAGAATTGAACACGGTATTCCAAGTGTGGCCTTGTTAGGTTCTATAAAACTGCAACATGACTTGCCAATTTTTAACCTCAATACCCGGCTGAAGAAAGCAAGCATGCCATATGCCTTCTGAACTACATTCTCCACCTCCATTGCCACTTTCAGTGATCTTTGCTAATTGATACTCTTAATTATTCAGCCATTTACTGTATATTTCCTATCTGTATTAGATCTTCCAAAATGCATTACCTCACATTTGTCTGGTTTAAATTCCATCTGCCATCTCTTCACCCAAGTTCCGACTGATCTATATCCTGCTGTATCCTCTGATGATCCTCATCACTATCCACAAATCCACCAACTTTTGTGTCATCCACAAACTTATTAATTAAACAAGTTACATTTTCCTCCAAGTTATTTACATATATATATTACAAACAGCAAAGGTCCCAGCACTAATCCCTGAGGAATGCCACTTGTCACAGCTCTCCATTCAGAAATGCATCCTTCCACTGCATTGTTAGGTGCATTAGCAATGCTAAATTCTCCCTCAGTGTATCCAAACAGGTGCTGGAATGTGGCTATTAGGGGGTGTTCACAGTAACTTCATTGCAGTTTTAATGTAAGCCTACTTGTGACACTAATAAATAAACTAAACTAAACAAGAACCCTCAACCTGTTATCTTCTTTAGTCTTTAGTCTTAAAGGTAAATCCCCACAAAATTCTGAATTTTAATGAGTGTTCCACTGAAGGTAGGTTTATGACAGTGGAACAAATGGAGCTCCTGTTTCCTGAATCTGTGACAAACATTTAGCTCCTCATTTCCAAACTTTACAAAACATAGCATATCGAGGCACTGAAATTTTTCAACAATTTAAACAAACAAGATTTCATATTTACTCTGCTTTATTCAATGGAAAATGAACATGAGCACTTTTGATGCTGAGACTTTGTGGAGAGGGAGGCTTTGACTCTTGGGATGGAATTTTAATGCTGCCTATTTTGCGGTGGGAAAATGTGGTAAAATCGGGTATAAAGTGATTAGTGCAAATGGTGCTGGTTTGCACAGCTGGATTTTATGGTAGCCAGAGTTTTGGAACAGTCAGCCTCTCGCTGGGAATGGGTGAGAGGTTGGTTAGTTTATTTAAATTTATTATAATGTTCATTAACATGTGTTTAATGAGCCCCAGGCTCGCTTGCCTTTAAGGCCTCACTGGGAGAGGTTCTGTCCGGTGAGGAAAATACCTGCTCCCCATGAATAGGGAAACAGTTGTATTGACCTCACCAGTGGAACTGGAGGGCATTGCAGCTGAGAGCAAAGCAGGAGTGTCCTTTGGGCAGCGCCAGACTGGCAGTGTCACTCTGGCACCAAGGCAATGCTTGCCTGGCAGCTGTGCAATGCCCACTGAGCATCTGGGCAATGCCCATCAGACAGTATTGGGAGGCAATAGGGGAGGCCTGCAAGGGGCAGTGCCAGGTGTGGGGCTTGTGGGTTGGCAGTGCCAATGGAAATGGGGCAGGGGAGCCTATGCCACTCTGCACACGATTGATGGGGAGGAAAAGGGTCCACAATTGGTGGGAGAGGGTAGGGTTTCATGATCAGGAGGGCATCCGTGATTGGTGAAGGAAGGAGGCTGTTCACGATCGGAGGGAAAAGGAGGGGTCTCCATGATTGGTAAGGGGGCAGTGCTGTGATTGGTCTGTGCAGTGGGAGGAGGGCAGCGGGGGTTGCATCTCAGGCTGCAGGCGCTCTACGATTGCTGGTGGGGGGAGCTTGTTAAGGTTGCCTGCAGTAGCAGGGGCCTGACAGAGCTCTCTCTCTGTCTGTCACTAATGTACATGTGCAGCATCTGAGGTTTGCACTATCTCCCCGTATAGGCTGTCTGGTGATTTATGTCCTGCCCCACAGCCTCTCTGGCCAGAAACTGACTAGTCCAAAATTTCAGCGACAGAGTGCTTAAGATCGGGTCTGAAAATGCCCCCAAAAAATGGATCTGGAACTATTCCAGTTTCATGCCTGCCCGACACTTAGAGAAAATCTCATAAAATTCTGCCTTTAGTGCCTTCAAACAGTTGAGCTGTCTGCCTTTTTAAATACCCCATCCTTCCCCCTTAATTAGTTTTTTTAAATGAACTCTTTAACTGATCTAATTGGCACAAATGGGGATGTGAATGGGATAATTACCGGCAGCAGAATCGGCACCTTGAAATTGGCACACTCCAATATCACCATTCTTCTTCAGTGTGTTATAGACTAAAGGGTTTTAGTTTAAATAATCCTGATTTCTCCTTGCATCACCTATCTGTAAACAGGAAGGTGTTTTGGTTTTGATTGTAAGCGGTAGTATATTTCTTAATCCCTCATTTTTGGTGCAATCCAATTTTAACTAATATCTCCAGAGCAAATCTGAGCTATAGTGAACTCAGAGGGTTAGTTTATTCATATGCATTCAAAATGCGATGGGGAGGGTGGGGAGTGATGCAGGTGAATGTTGCTATATATTCTAGGGTGCATTCATACAATAAAGTAGGGACAGGTAAAGAGCGATTTACAGAATAGAGACCACAGGATAATGAATTATTGTTTCATATGAGCCTGAATCCAGAATCTCAATCAAATGGCATATTCTTTCACAAATGTTGGCAGGTTGAAAACTGATGCTGGATAATTCACTTTTCGAATAGAGAAGAGTTCCACGATGAGGCAAACGTGTAAAAATGAATTAGGTGATGGTTCAAAAGTTCCAGTAGAAACAGTGTGGATGGGGGTCAGGCATGCAAACCTGGACAGAGCCTTTGTTCTGAGCTGCTGCTTGAGAGATGGAAAATGACAGCTCCTAATTTGATACCATCTAAAAATTTAAACATTTATTAATCTGTTCCCAAAATCAAATCATTCTATCCGTTCTGAGATTTGTCTCCTATCATGGACTTTCTATTTGTTACATTTATTGAAAATCCAAGCATATTGCATGTACTGCATTACCCTATCTCCTCTTATCTTTTCAAAGGAATCTGTCAGGATAACAGCCTTTTGGAATTCATGTTGACTTTTTCAAAATTACATTTTCTGCCTGTAGATACTCCTCTTTTATTGTAGGTTTGAGTATCTTTCCTACCATTGATATTGATTTGACTGTTCTGGAGCTCCCAGGTTTTGTTCATCTCCCTTTTCTTATGTAGAAACAATATTAGCTATTTGCTGACCTATGGCACTCTACTCTTTCCATGGAACTTTGGATTTGCATCATCATTATCTTTACCAGCATCTTTCAAACACTCAACCACTACCATCTAGAAGGACAAGGACAACAGATAATTGGGAACATCACCATCTGGAAGATCCTTACCGAGCCGTTCACCATCCTGACTTGGAAATATATCACTGTTCCTTCACTGTTTCTGGGTCAAAATCATGGAGCTCCCATGCTACTAGCACTGTGGGTATACCTATACCACATGGCTACAGCTGTTCAAGAGGCAGTTCACCACCACTTTCTCTAGGGCAATTAGGGATGGGCAATATTTGCTGGCCTAGCCAGCGATACCCTCATCCCCGAAATGAATTCTAAAAGTTTTTAGGAAAATTGGAGGTGAAGTGGTTACTCAATGCTTCTGCCACTTTTCTGTCATTAAGTTTCTCAAGCTCTGCTTTTCCCCAAATCAGAGGACTTGGGTGGCTGGATCGTCAAAGCTGTCAGAGATCTTTTTACTAAAGAGCGGGATGGTAGCACAGTGGTTAGCACTGCTGGCTCACAACACCAGAGATCCACATTCGATTCCAACCTCGGGTCACTGTCTGTTTGGAGTCTGCACGTTCTCCCCATGTCTGCATAGGTTTCCTCCTGGTGCTCTGGTTTTTTTCCCATAATCCAAAGATGTGCTAGTTAGATGGATTGGCCATGTTAAATTGTCCCTTAGCATCAGGACGATTAGCAGGGTAAATATGTGAGGTTATGGGAATAGAGCCTGGGTGGGATTGTTGTCAGTGCAGCCAAATGGCCTCGTCTGCACTGTGGGGACTCTATGATTCCATGTTGCTTCAATTTAATTTTATTTTTAAATAAACTCAAATCATAGCTTTTAGCCTCAACCTAATGACCATTGTGATACTTGTTACAGATTTGAGTTAATTGTTCTTTATGAAAATATTGCCAAAGCAGTTGTCAGCCTTGCAAACGGGGTATCAGCAGAGATCATCCCCACTACCAGGAGAACTTCCTATGAGGCACTTGTGGCAGACTTTGCCTCTCCAGAACCAGTTTGTTCAGAAGAAGCGCGGCAGATGATCTCATCGACCTGATCAATGTTTGAGGCTGCAATTCCCAGTATCTCTGGCAGATGGAAGAATGCCAAAGCTGAGTGCATTGATGATAAATGAGACAATGCTCACCCCATGATACATGGCCTTGCTCACCAGCAAGGTGACGCTATCCTCCATGGGGAGCGTGGGCTTGTCTATGGAAGCCGTCCCTACGCATGCAATGAGGGAACAGAATCTAGAGATTTGAACAGCTTGTTCAGGGCTGCTGTATCCTCCAATCTCAGCGAGACAAATGCCGGCAGATAGATAGCTCCTGTAATATTGTATTACTGAAGTGCTGATGCTGTTAGCTTCTGATTTATCTTTGCTGCACAGACAGTGGTAAATCTATAAGGTTATTCTGAGCATGTTGACCAATGCACTTTGAAGAAGCAGCAGCTTCCTCTGCACCACTAAACTAATGTAAAGATAATTTAGACAGCTCCCAGAGTTTGGCTGATAGTTCAAAAAGCTCGATCATCACAGCAACACCACAGCATTATCTGCTTGCTCCAATTAGAGATTTGCTGCACAATAACACTTGAATGCAGATCAAAGCAGCACAATTAGATTACAATTGCAAGCAGTGCAGTCAATAGCCGTTATTGTGAACAGCAATCCTTCACCAGTAAACAGAAAGGAGTGATTTAAACACCCTCTTTCATCCTGCATAATACTCAGCAAAACAACTCATCCTCACATTCAACACTGCAGTGCAGAAGGAATGGCTGTACTGGCAAATCAAGATGTTAGCCCAGTTTCCTCTCCCTCCCCCAGTCACCACTCCACACCAGTTAATAATTCACTTTACATAAAAACAGAGCAATATAGAAACTAGAAACAGGAGTAGGCCATTCGGTCCTTCGAGCCTGCTCCCCCAATCATTTTCAACTTGCTGATCATCAGAATCTATACCCCAATCCCTCCTCCTTTCCCTCTCCCTAATATCCCTTGATCTCTTCAACCCGAAGTGATAAATCTAATTCCTTCTGGACTCACACATTGTTTTGGGCTCAGCTATGAGTGTGGTAGTGAATTTCACCAATCTTTGGGTGAAGAAATTTCTCCTCACCTCAGTTCCAATCTTTATCCTCGAACCACGATCCTTAGTGCTGGACTCTCCCGCCATCGGGAACATGTTTTCTGAATCTACTCCATTTAACCTTGTTAGAATTTTGTAAGTTTCTATGAAATCCCCTTTTACTCTTCTGAACTCTAGTGGATATAATCCTGACCAACTTAGTCTCTCCACATATGACATTCCTGCCATCCCAGGAATCAGCCTAGCAAACCTTGGCTGCACTACCTCTGGAGGCTAAGCGGTATGTCTTGGGAAATGGAGATGGTGTTAAATTTCTCCATAACTTGTCTTTCTCTCCAACCTCCTCCAGTCCCAGTCCTTTGAACTCCAGCTGTCACACCTTCCCCATCCCTTCATCCCACCATTGTCAGCCCCTTCAGCAGATTGACAACCTCTGGGATTTACCCTTCAACACCTTCACCTTCAACCAACCTTATGCTTGAAACGTGTCTCTTTCATATGGGTGGGATTTTACAGCCTTGCTCCAACGAGACTGGAAATTCTCATTCGCGATCAATGGAGATTTTCATTGTCGGACCCTCACTAGTCTGATTCCATTGCTGGCGAGCGGTAGATTTCTGGCACATATATTTGGTCACCATTCCTTCTTTAGCTCAGTTTCTGCTTTCCTCAAGATTGTGTGACATAATATGTGACATGGTTATAAATAAATGCAAGGTGTTGCTGCAATTTCTTTTAGTCTGAATTGAATAGGAGTGATAAATTAAGGGGAAACTTTGAATTCTGTGAAGATGGATGGTGCAAATTCTGATATTGTCCATAATGGGGAGACAGTGGCTTTGTAATATTTTCAGAAAGATTGCTCCCGATGGTGGGGGAGTTCAGAACTAGGGTGTACTTTGAAAATAAGGGGTAAATCTTTTAGGACTGAGGTGAGGAGAAATTTATTCACTCAAAGTGGTGAATATATGGAATTCACTACCACAGAAAATAGTAGAGGCCAAAACATTGTGTGATTTCAAGAAGGAATTAGATAAAGGTCTCGAAGCTAAAGAGATCAAGGGATATGGGGAGTATCAGGATATTGAATTTGATAATCAGCCATGATCAAAATGAATGGTGGAGCAGACTCGAAAAGCTGAATGACTGAATTTTTTCCACGTTTCTCCAGGGTAAGAACCTTGGGAACTGGGTTAAAATCCCATTACAACAGATGATGAAATATGAATTCAATAAAAGATCTATTAGATCTCCTCTAAGTCTATGTCTTTCTAAGGAAAACAGTCCCAATTTGCCTAACCTTTCCTCGTAACTCAGACCTTTCATACCAAGCAGCATTCTGGTAAACCTCCTCTGCACTCTCTCCAGAGTCTCCACGTCCTTCCAGTACATAGAACATAGAACATTACATCACAGAACAGGCCCTTCGGCCTTCTATGTTGCGCCGACCAATATAAAAAGCAATGCCCCACCAAACTAAACCATTCCCTTCTCTTCCATATACTTATCAACTAACCTCTTAAACGCCACTAAACTTGGCACATCCACAACTGCCGCAGGCAGGGCATTCCACTCCTGAACCACCCTTTGGGTAAAGAACCTACCTCTGATATCCGTCCTATAATTATCACCCCTTAATTTAAAGCTGTGTCCCCTCGTGCTAGCTTTCTCCATCCTAGGAAAAAGGCTATCACTGTCCACCCTATCTAAACCTCTAATCATCTTATATGTTTCGATAAGGTCCCCTCTTAGCCGCCTCCTTTCTAATGAAAACACCTCAAATCCCTCAGCCTCTCTTCATAAGACCTGCCCTCCATACCAGGCAACATCCTGGTAAACCTCCTCTGTACCCTCTCCCATGCCTCCACATCTTTCTTATAATGTGGGGACCAGAACTGCACACAATACTCCAAGTGCGGCCGCACTAGAGTTTTGTACAGTTGCAACATGACATTGCAGCTCCGAAATTCAATCCCCCTACCAATAAAAGCTAAGACTCCATATGCCTTCTTAACAACCTTATCGACTTGACTGCCTACTTTCCGGGATCTATGCACAAATACACCAAGATCCCTCTGTTCATCAACACTATTAAGAATCCTACCATTAGCCCTATACTCTACACATTTATTATTCCTGCCATAGTTCATTACCTCACACTTTTCCACATTAAACTCCATTTGCCACCTCTCGGCCCAGCTCTGCAACTTGTCCAAGTCTCTCTGCAAACTATAACACCCCTCTTCACTATCTCCCACTCCACCGACTTTAGTGTCATCTGCAAATTTACTAATCCATCCTTCAATACCCTCATCCAGATCATTTATAAAAATTACAAACAGCAGGGCCCCAAAACAGACCCCTGAGGTACACCACTTGTCACCGAACTCCACGATGAATATCTCCCATCAACCACCACCTCTGTCTTCTATCTGCTAGCCAATTCCTAATCCAATTAGCTAAATCACCCTCTATCCCATACATCTGCATTTTCTGCAGAAGCCTTCCATGGGACACCTTATCGAACGCCTTACTGAAGTCCATATATACCACATCAACCGCCTTACCCCCATCCACCTCTTTAGTCACTTTTTCAAAAAACTCAATGAGGTTAGTAAGGCACGACCTACCCTTCACAAAACCATGCTGACTATCCCCAATCAATTCATTTCTCTCTAAATAACTATAAATCCTGTCCCTAATAATTCTCTCCAATACTTTGCCCACAACAGAAGTAAGACTTACTGGCCTATAATTCCCTGGAAGGTCTCTCTTCCCCTTCTTAAACAATGGGACCACAAGCGCTATCCTCCAGTCCTCCGGAACCACACCCGTAACCAACGACGACCTGAAGATCAGAGCCAGAGGCTCTGCAATCTCCTCTCTTGCCTCCCAGAGAATCCTAGGGTAAATCCCGTCCGGCCCAGGGGACTTATCCAACTTCAAACCCTCGAGAATATCTAGCACATCCTCCCTATCTACTTCGATACTTTCCAGTTTGCTACCCTGTACCTCAGTGTTCTCCATAACTACATTTACATTTTCCTGCGTGAATACTGAAGAGAAATATTTATTCAGTGCCTCTCCAATCTCTTCAGGCTCCACGCACAACTTCCCACTGCTGTCTATGACTGGCCCTAATCTTGTCCTAACCAATCTTCTATTCTTAACATATCTAAAGAAAGCTTTAGGATTCTCCTTAATCCTATCAGCCAAATTCTTCTCGTGTCCTCTCTTAGCTCTCCTCAACTCACTCTTTAGCTCCCTCCTGGCTAATCTATAGCTATCCATTGCACTAACCGAGCCTTCAAGCCTCATCCTGACATAAGCCTCCTTTTTCCTTTTAACCAGCAAATCAACTTTTTTCGTACACCAAGGTTCTCTTACTCGACCATTTCCTCCTTGCCTGACAGGGACATACTTATCAAGGACTCGCAGCAGCTGCTCCTTGAATAAGCTCCACATTCCAGATGTTCCCAGTCCCTGTAGTTTCCTAGTCCAACCTATGCACCCTAATTCTCTCCTGATGGCCTCATAATTACCCTTCCCCCAGCTATAACTACTGCCCCCAGCTTCATGCCTATCCCTATCCATCACTAAGGTGAACGTAACCGAATTGTGGTCACTATCACCAAAATGTTCACCAACTTCCAAGCCTAACACCTGGTCTGGCTCATTGCCCAGCACCAAATCCAATGTAGCCTCACCTCTAGTTGGCCTATCTACATACTGAGTCAAAAAACCTTCCTGCACACTTTGTATGAAAACTGACCCCTCTAACGAGCTAGAGCTATAGCTATTCCAATCAATATTAGTAAAGTTAAAGTCCCCCATAACAATTACCCTATTACTTTCACTCCTGACCAGAATTGACTTTGCAATCCTTTCCTCAACCTCTCTAGAACTTTTAGGAGGTCTATAAAAGACTCCCAACAGGGTGACCTCTCCTTTCCTGTTTCTAACCTCAGCCCATACTACCTCAACAGACAAGTCCTCATCAAACTTCTTTTCTGTCACTGTGATACAGTCTTTGACTAATAAGATCTGGAATTAAAAGTCTAATGGTGACCATGAAACCACTGTCGATTGTTATAAAAGTCTATCTGATTCACTAATATCTTTCAGGGAAGGAAGTCTGCTGTCCTTACCTGGTCTGGCCTACATGTGACTCTCGTCCACAAGAATGTGGTTTGTTCTGACGTGATTAGCAAGCCACTTAGGTTAAGGGCAATTAGGAATGGGCAACAAATGCTGATCTTGCCAGTGACAGCCATGTCCAATAAATGGATTAAAATAAAAACACCCAGACTATCTATCTCTTTGTGCTTTAGATCTTTAGAAAAGATTTCACTTTTGATCTGTGGTATGAATAACAACACCTTGCAATTTTTCTGAAATTTTCTTAGGACATACACAATGGTGACACAATGGTCAGCATCACAGCACTGCTGCCTCACAGTCCCTCAGTGTTCGGGGGATTAGCGGGGTAAATATATAGGATTCCGGGGATAAGGCCGTTCCATACGGGTTCAATTCCAACCTTGGATAGAGATTGTGCATTCTCCCTGTATCTGTGAAGGTTTCCTCAGGGATGCTCTGGTTTCCTCCCACAGTCCATAAATGTATGGGTTAGGTGGATTGGCCATGCTAAATTGTCCCTTAGTGTCATGGGATTAGAAGGGTAAATGTGTGCGATCACAGGGATAGGGCCTGGGTAGGATTGTCAGTGAAAGCTCCATGGACAGAATAGCCTCCTTCAGCACAGTAGGCATTTTTTGATTCTATGAGAGGTTCCTTCTCCTTAGCTCATTGCGCTCCATCTCTTAGCAAATGTTAACAGCCTGCTGGTGGTTGCTGAGCTGACTTTACTCGCCTCTGAGTGGCGGCATTTGGACTAGAACTTTCCAGAACAGTTCCCAGTTTATTTCACTTTCAAATATCATCTCGTCTGTCATGGCAGCCAGTTGATACAATATACTCAATTCACAGAAGATCTTCTGAACACTGATCTATTAACTAACCACACAGCAGAACCTGGTTTCCATTTGCATTGGCACAGCCTTGTGCACAAACATATTTTGCACAATTTTAATTGTGGTTTTCTATGGGCAAGTAGAATAATCGATATGAAGCAAAAATAGATGAACATTAGGCATAAGGATTTTGTATTTGTCTTGGTGTAAGAAGCTTGTTATGATAATGCTTTCATTTTATATTCCCCTTCATATATCGATATATCTCATAGAGCTTCACTCAGTGAATTAGTCCTGAATTTCAGTGATTGATATCTAGCCAAATTTTGGTAGTGATAATTGGTGCACAAGAATTGAACAATCATTTTTATATTGTCCACAAGGTAAAAGCTGGCATGGTGCTGACTCGTACTAAGGTACATTACACCTCCAGCCTGTGTGCTAATCTCAGTCCCGAGGTTATGTGGGGGGGGCGACGACATCTTGGGTGGGCAAATTCATGACCTCGCTCATTGTACAGACTCACTCAGGAAGAATGACCCCTGAATATGGCATCAAAATACTAGATAGAATTATGTCCCAGTCAGAGGCATCACAATTCAGGAAAGGGCAATAAAAAAGGGAGAGCATTAGGAATGAGCAGCATGGCTATTAAAGAGTTACAGAGCATCAGAATAAACTTGCCTTCAGATAGCATCTGAAGCAGGTGAAGGTGGGCTGTCCAGCTGACAAGTTCCTTTGTTGCCTCGGTGGTGAGAAGCTGCAGGCTGAACCTTCTGTCTGAATAATAAACAGGTCCATGTTGATGAGCTCCCCAGAGCTTTTGTGAAGGAAGATGTTTGAACATTTTGAACTCATTCTCTGGTGCCTAATTGCAGTTGAAGTGGGAGAATATCAGCGTGCCATCCTGGTTCCTCAGAGGAATGCATTCAGTTCAATTTGTCGTGAAGGACATATCCACCCAAGAGGTTAAGGAGTGTGATGGCAGCAAATGTGTCTGAGTCAGCTCCTTGTCTTTTATGTGTCAACTGTGCTTCAATTGGAAGGTCGTGGGTTCAAGTTCACTTCATGGCTTGAGCAAAGAAATCCAGGGTGACAATGCAGTGAAGTACTGACAGAGTGTCAGAGGTCTGTCTTGAGGATTCAATATTAAACCTGTCTGCCTTCCCAGGTGGACCACAAAGATCCCTTGTCATTTTTTTTTGAAGAAGAGAGGAGTTATTCTTGACAAATTACTGCGGATTTGCTTTTACTAAATTACTGCAGATGCTGGAATCTGAAATCAAAAGGAAAAGATGTTGGAAAATCTCAGCAGATCTGGCAGCATCTATAAGAGGACAAAAGAGCTGACGTTTCGAGTCCAGATGACCCTTTGTCAAAGCAGTTCACGCCAGCACTTTCCTCTCTTTACGGATACAGCCAGACCTGCTGAGATTTTCCAGTGTTTTCTCTTTTAGTTATTCTTGACAATATTTATCCCTCGATCAACATCATGAAAATAAATGATCTGAATTTGGTCATTTTGCATTGATATTTGTACAAGTTTGCTACGTACTAATTGCTGTGTTTCCAACAGTACAACTGACTAAAAAGTGCTATAAAGCATATTGATTCAGACAGTGGTGGTTAAAGGTGCTATAGATAATAGTTCATGATGGTGCTGGAGTGAAGTGACATCTTGTAAGCTGTCCCCAGCATACCCTCTAATTCTATCTTTTACTCTTGTGCTACACTCTCTCCTTCCCTTCTCTATATACTCTATGAACGGTATGCTTTGTATAGAGAAACAATACTTTTAACTGTATACTAATATATGTGACAATAATTAATCAAATCAAATATAAATGCCCATCTTTCTTTCCTTCCTGTCATCTGCTGGAACAGGGTGAAAACACGTCAGCGAAAGAAATGCATTTAATGGTATGGCTTTGTTCCTCAATACGGTGTCCCCAACCTCACCCCTATTTTGCTTTGGAGGTGAGCCAAATTCCATGTCTCCTGACTAGAATCCCAATTGTATGTGAAAGCTCCTTGCTGTCCCTACTTGGAATAAAATTACCGAGGGATTCATCGAACTGCAACACTTTGAACTGCAATAAATAAAACATTCATTTCATCAGGAAACCTCTTCATTTTCCATGCAGCATTACTTTTCTAACTTGACAGGACTGTAATCATTTGTGAAGCACCGTTGATATCTGGAATGCAATTTCCTCATCATTCTCCCAGTCAAGGTAATGTAAGGCTATAAAACAGTTCAATAACGTTGCACTCCCTTTTTTTTGCTTTATTTATGCATTTTTAAACACATTACTTGAGCTCATGGCCAATTCGCTGCCAGCCATGCCTGCAGGATACGAGCACTTGATAGAGACAGTCACTGCATAAGAAATCCGTGTAAATTCCATTGATTGGAGAGTAACATAGCAGCTTATCTTTTATCTCCAGCAAGTTTGTTCTCGACATAGCTCAGTGAGATACAAACTCTTTATGGTCCTCACAATCCCTCCTCCCCCAACCCCAACTATATCTGTTTATATCTTTTGGAGGTTAAGTCAATAAAGTGATTTTGTTTAATAATGTAATTTCCAAAATATGCACTAACTGACACATTGATAAGGCCAATACCTGAGAAAATGTGTTCCTGTTGTTTAATGTTTGTCATTGAACATCATGTGACTAATTCCTTATGTTTTGGGTGGCACAGTGGCATAGTGGCAAGCACTGCTGCCTCATAGTGCCAGGGACCTGCTTTCAATCTGGGTTCAATTCCAGCCTTGGTTTGATTGTGTGGAGTTTGTACATTCTACCTGTGTCTACGGGGATTTCTTCCGAGCGCTCTGGTTTCCTCCCACACTCCAAAATTGTGCTGAGCAAGTTGATTGGCCATACTAAATTGTCCCTCATTGTCAGGGAGATTAGCAAGGTAAATATGTGAGGTTACGGGGATAGGATCTCTGTAGGATTGTTGTCAGTGCAGGCTCGATGGGCCAAATGGCCCCCTTCTGCACTGTCGGGATTTGATGATTTTCAAATTTGCTACATCAGCTTGCCAGCAGGGTTGAAAAGGAAATCTGCAACAGTATTTTGAAAATGATGGAAATAAATGTCAGGGTCTTTCCTGTTCCAGTTAACTGGTAGATAAAGTATAAACTGCCAACATTTTCTGTCTTAATGTATTAAGTAAATTTCCAGTAATTATTGGTGTTCTGTTATAGGCAGAGATAGCAGAATCCTAGTAAAATCTTCTCTACTTCCTGATACAATTCCTGGCTGATTGCTGCAGCACTCAATCTGCCAGGGAACAAATTTGTTTCATTGCTTCTTTAGTAATACAGCAAATATTCCAGATCGCGCCCAGAATTGTTTATACATTACAAATCAAAGCAGTCAGAAAGTCATTTACCGTAAATCTTCAACCTTGGCAATAAAGAATGAGCTTTTGTGAAAGATCTTTGTGTGTAATGGTCTTTTATCCTGAACCCATTATTGTAGGTATCAGAATCAGCTGATCCTTTTAAAACTGTTTAAGAAGCTTTGCAGATGATAACTACTTCAAACGTACAAGTAGAGATTGTTCTTGTCCTATGGACCAGAATGTTTGGCAGGACTAAATGCACTTTTAAAGGGGCTGTGTTTCCCTGAAAGTTTGTAAGCGCGGAATTGCAGAAAGGTTCCTTAATCATATCAATTTTGCTCTATATACATTTATGTTGAGGTTTGGGGTGCGGACTGCCCCTTTAAGAGTATGGGTCAGGTGGCTCCTAGACTATTAGCTTCGCCCAATATGGGACCCTGTTGGGCAGTTTGAGACCTTACTGTGAATGAGTGCACATCTTCAATAAACAGCTCCCAGTATTGAAGTATTCAAACCTATCTTAATCTTTATGCACCCTTAGTTCACAGGACAAACATGTTAAGCATATACCAAGAGTAGGCAGGAGCCTCACTGGCCAATGTAAGTGATGTTAATGGGTCCCAATGCAACATTCAGGTATCAATAAATGAAGAGTGTACTGCATTCTCTCTCTGCCCATTGGAATTTGTGTTAAATGGACTAACTGGTATTCTTCCTCATACCTTTGAAGTAATGAATCAGGAGGAACATAATCCTCATCCTGACCCCCAAAAAATCCACCCCATAATTCCTGATGGTCCACAGCATCCCATTCTTCTAAGCTCACTGTGGAAGTTAAAATGCTCAGATTAAAAAAAAATCATGCCTTCCCCATAACAGTTCATGATAATGTTACTAGTTGCAGACATTCAAGGCAGTCTGTCTGCTTTCAAAGAACAAAACAGCACGGGAAACAGGCCCTTCGGCAGGATAATCTTCACTTGCACAGGCCTCGTAACAGTCTGCTTTTTGACCTTCACTGGAAGATGAGCAAGACCGTATTTTTCCACAATAAATACCAAAGGTGAGATATGGGAATGTGCTATGCAAATGAAGGATTAGCAGAAGACAATTTTTCATCGAATGGGAAAGGGTGAAAAACCAGGATTTAATTGGCAAATATGTATGTCAATGAAGGATGTGAACAAATTGCTTGTTCCTGATTTGCTGCAATTGATTAAAACTGCTAAGTTGTTTCTCTGCAATGTGAGAACCATTCCTGCCATTTTGATGGAGGAGGGGGGGTTTTCCTTGTGCACAAGTAATTAAAGGCCTTGCATTGGACGCATGATGCCTAGCACTGTCTGTACAAGAGTTGACTAAGTATGCCTAAGGTTCTGGTACCCAGGTTCTCTGATACCACCTTCCCCTTGAACATACCTAACTGACTTGTTAAGGCTGCACAAAATCCACTCGATTTCTGTGCCTGTCCAAGCAACAACTGCTGAAAATACACTAGCAGCTCATTGAAGATAAAGAGATGAGGCCCCTTCTTACAATCCAGTCAAATTTGTGATTGATTCCATCTGTCTCAGACCTGACAAGAAATGACTTTGTAAATTCTCCTTCAAAGAACAAAGAACAAAACAGCATGGGAAACAGGCCCTTCGGCCCAACGAGCCTGTGCCGCCACCTCGATGTTCCCACCTCTACCCATGATCCCTGTCTATGTTTATAGATCTATGGATTAAAAACCAAATTTGAGACAATTTAGGGAGAATTTGTTTTGCCAATTAGCCTAAGAGCACATCTTTGGGATGTGGGAGGAAACCGGAGCGCCTGGAGAAAACCCACGCAAGCACGGGGAGAATGCGCAAACTCCCACAGACACAGGCCCAAATCCATGTATCTGCACAGCACAGCAATAGTCACTGAGTTGTCATGTTGCCCATCAAATGGTCCAGGTCAAGCGTACACTAACGACGTGAAGCACTAGGATACTCTTGAAAAAATATCCAAGAGTAGCTCTCTCACGACCCATCGCGTGTATGCCCCTCATTAGACAACAAGGTGGACCAAAGCATCTGTGGGATAAAAACAAGTACATCAATGTCATCATCTATTTACACACTTCCCAGGGACTCCCAAGGCTCATGATCCCTATTTTAAATCAGTTTTCTATACCCCTCCATTCCCATTCTGTTCATGTGCCCATCTAAGTATTTCTTAAATAACTCCAGAGTACCTGCCTCTACCACTTTACTTGGCAGCGCATTCCATACCCGCACTACCCTCTGTGTGAAAAAACTCCCTCTAGCATCCAAATTATATCTTACCCCCCTCACCCTAAGCCCGTGACCCCTCGTGCTATTCAAGTCCATCCTAGGAAAAAGCTTAACCCTGTTTATCTATCCCCTTCATAATCTTGTACACCTCTATTAGATCTCCTCTAAGTCTACGTCTTTCTAAGGAAAACAGTCCCAATTTGCCTAACCTCTCCTCGTAACTCAGACCTTCCATACCAGGCAGCATCCTGGTAAACCTCCTCTGCACTCTCTCCAGATTCTCCACGTCCTTCCGGTAGTAAGGCGACCAGAACTGGACGCAGTATTCCAAATGAGGTCTAACCAACGTTTTATACAACTGCAACATTAAAGGCCAGCTCTTGTACTCTATACCCCTTCCTATAAAGGCTAGCATACTATATGCTTTCTTCACAATCTTCTCCACTTGCTCTGCCACCTTCAGAGACTTGTTCACCTGTACCCCCAGGTCGCTCTGCGTTTCTATACCCTTAATAGGTCTACCCTTTATCATATACCTCCCCACTACATTCTTTCTCCCGAAATGCATCACCTCACATTTATCAGGATTAAATTCCATCTGCCATCTATCTGCCCAAGCTACCAGCCTATCTATGTCCTGCTGCATCGCCTGACAATGCTCCTCACTATCTGCAAGTCCAGCCATCTTTGTATCGTCTGCAAACTTGCTGATCACTCGACTTACTCCCTCTTCCAAGTCATTTATATATATTACAAATAGAAGAGGTCCCAGTACCGAGCCCTGTGGCACACCATTAGTGACCGACCTCCAGCTAGAAAAACGCCCTTCCACTATTACTCTCTGTCTCCTATTACTAAGCCAGTTACTTATCCATCTAGCTACCTGTCCTTGTATCCTATGAGCCTTGACCTTCTCAACTAACCTCCCATGAGGGATTTTGGCTCAAAGGGGTGAACGGCCAACTGCTGCTCCTATTTCAAATGTTCTTTTGTTCTTTGAACCATTATACTACCAACCCTACAGAAGAACACAAGAGAGTGAAGATAATGCCATACATGTCAGAGTATTGAGGGAAGGAAGGATTTGATTGTTGCCATCACTGCCTTACATTGGCAGAAGACCAAAGGCTCATTCTTCCTGGCTACTCATTCTCTGGATGGGAGCAAGACTGACACTAATTATTCTCCAGTAAAAGCACATAACTGCAGACACTGGAAGAGTTGGGGCAGAATAGAAGGTCAGGGATAGGATAAAATGTGACTAGTGCAGTAGACAAAGGGGAACAGGTAGATGTGGTGTTTTTAGATTTCCAGAAGGCATTTGATAAGATGCCTCACAAAAGGCTGCTGCAGAAGGTTAGGGTACATGGAGTTGGGGGTAAAGTGTTAGTGTGGATTGAGGATTGGTTATCTAGTAGGAAGCAGAGAGTTGGAATCAATGGATGCTTTTCTAAATGGCAGTTGGTGACTAGTGGAGTGCCGCAGGGATCGGTGATGGGGCCTCAACTGTTTACCATCTACACAGATGATCTTGAGGAGGGGGCTGAGTGCAGGGTAACAAAATTTGCTGATGACACGAAGATGAATGGAAAAGCGAATTGTGTGAAGGACATGGAAAGTCTGCAGAGAGATCTGGAGTGGGTGAGGATCTGGCAGATGGAGTATAACATTAGCAAATGTGAGGTTATCCACTTTGGTAGAAATAATAGTAGGAGGGATTATTATTTAAAGGGTGAAAAGCTGCAGCATGCTAGTGTGCTGAGGGACCTGGGGGTCCTTCTGCACAAATTGTAAAAACTCAGTCTGCCAGTGCAGCAGGTGATCAAGAAGACGAATGGAAAGTTGGCCTTTATCGCGAGGGGGATAGAATAAAAAAGCAGGGAGATCTTGTACAAGGTACTGATGAGGCCACAATTGGAGTACTGTTGCAGGTTTAGTCCCTTTATTTGCGTGAGGATATACTGGTCTTGGAGGGAGTACAGAGAAGGTTCACCAGGCTGATACTGGAGATGAGGAGCTTAGTTTATGAGGAGAGATTAAATAGACTGGGCCTCATTGAGTTTAGAAGGCTGAGGGGGGATCTTATAGAGACTTACAAGATAATGAAGGGGCTAGATAGGAGAGAGATAGAGAGATTCTTTCTGCTTAGAAACAAAAACAGCTAGAGAGCACAGTCTCAAAACAAAGGGGGAGGGGCAGTTTAGAACGGAGTTGAGGAGGAACTTCTTCACTCAAAGGGTGGTGAATTTCTGGAATTCTCTGCCCTTTGAAGTGGTGGAGGCTACCTCATTGAATATATAAGTCACGGGTAGATAGGTTTCTGATAGACAAGGGAATTAAGGGTTATGAGGAGAAAGCAGGAAAGTGGAACTGATCCACTTCAGATCAGCTATAATCTTATTGAATGGCAGGGCAGGCTTGAGGGGTTAGATGGCCTACTCCTGCTCCTATTTCTTATATTCTTATGTTCTTATGTCAGAGCTAAGCAGAGGTTAAGAAAAGTGTCAAGAACACAAGACAAAGGGAGCACTTAAGATTCACAAAGTGCTGTTACTGACATAAAGGTAAGATAGGAAAATGCTGTCTATAGGAGGACAGAGTGGAAACACAAGTGAAAAACAAGGACAGGCTGTATTGGAACAAACAAAGGAAACCAAAAAACAAAAAGAAAATCAAAATGGAGAGAAAAATTCATAATCTAAAACTGCTGAACTCAATGTCCAGAAGACTGTAATGTGTCTAACTGGAAGATGTTGGTGGGATTCCCCAGTCTTACTCTCCCAGCGCCCACATGCTATGATTCCCATGGTGGCAGGACGGAGAATTCTCCCTGTTATTTCTCCAGTTTGTGTTGGGCATCACTGGAGTATTGCAGCAGGAAGAGGACAGACATGGGGACATGAGAATAAGATGCTGAGTTAAACTGGTAGCAATAGGAAGGTAGGGGTCAGGTTTGTGGACGGAGTGAAGATGTTCTGCAAAATGGTGACCCAGCTTGGTTTTAATTTCTCCAATGTAGAGGAGACCTCATTGAGATCAACAAATACAGTCAACTAATTGCCTATCCCTAGTTGCACTAAGATGGTGATATTAGACCTCCTGTCTCCTGCATCCTTGTTATTTTTTGTGTTAGATTTGGCATATCACCTTGGCTTGTTAAACCAGTTCAAAAGGGAGCTTGGGATTGAGCACGTTAGTGTGTGCAGGATTCACACATCTTCAGATATCGTGTTGAAACTTTTCTTGCCCCCATTGCTATCACTCCTCTTCTATTGGCACAGCAGCCAGTGCCACACTGCCACACCAGAATGCCAAGCTGCGCTTTCCTATCGGGCTGGGTACTGGCAATAGAAGCCTGCCATCATGTTTGATAAGTCCCAAATTTTTCCCTTATCCATTTCCAGTGGCACAAGTATTGGAGGAAGGCCAGCGAGCAGCAATGGTTAGTACCCAGGTTCGATTTCTGGCTTGGGGAACTGTCTGTGCAGAGTCTGCACATTCTCCCCATAACTGCCTGGGTTTCCTCCAGGTACTCCGCTTTCCTCTCACAGTTCGAAAGACATGTTAGTTAGGTGCATTGGCTGTGCTAAATTCTCTCTCAGTGTATCCGAACACTGGGATGTGGTAACTAGGGGATGTTTACAGGAATTCATTGCAATGTTAATGCAAGCCTATTTGGTGATATTAAGAAATAAGCTTAAGCTTAAACTACATCTGGCTGAAAAGAAAATAAAGAAAGTCAGATATTCCTTCTGAGTTCTCGCTTACAGCCCAGTGAGCAGTTCAACTCTAAATGATCTCACCGAGTGTTTATTTAATAACAACTCAGTTTTATCTTTTTAAAGGAACATAATTTCACCAACGCAGCAGGATGATACATGACTTGATACAGTATTTCTGTTCTTGAATCATAATGCACCACAGTTCTTAATATGAAAAGAACTATTGGAGCTGTATGATTTGGCTGTAAAATGTTTTGAGCTATGCATGTTCTGCTTGTAACATTGCTGGATCCGACTTGGTGCTGTAGCTGCTGGAATACTCATACAGTCACTCCCCCTTTTCTAGTACGAACCATTCTGAACTTTGAAATAATTCTTTAAACAAGACCAAGGGCTGAAGCAGAAACGTCCCAGGACATCGACAGATTAAAGTCTTGTACCGTAGATCCAGTCAGTCCATAATTATACATACTGAAGACCAATTATATTGTAGTGAAATATTGGGAAATTAAGCTGTAATTGTTTGAGGCATATACAAAAATGAAAACACTGCAAAAGAGCACAACAATGTTATCAACAGCCGTTTACACTTTGACTTATTACAGTCCCAAGCTAGGAAAATGAAAAATCAATACAGTTTCTGGTTATAGCTTATCATTTCCATTGACTGCTTGGCTTTTGGAGGAGTCTTTAAGGTGTTCAATTATCAACTTGTCTGCTAGGGTTGGAAGGCATGTAGTTTGTTTCCACTCGTGACAGATGATATCACAGCTTTCTTGACCCTCCCATACATCCAATGATATTTTGCTAGTGGAACCAAATCCAGCAAAGCATGCAGACTCACATTCAGTGCTGCTGGAATTACAGGTGACTCTAATAAACCTCAGCGGCAGGATTATTAAGTTCTTGGTTCAAAAGGCAACTGAGGAAGGAGGACAGAATAGAAAGGACATGTGAGGAAAAGTGGTGTGGAGCCTTGGATAGAAGGCTAAAGAGAAAGATCACCTAGGGTTAGGCGGTTGCATAATGAGGTCAGCTTAGACGGACAGTAGAATAGTGAGGCTGGGTCAGAATTGTGTCTGACAATCAGTGGGTGGAAAGGGGGAAGTAGCTGAGGTGGGTGGGGGAAAGTAAAAGATCTCCCAGTAATTTGGGAAATTAGGTGTGTGTCCTGAGTATTGTGCTGTCAGCCTCCTTTGGTGAAAAGACTGTTAATATCTGTTCAATAAGACTGATGCACAGATGCCGGCGTTGGATTGGGGTGGTAAGAACTCAGTAAGAATTTAGCAACACCAATTTATAATCCAACCGATTTATTTGCTATCAAATAAATCGGTTGTATTATAAATTGGTGTTGCTAAATTCTCAATAAGACTGAGCCAGGCTGTTCCTTGGTCTTTGAAGTTGGTTAATGTTTCAGGGTCTGTAACCATCGATTTGAGTTTCCATTTTAATTTATAGCTGGTTCTGGTCTCAGGTTGTCTCACCAGAGTGGTCTTCTGAACCTGGTCAGTCTGAAGATGTTCGCCATGAGGTACAAGGAGCTGGTGATGCTGTGCTGTCAGTTAAAGGCACTGTCTAGAGATGCCATTGAAGTTTTAAAGTTTAAAAGTTTATTATTAGTGTCACAGCTAAAGTTTATATTACACTGCAACGAAATTCCCCTAGTCACCACTCAGTAAATGCGCCTAACCAGCACGTCTTCCAGGCTGTGGGGGGAAACCAGAGCACTCGAAGGAAACCCACGCAGATATGGGGAGAACGTGCAAACTCAACACAGACAGTGACCCAAGCCAGAAATTGAGCCCAGGTCCCTGGTGCTGTGAGTCAGTAATGTTGACCACTACGCCACCGCTGAAGAAGGTGCAAAAGCAGGTTGCCTCTTTTATCCCCTCTTTGTGCCTTTCTCCAAGATTCTGAGGCCTGTGCCCAATCCTTGCCATCTTATGCCTCTGGCCTCCTACTGAGCTGGTGGTATTCTTCAAACAGAGCAAGTTCACTGGAGGGGAAACAACATTTTGTTCTGAAACAATGTGGCCAATGTGAGAAATCTTGTGAGTTTACTATCAAATAAATTGGTTGGACTTTAACCTGGTGTTGGTTTGCTTCTTACTGTCTTTGGTACCTGGCCAGGGAGTGCCAGACCTATCTGGTTTCAATGGGAAGTTGATTAGTCAAGGTCTGGCTGTATAAATACTGTTTGTTCCAGCTCTGCAGTTTACTATTTGCCGAATGTAGCTAGGCCTAAACTTAGCTTCCACATTTCAACTCTTTATTCATGCTCATGAAAAAATATCAATATTTCTGCAATGACCCTGGAGGTCATGAGTTACCTGACCCCAAGTGGAATTATTAGACTTCAAGTGGGTAGAAACATTAGTTTTCCATTTGTCGATCTTCTATTACAGTCAAGACTATGGACCATTTCATTGATATCAATTCACTGAAGTGCCCTGATCATTTCAGCATTCAATGAAGTTTGTGCATGTTATCCAGGGAAAAGCCCGTATTAATGACAGAATACAATCTTGTTCAATAACTTACCTGCAAAACGAAGCAAAAGGAGAGCTTTGCAAACTATTTCCCAAAGTGACCACATGTGAATTCACCACTATCTTCTCCAGGGCATTTAAAAAGATAAATACTGGCTAAGCCAATGGTCATCACATCTCACGAAGGAATGCCTGAAAAAACTCTTGAAAACTAACATGATCACAGATGCCAGCTAAAACAGAAACAGCAATAATGTAAAGTAGAAGCATTCAGTATATCATTAAAAGTCTGGTATTATAGGTAACATGTAAAGTATCATACAAATGTGAACATTGGAATTTTTTAAGTACGTTATTAAAATATGATGAATGTATGTACTCGCATAGGTTTCAGCCAAACTCTCCATATCCCTGGTGACAGAGCACTCAGTGAAGCCCCTGTCCAGCCCCCAGTCTCTGCACACACTGCAATGAGCTTCTCTCTGTGCATATAATACACTCATACACACATTCCTCCTTCAAGACCCCCTCCACATTGTGCCTCTCCCACCCCCCCCCTTCACTGCACTCACCCCCCCCCCCCCCCCCCCCCCCAACACTCTCGTAATCAATCACTCAGCAATCTGGCCTTTCCAACAGCTTTATAGCAGCACGGAGCCACCTTCAGGGTCCCACAGGCCTCTTCCTGACAAGGTGACTGGAAACCAGCAGTAACTCACTGCAATCAACCAAGACTCAGAGCCCGCTGCTCCCCGCGAGGTGATTAGCTGTACTGTGTCAGAATATATCCCTTACCATGTTAGTTTTATCTGATTTCACAAGAACTCTTGGTTAGATTTGAATCAGTGAAAAATTCTTAAACAAAGAACACAGCGGTTTGAATTGGCACTGGAGGCAAGGTGTCAAATTAATTTGAGAATACTAATTAATCGAGCTGTTCTGAGCATATTTCCTAAAAGTACTTTAGTTAATGAAAAGCACTTTTACAAATAACTGCACGTTTGAGTCTCAATCTGCTGACAGTGCATTGTTCAAGAAAGATTTTTTTGCCTCTTGTGAACTTTTTCTTTCTTTGCAATGTCTTGCATTTCAAATTAATTGGAATACAATATCTCACTGAATAAGGCAATGAAGACTATGCCTTGAGTTACTTTTATTGAGCAGAGAATTCTGACCTTTTTTTTGATTGAGGCCACAAATCATCGATCTTCATATATTTGTGTCCAGTGAGTAAGTTTATCTCACCTTCTCTTCATTTGACAAATCAATTCATATCAGATGGTGCAGCATCGACCTCACTAACCTGGGACAGGGGTAAATGGAGGGTGTAGAGAGAGTTACAGCTCCGCTTGACGCTGCTCCCAGCCTTGTACAGCCCAGTTTTCTAGCCCTTTCTGAGGACTTTCTCCTCCTGGCTTTGGCTACTTTGGAGGAGGCTGTGACCAAGGTGATATGGAGGTCAGAATTTCTGTTCATTTGGCAGAATTTTGTCATCCAAAAGTTTGAATTTTGCTAAATGACGGCAATTTCTTTTCATTGAATAGTTAAGCAGCTGTCCCGCTGGTGGTCAGAGCTGCTGGCGCTCCCCTGGTCATAGTTCCTGGCCCACCCCTGGTCAGAGCTGCTGGCCCACCCCTGGTCAGAGCTGCTGGCCCACCCCTGGTCAGAGCTGCTGGCCCACCCCTGGTCAGAGACCCCGGCCCACCCCTGGTCAGAGACCCCGGCCCACCCCTGGTTAGAGTCACAAGCCCACCCTTATCACAAGCACCACCCCACCTGTGTCAGAGACCCTGGCCCATCCCTTTCAGAGCTCCTGGCCCATCCCTTTCAGAGCCCCTGGCCCACCTACTTTCAGAGACCCTGGCCCACCTACTTTCAGAGACCCTGGCCCACCCCTATCAGAGCCCCTGGCCCACCCCTATCAGAGCCCCTGGCCCACCCCCATCAGACCCCTGGCCCACCCTATCAAGCCCCTGGCCCACCCCCATCAGAGCCCCTGGCCCACCCCCATCAGAGCCCCTGGCTCACCCCTACCAGAGACATTGGCCCACCCCTATCAGAGACACCGGCCCACCCCTATCAGAGACGCCGGCCCACCCCTATCAGAGACACCAGCCCACCCCTGGCAGAGACCCTGACTCACCTTTGGTTATAGTCGCTAGCTCATCCACCTATCAGAACGCTGGCCCACTCCTATCAGAACCCCTGGCCCACCTTTGTCAGAACTCCTGACCCACTGCATCAGAGCCACGGGCACACCCATGTCTGAGATCCTGTCCACCACCACCCCCGTCACTCCCTCTATGAGAGACCCTGGCCCATCCCTGGCAGTGATTCTGGCCCATACCTGTCAGAGACCCTGGCCCCCACCCCCAGCAGAGACCCTGGTCGACCACCTGTCAGAGACCCTGGCCCACCCCTATCAGAGACCCTGGCCCATCCCTGTCAGAGACTCTGCCCACCCCTGTCAGAGACTCTGGCCCCCACCCCCAGCAGAGACCCTGGCCCACCTCTGTCAGAGACCCTGGCCCATCACCTATCAGAGACCCTGGCCCACCCCTATCAAAGACTCTGGCCCCCACCCCCAGCAGAGACCCTGGCCTACCTCTGTCAGAGACTCTGGTCCCCACCCCTATCAGAGACTCTGGCCCCCACCCCCAGCAGAGACCCTGGCTCACCTCTGTCAGAGACGATGGCCCACCCCTATCAGAGACCCTGGCCCACCCCTATCAGAGACTCTGGCCCCCACCCCCAGCAGAGACCCTGGCCTACCTCTGTCAGAGACCCTGGCCCACCCCTATCAGAGACTCTGGCCCCCACCCCCAGCAGAGACCCTGGCCCACCTCTGTTAGAGACCCTGGCCCACCCTATCAGAGACCCTGGCCCACCCCTATCAGAGACTCTGGCTGCCACCCCCCAGCAGAGACCCTGGCGCCACCCCTATCAGAGACTCTGGCCCCCACCCCAGCAGACCCTGGCCCACCTCTGTCAGAGACTCTTGCCCCCACCCCTATCAGAGACTCTGGCCCCCACCCCCAGCAGAGACCCTGGCCCACCCCTATCAGAGACCCTGGCCCACCCCTATCAGAGACCCTGGCCCACCCCTATCAGAGACCCTGGCCCACCCCCTGTCAGAGCCCCTGGCCCCCATCCCTAGCAGAGTCCCTGGCCCCCATCCCTAGCAGAGTCCCTGGCCCACTACCTGTTCGAGACCCTGAGGTAGGAAATGGCATGTTGGGAAGGGGTTACTTCCTAATTTTAAGGGCAGTACCACAATATTCCCATTGGGCAGGGATTCTCCAGGTTGATGCATTGAGTCATGGAGGCTTGTTGGTCTCCGTGTTGGAATTTGAAGGATGATTGATTTAAAAATATTGACAGGAATTAATCTTTCATTTCTTTGATGGAATTTATCTGATGTAGTTTGTAGTAATGAAGGAAATTGGTACATGTTGCAAATAACTGCATGGTGTCACTAAATGCACTTTAATAAATATCATTGCCTTTCGAAATATTACCTCAGATCATTACACTGATTAATTATGCCAGCCAGGCAAGTAATTGAAATTCCTGATATTTCAGCTGCAGAAGTGAAATGCACTAATTTTCTCACTTGGTCCTCCCTTATCTGCTATCTGTTCAAATGCAGACTGGAATTCTGCAGTACTCTGCTCATACTCCCTCCTGGCTTCATTATTGTGACTTCTGCCATGTTCAGTCACATGTGATACTATTTACCTTGAAGGTTCCCTCGCTGTTAATGTAACCATACTGACTAATGCCTTCAGGTCTCCTGTGTGCATTAAGAATTAGTCCTGAATGTAATATGTTGCAGAAAGAGCTCGCTGGATATATTGCAGTGTGCAGTCTGTGTGCTTGCAACTCACTATGTCAGTCGATGATGTCTCCACATATTCATTTTATGTTATGCATTATAATATATTCAATCATGCTGATTTTAGTCTGCAAGCATTGATAAAACCCCGTCTTGAATGAGGTTGCTAACTCTATCATCGTATGCCATTTAATTACTTGGAGTTTGCAGAATCATTAATCTGAAACAGATCTTCTCAGTTATTGCTGGTTATACTTCACCAGTTAAATGACTTTACCTCAATTAGTAATTCTGGTCAAAGTTAACACATGGTTAATTCAGCAGTTAAACCACAGCTGAGAACCTGGGTTCTTAGTCCCTGTTCGTTGGACCAGTTTGAGCACTGTTAGATATTTTGTTTGCTCCACGGTGCCTATGTATAGTTGTGGGGTAAATTATGCCAGACACAATTCTAATAAGGGCATTAGTAGTGAATGCCCGCCAGCAGTGTGCAGAGGAGACTAATTAAAGTGTCCAATGTATCAGTGTCTAACACCGACTTGTTACCAGAAATTTCATTATGGAATATTCCAACTAACGCCCTCGCTTAACCATGTGCAGCTGAGCATTTATTTTTTATTCATTTATTTTCTCTTCACTAGTCCTAATAGCATCATAATATACATGTTACTGGCTTCTTAGAGTACTATATGTTTTTGGTGCTTTCTAAAGTTGTTTCAAGTTGCAGAAGTCTATTGGGAATAGTGTGCTCAGCCCCATGCTTCAGCTATAACAGTAATCTCAGAGTAGGCATAGACAGCATGGCCAGTGTCTGTAAGGGAACTACGGCAGTGAACATTTATGTGTCTATCTCCTTCCAGGCTGGAACTGTTCGCAACATCTTGCACCTTACGGTCCAGAGCGTGCACAAAATTGCTGAAGGTCCCTATACAATGAGGGCAAAACACATTTCATTTACTCTTGCTAGAGGCTGGCAGGGAGCATGTGACTTTGTTAGAATTGCAGGCTTCCCTATGGCAGCAGATTAACTGCATGGGCTGGAGGTTTACCACCCTGCCCACCACGCAGGTGAGAGCTGGACAACAGGAAGGTCTGTTGGTTTTGCGCGAGATTTTAGGGTTTCAAGACATGTGAAGATGTAAAATCCCACGCCACTTGTCACTTTGCAGATGTTGCCCATTGACTGGAACCACAATCGATTCCACTCCTTCAGTGTCCAGCTGGTGTGTGACCTTAAGCAAGAAATCATACAGGGGAGTGCCTGGTATCCTGGCAGCAGCCATTCTGTTGCAGGCAGCTGTGGCAGCTCTTATTGAACCACAAGAAACTAATGGGTGGTTCCAGGGTAACAGTGGTTATCTGCTGACAATGTGGCTGGTGCCATTTCCTCATTCAGTAACAGTCCAGTCATCCCTTTGCTAGTGACCATCACAGCATCCTCCTTGGGGCGGGATGGGGGCACAATGATTACCACCACTGCTTCACAATGCTAGGGACCTGGGTTCGATTTCCAGCTCGGGTCACTAACTGTGCAGAGTCTGCACATTCTCTCTGTGTCTGCATGCATTTCCTTTGGGTGCTTTAGTTTCCTCCCACAATCCAAAAGACATGCTGGTTAGGTGCATTGGCTGTGATAGGTGCAGGTTTAAGTAAGATGCTGTTTCAGAGAGTTGATGCAGACATGATGGTTTGAATGGTCTCCTTCTCAAGGAAAGGGCTCTGTGGTTCTCTTTGCCACAATTCACAAGTGATAAAAATCTGATGGCAAGAAAGGTTTTCCAATAGCAGCATTCTCCACCAAGCCAACTGTAACAAAGCTCTAATTGCACAAAACCAGAACCGCTGGATGGAACGTAACACCAGACTCCTAAAGCAAGTGTGCTACTCAGAACTTGGTGCTGGCAGGAGACTCCCAGGAGGACGTTTTGAGATGTCTTCTAAGGGTTTCTGAAGAGGTCAAACAGGGAGATCCAGGCTTGTGACTGACAAAAACAGAGAAGGCTGACTCACAATAGTACCAAACATATCAAGAGACTTTGTCGGGAACACGCAGAGGTGAAGTCGAGAGGTTGGGGAGAGCAAAAAAATCTCCCAGCATCTCATTTGTCCAATTCTTCAAACATCACTTGCCCCACATGTGGCAGAGTCTATAGATTTCACATTGGATTCATCAGCCACTGAACTGGAGTGGAAGCAGATTGCCCTCGATCCTGAGGGAAATCAGTGCTCCAACATCTGCTGCAACATCTGCTCCCACTGCCTTTCGACCATTTCTTTGGAGGTTCTCTTGGCTACCTGCAGATACAGGACTCACCTCTACCTGTGTGTCCAGTGGCTGTTGTTTTTTGAGAGCTTTCCAATTTAGCTCCCTGTTGCCAGTTAAAAGAACACTCTGCCAAGGTCTGGGAGACAGCATGTAAGTTACAGATGGAGTAGGAAGGATTAATAACAGGATTGTGGCATGAAAAAGACACGCGGGTAGGAATAGGAGAGAGGATAAATAAGAAAGGACATATACGAGTGAGATAAACAAGAATAATAGAATATTGGGTTGTATTGAGCCATTTTCTCACCCAAGCAGTGCTGTCGAATCGCAAATTGCATTTTAAGCATTAACCTTAACAAAATTGCTTCAGCAACACATCACGAAAGAGTGCTAAACGATTATCACTGGGAAGTAAAAATACCAATTTAGTCAATTACTGAAGTGGATCATAATAACTTTAGTTAGTCTGCCGCTTTCAGATATTATGAACCATTTATACTACCGATAGCATGCATCACAACTCAACCATCTTCTATTACACTGAAGGATAACAGTCAATTTTTAAAATTAATCTTACTTTATGAATATCAGATTTACAATGCAATGTTTTAACTATAGCAATTCATTGTGACTTATCACAAGGCAATAAGTATGGTTACATGATAATAGATAGGGCATGCAGAAACAGGCCATTCAGCCTAACAAGTTTGTGTTTATGCTCTATCCAGGCTCGTTCCAGCACCTTCCCTCATTAAGCCTACCATAGTAATCTTTCCGTTCTCTGTAACATGTTAGTCGAGGTTCCCTTAAATACCATTTGTTTCAATCATTCCTTCTGGGCCACTCTATGAGTAAGGAAGTTTCTTCTGAATTCCCTATTGGATTTCTTGGTGACATTGCAGGCAAGAGGAAGTCTTATTTTAAATAGCCCTGATTCCTCCTCTCCCCTTCTACCTGTAAACTGAAAGGTGTTTCGATTTGCTTCTCGCTGGCATTTTTCCAAAATCTCTATTTTGGTATGATCTCATTTTCTATTAATAAATCCATAGCAAATGCAAGATAGGATAAGCTATTAAGAATTTCAAAAGTGATTGCAATGTCCTTTGTCCTAGCAAACTGGCAGATATCTATGGGTTTTGAAAGGTAGCTGGCCTTTCAGAATTCTCTTTGAAGTCACAGGGGTCAATGATGTCTCTTCAGAGATAATGATCTTCTCTGAATGTCAGAAAGCTCCTTTTGTCTGAGTCATAGCCCAGACATGGATTTCATCATTTTAGAGTCTTTGCCCAGCTTTTAAAGTTTTAGAAATCAGCCATGATATGTATATATATGTAATATAATCCCCTGTCAATGACTATCTTTTATTGATGGTGTCTAGTTTTGTTTTTTCCACAAGAGGAAACATTTTTCTCATCCTTTCTGTCATAAGCTTTCATAATTTTCAGGACCTCTGTCAGGTCAGCTCTTAGCCCTCTTTTTCAGGAGAACAGAGATCCAGTCTGTTTATCCTTTCCTGAAATATTTATCCACACATTTCTGGTATCATCCTTGCCTGAATATGATTGGTGTTTTCCGTATTGATGGAGGATACCTAACACGCTCCTTAACATTACGTTATCTAATTACACTGATCACAAAGGATAATTTGAAAGAATGTCCAATTGTAATTTTTTTTGTGGAAAAAATGCATTTTATGTTTCAACTGATGCAAAACAAGTCTCATTTTATGTGAATATGTGAGGACAGCAGGTTCCAAAGGTAAACAAACAACTGATGTGATATTTCTGACTGAGAAGGGCAAGACAAATGGAGTTTGTAAGATTCCCACCACTGACACAACAGTCCCTCAATGAAAGAGGTTCAAGCACAATGACTTGGGGATAAAAGAGAATCTTCCTGATTTTCCTTAAATTTCTCTTTATGTGTCTTGAGTTGCTCAGTTACAGTTTAGACAATGTGTAGATATTACCTCAGATTGGACAATTTAAGGGAACTGGACAGGAAGCTGAAATGGAACAAACAAGTAAGTGGGGCCTTCCATCAGATCTTTGGGTGTGGAATCTTTACAAGCCTATCACCTGCCATTGAGATTATTTGATGTTTCTCCCTGAGGCTCACTAAAAACATTGTTAACGTACCAGCAATCACCTCAATATTCCACACAACTTGATGTTTGCATCATAACCATCTTTCCAAAGAACACATTTGTGATTATGCAGCTTTCCACTTGTAAATCATCTGGCATTGCTGTTTCTGACCAAGTCTATTGGGTCTGAAAAAGAAACGTAAACAGGACTCATGGAATGAATAGAACCAATGACTCGGATCAAATTGGAAAAGTACCTGTTTCAAAATAAACTAATTAATGGCAGCCAACAGTGCTTTAGAGGGATGGACTTTGCTTGACAAATTTGCAAAAGATGATAAATTGCCAAAGAGCCACTTTATGCAATATACCTTGAATTTCAAAAGGTCTTTAATAGAGTCAAAGAGATTTACAGCATGGAAAAAGGCCCTTCGGCCCAATTTGTTCATGCTGCCCTTTTTTTTAAATTCCTAAGCTAGTCTAACAAGCTACCATACCATAGCCTGTTTAACTATCTATTGTCATTAGATATCAAGAAACAACCCTGAATATAGATAGCAACTAACCAACAAATATAAACAGGAGATAGTCACAGGAGGAACCAAATGGAAGTGGGAAAGGGAATGAATGGGGCACCTCAGCCATTGATACTATAACCCCTCCCCCTCCCAGTATACATACAAAAACCCACGTCAATCTCAAGACAAGACTGCTAAGCTCACTTGGGAAAGAGGGAGAGATTTTGTTAATTTACAAAGAAAACATGACAAAGTTTGCAAATGGGCTAGTCAGAAGGACACAAAGCTTAACATGGACAATCCAAGACTCTGCAGATTGGCAGCAAGTATCAAAAGTTGTAAAAGATTGTTTGGTAAGGAGATCAAAAATTACAGGGAAAAGGTGGGAGAATGGGATCGAGAAACTTATCGCCATGATTGAATGGTGGAGCAGACTCGATGTGTCGAATGACTATATTCTGCTCCTTTATTTTTAATGGCTGATGGTCTAAGGAAGGATAATTGATGACTAATCAATAGATTTAGCAGGCATTGGAGACAATGATAGAAGTGTGAATGCAAAGTATGCCCTACAATTCCTCAAAGGCTGTTCACGAGAATGTGTTCAATAAAAAAAGTGGTTCATTTAATACTTTTATATAAGGACCTGATGATTGATTGTCTCAGACTGCTAGATATAGGAAACCGAGGAGATGGCAGTTGTCAGACAAGATGTACTCTTTGCTTGAATATAACAAATAGAAGCAGAGAATGAGAGGGAGAAAAAATAGCCTAAAATTGCTATCAGAGAGTGAACCTGTGCCAAAGGTCATCATGTAGAAAGCTACTTGTACCACTTGAAAAGCTCCAATTTCTGATCCACAATGCAGGAGAATTCTGTCAGCACAGGAATTCTTACAGAGAGCAGCATAGAGAATCAGCACAGAAGCCCCAAACCTCCTTCATACAGCACTAACTGCCATGGGATAATATTAAATGTCCAGTGTTAATGTTAGTGAATGTGTGAGTGGATGAATGAGTGAATGGGCAGTGTGGTAAGGGGATGGGTACAGTAAGTGGGTAAGTAATCAACATAGCAGGTGGATGGTGCAACAAGTCTGTGAGATGGTATAATGGTAGGATCGTAGATGGATAGAATAAGTTGGAACTGCCTGAAGGGTCTTGCAAGCAATGATCCAATGGTATTATCACTAGACCATTAATCCAGAAACTCACCTGATGTTCTGGGGTCCTGGGTTCGAAACCTGCCACAACTGATGATGGAATTTGAATTCAATAAAAAAAAATCTGGGATTAAGGATTTATTGATAACCATGAAACCATTGTTGATGTTGGGAAAAGCCTGATTCACTAATGTCTTTTAGAGAAGGAAATCTGCCATCCTTACCTGGTCTGACCTACATGTGGCGCCAGAGCCACAGCAGTGTGGTTCATCTCAACTGTCCTCAGGCAATCAGGGATGGGTAATAAATGCTGGCCAGCTAGTGGTGCGCAAATGAATAAAAAGACTCAAACTCAGAGTCAGAGATTTTATTGGAGGATTGCCCAATGAAATTTCAAACTTCCCAGAAAATTTCTTTGGAGTTAGTGCGTTGTGACTTCCACAGGATCCTGATACACGTCTGGTTTCTGATGAACTACAGGCTACATGATCAAAGCCAATTTGAATATTTTAGTTTTATCATAGTCTACAGAGGTGGATATGTGAATTGGAGCTAGGATTGTTTGCCGGTGTTTAGAACTGAGGATTTATCTATTTGTTGAAACAGTCCAATGTAGAATGAGTTAGAATAAAGAACAAAGAACACTATCGCACAGGAACAGACCCTTCAGCCTACGGGGTCTGTGCTGACACAGATGCCTCCCTAATCTAATACTTACTAGTCTCTAGGTGGTCCATATCCCTCTATTCCTTGCCTATTCAGACATCTATCCAGATGCCTCTTGAATGTTGTTATGGAAACTGCTTCCACCATCTGCTCCAGCATTTATCACCCTCTGTGTGAAAAACTTGCCTCTTACATCTTTTTTAAACTTACTCCCTTTTAATCCCCCGAGTAATTGACACTTTGACCCTGGGAAAAAGACTGACTATCCACTCTATCCAATCTGTCATAGTCTTGTAAACCTCTATCAGGTCTCTCCTCAAGCTTTGATGCTACAGTGGAAACAATCAAAGTTTGTTCAACTTTTCTTCATAGTTTACTGCCTCCAAACCAAGCAAAATCCTGGTAAATCTCTTTTGCATGCTTTCCAATGCATCAACATCCTTCCAGTAGTGTGGCGACCAGAATTGTACACAATTGGACTTCTACAGTCAATGTCTTGGTACTTACTAAAGAATGACCCCTGATTCAGCACTGATGGCAATCTCAATGAGGGGTAGATGACATGAGACAAACCAGGGGCTACCAGACAAGTATTGCACTCCCAGCAACAAAATTCTTCAACTCAATGAGCATAGATAATAAAACAGGAGAAAGTTAGTTCTAGAAACAAACCTCCATTAAAAATACATTTCAGGACTAGGTTTTGGAATGAAGAAATTAAATCAGTCCTGTCTCTAGCTGGTAAAGGCTGTTCATACAGGAGATTCCACGCTGCATTAGAAAGAATAAATGAATAGTTCCTGTGGGTTTCTGTTAGCTCCACTTAACATTTCTTGTTGATTACATGACGAGCATGGAGAGAAAAGCCACTGATGCAGATGATGGGATTAGTCTCGGGACACAATTTTGAAATTAACTATAAATTAAAAAACAACATTCAAGCTTTGCAGACCAATATCTCTCTGGTAATGGATGGAAGTCTTATATCCTCTTTGTAACTGAAGGGGAACTAACTTCTTCTTGCTAATGGAAGGAGACTATTATTTGATGGTAAGAGAGTGGCTATAGAAGAAGGGCTAACATTTTTTGATTATGGAGGAAAGGCTAATATTGTTTAGATATAGAAGGAGGGATAATGTCTTCTGGTTTCAAAGATAACTCATTTTATTCCTATTAGTCTTCAAATCTCCTCACTCTAGTTCCAGTAAGTGCTCTGCTCTGTTACACTGGTATACAGAGGAACTTCAGGAATTAGATCCATCTGTTATAGAAGCATAGAATCCCTACAGTGCAAGGGAGGCCATTTGATCCATCGAGCCTATACTGACAACAATCCCACCCAGCCCTCTCCCCATCATCCCACGTATTTACCCTACTAATCCCCTTGACACCAAGGGACAATTTAGCATGGCCAATCAACCTAACCTGCACATTTTTGGAGTGTGGGAAGAAACTGGAGCTACCCAGAAGAAACCCACGCTGACATGGGGAGAATGCGCAGACGCCGCACAGACAATGACACAAGCCAGGAATTGAGGCAGCAGTACTAACCACAGTGCCACCATACTGCCCCCACGTGGGGAGGGGGAATCTTTGCAACCTGAATCAGTCAGTGTAGTAGTGAGGTTCTATACCTACCTGAGGAGAATTCAGTGGAAGATGTTGAAAAAGCTGAGATAACTGCAAAACCTCTCCCAGAAAGAGCTCCTTTAAATTTAGCACATGCTCTAGAACCAGCTGACTTCACTGAGCCACAAGGCCTTGTCTATTCCAGCGTGTATCACACACAGACTCAGTGAGGGCACTGATAGTGGGAACCACTGGCTGCCATTACTATTATCTCGATCAGACAGTGGCAGGAGGGAAAAATAATGTAATTTCCAAAATAGACAGGAGACTTCTTGTATTTCTACTAACTCTACTCCCTCATCAGCATTGCACACCAGTAACAATTTCCCAAACTATTTCACTGCTTGGATGTGTGGACTTCAGAAGAGGACAGTATCAACTGTGATGCCTCCCACAATTAAATATTTTGTATGGGCTTACACATGTTAAAACGGCATGGGTTAAGTAATGGAGGCCTACTTAGACCAGTGGAACAGTCTCTCCTTTCCCTAAGTAACTTCACATTCCTGGGTCATTACAAAACTCTTCACAGGCAATGGATCATTTTTGGCATTATTGTTGGCAAACTGATCAGACAATGTGCGCACAGCAGTTTGGTAAATGATCAGGCTATCTGTTTTTAGGTATTAATGGTTCAGGGATAGAAGTTGATCAGGACACTGGGGATCTCTCTCCCCTTTTCTTCTTCTCAGATAGCCATGGCACGTATTAAATAAAAGCAAATCACTGCGGATGTTGGAATCTGAAACCAAAATAGAAAACATTGGAAAATCTCAGCAGGTCTGGCAGCATCCATAAGGAGGAAAAAGAGCTGACATTTCGAATCCAGATGAACTTTGTCAAAGCTGAAAAGCTTAGAAAGCGGGAGATATTTATTACTGTAGGGTGAGGGAATGAAAGATGAAATATAGCCTCAAAAACAGGGGGAAAGGCTGCTAATGGCAGTCAGTAGAGAGAATAAAAGGTGTGAATGGCCAAACGGCAGAGAAGATGAAACCAGAGGGTAAAATGTGATAGATGAAGATGTGGGGAAGGGGGGAGGAAGGGATGGGTGGGGGAGGAATAAAATGGAGGAAAAGGAGAAAAGGGGAAACAAAGTGGGAGAAAAGATAAGGAAAGGGGGTATAAAATAGAGGAAAAGAGTGGGGAGGACGGAGTAAAGAAAAATAAAGACAATAAAAAAGTAAAAGATAGAGAACAGTTAAAAATAAAAAAAAATGAAATGAAAACAAAGCGGTCGGCGTGGGGGGGGGGGGGGGGTGGCGGTGGGAGCTAATGATCTGAAGTTGTTGAATTTGTTGTTGAGAATGGAAGACTGTAAAGTGCCTAGCCAGAAGATGAGGTGCTGTTCCTCCAGTTTGTGTTGAGCTTCACTGGAACATTTCAGCAAGCTAAGGACAGGCATATCGGCATGGGAGCAGGATCGTGTGTTAAAAGGCAGGGAACCGGAAGGTTACGGTTCTGATTATGCACAGACCTGAAGGTGCTCAGCAAAGCAATTACCCCGTCTACAACTGGTCTCTTGAAGATAGAGGAAACCAGATTGGGAGCTGCAAATGCAATACACCAAATTGAAGAGGTGCAAGTGATATGCTGTTTCACCTGGAATGAGTGAGCATGGAAGAGGTAAAGGGACAGGTGTTATATCTTCTGCTATCATATAGGAAGGTGCCATGGGTGATGGGAGAAGCTGTTAATGACAGTCTCTATGGACTTCCATTAGCAGTCTTTCCCTTGTTTTTGTGGCTATGACTCATCTTTTATTCCCTCCCCCTGCAGTGTAAATGTCTCTCTTTTTTTAACTTTGATAAAGGGTCATCTAGACTTGAAATGTCAGCTCTTTTCTTTCATGACATTTATTAATAGCTAGCAGTTCCATTTGTAAACTAAAACAAATTAAGTGAAATAATCTAACTTTCACTCTCTCAGGCCACAGTCCAGAAGTTTATCCTCCACATTATCTGCAGATTGAGCATTTGACCTCACAGGTATGGCTGCTTTTATCTGTTAGTGAGTAGGTTGGGGATGTGGGAAATCCCAGCACTGCCCCCTCCTATACCTGATGGCTTTAGGGTGGATTTAGATTGGCTATCAGTAACTACAATGCTGGAGAAGGATTGACAGATTTGCATTGATGTTGCTCTCAGCTTCAGTTTATCTTTGCTCGTTACCCTTATACCTTCTCCTTTAGTTTTGAAGTCAGTCCTTCCATAAATGAAGCCAACATATTAAGTGTGCACACACACCATTTTGTCCCTCACAGTTCTTGTGTGAACATTTTGGTCAGCAACAATTTAATGACCAGAGTTTATTACCAAATGAAACTGCAAAACCAAATGATTCAGAACTGTTGGGGCTCTGGAGATAGAAATTTATTGGTCTACAAAACACGACATTTGGAACATTTGTTAAACATCTTTCAGTGCATATGAATGAAGCTTGATGATGAAATGAAACATTTTGCAGGAAGACAGGAAAGTTTTGAAAGATTTTAATTTCTGACGTTTGACTGCTCTGAACAGTCAAAAACTAAGCTTTAGTCCTTATCATCTAGTGAGAGTAGTGAATGTGAGGGATTAGGAACAGCACACTCTTACTTACCGATCTGAGATCAGTCTAACCCTCTCAAGGCTTATTTCATCATTGCTGTACCAAAAATCACCATGGACTCCCTGAACAGGCCAATGGATAGGATCTACTTTAAATATAGAGCTTGAAGTCTGATGGTGTGCAATATCATTTGAATGTTGAGTCATGGAAGCCAACTCTATGTGGAAGACAATAGTCAATGCATGGATAAAGTCATTGACTATCCAAAAGAGACCAAGGAAAATTTGTAGATTGTTATTTTGTGTGTTGTCTCGTGAAGAGGTTTTGAGGCTTGTATGGTTAAACAGTAAGTATTTATTAATAACTCATAACTATATACATATTCAAGAATACAATTCTTTTTGGTGTGATCTCCATTTCAACTGCCACCAGGCTCACCAGCGAACTCTACCTCCCATGTGACTCTCTGCATCATAATCTGGACAGTATTACTCTTCCAGTTAAAATCTCAAACCCTCTAATACTGCCAAAGTCTTCTCACAAACGTCATTACAATAATGTTTTCATGCTATCCCTTCTCCCCCAAGTCTTTGACCTGATAGATTCAGGTAGACTTGAGGCTTTATAACTCTTCTAGATCTCATTCTTTTCAAGTGTTGGTAAATGGTAAGATCAACTTGTTTGCGTTGATTTTATTGTTGTGGAGTTGGTGTTGTAATATTTGGTGTTCTAAATACCCATCTGGTCAACATCTGGTTCACTTTTTGCATTCCTTAGTCTTGTATTTTTCTTTGTCAATAGTGCGTCTTCCTTGGTTGGTCCAATGGGCTTATTCCTCTCCTTCTAGAGGGAATGGTTACTCCATTCATTCATAGAGTAGATTCAGCTTTTCTATTTTGATGGGTTCATCATGTTCTTCCTGGTAGTTGAACGGTTACCACCCAAATGTTTCTTTTTCCTCATCCTGAGATCAATGCAGAGATTGGCTTCTAATGCTGTGTTCTAATTCTTCACGTGCCTCTCTGACACCAATGTCTTGGTGATCTGCAGAATCGACTTCATGTCACATGTGTAAGCTTGAAGCTCCAGGACCTTCAGTTCCTTCCCATACTAATGACTGACATCCTGCTGCCAAATTCCAGCTTCTGGCCAGCTAATCTGGTCTGTGTGGGGGAGACGCTGAACAGTTACTTAAACAGGGAGAAGCTGTTCAGCTGGGGTTTTAATCTGAATTTGCCGAGGAAGAAAGTGGGGGCTGCACTCTGTTTTGGAGCATGGGAGCACCAGATAGAATCCTTTAACAACTGGAGCTGGCTCAAGTCCCGAAAATCATCCCCACATTACTACATTGACAACATGACAATGAGTGTTGAAATGACCTTTATTTCATCGTTAAGCTTCATTCATATGCATCGAAGGATGTTTAACAAATGTTCCAAATGTCGCGTTTTGTAGACAACTAAATTTCTATCTCCAGAGCCCATGTCTTCACTTGGTGCTTATAAATGAATGGAAAGAATCAATGTGAAGGTTCTGCTCAGGCAAGGTTGAATGTGTAGTTCAATCGACAGTGCTCTCAACTCTGAGAGGGAAGGTGAGGGCTTTGGTTGCACCTTGAGAACACAATCTAAGCTGACACTCGAGTGTATTACAATCAGAATGCTGCAGAGTAGTAGATGCAGTCTTTCTGATTAGATGTTATATCCTTTGTGCTTTCTCAGAGAGATGTCATGTTCCCTTGTCACAAGTTTGAAGAAGAACAGGGAATTCTTGTGGCATGTTGAGCAATGTTAAAACATTATCACCTTGCTGCTTTTGGGAGCTTGCTGTGTGCAGATTAACTGTCCATATTCCTAGCATTGTAATTGACAATCCTACAAAAGTAATTCATTAGAAACATTCTGAGGGTCTGAAAGATAAGTATTTCAGTATTTTTCAGAGCTATAAGATTAACTACCCCATTCTCCTTGTGCTGATATAAAATGCTCCATTAAAATCATGTTGCATCTGTCCCTCCCACTGCTTACTCACCCCTCTAAAGGGTAAAGTGTACAACCACAGACAGGACTCAGCATATCTGACACACTGTCCATGATGGTAATTTTAGCCCCACCAAACTGTGAGAGAGCTGCCTGAATGATTCTGAGATTAGTGTTCTGCTGTCTGACATTGTGACCGCAATCTTACCAGCGATTCACGCCATGCTCCTGCGACAGCCAAGCTGGAGAACTTGGATTTGTTCACTGCAGCGGGATGGGAAAATCTCGCTGCAGTGAACGGCCATAATATTCTGGCCACGTGTGTGTTTTACAGCTTGGGTTTAGCAGAGTGATGAAGGTTTAAAACTGATAAAGTCAGAAGCATTCATCAAGTCAATTAGTTTTGGTCAGGCAGTAATGCCAGAATCTCTCCACACTTTTGTTTTCTGTTCAGGTCCTGCACATTCAGTATCCCATTCATAACCTGGAACATAACTTCCATTACCGATGTGCCCGTTGTGTCCTGTTCAAAGGATACATTGCAGCAACTCACCCAGCTCCTCCCAAATCCACAATCTCCACACACAAAGGCTGTGGGTACACACAACACCATCTACATCCTCTCCAAATCACATGCCATTCTGATTTGGAAATGTGTTCTTTCATTACTGCTGAGCTAAAATGTCAGAGCTCTCTGTCTAACAGCTCTGCGGGTACACTTACACCCCTGTAAGAAAGAGGCAGCTACTCAGGGGCAATGGGAAATGGCCAAGAGAGACTGGCCTTGCCAACAACATCACATTCTGAAAATGATTTTTTTTTAAGTCCGTTCTTGGTAAGGCAGCTTGGAGAAATGGACTGAATGTTTAGAGATATGATCCAGTCAGGAGAGCCCAAAACACAGCCAGCACCTAGATCATATCGCACTCGTGAGTTACCTTATGGAGGCTGGTACTTTGCAACATTCATCCTTTAAGACAAACTTATAGTGATGAACCAACTAAAGTTGTCTTCCCAAAAGAATAATTCCCAGATTAGAATGAATAAACCTGCTTCCCAGTGACTCTGCTGAGTCTATCAGAGTAAAATGGACATTTTCCTGTGTTACATCAGTGACTCACTTCTAAAGAATACTTAACTGCCCAGGAAGAGCTATGAGGTGAGCAGAAGTTGTGAAGGATGCTACGTAAATGGAAATCTTCCTTTAGAGAGAGTGCTGGTCGCAGCCTTTCCCGCAGCGCATGGTCCAGTGATTATTTGTATTCCGGAATGGTGTTCCTGAGGTAACTGATCCTCTCCCAGTGAATGAGGAGCTTTCCTGGGTGGGTGTATGGTTACTTTGGGAACAGCCTGACCTGCAGATAGCATCCCTCTATTGCTCCATCAAATGGAAATGGGCTGGGAATGCCGTTGGGATTGTAGGACCTCAAAATAGCTGAAGGTGGCAGAGGGTAGTCGGGAAAACGTTCACTTTGGAATGAAAGGATGACACCGAAAAGGGCAAAAAGACAGGATAAAAAACTGCTCTTCCTGTCAGGAGGATAAGATTTCTGTGTCTTCATATTTGCTTCATTAACTTTTGTTTTTGCGGGCTCTAATGAACAATATAGTGAGACTTCCTCAGTCCATTCACATTTCTTTCAGGCCATGAACCTGGACACGTATAAATGTAAATTGCTCGACTGGTCTGCAGGTCACTATTCAAGCAGAACATGCCCCGTGAAGAAGACAACGCAATTGTTACACGTGGAAGATTTGCTGACCGTTTAATCTTAAAGAACTCTAGTAAATCTCTCATATTGCTGTGACTTAGAGATCAATAGCAGACTGCTGAATATCACAACCCTGTGTAAAGTTGGAATGATTTCAGTACAGTTATCAGACAATCTCAGCCCTAATGGATTTCGACACAGGCCTTTCTTTTTAATTTACACCCTGTTCAAATCTCTTTCTCTGACGGATGTGTTGTAAGCTGAGCTCCAGTGGCTTTGCTATTTTCATCTCATTCTCTTGTCCCTGTCTCATTTCAGGGATGGAACTCTACATCTGCTGATGGAAACTTGACAGGAAGATGTTGACCATTTATTCTGCATCTTCCCTTGGAGGCACAGGCAGGGAAAGTCGTGCAAGGTGTGAAACAGCATGGCAAAAGTGTAAATAATCCCACTGTGTCAGAAGGTCAGAGACATGGTTGGTAAATCTCTATCAAAAGCAATGACACTGGGAATTGATGCAGGAAATATGTTGTGTTTCTCTCAGGATGTTGAGCTCCTGCACTCCAAGAAGTGCAGAAGTCTCCTGTGACCATTCCCCTGCAGAACAGATATACGGCTTTGGATACTGTTGAGGGGAATGACCTCTCTAGGAAAGCAGCAGCAGCCAAACTGGTGGCACCACGGTTGGTTCTGCTGCAGAGCAGAGGGGAAAAAAGTGTGCCAGTGCAATAGTTATAGGGGATTCAACTGTAAGAGGAACAGATAGGTGTTTCTGTGGCCGCAAATGAGACTCCAGGATGGTATGTTGCTTCCCTGGTGTTAGGGTCAAGGATGTCTCAAAGGGCATTCTGAAGAGGCAGAGCGAACAGCCGGTAATCCCAGTACGCGTTGGTACAAACGACATAGATTGAAAAAAAGGGATGAGGTCCTAAAAGCAGAACACAGGGAGCTAGGAAAAAAAATTAAGAAATTGGACCTCAAAAGTAGTGATCTCAGGATTACTACCAGTGCCACGTGCTAGTCAGAGTAGAAATGACAGGATATATAGGATAAATACATGGCTGAAGAGATGGTGTCAGGGACAGGGTTTCAGATTCTTGGGGGAGGTGGGACCTGTACAAATTTCATGGGTTACATCTGGGCAGGATTGGAACTGATGTCCTTGGGGAAGTATTTGCTGAAGCAATTGGGGAGGGTTTAAACTAATATGCTGGAGGCTGGGAAGCTATGTAAGGACTCTCAGAAGGACGGAGCAAAGACAAAATGTAGGGAGAATGTTCCAACTACATCAAAAATCAGGAAAAAAGTTTAAAGGAAAAACTCAGGAGATGTTATTAATTGAAATGTTAGAATTCGAAAAGATGGTATGGTACAAAAACTAGCATAAGGGCACTTTATCTGAATGCCTGTAGCATTTGAAACAAGGTAAATGAGTTGACAGCACAAATCATCGTGAACAAGTATGATTTGTTGGCCATTTCAGAGACATGGTTGCAGGATGGCCATAACTAGGAGTTAAATGTCCAGGGTTTCACACTGTTGGAGGGACTGACAGGAAGGTAAGGGAGGTAGTGTAGCTCTGATATTTAAGGATGACATCAGGACAGTAGTGAGAGATGATACAGGTTCTATGGAAAAAAAGATTGAATCCATTTGGGTGGAAATTAGAAATAGTAAGGAGAAAAAGTCATTGATAGGTGAAGTCCATAGGCAAGTGTGAGGTTATTCACTTTGGTAGAAATAATAATGGGAGGGATTATTATTTAAAAAGCGAAAAGCTGCAGCATGCTATGGTGCAGAGGGACCTGGTGGTCCTTGTGCACAAATCACAAAAATCCAGTCTGCAGGTGCAGCAGGTGATCAAGAAGGCGAATGGAATATTGGCCTTTATAGCGAGGGGGATAGAATATAAAAGCAGGGAGGTCTTGCTGCAACTGTACAGGGCACTGGTGAGGCCACAGCTGGAATACTGTTTGCAGTTTTGGTCGCCGCATTTGCAGAAGGATATATTGGCCTTGGACGGAGTGCAGAGAAGGTTGACTAGGCTGATACCGGAGATGAGAGGGTTAACCTATGAGAAGAAATTGAGTAGGAAAACTCGTTGGAGTTTAGAAGACTGAGGGAAGGATCTTATAGCGACATATAAGATAATGAAGGGGATGGATAGAGTAGAGGTGGAGAGATTCTTCCTGCTTAGAAAGGATAGCAGGACTAGAGGGCACAGCCTCAAAATAAGAGGGGGAAATTAGATTGGAATTGGGGAGGAACTTCTTCACCCAAAGGTGGTGAATCTCTGGAATTCTCTGCCCGTTGAAGTGATGGAGGTTACCTCGCTGAATATATTTAAGTTACGGGTAGATAGGTTTCTGATAGACAAGGGAATTAAGGATTATGGAGAGAAAGTGGGAAAGTGGAACTGATTCACTTCAGATCAGCCGTGATCTTGCTGAATGGCGAGGTAGGTTCGAGGGGCTAGAATGGCCTATTCCCGCTCCTATTTCTTATGTTCTTATATTCTTATGGCCAAGAAGTAATGCCATCATGGTGCAGTGAGAAATAAACAAAGAAATAACTGATGCATGTAAAAATGATACAGCAATATCATGGGGAATTTTAATCTACATATCAATTGGTCAAACCAAGTCAGTCAAGGCAGCCTTGAGGAAGAGTTTATAAAAAAATTATCCATAATAGCTTCCTTGAACTGTATGTAATGAAACCTACAAGGAAGCAAGCTATCCTAAATCTGGTCCTGTTGATGAGATGGGAATAATTAATGATTTTGCAGTTAGAGATCATCTTGGAAGAAGCGATCACGGTATGGTTGAATTTAAAATACAGATGGAACATGAGAAGGTAAAATCCAATACCAGTGTCTTGTGCTTAAACAAAGGAGACTACAAAGGGCTGAGGGAGGAGTTGGCTAAGGTAGAGTAGGAGCAAAATACAATAGAGGAACAGTGGAGGACTTTCAAAGCAATCTTTCACAGCGCTCAACTAAAGTATATATCAGTGATAAGGAAGGGTAGGAGAAAAATAAGTAATTAGCCATGGATATTTAAGGAAAAAAAGGAGGGTATCAAGAAAATGCACACAAAGTGGCAAAGATTAGTGGGAACGTAGAGGATTAGGAAATCTTTAAAGATCAGCAGAAACCAAAAAAAAGCTACAAAAAAAGTAAGATGGATTATGAGAATAAATTGCTTTAGAATATAAAAACAGATAGCAAAAGTTTCTACAGCATATAAAACAAAAAAGAATGGTTAAAGTAAACATTTATCCTTCAGAGGATGAGAGGGATATAATGAGTGGAAATGAGAAAATAGCTGAAGCATTGAACAGGTATTTTGTGTTGATCTTCACAGTGGAAAGCACAAATAACAAGCCAAAAATTGATGACAGGAAGGCTATGGCAGGTGAGAACCTAGAAACTATCATTATTACAAAAAAGGTAGCGGTGGGCAAGTTAATGAGGCTAAAGGTAGACAAGTCTCCTGGTCCTGATGGAATGCATCCCAGGGTTTTAAAAGAGATGCCAGGAAAAATAGCAAATGTACTGGCAGTAATTTACCAAAATTTGCTGGATTTTGGGTGGTTCTCGCAGATTGGAAAACAGCAATGTGATGCCAATGCTTGAAAAAGGAGATAGACAAAAGACAGGTACCTATAGGCTGGTTAGCTTAGCTTCTATAGTTGGGAGAATTCTTGCATCTATCATCAAGGAAGAAATAACGAGATGTGGATATAACTTGTCCCATTGGTAAGACAGCTGGCTTCATGAAAGGAAGGATATTTTTGACTAATTTGGTAGAATTCTTTGAGAACATTACATGTGTAATGGACAATGTGGATATGGTGTATCTGAATTTCCAGAAGACATTTGACAAGGTGCCACGCTAAAGATTGCTATATAAGATAAAGGTGCATGATATTACGTGTAATGTAATGGGATGGATAGAGGATTGGTTGACTAACAGAAAGCAAAGAGTGCGGGTTAAATGAGTGTTTTTCTGGTTGGCGATCAGTGACTAGTGGTGTGCCTCAGGGATCAGTGTTGGGACTACAATTATTTCCAATTTACATAGATGATTTGGAGTTGGGGAACAAGAGTAGTGTGTCAAAATTCGCAGATAACACTGAGATGTGTGGCAGAGCAAACTGTGCAGCAGATGCTGAAAGTCTGCAAAGGCATATAGATAGTTTAAATGAGTGGGTGATGGTCTGGCAGATGGAGTACAATGTTGGTAAATGTGATGTCATCCATTTTGGTAGGAATAACAGCAAAATGGACTATTATTTAAATGGTAAAAAATTTGCAGCATGCTGCTGTGCAGAGGGATCTGGGTGTTCTTGTGCAAGAATCTCAAGGAGTCGGTTTTCAGGTGCAGCAGGTAATTAAGAACAAAGAACAAAACAGCACGGGAAACAGGCCCTTCGGCCCAATGAGCCCGCGCCGCCACCCCGATGTTCCCACCTCTGCCCGTGATCCCTGTCTATGTTTATAGATCTATGGATTAAAAACCAAATTTGAGACAATTTAGGGAGAATTTGTTTTGCCAATTAGCCTAAGAGCACATCTTTGGGATGTGGGAGGAAACCGGAGCACCCGGAGAAAACCCACGCAAGCACGGGGAGAATGCGCAAACTCTCACAGACACAGGCCCAAATCCATGTATCTGCACAGCACAGCAATAGTCACTGATGGACAGATGGAATTTTGTCCTTCATTGCTAGAGAGATGGAGTTTAAAAACAGTAAGGTTATGTTACTGTATAAGGTGCTGGTGAGGCCACACCTGGAATATTGTGTACAGCTTTGGTCTCCTTATTTGAGAAAAGATATATTGGTACTGGAGGGGTTGCAGAGGAGATTCATTAGATTGATTCCAAAGTTGAGAATGTTGGCTTAGAGGAGAGACTGAGTAGACTGGAGCTATACTCATCGGAATTCAGAAGAATAGGAGGGATGTAATAGAAACATACAAAATTAAGAAGGGAATAGATAAGATAGAAACAGAGTGAAACTAGAAATAGGGTGCATAGCCTCAAAACAAGGGGAAGCAGATTTAGGACCGTAGAATTCCCCGCCCAGTGAAGCAGTTGAGGCAACCTCATTGTATGTTTTTAAGGAAAGGATAGACAAATTTTAGAATGATAAAGGAATTAAGTATTGTAGTGAGCGAATGGATAGTGGAGCTGACTCCATGAAAAGATGAGCCATGATCTTACTGAAAAGCAGAGCAAGCTCAAGGGATCAGATGGCCTACTCCTGCTCCTAATTCTTATGTCTTTATGATCATCGGAATTCTTCAATCTTGTATGCCTTGTCACTGTGGCCGGAGAGAACAGAGGATTTAGCGTTCAGCCAAAATTTCTTTCACTACAGTGGGACCGGAGAATCCACGCCAGAGGATGGGTTGAAGAACTCTATAGAGTCATGGCAAGGGATTTTGGGAGCAGTGAACAGGCCCTTAGTCCAATAATCTCAATTTTCTCAATCTCGACTTTACTAGTCCAGTGACAATATCAGTAACTATCATATTCCCACTGCTTGCTATTGGGAAACTCAATCTATTTCAATCGCCACAATTTTAATTCCCTACTTTTCCTCTGCTGTCAGGAAGCTGACATTTCATTTTCCGCCTGTTTCATTTCCTACCGTTGGCAGCAGTATGGGATTCCAGCTTGTCTGAGGAAATCAACCCTCTTCTCAGAACTGCAGCTTTGGATAGTCAAGCTGCCTGCACATTTTGAATGGGTGAACCCCATATCCTGAATGTTAATGATGCTGGGATGATCAGTCTAACAGCACAGATCATGTTGGGTGTTTACAATGTCAGGTAATTTGAGAATTATTGGTGTTCCCCTTCTTCTACTGGACTGAATGGGCAGCATAGTGGCGCAGTGGTTAGCACTGCTTCCTCACACCATCAGGGATGCGTGTTCAATTCCGGCTTTGTGTGGAGCTTGCATGTTTTCCCCTTATTTGTGTGAGTTTCCTCTGGGTGCTCCAGTTTCCTCCCACAGTCCAACGATGTGTAGGTTAGATGGATTGGCCATGCTAAATTGATCTTAGTGTCTGAAGGTGTGTGGATTAGGTGGATTGGCCATGGTAAATTGCCCCTTAGATGTGCAATTTAGGGGAATGAACGGAGTAAATACTTGAGGTTAGGGCGATAGAGCCTGGATGGGATGCTCTGTTGGAGAGTTGATGCAGGCTTAATGGATCCTTCTGCACCGTAGGGATCCTATTTGCAGGGATTTTATGATTTGAAAATCAATCGCCATTGGAAAATTACTCCGTAACAAATGTGTAATGGAGAGAAAAATAATGAAAACAAAAATTGTTGGAAAAAAACACATTTCTGGAGACTCAAGAAAGAATGAACTAAATATGATGGTAACATCCTACCCTTTATGCCCACAGTCAATGCCATTAGTGCCCTTGAGATATCATCAGTGTACTGGGTAATAGTCACAAAGTCCAACAAACAGCGGGTGCAATTCCAAGGTAACATGTGGTGGAAGTCAGGAACAACCTTCCAAACCAACCATTTCAAGCTTCTTCAGGCACAAGAACTCTTCCTTTACACTGTACTTCACTCCTCCTGGTAACCACAAAGCCTTATATCTCTAATCCTCTCTCAGCTGAGTTATGGGGTTATGGGAATAGGATTCGGTGGAGGTGGGCCTGGGTAAGAATCAGACTCGATGGGCTGAATGGTCCCTTTCTGCACTGTATATTTATACATTATGGGTGTAGAAAGTCAGTCCATGGAGGCTGGTACAGAATTTTAGGTTCTGAATTTTCTACGTTGGTAGCTGTGTGTCTGGATGTGACAATCAGCCTGTTTTTATTCTCAGAGTTTCTCTGCTGCCTTTCAGTGAGATTCAGCAATAGGTTTGCCATTCCCCTCACTCTCAGTGCTTGGCTGCCACCACTGATTGTGAAAGGTAAAGATAATGATTGACTGGCTGATGGGCAGGGTGTTGAATTAGCAGAGTAGGGATGTTGAACACTAAAGGAATGTAGTGAACTCCGAAGTGAGTCTCATTTTGCATTGTTGACTGAGACTCTCACTCCATCTGATTGTCAGACACAACATCGCTACTCTTGAATCAAGTCAATTATTAAAAAAATAAAATCCCAGTGCTTAACACTACTACACCCTGTTTAAAACACACAAAAAATTCTACCTTTGTTACCATTACAAATTCCTTAGCATAAGTTTAAACAAACAATACTTACCTAATGAATTCTCGTGAAGTTGTCGGGATGTCACCACCTAATCATTCTGGCCACGATCAAACAGGAATCCAACGTCATCTTCAAGCTGATAGCTTGGGACTCCTTTCTACAATGGGTTTTCCTGTAGGTTATTGCTAATTTGGCTAAGTCAATGACAATATTTATATCTTCCTTGGTTTTGTGTGTTTGCTTGTGTACCTTTGTTCCTGACATTTGCCAGAGATGTCCATGTTAATGGCCTCCCATCTTTCTCAGTCCTCCTCCTACTTCCTGTGTGATAGGTGATTGTTTACAAGCATTTGTTCCATTCACATCTCTGGCACCTCAAACTGTTAACAATCACCTTTTCAAGTCCAGAGGCCTCCTGCTTTCTTGTGATAGAACTGCCTATGTGATTCCTTGTTATGTATCTGTAACTTAACCATATTTCCCATCAGTCTTTAGTGTCTACTGCTTAGCCAAGTTTTTGGCAATATTTGGGCCAGGGTCACAGCACAATCCCACTAGATTTGCTATTGCGTTTAGTTTAATATTTTAGAATTTGGGATGTCAGTGAAGGATGTGCTGAATGTTCTCATTCTTTGGAATTCAACACTTATTGAGCTCTTCATGGAAGCAAATCTTGCCAATAAATCAGCTAATGGTGGCAATGGTCCAATCCCTGCTGTCATAGAAACTGACCCCATGAAGAGTTAGATGAGCAGCTGAGAGGTGTGTGTTCTAGTTATCGAGATGATATCTGGCATCTTAAAGAAGCCCTTCTGCTGATACTGGGAGAAACTTTACAGCATTGCCCTGGCTTCTGCCCTATGGCAGGCTGCTATTCCCTGCTCAACCTCAGCATCCTGAAAGGTGTAGGTTTGGAAATTCCTCAGCCTGTAGCCTAGGCTGCTTTGAAGATGCAAACATATGGAGGAGGGATTTTGGGATGGCTCACTGAGAGTACTCCTCAGATAGGGGATCCTTGGATAGCAGTTTACCTTTGTCAGTATTGATTTCCGATAGAGGGCTGATCCTTCAGCCTCATACTAGCCCTTGGTCAGAACACACTTGTCCCCCTTTGACCCTATATGACCATACTGATAGCAATCGCCCACTGAATACGCAAGCATGAGATAAGTGCACCCTCTCTCATTATGGCTGATGTCTGTGAGAAACAAATCATGACAAAAGGACACATTTCCTTCTGATACAATAAAATCCAAAGGCCAATCTACTATTTCCATGTACCATGTTCCCCTCAGGTGCTTAAACAGGTCCTTTCCCTTGATTTGTGCTTCTCCTGAGATGCAACCTTGAAGCCTGTATTTCCAGAGGTAATTACATGCTCTTGCAAGGCGAGTGAGTCTTGTGTCTGAGGTGGCCTCCTAGTACAGCAGCTTCCCTCCACAGTTAGCTGCATTTCTGGAAGGTCTGTGCCAGCAGTTAATTATCTTCCATTACAAAAGGCAAAGCTGGCAAACATTGCCATCCTGACAAATATCAACTTTGTATCCATTTCCGCAGTCAACACATCCCACTGGTCCTGAAAACAGGAGTAGGCCATTTGGCCCCTCAAGCCCATTTCCTCATTTCAGTTGGTAATAGGTGATTCTTAGCCTGTCTTTTAATAACTTACATTCACATCGAGATTTCAATGTTGTAAAATATCCCAAGGCATGGATATTCCATAGAAGTGTCATCAAATAAAACCGACCAAAGGTTTGGTGAAAAGTGTGAGTTTTAATGACCAATCAACTTCAGGTTGACGAAGCACTCTCAGCCTTTCGACAAGGAGATTTCCAGATTTGTGTGAAAATCTGCTTCCTGATTTCACTGTTATATGACTAATTTCTAATTTTAAGATGATGTTCTCATGTTCTATTTCTAATTCATTGGATGGGGACATTACCGGCTGGGCCAGCACCTATTGCCCATCCCAAATTTCCTTTAAACTGTTAGCCCGTTTCCGAATGAACCATACTGCAGTCACACGTAGGCCTGATCAGGTAAAGGACAGTAGATTTCCATCTCCACAACCAACTCATGGCCACTATTAGATTTGTAATTTAAATTTCTCTATCTGTCGTGGTGTGATTCAAACCCTAATGTCCAGAGTACTATCCTTCATCTTCGGTACTCCAAAAGAGGAGTGAGCACAGCTTCTCACCTTGTTTCCTCTGCTGGAAACTTTCTTCCGCTCCTTGGGTGGGATTTTACAGTCTTGCTCATCCTGAAACTGTAAAATCTCACCTCATATCAATGGACCTTTACTTGGTCTACCCTTTGCTGGCTCCGATTCCCGTGGTGGGTGGGATGGTAAAATTCTTGCAACCTCTCTGCAGTGGCTGTAGACTGGTCTGTTATACTTCACCCATTGTGTATTTTCAAGGGGTCTGTCTGTCACAGTCATTGGGTAGGATTTTCTGTTCTTGCTTGAGTGAGATTGGAATATCCCACTCGAGGATAATGGACACATCCATTGTTCATCCCGTGCCTGTTCTGATTCCGGGACAGGCAGAGCAGTCGAATTCCAGCAATTGTTTCAATATCTAGAGCCAGGATTTTATGATCGCAGTGGGCTATTTAAATTACAGATTACTTTGGTGGAACTGTAATATTCTGTCAGGTGGAGATGACTTAAAATCTTGGCCTAGAACTTTGCATGCTAATGTTTCTAGTTCCAAGCGGCTGAAGGTTTGTTTGTTTTCGCAACTTCACCTTGGAAAGTGGCCTTGCATTTTTAAGTAGTTTGTTCTGCCTCATTTCAAAATGCAAAATTCCCAGCCTGTTGAGAGTTGAAAAATTATATTTACAAAACTAAAGTACCATAGCCCCATGGAAGCGTAAAGAAAGTTTATACACTGAGTGCTCATAATCGAACACATTAAATCTTGCTATAATTCTACTGAGTCTGTGCTGAAAATCATCCAAGCCTAAGATATTTTCTCGAAAGCTGAATGATGAATTCCAGATTGGGTTTGAGTGGTAGTCTAAAGGGCATGATTTTCCATGCAGCCCAGCACGTGCTTCACAGCGGTGAAGACAGTTCACCATTGCCCAGTGGTGGGATTGTCGGGTTCTCTCTGAGATTTCCCATTGAATGCATCTCTTGCCATTGGAATTGATCATGATTTCCAACCAACTTTCTATTAACCTTTTCAATACCTTTATATCTATGCAATTAGATTTGACTAAATTCTGCACATGGACACTAATAATCTTATCGAGGTCAATCTTCTGTATTCAATCATCTTTTATTTATGGAGTGTTCAGAGTGCCATTCAGCAGCTACAGAGTTCACATCAGTCTCAAGTCTATCAAATGCTGGCTTGAGTGGAGCCCGCTGGTTTTATACATCCCACTGCTCGTCCCTGTTGAGTGAGCCCCTGCCTGCCCAATAGGGGAGCTTGTATTCTACAAGGCCCATCTAGAAATCTATTGATGATCTCTCATAGTCATCATACCATTCCTCCCCCCTCAAGTCTATTTCTTCCCTTCCCACCCCTGTGATGGGGGGCCTTTTCCATTACTTAGCGATTGGCCTGAGTCTGAGAGGGAGGACCGGATGAAGGGTGTGAAACAGATTGGAACGTTCGCTTCTGAAGGGAATATTGCAAAGCCATTGATCTGGTTCTTCCTTAAGTCTCGCTTCAGTTGGGGCATCGGTCTCTTCTGCCTCCATCTCAGAATCCTTATTCTCAGAGTTAGTGTCAACTTCTGGTCATGGCACACTGCTGGCAGTGATCATCTCCTGGGCTTCACTGGGACGGCTTCCTACTCCTGAGGTGGTCCAGGTATTTCCTGACAATTTTGCCCCATAATTTGTAAGGCACTGGCCCTGTTTTTTTTTGTTATGATCTTGGAGACCTAATTGAAGCTGTTTCTAAAGTTCCTCTCATGAAGGGGTCACCAGTTTTGATCATTGTTTCTGTTCTTGAAGAACCCTAGTTTGTCTAGGTCTGTTGTTGAGACTCTACCATCCCCACCAGGTTTGGGAACAGACTTGTCCGAATCCTCTGCCAGTGGAATTAACATTTCCACTGGGATGACTCCTGTCTTTGTGTGAAGGGTTGCTCTGTAGTCAAATGAAAGTCGGGTCAGTTTTTGTCTCTAAGATGCTATGGTTGCTCCTTCATGCTGAGCTGACAAATCTGCATTCTTCATTCAACTAGCCCATTCTCTGAAAGATGATAGGGTGCTGTCCTAATGTGTTTCATTCCATGGGAAAGTAGGAAGGTCTGAAACTCGGTGCTAGTAAAGGCAGAACCACTGGCAGAGTCCAGGAATTCAGATAACGCCTGCATGCAAAACTTTGTTATAGTTTCTCAATGTAGCGTGAGGAGCTCATAAATATATCTCCAACCATTAGGAGTGCATGTCGACCACAATTAAAAAATGGAACCAAAAAATATCAGCCAAATCCCAGCCTTACATTTTATTTTTAATTCATTCATGGGACATAAATGTTACTGGCTGGCCAAAATTTATCATCCATCCCTAGTTGCCTGAGGGCAGTTAAGAGTCAATCACATTGCTGTGGTTCTGAAGTCTCATGTAGGCCAGCCCAGATGAGGATGGCAGATTTCTTTCTCTAAAGAACATTAGTGAACTGGATGGGTTTTTCTGACAATTGGCAATGGTTTCATGGCCATCAGTAGATTCTCATTTCCAGATATTTTTGATTGAATTCAAATTCCAGTATCTGCTGCGACAGCATTCAAACTTAGATCCCCAGAACATTAGCTCAGTTTCTGGATTAATAGTCTTATGATAATGCCACTAGGCTATTGCCTCCTCCATCATGCTCAAGAGGGAGGTGATGTCCTAATAGTATTAGTGCTGCACTATTAATCCAGCAACTCAAATAATGTTCTAGGGACCTGGGTTCAAATCCCAAAACGGCAGACAGTGGAATTTGAATTCAATAAAAAATATCTGGAATTAAAAACTTACTGATTGTTGCCTCCCAGTGCCAGGATCCTGGGTTTGATTCCTGGCTTGGGTCACTGGCCATGTGCAGTCTGCATGTTCTCCCATATCTATGTGAGTTTCCTCTGGGGTAACCAGTTTCCACCCACTGTCCGAAAGACATGCTGGTTAGGTGCATTGGCCGTGCTAAATTCTGCCACAGTTGAGGCGCGGAGTGTGGCGATTCGGGCATTTTCACAGTAACTTCATTGCAGTGTTAATGTAAACCTATTTGTGACAATAATAAATAAATTTTAAAACTTTAAACTGATGGCCATGAAACCATTGTTGATTGTTGGAAAAACAAATCTGGTTCATTAATGCCCTTTAGGGAAGGAAATCTGCTAGTCTGACCTACATGTGACTCCAGAGCCATAGTAATGTGGTTAACTCTCAACTGACCTCTTAACAAGGGCAACTAAGAATGGACAATAAGTATTGGCTAGCCAGAGATGCCCATGTCCTATGCATGAAATAAAAGACAGAAAAGAAAAGCATACATTGACACCCAAAGCATACCAAACCATCTCCATGGATGTAGGGAGGCTGAAGGAGCAGGTTTTTGATTATCTTGGTGTGACCCACACTGCGTGTCCAGTACTGGCCTTGGTCTTTTTCCAAAATAGCACACATTTTGACTGTCCCTATATATTTGTGCACGCGTGGAGTGTGTGTGTGTGTGTGTGTGTGTGTGTGTGTGTGTGTGTGCGTGCGTAGGTGTAGTATGTATTATGTGTGTGATGAGCTTATGTACATTGTGTTTATGTGTGTGTCGTATGTGTCTTGTGTGCGATGAGTGTGTGCACAGTGTGTTTGTGTGTGCTTTGTGTATACTGCATTATTGTGTGTGTAGTCAGTGTGCGTATTGTATATTTGTGTCTGTGCTGAGTGTCTGGTATGTGTGATGAGTGTGTGTGTATGTGTGTGTGTGTCTGGTGTATTGTGTATATAGTATGTTTGTTGTGAGTATGTATATATGTTTGTGTGTGTGCTGTATATGTGGTTGTGTTCATATAATGGTATTGTATATGTCTGAGTTTCATGTGTGCATGATCTAGTGCATGCAAGTCTGTTCATGCAAGCTTTCTGGCTTTTGTTGAAACTTTATTGCAGGTGCTACATAAGCCAAAGTAGAATAGATTTGGCTTTGTACCTCTGATCCTAGCTTAATATTTAATTCAGAAATGTGAGTGTATTCCTATTACTTCTCATAATTCTCACGTATAAACTGTGAAGTAATACATCAAAGATAGAAGATGATGTCCCATGGCATAGTGAGAGGAGTTGAGTTATTCAGTGGTGTGGTAAAAAGCATGTGTATATAGATAGGGTAGTTACACTTTATCAAGTTTGTTATCAGGGAAGATACAATTCTATTTTTGGCTCTCTATCCATTCTCTATTATTTAGACTCCATACTTTATCATTTATAAACCATATAATCATTATTTATTGTAGAAAAAATATTGTAATCTCTATGATCCCAGCGGCATACGCCTGCATTCAATCTCTATTATTTGATTTGCTATGTTATTTAGTTTGATGCTTTGTACAGTTTCCCTGCCTTGACTCAAGCTCCAGCAGAAGATTCCCATCGGATCTTCCTTACTATGATTCCAATTCTCTTGTGCCATAACTGCGGGTTTCTAAAATAGTAATTATAATAATTCCTGCCAACCAACAGACTCAATGTGAATTCTATCGCCCTGCTGTTTTCTGTTGTAATTAATTACTAAAAATCTTTATCACTCCCTAATTTTTAAATGCTTCATTTTTTTGGATTTATTCTTCCCCGCAGTTTGATAGCAGGTGTTGCTGCATTTCCTGCTGCTTTTGCTGCATGGTAGGCCTGTGGTTACAACTGACACCTACCTCAGTGGAACTGCTGGGTAACATCACACACTGAGCTATCCAGTCGGGGCTGCAAGTTTCTTGGGTGTGACGTGAAATCTCAGCCAATGTTATTATGTATCTTGAGACTGAATGGAAATACAAAGACAGAACATTCCACCGTGAGGAACAACAGAAATGATTGGAATCAGGATTATTTTACCGTATCTGAACGAGCAGCAGAGTGGCACAGTGGTTAGCACTTCACAGCACCAGGGTCCCAGGCTCAATTCTGACTTTGGGTGACTGTGTGCACGTTCTCTCCGTGTCTGCATGGGTTTCCTCCGGGTGTTCTGGTTTCCTCCCCAGATGTGTGAGTAGAGTTGATTGGCCATGCTAAGTTGTCCTTTAGTGTCAGGGGGATTAGCAAGGTATATGCGTAGGGCTACAGGGTGTGATTGTTGTCGGCACAGGCTCGATAAGCCACATGGCCTCCTTCTGCACCTTAGGGACTCTGTGATTCTATTTTATAAATCATAGCCACTTCACCAAAATAACAGGTCAAGGAGTGGAACGTCTTGACCCTTCCTACCATCACAATCGTCCAGACCCACTGAAGACAATGGAATGGCTCACTGTATTTTACAGCCCCGCTCTCTGCTACACCCCCCCCCCCAAACTCCACCCCGACTGGGCTGTACAGTGGACTCCAAACATACCTCTGCAGAGTTCTGGCAACTCGTGGACATATTTAGTGGAACTCGAAAGCAACAGTGCAACTATGTTTCCAAGGATAGCACTGCCTATCAGCTAAAAGCTTCAAGTCCAGTGACAATGAGCATTCACCCATGGATGACAGTTCAGAGCAGTGCTCAGATTAGGGGTGATGTGCTTCAGATGAACAGAGCTCAAGCCACCTTTCTTACATGGATGGTAAAAGTCCCATGGCACTATTTTGAGAAGAGCAGGACATCCTCCCAAGTATCTTTCGCAATATTAATTCCTCAAACAAAAGCACTAAAATACATTTAGCCATGGAGTGAGTCACTTTTTATGAGAACTTGTGCACAAATTGACTGCTTTCTCGCCTCAACTTCAATAAATCCAAAGTAGTAACTTGATTGTAAAGCACTCTGAGCTGCAAGACCGAACAGGAATACTTTTGTTCTTAAGTCACTATTTCTGATACTTCTCCCTCTTTCCCACTGGCTCTCCATCGGCATTCTGGCAGGAGACTGGGAGAAATTCATGGAAATTCTCCAACTATGGACACATTCAATAATACACTAGGGTAATGTTGAGGTCAAGAGTGAGTCATTTCATTCTTTAGCCAATAATATAAAATGTGTGAGACCAATCATCCATTAAACACCTCTCCTGGTTTTCATTTTCCATTTTGCGTGATATTCAAAAAACATGCCTGATCTTTTTTATGTGACTTTTGCTCATAATAATAGCAGTAAGGTCAACTGTTGCCATCTCAACATAAACACAGATCTGAATGTTCAACTTTGAGATTTATATTCATGGCAAAGACTAAAAGTATGTGTTTTGGCCATTATATGTGAATATTCCTTTTAACTATTGATAATTTCAGTGGTCGGGCATGTCCTTCAGTAACCCAGCTGATTATTCAGAAAAGTGAAACCTTTGTAGATTTATAAACCATTTCCTGCACTCATTTAAATTCTCCAAACCCTCACATGAGAAAACACTTCTCCACTTGGATTTAAATTTTTTTTGGCCTCGGGGATCTGAGGTAATTCGTACCTCACATCTGAAGCTGCGTGAACGTCCAGCGTTCCACATGTTACAACCATCTATAATCGAAAGGAATTGCATCAAGATTAGATGCTTTAAGCATTTCAGTTGGATTGTGTATCGTGAACTAAGGCTGTGGAGGAACTGCGAAAACTTTTATTCGTGTTTAGGGCATGAATCTAAGTATAAATGAGATTCAAACTTTAGTATCAAACTATCAGCCCTCCGAAGGCAATGCTTACGCACTTAGTCAGAGCCAACAGAGTTTTATATAATGATTACAGTATTAAATTACAAAATGCAGTATTGCATCCTGTGGTGCAGCCGTGTTGTCCCTATTAGAGTGGACCCTGAGAGGTAGGATGATGACCCCACTATTCATTTGATTTATTATTGCCACATGTATTTGCACATAGTGAAAAACTATTGTTTCTTGCATGCTATACAGACAAGGCACACCATTCATAGAGAAAAAAATGAGAAAGTGCAGAACGTAAGGCCATAACTAGGAGTACAGAAAGATCAACTTATTGCAAGGTAAGTCCATTCAAAGGTCTGACAGCAGCAGGAAAGAAGCTTTCTTGAATTGGTTGGTACGCGTCCTCAGACTTTTGTATTTTTTTCCCCAAAGGAAGAAGGTGGGAGAGAATGTCTGGGGTGTGTGGGATCCTTAATTATACACGCAGCAAGAAGTGTAGACAGAGTTAATGGATGGAGGCTCCCTAACCCAGTATTAACAATCCCACTGCCTCCCTAACCCAGTATTAACAATCCCACTGCCTCCCTAACCCAGTATTAACAATCCCACTGCCTCCCTAACCCAGTATTAACAATCCCACTGCTTCCCTAACCCAGTATTAACAATCCCACTGTCTCCCTAACCCAGTATTAACAATCCCACTGCCTCCCTAACCCAGTATTAACAATCCCACTGCTTCCCTAACCTAGTATTAACAATCCCACTGTCTCCCTAACCCAGTATTAACAATCCCACTGCCTCCCTAACCCAGTATTAACAATCCCACTGCCTCCCTAACCCAGTATTAACAATCCCACTGTCTCCCTAACCCAGTATTAACAATCCCACTGCCTCCCTAACCCAGTATTAACAATCCCACTGCCTCCCTAACCCAGTATTAACAATCCCACTGCCTCCCTAACCCAGTATTAACAATCCCACTGCCTCCCTAACCCAGTATTAACAATCCCACTGTCTCCCTAACCCAGTATTAACAATCCCACTGCCTTCCTAACCCAGTATGAACAATCCCCCTGCCTTCCTAATCCATTCTTAACAATCCCATTGACTTCCTAACTCAGCATTAACAATCCCACTATCCTCCTAACCCTGTATTAACAATCCCACTGCCTTCCTAACCCAGTATTAACAATCCCACTATCCTCCTAACCCTGTATTAACAGTCCTACTGCCTTCCTAACCCAGTATTAACAATCCCACTATCCTCCTAACCCTGTATTAACAATCATACTGCCTTCCTAACCCAGTATTAACAATCCCACTATCCTCCTAACCGTGTATTAACAATCCCTCTGCCTTCCTAATCCATTATTAACAATCCCACTGCCTTCCTAATCCATTATTAACAATCCCACTGCCTTCCTAACCCAGTGTTAACAATCCCACTGCCGTCATAACCCAGCATCAACAATCCTACTGCCTTCCTAACCCAGTATTAACAATCCCACTGCCTCCCTAACCCAGTGTTAACAATCCTAATGCCTCCCTAACCCAGTATTAACAATCCCACTGCCTTCCTAACCCAGTATTAACAATCCCACTGCCTCCCTAACCCAGTATTAACAATCCCACTGCCTCCCTAACCCACTATTAACAATCCCACTGCCTCCCTAACCCAGTATTAACAATCCTACTGCCTTCCTAACCCAGTATTAATAATCCCACTGCCTTCCTAACCCGGTTTTAACAATCCCACTGCCTTCCTAACCAAGTATTAACAATCCCACTGCCTTCGTAACCTCCCTTCAGTTACTGCAGCACTGAATTCAATACTCCCAAACCATTCCAACCCCAATGTCCACCCCAGCCCAGCCCAACTTTCAGCCCAGCAAATAAACTGAAAATTTAATAAGAGAGTTGGATATGAACCGGCTTGTTTCCTACTGTGGGGCAATGCTTATCCGAGGTGGAAGTGAAGAAAATCCAGTCTCTGGCCTTCAGAATGGGTTGGTTATTCATTCCGCAACCCTAACATCCTTCACACAGATGAGGACATAAGAAAACCGGGCTGAAATGTGAGGTTGCCTTGAGTCAGGAACAGTTCTGCCACAAAGGCTTGCTATTGATAATCAAGTAGAGGTTGCTGTGTGGTTGAAGAGCACTGACTCTGCAAGCTCAAGATGGCTTCACTCCAACTTCCTTCGAGATCTGAGCCAATGGGAATTGAAAATGTTTACAAGTCACTGTGTGTGTATGTTGGAAAGTAAGGAATGCTTCTCCCCAGCATCGTATTGGGATCTGACACCAGGAATTGGAATCGACAAAGTAATCTTTGAGAGAAAGGGTTCATGAAGCTGTAACCTCTTTCAATCCCTTTAAGAAGCAATGCCTCCTGCAGGCTGACAAGGAACCAGGTACAATCGGCAAGTATCAAATCCTATTCTTGTGTTTGAACAGGATTTATGGGGCTGGAGAAATGTTCACCTCTTTGTGTCACTGCCTGCTGTGTACAGCTTGTTAATTCCTCCTGGTATCATCTATCTTGGAGGTTTACCAACTTCATTTCAGGGATACGTTCTGGTTTGTCCAGCTCACTCTGGTGGTACCACCTTTATCTGCACTCAGTTATTCACTGATCCCAACACGGGGGCAACAGTGGGTTTAAAAATTAGCTACTGTGCTCCTGGGCAACAGAGAGGGAAAGACAGCAAGAAGTCTCACAACACTAGGTTAAAGTCCAACTAGTTTATTTGGTAGCAAAAGCCACTAGCTTTCAGGCTTCTGACCCTTCATCAGGTAAGTGGAGAGTTCTGATCACAAACGGGACCCGAAAGCTAGTGGCTTTTGCTATCAAATAAACCTGTTGAATTTTAATCTGGTGTTGTGAGACTTCTTACTGTATTTTCTACAGTCCAACATCGGCATCTCCACAACAGAGAGGGAAGCAGCCTAGCAGAATTTCTTAAAGTCATAGTTTTAAACACATGAGTCTGTGATGCTGAGGGGATTAACTCTGCTTATAAAGGGGAACTATGGAATCTGGGAAAATTGTTTCTAAATTGTGCCAGACCCTCGTCCCAAAGTTTCCTGTGCATTTAGTGACTCCAGTTTGCTAAGATGCTGCCATAACCTAGGTGACTGCATAATCTCCTGTGCTGTAATGACTTTAATTCCATTACAGTTTGTTCCTGATTGAATGACACCCTTCAATTTGCTGCGACTTGTTGCTGCAAATAGATTATTTTTCCCAAGGTGCTAATTTCTCAGTACTGGAAGTTTTCTGACCTATAATCACCAAGAATAGTCAATCTGCCAAAATAAATCTCAACCCAAATAAACACAGAGGCTTCAGCACAGTGTTAAGTCTCCAGGATAAGTAAAGATCACCCATTACCATGACAAATTTTGGCAGGACCTGTGTGTCCGAAGGGACTGTATTTGCATACCAGAATTTGACGAAGCCAGTAATAAGGAGTTTTGTTTGAAAGTCAGTGTGCTTGATGTTATTGCAGATGTAACAGGACTCTGAGCTGAGGCTGATGACAGTGCGATGAAACTGTACAGAGCTGTCAGCTTAAAAAATCAATACATCTGTTTGCACAGTGCTGTTTGCAGTGAAGAGAATGCGAATCAATGTTTGGCTGGATTGTCTCCTTTTGCCCATTTCCCCCTCCCTTTCTGGAAGCTCCTGCCAGTGTAACATCAGGGGGGAGTGGATTATTCACCCAGTGTACTATGGGTGGGCTCTTGTTGAGGTGCCGGCGGTCTCTCTGTCAGCTTGGCGAGTTGGTGACTAACCCTTTCGGGAAGGGCCACCGAACCAATCAGGGGCAGGCCTTTAGGGCGGAAACCATGCTTACCAAATGCTGACAACCAATCAGAGGCTGATAGCTTCTGCACTCCACAGTGCCACTGAGGAAGTGGTGGCTACTGTTGGAATTACACCCTTCACTCCCCAGGGTCACAGAGTGACCCAGGCTATAAGTCTATAATGTGGGGAGGCTGTGGATGGGAATTACAGGCTGGTGGGCTGGCAGAAAGGGCACTGAATGACTTTGATCGATTGAATTGTTATGAACCTTGCATGGTAATAGCTCCACTTGGCGCTACAGGATGAGACCCTTAGTGGTCAGTCATTAGAACATAGAACATAGAACATTACAGCACAGAACAGGCCCTTCGGCCTTCGATGTTGCGCCGACCAATATAAAAAGCAATGCCCCTCCAAACTAAACCATTCCCTTCTCTTCCATATACTTATAAACTAACCTCTTAAACGCCACCAAACTTGGCGCATCTACAACTGCTGCAGGCAGGGCATTACACTCCCGAACCACCCTTTGGGTAAAGAACCTACCTCTGATATCCGTCCTATAACTATCACCCCTTAATTTAAAGCTGTGTCCCCTTGTGCTAGCCTTCTCCATCCTAGGAAAAAGGCTATCACTGTCCACCCTATCTAAACCTCTAATCATCTTATATGTTTCGATTAGGTCCCCGAACATGTGTATGTGTATTATTCATTGAAGGGCCTCAATTGAGGAGCAGGTGGGAATGTGAACTATGAGTCTTCCTGTCCAGAATGTATTTTGGATAGAAGAGGGGAAGGTGTATGGAATTCCAGGATATCCCGCATAACTAACTGCATTCTCTGTCTCCAAGCTCAGCACCACTGAGAGCAGAAGATTCTGGCCTTTGTGTGGGCTGAATGGACTGGACCATTCAATCATGGAGGACAGGGCAATGCAGCATTTCCACTCTTGGAGCAGCAGTTATTGGGTTATTAAACAGAGTGGATGTGTCAGTCTGTGTGTTGGTATGAGTGTTTGTTGGTGTGTTTGTGTGTGTGTGTGTGTGTGAAGGTGTGTCAGTGCTTGGTAAATGTGTATGAGGGTGCATCTGTGCATGGCGAGTGTGTGTGTGCATGGTGAGTGCAGTGTGTGTTGGTGTGATTGTGAGTTTTGCTTCAAGTGTGATTGTGAATGTGTGTTGGTGCGAATGTGCTGAGGCTCCATGTGTGTTTTGTGTGTGTTGAGAAAGTCATTGTGTGTGAGTGTACGCGTGTTGGTGTGTTTGTGTGATGGTATGAGTGTAGGTGTACGTGTTTGGGTGCATGACTGGGTGTCTATCTACATGTGTGGGTGTCAGTGTAAATGTGTATGTATTATTTTATGTGTTAATATGATGGTGTGAGTGTGGTGGGTATGTATTTATGTTTAGTAGGTGTGTGTAGATGTGAGTGTGAGGGAAGGTTCTTGGGAACGCACAAAAAGATGATCAGGAATTCATGGGAAGACTCTTAGGTATCCACGTGAAAATTCTTGGGAATACCTTTGAAGATCCTCGGATATCCACGTGAAGACTCTTGGGTATCTGCGTGAAGGCTCTTAGGTATCCAGGTGAATGCTATCTGGTATTCGTGTGCTGTGCAGTAAAAAAGATGTCTTACTTCATATAAGGCCTTTGTGACCTCAGTATGATCCAAAACACTTTACAGCCAAGATGTGTGGTCTCAGTAGAAATGGAGGAAGTCTGGCAGCCCATTTGTGCAGAGCAAGCTTCCACAAATGTTTTAATGACCTGCTATCGGTGCTTACTGACCAATGCTCTTGGAAGAACTCTCGACTCTTCTATGCAATGCAACCTTTTCTGCTGAGATGAAGAGAAATGTTCTGTAGAGAAGGAACAAGATCTGCAATGAACTTGCAATGCCTGTACTTAAATTTCAGAAGTAAGTCATTTTCTCTGCACCATTTCAGGATGTCCAGAGACATTAAGAGTGCCATTATGCAAGTTTTTTTCTTCAAGCAATTGTCTGCGATCAATCTATCATTGATCTGACTCTAATACCTTTGGTGCCAATGGTAATCACAGGCTTTTTGCAAAAGAATGCCTCACATGACTGCTCCCACTCCTGGTACAGAAGCAATGTGGTCAATAATTCAACAAGCAGTCAAAAGCTGCCTTCACATTAGAGAAATTTGCAGACAGCTACGAGAGCAAGATTTATAAAACCCTGGAGATGCCTACTCTATAATGCTGCACTAATAATGATTCACCTGATGAAGGAGCAGTGCTCTAAAAGCTTGTGCTAAAAATTAACCTGCTGGACTTTAACTTGGTGTTTTGAGACTTCTTACTATACTTTACTAAAACAGCAAAAAAATCACATAAACATTCATCTGTTAGTGTCCAAAGCAACTATTAAGGTGCATAGTTGTGACTGCTTGCATCAACATTTTGAAGGTGAGAAATTGTTGTTATATTTGCGCCAAGTTTGGTGGCGTTTAAGAGATAAGTAGATAAGTTTATGGACAAAAAGGGAATGGTTTAGGTTAGAGGGTCATTGCTTTTTCTTAATTGGTCGGCACAACATCGAAGGCCGAAGGGCCTGTTCTGCGCTGTAATGTTCTATGTTCTATATTCTATATCAGTGAACAATCATCTGTACGGAAATGCTTTAACATATTATAATTACTTGATTTTAAATGGATTAGCAATATCTGAAACAGTGTCCTGCAGCTAAGGGTTCATTCATTATTATCATTAAATATCATTTCATGGTATCATTGAGAAGTAGGAATAGGCATAGCTTAATTTTAGTTTTAATATTCAATGACCAGGAATTTTACCACTAACTCAATCAGGGTGACCGGAGGCAAGTGTGAAATCCACTCCTGCCTTCCATTGTACCCCTCCTCGGCGACTTCACTCTGCCTGGCCAATCAACAGTGTAAAATGCTGGTGGGAGACATGGGGGGGGGAAGTGGAATGGGGTTGAGCCTGCAGTTGTAGAGGGTGGGCATTGAGACAAGTGAGAATGCGGGTGGGTGGTTAGAAACAAGGTCTTTGAAGGTAGACAACTGTTGTGGAGCTGTAGGACTGTGTAAAGGATAGGAGATTGCCCATAGGAGATACCACAAGCTATCTCAAATGCAACTACAGACAGTTAACAGTGATATTCCTATGTTCAAATATCTTCTGGCTATTTTGTCTCTCCCCCCACCCCATGATTGTAAATGATTCAAAGACTCAGCGGTTTAGTCGATTGGCCTGTGTACAAAGAGTAAAAGTCCACAGACCACTGAAACCTCCCCTCAATTTTCAGCAGCAAGCTTTCAACTCACAAATGTACCTATCAGCTGAGATTTTGCCCCACGTTGCTATGACATTGGGATGCCTACCCAGCATTTTCTTCCACGATTGTGTGCCAGTCTAACTCAACCATATGTCTAATCATAGCACATTAAATTGTGACCAGCATATTCATTGCAGCCCAATCTCCAGCATTCTGTCTGTTCATCCTTAACAAGAAAAATCCTTTCAACATACATTCAACCTGCCTAGCTATCTGAGCGTTTTTCACAAGTCTGTCGCCTCTTTGAGATCAATATTATACTGACTCCGAACCAGACCTTTATATCTTCATCTTTCATGTTTGGGAGAAGGAACATTTGCCAAAAAAATATAAAAATAAAAAAGAATTGAGTTGAGTTAACCTTCACATCAAGAGTCTAGAGTAAAGTAAATAGAAACAGACAGGTGAGTGATTTTCCAGCATTGCTGTGCCTGCTGTTGATTCTGGAAATAGTGTGCCGGTCAAAAAGTAGATTTTGTGTCCCATGCCCAAATGGTTTGCAATCATCCTGGTACCTGTCTGCTAGTGCAAACTGGATTGTGCCCAGAAAGTGCACAAGGCTTATTAGCATATTTAAATATGCTTACCCATTCAATGCCGGATTCTCTGAGCTCCTGGAACCTTCCGATCCTTGGACATGGTCTTGTGCGGATCACCAGTGGTCTCCACCACTATAGATCACCAGGCATGATGGCCATACTGGTGGCAAGAATGCCCAGAGGCCATTGGAACTCCCAGGTGGTTGGGATCATGGCTGGGCAGTGCCCATCCTGCACACTGGCAGTGCTAGGGGCAGTGTCAAAGGGGTCGGCCTGAATGGGGCGGTAAGAGAGGGGGGGGGCAGGGTCATGATGGGGAGGGTGGGGGGAACAGGGCCATGGTGAGAAGTTTGTGAATGAAGGGGATATGTAGAAAGGGGATTCCTTTAGACGGACCCAATATTGTGAAGTTGGCGATCCATGTCATGGAGGTATGGGGGAACAGGTGGAGGTGCTGATGTCTGTGGGGGAGGGAGGAGGTGTACTGTGAGATCAGAATGCTGTGTCAAAACAGTGCCCAATGTTCTGCAGCCAACATGTTTAACCCTCCCAGAAGCTGCGCACCACTCACCCAAAAAATAACATGACATACGTCTGTCCACTCCAAACAGAGTAAGAAGTCTGACAACACCAGGTTTAAGTCCAACTGACTTTAACCTGCTGTTGTCAGACTTCTTACTGTGTTTTACCCCAGTCCCAAGCTGGCATCTCCACATCACGCCAAACAGATCAGTGTGGATTGCCTTGGTTTTCCTGCCATCGTGAGACTTTGAATTTTTTTGGTATGATCATCCCGTAATTCCAAATGGACATAAAAACAGGAGAGAATCACACCTATTCTTTTGGGCGAGCTCCCAGAAGTAATCATACTGCAATGAGAAAGAAAAGAGCTGGAGTGTGACTCTGATCAGCAGGGGGAGTGGGCTGGATCTATTCACACCAGGAAGCAGCTACCGAGCTCTAAGGGTACCATTGCACAGGTACCCCGATCTCCCAGTTCACTTTGTACAGATCTATCACTCCCCATTGATCCACAGACATCACCCCCCAGCCACTGATTATTTCCCCTTCCAGTGCAGAGTAACCACTTCTCTCCCTCTGGCCCTCATGAGATTCCCCCACCTCCTCATCATTGCCTCTCCCCTTATTATGGATCTGCCCCTTCAGACCCTGCCCCCTCTCCTCAGGTCCCATCCCCTTGACAATGCCCTGTACCTGTTGGGCAATGCCAAGGTGCAAGGGGCACTGCCTGATCCTGCCCCCAATCATCCTTGGGGTTTCAATAGCCTCCATTCCCACTGGTGAGACCACCCCAACCAATGAGGACCATCTGATCCCCATTGATTGGGAACAAACAGGATCCTAGATGGTGAGGACCTGGTCAAGGACAAGCTGGAGGAGGCTAACATTGAGGTCTGAAATAGATGAAGCCTCTAAACCAGTGATATATAGACAGGGCTCTTTCGGAAGGTAAGTATTGGATTTTTGAAAAGGAGCAATAGTTGAAGTATTTAGCATTTCAGTTGGGGGTTGAGAACACAGGTAATTCAATTATAGATAGCTCCAGGGACCAGCTCTCGCAAGAAAGAAACAGATTACTCAGGGAGGTGATTAGTAAATGAAATCAAGAGATTCCTATTCTACCACAGACCTTTGTTATACCACTAGGTACTTATGTTTAGAGGAATCAATACCTGCAGTGTATCTTAAAGGTGAAATCCTAATGTTAATATACAAGCCCTTAAATTACATCTTCAAAGAGAAACTGGAAAGCTAAATGAACCTGTGATTAAATTAAACCTTAAACAGTAATTAATTAAGATCCTTAAATCTCTTAAACCTCTTGTTAATAAAGATTTTAAAACACCAAACTAATGATTATTTAAAACATATACCAGAGGCATAACCCTAAATTATCAATTAATTTAGTCTATACTAATTTTATATTAGATTTGAGTGAAGGTTGATTTGTAAATGGAGCCATCTTTCTGGAATTTGACATTGAATTGCGACAGCACTGCCTTTGAAGAGAGCCGATTAGATCGAGTTCTATATGTAGGAATTGAAATATATTTTAAGATACATCTGAAAGGAAAGAATTATTTACCAATAACTGCGGCAGATTCCTGCCAGTGGGAATGCTTTCCCGAGTGTGGAGATGTGGGGAATGGTAGGAGCTGGGCAGCTGCTTGTCGATTCGGTGTACATCACTGTGTGAAACTGCTCATTCAACCTGGGAGAGCTTCATTCCAAAGTCAAATCTGATGCAAGTAATGGATAATGGGAGTCCAATTAAATTCCCATTTCTGGGTCTGTTTCAGCCAATTCCGTTCATTTAAAATCAACATGGTTATCATCAGTTGAGAAGGGTACCTTCACAAATGCATTTTTCATGCGTTTTAGTGTCGCTCAGTTAGCAAGCCGTGGTGATGACTGAATGATGGTAATGTGGCTCACATGTAACGCCACAAGTGCTGTGTTGCCCGGGCACAATGAAATTTTCTTATCAGATAACACAATCGTCAGCTCGATTGGGAGATTTTCTGGCACTCTCAGTAGGTCTGTCTTGGTGAAATGACAGAGCAACACCATGATATATCAGTAAAACAGCACTGACTTTAGGTAATCGAGTGACATTGTGGTGTAGGGGAAGGGGCACAGGGTGCTCTAAAAGAGGGGAGAGGAACCGAGCAAGTGAGGAACTAGTGCACCAGAAACAGGTTGAGGTAGGAAACGATAATTTGAATGGGAGGCAGCACAAAAAGGATGTCATAGACATATTTTGTTTTAGAGCAACACAGCACGGGAAACAGGCCCTTCGGCCCAACGAGCCCGTGCCGCCGTCATAACTATATAGTAGCAATTCCATTATCCTATTATAGATTTAGGTTATTCCTAATATGGAAGACTCTCACTATAGGGACAATTTGTTTCCCAATCAGCCTAAGAGCGAATTTTTTGGGTTGTGGGAGGAAACCGGAGTGCCCGGAGAAAACCCACGCAACCACGGGGAGAACGCGCAAACTCCCGCAGACACCGTCCCAATTCCAAGTGTCTGCACAGCCACATCGATAGTCTCTGAGCTGTCATGGTGCCCTTCAGGTGGTCCACATAAAGCACTCATTTACGACATGAAGTACCAGGCAACCCATGAATCAACATCCAAGAGCTGTACTCGCACCACCTGCCGAATGCATGCTCAATGTTGGTCAAGTATGGACCGAATTACCTGTGGGAAAAAAGCCGTAGTTTAACAGTTATGTTAAACATAAACAATATGATAGATTGTGCCCTTTAAATTGTGTTGTTTGTCAGGAAGTAGATGCTACACTTGTTATTTCTTTTCAGGCAATAGCTTCCACAATGATTTAAACGGAGCTCTCCAAGCTTGCTGCTGAATTTAGTCAGGGCACAGTATTCAATGATGTCAATCACTGATTGGGAGGCACCACAGCTGCAGATTTTGGTAGTTGAAGAAGGTCCCATGTTGGTAGACAGGTCAAAACTGAGCAAATGGACTGTCGTGATGAGGAAATGGATTTTAATGGTGGCGTGTTGGTTCCGTTCTTGCTGCCACAAAGTCTCTGCTGTCATTCCTGGGCATGGTGGTATTAGCCATACAGGTTGGCATGATGGGAGGCAGGCAGCAGGTGGATTGGTAAACTCCTTATATAGCAGCAGGCTTGTGTTGATGTAAATCTTCTCCAGAAGCTTTTTTGTTGGAATTTCCCACTTTATGGGAGAGGGCAGAATGTTGTTCAGAACAGGGAGCCAGGGGAGTTGATCAGAAGGTGCATGAGATGATATCCGTGTGTACCTACAAGACTGGTATGGGATGAATTGTACCATACCGATGCTCAATACAAGTAGACCATGGCAAAAGCTGAGATTCTTAAGGGTTTAGCATCTGCACCTCACGAAGAGCCTGAACGTTTGCTAAGGAGGTTGTGTAATGTTTTGATCTTTGCTGCTGTGTTGTTCAGCAGCTCTTTGTATGTCAGTATTCGGTAAAAGAAATCACCAAGATAAACAAAATGCCTTTTGTGATTCAAGTTTTTGCCATTTAGAGAGATGTTGAATTCTGTCCTGGAGCTGGATTTGTGAAGGAGGAATATACTTGAGGCTGTTTTTTGTTGGGATAAAAGCTTGCAATAGTTGCCAGCTTTGTAACATCGCTGTTCAGCATTGCCTATTGTTTAGAAAATATCTTGAGTCTGAGAGACACAGCAGTTATTGTCAGTTTGCTGAACTTCCAAGGCAGCACTGGAAGCAGATCATTGATATAGAGATAAAAGGATTGGGGCTATAACAGATTCCTGGGGAAGCCCATTTTATTATTTGCTTATCTCATAATTTTAAGACAGAGAGACAGATAAATTCTTGGCCAAAAGACAGAGACACATTGTAGGGGGTAGGTGGGAATGCAAAGTTGTGCCAAAAGCAGATCAGTCATGGTTTTATAGAATGACAGAGCAAAAGCCATACCAAGTTGTGATACAACCAGAAAGAATGCTTTCAACTGTACATCCGTAAAGATTGGTGAGAGTTGCAGCAGACATGCCAAATTTCCTCAATCTTCTGAGAAAGTAAAGGTGTTGGTGTGCTTTCTTAACTATAGTGTCAGCACGGAGGGACTAGACAAGGTGTTGGTGATCTGGACACCTAACAACCTGAAGCTCTAGACTATTAGACTAGACTAATTTGTCCACATTGATATAGACAGGGACGTGTTCTTCACTATGCTTCCTGAACTCGATGACTATCTCCTTCATTTTATTAGCATTGGGGAAAAGCTTATTGTCATCGCACCAGTTCGCCAGATTCTTTATCTCATTCCTGCACTCTGTCTTGTCATTATTTAAGATCCAACCCACTATGGTGGTGTCATCAGCCAACTTGAAAAATTAAGTTGGAGGAGAATTTGGCCCCACAGTCATATGTGTATAATGAGTATTGTAAGGAGCTGAGGACACAGCCTTGTTGGCACTGGTGTTGAAGGTGATTGTGAAGGAGGTATCATTGCCTATCCTTACTAATTATGGCCTGTGAAGTTAGCAAGTTCAGGATCCAGTCACAGAGGGGGGTGCCAAGCCCCAGGCCACAGAGTTGGAGATGAGTTTTGTAATAATAATAGCATTGAAGGTTAAGCTGCAGTCAATAAATAGGAATCTGACATAGTGTCTTTGTTATGTATGTACTCCAGGGCTGAGTGCAGGGCCAGGGAGTTTATATCTGCTGTTTGGGATATGAACAGTGTGAAACACTCAGAAGATACAAAATTCTTGAACTGCATTCAGGAGAATTGTTTTAACCAGTATGTAAAATCCCAATAAGAGGAAGTGCAATTCTAGATGTAGTCTTGGGCAAACAAAGCATCCCAAGTGGATGAAGTACCATTATGGAAATACTGGCCGAGATTCTGTGGTCTCCCTGTGACATATTTCTCCATGGAAGATGGCAGCCCGGTATTGGCTGCAACGGGAATCTCCTAGTCTTGCTGCTATCAATGGGATTTTCCAATGAATCCGCCCCATCTCACCAGGAAATCCATGGTGGGAGTGTGTCATCAATGGGACCGTAAGATCACCTTGACATGTATAGCTGAAACACCTTACCCACTGACTATAATAGAGATAACATTATCATGGAAAAAGACAAAGATATAACAGGAATAAAGGTTTTACATTGGGGGAAAGTCAATTTTACAAAGATGAGTAGTGAATTGGTGAAAGTGGAGCAGATATAGCTACTAGGAAAGAAAACAGTGTCAAATCAGTGGTAAGTGATTAAAAGCAAGATTCTATTGGGTGCAGTGGAGACATTTCCCCACACAAGAATAGGGCGGTACTGCCAAATCTAGAGCCCCCTAAACATCCAGAAGCACACAGGGTAAGACAAAGCAGCAAAAGAAAATTTAATGACAGTTACAAAATGTTTAACATTGTCGAAAGTCGAGAGGAGTACAGGAAGTACAGCGTAGAAGTAAAAAAGAAACTTAGAACAGCAATGAGGAGATACAAAAAAAAATCAACAGGTAAATTCAGAAAACCTAAAGATGTTTTACCAGTGCATTAAGAGCAAGAGAATAACTAAGGAATAGTACTGATGTTCATGGTAGATGTGGGCAAGATTCTCAATGAGTATTTTCTCTTTGTCTTCACTTAGGAGAGGGATGATGAAGACATTCTAGGTAAGAAGGGGGAGGGTGAAATATTAGATACATTAAACACGATGAGAATGGAAGTACTGGAGGGACTGACATCCTTGAAGTGGACAAATCACTAGGGCCAGATGACCTATCAGAGTCCCCTAGTCCAGTTCAATAAAGCATTGACCTATCAAAACCCCCTAGTACAGAAAGATAAACCACTGACCAATCCAGAAATACTCACGTAATTAAATCACTGCCCATTCAGGGCCACTTTATAGAGTTGAGTAACAATGGGGATATTGGCACTCCTGGGGGACTCTAGTCTAGAGTATTTCAAGGTACGGCACATTACTGTACACAGGGAAACATAGCAAAGTTTAGAAATAGAGTTATCATTGGAGATCTAATAGTGGGGGTGTGAGATAGAAAGTTATTTCTGCACAGTGTGTTGCCTTTCTGACACCAGAGTGTAGATGGGCGGGAGGGCTGGGGGCTTCTTCTCAAAGCTATGTATAGCTACTAAAGTGAATACAAAGATTTAAAATGCAGTGTACTGATGTTGAAGATATGACTTTATTTAACCAAACAATCGAATGGGAAAATGATATGAGGAAGCTCTGCACCTAAGATATAGAATGTGGGCAGCCAGATATCAGTCTGAAGAACAATATCCCTGTGAAGACAATTATAGATTTCCAAGATCATATTGCCCACTTTTCTTTAATATTTACAGGCATTATCCAGTAAACATTAATAAAAATCAGTCAATAATCATCCTGCCATTAACTCCAGCCAATAACAATACACATCATGATTTAATGGGATTCCATCTGTTATTAATTTACAGATGTTATCTCCCTTCTGTTGCCCAGCAACATGAGATGCTGGACAGTGAACTGATTCCCACCGAACTGAACCCAAGTGACTGTCATCGGACCCTGAGAAATTCCTAGTGTCTGCTCACTGCCTGCTTAGCTCTCGGAGTTGTATGACTCTATTCATAAGGCTAGCATTGGTAACCATCTTGTTCATGATAGCATTACTGCTTTCAGTGAATCTACTGTACCTTCCCTCTCTCTGTATTTTATCATTGGCTGAATTTTTACAAAATGTAACCAAAAGGAAAACATACCAATCTCGTAAATTCAAAACACGTGTTTTAAATGAGAAATATTTGTTAATTATGCAGAGCTGTCTTCTATGACAACAACCCTAGCTGGTTTGCGTCTCCATAATCCAAGATCATTCATTCTAAAAGTTAGTGTCATGTTAATGTATCTAAATCTATGGTTATGTGTTTATTAGTTTAATTCACCCCCCTACACAGGGTAAAGAACATCACTCAGAGCATTTTCAAAGGGGAAAGGAACAAGCAGGGATTGTGATTCATATGGGAACCAATGATGTAAGAAGGGCAAGTCTTGAGATTGCATAGTAAGAGTTTGAGTAACTAAGAAAGAAGTTAAAAAGCAGGGTTTCCAAGGTATTGGTGACTGGAAAATCGTGCAGGAAAGGGGAATTAAATTTCCTGTGGCATTTGGACCAGTTCTGGAGAAGAATGTAAGCTGTTCAAGATGAACTGTTGCACCTTTACGGAGCTGGGACCAATTTTTTCATAGGAAGGTAAATGGTAATGTGGGAGAAGGTGTAAAATAATGTGACGGGGGATGGTTACAGGGATGAAACATTGGAAAGGAGAAATAAGGTGCAAGGAGGAAAGTGAGACACCAGAGTAAAGAATAGTTCCGAATGGGAGGGATCAGGCAGAGCATAAAGCCTATAACGGATGAAAATTGCAGAGGCTCTGGGCACATTCTTCCAACCTGCCTTTGATATCAAGTTTGTGCAAGAGGACGGGGAGATTACAAATGTTACAAGCTCTGTTTAAAAAGTAGAGTAATATTACCCCATTTGGACCCTTTACAGTATATCGCACTCATTAGGGCCCTTTTATATTGTATAGTAAATCATCCCCATCAGAACATTCAATATAGCACAGTAAACCATTCAGCCATCAGTACACTCTATAAGTACAGTAAATCACTTGCTGTCCATTATATAACGCAGTAAATCACTGCCTTTTCACATATATGCTGAAAAGCACTGACCCATCAAGACCATTCTGTAGTGCTGTAAATTATCAACTCATTAGGGCCCTTTATATAGTACATTAAATCCCTAACATATCAGCACCCTTCATACAGTCAATGAATTTACTGTCTCCTAATCTAATAACAGGTACAATATTTCAGTGACCCATCAGGACCCGTTTATAGTGCAGTAAATCACCAACCTTAAATGAGAATAGTTTAACTTTTTTTTTTGCATTTCAACTTACCTCTACACCTGAATTCAGGAAAGAATGGTAACTCTGACAGAACATTTGCCTTTGGTGCTGACAGGGAGAATGAGAAACTGGAAGGAGGTATTAGGAGGCAGCAGTGGAGAGGAATCTGCTGTGGTTTGTATGTTGTTAAATGGTACAGAAAAGCCTATTTGTACATTGAGTGTTATATAAGAACTCAGTGAAGAGTGTGCACATTTCAAATGCATTTTTATTACTGAAGTATGCTATCAGCTTTTATGTCACTGTTATTTTGGTCTTCTGGTTAGGAGAATGGTCTATAATGAATAAGATTGCCCTACTAAAATTATGCTGACAGCAAGTTTTGAAATTGCAAGTCAGTTCCACTACATTACACTGATGTTGGTGCTAACCTTCCATATACTGTCAACACTGCATATAGAATTCCTGATAGCTTTCTCTTCGATGATGTTCGAATTACTTCTGAGGCTGTACATTGCAGGGGAAATACTTTTTGAACTAAGTAACAAACCTGCCCAAGAGTTCTGAGTCTGTTCAAGTCAAGCTTCTTGTTTCACTGCTATAGAGAGATCTTTAACCTGCTCAGGTATAGGGGTGGCCACTCATTCATCTCATTGCAGTTCAAGGGATGCTGCTGCAGTAAAATCTTCACTCACAACAAAGTGAGCACATTTCAAAGAAATTCATTGCATGTGAAAACTTCTGGGACATCCTGAGAGATGTGACATGAATGTATCTAGTTAACTGCACTCCAGAATAAAGACAAAATATCCTCAGCAGATCAGTTAGGAATTTGAGCCCATTCCAATCAATGGGCTTTGTGCAGTTTGGGGATATTCTGGTTTTAAAGTTTGGAGCTGGTCACTGTCCCTTGGAAGGAGCGAACTTTAGTGGTTACCCACTAGAATGAGCATTGCTTCCTCACAGTGCCAGGAATCCAGGTTTGATTCCGGCCTTGGGTGACTGTATGGAGTTTGCATGTTCTCTTCGTGTTTGCATGGGTTTCCTTTCAGTGCTCCGGTTTCCACCAACAGTTCAAATATGTGCAGATTAGGTGGATTGGCCGTACTAACTTATCCCTCAGTGACCCAGGATGTGTGTATCAGATGGATTGGCCATGGTAAGTGAACGGGGTTATGGGGATAGGGCAGAAGGGAAGGCCTTGGTAAGATGCCCTTTTGGAGAGTTGGTGGAAACTTGATGGGCCAAATGACCTCTTTCTGCACTGTAGGGATTTTATGGTTCTATTATATGGTCTAGAATTCCAAAAGTAACTTATAGAATCATAGAGGTTTACAGCATGGAAACAGGCCCTTCGGCCCAACTTGTGTTTTATAGGTATTATTTTAGCAGAGAGGTATCATGAACAAAAATAAATCCATTCAAAGATTTCACTGTAATTTTGTAAATTTTGTAAATTGGCTGCACAAATCCCAGACTCTGGTTTTTAACTTTCCGACCTCATGCACAGTGAGGGTCACTAACAGTGGGTTTCAGTAACTTGTTTGGCCATGACTTTCAACTTAACCATTCTACTTGTATTTGACTTCCAGGTTTTCCAACCATGATGATAACTCGCATCGATCTATTTTAGCTCCATCATTTAGAGAGGTCTTGCATGAATGAGAATCAAAGCATTGTAGAGGTGTTTAGACATAGCCAGAAACTGGATGAACGATGTTGCAAGGCAACACCACATTTCACTGACGCCTGTCTAGAGATGATGCTGCAGCTTGTCAGGAACCATAGGGAAATCCTTTCTCTGGTGCAGAGAGAAATAAGTTGTTATAGATGGTGATATGAAGTAATGAGAAGGTATGCTTGCAAAAACCTCTATATAATGAAGGACAGGGCACCAATTCACTCATTCATAGCCAGTGGGTGGGAAATCTAGCATTTAACCGCTTGTTTAACATGTCTGGAGAATTATGTATTTGAACTTACTGGTTTTATTGTTCATCAAAGGCTCTTAGGGCCTTTCCATTAAATATACTCTTCCTCTCAAAATATATTCCTCCCAAAGTCTATGACTTCATTCTAACTCTCATTAAGTAGCGATTGTTGCCAGTCCATCTTTCATTGTCTGTGTGAAGTCCTCCTTATTGTTTTGTAAAATTCCTTGACTGCTTTGTCATGGGGAACTGTTTCTAAAATCAAACCTAAATCAATCAAGGTTGAACCAGTAATAAAGGTGGAGACTGAGAACCCTTCTGGTTTACTCTGACATGTAAAGTCGAGCTTGAGGTGAGTAGCATGATCCGCAACTGACCCTGCGCCGGTTCCTCCTTTTCCAAGGCCCAAAAATGCCCATGACTGGGACTGCGCCCCAAAATGGTCACAAAGGCCATTTAAATGCATGAATTTCAATTTACTTAATGGGCTGCACACCTATCTTTACCGGCACTTTCCCCTTTACCACTGTGTTCGCCAATCTGGAGTCAGTCTGAAACAGACATGCTCCCTGTAAGTCCGATTCGGGAACTCCATCAGTGAGTGTTAGTGAGGAGGTAAGTGCTGAGCATCTGACAGCTCTCTGCTGCTTACCGGAGTCCTTTTGTTACAGTTATTTTGTTTCTCTGGTCAGTGGGGACTCTGTGAGTGTATGTGGAGGGGTAGTGGCTGTTGCTCTGTATGGTGTCAATGTCCAATTGACAGCACAGGCCCTGGTCTCAGCACTAACCTTGGGTCTTGCAATACTGCTGGGTCCTAGTGCATGTAGTTCACTCCTAACTGAAGGATGTGCACAAAGCCCTTGCAAATTCCACTGCTGCAGCCTCTCAACTTTGCAAGGAGCTGTGATTATGAGGAGCACGTGGCTGGGGGAACTGGGGGGTGTGTCTCCGATTCTGAGGGACACGTGGGTGAGGGAATGGGCAGTATAGACAGTGACTGTTGATGGACTTGGGGCAAGCGGCGTTCCTTAACCTCCACATGTGTTCTTCTCCATCTCTAAACAAACCACCCCCCCCCCCCACCATGATCCCCTTCAGAATAACAAGATAGCTTTTGTGATGCAACCAATTCATCTTACTGTTCTTTTGGTTACTGCTGGAGTTGAGGAGGAGGAAAAGGAAAAATTGCAGGCACAGGAAGCCCAAGCCTTACCATTTCCAGGATCAGAGGGAAAGGATAGGACTGAAGGTTGGGGGTGTCTCCCACTGCTCTTCAGAACTGGGCCAATGTCTCTACAAATGGATGTGGACCTTGTAACTTGACTGCTTTGACTTGGCTGCCTCTGCCTGTGTCTCTGCCTCTCCCTATGTCTCTGTCTCTGCCTGTGTCTCTGCTGCTGTCTCTTACTCTGCATCTGCCCCTGGCTCTGCCTGTGTCTCTTTCTTTGGCTCTGCCTCACCCTCTGCCTCTGTTTCTTGTTCTGCCTGTGTCTCTGTCTCTGTCTCTGGCTTGGCCTCACCCTCTGTGTCTCTGTCTCTGTCTCTGCCTCTGCGCCTCTGCCTGCTGCCTGAGTTGACAGGCCCATCCTCTCCTTTGCCAGATGACAACCCCATTGGCTGGCACTCCATGGGGCTTAGGAGGCAGGATTGTGATGTAGGGAAATCCTTTGACTCCCAATTCCCATCTCAAACATGAAAATCCAGCTGAATACATCCATTTGTGAAATATCTCTTCAATGGTGTCAGCTTTGCCTCAGTCCAGAAGCCTCCAAACATTATCAAAGGCTGACAGTCCTGAGCAACACTGAGGAAGTGCTACACAGTCAGAGGGCAATGGCTTTTGGCTAGAAGAGGTTCATCTATCTGAACAGGTTCTCATGAAATGCTTTACTACATTGAAATATTACATAAATTCATTCTTGTCAATGTTAAAGAATCCATGGCATTACTTAAAAAAAAACAGGGTGTTCTAGAGTTTTGGCTAACTTTAATCCCTCACCAAATAGATTCTGACAAAGAGTCAAAGTACTTGAAACGTTAACTCTGTTTCCCTCATGATAGATGTTAGCAAACCTGCTGAGTTCTTCCAGCATCCTCTGTTTTTGTTTCAGATTCCACTAATTTCCCTAAATAGATGATTTGGTCGCTTATCTCATCGTGGGACCTCGCTGTGTGCAAATTGGCAGTTGTATTTGCCTACAACCATGGCAACACTTAGGAAACACTTCACAGGGCTCAGAGTTTCCCAGAAAATGCTTCAGGGTATGACTACAGTAAAAATACAAGTTTACTTTCTGCCTCTAGAGTTGGATTTGTCCCCGGATTCCCCGAATAGATATGTTTTAATGTGCAAACCCAAAGGAAAGGCAGGACTGCAAAAATCAGCTGTGGGGGTGTGGAGAATGTGAACGAAAGGTGATGCATTTCACATGTCACGGAGACAACTGTGTGAGACCATTTACATTAACAACCGTGACACAATGGAATGTGATTTATGAAGTCCATTGTAATCTGTTCCTGAAGGAGCTGCTGAAAACTTTAATAGAAAGTGAGAGAAAGCACTATCAGCAAATGGAATGGGGAAATTTGGACTCCCAGAGCAGTCCCTTCCTTTCCCAGGTGTCGGCTTATCACAATCTAACAACTGGCACCACATCAGTCGGCACTAGAGGTTTTCACTTGACCTGGCTGACCTTTCTGCTGCAGGCAATGCGGCCTAAATGGATTTAATGTAACTGAACTGTTCAAAACCTCCCAAGAATAAAGGATGAAGAAACTTAGTTGGGGGCGGCTGAGGTGGTGGTGGGGGGGGGACGACAAACCTTTGGATGTTACTGATAGATTCAGTATAAATTTCAGCTGCTGTGATAGATTAGATTTTTGTATGTATTCGTGAGTGTGTGAGAGAGAGATAGAGAGAAGATTCGAAGGGGGACAGCCTGGTGCAGAAAGCTTCCCGTGGCCCTGATTATTGTAAGTTTAATTTCTGTCCTTCACTCACTTTGGAATGATCTCCTTAACTGTGCCCACTGCCCACCACCCCCCTCCCTTTGTTGCCTCTGTCTGCTGTTTTAAAACCTCTTCAAAGTTCACTGTCTGGGCATGTCACCCAATTCTTTCCAGATACTTTTAAAAATTCATTCATGCAATTGCGCGTTGCTAGCTAGGCCAGCAACTTTTGCCCATCCCTAATTGCCCTTCGACTGAGTGGCTTTCTAGGTCATTTCAGAGGGCACTCAAGAGACAGATGCATACGCCTGGTTGTCTGTTTCTGCTGTGTGATGGACATTGGGTTGTTTATTGTGTAGAATTGAAACAATGGTGTAGTATCCAGACACCCAGTATATTTGTCCAGAAACCCAGATTCAAATGTCAACTGGATGGTAAAATTTGAATCCAATAAAAATCTGTAATTAAAAATCTAATGATGACCATGAAACCATTGTCAATTGTCATAAAAATCCATCTGGTTCACTAATATCCTTACTTAGTCTGGCCTACATGTGACTCCAGACACACAGCAATGTGGTTGACTCCTCAAACCCTTCAGCGATAGGAAATAAATGCTGAGCCAGCCAGCAATGTCTATGTTCCAATGAATAAAAAAGAATTTTATGTAACTCAAAAATTTCTTGTCGATTTACGCAGTCTGCCAACCACCACACTATCTCATCTTTCCTGGAATGGGTGACAAGAATGAATTCCAGTATTGTGGAACCAAAAAATCCTTATAGTCAGAAAGACACCACCAACCCTCCCTTCCACCACCAACCCTCCCTTCCACCACAACCACCACCACCACCACCACCACCCATCCCCGAGTCTGCACCGATTCCCCAGAACAGCACTCTGCTTAGGATCACTCCCCTGTTCCTTTCCTGCAATTCCATGCATTGATCATGGCCTGTCCACTTAACCGACATATCTTTAGAAAGGAACCAGAGCACACCCATGTAGACACAGAGAGACCATATAAGCCTTTGTGAATGTGACAATTTCCACTCATCCAACTTTATGGGATTGATAGAGTAAACAGGGTTAAGCTTTTTCCTAAGATGGACTCAAATAGCACGAGGGGTCACGGGCTTAGGGGGAGGGGGGTAAGGTATAATTTGGATGCTAGAGGGAGTTTTTTCACTCAGGGTGGTGGGGGTATGGAATGCGCTGCCAAGTAAAGTGGTGGAGGTAGGTACTCTGGAGTTATTTAAGAAATACTTAGATGGGCACATGAACAGAATGGGAATGGAGGGGTATAGAAAACTGATTTAAAATAGGGATCGTGAGCCTTGGGAGTCCCTGGGAAGTGTGTAAATAGATGATGATATTGATGTATTTGTTTTTATCATACAGGTGCTTTGGTCCACCTTGTTGTTTAACGAGGGGCATACACGCGATGGGTCGTGAGAGACTGCTCTTGGATCTTTTCGAGAGTATCCTAGCTTCACGTTGTTAGTGTAGCTTGACCTGGACCATCTGATGGGCAACACGACAGCTCAGTGACTATCGCTGTGTTGTGCGGTACATGGATTTGGGCCTGTGTCTGTGGGAGTTTGCGCATTCTCCCCGTGCTTGCGTGGGTTTTCTCCGGGAGCTCGGTTCTCCCACATCCCAAAGATGTGCTCTTAGGCTAACTGGCAAAACAAATTCTCCCTAAATTGTCTCAAATTTGGTTTTTAATCCATAGATCTATAAACATAGACAGGGATTGCGAGTAGAGATGGGAACATCGGGGTGGCGGTGCGGGCTCGTGGGCCGAAGGGCCTGTTTCCCGTGCTGTTTTGTTCTTTGTTCTTTGTATGTCACAGCTCAACAGCACTGTATGATTACGCTAGTGTAATGCCAGAACATGTCAAGTAAATAGACACATACTCCAAAAAAAAAGCATTATATTGCACCTTCCAGAATCATAGGAAGATCCCAAAGAACTTTACAGCCAATCAAGTATTTCTGAAGTGCAGTCACTGTTGGAAATTAACTAATTTGCACACAGCAATCTCCGATAAACAGCAATATGATAATCTGTTTTATTGATGTGGCTTAAGGGATAAATAGTGGCTAGGAACCCGAGCATAACTCTCCCATTCTTCTTTGCCTTGGGATCTTGGATAGCCATTTGAGGAGGCAAACTGGGGTTTCCATTTAACAGTTCAACCAACAAACAAACACCTGTGACAGTGTAGCACTCCCTGAGTAATGTACTGGAGTGTCAACCTTGAGCTTTTGTACTTCAGCCTCTGGAGTAGATTTGAGCTCACAACCTTCAAACTGTCAAGTAGAAGACCTGCCAGCTGAGGCACGGTTTATACTGTAAGAGATTAATAACCTTTGCACCTTTCCCTAGTTAAGAAAATAAATGATCAGAAACCCATATATATTATCACAGAATCACTACAGCAGAGTGGAGCCTGTTTACATATTGCCTAACAGCTGGTATATTGTCCGGCTATGCCATACTTTGTGCACTACTTCATGTTGTGATTCAATGCTACTGTTAATAATCTGTCTCTCTCTTGCAACCTTTCTGCACACGCTCAGAAATGGTCTGTTTCTGTAGCCAACTATTTCTGGAAAAGGTCACTAATCTGTCACCAGGGACTTATAGCTTGAGGGGCATTACCCCACGTGAAGCACAGCCATACTCACAGACACAGGCACACACTTTAATGCACTATCATTCTGTCCATGGCTAATTTTCAGCCCCTACACAGAGTCATTCGAATGTTACAGCAGACAAAAGAGATGTTCAACCAAGCTGACAACAGGGGAGGTGATGTATCCTCAGACACAAAATCCAGAAACTCTGATATCCAAATTTGAATCCCATCACAACAGATTGTGAAACTTGAATTCAGTATAAATCTGGAACTAAAAATCTAACAATGAATAATCATCCTGAAATGTTGGTCATTAAAACCTAACTGGTTCACTGGGAAGGAATCTACCATCCTTACCCGCTCTGGCCTATATGTGACTCCAAAGTGACCTAGTGACACAGGCAATAATTCATTTTCCAGCCAGTGATGCCACATCCAATAAATTAAAATAACTAAATGTGAGAACACATACTTTTAAACAATCATTCCTATGATTCATTCCTATACTTCCCTTTCTTACAGAGGCAAAGCAATCACAAAATAGTGTATTTGAAAGCCTTCCCTCCATAAACATACCTCCAACTGCTCAAGTGATCAACAAACAATTCTTATCTGATCTCTTTGTGATCTAACCATTCACTGAAAGAACTCAAAGTAACTACTATATTGTATTCAACACACATCATATTTCACATGGCATTGTGCAATATTTCCTCTTTCCCTTCACAGCTATGGCTCAATAGAAGCATTTTTGCCTCCGTCAGAGGGTCCAAGACCCATTGTAGAAACCTGAGAAAAGCACCTATCTTGAATCTCAAATGCATCACGGAGAGTGAAATGTTAGTCAGCTTTGTGGTATTTCAGGTGATTTAATTTAACATAGGACATAGAAACACAAAACAGTACAGCACAGTACAAGCCCTTTGGCCCTTGATGTTGTGCCGAACTTTGTCCAAAACCAAGATCAAGCTATCCCACTCTCTATCATTCTGGTGTGCTCCACGTGCCTATCCAATAACCGCTTGAAAGTTCCTAAAGTATCCGACTCTACTATCACAGCCGGCAGTCTATTTCACACCTCAACCACTCTCTGAGTAAAGAACCTACCTCCGACATCCCTCCTATATCTCCCACCATGAACCTTATAGTTATGCTCCCCTAGTAACAGCTACATCCACCCAAGGAAATAGTCTCTGAACGTCTGCTCCATCTATCTCCCTCATCATCTTATAAACCTCTGTTAAGTCACCACATATCCTCCTCTACTCTAAAGAGAAAAGCACCAGCTCCCTCAACCTTTCCTCATAAGATCTATCCTCCAAACCAGGCAGCATCTTGGTAAATCTCCTCTGCACTCTCTCCAGTGCTTCCACATCCTTCTTATAATGAGGTGACCAGAACTGCACACAATATTCCAAATGTGGTCTCACCAATGTCCGGTATAATTACAGCATAACCCCATTGGCTCTAAAACTCAAACCCCCTGGTAATAGACACTAGCACACTATAAGCCTTCTTCACAGCACTAACCACTTGAGTGGCAACCTTCAGAGATCTGAGGATATGAACCTCAAATCTCTCTGTTCCTCCACATTCTCCAGAACCTTGCCATTGACTCTGTAATCTGCATTTAAATTTGTCCTACCAAAATGAATCACCTCACCCTTACAGGGTTAAACTCCATCTGCCATTTTTTGGCCCAGCTCTGCATCCTATCAATGTTTCTTTGCAGCCTATAACAACCCTCCACCTTATCCACTACTCCACCAATCTTGGTGTTGTAGGCAAATTTACTAACCCACCCTTCAGGCTCTTCTTCCAAGTCATTGATAAAAATCACAAATAGCAGAGGACCCAGCACTGATCCGTGTGGTACATCGCTGGTAACTGGCCTCCAGTCTGAAAATTTTCCTTCCACCACCACCCTCTGTCTTCTAGGAGATCTCCAGTTACTTATCCAATCAGCCAAATTTGTCTCTATCCCACAGCTCCTTACTTTCTTCATGAGCTGACCATGAGGAACCTTATCAAATGCCTTACTAATGTATATGACATCAACTACTCTACCTTCATCCACATACTTAATTACCTCCTCAAAGAATTCAATCAAATTTGTAAGACAAGACTTAACCTTCACGATCCGTGTTGACAATACCGGATTAAACTGCATCTTTCTAAATGGTCATAAATCCTATCTATCCCTCAGAATCTTTTCTATTAACTTACCACCGAAATAAGACTGACCAGCCTATAATTACCAAGGTCATTCCTATTTCCTTTCTTGAACAGACAAACAACATTTATCACTCTCCAGTCCTCTGGCACAGTGAGGACCCAAAGATCAAAGCCGAAGGCTCTGCAATCTCCTCCCTTGCCTCCCAAAGTATCCTAGGATATTTCCCATCTGGGCCAGGGAACTTATCAACCCTCAGGTTTTTCATAATCGCTATTACATCTTCCCTCAGAACATCTACTTCCTCCAGACTATCAGCCTGTATCACACTCTCATCCTCAAAAACATGGCCTTTCTCCTTGATGAACACTGAAAAAAGGTATTCATTCTTCGCCTCTCCTATCTCTTCTTACTCCAAGCTCAAGTTTCCGTTACTATCCTTGACTGGCCCTAACCTCACCCTGGTCATTCTTTTATTTTTCACATAACAGTAAAAAGCCTTGGAGTTTTCCTTTATCCGACCCACCAAGGACATCTCATGCCCTTCCTAGCTCTCCTAAGCTCTTTGTTTTTAGCTCATTCCTTGCTATCTTGTAACCCTCAAAACACCCAACTGAACCTTGTTTTCTCATCCTTACATATGCTTTTTCCTCTTGAAAAGACATTCAATCTTTTTGTGAACCATGGTTCCCTCACTTGGTCATTTCCTCTCTGCATGACAGGGAACATACTCATCAAGGACACAAAATATTTGATCCTTAAACAAGCTCCGCTTTTCATTTGTGCCTTTCCCTGACAGTTTCTGTTCCCATCTTCTACTCCCTAATTCTTGCCTAATGGCATCATAATTATCCCTCCCCCAATTATGTACCTTGCCCTGCCATATGGCCCTCTCCATTGCAATAATGAAAGACACTGAATTGTGGTCGCTATCTCCAAAGTGCTTTCCCACAACTAATCTAACACTTGGCCCGGTTCATTACCCAGTACCAAGTTCAATGTGGCCCCACTGCTTGTCAGCCTATCCACATATTGTGACAGAAAACCCTCCTGCACACTGTACAAAAACTGTCCCATCAGAACTATTCGACCTATAAAGGTTCCAATCAATATTTGGAAAATTAAAGTCATCCATGACAACTCCTCTATGACCTCCCCAGACCTATCCATAATCTGTTTTGCAATTTCTTTCTTCACATCTCTATCACTATAGATAATGCGTTATCACATAGAAAACTCCGAACAACATGGCTGCTCCTTTCCTATTTCAAACTGCAGTCCATATTACCTCAGTAGGCAAATCATCCTCAAACTGACTTTCTGCAGCCGTTATGCTATCCTTGATTAACAATGCTACTTTTATCACCTTCTGTAATCTTACTGAAACATCTATACCCCACAACTGCCAACAACCATTCCTGTCCTTATTCTAACTGTGTCTTCGTGATGGCCACAACATCGTAGTCCCAAATTTAATCTATTATTGTCACATGTACTTGTGTACAGTGAGATATATTGTTTCTGGCGCATTATATAAAGTGTATCATTCATAGAGAAGGAAAGGAGAGAGCCTAGAATATAGTCTTACAGTCACAGCTAGGGTGTAGAGAAAGATCAACTTAATACAAGGCAGATCTGTTCAAAAACCTGATGGCAGCAGGGAAGAAGCTGTTCTTGAGTCATTCAGTAAGTATCCTCAGGCTTTTGTATCTTTTTGCCAATGGAAGAAGAGAGTATGTCTGGGGTGCATGGGGTCCTTGGTTACACTGGCTACTTTTCCGAGGCAACACGAAGTGTAGACAGAGTCAATAGATGGGAGGCTGGTTTGTGCGATGGACTAGGCTTCATTCAAGACCTTTTTGTAGTTTCTTGCAGTCTTGGACAGAATAAGAGCCATGCCAAGCTGCGACACAACCGGAAAGAATGCTTTCTACAGTGCATCTGTAAAAGCTGGTGAGAGTCGTAGCAGATATGTCGGATTTCCTTAGTCTCTTGAGAAAATAGAAACATTGGTCTGCTTTCTTAGCTGTAGTGTTGGCATGGTGGAAGCAGGACAGGTTGTTGGTGATCTGGACACCTAGAAACTTGAAGTTCTGGACCATATCCACTTTGTCCCCATTGATGTAGACAGGGGCATGTTTCCCATAACGCTTCCTGAAGTCAATGATAATTCCTTTGTTTTGTTGACAATAAGGTTCACCAGATTCTCTACCTCTTTCCTGTACTCTTCCTCGCCATTGTTTGAGATCCGAAATTAACTCTGGAGAGACGATGGGCGGGCTGAGGCAGTGGCAGAGACAGGAAAAGTTATAGAGGTGGAAGTTAACGGTCTCGATAATGGAAAAGATAACAGGATTGGAAAACTCAACTGTGTGCCAAACAGACTCAGAGTTAGCGAAAGGTTTGTTTCTGCCTCAAACAGTGGTCACTGAGGAAAGGCAGTGATGTAATCATCCAGAAGCTCAGGGGACCCAGGTTCAAATCCTACCACGGGTGGACTAATTAAAAATGGAGAGGTTCAAGAGGCCAGAATTAGAGGAACATAGATATCTTGGAGGGTAATAGTGTCACTAGCAAACTTGAAAATTGAGTTGAAGGGGAATTTGGCCACACAGCCATAGGTTGTTTAGGGTTTTAATGTCCATCTTTTAATAGATCACAATTTTAACCTTAGAGTAACCAGACAAGTAATTAAGTTTTCTTAACCAGCTGTTTTCATACAACCTATAGCAAGGCGGCTGGGAAGCCACAGTTCACATCCCTGTAGCTAGTCAGAGCAGCATATTTCAAAATAAAAAGGCAATTAAATTTTTCAAAATCAATTACAAATAATTAGCATAAACCAATCACAATCACTCTATGCTTGTTTCATTATAATATCCAACCAGCGTGAAAATTTAATAGTACAGCTCGTTTCTATATCCGTGGATCATTCCCATTTTCCAGTTACAGATGTCTGATTTATGTACTTTGCCAGGCTAATGGCCTTGTGTCTCTCTGTGAAAGCTTTTCAAAGAAAACCTTTGTTTTTCAGCCTGTGTGATTTTTAAGCTGGTGCAACTATTAACCCCCTTCATACGTGTATAAGGAGTATAGTAAGAAGCTGAGGACATAGTCTTGTGGGGCACTGGTATTTGAGGATGATCATGGAGAATGGAAAGTTGCCTATCCTTTCCCACCTGTCCACTCGGTTAGATCCCAAGCACAAAGTGTATGATCAGTCTCTCGAATGTTCACTTCTCTAGCATTTATCTCATTGCTGTTTGTGGGACCTAGCTTAAACAGATTACATTACAGAAGTGACAATGTTTCACCCAGTCATTGGGTGTAAAGTGCTTTGGCACATTCTGAAGACATGAAAAGAAGTATTTTACATGTCAATCTTTCTCGTTTTAACAACATAACAGTAGATTCTTCCACTCAGTCTCAGTGTATTCTCACAGACCCCAACACCAATACACTGACAGGCGTGTCTATCCTCACACCCTGACACCAACACACTGACAGGCGTGTCTGTCCTCACACCCTGACACCAACACAGTGACAGGCGTGTCTGTCCTCACACCCAGACACCAACACAGTGACAGGCGTGTCTGTCCTCACACCCAGACACCAACACGGTGACAGGCGTGTCTGTCCTCACACCCAGACACCAACACGGTGACAGGCGTGTCTGTCCTCACACCCAGACACCAACACAGTGACAGGCGTTTGTTATCCTCACACTCTGACACCAACACAGTGACAGGCGGGGTCTCTATCCTCACACCCCTGAACCACAAGGGTGGACAGGCCAGTGTGCTGTGTTCACACCCAGACACCAACACATTGTGGACCAGGCGGTTTTGTCTATCCTCACACCAGCACCAACACGGTGACAGGCATGATGTTCTATCCCCAAACCCTGAACAACAACACAGTGACAGGCGTTGTCTGTCCTCACACTCCTGACACCAACCAACCAGTGAGTGACAGGCGTGTCTATCCTCACACCATGACACCAAACACGGGTTGGTGGACCAGGCGGTCTGTCCCACACCCAGACACCAACACAGTGACAGGTTGTCTATCCTCACACTCTGGACACCAACACAGGACAGGCGTGTATAATCCTCACACCCTGACACCAACACAGTGACAGGCGTGTCTATTTTCACACCCAGACACCAACACGGTGACAGGCATGTCTATCCCCACACCCTGACACCAACACGGTGACAGGCGTGTCTGTCCTCACACCCAGACACCAACACAGTGACAGGCGTGTCTATCCTCGCACCCAGACACCAACACAGTGACAGGCGTGTCTGTCCTCACACCCAGACACCAACACAGTGACAGGCGTGTCTATCCTCGCACCCAGACACCAACACAGTGACAGGCGTGTCTGTCCTCACACCCAGACACCAACACAGTGACAGGCGTGTCTGTCCTCGCACCCTGACACCAACACAGTGACAGGCGTGTCTATCCCCACACCCTGACACCAACACAGTGACAGGCATGTCTGTCCTCACACCCAGACACCAACACAGTGACAGGTGTGAATATCCCTACACCCTGACACCGACACAGTGACAGGCGTGTCAGTCCTCACACCCTGACACCAACACGGTAACAGGCATGTCTGTCCTCACACCCAGACACCAACACGGTGACAGGCGTATCTGTCCTCACACCGAGACACCAACATGGTGACAGGCGTGTCTGTCCTCACACCCAGACACCAACACAGTTACAGGCGTGTCTATCCTCACACTCTGACACTAACACAGTGACAGGCATGTCTATCCTCACACCCTGACACCAACACAGTGACAGGTGTCTGTCCTCACACCCAGACACCAACACAGTGACAGGCGTGTCTGTCCTCACCCCAGACACCAACACAGTGACAGGCGTGTCTGTCCTCACACCCAGACACCAACACAGTGACAGGCGTGTCTGTCCTCACACCCAGACACCAACACGGTGACAGGCGTGTTTATCTCCACACCCTGACACCAACACAGTGACAGGCGTGTCTGTCCTCACACCCAGACACCAACACAGTGACAGGCGTGTCTGTCCTCACACCCTGACACCAACACAGTGACAGGCGTATCTGTCCTCACACCCTGACACCAACACAGTGACAGGCATGTCTATCCTACACCCTGACACCAACACAGTGACAGGCATGTCTGTCCTCACACCCAGACACCCACACACAGTAAAAACGGCCCCATGTCTTCCCCACACCACCTCACACCAACACAGTGACATGATCTATCCTCACACCCATGACACCAAACACAAGTGACAGGCGTGTCTGTCTCGCACCCTGACACAAACACAGTGACAGGACAGTGTCATATCCCGCACCCCTGACACCAAAACACAGTGACAGGCCGTTCTGTCTCACACCCAGACACCAACACAGTGACAGGCGTATCTATCCCCACACACTGACACCAACCACAGTGACACAACACCCCCACAAACCCACCCCAAACCCCCCCCCCCCCCCAACCCCCCCCCCCCCCCCACACCACCCCCCCCACCCCACCCACCCCCCCACCAAACACCCCCACCCACCCCCCCGCGTGTCTGTCCTCACACCCAGACACAACACAGTGACAGGCGTATCTATCCCCACACCCTGACACCAACACAGTGACAGGCGTGTCTGTCCTCACACCCAGACACCAACACAGTGACAGGCGTGTCTATCCCCACACCCTGAGACCAACACAGTGACATGCGTATCTGTCCTCACACCCTGACACCAACACGGTGACAGGTGTGTCTGTCCTCATACCCTGACACCAAGACGGTGACAGGCGTGTCTGTCCTCGCACCCTGACACCAACACGGTGACAAGCGTGTCTATCCTCACACCCTGACACCAACACGGTGACAGGATGTCTGTCCTCACACCCTGACACCAACACAGTGACAGGTGTGTCTGTCCTCACACCCTGACACCAACACAGTGACAGGTGTGTCTGTCCTCACACCCTGACACCAACACAGTGACAGGATGTCTGTCCTCACACCCTGACACCAACACGGTGACAGGGTGTCTATCTCCACACCCTGACACCAACACAGTGACAGGTGTGTCTGTCCTCACACCCAGACACCAACACAGTGACAGGCGTGTCTGTCCTCACACCCAGACACCAACACGGTGACAGGCGTGTCTGTCCTCACACCCAGACACCAACACGGTGACAGGCGTGTCTGTCCTCACACCCAGACACCAACACGGTGACAGGCGTGTCTGTCCTCGCACCCTGACACCAACACAGTGACAGGCGTGTCTATCCTCACACCCTGATACCAACACAGTGACAGGATGTCTATCCTCACACCAACACAGTGATAGGCATGTCTGTCCTCACACCCAGACACCAACACGGTGACAGGCATGTCTGTCCTCGCACCCTGACACCAACACAGTGACAGGCGTGTCTATCCTCACACCCTGATACCAACACAGTGACAGGATGTCTATCCTCACACCAACACAGTGATAGGCATGTCTGTCCTCACACCCTGACACCAACACAGTGACAGGTGTGTCTGTCCTCGCACCCTGACACCAACACAGTGACAGGCGTGTCTGTCCTCGCACCCTGACACCAACACACGTGACAGGTGTGTCTGTCCTCACACCCCAACACGGTGACAGGCGTGTCTGTCCTCACACCCCACACGGTGACAGGCGTGTCTGTCCTCACACCCTGACACCAAAACAGTGACAGGCGTGCCTATCCTCACACCCGACACCAAAACAGTGACAGGCGTGTCTATCCTCACACCCTGACACCAACACAGTGACAGGCGTGTCTATCCTCACACCCTGACACCAACACAGTGACAGGCGTGTCTATCCTCACACCCTGACACCAACACAGTGACAGTTGTGTCTATCCTCAACCCCTGACACCAACACAGTGACAGGCGTGTCTGTCCTCATACCCTGACACCAACACAGTGACAGGCGTGTCTGTCCTCACACCCTGACACCAACACAGTGACAGGCGTGTCTATCCTCACACCCTGACACCAACACAGTGACAGTTGTGTCTATCCTCAACCCCTGACACCAACACAGTGACAGTTGTGTCTATCCTCAACCCCTGACACCAACACAGTGACAGGCGTGTCTGTCCTCATACCCTGACACCAACACAGTGACAGGCGTGTCTGTCCTCACACCCTGACACCAACACAGTGACAGGCGTGTCTGTCCTCACACCCTGACACCAACACAGTGATGAATGCACTGTGCCAGTTCGCCATTCCATGTAGTCAACCAGTGAAATGTTTGTGTGTAACACCTAGGAGCCTTCTAAATGTCTCACTGAACTGGGCCCTTTAATACTAGTACAAGAACCATCTCCAATCCTGATAAATTTTGCAATGCTCTATAATCAGCAGTTTCTACACACATCAAGTATTGTTACCATTACCACTTCTCACCAGTTCCTGAAGCCACAACATGATATGAAATAATCAATGAAACCACTCACCTCTGAGTATTAAATAACTTCAATTTTAAATCCCTCTGAATTGCTTTTATTAAATGTTGAACCTCAGAAACAGGAATCTGCTCATTAATAGTTATTCATCACTTTTACAGTTTCTATAAAACCTACACTGATTACAATTTTTTTTGTGTTTCACTTTGATTTATAATCCAGGGACATAAAGCAAAGAAAATCTATTTCTCTTCACCAGCAGTGAACGATGAAGCTCTGGATTTCAATGATTCTGTTACACATTGACGTAATCTCCTTGTTCCCTCCGACCTACTCTAGAACATAGAACATAGAAAAACTACAGAACAAAACAGGCCCTTCGGCCCACACGTTGCACCGAACATACCCCTAACTACTAGGCTTATCTATATCTCTCTATCTTACATAGTCCAATGTACTTATCCAAAAGTCTCTTAGAAGACCCCATTGAATCCACCTCCATCACCAGCGGCGGCAGCCAATTCCACTCACCCGCTACCCTTTGAGTGAAAAACTTACCCCTGACATCTCCTCTGTACTTACTCTGCAGCACCCTAAACCTGTGTCCTCAGCCCTGGGAAAAAGCTTCTGAGAATCCACTCGATCAATATCTCTCAACATCTTATACACTCCTATCAGGTATTCTGAGCAATGCCAAGGGAGATCTACTAAATACACAGATATTTTGCAGCCCATGCATTTTTAATAGACATTGTTATTAAATTCTATTAATAGAAATAGATTTTGGGCCAGGCTCAATGGGAATGCAAATGACAACATGGGCACAGAATCCCAGGAGAGCCGGAATATGAGTATCTTACCAAAGACATCTCGTTTTCAGATATTCCCTGCTTCCCATCCAATTACGTGAAAGGTTCCCATCCAGGGAATTACAATATGTTAACATTGCCGGGACCTTCCCTGCCATTTCATCCCCCCACTTAGGAACTCGCACATATGACACAGAACATAGAACAGTACAGCACAAACAGACCCTTCGGCCCACAAGTTGTGCCGATCATATCAGTACCTATCAGGCCATAGAACTATCTGTAACTCCCAATCCCATCTAATCCTATGTACTCATCCAGAAGTCTCTTAAAAGACCCCAGCGAATTCACTTCTACCACCACTGATGGCAGCCGATTCCATTCACTCACCACCCTCTGAGTGAAAAACTTACCTCTAACATCTCCTCTGTACTTGCCCCCCAGCACCTTAAACCTGTGTCCTCTCGTAGTGACCATTTCAGCCCTGGGAAATAGCCTCCGAGAATCTACCCTATTTATTCCTCTCAACATCTTATAAACATCTATCAGGTTGCCTTTCAATGTTCGTCTCTCTAGGGAGAAGAGACCTAGCTCCCTCAACCTATCTTCATAAGGCATGCCTCCCAATCCAGGCAACATCCTTGTAAATCTCCTCTGCACCCTCTCAATAGCTTCCACATCCTTCCTGTAATAAGGTGATCAGAATTGTCAGACCCCACTCCAAGTGGGGTCTGACAAGGGTCTTACAAAGTTGCAACATTACCTCCCGACTCCTAAACTCAATCCCTCTATTAATGAAGGCCAGTACACCGTATGCCTTCTTGACCACATCCTCCACTTGCGGGGCCGATTTAAGAGTCCTATGGACCCGGACCCCAAGGTCCTTCTGCTCCTCCTTCTGTTGATGACATTTACAACTGTTTTTCAAAACTGGGAAACTCCCCCTAGGGTGCACAGCTGGGATGAGAGGGACATGACAAGCAGATATGTCCTTGGGAGTGGGGGATGGGACAGCATTCTCGTCTGTGTGTGTGTGTGTGTGCGTATATGCGGGCATGTGTCTGTCTATGTGTATGTATGTGCGCATGTATCTGTGTGTGTGTACGTGTGTGTGCGCGCGTGTGTGTCTGTCTATGTGTATGTATGTGCGCATGTATCTGTGTGTGTGTGTGTGTGTGTGTGTGCAGGGAACGGGGGAGTGTCCATGTGCATGATGGATGGGGAGTGGGGAGGTTGTTTCTGCTTATTTTCTATCAGAGATTGGGGCACCCAGAACTTCGGTTTCCTGGGCTTGGGTTTTCTCCAGCCTCATCCCACCTGCGTGGAGCACATTTCCAAAGCCCCAAGAGGTGAAGGTTAGGTTGATTAGTCATGCTAAATTGATCTCAGTGTCAGGGGATTAACAGGGTAAATATGTGGAGTTACAGGAATAGGGCCTGGATGAGACTGTGGTCAGTGCAGTCTTGATGGGCTGAATAGCCTTCTTATGCAATGTAGGGATTTTATGATCTCCAATATCTTTTGCACAGAGTGCTGAGCAAAGCGGGGAGAAAAGTCGGCTGTGCCACTGGCGAGCTACACACTGGTTTTTTTTTCACCTCAGCCTGCACTTTTACAGGAATAAAATAGTTCCGCCTAATTTTTTTTTTGAAAAACAGTTTAACAAATTGACCTGGATATTTTGTTTGCACTTTTACCATCATTTCACTGTGACAGTGCCGTCATGACAGGCAGGAGGTCAGGGCTGGATGGGAAGCCATCTGATACAAACTGACATTCAGCCAGTTTTCCCACTGTCAGGATACACTCACATAAAATGATCCTCCCCCAAAACAGCAGTGACAGTGTGTGCTGGCACCCAGGCTCCAGTGTATATACACACTGTGAAACTAGCAAAGTAAGAAGTCTCGCAACACCAAGTTAAAGTCTGACAGGTTTATCTGGTGGCAAATGCCACTAGCATCAGTTAAACCTGTTGGACTTTAACCTGGTGTTGTGAGGCTTCTTACTGAATTTACCCCAGTCCAATGCCAGCATCTGCACATCAAAAGTAGCAAAGAGCATTGCATCTCATTGTGAAGCGATATGAACTGCAGCAAAGTCCCTTTAATATCGCTTCTTTGGACACAAGTCTGCAGTTATGATTTTCGCAGCCTGAATGCGGATGTTAAACATACATTTTGTGCAGTTGTTTGCTTGTTAGCATTGGCATTGTGAACTTACTGCAATGTGATTGGAGCAGATTTCACTGCAGTATTATATGTAACTACAAGAATTTAAGCTGCATGAACAAAACCAGCCTGGCTCTGGGCCAATGCACTTGCCATTAACTTCGAAGGTTGTGTGGCCAAATCTTGCTCCAAGAACTTGGCATGTTTGTTCAGATAACACATTAGTGTATCACTGAGGGAGGACTGCAGACTCAGAGATGCTATTTTGCCAAATGAAACCTTGCACTAGAAATTATTTGCAGATACGCCCATTCTTTTAGTGATAAACAAGTGGTGAATGCAGTGTTATGATGATGAAATAATACCTTGGGCTTATTTTCTGCACGAGACACAGGGAACCGATCACTCATTAGGGATCGGGTAAACACATTATTAATACTATGCACAAGTGAACACTTACATGCAACTATAAAGCTTGAAGGTACCAGAGCTGTGCATTTCTTTTCATAAACCAAATAAATTAAATCAACAAACTGTGGGAAAAATTAAAAATGCAATTCCTTAAAGGGATACTGACTGCATCAAAGCGAACAGAATCTCAAAGGAAACTTGTCAATAAATGTGATTAAATAGGGTCTCTAATGCCACTCCCCCCCCACACACACACACACTGCCCCCCGACCAACACACCTCCAGTCTTTGACTGAGCACCGGAGCCCTCAATGCTGTTAGCACTCACACTGTGTGCTCCCTTTCCAGAGACAGCCGGCAGTAAATATGGCCATGGAACAGTGGCAGACAGATGACTACCTTGACCACCCACTGCCTGAATCTATTAATGACCAGTCTGACTAGGCCCAGGAGCAGGCTGACGAGGCGGTCTTCCCCCTTCCCTGCTCTGCACCCCCGAATCCACCACTGCCCCTGCCCCCAACTCCACAACAGGTGCCTGAAGATAGGGATGAAGAGCTGGAGTGCAAGCAATAATTTTTTTAAGAAGATTTTTCGGAAAATTATAAAGGGTGTATCTTAGAATAACTCACATTTGTATGGTTCACAGACTCTACAAGGCTACAAAAGAACATGCATCTCGGGAATCCGTGAACAATATAACCTACAGTTGTTGCATGTAACACCCTCCAGCAGGACCTCTGCTACTGATGGCAACAAGGCACACCAGGACGTGTCCGGCTGGCAGGTGAAGGTAAGAAAGGTTTGCAGCAGCTCATGCAGGAAACCTTTCCACATCATACTAAAGAGCTTAGAAGGCATTTTCACTAGATGACTTGGATTGTGGGGCACCAGAACCAGGATAAGGGTTTGGGATGAGGTGCCAATGTGAAATTCCATCCAAGCAGAGGTAATTTCACACAGGGCTCCATCACACACCTGAACTTTCTCTAGACCTCTGTGTTGTTGGGATGTGCCAAAATTCAATTGAATTTATTAGATGTGGGGCCCCATTTTACCATCAGGTTGCGCCCATTTTTGGGAATGAAACCTTGGTAATATTAGCATGAGGCGAGTAGTATGATCGGTGCCCGCCTCCGCGCTAGTTTCCCCTTTACCAATGTCAAAAATGGTCTGCATGCCCAAATTTAAGGGCACTTCCCCTTTTACCACCATGTTAGCCTGTCCAGATTTGGCGTGAAACAGAAATAGTCCGCAAAGGACCGATTCAGGATCTCCAGCTTCCTAAGAGCTATGTTCCGTGCTTCCAGCAGCTCTCTTACTGGTGATGGGTGGTGGTGGGGGAGAAGAGAGAGACGGGTCAGATAGCTCTCTGGTGGGGGAGGGGGAGGCAGATAATGTGGATAAATGTAAGGTTATCCAGTTTGGTAGGAAAAACAAGAAGGCAGATTATTAGCTGAGTGGCTGTGGATTGAGAGAGGGGAATGTGCAAAGTGACCTAGATGTCCTTGTACGTCAGTCGCTGAAGGTAAGCTTGCTGATGCAGAAAACAACGAAGAAAGGAAGTTGTATGTTGGCCTCCATTGCACAGGATTCAAGTACAGAAGTAGGAGTTCTTGCTGCAATTATACACGACCTTGGTGAGATCACACCTGGAACATTGTGTGTAGTTTTGGTCTCCTTATCTGAGGAAGAATCATCTTGCTCTGGTGGAAGTACAGACAAGGTTTAACCAAGCTGATTCATGGGATTGCAGGACTGACATATGAGGAGACATTGAATTGTTAGGATTATATTCATTGGAGTTTAGCAAATTAGGAAGGGGATCTCGTAAAAACCTTTAAAATTCTAACAAGATTAGACAGGATAGATGCAGAAAGAATGCTCCCAATAGTGGAGGAGTCCAGAACCAGGGGCCATAGTTTAATGATAAGGGCTAAATTTTTAGGACTGAACTGAAGAGAAATGTCTTCACCCAGCGTGTGAATTCTATACTACAGAAAGCAATTGAGGCCAAAACATTGTACGTTCTGAAGGAGTTAGATGTAGCTCTTGGGGCAAAGTGGGAACGGGTTATTGAATTTGATGATCAGTCATGTTAATAATGAATGGCGAACCAGGCTTGAAGGCCTGAATGGCCTACTCCTTCATCTATTTTCTATGTTTTTATATTTATCATATTAAAATCAGTCTTCTCCCAATTCATCTATTTGAGGCCCATCTTCGTCCTTTTTCAGAACTACTTTAAATCTTACCAAGTTATGGTCACTATCACCAAAATGCTCCCCACTGACACTTCTTTCATCTGTCTGGTTTCATTCCCTGAAATTAGGTCCAGTACTGCCCCTCTCTTGTATGATGACTTTCTCCATGCTGGATCAAAACTTTAAGGGTTCCACCCCCCTCTAAGCCCTTAAGCCACTCTTTGCCGATTCCAATTAATATTGGGGAAGTTGAAATATCTCATTATTACCATATCATCTTTACATTCTCTGACATTTGCCTAAGCATCTGCTCTTCTATTTCTCTCTGACTGTTTGGGGGCCTATAATACACTTTCAGCAAAGTGAGTTCCCTCTTTTTGTTCTACCCATATGGCCTCAATTGAGGACCCTGCTAATATACTGTCCCTTCTCACCAAATTAATTAATTCCAAGATGAATAGTGTGACCCTGGCTCTTCTGTTACATGCACCGTCCCTACAGCACCTGGGGATTGTATATCCTGGAATATCCTGGAGCTCCATTCCTGCCCCTCTCTCAGTGATGTCTCTCTAATAGCAATAATATCATGCTCCCATGTATAAATCAATGCCCAAATGCAAGTTAAAAGTATCACCTCTTGAGTGCGGGATCAGACACCAGCCCCGCACTAAAATATAGGCCACTATATCACTCTTCAGCTCACAATTCTATCCTCACCCCTCCTGGATTCATGGTTGCTCTCATGCTAACATTCCTGTGGGCAGATCCACACTCTCTTTTCCTGCTGTACTAACTTCTGAGGCTGTGAGTGGTATTCTCAGCCTGCCAACTCTCCCTCGATGAGACAGGAAGCTCAATTTGACACCATCCTCTTCCTCATTGGTCTTGGCCTAATTGGTTCATGCCTGCTCTAAGGAAGTCATGATGTAGAGATGCCGGCATTGGACTGGGGTAAACACAGTAAGACAAAGACCAGAGTGTTGAAAGCTTGTGAGTTTACTATCAAATAAATCGGTTGGATTTAAACCCGGTGTTGTCAGACTTTTTACTATGCTCCAAAAAAAGGGCAGCTTCCATTAACTGTCCCAAAGCAACATTTGCTGTCCATACAAACTTACCGCGTGTGTGTGTGTGTCTGGCTCAAAGATCTTAAATAATCTCACTGAAGCAAACCTCTGCTGCCAAACACCCCCACACCAGAAGTCTTGCGTGTTCAGATGGTGTTGTGATGGACACTAAATCTCAGCCATACCGTGTTATGGAATGCAGGATGTCTAGTGTGGAACTGATGCCACTGAATTTCATTTATAAATCAGCCTGATGTGTCCTGAAGGATTAGTTTTTTTTTCCCCTGAAGAGCTCCTGCATAGTTGCATACACTGAGTTGTTTTATATTCCATGCTGCAGTAACTAAAATAGGAACATAAAACATGTTTCTATTCAGGGACTGAGACAGCCCATCAAGATGGGAATGTGCCAGAGATGTATAATGACTGAAGATATAGCCAATAAAACTTGGCTAGTATACATTGTTACTCACATGGGCGTTGCTGGCTATTGTCCATCCCCTAATTGTCTTTGAACTGAGTGAGAGCATTTAAGAAACAACCACATTGCTGTGTGTCTGGAGTCACATGTAGGCCAGGCTGGGTAAGGATGACACATTTCCTCCCCAAAAGTATATTAATGAAACTAATGGATTTTTATGACAATTGACAATGGCTTCCTTCAAGTTTTTATTCAATTCAAATGTCACACCTGCTGTGTTGGATTTAAGCCTGGCTGACCACAACATTATCCTGGGTCACTGGTTCAGTGACAATACCACAATGCCACAGCTTTCCTAGTGTATGGGGAACTGGTGGGAACAGCACATTGCTTCTCTGTGGGAAGCTCTAATGCTATTTGAAACAATCTGGCACTGACCTAGACTGTGTCAGGCCCTCCACATATTGAAGTCCACAGTAGGGTGAAATTCCTGCACCCAAAAGCAGGTGGCCAACCTCTCTGTCCAGTACTGGCAGTGTTATCAAGAGCAGGGGGCTATTGATGGTATTATACAGCCCTAGCTTGGGGATTACTACAGGACTGCCCAGATAGAGGGAAGGGTACCTGACCACCCTGCTCATTTCAAGCTTAGTAAGAGTGAGGCAGGAATACAGTGGCTCCCCACCACAAATCCTCCCATCCCAATCAAATGGGCCGACCCTACGTCCTCTGGGTGGATGGTGGAGGGGGAGGTTTGCATTAAATTCTCTTGCTAAGCTGCAATACAGGATGTATTCCTATTAATTTCCACTAGTTTTGCCAGTTTAGCTTAATGACTGCTATCCAGATATACAGCAATGTGGTTGACTCTTAAATGCCCTCACGGAGTTCAAAGAAAACTAGAGGATGGACAATAGCCAGCAATGCCTACATGAGTAACACTGTATAATAGCAAGTTTTATTAGCTATATCTCCAGTCATTATATATCTCTGGCACATTTCCACATTCTGTCTAGGTATACCTTACAATCCATTCTTACCAAACACAGGAATTCATTTTGATATTTGGAGTCACTTATTCAGCCTTACTCAGAGTCCTTTATTTAATTCATTTGTGAGACATGGATGTCGCTGGCTGGCCAGCATTTATTGCCCATTCCTGGAGAGCAGAATGTAAATGATGTTCTTGCATTTCCAGCAGGGAGCTGTGTGATCCCGGCTCCTGGCTATCTGATAGAATGAGATATCATAACCCTGAATCTCTCCGTGATCCATGCTTTCAGCCAGATTGGCTCTCCACAGCTAAAAGAAGATAGTGGGATCACACCAAAGTCATTAACCCAGCTCCATCTTCAATTTGCATTGAAAATATGGTGCTCAATGAAGGAGCTGGTAAGTAAATAGGTGCCTCGAAGTGGGATTGCAACACACAGCATGTTTCATGAAAGGGACAATATGTCATGAGAAGGTTGGCTCAGTATGGAAAGGAGTGACCAGCATATGGGTCAGATTGATAGCAAGACAGAGTCAGTCAAAAAACTCCAGAAAATTAGTACGGCTACCTCATGGAACCAGGTCTTGGGTTCAGTTCCAACCTAGGGTGATTTTCTATGGAGTTTTTGTGTTCTCCCTGTGTCTGAGTGGGTTTCCTCCGGGTGCTCCAGTTTCTTCCCACAGTCCAAAGATATGCAGTTTAGGTGTATTGGCCATGCTAAATCACCCCTTAGTGTTGGGGATTAGTAGGATAAATACGTGGGGTTATGGGGATAAGGCCTGGGATTGTGGTCAGTGCAGACTTGATGGGCTGAATGGCCTCCTTCTACACAGTAGGGATTCAATGATTCCTCACACAGTTCATCTTGAAAGATCCTCCATGCGACTTCATGCTATTGTGACCCACTTAATTGCAATGGCTGGGAATGAGCCATATATGTGACTGATGCTCATTCTGTGCTTTGGTTTATTTGGATGAAGTGTCAGCTTTAATAACAGTAGTGCTGTGGATAGTCTCAGCTGCTTTACTACTACACATCCTGAGAGTTGGCCTTCCGCCTTGTGCTCCACTTTCACACAAGCAGTGAGTAGCTGGGCGAAGTGTCCAACAAGGGTCAAAATCTACATCAGTAGAGTGGAGAAAACATGTTAAGTTCCAGGGAAAGGCATTTAGAACTTATTCTTGATTATTTGTCTTCCAAGAGTCACTGAAGCCATCTATCGATCTTGATGTTCCGCAATTAATCATTATGAAGATCTAACTGAAGCATGACAATACTGACATTTTAATCAGACTGACAGTTCCCCACTATCATAGGGAGAGAAATCTCCTTCACAGAAATCAATGTTCACACTTTGTAACAAGTGATCTATATCTAATATCCTGACTGCTGAGAGATGCTACTAGAGAATCCCATGATATTGAATATCTTGCTTTGGTCACTGAGAAGTGTAGGCATTATATAGTGTTGGGGAACAGCTCTGTTATTGGCAATCCCATTGATTAATGCTTGATAATGTTTCTACATTTGAGTAGGGGTGAGCTGATCATTATTGGGTCAGGCAGGAAGAGGAGAACGTGGTCAATAGAACAGAATTGTAAATCAGACATTATAGATCTTTTCCCACACGGTCAGTTTCTTCCTGCTGTGTGAGTGTTTCTGTGTCAGTACACCAATAGAGATCGATGCAAAGTGTGGGGGCTGCCTCTTGCTTCTGAGGTTTTAGGCTGCAGGGTGGATGTGGAAATTAAATGAAAGAATCTCAACAACGCTAAAGGAATACTTTAGTCCCAGGCTTGAGCATGAATCTGGGCTGGTATTCCACTGCAGGATTGAGGGAGCAGCACACAGCTATATCTTTCAAATAAGATGCTAAACTGCGCTTTGCATTTCCTACAGGATAGCACTGGGCCTACACTTTGGAAAGGTCATTATTGGTTGTGTTGTGCTTTGACGTGTACAGTGGTCCTGAAGAACATGATATAAATGCAAGTATTTCTTCTTTTGTGCTGGGGAAGGCAATGGCCTAATGGTATTATTGTTAGACTATTAATCCAGAAGCTCAGCTAATGTTCTGGGAACCTGGGTTTGAATCCCGCTATAGCAAATGATGGAATTTGAATTTAATTTTTTAAAAATCTGGAATTAAGAATCAAATGACGAAGAAACTATTGCTGATTGTTGGTAAAACCCATCTGGGTGACTGATACTCCTTCGGGAAAGGGATCTGCCAGCCTTATAAGGCCTGGCCTGCATGTGAGTCCAGAATACAGTAAGAAGTCTGACAACACCCCAGTCCAACACTGGCATTTCCACATCATGACATTGTGAGTCCAGAGCCACAGAAATGTGGTTTGACTTTTAACTACCCTTTGAAATAGCAAGCCACTCGATTGTATCAATCACCACCACCTTCTCAAGGGCAGGTAGAGATGGGCAATAAAATGTTGGCTTATAAAAAAAATGTTTCTAATAACATACCCATACAGTCTGATGTGGAATTCAGGCAGTGAGAATTCATAGATTCTTCCACAATATGAAGCCTCACAGCCAATCCCAACCTGGTCTTTGTTGAGCTGACTGATGATGAACGAAGCAGGCTGGTGTTGCTGAGTCTCCCCCCTCTCCTCCTGTTCCAGTTTCTGGGGCTCTGAATCCTATTGCACCATTGTCAATTAGATTGAGCACTGAGCAGGATCTTGCTGCTCTGTGAGATACAGGATAATTCTGGAGAAAGTCACTACAACTGATCCTCTGGGCCTCAGTCCAAGCATCCAAAATGGCATCAGAGTCGGCAAGAGAAAATTAAGTCTTTTCTTGAAAATCATAAAGACAAGAGCTGCACAATAACATCAGAATAAATTTGTTACTTTTTTTAAAAATATGCTTCTCCTGCGCTATTTTATATCCAGTTATGCCACTCTCTACTCATCTGCAAAGACTGTTTAATAGCCTCTAGCCTCATCAGTCTTGCCTCCTTTCCTTTCCGTTACTGAAGCTTTGAGGCGACAGCTGAATAGCAGCAACAGAAGGGCACCATCCAGTGCAATTAGTGTGTTGAACATTGATTGGAAGCTTCGTAATGAATTCTCAGCTCGAAACAGATGTTCTCCTTCCTGCCTCGACATTAGTGTGACTGCTTCAGGCGTGATGCCCGATCGTTTTCACCTGCGTGATTGCCTCCTGGAGGGATGGCTCATATTCACAAACGAAAAACTTGCTTCTCGGAATGGCTACAGCTGAAGTCCTCTCCAAAGACTCGTGGTTACATTACTTTATCGTGTGTGTTTTCTGTAAATGTCCTTACTCGACGATGGGAGAGGTAACAATGGTCATGAGGAGCATCAGGAGAAACAGAATTGATCAGATATACAAGCAAAGGTGCTCCTGGGCTCCAAATCCTTGCTCAGCAACACCACTGGAGTGAAATTTGAATGACCAACTCCACAGTCCCTGCATACTCAAGAATCCACATACGAACAAGTTTAGGGCTATTCGATACAGGCTAACAAAGAACAAAAAAATCCAGCAGAGGAACAGACCCTTCAGTCCTCCAAGCCTGTGCCAAACACGATGCTCTAAAAACAAACCTTCTGCCTTTACTCAGTCTGTATCTCTCCATTTCCTCCCTATTCACGTACTCATCCAAGTGCCTCTTAAATGTGCTAATGACCACCATATCCGCTGACAGCACTTTCCAGGCACCCAACACTCTCTGCATGAAAAGCTTGCCCTGCCCATCTCCCTTAAACTTCCCTCCTCTAACAATGAACCTGTGCTTCTTTGTAACTGACACTTCCACCTTGAGAATGAACCTCTGACTATCCACCCTGTCTATGCCTGTCGTTATTTTGTAGCTAGCATCAGGTCTCCCCTCAGCCTTCATCCTTCCGTTGAAAATAATCTTAAGTTATTCAAACCTCTGCTCATAGCCAACACCCTGGAGATCAGGCAACATTCTGGTGAACTTTTTTTGCACTCTCTCCATGTCATTCTGGTAGTGTGATGACCAGAACAACACACAATATTCCAAATATGACCTGACCGAGATTTTATATAGTTGCAACATGAGGGACAATTCTCTCATCGCTGCCCACAACTTCTCTGGCAGGTCTGGCTGGGATTGCGCATTGTGAACCCTTTTCTAGGATTTGCACATATGCTGGGAACACACATCCCAGAGCCAGAGAACATTCGGCATTCAGGCCAGTCTGGAAACTGGCGGGAAGAATGGTAACTCATTTGAATCTTTTTTTTTAATGTAGTTTAAATTTGTTTAGCATTTCATAATCAGGAACTTTTTGGACCCAATTGAATCTCCCACCCCCATCAGGAGTACTTCATTCCGGCAGGGTTTAAAGTGGCTCTCCACGTTTAGGGAACTGCCAAGACATCCTGCCAGAATGAAGGGGAGGCAATTGAGACCTCCCCAAGGGGTTGGACAGTGGGGATGGTGCTCCCTGAGCATGGACACCATGGCAGTGCCAGCACTGTCCCCCCCAGCACTGCTCAAAGGTCAAAGTGCCCATGCCCAGTGCATACCTTGGCATGCCCATCAGACAGTGCCAAGGGGGCAAAGTCTATTGTGGGCAGGGTGATCAGTGGGGATGTGAGGTCCTGTTGCCACTCTGTATAAGGATAGCTCTGGGATGAAGGGAGAGCAGAAATTGGGGCGGGGCTGAGGGGGGCGGTCTGAGCTGGGGAGGGTGGGCCTATCTCTGGGGGGAGGAAGAGGAGGAGTGGGATCTGCTGAGGTGAGAGGGTTGGGGGGGGGGTTGGATATCAGGGCACTCTAGGGTGGGGGGGGATCGTGGCTGGCCTGGGAATTATTATGGGAGTCACAATCAGGCTGTGGGAAGGCAGGGGTGTGTTGGAGGGGCAGCACTGTGAAGGTCCCAGGCTGGCCAGTGATTGACCTGGCCAGCAGATGGGGAGGCTACAGATTGGGACCATTGTGTACGTGCAGACTTCCAGAACTGTCAGGCTGTGGTGCCTGGGTTTTTAATGAGATTCACGACTGGGATCTCTGCAGTGCACAGGTTGGGGGGATTTGAGTGTGAAGTTGAACAGAGAAAACATTTGTGATCTAGAACAGTTTCCCACCAATTCAGCATTTTTGGGAGAATTACCCCCATGATTTCCCAACTCCTGTACTCAATGCTCCAGCTGATGAAGGCAAGCCTTCTTATTCACCTTAGCCATCTGTGTTGCCACTCTTAGGGAACTGTGGACTTGCACACCCAGATCCCTCTGTATATTCATGTTCTTAAAGGTTCTACCATTTACAGCATAATTCACATCCCAAATTTGATCCTCCAAAATGCATCACCTTGCATTTGGATGATACTCCATCTGCCATTTATGTGCCCAAGTCTCCAATTTATCTATATCCTGTGTATCCTCTGACAATCCCTGGCACTATCAGCAACTCTGCCAACCTTCGTATCATTCACAAACTTACTCATCAGACTACCAACATTTTCCTCCACTTCACTTATATACACTACGAACAGGGATCAACAGCATTGATCCCTGCAGAACATCATTAGCTACAGATCTCCATTCTAAATAACACTCTTCTACCACTAATCTTTGTATTCTAACCTGGTAAATGAGCGGAAACTATACTGACTCAGCCCTCACCAGGAATGCTGGCAAGCCAAATAATCAAAATGTGCAGCAGAATAGAAGCTAATCAAACATTAATCAAACAGAGATCCAAAGGGGATAGATAGAATGCTGAAGTTATAATCTTTAATTTTCTAAGGTGCGGGGAGGTAGGCACATTCAGCTTCAATACCTTTGTGGCTTGGACACTGTAAAGTGTTATATTGTGATTTGGTTAATAACTGGGAAGTGGAAAGGGAGTAATGGCTGGAGGAAATTTAGCAGCTCAAACACACAAATACGGCAGGATCCAGTTCGAATGTAGCGATTTCTTAGCTGTAGCCGGCCAGATTGAAATGTTAGTTGTTGGGTTAGAAGGCAACGAGGGAACAGAGCAGAGCTGTGTTAGATAACTAGACATAAGGGTCACAGCAGGGACGGAGGGTAGGAATTGGCCATCAGGACGTGATAGTTAGCCATTATGAGAGGATGGGGGTGGGAGGGGGGGTGAGTGGAGTCAAACATTGGCGAGGGGAGTCATGGAAGAGTTGCAGATAGGAGAGTGCTTTGGACAATATGGGTTTGGCATTGCATGATTCAAGCTATGGGTTGGATCGGCCATCAGGAAGAGTTAGAAGGGGCAAATCAGATATGCAGGGGAAGTAGACACAAGGTGGGGGGGCAAAGTCAGATATTGATTGAGAAGAGGAATGGGGAGATTTGGAGATCAGAAAGAGTACTGCATCAAAAGATGTCAGCTAAATCCCCTGTTAAAAGTGGACATGGGTGGTACCGAAGAAAGCAGATTGGGTTCAGGTTCCAGGTTAGTGCAGGTGGCACGGTAGCACAGTGGGTGGCCCTGCTGCTTCACTGCACCAGGGAGCCACGTTTGACTACCAGCTTGGATCACTGTCTGAGCGAAGTCTGCACATTCTCCCTATGTTACATGGGTTTCCTCCAGGTGCTCCTGTTTCCTCCCACAGTCTGAAAGATGTGCTAGTTAGGTGTATTGAACTGAACAGGCAGTGGACTGTTGGAACTAGAGGAATTTCACAGTAATTTCATTGCAATGTTAATGTAAGCCTTACTTCTGACTAATAAGTAGATAAACTCTAGATCTTCCTGTCCCCTAACCTGGGATAATAATATAAAAGCAAATTACTGTGGATGCTGGAAATCTGAAATAAAAAAATTCTGGAAAAACTCAGCCTTCTGAGACAAAAATAGAAAGAGCTGGAAAATCTTAGCAGATCTGACAGCATCTGTGGAGAAAGAATAGAGCCAACATTTCAAGTCTGGATGACTCTTCTTCAGAGGAGTATTAATATATTTACTGAATTTTAAAAAACTGTAAGAAAAAGAAACAAAATTCAATTATTTTTAACCTGACGTTCAAACAGTATCTGAAGATGGGTCATCGACCTGAAATATTTGTTTAATCTCCAGATGTAGCCTGACCTGCTGAGTTGTTCCAGAGTTTTCAGTTTTTATTTCAGATTTCCAGCATCCGCGGAATGCTTTGGGAAACTGGAACAGTTTCCAGAAAGGGAAATGGTTTTTTTTTAATCAAAACCTTGTTGACCACAGTTCACCAGGTGTTAAGGAACAGGGATAATGTCAGTTGAGAGAGATATTGGTCTTGGATTTATCTCGAGATTGTACAGCTTTAATAAGATGGAGGACTAGCTTTCTGTTACAAATTCTAAAACATTGTCATTTGAAACAAATGACTTCACGTGGTGGGAAGTTGGTGAATGGAAACTAAAGAAAGGTCGACAGCTTCAGATTTGAACCTTATTGTTTGAACAAAGTGGTGGCACAGTGGTTAGCACTGCTGCCTTACTGTGTCAGGGATCTCCGTTCAATTCCAGCCTCAGGTGACTGGGGAGTCTGCACATTCTCTCTGTGTCTGTGTGGGTTTAGTCCCACACTCCAAAGATATGCGGATTAGGAGCACTGGCCATGCCAAATTTCCCTTTAGTGTCAGGGGACTAGCCAGGGTAAATACAAGGGGTTATGCGGATAAGGCCTAGATGGGATTGTGATGAGTGCTGATTGGATGGGCTAAATGATCTTATTCTGCACTGCAGATATTCTATGATTTTATGAATATGATTGGGTATTGTGTTTGGAAGAAAGTTCTCAGAAGATGGTATGGCCCTGCTAATATAGTAACCGAGAACCATTCCCCAGGAAGGGTATATAAAACTGTACACACGAGAGACATTTACAGTCAGTCTAGAGGCAGGACCCTGACCAAGAGTTGGAATAAGGAACCACAATCGACAGGAGCTGGTCACTCTGGGTGACTATATAGCTACTCTTACTGGAGACACGTTAAAACATTCTGATGACAGACATTGTTCAAGTGTTTATTTTCTGGGAGTAAAATAGCAAAGCAGTTATTTGCTATTACTTCCTTTTCTACTTTGTCAATGGGTTAAATGTGGTTCAACAGGATAGATGCAGGAGGGGTGTTTTCCCTTGCTGGAGGTCGAGAGTCAGGGATCATTGGGTGGAATTTTCCCATAAGTGTCATAAGAGTGAGAGTAACAGAATACTCCACATTGGTCTCAGGTCTTCTCTGCACCACAATCATCTCACACTCACCCACCTTTCGGAGGGTGGTGAGTTTTACACTGGTACTGGAATCTGGGGCCTAAACATGCCGGTGAACCCGGCTCCGCAGCACTCGGCGCTGTTTTGCAAGGGCACCACAACCTCTTAATGCACTGGGAGACTCCCTCTCTCTCTCACCACATGGACATGGCGAAACCCCCTACCTCACTGGCAGCATGTTCCCCCCACCAGCTTACACTGGTCCACAGCATAGGGGCATTGGGGCCCTCCTGATGGGTCCCCTATTATGAGCATCAACATGCTCTCCATCATGACCTCTCACATGATCCACCTTTGCATAGCTTCCCCATTGTAACACCACCCCCTAGACCCTCATCATTGCCCCCACTCATGGTCCACCCCCTTGGCACTGCCCTGGCACACAGCAATGCCCAATTGGCACTGTGGGACTGCCTGGTTTTCATTGCCATGATGTCCATTGGGAATTGTAGATATGCCAGATGAACACTACTAGGTGGCAGTCTTCAATGGGCAACGCTCAGCCATGCACCTGTTCACCCAGGAGCTTCAAGAGGCTCTAAGCACACTGGTGTGGCTTCCACTAGTGGAGACCAGTAGTGATTCACTCCAGCATGATTTCCCGCCAAGGAAGTGGGAACATTGCATGAGAGAAGGGTGGGAGTGGGGAGGGGAAGGATCGTGTGCCAAACTCGCCAATGGGATCAAAATCCAGTCAATCTCATGTAAATTGATTTTTAGGCCTGCATGCTATTTTCTGGGATTGGTGCAATCCATGCCAGGCACGGTGAGGTGGGAAAATTACCTCCATCATGTCAGAATTTAAAAAAACATTTGGAACTGAGGTGAGGAGGAATTTGTTCTCTCAGGGGGTGGTAAATGTTTGGAATTCTCTATGTGGAGGCTCAGTTTTTGAGTATGTTTAAAAATAGAGGTGGACAGATTTCTAGGTACCAATAACATGAAGGGATATGGGGATAGTGCAGGAAGGTGACTTTGAGGGAGAAGAAGTAGGCCTGAGGGGCTGAATGACCAATACCTGCTGCTATGTCCCCATGTTAACATTCCCAGGAATCATCTTAAATCCGTGCCTGCTTTAAATCTGTAATTGTGGCTACAAATAGACTGGCCCCATTAAGCAGAACAATACTTTAAGTGAGTCACCAATTTGTTCTCTCACAATTCATGGGTCAAAATGAACTACAAGCCTGAATGAACATTTGGGAAAAAAAGGGCTTATATTGTACATCATTATTTTGGTTCAGTAGATATATTCAGTGTAGCTACCCTGCCTTAGGGACTAGAGGTCGGAGATTTAGTGTTAACATGGAATGCTTTCTCTGACCTATGTTCCTTTCAATGTAGTTCAAATCTTGGAGCATGCAGTTGCTGAATATTTCAAATCTCTCTCTCTCTCTCTCTCTCGAGTAGCTGCTGACAGTTGATTATTGGATGAAAAGGAGCTTTCAATTGTCAGAAGGATAGTTGAATTTCTGAGCAGACAATCTTATCCATTGTCGTCCAGAATGCAGACATTCAGATAATGCCAAATGCTGATATATTTCTAATCTGATCAAGAAGATTACTTCCACAGAACATTACATTTATGTCGTGCATTCTAGCTCAGCTGAAACACTTTTGTACTTCACATATAACAGATTTTTAATCCAAATATATACATGATATTTTGGTTTCCAAAACACCTAAAGCTATTGCTGAAAAAAAGAGACCTGTCACATCTTTTCATCTTGCACTCATCAGTACTCTTAGAATACCAGTATAAGGGGAAAACAGTAACATCTCTGGATAATTGTATGGTTAATCTTACTGGAATAAGTTTCAACATTCAGCTGCCAGATATTGTTGAAGTGTTTATTTTTTGGAGTAACATAACAAAGCATTTGTTTTGTACTACCTTGTCAGCTCTTTAAATATGATTTATATTAGTATTCCTGCCCAATGTTCTGATGAGTACAAGACAATAAGCTTCAATATGTCTCTTTCTTCTTAGCAATATTCATGGTCTGTACAGCAAATGACTATTTGTAAGCTTAAAGCTATCACAGTAATTCACAAGTATTGACTGCCTCCAAACTCTTCAGTATATGGCGTACTCACATAGCTTAAAACTTCCAGCTTCTCCACTTCACACAAACATTATTCATATGGAAGAGAACTCAGCCAACAACTCTGCAATTTTCTTAGACACTGGCAGAACAGCTTGAGAAGCTGATTTGAGCCATGGCCTCTGTATAAAACCTTGCACGGATCATCTAGGATTCTGTAAATCATTGTCTGCAAAGAGATGACTCTTCATTCATTAAAGCCCCCGGATCTGTGAACACTTACAGAATTCTGTGTTCTGGAGAAGAATCTCACTTTAGAGTCTATGATGCGCTCAAGCCAATAAATTGAAGCTTGATGTAATATCTGCAACTGCAAGGAAGGGTAAGTCACAGAGATCTGGCACTTTGGGAACATAGAATGAAAGAGAACAGAAAGAGAACAGAGACCAAAGCTAAGGCTCGGGAACCAATACAAACAGTTTACATCACATTGTTGGAATGCATTTCTTAATATGTTTTTTCAGGAGGTGCATAAACTGAAATGACCTCAACAAGACAATCTCTCCCATTTCCTTCCTTAAATTCAGTTGTCAAATTTCTCCTTGATCTATTTTCAAAGCTTTCCCCTGTAATTGAAATCAGTGATGTACAATCTGTAATTAATCCCACAGCCCTGCACCTTACTCAAATATCCACTCTCCCTCCTGCAAACTGTAGCTGTGACTCAGCCCAGACTGCAGATGAAAAGTGGCATCTCCGTTGATTTTATTATTGTCACGTATTATTGTACAATGAAAAGTATTGTTTCTTGTGTGCTATACAGACAAAGCACAGTTCATACAGAAGGAAAGGAAAGAGTACAGAATGTAGTGTTACAGTCATAGATAGGGTGTAGAGAAAGAACAACTTAATATGACGTAGGTCCATTCAAAAGTCTGATGGCAGCAGGGAAGGAGCTGTTCTTGAGTTGTTTGCTACATGACATCAGACTTCTATATTGTTTTCCTGATGGAAAAAGGTGAAAGAGAGAATGTCTGGGGTGCTTTTCCAAAGCAGCGGGAAGTGTCAATGGGTGGGAGGCTGGTTTGTGTGATGAATTGGGCTTCATTCACGAACCCTTGTAATTTCTTGAGGTCTTGGATAGAGCAGGATCGATACCAAGATGTGATTCAACCAGGAAGAATGCTTTATATGGTGGTTACTGTGTCTTATTTACTCACTGAGGCATCCTTCCTGGCTCAGCACTGCAATTAAATATCCAGTCAATCTGGAGTCAATTCTTCAAGGGACCTTTGCTTCTGTCTGTCTCGAATTTTCTCTCTTTATAATTAGCTCTGTCTTTGTGGAGCTTCAACAACTGAGGAAGTAGCTAGGTGAATTTTAGCTGTAGCATCCAGGGTGTGAAACAGAGAGAAAAGGAAGGAATTCCTACAATCTCGAGCAGGCTGGTGATGGCAAGCTGGGTTCCAATGTCTGTCTTCTCTCCATCAGCTCATTACAAGTCAGTTGAGAATCTGAGACATTGTCACTCTGATATGAGTGCTTGGGGCCTGTAGCTGCTTTGCCAGCTCACTGGCTGCTTGGTCTGAATTTCTGCTAAGTTAAAAAGACTTCACACCTGAGCCAAAATAGTGCTGAAGCCTGGAATTTTATTAGGATCCCTACACTGCAGAAGGAGGCCATTCGGCCCACTGAGTCTTCACCAACCACAATCCTACCTAAGCCTTATTACCCATAACCCTACACATTTACCCCACTAATCCCCCTGACAGTAGGGTCACTCTAGTATGGCCAATCAATCTTGGAATCCCACCCCTGAATCCAGAACCAGTCATCTTCACTGCAGGGGGTGGGTGGTTTGGGAAAGGGGAGGGTCACATTTCACATGTCCATGAGTCACAGAGATCGTGGTCTGTTTAAAGGAAGGCAGCTGCCTCTATACAGAAATAAACTTGCTCACCCAGCTTTCTGAAACATGACTTGTCGGCTTCACATATTAGAGAAAAAAACGTCTCCAGTAATGCAGCAGCCATGACTTCCAGACACAAATGCACTCTTGTCAACTGCTGCCAGGTCCCTTCTAAAAGCACATTGCTGATCCCAACACCCATCTTGTTAAATGGGAGATCCCTCATGAACTGTATGATTGCACTGAGATTTCAATGGCCTCCCAACAAAGTAAGGCAAGCCATCTTCCTTAAGATAACAACAATCAGATTTCTTTTGGTCTTGACATACAACGCCCTGAATTTGGACCCCACACCACAAGCAAAGTCCCCACCTCCCCCTCCCCAAACCACTACCACCACAGATATTTTGGTGTTTCTTACTTTCAGCCCATTGGATTGTTGTCTCTGTCACAAAGATATGCCAATGAAAGCTTTTACATTACTCTGATAGCTGCACTGCACTAGGGGAATAGAGAGGAGATCTGACACTGAAGATCGCTTCAAGATTGAGTAGTGATTATGGCAACAGAGAAAAAGATATTGGAAAGGTTTTATTGGCATTTGGTAAACATCCTCCTCCTCCTCCTCATCACCCCCTTCACCCTCCTCCTCATCACCCCCTTCAATCCATCCCAAATTCTTCCCTTCTCTCCTTCCATTCCAAATGATTACTTCCTTCCTAATCACTCCCCTTTCTCTCTTTCCTCTCTAGCTGCCAGCTGCTCCATTTCTCCCTCTGCCAGTTCTTATCTAAATGTATTTGCTGGTGACAAAAAGGCCTGAATTGAAATCTGTTTCACTGGCAAGTCTGCCTGAGGACATCTAGGTCTGCAATTGGCAGATATCATGCCAGTCAGGCCTGAGGCCTAATTTCAGGTATTCCTCAGGCCTTCTCCTTGTGCCATCACCTACTGTGTGAAGTTCCTGTTGTTGTAAAATTTAAAGTGGTCAAAACAGCATTGGAAATCAAACATTAAACAGAATTTCTACCTCAGAAAAGAACTGAAATTGTCCTGAAGCAGGTGGCAATTTAATGGGCATCCATTGACTGTGTTAGACCAAACATTCTCCAACGCAGTGTAATCCAAACGGTATTAGGTTTCTAAGAACCAGCTTCAATCTCAAGCACATACAGATGCTCACCAATAAGCACAGTAATAATCCCCCATTACCAGACAGGAAAACCATATTGTTTGGAACAGATCCCACTGGCAATCTGTCAAGTAATTCACATGTCATTGAAACATGCAGGTAGGAAATTAATGACGTCCCTCTGTCAGGAAAATTCAGATGGTTATAATTACCGCACTACCATCTGTGCTTTCTGCCATGTGGTGTGCACTCTTTATTAGTGTTAACCTAAGCGTGTGATAAAGTAACAGCTCCCTGTGGAGATTTGCTAATGAAATAAGAGGAGAATTTTATTGTCAACTTGATAGGCATTCAGAATATTGGAGGCACGTTGCAGCTTTAAGTCATAAACCTATTTATGGGTTGATTTGCCACTTAACTAAAGGCAGGTGGTGCATAGTCATGAATTTGATAATTAATCCCTTCAGAGTGATTGGGGTTGCCCCTGGGAAATGTGGAAGCTGCTGGAATACACAAACCAGGGGACCTTTTGAGGGTGCTCGTGAGCCACTATATTCCCACTGTACGTGATCCCATCACAAACACGGAGACAGAGGAACTTTCAATGCATGACCCCAAGCTTTTGCTGGCTGACCACTCTAATATTCTGCCTTCCTGCCATGCTGATACCTCTGTCCTCCTGCTGCGGTGTTCCAGGTGCTGAACGCGGGGAGCTGGAGGAACCATACTTCATCTTCCGGTTAAGCACATCACAGCCTTGTGGACTCAACATTGAGTTCAACAGTTTCAGGCTGTAATTTCCTGATCCTAAAATGGCCTATGTATATGCATTATAATTCTCTATGTATACCCTGTAATAGCCTATCCACATGCTCCATAATGGTCTCTATAATGGTCCATGTACAATAATAGAATGTGTGGTTGGACCATTATAGAGCATGTTCATGGACAATTATAGAATATGTACACATAAATTAATAAAGTGTACAGACACAATAGCCTGAATTTTTCAGCTGCTCTGTGTGATGACTGGTGGGCCCAGAACAGATATGAACTTTATTTCTAGCCGTGACTGGTAGCTGACAGCAATCAGGCACTGGTGTCAAATAACCAGCATGTAACTCATTGTTTCAGAGAGTCACTGTTGTGCTGGAGAGTGTGGAGTGTGTAGGCAGAGGTTTCCTGGAGCCGGGTGGGCATGTACATTGGTGTCAGCTGTGGGTGGATGTTTAAAAAGACACAAAAGGAAGGAAGGGCACCAAACTCTCCAACCTCGCTGCAGCAGGAGTGTGGACTGAGCAGGCAGTAAGGTCACAGTGCTCGAGTCCTGAGCAGGTTCTGCAATTCAATTAGATCAGGGCTGATGTTTATCTCTACTTTGTTAACCTTCCTGGGTTCCATAACCTTTAATTCTTGCTTAACAAAAATCAATTGACCTCCGTTTTGAAATTTTCAGTTATTTCTCAACCTCAGTGGCATTTTAAAAGAGAAGGTTCCAGAGGTCAGAAAATGATGAACCTTTGTGTGTGGAGGTTAAAATGCAGATTGGTACACAGGGCTGGAAGGGAGTGTGTTGTGGGGGATAGGGTGGAGGAAGTGGGAGCAGGGAGCACCATAACTCCTTCTACGAGTAACTTCCAAAGAGTAAAGAAAACACACTCACCTGGGCATCCTCCAGCCTTCCGTGAATTAACACCAGTAGGTTTGATTCATGCAATCTTCAGTCAGTGGCAGGGTTGCCATCTGCAATTAAATGGAGGTTTCATCACATGACTTGCTCCCACGCTCCAGCCATTAATTGGCCCACACACCCATCCTTGTAACGCATAGCCTTCCTACGTCAATTGGAAAGCAAAGAGATTCATTATCCAATTGGATGATTGCCTGATTGTCAGCCAAACAGTCTTCTTCCCACTGTTTTGAATACTTTTATATTTATTAAAGAGAAATGATCAAAATTAATTTTATTTAATGCGCCAATCTTTTTTCAGGATTGCACACAGCAGTGTCGAAGAGATTGTCTTGCCGGAGACTCTTGGCCAATCCTGTCTAGTAAGAGTCTGGCAACATCAATTTTAAATCCAACCGATTTATTTGATAGTAAATCTGCTAGCTTTCGGCCTTTGTAGCCTTCGTCAGGCGAATGAGATGTTCTGGTCTCCAAAAGCACACATATCAGCACAGACAGTTTACAGATTGCTGATTAGAATGCAAATCCTTACACCTAACCTGCTATTCAAGTCTTAAAGTGGCTAACAATGTGGGTGGAAGGAATATTGAGCACAGGTTTGGTTAAGTATCCAGCGGGCCCTGATAGTACCATGGGGACCCAACATCACCTTTTAAATTAGGCCCCCTTTCCTCTGGAAGGTGGCCAGCCTTTTGCCTGATTTCAGACTTGTTAAAGTGGGGGTGGGAACAGTTCAAGAATTCCCCCCAACATCGACAAACCCTCATCCCAGTATTTGATTGCTGCTGGAGTTTAATATCGTCCCTAAAATATTGCAGTGATGTGAAACAACAGACACTCTGTGTGAAGGGCCCTGTTAGTGTGGGATTCTCTAGTGCAGTGCAATCCCATTTAGCGCCTCTGATTTGATAAAAATGTGCAATTTATAAGAAGTTTTTTAAATAGTATAATCAACACTTACCTTGGCAGGTGATTGAAACTAATTTGCTGGCAGCTGCCTGGTGAACAGAAGAGAAAAATCAACCAAATTAATTTCAGAAATTCAGGGTGCAATAAAAATTTCTCACTCAAAATGTATCAGATGTATACATCATATGATTTCCCAAAGTGTCCGCAGGCAGCTTTTAACAGGCACATCCATTTTCTTTTATTGCTGCAATAACGGACCGCAGTGAGTTAAAACCTGCCGGGAAGAGTTTCTTTGAAACTTTGTTGTCCATTTTCTGACTTGTCAAAGTGAGTGCTGCTTGGACAGGATCGGCTGGCCTGGTTTTGAACTGCGTATCGGGCAGAGTGAATGAATAGGCAACCCACCAAAACACTTTAATCAACTTTACCGTCACACCAACCCACTGTCAATAACAACTGGAACACTCAACGCAAAGAATTATAGGTTAAAGAAATAGACTTGCATTTCTATAGTACATTTTGTAGTTTTAAACAATCCCACAAATGCTCTAAACAGAAATATTTTTTGACAGGTAATTGTTGGAGGGTGTTGGATATTATTCGGTAGGTTTTGTTGAAGTGGAAATTTTCCCGCTTCTTGACTGTGATAGAGAGACTCAACAAAATTCATTCTGACCAAATAACGTTTTTATTTACGAAAGACTGCATGTAGTAGTGGCAGTAACTTGAGTTTGGAGCGCCACTAGAGCATATTCAGGAATTTGATCAATAGTAGTATTATAAGCAATGTCATAAACAATGGTACAATTTGCTGATCTCCTGGAACTCTTTGTCTCATCATTCATATCTTTACCTTGTCCTTTCGATAGAACAGAAGGCGGCCAATGACTATCATCTCTGACCTGATCTTGTCTCACCCACACAGCCCTAGGTCATGTGGAGTCAGCTTTATCAGGTCTTACAGAGGTCAGGCACAGTTTGACCTTCTCTGGTCTTATTCATGTCTTAAGTTATGTGGAGTCAGTCTTATTAAGTCTTACAGGGGTCTGACATTTTGGAATAGCTTATCAACTTTCTTTTTTTTGTACCAAATACTTGATCAATTTTCCCATCATGTCACTAGTTCATTTGTACAACTTCACATTTTTAATGAAGTCTTCATTGCCTTGTGTAGATTAACTATATGTATTTCTTTACTGCAGGAACTATGTACATATATACAATCAAGGCCTCAAGTTAGGAACAGTCTCCATGCTTGTTTGTACACGTCTTGGTCCCTGGGTGCAGATCATGTGTTCTCTAACACCACTGTGCTTTACTCAGCTCCAGATTAACCCTATATATGCCAGACCTTTATACAACAGTAATCACTTACTCAATGTAAAAAAAGAACAGCAGCCAATTTCACAAACAGCAATCTGCTAAATGACCAAACATTCTGTTTTAATGATGTTGTTTGAGAGATAAATATTGGCCAGAATTCCTGCTCTTTTTTTCAGAGTAGTCCTGGTGATCTTTGATGCTTACTTGAAAAGGAATACAAGATTTTAATTTAACATGTGGTCCAGAAAATAACTTTCCCAACAGTGCACTGCAATAGAGTGATAGTATAGAGTTTATGCTCACGTCTTTTGGAGTGGGATAATGAACCCACCGCGTTCTGGTGTAGGAGTGGGAGTTCTACCCTCTGCACCATAGATTATACTTAATGGTCTTTACTTGAATAATTAGCAATCTTTCATCTTGGTTGGAACATGTAATCCACCTCAGGTCAATGAGAGATTCTTCACCAGAGTGGGAAAGGTTAAGAAATGTGCTGCTAATATTCTTTCAGATGATGAAGGGCTGTGATGAGGTTATGTTGTTTCCACTGCTCAGTAATGTGGTCATAGGGATGAATGATTCAACAAATGGTAATAGTAGAAAAAAGTATGAATCGAAGGTGATTAGAATACGTGATTTCTGGCCATGGGAGCAGGAACAGAACATGAGTCCTTCTGAAAAGGAATTCACTAGCCTTTTGAAAAACTATTAGTAAAGGGTCAGGGGACTGAATGGGAGTCTGAGATTGGAATGAAATAACCCTGAAAAACCCCTGTTAGAAGTTCATTTAGACAGACCACCCTTCAGGAAAACAGAACATGGAACATTACAGCGCAGAACAGGCCCTTCGGCCTTCGATGTTGCGCCGACCAATTATGAAAAAAAAAGCAATGACCCTCCAAACTTAACCATTCCCTTCTCTTCCATAAACTTAAAGAAAGTGAGAACGATACTGATTCTCCCAGAATTTCACCTTGTTATGGAAACTGAGAGACTTTCTGGAAAAGATGATAGGGCAATTCTCCCATTCCGATCTGCTGACTAATTTGTCATGTCAGGAGATGCATACACACACCAATTCCCAGGATTCGGACATGCATGCGCGTCTCCCTGTGCCAGAAATTCAGCGCGGTGGGAAACTGGTGGGAAAACCAGGTAAGTTATTTTAATCTATTTTTAGAGTTATTTGAATATCATTATCGGACCCAGGATTGAATTCTCCAAACCCGAAAGCATCTCCCACCCTGCAAGTACTTTTGGAGAACGAGCAGGAGACCATCCCTCTCCTGGAGTGAAGGGGTGGGCACCTGGAGCACAGCTGGAGGTCAGGCAGTGGCTTGGGCACTCCAGCACTGCCCAAGTGGCAAAGTGCATATGCCTAAAGTGCATCTTGGCACTGCCCACCAGGCATCGAACAGGGAATATGGGATTGACCCTAAAGGATAGGGCCATCTGTGAGTGGGGCCTAGGAGCTGGGCCAAAGGAGCTGGGCAGGCTCAGAGTGCAGGGCCTATTTGGGGGCAGAGCCTAGAGGACGATTGGTGAGGGTCAAGGGTCGCACTGTCACTTTGCAGATAGGACTGGTCCAGGCGGGAGGGAGGCCAGTAATCAGGGCGAGCTGGAGGGAGAGTAGTCTGCCAGGGGGGTCGCCTCTTGGGGATTCTGTTTCCCATGGGAGGTGTCTGCCTCCTAGGGGAGGGTTAGCGTGGGAAATTCTGCTGGGGATGGGTGGAGGGTATCGTCATTGCTGGGGGAGGGGGAAACGGGGGAGGGGGGGTGGCTGCTGAGATTGCTGTGCCTTTGGGACTATGGATGGTGTCAGGGCTGGCCTGGGAATGCTTGTATGGCCTGTGATCGGGCTATGGAGAGGGTATCCCAGGCTAGCCAGACGATCGAGCTGGCCAGCAAACTGCAGTCTGAGAGTTTGGGGCCAAATCTGTGCAACTCCAGCATGAACAGATTCTCCCCGCCACCGAAATTTTAATGATATTCACAATTGTGACATCTGCATTGCGCAGAATGTGGGAGATTCGAGTGTAACCTCCCACTGAAAAACAATTATAACTTACACCATTTTTCCTGTGAATTCAGCACTCAGACTTTTTCTGGCAGAATCGCCCATTGTGTCTTGTCCAGATAGGTGGGATGTCTAAGGAGCTGTCAGCTCTCCCAGGAGTCCTGCCCAACACACCTTTTTGAGGCATCAATGGAACTCTTGCCATTAGGGAAATGGGGTGAATCCCATTGAGACTTCAGGCAAATTCCCTAAAGCTGTGGAACCAAATAGAATTGAGAAAGTCAGTAACCATAAACAGCAGTGCCAGTAAGGGAGCAAAAACAAACATTTGTATTTTTTATCAAGACCATATATTGTTCTATGAATGCTGAGTTTCTATTTGTGTTATAGACCATTCCGGCTTGGACATAGACTATATCACTGTTTGCCCACTATCCCCAGGTCAATTCCTGGAATTCTCAAAATGACAGAAGTATTGGAGCATCTTCCCCACAAAGACTACAACAGAATATCCAGCACATTAATTGTGAGGAAAATCAGGAATTCCAGTTGTGTGATAGATGCACATAACCTGAGAATCATTTTAAAATATTCTGAAATCTTTATGACAATGTAAAGGGCCCTGCTTACAGTCACATCACCCTTGATGCTTGCTGGAATAGCTTTTTCTCCAGTTCTTCAGCAACGTCCCTCCATTCTCTAATCACGTCAACACTTTAAGGACAACCTTTGGACATTCTACTTTATTCCTTCTTACTATAGCCAATTCAATTCTTTATTTAGTCCTTGAACTGGATGAAGCTTTTCAGTATAGAAGTTGTGGCTAAGTGGGTGGCATGGTGGCACAGTGGATAGCTTTGCTGTCTCACAGCGCTGGGGACCCTGGTTCAATTCCTGGCTTCGGTCACTGTCTGCGTGGAGTTTGCACATTCTCCCCATTCCTGCGTGAGTTTCCTCCCGGTGCACCGGTTTCCTCCCAAAATCAAAAAGACATGCTAATTAAGTACATTGGCCAAGCTAAATTCTACCTTGGTGTGCCCGAACAGGTGCCAAAATGTGGCAACTAGGAGGTCCTCACAGTAACTTTACTACAATGTAAAGCCTATTTGTGACACTAATAAATATACTTTCAGCTTTCTTCAGCTTCCTTTGATGGAGTTTCTATAATACTTCTGAATATCTGCCTCCCCAAAACTGTCCTTTTGTCCCTAATAAGCTGACCTCAGGATTTATGTTGTGATTGACACTGCAGTTGAAGAAGTGCTTGTCCAATATCCTTTGTCCCACTTTCCCAATCTACTGATCTGAATATTTTTGGAATTTTAGGAAAATCCAGTTCTGCCCACATTAACTGGACAAAGGAGTTGGTGAACAAGTTAATTGAGCAAAAACACAAAACCTTCCAATATAAGATGATTAGAGAACAAGTTAAATATATTCTTTTAATGTCGAGATCTAAATTTTGATTTGATTTGATTGAATATATTATTGTCATGTGTATTAATATGCAATGAAAAGTATTGTTTCTTGCATGTGATTGAGACAAAGCATACCATTCATAGAGAAGGAAAGGAGAGAGTGCAGAATGTAGTGGTACAGTTATAGTTAGGGCGTAGAGAAAGATCAACTTAATATCAAGTCATTTTATTAAAAAATCTGATGGCAGCAGGGAAGAAGCTGTCTTGAGTCGGTTGGTATGTGTCCTCAGACTTGTGTATCTTTTCCCTGATGGAAGAGAGAATGTCCAGGGTGCATGGGGTCCTAAAAGCTGGCTGCTTTTCCGAGGCAGTGGGAAGTGTAGACAGTATCAATGGGTGGGAGGCTGGTTTGTAGAATGGACCGGGCTTCGTTCATGACTTTATGTAGTTGCTTGCGATATTGGGCAGAGCAGGAGCCAAGCTGTGATACAACCAGAAAGAATGGTGCATCTGTAAAAGTAGATGAGAATTGCAGCAGATGTACCAAATTTCCTTAGTCTTCTGAGAAAATAAAGGTGTTGATGCGTTTCTTAACTATAGTGTCAGCATAGAGGGACTAGGACAGGTTGTTGGTGATCTAGACACCTAAAAACCTGAAGCTCTCGACCATTTCAACTTCATCTCCATTGACGTAGACAGGGGCATGTTCTCCTCTATGCTTCCTGAAATCGATAACTATCTCCTTTTTTTGTTGACATTGAAGAGATTATTGTCATCGCACCACTTCATCAGATTCTCTATCTCTTTCCTGTCTCATCATTGTTTGTGATCTGACCCAGTACAATGGTGTCATCAGCAAATTGAAAATTGAGTTGGATGGGAATTTGGCCACACAATCATAGGTGTATAAGGAGTATAGTAAGGGGGTGAGAACACAGTCTGGTATAGTCTCATTGCTTCTTAAATTTTTTTCACAGGATGTGGGCATTGCCAACTAGGCCAACATTTCTAGTCCATTGCTAATTGACCTTGAGAAAGTGATGGTGAGCTACCTTCTTGAACTGTAAGTACCCACAGTGCCATTAGGATGAGAGTTTCAGGATTTTGTTAGATTTAAAGCTAAAACAAAATGTAAAAGAGAGGCATATCATAGAGTTAAGATTAACAGCACATGTGATGATAACAGGAATGCCATTCTTGTCTTTGTTACCTCCAGTCTGGATCATTCCAGTACATATCTACTATCCTCTTTCGTGCCACCCTTGTTAACGTGAGGTCACCCACAATTCTGCTGCCCGTGTCCTTACTCATGTCCTGGTCAGTTCATCCATTGCCTGTTTGCTTGCTAACGAACACTGGCTCCTAGTTATACAACGGCTGAATTGTACAATTTTCCTCCTTATTTTCAAGTGCTTCTGTTGTCAAACCCCTCTTGTAAATTTTCCTCCAGCCTTTCAACATCCTAAAGATATCTCTCCTCTTCTGATCCTGGTTTTGTGAGCATTTTATTTAAATTGTTCTACCAGTTGGTGGCTTTCTCTTTGGCAGCCTAGGTCCTAAAATCTATCATTCTTGCTCTCAAACTCATTCCGTTTTTCTCTGTTTCTTCCTTTATTACTCACCTTAAAACTTATATCTTATGTGATGTGGTCTTGGTTTACAATGAAGCTCCAAAGCTCCTTGGAACTTCTTATTATGTTAAAGGTGCTGCATAAATATAACCTGTTGTTGTTTTAATTGCCTGGAAAGCTAAGAGTCTCTTCCAGTCAGCTCTGAGAACACAACATTACCGAACACCAGGGAGATCAGTGAGATCACTGGAAAATGTAGATTACTTTCCAAAACTCAGGAGCCTACTCCTGACAAAGGCAGACATGACTGAGAAAGTTCACCATCACTTCCAATGTGCCAGGTTAAGCTATGGCTGACTGACAAAAATAATATTTCATAAAATCATGAATGCTACAGTGTAGAATGAAGCCATTTGGCCCATCTGAGTCTGCACTGACTACAATCCCACCCGGGCCCTATCCCCATAACCCCATGCATTTAACCTAGCTAGATCCTCTGATACTAAGGATCAATTTAGCATGGCCAGTCCACCTAACCTGCACATCTTTGGGCTGTGGAAGGAAACCGGAGCATCCAAAGGAAAACCACGCGGACACGGGGAGAATGCGCAAACTCTACACAGGCAGTGACTCAAGCCAGAATCGAACCCAGGTCCCTAGTGTTGTGAAGCACAATACTAACCACTGTGCTGTCCTATTTATGGACCAGGATTTCAAATCTGAAAGTCAGGTCATGGTTTGCCAGGCAGGAGTGATTTCTTTCACTCTTATATGTTTCACAGACTTGAATGAGCTAAAGCAAATACTTCAAAACACTGAAGAGGTATCACTAGCAGTGTCTTCATAAAATCCTTAAACTTCAATAGTAAGAAAGGTAGTCCAACAGCAGCATCCTCTCCCAAGCCAACTTGCTCAGCATCATGTTTCCTCATGCTACTTAGTTCTGCTGGGCAGGAGATGATATTCGTATGTCCGAGAATCGACTGCTCAGATCGTAACTCAGATGTGACAGGAGACTCCCAGGACAACAATGGAACTGCTTTAGGGATGTCCAGTAAGCATCCCTGAAGAGGTCAAATATCCCTGCCAACTCATGGGCATCCCTGGCTTGTGACCAACCAAAACGGAGAAGGTTCATTTAGAAAGGCAGCAAGCATCTTGATAGTCTTCCTTGGAAACTCACAGAGGTGAATTTGAGGTGTCTTAATGAGTGTGCAAACCTTCCAATAATTCACCTGCCTGGTCCCCCAGGCACCACCTGCCCAAATGTTACAATCTGGAGAGATTGCATTTGACTTGCCAGCAATCTCAGAATGCATCAGCCGGGAGTGGAAGAAAGCAGCCTCAGGCTGAGCCATTAGCTAGAAAACAGAAGAAGATGGAATATGCAGGGGGAGGGAAAATGGAGATGAGAGGACTAAAACTAAATATGGAAGGCCAGAAGGCATCCGCCATGGCAACCATTGCTGTTGGAAGTCACCCATGACTGTAGTGGGTGCTGACTTTTATTCCCTCCTACGGCGTGGGCTGTGGGCTCAGTCGTAGCATTTCTGCCTCTGAATCTGAGGAGGGCTCAAGTATCACTCCAGGGAGTGAAGAGTAAAAATTGATGTTGAAATTATTCTCTTCTGTCAGTGAGACTGGGGTCCTGTTTGCCTTCTCCTGCAGCTGCACCAGTCTCCTGCATGAGGGTGCTACCAAACTATCATCCTGTTTGCCTCCTCCTGGAGCAATGTTGGGCCTCTCCAACACATAAAGAGGGGGAATCAAGCTAGTAACTCTTGCTATCTTGTGACTATTTTTTAAATATTTGTCAAACTTTTAACTTTGAAGTTAAACTCCATTAACATGGAATTGGTTAAGGTTGATTAGAGTTAAGGACCACAGTCATATTGTTTAATACATAATCAGAATTTGGCAGCGGTTGCATTAAATGACACTGTTGGGATTGATACTGTACAGACAGGAGGATCAGGAACTATGGATGGAAGACAGCAGCACACTGATGTTATAAATGCTAATGCATTTTGTTCAATTTTCATTCCGATTTTCTAACATTATCAAGTCCTGGGAGCCTATGAAGATATTACAGGTTGGATATGGGGACTAATGGACACAGCAATCTGGAAACACCATGAAATGTGACTGAAATTCAATACTGAGACCCATTGTGCATTCTATTACAGGAAGAAATTGCATTGGTTCAAAGTTGTAAAATTTATTTTGTTGTTATTCTGTTTTCCAGAGCTTCAAAAAAATGAAAAAAAATCAGATACCAGTCAGCTTGACAGAGTTACAAGAGTGTGAGCAGGGACAGAATTTGTTTGTGTTGTCACTGGGGAATAGTGAGTTCTTTATCAGGGAGCTATATCAGAGGCAGAAGACAATGGTAGATTAATTGGGTCGGTGATATGTAGAGCCAGGCATCTCTATGCTCTGGCTGAGGATTCACTGAATTTCCAATTTATCACTCACCGTGTCCTCCTGGTGAACTCAGGGCAATTTTGTTGTGCTGTGGACACCAGTCCACTGGGAGCTGGATTGAGAGGGGGGATAATGGCAATCACAGAGAGAAAGGGGTTTCATCACTTCTCATATAAACAAGGTTTCGAGTCTCATAGTTGGAAATGACAGGAATCAAACCTCATCTGTCTCAGACGGTACATTCTCAATCTCCTCAAATCCAAGCCTGTAGCTTAAAGAAAAGGTTTACATTTACTCTTCCATCCAGTGCTTCATCAGTAAGAGGAGAATTTTTTTTTTAAAGGACTGACTCTGGATTCAAGCTACAACCCATGCCCCCTCATCATACCCTTCACACCAGCCTATGCATCTTGATCCACTCTCCCATGGTCTCTCATACTCTCCACACCAAACTATGGCACCCCATGTCCATTCAGTCACTAAAGATTCTGAACCATTGAGCTCTGGAGCAACAAAATAATGTAATTGTTACATTTTAAAAAAACTAGTTGTTCACTGACTCATAACTTTCCACTTGCACTATAGCTCAAAAAGTGTCAATCATCCAGACCATTTGAAGTATCAATAGCAGAAAATGCAAATACTTGAAACCTCTTTATATTCTGTAAGTAAACATCATGTAATTGGTTCATAGAGCTTGAGCTAACAATCAATTAATGTTTTCCCAGGGTTTTAACTGTCTAATTGATGTCTGGAGTATCAGCAAAGCATGTTTAATGAAATTTGGCTGTGAGCCCAGACATCCATTAGACTGTTGAAACAGCTGGGAAAACATTAATTGGCTGACTCCTGTTAACATCCATCCCTCGGAATGAAAATCCTGCCTTTGCTGACACTTTCTACCGAGGCAAGAGCAGCGAGCCTGGAAATTTTCTGATATCTGCTATCCACCTCGAAGATAAAAATCTCACCCAATACTCCAGCTGAAATCAAATCAATGTTTTAGAAAGGTTCATTCACTTCAATAATCATTAGCAATAGAGAGCTGGTAGAAGAATTATCAGGAATATTAGAGTCACTGAAAGAGTCAATAGATGAACTCTTTGGAGCATTCAGAAGGAATGTTACTCTTAATTTTACTTTAAAACTAAGGAACTATTTCTTGTGCATTACCTCTGAATTTTACTACCTTGTCTGTCCTGATTTCTGGGAGGGTGAGACTCACGGAAAGGAATTCTTCATTGGCCTCTGGAGAGATTTTATGAGCTTTGACCGAGTGAGGTCATAAAATTCCACACATTATCCCATTTCTCTTTCTCTTGCAGTAACTGAGATATTGGTAAGCATTTTCAACTTGTTACCGGGCATTGAATTGACATTGCTGGCCTACTGCCGATGGTAGAAATCATTTAATTTTCAACCTCTTTCATACAGATGGATCTAAAAATCAGGTGAATTTTATTTCCACAGTGTCAATTCTATCCCTAAATGACAAGTTGAAAATCAACTCATAAATCTCTGAAATAATGACAATAAGTTTTGATCTTTGCTACCTCAGGCAATAACCTGATGGATGGACCTCCAGCTCTTCATAGAATCCCCACAGTGCTGAAGGAGGCCATTCAGGCCATCGTGCCTGAATGCAATCCCACACAGGCATTATCTACGTAACCCCAATTATTTACCCTGCTAATTCCCCCTGACACTAAAGGGCAATTTTGCATAGCCAATCAACCTAATGCACACATCTTTGGACTGTGGGTGGAAACCAGAGCACCCGGAGAAAACCCATGCAGACACAGGGAGGACATGCAATCTCCATTTAGTCAATCTTCCAAGGCCAGAATTGAACCGGGGTCCCTGGTGCTATGGAGTAGAACCTGCCTGTTTCTCATTTTGTTTTATAACTCCTTTTATAACAAGAGATGGGTGAGATCCTAAATGAATATTTCTCATCAGTATTTACTGTTGAGAAAAGCATGGATGTTAGGAAACTTGGAGAAATAAATAGTGATGTCTTGAGGAGTGTATATATTACAGAGAAGGTGGTGCTGGAAGTCACATAGCACATCAAGGTAGATAAATCTCTGGGACCCGACAAAATATATCCCAGGATATTGTGGGAGGCTAGGGAGGAAATTGTGGTCCTCTAGCCAAGATATTTGAATCACTGATAGTCACAGGTGAGGTGCTTGATGATTGGAGGACGGCAAATGTTGTGCCTTGTTTAAAAACGGCTGCAGGGAAAAGGCTGGGAATTACAAGCCAGCGAGCTTTACATGTGTAGTGGGTAGGTTGTTAAAAAGGACTTTGAAAGACAGGATCTACAGGCATTTAGAGACACAAGGACTGATTAAGGACAGTCAGCATGGCTTTGTGAGTGGAAAATCATGTCTCACAAATTTGATTGAGTTTTTTGAAGGGGTAACCAAGAAGGTAGATGAGAGCAGTGCAGTTGATGTTGTCTACATAGACTTTGGCAAGGCCTTTGACAAGGTACCACATAGTACGTTGCTGCACAGAGTTAAGTCTCACACGATCCAGGATGAGATATCTAAATGTATACAAAATAGGCTTCTTGACAGGAGCCAGAGAGTGATTACAGAGGGTTGTTTTTCAAATTGGAGGCCTGTGATCAGTGGTGTGCCTCAGAGCTCAGTATTGGGTCCACTGTTACTTATCATTTATATTAATGATTTGGATGCAAATATAAAAGGCATGGTTTGTAAGTTTGCAGATGACACCAAGATTGGTAGCATAATGGATAGTGAAGAAGGTTATCTCAATTGCAATGGGATCTTGATCAATGGCTGACTATTGGCAGATGAAGTTTAATTTATATAAATGTGAGATGATACATTTCGGTTGATTGAACCAGGGCAGGATTTACTCAGCTAATGGTAGGGTGTTGGGGAGAGTTACAGAACAAAGAGATCTAGGGGTTCATATTCATACAGGTGGACAGGGTGTGAAGAAGGCATTCAGCATGCTTGGTTTCATTGGTCAGAACATTGAATACAGGAGTTGGGACGTCTTGTTGAAGTTTTACAAAACATTAGTAAAGCCACACTTGGAATACGGTGTACAGTTCCGGTCACCCTAATATAGAAAGGATATTACTAAACTAGAAATTGAGCAGAAAAGATTTACTAAGATGCTATTGGGACTTGACGGTTTGAGTTATAAAGAAAGGCTCGAAAGACTGGAACTTTTTTTCTGGAGTGTATGAGGCTGAGGGGTGATCTTGTAGAGGCCTATAAAATAATGAGGGACACTGATCATTTAGATAGCCAATATCTTTTCCCAAATGTAGGGGATTCTAAAACTAGAGGGCATACGTTTAAGATGAGAGAGGAGAGATACAAAAGTGTCCAGAGGGGCAATTTTTTTCACACAGAGGGTGGAACAAGAGATAGTAGTGAACACAGGTACAATTTTGTCTTTTAAGAAACATTTTCAGTTACATGTATAAGATGGGTATAGAGTGTTATGGGCCAAATATGAGCAAGTGAGACTAACTTAAGGATTTAAAAAAAAGGGTGGCATGGACGAGTTGGGTCAAAGAGCCTGTTTCCATTCTGTAAATCTCTATGACTCTATAACCCTTCTAATTCTCCTATTCACAATTCTGCCAGATTGCTTGGGAACACATTCAAATTGAACTGAGTTTTCGCACTAACTCTTCATGCCAGCCACAATCTGTCTCTCTGTCTCTCTCTCTCTCTTTCTCTTTGAGTACATGCGATTATCCTGACTCTCGTAAAATCCCAGAGGTGGATAAGCTGTAGGCAAAGGGATAAAGGGGAGATGGCAGATCTATTGAAGGACGCATTTAAGAGGAAGGATTATGAATATCAGAGCAGCCTGTAGCAGCAGGACATGGGATCAGGGCAGTCAAATAATAATAAAGAAATCGGCTGGGAGAGATTCAGATTGAAGGTCAGGTACTTAGCCTGCAAACTAAAAATGACCAAAAAATGGACTGTAGGCGGTGAAGGAACTTTCAAGAAAACACTCTTGCATTTCCTAAATCGCTGCCTACAGGGCAATGCATGCGAGGACTAGAAGCAAAGGTATAGCTATTGATTTTGTACAGAAAACCTTGAGGAAGGAGATGTTTAAAACAAAAGGCCTGATGGGAGAGGCAGTCGCTTCATTGAACAGAGCTTTTTTTTCTAAAGAGCTGAATTAATTGACAGTAACTGAAGTCTCCTGACACACTCTTTTTGCTATGAACAGCAGCCTATCAATAATCAGCGTTCTTGAGGAATATGTGCTTCACAAACATTATAGCGAGCATCAAATTATGAGTCTGTCAAATCTTGCCTGAACCCCTCGAGTTTCAAGGCAAGGACCTCATCAGTCAAGTAGATTGTGGCAAACTGGCTGCTTCCAGTGACTGAATGGTGAATAAATTATCGAAATTAATGAGCTCTCCAGCTTTTGTGAGGGTGGAGGGAAGTATAAAGAGGACAAATGGAGGTTACACATCGGGTATGTATGGTCTAAACAAAACCATCTAATAATTGTAAAACTCACCATATTTAAAGATTGTTAAAATATTACATTCACCAAGTTGAGGAATAGCACATAAACCCAATGTCATTCACCTAGAACTTCAATGACAATAAGACTCTCTCTATTCTGCTTCCACACATCTGCCTTATTCATCAGACAGCACCTTCTACCACCCCTGTGTGACACTGGGGCAGAATCTTACCACTGTTAAAGAATTTCTGAGATCAGGATAAAAAGTACATTCCAACCCAGCTGGTGTCGCCTGGCCACTTGCATGTGTGATCTTACCGGTGACAGCCAATGGAGAGGCCATCTCCAGGAGTGCGGTTCTGAGAGTGCCACCCAGCTGGCCCAATGGGAGGACCCGGAGTGGTGTCCAGACAGAAGCCTGATAGGGAAAATTACAACATTTCTGAAATTTTTTGTAGAGATAGCTGCTTTTCCACAAGCAGCCTGCAGTTGCAGCTGGGGTTCTACGGCAGGAGTTGCTCAGCGGTAAAAAGAAATAAAGCAGGCCTCACAGGCCAGACGTGTGGCCGGTTGCCAGAGGGCCACTTCCAGGGAGCTGTTGGGATTTTCCTGCCTCATCAGCCATTGGTAAAGCCCTTTAGCATCCCCATTCAAACCCCCAATGTGCAGTTATTGTCGCTAACTGGCTACCTGTTACTATTGGGTGGGTCGTCACTTGTGTTGTTTACCTGCCTCTGGCAAGATTATCTGGAAGCATCATTCTGACTATTTTCCACTCCATCCAGCTCCGAACTGTCTCTGTAAGGCTAATAAGATCTGAACTGTAGGCTGAATTTTCACCAAGACTGGATAACTCAAACTCTGTCTAAAAGGTGGAAGGGTTTCCCAAGCTCTGTCTAAAGAGTGGGAGGCTGGGGGGCGTTTCCCAAGCCATGTCTAAAAGCTAGGAGGGTTTCCCAAGCCCTGTCTAAAGGATTGAGGGGGGGGGGGGTTCCCAAGCCCATTTCAGACATGTACAAAGCACCAAAACTCAGTTTGCTTAGGACCCTTAAAATCTGCAAGCCTTTCAATATCAAAAACAACTTATATTTATATAGCACCTTATATTAATAAAACATCACAAGCTGCTTCACAGGAGCATTATGAAACAAACTATGACAACAAGCCACATTAGGAGAGATTAGGTCAGAATGGTAATTTGGATAGGTTTTAAAAAGAGTCTTTAAAGGAGAAGAGTGAGGTGGAGAGGCAGAGAGGTTGGAGGAGCTTGGTGTTAGGCTGCTGAAAGCACAGCCACCGTCGGTGGAGCAATTAAAATTGAGATTGCTCAAGAATCCAATATTAGAGGAGTGAGAATTTCTCAGAGAATTGTAAGGTGGGACAAGATGACAAAGACAGGGAGGAGAACCGAAAACAAGGTCGGGAATTTTAAAGCCAAGACATCACTTAACTGGAAGCGAGTGTAGGTCAGCGAGCACAGAGAGGATATGGGAAGGTGACTTGGTGCAAGCTAAGACGTGGCTAATTTTGGATCTCTTTACGGAGTGTAGAACGTAGACAGTCAGTCAGCAATGCACTAATATAGTCCAGTTCAGAGATACTGAAGGCATGACTCAGGCTTTCAGCAGCAGATGAGCTGAAAAGTAGGACAATGTTAAGGAAATGGGGATAAATAAATAAATAAAATTATCCCGGGAATACGTGTTTTAATGATTCCTGGAATATACGCTCAGAAGCTCATCTCAATTCCAATATGGTACCAAGGCTGGGGACAGTCTGGTTTAGGCTCAGGATGTTACCAGGGAGAGGGATGGAATCAATAGTTTGGGAATGAAATTTGGAGTGGGGGTTGAAAACAATGGCCGGAATTTTGCCGGCACACTTGCCCTGGAAGGGGGGAGGATGAGGCTCGCAGAACAGCATTCTCCATTGACCCCGGGGGGATCTTACGAGCCTTGGGCAGGTAAGGTAGTAAAATTCTGGCATATGGCTTCAGTCTTCCCAATATTTATTGAAGGAAATTTCTGCTGATCCAGTATTGAATGTGGGATAAGCAGTCTGACAATTTAGTACCAATGAAACGGTATGGGTGGTGAGGCAGCTAATGTAGGGTAGTGTGTTACAAACATACATATGATAAACTAACACAGTGTTACTGAATGAGGGGATTGTAGACAGCATGTCAATGAGAAGGAAGCGGGAGCTAATATAAACTTCTGATTTGGTCTGGCACTTCAAAGCTAAAGATAATCAGAAATGCACAATGTAGATCTTCATCTAGTCAGAATGAACCTTAAATCAAAGCTGAATTTCAGCATTTATCTCAAGGAGCAGAAAATCAGGAAAAGCTGCATTTAAAACATTACATTTCATTCACAGCTTCTTAATTACACTCTTTCCCTCTTTCTGTGTGGCACGGTTAGCACTACTTCTTCATAGCTCCAGGGACCCAGGTTTGATTCCCTGTTTGGGTGATTGTCTGTATGGAGTCGGCACGTTTTCCCCATGTCTGTGTGGGTTTTCTCCAGGTGCTCCGGTTTCCTCCCACAGTCTGAAAGGCATGCTGATTAGATTGACCTGAACAGGTGTCTGACAGTGGTGACTAGAGGAATTTCATAGTAACTTCATTGCAGTGTTAATGTAAGCCTTACTTACGACTAATAAATTAACTTTAATCCTATCATTACTTAGATTTTGAAATCCTCTCCAGTGGAGAGAAAGGCTTGATAATTTATTGACCCTCCGAATATTCTTCAGTACCTCTGGAGCAGAGTAGGAGACAAGTACGGACTCTGCTTTATCCCTCCTGGTCTAAGAGGGGGCGCTCACACTGTAATTCAGCTTTCTCAAAAGAGAATTCCTTTTAATGTTACCTCCTTCACTCCAGAAGACATTTCTTCCCTCTTGGGTCAGTTTCAAGGTCGTGTGCCTTGCCTAAAGGTGGTAATTCTGCATTTATGAGTCTCGGCATTGGCAGCATTAGCCCAAAGGATGATGGGAAATACCACAGTCAAGCTTGCTCCACATTTGACACGTGCACTCGCCAGCAGAAGTCACTGGGTAGTGATCGAGATAGAAAGCGGCAGTGAATACTATCTCATCTCTTGCTCCCAGATGCTGAGAGCCCACTCATCCTCGGGCCGAGATCAGACTGGAGACTGAAAATGAGCTCTGACTTCCTATTTGAAGCCTTTATACCCTGTTGACTGGCAGTCCCTCTTGGCCATGCCACACCGGAGCACCAGCATCCGCATTTCACAAAGCTTGCATTAGAAATTTATAACATAGCAAATTATTCAAACATGCAAAAGGTGTTTGGTATTCAATTTACATACTACATGACCTTATAAACAACCTTCATCAACAAAGCACAGACTTGAATGAGCCGAATTCTGAATTTAAATAAGTTTTTTTTGTAGCACGGTAGAACTTACAGAAGAGTAATTATTGTGAATATTTCCCCACTGCCCACACAGCTCCCTATCACTTGATCAACAGAATACACTTTTTGAGCTTTTGAAAATGTCACAATGTTTTTACTTTAATCCTAATACATGTTTAAATCTGGATAAGCTATTTAGAATATCGGTGTATTTGAAAGCCAGCACATGTTTGCTTTTGATTCTTCATATTTTTGGGTGAATATATCTAACTCAGACAGAAATTAGTTACCGTTTTCAATCGTATCTTGTTCTTATGATCTGCATTTGTCAGAAGATGGAAGCAGACTATTGAAGTAAGTAAGCAGGGGGAAATGATCGTACGTGAGACATTTCATGAGCATTTAACAAGCTGTGATCAAATTCCATAGTGCTATTTTAATAGAGGTATTAATCTGTGTAGAAAATTGTTATAACGTCTCTTAAAAGACAGAAAGAAGAATTTAATGCAGAGAGTTTAATGACATCACTGCCTGTAATTTCTGGGTCACGGTGTTAGCTTTTAATCTAAGGTTCGGAGACGCCAAATTTGAATTTCCAGTTTCTCTGGGGTACAAACTGACAGTGAAATATTGGTCTTTCACAAACTTAACCTTTATCACGATTCTGCGGAGTCATACTCGATTTTCTGTCCCGACACCCCACACCCCACACTACAACATCCCCGCATCCTTCCTCCCCCTCCCACCCCGCACACAACAACACTCCTCCTGTACTGCCTCCTACACCTCTCTGACTGCCCCCCACATACCCCTACAGCCCTCTCTCACACCATATTCCACTATCCTCCCCCAATGCACCTCACTCTATTCACCCACTCTGCTACATCACCCCCTCTCCATCCTCACCCCCAGTGCTGTGTGGGGTTTCCCAACAGTGGCGGTGGCTTGCCATTGGCTGCCAGCAGGATCCTCTGATGTTGCTTGCTGACTGCTCTATTGGGTAACAGCTACCGGGGGGGTGTCAGCTTCTGCAGTACTGGAAAATGGGAAGGGCTGGCAAATCCAAGCCCTAGATTTCAACTGAGTCTAGACCAATGGTTCATCGGCTAACCTTCCCCTCACAGAACTGACACCTTGATTTCTGCATCATCACTTACCCCCACTGCCCTACATTCTGCTCCCCACCCCCCTCAAACATACAGATAGAAAGAGATTAGTTAATCCCACCTCAGATGCACTATATATTTATGGATGGCTATAAGAACACATGGAGATAGGATTGAGAGTAGGTCACACTCCTCCACCATATGAAAAACTCCTGGCTGATCTTCAACTGCAAATCAACTTTCCCATTTGATCCCACATCCCTTAATTGCTGTAAATCTTTCAGCCTCAGCCTTGAATATACTCAGCAGCTTCACATCAATAACCTTCTGCAGTACAGAATTCCAAAGATTCATGACCTTCTTCTTCATTTCAGCTGATTCTATATTTGGATAGCGTGATCCCTAATTCTAGACAAGTGGTTCTCAAATTCTTCTGGTTATAGAATAAAATTATTAAATAGTTGCAGCAGAGGCAGAGACCATTCAATCCACTGTGTTTGTACTAGCTGTCTGGGAAAACAACTACCATTATGCAACTCCCCTGCCATTTCCTTGTGGCCCTGTAGCCTTTTTCTTTCCAGATGCTTGTCCAATTTCCTTTCAAAAGCCTCAGTTGAATGTATCTCAGGCAGCGCATTCCCAACCCTAGCCATTCACTGTGTGAAAACAATTTTCCTCATTGCTTCTGTGGTAGCGTGGCCCCTTTCAGGGGGCATTCCCTGAAGGCCACCTGGTTAGGCCGAAGCCTGAGTGTTGAGATGGGAAGCTGAGCCAATGGAGTGTAAAGGTGCATATCCTAGGTGAGTGGGGGAGGGGATCCATGGTTGGAAACAGGGAGGTTATAGTCGCATGGTTATTCTGCCTGACTCAGTTTGTAAAGATAGTTATTTGTTCATTGGTAACAAAATCTTTGTTCCTCAGATTTACCGAGTCCCTCTCAATTTATTACAGCTGCTTTTGCCAATAACCTTAAATTGGTGGCTTTTGCTTCTACCAATGGGATTATGATTCTCTGCATCTCCTCTGTCCAGGTTCCTTGTGATCTTCAATATCTCTATCAGATTCCTCTCTCAACTTTCTCTTCTCAAAGGAGAACAACTCCAACCAGTCCCATAACTGAAATCCCTCATCGTTGGAATGATGCTCGTGAATCCATTCAGCAGCCTCTCTAATGCCTTTGCAGCCTCCTGAATGCCCAAAACTGGACAGAATACTGCAGGTGAGGCCACGCAAGTGTTCGATACAGATTTATAAAGATGGTTCTGATGAAAGGACATCACAAGCTGCAGTGTTAAACTCTGTTTCTCTTCACGGGTGTACCTGACCAGCTGAGCATTTTGGCATCTTTTGTTTTTATTTTCAGCATGCGCAGTATTTTGCTCTTGTTTTTAATCAGAGCAAGGCAGACACCAAGGATCAAGTGAGCTTCATTAATTGCTTTCCAGACCAGCCCTGCCACATTGTATTATCACATTTGAATTTATTATTCCTTTAAATGTTTTAGTTTATCAGGGGAGAGTGGATGGGGCTGGGAGGAGTGAGGTGTTCCAAAGAGGGTGTGGAATCCATGCCCAGCTGCGTACTGTTCCCATAGCCCATTTCACACACATCAGCAGCTGCCCAGCATGAAACACGTGGCAGGGAGAGAGCAGGCACTGGGAACAGGGAAAGGGTGGGTGGGGGTTTAAATAGAGCTTCCCGCAAACTGGAAGTCTGCCCTCAGATCACCAGGAAGTTGCAAATGTTTTGTCACCTTGCTTGACTGAGAGTGCTGCTCTTGTGTCTGGAATTGGTGCTCAGCACTGATGCTAAGCACGGCAGACATGCCCCCTTTTTTCGGGTTTTGCTGGAGTCGGTTGCCGTGACAGGCTGTTAATGCGGGATTGCAAGAGGAGGCCACCTGATGTGACGGAGAAGGTCAGAATGGAAGTAGCTGGTCTGGCCAGTGGCCATGGTGTTGTTCACTGAAGCTGGATCCAGCGTCGGTAAAGGTTCACTGTGCTCTGCTGGGATGAATATCAATTCCAGTCAGAATCTCGGGTGGAGGTTTTTTGTGGATTGCAGAACAGGTTGTCGCTCACAGCTGTGAAATGTAACATCCCTCCTCGGACTGCACGCTGATTGGAAGAGTCCCATCACTTTCTGTCCAAGGAGACGATACCATTGTTTCAGCGCACTGAGATCAATGCTCTGAGGATGCCATCCACAGTGGAGACATTGGTAGGGTATGCACTACATGGCAGACAATATTTATACCAGGTTCAGTTCATAATCTCCATGTCTGAGGGCTCTAACTTCATGGTGCAGGCATTGGTGGGGATCCGTGAGTGTCAGCGCCAGAGGACGGTGGGGTTTTTGGGCCTCGCTGCAGCTGATCCGATGGAGGAGCACCTTCCAGAGGGCTGAGAATCATCTGGGGCTTTCCACCCAGGAGACCCTGGTCATGTCCAGCCCATCTGACTCTCCCTCCCGTGACAACACATCTCCAGACCCACACACCAGAGGAAGCAGCACGCAACACCCGTGCTGCCTGAAGGAAGGCCAGGATCTGTAAGGCTCAGGCCCACCAGGGGATGCCCATCAAAGTCATCTCAGGCAACAGGGTGTGGAAATCAGCAGGCATCTCCAACTTCAGCTATGGATCCTGGGCAAGTAACCAGTCCAAGTGAGAGGGTAAGGACGGGTAGGAAGTTATAGGCAGCTAGTTGGCATGGGTGAAATTGGATACACGTGTAGAAAGGTCATGACTGTGTATATTCTGGAATAAATATTCAATCTATCATCCCACAGAGCCCCCACTGAAAGCTTTGTTAACCCCTGCACACACCCAGCCCTTCGGTCCTGATGAGCGTGAGAATGGCTGTACAATGTGTTGACTACACTGAAGAAGCTATAGGCTCTCAGCTGTAAGGAACCTCTCCCAACTTCTGGAAACCCTTCCCATATCCCCATTCATTGATGGGTCATTCTCCCTGCTGCCCTACCCCCTGTCCTATCAAGATTAGAGTATTTGAAGGGTGTAACATTGTACTTGTGCACAAGAGGCTAAGAGACTATTGAATTGCTAAGAGCCTGCCCTTCCTCGATGAAAGTTGGAATGTTCCCCAAAGGGGCCTGCAGCTCCTGATGCTCATCTTAAACTGGTTATGAAGCCCACAATGTGCTGTTAATTAACAGGGAACATTCAGCTCTCTGTTAGGCAGGAATTAGACATATCGCTGTGCCCTCACTGCAAGTTACCATCAGTCTCCTGCAACGTCTGGCCAATGGCTTGCAATGTTATAGTTTGCAGATGCTGGCACCAAATTTTTCATTACATCTGGCACAGGCTACTCCTGCTAATCCCCAAAATGAGATATTGTATGGGCCTACGCTGCTCGGCACCCAATTCTGGCCATGTCCATAGCCCTGCCTTCCTCCTTCTCGGTTTTGTCATGCTCCCCCCTCTCTCAACATCCTCCTCATCTGTGGGGATGTGACATTCACCTAGGCAGTCTCCCCTGTTGAATGCTAAGTTGTGTAGCATACAGCAGACCTCAGTAATGTGGGAGATCCTCTGTATTGTTGGGCACTCCTGACTGGTCCAGGCACCTAAACCACAGCTTCCCCCAACAGCCCCAATCATCCTTGCTACCAGTCATCTACTTCTCTAAACAATCATCCCCTTCACTGTTTGTTGCCCTCCCCCCACCCCCACAATCACAAACCTACACATGGTGCTTTTCCTAGGGCCAAGAGCCAGCCCCATCACTACCTCCTGACACAGGTTAGCTCTGCAGTGCCAGGACACTGCCTGGTCATTTTTTTTCCTTTGAGTAACCTTCCTGTAAACCTTGCTGATGTGACCTCATATCAATGAGGTATGGAAATTTTGTGAAGGGGGATAATTTGGTGAGGTTGTTGTTTAATCATATTTAAGTTCATTACAATGAATTAAAATAAGGTTCACGTCCATAATGGGGTTGGTGATGGTTGGGGAAAATTGGAGATTGCAACCTTACTGGCGAGATTTGCAATTTCCATTTTGCTCTGGATTTAGAGCCCTTTCTGGCGATTTCGTGCACAGACATCAAGAGACTCAAGATCCCACCTTCTGCTTCCACTTTTCGAGGAAGAGAATTCCAAAGACTCTCAACCCTCAGAGAGAAAAAAAAATTCTCCTCATCTCTGTCTTAAATGAGCTACTGCTTGTTTTGTAAACAGTGACCTCGAGTTCCAGATTCTCCGATAAGGGGAAACATGCTCTCCACATCCATCCTGTCAAGACCCCTCAGCAGCTTAAAGGTTGTGATCTAGGGAAGGTTGTTCAATGCATTCGTTATCTGCACAGTTCCCTCTTTTCGAACCCTAGGATATAGGCCAAAGGATTTGTTAGCCTTTAGTCACATTAATTTCTTCAGAACTTTTTATTTACAGTTTGAATTGTTTTTGGTTTCTCACGTGCATTGGGTGCCCCTTATTTTTGATATGTATTTTGAGTCTTCTATATTGAAGACAAATACTGAGCATTTTGTTTCATGTCTCTGCCATTTCTGTATCTCCTGCTCTATTTTTCCTCCCTTAGGTTTTTGAGGTTACATACTTTTGGCATTCACTTCCTTTTTTATGAACTTGTATGGGATTTAACAGTCTTGATGTGAATGGGAGATTTGCTCCATAGCACTGATACGTTAAGTAGGCTATTGCAGCTGGTTTCTGAGCCCCAGTGTCAGGCTCAAAGACCCAGACTTCATGGAAGATAATCACTCATCCTTCCCCAGTTTGGGGATCAATGGCAAGAGGGTTGGCTTGTCGTCCAATTAAGGATGTGGGGCAGGCACACAAAACTGAGCTGCCAATAAGTGGACACTTCAAAATGGAGATGCTCTCTCTTTACTTTTTCATGGTCTTTTGCATTGATGCTTCTTACAATATTAACAAGTTTGGGAAAATTATGCTGCTGACAATTTGAGTATTAAAGATAATAGGCAGGCAGTGGACAAGCCCCAGCATGAGTCAATATTTCTATGCTGGTGGAGAATAAATTGGAGTTGAAGCCAAAAATGTCAGGAAATGTCCTTTCCCCTTATGGGTGCTGATGATCCTCCTGTATATTCGGGAAAGTTTGCTAGTACAAGGCTGGTCTGTCAAGTTAGAGAACCTGTTAGTTAGGGTAGTCCATACTGTCAGCTGTGGGAGCAGTGGCTTAGTCAACACCATGGCAATGAGGCTATCGACATGATAAGGCCAGGCAGACAGAAGGAGAAGGAGAGAGCAGAAAGCTTGTATCTGACCAAGCTGACAATCATGTCCTCAGTGACTTAATGGGCAATTGATTTGAAATGTTGTTTTTCTACTTTTCTCTCACTCTCGATGGCTGTTGTTCCTGTTCTGTTGCCAATGGCATATTTAAAAGTTGACAGCATACCAGTGCGTCACAATCTGCTGAACGTGCAAGAGAATGGACTTTGTATAACTCACCCAGAATGCGCAGGCAGTGAAAAATTAGGGACATAATCTCAGCTGGTTCACTCATGTGCTGAAAGGAAGGAAATCTACTGTCTTTACTCGACCTGGCCTACACATGACTCCAGACCCACAGCAATGTGATTGACCCTCAACTGCCCTCGGATAATTAGGGATGGGCAATAAATGCTGGCCAACTAGCAAAATCCTGTGAATTAATAAAAACAAGCTGGCTCCATGTGCGTCCCTTGCCATTTATATAACTGTGAGGTCCCTAACATTCTTGTGTCCTGCTTCAATTCCTTTACCATGCTGTGGGTCTAGCTGATCCCTCTGAATCCTCCACAACTCATTATTGGTTTTCCAATTTGACAGTCATCTATAAAGATGGAAGGAAAAACATGATATTGAGATGCTGCTGTAAAATTGAGTCAGACACCACCACCCCCCCCCCCCCCCCCCCACACACACACACACACACACACACACACACACACATATCTCCGGCCTTAAGGAGATCCACAGTTATTAGACACTAAGGGACAACTTAGCATGACCAACCCACTTAACCTGTACATCTCTGGACTGTGGGAGGAAACTGAAGCATCCAGAGGAAACCCACACAGACACAGGGAGAATGTGCAAACTCCAAACAGAGTGACCCAAGGCAAGAATTAAACCTGAATTGCTGGCACTGTGAGGCAGCAGTGTTAACTGTGCCATTGAGCTGCTGTCAGGACAAGAAACAATGAGATTAGATAACAGCAAGAACTGAGTTCTGGAAATTTATTTTTTAATGCTGACATGGTTGACTAAGAGCATTCATATCAATTTAACGAGACCTATCCAATCTCACACTTTTAACTGGAAACTCACACTGAGCTTTTTCTGTAGTTCCTTGCCGGTAGATTTCAGAATGGTACATTTATACATTAAGTCACAAATTGTGAAGTTTCTTTTTGCACTTATATAAAGGCATAAAAGTAAAATTAGCAAAGTTCATTCTAAATCAACCCACAGTTGTACCAATGACAAATAAAGTACATTTGACAATATTCAGCTTTTTACATCTGTTGAGGATTCCCTCTATAATTTACTGAGAGTCAAATGATAAGAAGGAAGTTTCCATGAGCAGCTGGAATGTCCCACAATTTGAAGCTAGTGTCTATATGTTGTCTGGAATAACTATTCTCTGTTAACAATGTCCTGCTCATTGTGGTACTGAATGCTGAAGAGTGTGTGAAATTACAAGAGATCAATTCAGACACATTCAAAAAGCAGACACTGGCACAATTAAGTTCTGATCATAAGTATAGTCCAGGTGAAGGCATACATAGACATAGCAAAATACAACAAAGTACCTCAGTCTCTTCCAGCCTCAGATTTCTACATTTTTTTAGTTTTGGCCTCTTGCACAGATTGGATGCACTGCCTCACCATTGTTGGCCCTGCTTTTCACTAACTAATACAGAACTCCCACCCACCTGATGAAGGAACAGCCAGTTCTGAAAGCTAGTAGCATTTGCTACAAATAAACCTGTTGGACTTTAACCTGGTATCGTGAGACTTCTTACCATTTTTACTCCAGTCCAATACCAGCATCTCCACGTCACTCTCACCTAACTAGGCCCTAAGCTCTAGAATTCTCTCTACAAATCCCCCTGCCTGTCCACTGCTCTTTTCTCAGAATATAAGCATATATTTTATGCTTCTTAAAATATATATCTTTGATCAATTTCATAGTCATTGGCCCTAATATCTCGATATGTGGCTCAGGATGGAATTTTGTTTGAAAATGTTCCTCGGGGATTTGAAGCTAAGTTAAGGACACTGATATAAATGCAAGTTATTCATCTAAGTTTATCATTTTTACAGAATTTCATTAGTTCTGGATAAAACAGATTTTCAGAGACCTTCATTTTGGTTGTGATTTCCAACAAGAGGTGAAAAGTGTCATAAGGTTTATTCCCTTGTTGTGAACCACTGTTTTTTTCTGATAAACCTTTTTCTGTCTAAACTATGCACCCCCACCCCCCCGAGATTTTGGAACAATCTGAGGCCTGATATCTGAATAATTTTACTTCCCAGCACACCAATATTGAGAAAACAGGGTAAAAGATTCCAATAGGAAGTCTGTGTGACTACAGAAGGTGTGGACAGCTATATAATGAAGGATAGATTAACTCAAAGGAATAGACAGTTTTTTCCTGACATGTTGATATTTTTACATAGGAGTTTATAGCTCAAGTTCAGATATTATACCATACAGTATTACTGTCAGTAAATCACTATCTGAACATTCCTTTTCCATTTATTTCAATTTCAGACAACACCACATAGAAAGCAAACACTTCCAGTCAGATATTTTTTCATCATGTATTGATAGGTTTGTCCAGTTTGATGTACAGTCAGCCACTATCATGCGATGCCTTTGGAAATACAGCTAGCTAAAGCATTTTTAAAATCAGATTTAGCCGAGAGATTTTAGAGGTTGAGGTGTGAATTTTCACAATGGTGGAGAGGGTCTCCACCCTATCTAAAACGATACTGAAACTCCAGTACTGAACCCAAAATTTTCACTGTGATTCATTGCGGCAGTTCACATGTAAAAGCGCAACTACTTTCAAACAGATCTAATTTTTGTCAGTGGGATTTCCAAAAGCATGACTGGTGGGTTTACACTTTTCAGCAACATGCCTAAACTTCCTAGATTTCCTTGGAAGTACATACCATTTTGAATAGTTTGAGGAAACCCTTTGGGAAACATCAAATGCTCTCTGGAAGAGATAAAGTGACCATTGGGAGTTCTAAAAGTAGTCATGAATGTATGTAAAATGTGGATTAACTCATTTGAACTGTCAAGGTACTTAAATCTCCAGGCTTCTCTATTTTTTTAAAAGAAGTCTGAAGTTTAAAAAAATCAGTGCTTATTATTTTATCCCAGCTATTCACACAAGGCTGATGGCTATCATAATAGGAGTTTATAACTGCATGACTGATTCCACAACCTATCATTATCACAGTGGGGAGATTGTAAGTTCACAATTTGATTGACAGCTCCAAGCGATGATAAAGATTTTGATATGGGACTATGAATACAAACACTTGTTTTTATTAAGTGGTCGAAGAAATTAAAATGTAATTTTTTTGAACAAGAATAACTTTTTAAGTAGCAAAGTCTTCAATAAGCATTTAAAATTTTATTTTATTTCATCTCACCATGGCTGCTGAGGTTTGTCTGTGATGGATACTGGGCCAGTTGGCATGGAATATAAAAGAACAATGACAATGTGTGTTGGACCAGGTTGGTATGACTCGGCACTAAGTTGGCATAGAGACTATAGAAGGCCATAAGGGATGGGTAGAGTGCCTTGGGCTGGCATAGCTGGGCGTGGCCATGGGAGATGTGTGGGGTGTATATGATAAAGAGTAGGGATTAGATGGGGAGGTGATGAGGTATGAGAGTTGAAGGCTAAAGGGATGCTTTGTGTTTTATTGGTTTTCATGGTGGCTCAGCTTGCTGCCTCACAGTACCATGGACTTGAGTTCCGTTCCAGCCTTGGTGACTCTGGGGAGTCCGCACATTTTCCAGGTGCTCTGGTTTCCTCCCACAGTCCAATGATGTGCAGGTTAGGTACATTGGCAATGCTAAATTGCCCCTTAATGTCCCAAACATGTAGGTTAGATGGATCAGTTGTGGTAAATGTGTGGATTACAGAAATAGAGTGGAGGAGAAGGCCGGGGTAAAATACTCATGTCAGAGAGTTAATGCAGACTCAGTGGGCCGATTGGCCTCCTTCTGTACTGGTAATGGTATCAGAACCGAGGCAGGCCTTTCAGACAGCCTGACCCTGGAACCGGCAGCCTCCTCCTTGTCCCAGAGGCCAGCAACCATCCCTCCTGGAACACAAATTTACCCAACTGGGCCACTTTCTCCCAAGTTGCGGTTAGTATTTGCCTGGCTTTGCTCTCCAGGCTCAGGAGGAAAGATCTGGGTCTGAGATTAATAAAAAACTGTGGAAAATAAAATACAGGATTCTCCTTATTTTGTCATAGTATCATTGTACGGCGGTGACTATGAAGTATAAGCTATATCCTAGTCCTAAGAATCAAATAGAACTTCCAGTTACAAGTGTTATACCCAGACAGAGAAAAAGGTTGTGAATTTTCCAACATTTCAACCAGTGATGATAGTTTTTATGAAAAATGCACAATCTGACCTTTAGAATAATAAAAAACACGTGTGTACTGTGCTGGTAAATCCTGGCATTTCTCTTCCTTGTTCCACTGCACAATGAGGATGTAAAGCCTGATGCCAGTATGGGGGTTTCAAGAAAGCAAGGCCTTTGTTAACACTATCTGCTCAACTCAGTAGATGCTGGAGGCGACACTTTCATTGTCCTCTCCATCTTGTGCTGTTTGTAAAGAGGAAAGCGTGAAGCGGCACTCAGAAATCACATAGCCAGACGGGCTGCAAAGGGAAAATAATAAAGAAGAGAAATAAGCAGCAAGAGAATGAAATATTGAGAAAATGTACGTAAAAGTTGCAAGCTCATTTAGTGTAGCCTAGGGCAGGCTTGGCTTGCTGTTATTGACCATGTTTACATTTAAATTGAAGTTTCACATAACCTCTCACCACTGAGAGGCTGGGATGTAGGATTTCTTCAATCTTGGGGGGTTTAATAACCATTTCTGCCCTCAGAGTAACCGACTTGGAGAGCCAAATTTGCCTTTGGGAAATAGTGAGTGGTCTGAAGGGACAACTGCTGATGTATTATGACACGAGATAAATGGCATCTAACAAGGGTAGGATTTGGAGCAGAAGGTAAATATCTGTGGAGAGATTGTCAAAAATACAGGCCCAGTTAAAGGTCAACAGCACAGCGCAATATGGTCAATGACCCTTTTGAGGCCACTCTGCCCCACAGAGCTGGCCTGATAATTGTTCACTGACCCCACATCAGAGAAATCTAAACAGAGCTTCCACTCACTTATTCTCTCAGTTCAAAGAGTTGCAGGCAATTTCCGTTCCTTGACTGGTTGTAACACTCACTCTTACTGTGACATTAGATAGTATTGTGGGTTTTATGGTTAGAATCACAGAGCCCCTACAGTGCAGAAACAAACCATTCAGCCCATCAAACCTACATTGACAACAATCCCATCCAGCCTCCAGCCACATGACCCCACACATTTACCCTGCTAATCTCCCTGACACTAAGCATGGCCAATCAATCTAACCAGCACATCTTTGAACTGTGGGGGGAAACCGGAGCACCCGGAGGAAACCCATGTAAATATGGGGAGAATGTGCAAACTCCACATAGATAGTGACTCTAGGCTGGAATCAAACCTAGGCCTCTGGCGCTGTGAGAAAGCAGTACTAACCATTGTGCTACTATGTTGTCTTTAGGTACTGGGTGTATTATCTGAAATGTCATTTGAAGAAATTATTTTTGTCTTTTCCAGAACCATTCTTAATATTTTATACTTGTTATATATTGATAACAGGCATACATACCGACTGTTCTTATATTAATCCCAAGTACAGTATGTACTGATTGCATACATATAGCTGTTTAATGCACAAAAGTGATAATGTTGTGAGAATTAAACGAGAGGGTTAATCAACAACCTATTTTGCATCTTTCATGATTTTTCTTTCCACTGAAGTCCATGGATATGAAAATCAGGGAATTAGCAGAGTTCAGGGGGCAGTAACTTTACCCAGTAAACATTCAGGGTATCAACATAGGACCAGGGTTCTAAACGAATAAATTATTCCTTCCCAATTCTAAATGGCTGTTCCCTTATCCTGAGATAATGTTCCCTCATTCTAGACTCTCCAACCAGAGAAACCAGTATCTACCCAGTTAAACCATCCAAAATACTTAATTATTTTTATTTGTTTGTGGGACCTGGGTATCACTGTCTGGACAGCATTAATTGCCCATCCCTAGTTGCCCTTGAGAAGGTGGTGATGAGCTGCCTCCTTGAATCACTGCAGTCCATGTTCTGTGGGTTGATCCACAATTCTGTTAGGGAGAGAATTCTAGGATTTTGACCCAGTGAAATATTTGATTGAGATCATCTCTCATTTTTTATAAACGTGATGATACCACAGCAAGCGGTATACTAATGAGGTCCAACCATTAAACTCAACTGAACATGTGAACATACAAATTATGAGCAGGAGGAGGCCATTCAGCCCCTACTGTAGAGGGGCCTAGGATTGGGGAAGTGCTGACTTTGATTGGTGTGGGGAGGGGAGATCCTGAGACCTCTGCAGTGGGCTAGGAGGGAGATTTATACATCTTCTAATTGGGGTATCCTGATCACAGTGCATCTGGGTGTGTCCACCACCTCACTGCCCCCCCCACTGTCCCCTGCACTTTGACAGTGGGAAACATGCCCCTTCAATTCTTTTCGTCAATGTGTTGTAATTAGTGTATTTTCTTGCCAGAAACAACACTGATGTTTTTTTGATAAGATTCTCCCCTTTAGATCCTCCTCACAATTTCTCTTCCTCCCTGAATTATTGTCTTCAGCAAATTTAGTGACTATATATTGAAGTCATTCATAGAGACTGTGAATAGCTGAGGCTTGAGCATTGCCCAGAAAGAAAAAAAATAGTAAAACCACAGGAATCAGAATATCAGTCTGAAGTAGTCTTGTAAACTTTAAAATGGAACACCAGATAAAAACAGACCTGTACAGATCTCCATAATTTTGTCTTTTAAAAAGCTTTTAGACAGTTACATGGGTAAGAAGGATATAGAGGGAAATGGACCAAACATGGGCAATTGAGACTAGCTTGGGTGTTTAAAAAAAAGGAGTGTCATGGGCAAGGTGGGCCAAAGGGCTGTTTCCCTGCTATAAACCACGATGGCTCTAGGTCTGACTATTTTTTTTCCTCTTGCTTCATCCCTCCAGTGCCCTTCCAAACCAACTTGCCACTTCCAGATGAGCCAGTGTTCATATCGTTGAGTTGCTATACAGGACTGAAAATCAGGACTTCAGTTTCCTGATTGCTTTAATCCATTAGTTACCACTGATGTGAAAAGCTGACTTGCGTGGAAGTTTGCGTTCTCATCTGAAGTTTACTATTCCCAGCAATCAGGACTCCAGCTAACTTTACTCCTGCTTCCTCACCTTGAGGTTACTTGTTTTTAAAATTGATTATTACTGTCACAAGTACGCTTATATTAATGCTGCAATGAAGCTACTATGAAAATCCTCTTGTCGTCACACTCCGGCGCCCGTTCGGATGCATGAAGGAGAATTTAGCATGGCCGGTGCACCGAACCAGCACGACTTCCAGACTATGAGAATAAACCAGAGTGTCTGCAGACATGGGGAAGATGTGCAGACGCTGCAGACAGTGACCCAAAACCGGAATTGAACCTGGATCCCTGACACTGGGAGACAACAATGCTAACCACTGTGCCGCCAGTCATATAGCAATGGAAACTGGATTTGCCTTTCTAATGTGTTTGGGCCAACAGTGTATGAGGCAGGGTTCCTATTCTAGGCCATCGGGAAAATGAAAGGAATTGCAGTTGCTGAGTTCCATTCACACAGTGGATGAGGTGAGACTACAATTTCTCAGCAGTTAGCAGCTAGTGTCACCAAGAAAAACCTTTATCTGTTCATGGAACTGCTCAATATAGGATTCATTTGCTCTCGATTCCTCACACTGTTTAGAGTTTCATGCTTCAAATTTCTATCAACAGATAGTAAGCAGCCACCTGAATTTCTAATGGCCATTAATCAGGAGCTCCACTTCCCTACATTGTGCTTGCTGCCAAGTTTGAAACTGGTTACAAAAATCAGAAAATAAGCCTTCGGAAGGCCATTATAGGTGTGCAGGGAATTGTCAGAGGATTGTTAAAAGCCAATCCACAGAGGGGAAAAAACAACGTGAATAGTCTTGATGCCTATTAGCAATGAATCGAGCTGTCTCTGAACTGAACTGTTTAGTACCAGTCTCTGGAGGATATACAGCTTCAGCATTGTTCTACTCGGTGTTATGCACTGATTCAGCTACATCATGGATGTCCACAGAAAAACAATATTCCTTTTTCCTGTTTCTATATAATAAAAGGAAATGTGCATCAGTGACAGATAGCTATACCCTAGCTTTACACTCAAGCTGGTTGGGTTTTATCTTCACAACATTTCAATAGGGGAGGCAATAGTGCAATGGTAATGCTACCAAACTAATAATCCAGAGGCTCAGGCTCCTGGTCCAGGGACATGGGTTCAAATCACAACCCTGCAGCAAGTGGAATATTTATTGAATGAATAAATTACTTTCAGTAATGGTGACCAGGAGCCTATATCGATTGTCATAAAAACCTATCTGGTTCACTGATGTCTTTTAGGGAGGAACATTCATCATCCTTATCCAGTCTGGTCTACATGTGACTTCAGGCACATAGTAATTCAGTTAATTCTTAAATTTCCTTTGAAATGGCTTAGCAAACCACTGCATTTCATAGTGTTTGCTGAGGGAGTCCAGCATTGTCAGGGACCGTATCAGCAGCTCTGCCATGGGTGGGCAGAGCTCACTGCTCTATCAGAGGGGCAGTACTGGGGATGCCACTGGTTGATTAGAGGGGGCAATACTGGAGGGGCATAGGGGCAGTTGTCACTGATCTATCAGACAGGTAGTGCAATGCTGCACTGTCAGCAGATGAGGCGTTAAGACAGAGCACCATTTGCCTTCTCAAGCAATTAAAAGATCCCACCATTATTATTATGAAGATGAACAGTGCAGTTCTCTCTCCAGAGTCTCAGGGGCAATGTTCATCCCTCCACCAACTCACATCCCATGAAAGAATTTAAGTCCCTCAGACCTTTGGGCTAAATCCAGTCAGCGCACCCTGCCATGTTAGATAGCAATTGAAAGCTGAGGTAATTCGAATAAAATTATGGGGTGGGGGGAGGTCACGTTCTGCAACCTGTTGAATTCAAATTGACTTCCAATAATAATGCAGGCAAAATTATACTTTGCAGAAGACTTAATAATCAAACTGGAAAAAATTTGGGAAGGCTTTGATTAGCTCTCCTCAAGCTGAAATTATGGATTTGTAGCTGATGCAGGGAAGATCAATAGCCCTGATGGAATGAAGAGGATTACAGTTTGTAATAGTGACTTGTTGCAAAGGCTGGAGGTGGCACCTCTTTCTATTATCACAAAGGAGAAACACTGGAAATTAATTGGTTTGGGTTTGAGAGAGTGATGAGGAATTGGGAAAGTTTTAACATAGAACATTACAGCGCAGTACAGCCCCTTCGGCCCTCGATGTTGCGCCGGCCAGTGGACCCTCTAACCTAAACTATTCCAATATCATCCATATGCCTATCCACCGAACATTTGAATGCCCCCAAAGTAGGCGAGTCCACAACTGCTGCAGGCAGGGCATTCCACGCCCTCACCACCCTCTGTGTAAAGAACCTGCCTCTGACATCCGTTCTATAACTACCACCTCTTAATTTAAAGTTATGTCCCCTCGTGTTGGTCATCACCATCCGAGGAAAAAGGCTCTCACTATCCACCCTATCCAGTCCTTTGATCATCTTATACGCCTCAATTAGGTCACCGCGTAACCTTCTTCTCTCTAATGAAAATAACCTCAGGTCCCTCAGCCTTTCCTCATAAGGCCTTCCCACCATACCAGGCAACATCCTGGTAAACCTCCTCTGCACCCTTTCCAATGCTTCCACATCTTTCTTATAATGCGGCGACCAGAACTGTACGCAATACTCCAAGTGCGGCCGCACCAGAGTTTTGTACAGTTGTAACATAACCTCACGGCTCCTAAATTCAATCCCTCTACCAATAAAAGCTAACACACCGTACGCCTTCTTAACAACTTTATCAACCTGGGTGCCAACTTTCAAAGAGCTATGTATTTGTACCCCAAGATCCCTCTGCTCGACAACACTATTAAGGGTCCTTCCATTAGCCCTATATTTCATATGCCTGTTATTCCTACCAAAGTGAATCACCTCACATTTATCCGTATTGAATTCCATTTGCCACCTCACGGCCCAGCTCTGCAACCTATCTATGTCCCTCTGCAAACTGTAACATCCATCCTCGCTGTCTACAACTCCCCCCACTTTGGTATCGTCAGCAAATTTACTAATCCAACCCTCTACACCCTCATCTAGGTCATTTATAAAAATGACAAACAGCAGTGGCCCTAAAACAGATCCTTGAGGTACACCACTTGTAACTGCACTCCAGGTTGAATATTTCCCATCAACCACCACCCTCTGTCTTCTATCAGCTAGCCAATTCCTAATCCAAACTGCTAAATCACCTTCAATCCCATGCATCTGCACTTTCTGCAGTAGCCTACCACAGGGAACCTTAACAAACGCTTTGCTTTTTGCATCATCCAGGAGTTAAGGAGGTGTGCAAGGAAACTACAGCATTAATAGAAATAAACAGACAAATAATTCAGACTTGGGAAAATAAATTGGGGTGGATTCTCTGGCTGATCTGGTTGGAGGCATAATGAAAAGATTGTCAACACCAGGAGCATTCTAGAATAAAGTCAGAATCGAATAATTTAAGCAAATCCTGAAAATAATCTAACATCTAAGCCTGTGTGATCCCATTTTTCTCACCATTCTGCCTCATAGTTTGACATTGGATTCGGACAAGGGCCAAAGAAGTTCTGAAGCATGCAGATCTGTGGTAAAAATGTCATGTATGTTTATTCTTTATACTAAGACAATAAAATGTTTGATGTAATGATGGCAAATGCAGGAGACTTTGGGAGGGGGTCTCTCCCCCTGCCGGGGTCTCAGACTTGTTGTCAATATATGCCAGTCCTAGTCACATGATCTGGGTTTCACACCATTTTTCCCCATGCTCAGGCGTGCTGGGCCTAAAGATTGTAAACTAACTGCATGCGATTGGTTTGCTCCTGTTCTGAACACACACTAAAGCTCCAAGCTTGATTAAACTTTGTTTCCAAACTGTGCTCTGAACTCCAAGGTAAATTGAGTTTCATCACTGGTCAAAGTGTAATGTAACCACCGTTATACAAGACTGGGAAGAACACTTCTCTATGATCCTCCTGGATTCACCTGGGAGGAATGGGAATTCCATGTCTACACAAAGATCAGGCACACAGGTTCAGAGATAGAGATTAACATACAAAGAATTTTTTTATATCTAGATGGGTCACTGAAGAGGCAGTATGGTGGGATAGTGGTTAGCATTGCTGTGTCACAGTGTCGGGGGCTCGAGTTCAATTCCCAGCTTGGGTCACTGTTTGTGCGGCGTCTGCACATTCTCCCCATATCTGCATGGGTTTCCTCTGGGTGCTCCGATTTCCTCCCGCAGTCTGAAAGACATGCTAAATTTTCCTCAGTGTACCCAAACTGTATGGTGACTAAGCTATTTTTCACAGTAACTTCATCGCAGTGTTAATGTAAGCCTACTTGAGGCACTAATAAATAAAGTTTAAACTTTAATTCATTCACAAATCCACTGTGACACAGATGACGCAGGCTCCAGGTAACTCTACCTTTTTACTGGTTCTCGTCCAGCTGTGGAAGAACCAGTGCAGGGTTGCCCAGGGCCAGGAGGTGCAATGATCTGAGTAGCAAGTGATTGCAGGGTCTCTGGACAATCAGGTGAGCAGTTACAGAAAGCAACAGCTTGAACTGGAATATGTAACAGGCAATGCATCCATCTGTAGTAAAATGAGGTGACACAGGATGATACCAGCTTCTTCATGAAAACCTGCAACAAAGCAGAAGTCACTCATTTTCACTCTTGCCACACACTTTAGACTCCAGAATGGAAGCTGCCATTGGTAGCTTGGCCCCTTTTAAGGGGTGATCCCTGAGGACTGCGTGATTGGACTGGATCCTATGGAGTGTCATGGTGGGAAGCCAGGCCAATCGGGTGCAAGGGTATGTATCTGGGGTGAGGAAGGATCTTCAGTTGCAGCCACCGAGGAGTGGAGAGTACTCACATATTTAGTTTTGTCAGATCTTTGTTTGTAAATAACTTTATCATTGTTCATTCTTTGAGTCTCATCAAGTTGCCCTTAATTGATTACAATATCGTTCCCAGATCCCAGCAGCAATGTCCTGGGACTGACACCATAACCCTTTACAAACCATAACCCTCTTTCTATGCATGAGGAATGATTCTAACATGTGGAGAGTTTTGTCCCTGTGTCCCATTCATTGGATGCTTTGATCCTACACTTGGTTAAATGTGGCCTTGATATCGAAGGCATTCACTCTCACTCGCTCAGTTTTTTATCTATATTTGAGAAGCCTACCATGAGATTTGACATTGAGTGATTAAACTTAAACCAAACATTGGTGAGCAGCTTATTGCGCTATAAGTGCTCCTTGACAGCACTGTCCTTGGCACTTTCCATCACGTTGCTGGTGATTGAGATTAGATTGGTCAGGCAATAATTGGCCGGGTTGGGTTTGTCCTACTTTCTGTGTACAGGACATACCTGAGCAATTTCTCACATTGCTGGGTAGATGCCAGTGTTGTAGCTGCACTGGGAAAGCTTGACTAAAGACATGGCGAGTTCCTAAGTACAAGTCTTCAATATTAACATCCACCACCATTCCCAGGATGTGCCACAAAGACGATAGAGCTTTGATCTGATGTGTTGGTTGTGAGATTGTTTTACTTTATCACTTGCTGCTTCCACTGTTTAACCTGCATATAAATCTAACAGCTTCATCAAGTTGGCTCCTGGTTTTCACGTATGCCTGGTGCTGCTCCTGGAGTGTTCAGCTGCAGTCCTCAGAGAAGCAATTTTGCTCCCTCAGCTTGATGGTAATGGTAAGATAGGGGATGTACTGGGCCATGAGGGTACAGATTGGAGTTGAATACAATTCTGCTGCTGATGATCTGCAGTGCCTAATGGATGTCCAGTTTTAAGCCACTAGACTTTGTTCTGAATCTATCGCATTTAGCACATCGGTGAGCAATACCCTGAGTATGAAGATGGGACTTTGGCTTCATAAGGACTATGTGATGCCCACTCCTACCACTATTGTTACAACAGATCTATCTTTGACAGACAGATCACTGAAGATGAGATCAAGTAGGTTTTTCCCTCATTGGTTTCCTCATCATCGGCTGCAGACCCAGTCTGGCAGCTAATCCTTTAGCGCTCAGGTCAGCAACAGTACTACTGAGCCACTCCTGGTGATGAACATTTAAGTCATCTGTACCCTTGCCACCCTTAGTATTTCTTCCAGGAAACATCCATCGTGGAGTGTTCCTGATTCACAGTTGAGGGAGAGCAGTAGGTTTTTTTGTCCATGCTGAACCTTGTACCATGAGACTTCATGCAATTTAGATTAAATGTTGAAAATTCCCATGGCCACTCACCACTGTGCTGTCATCTCTGGTGAATCTGTTCTCTCAGTGGGACAGTTTGTACCCAGGGAGAAGTCTTGAATACCAGTTGCAAACTATGATTTGGTGATGATGACTATGTCAAACTGTTGCATGAACAGTCTGTGGGACCACTCTGCCAATTTAGGCATAAGCCCCCAGGCATTCACGAGACCTAATAAGAGATACCTCCTCCCTTGAGAATAATGACACACTATTTAAAATACTGATCTAATTATAGTGCATGTCCATTTCTGTTACAGTGACTCATGCTATTCTGTTTTGTGGAAGAGACTTGGGTTAGTCATTGACTGTTTGCAGATGCCATACAGACTTCTAGCTTCTCCCACACACCTCTGAAGTGTAAAAGCCTTAATGGTATGAAATTGAAGTATGACTCACTCTGTCTTGGTTTTGTTCAGTACTGAAGCTGTATCTCTCCACCTTGTTTTTAAGATGAGGTAGACTCCATTTTGGCTTCTTCAGGGATCTGTTCAGGAAGTTCTTTCATGTAACTTCCTGTTTCCCAGCAGGCATCAGCAAGATGATGTGTTCTGTACTCTGTCCTCTGGAACAGAGAAAGGTGTTTGCCTGAGAGTTTCTGAACTGAACAGGATGAGGGTTAAAATGGAGAATTGCTTAATAGTCAAAGAGAGCAAAGATGTATGGAATAGTAAAATTACCGGAGAAATAAACTGAAAACAGGTTTTCTCAATTATATTCAAGGTACAATTGTCAGAGTCATCAATATGTCTTGGACCTGTTTATCTAACAATGGCCATTAGGGAGAATATTTCAATACTTGTGTTTATCTTATTCTGTAAATCCATATCCAATATATCCAGACCATCAATAACCACATTGTTTCTCATGGATTTGCATGAATACTTAATTTTATCTCAATGACTCACAAAACAGAAGAGTTCAACTTCAATATCCAGTCTGTGGTGAGTGAAGCTCCAGCAGGCCTCGTTGTCCAGACAGCAGAATATTGGGTACGGTGACTATCCTGTGGTTAAACAATTTGTGGATGTTGTGTGAGGAATGGACCAGGTGTCATAATGATGTTCTATAATGGAATTACTGCTCAGACGTAACGGATGGCCAGATAGACAGGTATCGAAGGCATGGAATGGAACAGATTGCTACACAATCCATATTTCCAAGAGGGGAAAGAAGATGAAATTGGGGGAACAGCTCCTTAGACCAAGTGGATAGTTCCCAATGGGAGGATTTCCAGTATTTCTCTGCTTATAATTGTGTGTAGTCTGGTCACAGCTGTTCATAGGAAACTATGTGATGTGATGACATGCACCTTTAAGTGGGCCTGGATTAACCAATAATAAACCATTAATGTTTTGACAAAATATGACACATTAGTCCCATGACTTTTAGGTACCTTGCAACTGACAGTGATCAAGGTGGGACATGCGCCTCGCAGCCTCCATTCAAGAGCAATTAGGAATGGGTAACAAATGTAGTTTTGCCAATGACAGCCACAAGAGGAAAAAAAGATGCAAATGAAAATCAGGTCCAAAAATCATTAATTAGAAATCACCATCAAACTGGTGAGCATATTATTAAATTTAAGATTAAAGTTAATCAGAGAATCTATCCAAAATCAGTTGGTAGCTAAGCCATTTCCATGAATGGAAATGAATCCAGTTATATCCTCAGAAATAATTATTGAGAAATGATATCTGAATCTAGTGGTGGCTATTATATCAGTGAATCATAGTTACATCAGGGTGATGCTCCTCTCATGGTTACTATAATACATGTTAATTTATTTCAATGTGTTACTCTCTCTGCCATGCTAACAGAAGACAGTACTCAATAATACTAACTGCTACCTCCGTATAACCAATCATTTCTCACCTTTAGTTCTCAGGGTAACCATTAAGAATCCGCACAAATGGTGAAGCGGACAGCTCTGATTCTAGCACAGAAATGATAGCGAACTGAGTCACATATCAATCCTGAACATCAGTATGGCATTACAAAGCACTGTGTTCTCTGTCCTGCACCCTCTTGACACACTCCATTTGTCAACATATACATTCTGTCAACCTGCAGAAAAGCACACTAGGGACAGAGCCCAAAACCAATCAGCACATTACAACCAATGCAACAGAGAATGGCACACAACAGACTAACACACTAGAGACCAGCATACTAGAGATCAACACACTACAACCAGCATGCTACAGGCCAGCACGTATTATTAACAATGACGAAAGGCCTGGTTTAAGTAGTGGGTTGGAGTGAGTTTCTGAAAGGAGCTCAGGGTGGAGATGAGGTGGTTGGAATTCCAATCTTTAAACCTTGGGCCTAACTGGTTGTAAGCATGTCTGCCAATTATGTATTAAGTATGTATTACCAATTATGTATTAAATATGTATTACCAATTATGTATTAAGAAAGGAACCAGCACAAAAGGTGACAGTTAGGGGGATAGAGAGTTCAGAAGCAGCTAGCTTGTAAGGCTAGTTGAGGTTAGTGAGATATGGGAAAGCAAGGCCATGAAAGGATTTAAACATGAAGATGTGAATTTAATGTTTGAGGTATTGCGAGTGTTAAAACCAATTTAAGTCAACAGGGGCCAAGATGGTGGCTGCACAGAAGTTGGTCCAGAATAGAATGCAATAGCAGTGTTTTGGATGGATGGAAGCTTATGGAGCTAGTCGAATGGGATGTCAGTATTGAAATAGTCATGTTTGGACAGCTCTGTTTTGTTGATTCATTCCTGCGACATGAACATGGCTAGCTGGCCAGCATTAAGAGTCAACTGCATTACTGTAGGCTAGAGCAGATAAGGACGGCAGGTTCCCTTCCCTAAAGGACATTAGTGAACCATATGGGTTTTTACAAAAATCAACAATGGTTTCATGGTCATCGGTTGATTCTTAATTCCAGATATTTCATTGAATTCAAATTCCACCATCTGGAACATTAGCTGAATTTTTGGATTAATATTTTAGTGACATTACCACTAGGCCATCACCTCCCCTATTGAGTCAGGTGACTGTTCTAACAGCAGAAAGGGTGAGGAAAGCATAGCTATTATGGAGCTGGATTTTAGAGTGAGGAGCATGTGGGTTCATAACTTAAGCTGAGGTACCAGTCAAATGCCAAGGTTATTGGTCTTGCTTGACCTGAGATGCTGATTAGGAAGAGACAGGAAGTTGTTGTAGAGTTGTGGTTGGGGGACAAAGGCAATGATCTCAGTGAATGGAGAGAAATGCGGTTCATCCAAAAGTGGGTGTTGGACAAACAGCCTGAGAATGCAGCCAGTAGATGATTCTAACTAGCTGTCATCAGATTCCGGTGCCTGAGAATGGTAGGATCAGTACGTATTCTGGCAAACAGCCAACTGGAAATGTGTTGGAGAACAGTTCAACATGGAGAATTTTCATTCAGTTAAAGCATGGGGAGCTTTATTTAATCTTCAAATATTAAATTTACGAATGGATCAAGAGACATCTCACTGTCACCCTGGGGTGGGATGGTCATCCAGAATATCCTGAGGCAGTGCTTAGGTGGGGCTGGGATTTATTATGAAAATGATGGGCTTATTGGATCTAATGGTTGTTCTCATTCCTGAAACTTCCTACATTTCTATTGAACCCTAACATGCCTAATAAACAAACAGGGTGAGTAAGACAGTTCTCTTTTATTAAACAGCACTGCAGTTTCACATCCTGTCACTTTGTAATTGAAGTCCAATATTTTAGATTTCTCCAGGTCTCCTTGATCAGGTATCTTGATGTAGTTAATTGTACTTCTAGCAGTTGGACACGACCATTAATATCAATCAGCATAAAGTAACAATTTTTATAACCGAGAGCTATTGACTTTCATTCCTACGGGAAATATAAGAAGAATCATGAGAAACTCAGGTTGGCAAATGCCATATCCAATTACCATGCACTGTAACTATCGTTGGAATTGCTTTGAAGTAGTACCAGGCTGATATTTAAACAGTGTATACTTAATAAGGATGTGAGTCAATCAGCATAAATCATATTATATAGAAGCACACTTCACTTTTCTTTATCCTGGGGTAGCCATCTGTGTGTTTTTTTTTTTAACTCCAGTGTAATATATCTGTACCCCATCAGCAGAAATGCAATCCACTAAACTTGACATTTTGCACATTGCTGTTCCCAGCATTCTCACTGGGTTGAAAACAAATCTTTCCTGACACTGGGATTCTTCACTGTCTGTCTTCCCTTCCTCCAACATTCTGCAGGAATTTCAAACCCAAACACTTCCCTGATTCATTGTAGAGCAGGGATATTCAATGAGGGATCTGCTTGCCTTGGAGGCAGTTCAGAGAACGTTCATTAGACTGATTCCTGGGATGAAGGGGCTGTCTTAGGAGGAAAGGTTGAGCAGATTGGGCCTACACTCATTGGAGCTTCAAAGACTGAGAGGCCATCTTATTGAAACCTATAAAATTTCTGAGGGGGCTTGACAGGATAAATACTGAAATGATGTTTCCCCTCGTGAAGGAATCTAGCACACAGGGGGCAGTTTCAGAGTAAGGGATGTCCCATTTTAAGTGGACATATGGAAGAATTCCATCCCTCAGTGTGGTTAATCTTTGGAATTCTCTGTCGCAGGCAATAGTGGTGGTGGTGATGGTTGGGGCATTGAATATATTCAAGGCTGGGTTAGTCTAATTTTTAACCTAAGAGAAGTCAATGATTATAGGGAGTGGCAGGCCTGAAACTGGAGTTAAGGCCACTATCAAATCAGTTATTATCTTATTGACTGGCAGAGTAGGCTTGAGAGGCTGAATGGCCTATTCCTGCTATTAGTTCTTATAATCATGTACATGTTGCTTCTTTTGCTAGTTAATTTAAGTTGATGTCCTCACCAATGGGTACAGTTTTCCACTTTCTATTGTCGAGGTATCTCTCCTGGGAGCAATCTTACAACCTCTTCCTGCCCGATTTTTGGCACGGTGGGGTGGTACAATTGGGTGAGAGATGAAAAACAAGAAATGCACTTGATAATGCCCAGCGATCAGAGGCCATTGAAGCCTGGGTAGTCATGGGCAAGGCCAGGCACTGCTCATAGTTATTACCAGCCTAGCAGCATCTACCTGGCACCCTGACACTGCCCATAACTGTACCAGGGGCATACCAAGGGGGTGTGGCCTGAGTGAGGATGGAGCCAATTGGAATGGAGCCAAGACAGGGAAGGAGTTGGAGCTTTGTGGGGGCAAGAGGGAGGAACTCTGCAGGAGGCAATCGGCAGGTGGTAAACTGGCACAGGGAGTAATCAAAGGAAAGGGGAATTCTAAAGAATTCTAAAGATGCACAGGGCAGGATGGTAGATCTATTTCCCCTCTCCCCCAGCTGTGCGTGGCAAGGAGTTCCAAAGACCAGCAATGTTCTGAGAGAAGAAATTCCTCCTCACCTCCCCCTTTATTCTGAGACTTTCCATCTGGTCCTACACTCTCCCATGAAAAGAAACATCCTCTCAGCATTATCAGAGTGGCACAGTAGTACAGTGGTTAGCACTGCTGCTTCACACAGCTCCAGAGTCCTGGGTTTGATTCCTGGCTCGGGTCACTGTTTGTATGGAGTTTGCACATTCTCCTTTGTGTCAGCATGGGTTTCCTCCAGGTACTCTGGTTTCCTCCCACAGTCCAACGATATGTGGGTTAAGTTGATTGGCCATGCTAAGAAATTCTCCCTTAATGTCCAGGATGCGTAGGTTAGAGAGATTAGTGGGTATAATATGTAGGGATATGAGGGTGGGGCCTGGGTGGGATTGTGTTTGGTGCAAACTCGATGGGCCGAAGGGCCTCTTTCTGCACTATGGGGTTTGATGAGCTATGATGATGATCCTATAAAGCCCCTTAAGAATCCTCTATGTTTCAATGGGAGTTCTGATGTTTAACCCGAGTGAGTATATTTCTGTAGGAGGAATATAAACCTGAGGCAGGGAGTGAATATGAAAATATAGACCTATGGTATGTAAGCTTTTCTCAACCCAAGAAGCGATTTTATGTTGTCCTAATAGACATCCACCTTTAAAATTGGAATCTGGATTTAAATCCAACCCAGATTAATCATTCTGAAGTTTCTCCCTGCTGCTTTTTGTATATCTAAGGCATACTTGATTTCTCAGTGGTGTGGCTTTATAGTTCAAATTGTTACAAATTCAACAAAAATTGGCACTCACTTAAAAAGGTCACAAGGATTGTTGGCATGGGAACCAGATTTGTGCAATAGAGTCTTCTGTAGATGGGGAAAAATGGAGGGGCTTCATTCTGAATCTGGCCTATTAGTCCCAGAGTGATTGATGCTAACATTTGATGAAGGAAAGTTCCGCTGCCCTGTACTGACAACATTCACCTTTGAAGAGCACAAGATTCTCCAAAAGATCAAGAGAAGGTCATAAACTGAGTTTCAATGATTAATTACCCTTTGTCCCATAAACCTTGCGGTAAAATGTAATAATTTATTATCAGCCTAAAAGCTTTCTGACTAATGTTGCATTAACATTATAACACTGTCACCAATGCCACTTTAGTCACAGCGTTAGAGAGAAAGTGCTTTGCTGCTGTTAGAAGCACAGGGAAAATTGCTTCAAGACATGTTCACAGCACTAGGGGCAGTGGAGATGCACTGTAACCAAGCCTGCAACTTGACCAAGCATGACCTGAATGGACATTCTCCAGCTATCAGGCAGCTTGCATGGTCACTGCGTAAATGTTGCAACTGCAGCCTTTAAAGAGTTGCTCTCTGTTTGTTGCTAGTGCTGTCGAGTCCATTCCACAATGAGAATGGGGAGCGTAGAATGCACAGCACTAGGATCCCCAAAAAAAGTCACATAATATGATAATGACATTAACAAACAATTATCAAGTCTGTTAGATCAGAACCTGATGAATCAACCTGCTGACCTTTGCTAATTGTGATAGATGTTGGTATTAAACTGGATATACCTGTGGTTTCATTATTTGGCACACTGAAGCACAGATATATAAAATTCTCTCCATCACCAACAAGTCTCATGAGTATGGCTGATATTCTCAAAGTGGCTTGTCATTAGGACTCTCATTACCCTGTACGTTGGCGATAATCTTACCATCTGTCGGTGTGGGCGACTTGCTCATTGATGCCAACCCATGATGTGGTAACTGCTTCTAAACCTTAACTGGCAGCCCTGGGGATACGATAAAGCACTGCAGCAGTCTGATCAAGGAGCCATTAACTCCTACTGATGTTAGATTTCAGAATGTTGTTTTATTCATCTTGGAGTGTGGGCGTTACCAGCACAACCAACTGGTAACTGGTAATTGCCCATTACTAATTGCCCTGAAAAAGTTTAATACAAATGAATTCTAAGCAAGGCCACTTCTATAACAATCGAGCACATTGAAGTGTCACATGGAGGTCAGACCAGGTAAGGATAATAAGTTTCTTTCCCTAAAGGACAGTAGTGGACCATTTGGATTTTTATGACAATCCTGCAGCTTCAAAGCCATTATTACAGCTTTTTATTTTCAGAATTATTTTAAGTGAATTCAAATTCTCAAAGTGCGTTTTGCTTTCTCTGGGTTATTAGTTCAAGCCTGTGGATTACAAGCTCAGTGAACTAGGCTACCGTCTGCTGGATGGTATTTGTTTGCTTTTATTTTAACACTGATTGCAACCAGTTCATTTTAAATAAGCAATGCCTGCATTACAATGGTGCACAGGGACAAAGATGTTGCCTCCATAAACCTGAGGTTATTAGGCTCTTCTGCTCATATCTTCTGCTTGATGCTCATGAGCATCAAGTTTGGTTAACTCAATATCCTTGTTCTCATTGACTTGCTTTATCTTCTTGTCTATCTGGGCAAAGCCTCACTTATAAAATATCAAGGCTTGTTTTCACATCCCTCTGTGGTTGTGTCCCATCGTATATCTATAATCTGCTCCAGTCCTCTGGATCCTTGTCCTTGTCCAATCCTGGCCTCACAAATATTCCTGATTTCAATTCCTCCACTGCTGTTGGTCAAGCCTACAACTGTCTATGTTCCAATCTCTGGAACTCCCTCTCTGAAACTCTCCAGCTTCATCTTCCCCTTTAAGCCGCAGCTTAAAGCTTAAAGTCAGATTTTGGTTGTCCGACATTTCCTCAGTGGCTTAGTGCAAAGATTAATTTGGAAGTGATCCTGTGAAAATCCCAGAGGATGTTTTACTGCAATGAAGCAACTTTACTAATGAAGGTCCCTGTTGTTCTTGATATTGCTCAATCGTAGCAGCGATAGTAATTTCTAGTTTCATGACACTTCATCCACTCAATTTAAACCAGTAGAACTACTCGAAATGTTAACTATCCCTCTGAGCACTTTAGACAAGTAAATCTCCTTTGAACAGGAGATAAAGATTTCTAAAATCAACTGAGAAAATGTTGATGATAATAAAGAAAGAAAGGTACATTTCTAGGGCAGCTACTTCCTCAGTTAGGATCTGCTAAATTGTATTGTTAACCTGTTGGAAATAATAGTTTGATGAATTCCCTATTGCTTTAGCCCTTCATTTTGGCTACAAAATCCAGACAGCTCTTTCTCTACTCTCTCCACCTTGGATTTGAAGCTTTTAGAAATTCCCAACTGGCACAGTAACTTCTCTCTTTTTAAACTATCCACGATCCATATCAATTCTTTAACAATGTTCGGCCAATCTTAGTGACACAGTAAGAGTTGAAGATGGAGAATGTTTGAAGCTCGCAATGCTAACTAAGCAGAAAAAAAACTAATTATCATTTTACTGTCACCTCCAGTTCCACTCACTAACTGGGTCTGGTAAGTGTGATGCTAAGGCAGCTTCAACAAAATTGAAGGAGGCGATGAATTGACAATTAAAAGAATTATGATGGTGATCAGGGGACTGCGACTCAATCTTTCAACATCTGAACGGGAATCATAAATTTCAGAGCACGATGACTTGCATTCACTAAACCCAATTGGCATACCTGTCTGTTAAACCCAATCACTACACTTGCAGTGATGCACTTTGCTGCTTTTTTACCATTTGTTTCACTTGATTTTATACATCCATTTTTTAATGGTTTTTGTTAACATGTCACTCTGAATTTATTTCTATGCATTTGATACATCTGTTTGTTACACCTCTGTGATGGTCTGTTAGAGCGAAGCTCGATTAGTTATTGCACTGCTTACAATGGGACTCAGTTATCAGTGTGACTTTGTCGATGAAATAAAAAGTTAAGACTGTATAATGTGAACAAGTCCGCCTGACTATCCAGCTCACACTTAGGTGCTTGTAGGAAAGCTCCTGAGACCAGTCAAACCTTCCCATACTTCAGAACCAAATCTCAACACTCTGAGATTAATTAACAGCATATAATAAGGATTAATCAATTGACAGCACCTATCATGACTAATTAACTAAATGTTCTGTATGCTTCTCCTTACAAAAGTCTAGAAAGAGACACTGAGGCACCCAGTGTCATCAAATAAATAAAACTAACTTAAGTGCTCCCAAGAGACCCAAATAATAAGCAAAATGAATAAGTATCTTTTCTCTATGACTCAGTACCAAATCTTTTATATTTTAAGTTAGTTTTCTTATCTAAATAAGCTTTTCTAGGACTTAACCTTTCTTTTCAATGATTTAACATTGTGATAGAACAATATCAGCTTAGTATATACACAAAACCTACGTGAGGAGGTTTCCCAGCAGACAGAATGATCTTTCTGATAAACTATTAGCTAAACTCCGTGTAAACCTTGTTTCAGAAATTTCATCAAAGCTCCCACTTACAATGGTCCTTTCTTCATCATTGACGACAGCCAACACTAAATTGGAGAATGATGTCCAGTTAGGGTTGTGTGTTTCTGCTGTGGGTTTTCATGTGACTGAACAGATGGATTCATGACCTACTGATCTTTGGGCACAATGGGCAGGATGTCCCGTTAGATGATGTGAAGTTAGATGAGCGCTGGAATTGCTTTGTTTTTCTTTCCTTCTCTACCAGCGTTCTGCCCTGTCACTGAGATATTGTGACTCAAATTGTGATGAAACCTGATGGACAAGTTGTTGCCACTTTGAAGAATTGGTAGCACCCATGTATTCTAATTCTGCCATGCTTCAGGGAGAGCCCCAGAGAATCCATATAACATTTTCTTTAGCCTTTCTTGGAATGTTGGTCATTTGAAAGTTGAGAAAACAGGGTCTACTGGGGGAGATCTTTCTCAGCCATCTGGACACTGCATCCAGTCCATCAAAGTTGACTTTGCAGGAGCTTTGCCTGGATGTTTTTGGAGCTAACTTCAAGAAGAACATTAGAGTTTGTTTAATGATCCCTCCAACCATAATGGAAGATATGGCAGAAGCTTTGCTGATGGAACTTCTATTTTGTGTTGCTGCGACATTCCAAGTATGGGCAAAGTATTGGAGACAATTATTAGGGATAGGATTATAGTTATTTAGAGAGAAATGAATTGATTGGGGATAGTCAGCATGGTTTTGTGAAGGGTAGGTCGTGCCTTACTAACCTCATTGAGGTTTTTGAAAAAGTGACTAAAGAGGTGGATGGGGGTAAGGCAGTTGATGTGGTATATATGGACTTTAGTAAGGCGTTCGATAAGGTGGCCCATGGAAGGCTTCTGCAGAAAATGCATATGTATGGGATTGAGGGTGATTTAGCTAATTGGATTAGGAATTGGCTAGCTGATAGAAGACAGAGGGTGGTGGTTGATGGAAATTATTCATCATGGAGTTCGGTTACAAGTGGTGTACCTCAGGGATCTGTTTTGGGACCCTGCTGTTTGTAATTTTTATAAATGATCTGGATGAGGGTATTGAAGGATGGATTAGTAAATTTGCAGATGACACTAAAGTCGGTGGAGTGGTAGATAGTGAAGAGGGGTGTTATAGTTTGCAGAGAGACTTGGACAAGTTGCAGAGCTGGGCCGAGAGGTGGCAAATGGAGTTTAATGTGAAAAGTGTGAGGTAATGCACTATGGCAGGAATAATAAATGTGTAGAGTATAGGGCTAATGGTAGGATTCTTAGTAGTCTTGATGAACAGAGGGATCTTGGTGTGTATGTGCATAGATCCCTGAAAGTAGGCAGTCACGTCGAGAAGGTTGTTAGGAAGGCATATGGAGTCTTGGCTTTTATTGGTAGAGGGATTGAATTTCGGAGCCGCAACGTCATGTTGCAACTGTACAAAACTCTAGTGCGGCCGCACTTGGAGTATTTGTGCAGTTCTGGTCCCCGCATAATAAGAAAGATGTGGAGGCTTTGGAGAGGGTACAGAGGAGGTTTACCAGGATGTTGCCTGGTATGGAGGGCAGGTCTTATGAAGAGAGGCTGAGGGATTTGAGGTTGTTTTCGTTAGAAAGGAGTCGGCTAAGAGGGGACCTTATCGAAACATATAAGATGATTAGAGGTTTAGATAGGGTGGACAGTGATAGCCTTTTTCCTAAGATGGAGAAAGCTATCACGAGGGGACACAGCTTTAAATTAAGGGGTGATAGTTATAGGACGGATATCAGAGGTAGGTTCTTTACCCAAAGGGTGGTTCGTGAGTGGAATGCCCTGCCTGCAGCAGTTGTAGATGCGCCAAGTTTCGTGGCGTTTAAGAGGTTAGTTGATAAGTATATGGAAGAGAAGGGAATGGTTTAGTTTGGAGGGGCATTGCTTTTTATATTGGTCGGCGCAACATCGAGGGCCGAAGGGCCTGTTCTGTGCTGTAATGTTCTATGTTCTAAGTCTCACTGCTGTACAGCAGTATGGTGCTCTGCACAGCAGATCTTTTGTTGACTTGAGGGGGTCTTTGTTATCAAATATTCACTACCATACTTTTTAAAAGGCTGAGCTGCCACAGCTGATGCTGTGTTGGATCTCCTCATCCATGGGCCTTTTGAGAGGGATGACTTTCAAAATACGGGAAATGTTCAACAGATTCCAGGCTGTCTCCTTTCATGTGGGGAGACAGTGGCGTAGTGGTATTGCTACCACTAGTCCACAGACTCAGAGCAAGATCTGAAGGACCTGGGTTCAAATCCCACCATGGCAGATGGTGAAATCTGAATTAAAAATCTGGAATTAAAAGTCAAAAGATGGCCATGAAACCACTGTCAATTGTGATTGTTGTAAAAACCCACCATGTTCACTAATGCCCTTTAGGGAAAGAAATCTGCTGCCCTTACCTAGTCTAGCTTACATGACCTATTGCAATATGGTTGACTCTCCAATGCCCTTTGAAATGGAGGGCAATTCAGAATGTGCAATAAATGGTGGCCCAGCCACCATTACCCTATAAATAAATAACAAAAATGATGGGAAATGGAATAGTTGACTGACCCGATCGACATCGACATTTGAATTATGTTTTGGGAATGATCAAGGACCTGTCAATTCTTATACTCAGGGGATGGGGTCCATGAAGCCAACACTGCACTCCACAGAGGGTGCCCTCATCAGACTGTTTGCTGGAGTGGCTCAGAGCAGGGAAACACTTCATCTCTGCTCTGGAGATGGCTGCCCAGCAGTGTGACCACCCCTGTCTGGGATGGATTGGCAGCCCTAGTCAGTGCCAACGCACTCCAGAAGTCTTGGAAAAAGATGAATGATTTTTTTTGCTAAGCCAGGATAAGAGAACCAACACCCACCCCTCCCCCCACCCTGTCTCCCACTAGATCCCCTCGCACAACCCCCGCACCTCCAACTCTTTCTCTCACTGTGCCACGTTGGCTTCTGCCAATGCCAGGCACCAGGTTCCCCCCTCCCTCCCACAGTAGGCAGTAGGGGGTGGAAATCAGCAGGCTGCCTCAACCTCAGCTGTGGATCCTGGGGAGACATCTGGATGTAGTGGGAGGGTTAGGAAGATCAAGAAACGATAAGCACTTAGTGGGCACAGGCATACATAAGCATGTTGCAGTAAGGTCATCATTCTGATCTGAATGTTTGTCAATAAATTTCACTTCATTCAGCCACAGAGCCTCCACCCTGTCTGTTCACGTCATCATTGAGGGACGCGTTCGCCTAGTGTCTCATTCCCTGGACTGTAAGAATGACAGTGCTATATTCCTCACACTCTCTCACCTGCCCTCACTATGGAAGAGTACTCCCTCAGCTGCGATATGGACAGAACCTAGGATGGAGGACATGGGAATTACTGTCTGCATCGCAGCCTTCACAACCACTTGAAAGCAGGGACGCCCTTAAATAAAGGCCTTCAAGTGACACTCCCCTACCCCACTCTCCAAGATGGCTATTCTGGAACTCCCTGGGACACTGCCATCCTCGCAGATGGAGAGAGTCACCTTTGACAGGACTGGAAGAGACTGCAATGGAAAGGGCTGGAAAATTCAACCACAAAAGTCTTTAAATGATTGCATGGCCGTGAGCTGAGCAAGGTCTCTGGGATCCAAACACCTGCAAAAGTCAGTGCTTCAGCAACCACAGGGCGGAGAATTGAAGGGAAATGTACAAAGCTGCAAATTGGTGGAAGTATATTCATGATGGAAAAACTTTCGGCTATTTCCACATGGCTGGCAGAATGGCCCGACATATCCTTCAATCCCAAATCTCCAATAATGTTACACAATGGAAATCTGAAGGAAAGTGTAATGGTGTAACACAAAATGGGCAAACATCCCCTAACTCTATTTTGATTGACTTCAATGGACAGCTGGAATGTAAAGTATCCTTTCAGGTTGCTATTGTTCGAGACCAATTCCGCTGCCTTATCATTACACGAAACAAAGGTTCAAAGGCACCTGGAGAGCCAGCCTACACAGCTGGCACAGGTTTTTTAAAGAAAGCTGTTTAACATGCCAGGGAATATCATGCAAAACCCAATCCTTGCATATGGAGAGGGGGGAGGAGGAGGGGGAGACACATAAAAGTTCAAGCAAGTGAATGAGACTGTTGCATTATTATGGCTGATGAAAGGGGTGTGTGCGGGGGTGGGGAAGGGGCTTGATTTAGCTCCTCTTTCCCTGTGGGCTGGCTGGTGGCGATGCGATGATGGGGGGGGGAGAGAGAAGAGAGGGCGGAGGGGGTGGGGAGTGAAGGGGGTGTGAGATGGAGGGGGTGGGTAGGTGTGGTGACTAGAGGATTTTCACAGTAACTTCATTGCAATGTTAATGTAAGCCTATTGTGATACTAATAAATAAACTTAAACTTAAAACTGCCCCCTCAGTGAGAGCCAAAACCATATATGGAGCAAAGAACGGAGTCCATGGTGTGAACTAGCAAATCCAGCATAAAAACTCAGCTCCCCAAATAAAGCAATTGAAAGATTCTTACACTCCAGCATTACTGCGTTTGCACCATTGTGCCGACACCGAAATTAACTTTTGCCCACGTACTGTAGCTATCATGGAAAATCTGTCACACAGTTATTGAATGTTCTTCCTGATTAAAAGCTTTTATCGATTTTGAAATAACAGACTAGGCACAGTGAAGTGAAACATCAGCTGACAACACCGACTGAATTAAATACATCAAAAAAAACACTGGAATATAGGAGCCTTCAATGGAATACAAAAGCTGCTGCAGGAGGCAGGAGAGTGGTGCTCATTGACTGAGCTACACAAATATTTATGGAGTCGGTTTGTTTGAGGAGGAGAGAAAGCAACCAGCGTGTGAACACTAATACTTCTTATTGAGCTTGTTGCATCGCTCCACCTGAAACACTTCTCCCACCAGCCGTTTCTCACTCTTTCAAAAGCTCTTTGCTTTTGTCAAAAGACCGCTCCATGTCTCCAGCCCGAGGAGAGAGAAATATTGACACTCACAGAAGCCTGGACTGCTTCAAAGAGCTAAAACCTACAGCTCTCTACTTGTAATGTTAATGCATGTAAGCAGTGTGGTGCTCTCTATATTGCAAGATGCAATGGAATGGAATGCTGTACAGAACTGGTGTTGCACATATTTGTATGAAAGCATTTTAAGAAATGTCTGGGGAGGGATGAGTATGTAGTATCAGCCCAATGGGTTGTTTGCGGGGATTTAAGTTTATGTTTGTCCATGCCATCATTTCAGGAAACACAATGGCCTAATGGTGTTATTGCTAGACTATTAATCCAGAAACTCACCTAACATTCTGGGGTTCAAAACCTGCCAGATGGTGGAATTTGAATTCAATAAAAAATATCTGGAATTAAGAATCTACTGATGACCATTGTCGATTGTCAGAAAAGGGGGAGACACATAAAAGGACAAGCAAGTGAATAAGACTGTTGCATTATTATGGCTGATGAAAGGGGTGTGTGTTGGGATGGGGATGGATTTATTAATGTCCTTTGGGGAAGGAAATATGCCATCCTTACCTGGTCTGGCCAATATATGACTTCAGACCCACAGCAATGTTGTTGGCCCTTTGAAATGGCCTAGCAAGCCACTTAGTTGTATTAATTGCAAAGAAGACGGCTTACCACCACCTTCTCAAGGGCAACCAGGAGTGGGCAATAAATACTGGCCAACCAATGGCGTTCATATCCCATGAATGAATAAAAAAAACTATAAGACGTGTATGTTAAAAACTGAAGGGAGTTCAGTAACATAAAAACATCTCAAATTTCTTTTAGATTTGACCATTGTCCATGTTTGGGAGGAGCATTGGATTAAGTAGAGTCATGGATATATGCTGCACTGGATACTGGGACTAATAATGATGGAATCTATCTGGTTCATAAATGCTCTCTTGAGAAATAAAGTAGGCATCCTTAGCCAGTCTGGCTTCTTGGTGACTCCAGTCCCACACCCAGTGTGATTGACTCTTATCTGTCCTCTGAAGTGTTTGAGCAAGTCCTTCAGTTATATCAAACCAATGGAAAAGAAATGACAAGAATCACACTGAAGGCAGCATTCCACTGAGGTCCAGAACAACTTTCTCTGGATAACTAGAATGGAAAACAAACGCCAGCCTCGCCAGCAATGCCCACATCCTGAGAATTAATTCAAAAAATAATTATTGCAACATATGGGGATTACAAAGCTCCTTTATTACCTCAGAAATGCTCAGGTTTTACCTTTGAGAATTCTTCTATGAAGAACCTTTGTATTGGCTCTCAAAAGCTCATCCAGCATTTTGATTGTGGTGTGCACCAGATACAATCTAAGGAAAACCATCAGAGATGACAAAAGACAATATTAGACCAATCTAGAGTCCCAGGCTATCTGCACAGTCTCCTGGCAAGGTCTGTAAAACATAACAGGCTACAAGGTGAAATCATGTAAAAAAATCACCGGCTCCTACGTAGCCCTCCCTGATGAGCTCAATGCATTCTATGTCCGTTTTGAGCAAGAGGTCAGTGGAGCACGTCCTCCATCCTGAAGGCCTCGGCCGAACCTATATCCAAGGTCACTATTGCAAGTGTCAGAGCAGTTTTCTTGAAGGTCAAGAAGGTCAAGAAAGCAATTGGCTCGCATAGGATACCTGGATGAGCACTCATATATTCAGATCTTGCGCAGACAAACTGGGTGGGGGAGGGGATCTGGCATTCGCAGATATCTTCAACCACTCTTTCCACCAATCTGAGGTCCCTATCTACTTCAAGAAAATGGCCATCATCCTAGTGCAAGAGAAAAGCCAGGCAGTGTGTCTTAATAACTATTGTCTGATGCCTCTGACATCCATCATTATGAAATGCTTTGAAAGGTTAGTCATGGCATGAATGAATTCTGGCCTCCCGGATTGCCTGAATCCACTACAGTTCATCTACTGCTGTAATAGGTCCACATTTCCCTGGTCCTGCCCTCAATCTTGGAGCACCAAAACAATAAATACACTACATCAGACTCCTATTTATTGACTATAACTCAGCCTTCAACATTATTATTCCTGCAAAACTCATCTCCAAACACCGTGGCCTCCCTCTGCTACTGGATCTTGAACTTACAAAGCCACAGATTGCAATCAGTTAGGAGAAGCAGTAACACCTCCTCCATGATTCCCTCAACACCGGTGCCCCACAAGGCTGTGTCCTCAGGCCCTTATTATGCACCTACAACTGTGTGGCCAAATTCCCCTCCAACTTGATTTTCAAGTTAGTCGATGGCACCACTGTAGTAGGTCGGAACTCAAACAAAGTGTAGGAATTAGACAGAGAATCTGGTGAACTGGTATGATGACAATAATCTCTTCCTCAATGTCAACAAAATGATGGAGATAGTCGTTGACTTTAGGAAGTAATAGAGAACATGTCCTTCTCTACGTCAATGGGAACAAAGTAGAAATTGTCGTGAGTTTCAAATGTTCAGGTGTCCAGATCACCAATAACCTGTCCTGTTCCCCCCATCCTGATACAATAGTTAAGAAAGCCCAATGCCTCTACTTTCTCAAAAGATTGGACATGTCAGCTTTGACTCTCATTGACTTTTACAGATACACCATAGAAAGAACAAAAAACAAAGAAAATTACAGCACAGGAGCAGGCCTTTTTGACTCTCCAAGTCTGCACCGACCATTCTGCCTAACTTAATTAAAACTCCCTACCCTTCTGGTGACCATATCCCTCTATTCCCATCCTTGTCAAACCCTTAAAAGTCACTACCATATCCACTTCACTACCTCCTACGGCAACAAGTTCCAGACACCCACTATTCTCAATATAAAATATCTGCCTTATGCATCTCCTCACACCTTAAACCTATGTCCTCTAGTAATTGACTCTTCCACCCTGAGAAAAAACTTTTGACTATCCATTCTGTGCACGCTTTTCATAATCTTGTAAACATCTATCAGGTCTCCCCTCAACCTCTATCGCTCCAGTGAGAACAAACCAAGTTTCTCCAACTTCTCCTCAAAGCTAATGCCCTCCATACCAGGCAACATCCTGGTAAATCTTCTCTGTACCCTTTCCAAAGCCTCCACATCCTTCTGATAGTGTGACAATTAGAATTGAACACTATATTCCAAATGCGCCCTAAGTAAGGACGTATAAAGTTGCAACGTGACTTACCAATTTTTAAACTCAATGCCCCGGCCAATGAAGGCAGCATGCTGTTTGCCTTTTTGACTACCTTCTCCAACTGCATTGCCACTTTCACTGACCTATGTACCTGTACACCCAGATCCCTTTGCCTATCAATACTCTTAAGCATTTTGCCATTTACTGTATATTTTCTATCTGTATTAGACCTTCCAAAGTGCATTACCTCACATTTCTCTGGATTAAACTCCATCTGCCATTTCTCCGCCCAAGTCACCAACTGATCTATATCCTGCTGTATCCCTCATTGCTATTCGCATATCCACCAACCTTTGTGTTATTCGCAAACTTACTAATGAAACTAGTTACATTTTCTTCCAAATCATTTATATATTACCAACAGCAAAGGTCCCAGCATTGACCACTGAGGAACACCACTTGTCACAGTCCTCCATTCAGAAACATACCTTTTTCACTAATACCATCTGTCTACTTTGTCAGAGCCGATTTTATATCCTCTTACCAGCTCATCTCTAATCCCAGGTGACTTCACCTTCTGCACCAGTCTGCCATGAGGGACCTTGTCAAAGCTTTACTGAAGTCCATGTAGCCAACATTTACTGCCCTATCCTCATCAACCATCTTTATCACTTCCTTGAAAAACATGATCATGTTTGTGAGACACAATCTCCTCTTCACAAAATCATATTGCCTCTCATAAATACATTCACTTATTTCCAAATAGGAATAAATCCTGTCTTGAAGAATCCTCTCCAATAATTTCCCTACCACGGATGTAAGGCTCAGTGGCCTGTAATTACCTGGATTATTCTTGGTACCCTCCTTAAACAAAGGAACAACATTGGCGATTTTCCAATCCTCTGGACCCTCCCCTGTAGCTAGTGAGGATACAAAGATTTCTCTCAGAGCCTCAGGAGTTTCTTCCTTGCCTCTCTCAGTATTCTGGGGTATATCCCAGCAGACCCTGGGGATTTGTCTACCTTAATGTTTCTCAACAACCCCAATACCTCCTCCTTCTTGATCTCAACATAACTCAAACTATCGACACATCCTTTCCCAGACTCATCATCCACCAAGTATTCCTCTTTGGTGAATATTGATGCAAAGTACCCATTTAATACCTCACGCTTTTCCTCTGATTCCAGGCATTGATTCCCTTCCTTGTCCTTGAGTGAGCCAACCCTTTCCCTGGCTACCCTCTTGCTCTTTATATATGTATAAAATGATTTGGGATTTTCCTTAATCCTGATGGCCATTGCTTTCTCATGTCTCCTTTTAGCCCTTCTTAGTCCTTGCTTAAGTTTCTTTCTACTTTCCTTGTATTCCACACTTGCTTCATGTGTTCCCAGCCTCCCAGCTTTGACAAATGCTTCTTTTCTCTCTTTGACTAGGCTCACAATATCTCCCGTTATCCAAGGTTTCCAAAACTTGCCATACTTATCCTTCATCCTCACAGGAATGTGCCAGTTCTGAATCCCTATTAACTTACACTTGAAAACCCCCACATGTTGTTTTGCTCTTAAGCATCTGCCCCAATCTACATTCTTCAGTTCCTACCTAATATTGTTGTAATTAGCCTTCCCCCAATTTAGCACCTTAACTTGAGAACTACGCTTATCTTTATCCATTATTCAGCTGTGATATAACTAGAAAGCATTGTATCACAGTTTGGTATGATGCCTGTTCTGTCCATGGCCACAAGAAACTATGAAGAGTAATGAATGAAGCCCAGTCCATCACGCCCCCTATCCATTGACACTGCTATCAGTTCCTGCTGCCTCAGCAAAGTAGTCAGCATAATTAGGGACCCCACGCACCCCAGACATTCTCTCTTCCACCTTCTTCCATCAGGATAAACATACAGAAGTCCAAGGTCATGTACCAACTGACTTGGGAAGCAAGGAAGCAACAGTTTCTTCCCTGCTGCCATCAGACTTTTGGATCGACCTACCTTGCATTAAATTGATGTTTCTCCACACCCTATCTTTGACTATAACACTACATTCTACACTTCTCCTTTCCTTCTCGACATATGGTATGCTTCATTTGTATGGTGCACAAGAAACAATACTTTTCACTGTATCCCAGTACATGTGACAATAATGAATCAAATCATATCAAGTAGGTGTTTATCAGAAACTTCCTCAATATCTCCGGCACTCCACTGAAGACTTTTGAGAGCATCTTCCAGTTATTCAGGATTGGTATGCGTACTATTTCCATGGAAACTCTTGTATCATCTCTCATTCTGTCTGATGCTTAGTAAGAGAAAGAAAAACATTCCGATGAAAATTCATCAGCTTAAAATCTGAACTCTTGTTTTTCTCTCTCCACAGATGCTGCCAGGTCTGTTGATCGTTTCCAGTATTTTCTGTTTTGATTTCATATTTCCAGCAATTGCAGCATTTTGCTTTTTTTTATTCCCTGTCTCAGGATCCCATGTCAGGATGAGGCTTGAAGGCTCAGTTAGTGCAATGGATAGCTATAGATTAGCCAGGAGGGAGCTAAAGAGTGAATTGAGGAGAGCTAAGAGGGGACACGAGAAGACTTTGGCTGATAGGATTAAGGAGAATCCTAAAGCTTCCTTTAGATATGTTAAGAATACAAGATTGGTTAGGACAAGATTAGGGCCAGTCACAGACAGCAGTGGGAAGTTGTGCGTGGAGCCTGAAGAGATTGGAGAGGCACTGAATAAATATTTCCCTTTGGTATTCACACAGGGTAATGCAAATGTAGTTATGGAGAACACTGAGGTACTGGGTAGCAAACTGGAAAGTATTGAAGTAGATAGGGAGGATGTGCTAGATATTCTTGAGGGTTTGAAGTTGGATAAGTCCCCTGGGCCGGACGGGATTTACCCTAGGATTCTCTGGGAGGCAAGAGAGGAGATTGCAGAGCCTCTGGCTCTGATCTTCAGGTCATCGTTGGTTATGGGTGTGGTTCCGGAGGACTGGAGGATAGCGAATGTGGTCCCATTGTTCAAGAAGGGGAAGAGAGACCTTCCAGGGAATTATAGGCCCGTGAGTCTTACTTCTGTTGTGGGCAAAGTATTGGAGAGAATTATTAGGGATAGGATTTATAGTTATTTAGAGAGAAATGAATTGATTGGGGATAGTCCGCATGGTTTTGTGAAGGGTAGGTCGTGCCTTACTAACCTTATTGAGTTTTTTGAAAAAGTGACCAAAGAGGTGGATGGGGTAAGGCGGTTGATGTGGTATATATGGACTTTAGTAAGGCTTCGATAAGGTGTCCCATGGAAGGCTTCTGCAGAAAATGCAGATGTATGGGATAGAGGGTGATTTAGCTAATTGGATTAGGAATTGGCTAGCAGATAGAAGACAGAGGGTGGTGTTTGATGGGAGATATTCATCATGGAGTTCGGTGACAAGTGGTGTACCTCAGGGGTCTGTTTTGGGGCCCCTGCTGTTTGTAATTTTTCTAAATGATCTGGATGAGGGTATTGAAGGATGGATTAGTAAATTTGCAGATGACACTAAAGTCGGTGGAGTGGTAGATAGTGAAGAGGGTGTTATAGTTTTCAGAGAGACTTGGACAAGTTGCAGAGCTGGGCCGAGAGGTGGCAAATGGAGTTTAATGTGGAAAAGTGTGAGGTAATGCACTTTGGCAGGAACAATAATGTGTAGAGTATAGGGCTAATGGTAGGGCTCTTAATAGTGTTGAGGAACAGAAGGATCTTGGTGTATGTGTCAATAGATCCCTGAAAGTAGGCAGTCAAGTGGATAAAGTTGTTAAGAAGGCATATGGAGTCTTAGCTTTTATTGGTAGGGGGATTGAATTTAGGAGCCGCAGCATCATGTTGCAACTGTCCAAAACTCTAGTGCGGCCGCACTTGGAGTATTGTGTGCAGTTCTGGTCCCCACATTATAAGAAAGATGTGGAGGCATTGGAGAGGGTACAGAGGAGTTTTACCAGGATGTTGCCTGGTATGGAAGGCAGGTCTTATGAAGAGAGGTTGAGAGATTTGAGGTTGTTTTCGTTAGAAAGAAGGCAGCTAAGAGGAGACCTTATTGAAACATATAAGATGATTAGAGGTTTTTAGATAGTGTGGACAGTGATAGCCTTTTTCCTAGGATGGAGAAAGCTAGCACGAGGGGACACAGCTTTAAATTAATGGGTGATAGTTATAGGACGGATTTCAGAGGTAGGTTCTTTACCCAAAGGGTGGTTCGGGAGTGGAATGCCCTGCCTGCAGCAGTTGTAGATGCGCCAAGTTTGGTGGCGTTTAAGAGTTTAGTTGATAAGTATATGGAAGAGAAGGGAATGGTTTAGTTTGGAGGGGCATTGCTTTTTATATTGGTCGGCGCAACATCGAGGGCTGAAGGGCCTGTTCTGTGCTGTAATGTTCTATGTTCTATGTTCTATGTTCTATGTTCTATCATTCCACGAACTGATCAGATTCCCTGAGAGTCTTCCTCCATTTGACTGAGCTGCAGCCTGACAGAACAAAGGGCATCAGCATAGGGGAGGGTATGGAGCACTGCTACTTAAGGTTGGCAGCCTCATAGCTCCTGTGCTTCGAGAAGTCACTGTGGCTCAGACGTACATGGCCCTCGTGTTTTCAATGGGCAATGGAAGGTTTCAGACCCAGGCTCCGATCCGAACTGAGGTTGTTTGATGAGGATGGATAAGATTCATCACGGCCAAATTGCTTTCCAACACTCACTGCCTAGGCAGGACCTCAGGGGAGGAGGAGGAGACCCTCACCTGTGGAACTATATTCCAGCAAGCAGATAAAGTTCCATAGAATCATAGCGATTACAGTGTCAAAGGCCATTTGGCCCATCATTCCTCTTCTCGTGTGAACTCTTCAATGTGAAAGGAGAGCAGCAGAGCAGAAGTTAATTTTTTGAGGTGTTGAGTAATCACTGTAATAGGAACACAAAATAGGCGCTTGTCATCTGAATCTGTCAGTTCATTGTATGGAGTCAATACAAGTTCTTTGATTGCTGTTCTAAACTTGCCCTGGCATGTGAATGCTAACAGATTCCTGTCACCACATTGTGACAAAGCCCATGAGAAGTAGCACGCTCTGATCATTCTTTCCTTCCTTATACACTTTCAGTGTATTTAAGCAGCAGCAGATTAATGGAGCTACATTTTAAAACTTAATTACATGACCTTGTGGGATCAGCATTAATTAAACTTGTAAATGAAGTTAATTGGAGATGTTCCCAGATGATAGGCAATTTTGAAGAGTGTGACTGCGTAACTGAGAAGATAGTGTGAAAATATCAGCACGGCTGTGTGAGAATGAGAGTGAAGCCATGCTCACTTGGGAGAGGCATGAAAGAGAGAGCCAAAACTGTTCCTCAGCAAAAGAGTCAAATGGCTAGAAAGTCATGTTAGCGATTTTGGTTCCCAAGTGTTTAACGATTGTGTGACACTTCTTCTATATGAACTGAACTGTCACTGTAACTGCACACTGATGTGGACATGCAGCTTAGGAGCAGAGGGAGGCCACTGATATCACACACAAAGGGGTAGATCATGGCTGAGTGAAAGACAGACAATTTTGTATTTCTCCCATCGTTTATTCCCATTGAAGTTAAAGGTTCATGCAAAATCCCAGATGTGCTCCCATCCTTCCTATGCTCAACTCACTGTTCTGGCCCCACAGAGAATATCCACAGTGCCAGCATTCATATTACCAAACTGCAGCCCTATAACACTGTGCTGTCTTTTACCTCACAATATTATTGCATATTTCACATTCCTATATAGGTTTGTTCATTAACCATCTCAAGACTGTCTTAACATCCAACTGTTTCAACACTGTCCACACACACAATACCAGTGACAACTCACCAAACTGAGTTTTAAGTCCCAGTGGCTTTCCAGTGAGAAAGCGCAATAGTCAGTTACTGTTCACTCTGGCTGTGTCAGCATGGATGTCCACACCAATTTAAACTTTGTTACTATCTGTCATTGTCAGTAACAGCTGGGAAGTGACTGTCAACCTTGTGAAATTTGGGCCGTTTCTGTAGCAAGGAATGGGACAGGGAATTATGGGAGAGGATAAGGAAGAGTCCAAAGCAGGAGAAGGCCTTGTGCTCCTTTGTGGGGCCTACAGGAGAATTGCAGCTCCACCTGACCACATAAAAGAATGTTAGGGCTTCTTCACATCCTAAGCAATCTCCTCCTGTCAGGTGAAGTTCCTCAATAGAAATGGCACCAGATGTTTTTTTTATTCATTTGTTGGACATGGGCATCACTGCCGGCCAGCATTTATTACCAGTCCCTAGTTACCTTTGAACTGAAAAGCTTGCTAGGCCATTTTAGAGGGCTGCTGAGACTCACATGTAGGCCACAGCAGGTAAGGATGGCAGATTTCCTTTCCTAATGGAATTAGTGAACCAGATGGGTTTTTCTAACAACTAACAATGGTTTCATGGTAATCAGTCAATTCTTAATTCCTAATAGTTCTTATTGAATTCAAATTCCATCAGCTACCATGGCAGGATTTGAACCCGGTTCCCCATTAGCTGAAGTTTTGGATTAATAGTCCAATGATAATACCACAAGGCCATTGCCTCCCCTACAAGTTGCGATTGCCAATGTCAGATTCTGATGAATATATTTAAAGCAGGATCCAGCAGCTTTGGATGAATGCGTTTGATAGTCAGATAAGCAGATTGAGAATGGGTACAGCGGCATTCACTAGCTCGATGGCATGAGCTCTTTTTGTGACTATCTGCACAGATTTTAGCAGGTGAACAGAATTAAAGATTCCTTAAAGAAAATGTCCTTTTTGTGTGAGCGCTAGAAGTCTGTTCATAAATTCTAGCCTGAAGTCCAGCATTAGTACAATCAGCAAGAATTAATGTGGTTGTAAATAACCTTTCCTATGCATGAATACAGACAGATCTCCCTCACTGTTAATGGGAAACAAAATGGAAAAGTTCAAGAAAACCTGGGATTGGAGTACATTATGTATTTCAGAAAAGTATTAGGCTGTTCATTGATTCAAATTAAGGCACTTGAGACTATAGGAAAATAATGTGATTTATATGAAAAAAACATTCTCAACTTGTTTATCTTCAATCAGGATTAATTTCCATTAGAAAGTCAAAGCTAATTTCAGGCAGTAATGTTATTTATTATCATTACTCCTGTATGCAATTATTTCAGTAATTGAGCTGTTGAAATAATTTGAAATTGTCCATTGTTCAATGAGTGACTGGTAATGAAACATCAAACTCAGAAACAGTACTGTGCTTATTTTCTATTCATTTATGGAGATGGGCATTGCTGGCTGGCCCAGCAATTTATTGCCCATCCCTAGCTGCCCAAGGGCAGTTCAGAGTCAACTACATTGCTGTGATTCAGATCAATTAGCAGACCAGGTAAGGAGGTCAGATTTCCTTCCCTAAAATGAACCAGATTGGTCTTTCCGACAATGATTTCACGGTCATCAGTAGATTCTTAATTCCTGATATTTTTTTACTGAATTCAAATTCCACCATCAAACCTGGTGGGATTCGAACCAGAGTCCCCAGAACATTAACTCAGTTTTTGGATTAATAGTCTTGTGATAATACTCAGCCATCGCTTCCAGCTGTTTCTCCTCCAGCAGTGGACACCTGTGCTACCTCCCTGATTTTTATCTTGGACACTCAGGTTTATGAATGTGAGGATCCGGAAAATGGGAAGTGGGGAGGTTCCCTGGACTGGCCTGTTGCTTCTGATGCAGGCAGCATGTCACCTTGTGTTGTCTGCCTGGGTTAGAGTGAGCAGTCAGTGCTCACTTGGTTACTGAGTGCCTGCATCATCTCTGCAGAGGGACCACAAAATGCGAGGAGCTAACACCCATCAAAGGTAAAATAGAAAAAACAAGGATGCACAGTCCTGGAGAGAGTCCTCGGAGGCAGGTGCTGCCAGATCCACTCAACATTTTAAACTTATTTAATTCTAGTTCAGATTTCCCATATTTTGTATCAGTTAAAGCTAGGCTGCCCATCTTAAAGGCGCTTGGACCTTGTAAAGGAGAAGGAGATTGTGGACGGAATGGGTGCGGCGGAGGGGTGGTAGATGGGGGATGGGCTCACCTTTTACAGGACCAAAAACGCCCACAGCTGGAAAGGGCTGTGAAATTCCACTGTGTAGCTGGAGTGAGTGTTTAAAGTCAATCTAAAACTGACTCTGCCCTGAGAAGGACACAATAATTACACACCACAAGACAGAGAATTTCCTCCACTATGATATATATATTATAAATATTGAACTATTTGAAAAGAACACTTTACTAATCCAGGACTCTGGATGTCAGTAGCTACTGCATTTGCAAAGGATATATCAGCTTTATGAAGACACAGAGGGCAGAATCTTCCCCTCAGTACACAGAAGTGCTGGCTGAGGCAAGGAAACTGGCTGTACGGCTGCACAGCTGAGTTTTCTCTCCAGATGCTCTGTGCTTTATGGTATTCACCATTACTGTAGCAGGCCAGGGCATGAGAGAGCCAGCAACTCAGCTCTGCACCAATTGGGGTGCCATCTTTACAGAGTACCCTGATCTGCAATAAAAATAAACTCAACCCTCCGTCCATCCCTGAGGACATGGCAGACCATCCCATATAAGGATCAGAGTGCCCCTCACCTCATACAAATATTGCTTCCACAAGCATTGTGATGCCCCCTCCTCACTACAAGCATTGGACATATCCACGACTACCACCCCCCACCCTCACCCCCCCCAACCAAGGAGATAGGGGACTACCCCACAAGCAACAGGGTGTCCTTGCCCCTGTACAAAAATCACCCCCACCCCCATTCAAGCATTGGGGGCAGCCTCCTTACAAGAATTGAGTATGCCCCCTACATAGAGGCCACTGCCTGGACATGTCACTCTCAGAAATCAGAAGTATCGCTCCTCCCCCACCCGCGCAAGCATTGGGGCATGTCGTCTACACAGGGGCCAGTGCTCGGACATTGTCACCCCAGGAGCTTCAGGTTTTTAAAAACTTGTTGTAGATGTCACATTGGTGAGGCATAAGTATTCAGTGAGAGGATACCATATTGTGGAGAGGCTTTATAATGACATAAATTTATTGAAACGAGGGTCTGTCCTTTTTGTGTGGAAATCTCATTGTGTCACAGGTAAGGGAATGTGAAAAATCGGGAAATGAGATCTAGCTGGCAAGATTCTCATTTCCCAAATGTTGCCAGATTTTGGGCCTGTGTTGCCATTTATGCAGACAGTGTGCAGAGGGACAGAAGAGCATAGCTTTTCTACTAAAACCTCTCTCATCAAAGTTGATATGTTTATGGCTTGAAAATTCACCAGAAGACCTCATTGCTGCAAACAAAGGGTTATTAGAGAATTCCAAATCGACAGCACTGTCTCACGGAGAAAAGTGAATCTAAAAGCTGTGACTGCTTCAGTGAGAAACCTATCGTGCAAAATGACTCTTCAGCTGTAAAAAGCATCTGGACAATCTGAGAACGGCTTTTTCACTGACTTCACTTTTTACTTGGCCAAGTTTTAAAATCTGTGAGGTTTTCATCATTTTTTGTACATTTGGTTAGGGCGGGTAGGGGGTGTTATTGGAATGCGTGCCTTATATTATTGGGAAGTTGGATATATGCATACATTTTAAACCATTTTATTAATGATTTCTATTGATCCTATCCAAGAATATATTCTCGTGTCTCTGAATCCACAATCTTCTGACTGAAAAGTGAGATCACTACTGACTGAGCCAAGGCTGATATGAACAGATTGAGAAATGTGTTTGGTGAAAAGCATAACAGGCCAATTTATTAGATAAAAGACTTTGTGCTAAAAAATAACATTTTTGTTTTGTATGATGGCTAGTTATTTGCTTTTTAATTGCTGAATAAACTCCTGGAATAATTTAAACTCTCATTGTCCCTGTTATTTTGTAAGGCAGAGATAAAGTTGAGAGGCAGGGATAAATTTCCCATCCACAGATGCTGTCAGACCTAGAGTCATAGAAGTTTACAGCATGGAAACAGGCCTTTTGGCCAACTTGTTCATGCTGCCCTTTTTTTCAACCACTAAGTTAGTCAGAATTGCCCATATTTGGCCCATATCCCTCTATACCCATCTTACCCAATATATGTCTAAATGCTTTTTAAAAGACAAATTTTACCCAACTTTACTGCTATTTCTGGCAGCTTGTTCCAGACACTCCCCATTCTCTGTGTAAAAAGACTGCCTGTCTGGACCCTTTTGACTTCTCCCCTCTCACTTTAAACTTATTCCCTCCAGTTGCAGACTCCCCTACCTTTGGGAGAAGATGTTGACTATCTATCTTATCTATACCCTTCATTATTTTATAGACCTCTATAAGATCACTGCTCAGCCTTCTACACTCCAGGGAAAATAAGTCTTGTTAAGTATTTCCACCACTTCCTATTTTTACTTTAGATTTCCAGCAATTACAGTATTATCTTTTACTTTAGTGATAAGTAGTTTAAAATAATTACCACCTTGGATTTTCTGTTAATTTTACCAATCTCTTACTAAAACCTACCCACATATCACATTGAGAGAGGTACTGAGAATGATAGGATGTGATTTCAGATACGAGAATGAGCCTGAAAGATCCAACAGTACACCTATCATGACATCCACCTCAGGGAGAGTATCATGTTTAATAACAAACCTAGAAGCTAAAAAGGTGGTTTGTCATTTGTGTTGCTGAGGCACATTGCTCCTGTGTGTAATATATAATATTTGATCTTGTAAATTTGTCTTGTATGTTAACCTGCTCCTGTAATTGTGCATTTTATTTTATCACTGAGAATCTAAGCAAACGAACTATCAAGATTTTTTATTCATGGGGTGTGGGCATCGCTGCCTGGGCCAACATTTATTGCCCATCCCTGAGGGGACATCTCAGCACATTGTTGTGGGTCTGAAGTCACATATAGGCCAGTCCAGGCAAGGACAACAGATTTCCTTCCCTAAAGGACATTAGAGAACCAGATGCATTTTTACAACAATCGATAACGGTTTTGTCACTTATCAACTATTAATTCCAGATTCCTGTTGAATTCAAATGTCTCCATCTGCCGTGGTGGGATTCAAACCAGGGTTCCTGGAGCATTACCAATGATAATACCACAAAACCGCTGTCTCCCCACGATCAGAAAACAAAATGGGGTAACAAAATGGGCTATTCATCTAAACTAGCTAGCTGATGAGGAAACTAGTTAAGCCAGACCTGGGTATTAAACGTTAATGAGTGTAAGAGGAAGCACAGCCTCAGGGAGGTAGGCCTTCCTCTTAATGAAGTAGAATAGAAAACAAAGACATTGATAAAAATCAGCCTAATCTGTTGGGACAGTGGACCTGTGCATTCATCATCACTTCATTCCAGCTCACAAAGCAATCCAATGTCAACTGCTACTTCAACTGAAATTTCAATCATTGCAGGACTGTCTCATCAGTCATGGACTTTCTTTTATTCCACAACATTTATAGTAATGGGGCTTTGCATTCCTCATCATTTCTAAAACCTGAAAGAACTTGAGGAGCTTATGTATGCTAATTTATGCAAACATATGCTCAAGTAAACAGATTTAAATATAGTGGTGTCCCAGGATCATTGGAGATTGGATTGATCTCCCACAGGATGGTATAATTCAATCCAAACTGGTAGTTTTGTTTAAGTGTATTTTAATTCACATTACTAACACCAAGAATAAATTAGTCAGCACTAATCATACAGTCAGTCTCAGCAGCGTCTGGATCTTTCCTTCATTTTCTCTCTCAACAAATTTAATTGAAGCAGGAACAGTACTCAAAATGTTCAAGAAATCGGAAACTTTGTTATTCTTTACTGGATTTCAGCATTATTGATAAGATAGCCAATGTGACACAGTGATTAGCACTGCTGCCTCATAGCGCCAGAGACCTGGGTTTGATTCTCGACTTGAGTATGTGTGGATTTCCTCTTATTTCCTCCCACTGTCCAAAAAACAGTGCTGGTTAGGTCATTGGCCATGCTAAATTCTCCCTCTCCTAAATAGGCATCTGTGTGTGGCCACTAGGAGATTTTCACAGTAACTTCATTGCAGTATTAGTGTAAGCCTACTAATAAACAAACTTTTAAAAAAACATTTGTTGCTTTTGAGAAGCTGGCGATGAATCACTTTTGGGATCATTTCAGCTCCTGTGGTGTAGGTATACCCACAGCGCTGTTAAGGAAGCAGTTCCAGGATTTTGAATCTTAAAGCAATGAAATGACAATCTATTTTCAGCTCTGATGGTTTGTGACATGGTGGGGGATATTGGAGATGGTGAAGTTTTCAATTCTTCTATCCCGTCCTTCTAAATGGTAGAGGTCATAGTTCCGGGAGGTGCTGTCAAAGAAGAGTTGGTGAAATGTTGCAGCAAGCTGAAAATTGGAAATGTTTTGACATCCTGTTCTGCCCTGCTCTCCCCTTGTGAACATACAGCCCACTGTAACTGAGATATTATTGAACAAGGGTTGGTGTTCTGACAGTACCTCTCGCAAGCAACCATTTTCCTGTATGAGAGTTGAAAGTGAGTATCCACTCACAACTAAGCGCATCACAACTAAGTGGATCTTTATTCTCATCTGATTCCCATGTGAGCAGGAATGTTAGCTTGCTTTTGATTTTGTAGATAGCACTGAGTTAAATGTAGCCATTGAAGTGTCACGGTGACCCAATCTAATCAGTGCAGATTGCAATAGTGGGGAAGTCTCCTGGTGTGGAGGAGTTCAATGCACAGCCAACCTTCAAACCAGCAGTGACCTTCCTAAGGTCACTGCTTGTTTGGATGTGGAGATGTGGAGCTGGACTGTGGTAAATACAGCAAGAAGTCTCACAACACCAGGTTAAAGTCCAACAGGTTTATTTGGTAGCAAATGCCACTAGCCACAGACAAAGAACAATCCTACTTTATCTCTTTCTCCAGGTACATTGTGATCACACATATTTCCAATCATGATAAAGTCAAACTTATGACTTTGGAATGATGAATCCAAATACAAGAACAACTTATTGTTTCCTTTCAACTCCATTCCTCTTTGCATTACAATCAGGGATGTGGTTAACTCAAAATAGGTTCATACTTACTGAGATGGAAAGAACAACACAAACACATCAGGCAATTGCCCTACAGCCATGTGTCTATTATTGGAAAAGGCATATTTTAAATGCACTGTGCTTTTAATGTGATCAGATAGAAAATGGAAGTGAATTCCTTTGTCATTCCAGAGGCTGGGTCATTAGCAGAATGATTTTGTTTGCACAAACAAACAAATTTAAAAACATCATGTTGGTCTGGATTATCATTCCCAAGGCAGATAGCTGGTATCTGAAAAATTCCATACACTGCCTGTCCAGTGTCAGGACATTTTCTCACAAGAATGGGATTGAAGGATTATCATCCTCTGGGCAGGGGTTGGAGTGGGGATGGGGAGAGGGTGGTGGGTGTACTGGGGCTGTGGGTAGGGGTGGATGGCAATGATTTTGGGCTACAGGTGGACCAGCCCAGCTCAGGAAAGTGTTTGGAGGCAGCCATGGGGCTGGGGCTGCTGAATGCTCACTCACTCCCTCCCCCACACAAACATTCTCCATATCCCACCCATGTCCACATCCATCCCACCTGTAACTCCTCATATGCCCTCTACTAACCTCAGGGACCCATATCCATTCATCCAATATATTGAACACAAGAAATGAACAGTTAGTGACAGCAGCATGTGTGAAAAAAGCAAATAAAATAGTCATTTCCCACTTTCGTAAATAAGAATTTCTTTTTAGTACTGCCCAAAATAGTCAATTATCCACATAACCTAAGGGCCTGATTTCCCCCCAAAATATTTTAAGTGCTAAATTGGTGGGAAAGCTGTGCTTAAGCTCAGGGGATGCACATGCACAGAGGCCCCAATCTGTCAGCCTCTTGTTTGTTGGGACCCTGGCAGTACTGATCCGACAACTCCCTCCTCACAGCCCAATCGTGAACCACACCACCATTCTCAGGGTAGCCCTGACCACCTGCACTCTGGAGCAACCGCACCCTCCTGCCCCCCCCCGCCCCTCACCCTGCATCAGCAGCGATGATCCCACCCTTGGTAGACCCCCCTCTATTAAGCAGACCTTCCCCCTCTCTGGCAGGCAGATCCCCCTGGCAAGAAGACCCCACCCCCTTCCTTCCAGAGGTAGAGCCTGCCCGACAGGCAGATCCCCACCACTAGCCCTCTTCAATCATTGGCTTCCCTTCAGCCCGACCAATCCCAGTACAGAGCGTCAGCAGGACCTCTGCCTCCACTGATTTCCCCTTAACTCCGCTCCCTAGTCGCCACTTTGCACTGCCAAATGGTTGGTGGGAAGTGCCAAAGTGGGCATTAGCACTTTGCCCCTTGAGCAATGCCCGAGGGCACCACCCCGTCATCACCTGACCCCCTGGGAGCCCCAATTGCCCACCTTTCATTCCAGTGGGGTCTCCTGATATTTCCCCAAATATGGGAAAATATATGAAGTATTCCTGGTGTGGTGGGAGATGTTATCAGGCCTGGAGAATTCAATCCCAGGCCCAATAATGACATTTAAATTACATGAAAAATAGATTAAAATCATTTACCTTGTCGTCCCACTGATTTCCAGCATGGTCCCGACTGTGCCTGCTCTCTGCCTGTGGGAGACGTGCATGCATTGTATCCCACAAAATGGCCGACATGCGCATCTCCTAACCCAACACGTCAGAAAACGTGTGCATCAGGATGGGAGAATAAGGCCCTAAATGTTCAAAAGCTGAAATATAAAGCATTTCTAACCTCTTTATCTCGTATAAATGAACATTGTTTGATTGATAGCATGATATCCGAGCCTTTTTTCTCAGATGGAGACATAGCTTTAAATTAAGGGGTGGTAGTTATAGGACGGATGTTAGAGGTGGGTTCTTTACTCAGAGGGTAGTAAGGGTGTAGAATGCCCTGCCTGCAGCAGTTGTGTTCTTGTCAAGTTTAAGGGCGTTCAAATGGTCAGTGGATAGGCATATGGATAGCATTGGAATAGTTTAGGTTAGAGAGTCATTAGATTGGTTCCATTGGTCGGCGCAACATCGAGGGCCGAAGGGCCTGTACTCTGCTGTAATGTTCTATGTTCTATGGATCAGAGAGGTAAAGCTGTCAAGCAAAGTTTTCTTTGTGGCTTAGCTGATTTAGTATTGTAATGAATATTTGGACTTTTAGCCAAGAATGCATATTAAGACTTAGCTGAAAGCCCAGAAATCCATTGTTCTGTCGAGCCCCAGAGAAAATATTGCTTGACTGATACCTTTGGCTCTTTGATATTTGCTGTTGGTGGTGTAATGTTTAATTATACTAAGTTATGAGGTTTCTATGCTTGCAGTTTCAGCTATTAAAGTATTCATTGCCCTGTACTTTTTTTAACGTGGTGAAAATTTATGAATGATGACAGTTTTTAAAGCCTTTTATGTATTGTGGATCAAAGTGTTTCAAAGGCATCACAACTTGACATGTTGGATCATGGAGGGGAGAGTAGAAGCGCAGGACTTGGTTTCGGGGGCATGAGAAGCTACTGAGATGAGTGGAAGGCCATAGTTTGGCATAGATGGAGAAAGATGGGGATTGGTGGAGAGGTATAATTGGACACAAGGGGCATGACGAGGACATTTTGAATTGAGCTTTCAAGAGATACCCTCATGCAGACTACAGTTCACGAGACACTCTGAGATGTTGTGAACCAGAGGTTGTAAAAAGCTAGTATAATTTCATGTAAGCCTGAGTGTGAGGTCACAGACCAAGACTTGGGACCCACCAGCTATTTGTAATGGGCTCTCAAATCATCACAGCTTCTTGAAAATTCAGGTGGACATGTAAGATTGTGAAATGTTACAGCATTTTAGAATGTTTTTTATTATAACTCTCATTCAAATGAGACATTGCTTACAGTTTTATTCCAATGTTGTGATTTATTGCTTTAAGGCATTGTTTTAATAGCTTACCTTTGCACAATTACATGGTTTCGTAGCCTAATTTGTAACCCCAGGGTTTTCTGACAACCTTCATTTCTTAAACCATAAAAACAAAGGCATTTAAATTGATGATGTACATTGCACTGTGAATAGAGCTTTACTAACAACATCAAACAACTTAGAAATGAAACCTTTCATTATTGATTAATATGTGAATTTCATTTTTTATTCTGTTCAATTTTGTATTTTTTATTAACTTTTTCTCCATGTTGAATATGTTTTCAACACTTCCTTTTCTATGGAGAGAGAACTGGAACTCAAATTCAGACACAAGAGATGTAATTTCCAACATTTAATCTCTCCCCCTGTTTCTCATTCCTTCTCTTTTCAAGGTTTGAAATGCTTATCAATGAAATTATTTATGTTGCATTGTGTTAGCCTCAAGCTTACAATGCAAAGTTTCTGCACAGTTTGTTTGTAAAAAATGCCAAGAATAACTTATATTTGTCTAGTACTTTACATTTTAAAAATGCCCCAAAGTGCTCTGAGAGACAACGAAAGAGCTTTTTGAACAGGCCAGGAGTTCGATCAAAGGGAAAGATTTTAAAGAGGGACTCAAAGGAGGAGGGGAAGATGATCAGATCAAGGCATATGGCAGAGGTGGGACTGAGGAGCCTGAGTAGAAGGAGAGCCTGGGGGAGGAGCAGCAGAGGAGAATGGAGTCAGAGAACAAAGAGCTTGGAAGGGAGAGAATTAGCCTCATGCTGCAACCTTGTCAGGAAACCTAGAATGTTAAAAACATTACTTGATTCACAGCTTTTTCATCTCTTTTGTCAATTGCATTATGCTTATTTATACAAGATAAAGGGTTTCAGGGTGCTTGTAGTTCCTTCTACCCATGATTTCAATCATCTGAATGATTGATGCCTGCAGCAAAGAGAGGTTTTTTAAAGAAGTGGAAAGTTATCAATGCGTGACTATACATCCTATTTTCATGATAGAGTTGGTGAGTGGATAAGGAAGTGCTTGACATCAGGTTACATATCTTAACCCCAGGTTACTGTGGAGGCCAGAGAAGAGATTGCTGAACCTCTGGTAATGATCTTTGCATCGTCGATGGAGACAGGAGAGGTTCTGGAAGATTGGAGGATTGCAAATGTGGTTCCTATATTCAAGAAAGGGAATATGGATAGCCCAGGAAATAAGCGACTGGTGAGTCTAATCTCAGTGTTGGTAAGTTGATGGAGAAGATTCTGAGGGATAGGATTTATGAATATTTAGAGAAGTTTAGTATGCTCAATAGTAGTCAGCATGGCTTTGTCAAAGACAAAATCATACCTTACAAACTTGGTTGAGTTATTTGAAAACGTAACTAAATACATTGATGAAGGAAGAGCGGTGGATGTGATTTAAATGGACTTCAGCAAGGCATTCGATAAGGTTCCCCCATGCAAGACTTCTTAAGAAAACGAGAGGGCATGGGATCTAAGAAGTTGTTGCTTTGTGGATCCAGAACTGGCTTACCTGAAGAAGGCAGAGAGTGGTCATAGATGGGTCTTTTTCTGCATGGAGGTCAGTCACCAGTGGATGTCCCAGGAATCTGTTCTGGGACCTTGCTGTTTGTAATTTTCATAAATGAGGAAGTGGAGAGATGAGTTGGGTATTTTGCTGTTGACACAAACATTGGTGGTGTTGTAGATAGTTTGGAGGGATGTTAGAGGTTGCAGCGTGACATAGATAGGATGCAAGGCTGGGCGGAGAAGTGGTAGATGAACTTCAATCCGGATAAATGTGTAGTGGTCCATTTTGACAGGTCAAAAGGGATGAAGGAGTATAATATCAAGGGTAAGACTCTTTAACAGTATAGAGGATCAGAAAGACCTTGGGGTCCAATTCCATAGGACTCTTAAATCGGCCTCACAGGTAGAGAATGTGGTTAAGAAAGCGTATGGTGTACTGGCCTCATCAATCGAAGGATTGAATTTAGGAGTTGAGAGATAATGTTGCAGCTTTTAAGACCCTGGTGAGACCTCTCTTGGAATACTGTGCTCAGTTCTGGTCACCTCATTACAGGAAGGATGTGGAAGCTATTGAAAGGGTGCAGAGGAGATTTACAAGCATGTTGTCTGGATTCGGTGGCATGCTTTATGAGAATAGGTTGAGGGAGCTCAGTCTTTTCTTCTTATAGAGAGAAGAAGGATTAGAGGTGACCTGATAGAAGTGTATAAGATGTTGAGAGTATAGATTGGGTGGATTCTCAGAGGCTTTTTCCAAGGGCTGGAATGGTTGCTACGAGAGGACACAGGTTTAAGGTGCTGGGGAGTAGGTACAGAGGAGATATCAGGAGTAGGTTTTTCACTCAGAGGGTGGTGGCTGAGTGGAATTGGCTGCCGTCAGTGGTGGCGGAGGCAAATTCGATAGGGATTTTCAACAGTCTTCTGGATGAGTACATGGAACTTAATAGAATTGAGGGTTATTGGTAGGCTTAGTAGGTATGGATATCATCAGCACAACTTGTGGGCCAAAAGACCTGTTTGTGCCGTAGATTTTCTATGTCCTATGTTCTATGACATGGAGCATGAGGAGCTAGAAGAGATGGATTAGGGCCATAACATGACATGAAGTGGCATGAGTAGGATCTATCGAACTTATCTTTCCCACGCAGTCTATAGTCCAATATCTCTGAGATGCTGTGAAGCATGACAATTCAAAAAGCTAGCTCAGCTCCAGGAGAATTGTAAAATTCTAGGGCATACTTGTTCCCGCAATGGAGTTGGCCAGGTCAGGAATGAAATGTGTGAGATTATGACCAGAATCAGCCTGCATCTTTAAGAGGCTCTATTGCAGCTTAAAAAGCTAGGAATGGAGTCTGGAATCCTGATATCATGTCCTAAGCTCCATGTTGATCCCTTCACAGAGTCTGCTATGAAAATCCAGCCTTGAGTCTCAGTTTGTTCTGAGGGAAGCCAGTAACTCACACATATCTGCAAGTTCTTCAGCTATGTAATATTGCTTCTAAAAATCCTCAATAATTAAGCCTAAATACTTTGTGTTAACCAATCTCTTATACCTAGCTTGTGCTTTGATGTCTTATTTACTAAGTAAGCACAAACAGAAGTAAAACGAAGACTACAATGCCAGAAGTGTAGAAGTTTTCATTGTTGCATACACCATACGCAACATGGTACCAGTACTAGAGGAAGAATGTGGTAAACAGAACAGAAATCCAAAGTTTTAAAGTATTCAATGAATGGCAAGTCTGTGGTCTCTAATGGTCTGTGCTTTTAGCAGTCAGAGGAGGCAGTGGCGTCATGGTATTATCATTGGATTGGTAATACTTTGGGAACATGGGTTCAAATCCCATATGGCAGATGGTAAAATTTGAATTGAATGAAAATCTGATGACCATGAAACCAGTGTTGATTGTTATAAAAGCCTATCTGGTCCACTAATGTTCTTTGGCAAAGGAAATCTGCTGTCCTTGTCTGGTCTATCCCACATGTGATTGCCAGTCTACAGCAATATGATTGACTTTAAATGTTCCTTTATAAAGGATAGGCAGTAGATGCTGGTCTTGTCAGCAATGCTTGCATCCCATTAAAAAATTAAAGAATGGCAAGGTTCACCACCAGGCAATGCTTAGATGGGAAAGGTGAGTCGCTGATCTGTGGACCACATCCATCTCGGGCAGGGAAGATCTAGAAAAGTCAATCAAGATTTTTCTCAAATTGACCTGGTGAATTCTTCTGATCAAAAGCATTAGCAATGCAATAATAGACAATGAGAGACGTTAGGTTGCAGATATTCTGAAAATGGTGATTGATGGATGGCCAAACCGTACTCAGCATCTCCGTGAGCCTGTGAGATAGTTTTCTACTTAACGGGATGAGCTCGGCCTATAGGGGGGAGTCAGCCTTAAAAACAAACAGGTAATCAGACTGGAATCATTGTCATGTGACAGACTTTAGCAAATTCATCAGTCACATGTTAACACTGATCATTCCAGAAGATGAATAATAGCGACGGTATGCTCACCAGCTGTGAAAAATGACTTTGACGTCATAGTGCGAGGCATATCAGAAAAATGTGCTAAATCAGCAGAAAAACCACTTCTACCACAAAATGTTCCTACTCACCCTTCAGCAAAGATTGCTTTTGACTTCTTCCATATCTGTGAGAATAATTTCTTAGTTGCCACTGATTATTTTTTTAAATATCTTGTCACCTGTCAATTGCACAATATGTCAAGCACAACTACAGAGCACATTCTTTGTCTATTTTAGGAACTCAAAGAGATAGCACACAAATTTACGAGATTTTTTCTAAGTGTCCAGCCAGTCTAAAAATGGGTGAGTTTGAGATATGTTCTTTGGGCACTCGATCTCTACAAAGACGGACTAGTCAGTTTCTAGTCAGAGAGGCTGTGGACAGGGCCTAACTGGCCAGACAGCTTATAGAGAGATGTATTACGCATGTGCAGACCTCAGATGCTGCACATGCGCATTAGCAGGATCTGTCAGACAGAGAGAGAGAGAGAGAGAGCGCTATCAGGCCCCTGCTACAGAAGGTAGTCCCATGGTCCAAATTGCAGACCCCACTATCCCCCTGCTGCCCAGACCAAATGTGGACTCCCTTCTTCCCCCACCAATCACATGCAGACTGGCCTCCTTTCCCCCCACAGGTTTGGTCCCATTGGTCCTCCCCTGAAGGCTCCATCAAATTAGCTCTACTTCCACTCACCTTGCCCCCGCACCCCCCCTCCCCCTCATAGCCTCTGCACCCATTGGCCCTTCCCCTGCACTGTCCAGATGCTCTATGGGCATTTTCCAGGTGCCAGGTGGCATGGCCAGTCTGGCACTACCCAAGACGCACCACCCTTGCACTCAGCCTCCCCCCAATGGCCTCTGGTTCCACTGGTGAGGCCAACATGATTGTTCCTCATTCATGATGTTTCCCCTATTGGAGAGAACATCTTTTGGCGAGGCCATAAAGGTAAATGAGCCTGAATGATTGAGTGCTGGACTGACTAAACAGATAGAAATGAATATTAGAATAAATATCAAAAAATTAGTCAGTCTCTCACCAATTTCTGGTGAGAGACTAACCGGGCATAGTAAAACTGCACCAGTCGTGAAAACTGCTGTCAATCACGTTAGGCATTTTCTCACCACAAAATGAACGTAAAGCCATGGTAAAATTCCGCCCATAATCTCTGATACAAATCCTCCGTTTAGTGGCATGTCATTTAGGACCATGTGTGGGAAGTAGGGAATAGATCACACTGCTTCTTCTTGCATCAACCCAGCCTAATTGTTACATTGTTGAAATTCTAAACTGCAGGTTTACACATGGCAAAACCAAATTTTAGGACAACATTTCAAAGAGCAACCAGCTCATCACTGGAAGAATGTTTAGGAAGACTAATCTACTTAGTTATCATTAACTCTTCCAGAAATCAAAACACTGAAGGAGTGTTGCACTGTCAGAGGGACAATATTAAGGGAGTGCTGCACTGTCAGATGGAAAGTATTAAGGGAGTGCTGCACTGTCAGAGGGACAGTGTTAAGGGAGTACGGCACTGTCAGAGGGACAGTATTAAGGGAGTGCTGCAATGTCAGATGGACAGTATTAAGGGAGTGCTGCACTGTCAGGTGGACAATATTAAGGGAGTGCTGCACTGTCAGAGGGACAGTATTAAGGGAGTGCTGCACTGTCAGATGGACAGTATTAAGGGAGTGCTGCACTGTCAGAGGGACAGCATTAAGGGAGTGCTGCACTGTCAGAGGGACAGTATTAAGGGAGTGCTGCACTGTAAGATGGACAGTATTAAGGGAGTGCTGCACTGTTAAAGGGACAGTATTAAGGGAGTGCTGCACTGTCAAAAGGACAGGATGAAAGGAATGCTGCACTGTCAGAGGGACAGTATTAAGGGAGTGCTGCACTGTCAGATGGACAGTATTAAGGGAGTGCTGCACTGTCAGAGGGACAGTATTAAGGGAGTGCTGCACTGTCAGAGGGAGAGTATTAAGGGAGTGCTGCACTGTCAGAGGGACAGTATTAAGGGAGTGCTGCACTGTCAGAGGGACAGTGTTAAGGGAGTGCTGCACTGTCGGAGGGAGAGTATTAAGGGAGTGCTGCACCATCGGTGAGAACGTATTAAGGGAGTGCTGCACTGTCAGGTGGACAGTATTAAGCGAGTGCTGCACTGTCAGATGGACAGTATTAAGGGAGTACTGCACTGTCAGATGGACAGTATTAAGGGAGTGCTGCACTGTCAGATAGACAGTATTAAGGGAGTGCTACAATGTCAGAGGGACAGTATTAAGGGAGTGCTGCACTGTCAGATGGACAGTATTAAGGGAGTGCTGCACTGTCAGAGGGACAGTATTAAGGGAGTGCTGCACTGTCAGAGGGACAGTATTAAGGGAGTGCTGCACTGTCAGAGGGACAGTATTAAGGGAGTGCTGCACTGTCAGATGGACAGTATTAAGGGAGTGCTGCACTGTCAGAGGGACAGTATTAAGGGAGTGCTACAATGTCAGAGGGACAGTATTAAGGGAGTGCTGCACTGTCAGAGGACAGTATTAGGGAGTGCTGCACTGTCAGAAGGACAGTATTAAGGGGTGCTACACTGTCAAGGGAGAGTTTAAGGAGTGCTGCACCATCGGTGAGACAGCATTAAGGGAGTGCTGCACTGTCAAGGGACAGTATTAAGGAGTGCTGCCTGTCAGAGGAAGAAAACCACTGCTGCACTGTCGAGGGACAGTATTAAGGGAGTGCTGCACCATCGTGAGACAGATAAGGAGGCGCACTATATTAAGGGAGTGCTCACTGTCAAGGGACAGTATTAAGGGAGTGCTGCACTGTCAGAGGGACAGTATTAAGGGAGTGCTGCACTGTCAGAGGGACAGTATTAAGGGAGTGCTGCACTGTCAGAGGGACAGTATTAAGGGAGTGCTGCACTGTCAGAGGGACAGTATTAAGGGAGTGCTGCACTGTCAGAGGGACAGTATTAAGGGAGTGCTGCACCATCGGTGAGACAGTATTAAGGGAGTGCTGCACTGTCAGAGGGACAGTATTAAGGGATTGCTGCACTGTCTGAGGGACAGTATTAAGGGAGTGCTGCACCATCGGTGAGACAGTATTAAGGGAGTGCTGCACTGTCAGAGGGACAGTATTAAGGGAGTGCTGCACTGTCAGAGGGACAGTATTAAGGGAGTGCTGCACTGTCAGAGGGACAGTATTAAGGGAGTGCTGCACTGTCAGAGGGACAGTATTAAGGGAGTGCTGCACCATCGGTGGAACGTATTAAGGGAGTGCTGCACTGTCAGAGGGACAGTATTAAGGGATTGCTGCACTGTCTGAGGGACAGTATTAAGGGAGTGCTGCACCATCGGTGAGACAGTATTAAGGGAGTGCTGCACTGTCAGAGGGACAGTATTAAGGGAGTGCTGCACTGTCAGAGGGACAGTATTAAGGGAGTGCTGCACTGTCAGAGGGACAGTATTAAGGGAGTGCTGCACTGTCAGAGGGACAGTATTAAGGGAATGCTGCACTGTCAGATGGACAGTATTAAGGGAGTGCTGCACTGTCATAGGGACAGTATTGAGGGACTGCTGCACTGTCAGATAGACAGTATTACGGGAGAGCTGCACTGTCAGATGGACAGTATTAATGGAGTGCTGCACTGTCAGAGGGACAGTATTAAGGGAGTGCTGCACTGTCAGAGGGACAGTATTAAGGGAGTGCTGCACTGTCAGAGGGACAGTATTAAGGGAGTGCTGCACCATCAGTGAGACAGTATTAAGGGAGTGCTGCACTGTCAGATGGACAGTATTATGGGAGAGCTGCACTGTCAGATAGACAGTATTAAGGGAGTGCTGCACTGTCAAAGGGACAGCATTAAGGGAGTGCTGCACCATCAGTGAGACAGTATTAAGGGAGTGCTGCACTGTCAGAGGGACAGTATTAAGGGAGTGCTACACTGTCAGAGGGACAGTATTAAGGGAGTGCTGCACTGTCAGAGGGACAATATTAAGGGAGTGCTGTACCATCAGTGAGACAGTATTAAGGGAGTGCTGCACTGTCAGATGGACAGTATTATGGGAGCGACTGTCAGAACACCTAAGGGAGTGCTGCACCATAGTGAGACAGTTTAAGGGAGTGCTGCACTGTCAGAGGGACAGTATTAAGGGAGTGCTACACTGTCAGAGGGACAGTATTAAGGGAGTGCTGCACTGTCAGAGGGAAATAGGAGCGACTCTGAGATTAGACGTCAGAGGACAGTATTAAGGGAGTGCTGTACATCGTGAGACAGTATTAAGGGATGCTGCACGTCAAGGGACAGTATTAAGGGAGTGCTGCACTGTCAGAGGGACAGTATTAAGGGAGTGCTGCACTGTCAGATGGACAGTATTAAGGGAGTGCTGCACTGTCAGAGGGACAGTATTAAGGGAGTGCTGTACCATCAGTGAGACAGTATTAAGGGAGTGCTGCACTGTCAGATGGACAGTATTAAGGGAGAGCTGCACTGTCAGATAGACAGTATTAAGGGAGTGCTGCACTGTCAGAGGGACAGTATTAAGGGAGTGCTGCACTGTCAGAGGGACAGTATTAAGGGAGTGCTGCACTGTCAGAGGGACAGTATTAAGGGAGTCCTGCACTGTCAGAGGGACAGTATTAAGGGAATTGTACTGTTCAATATTACCTCTTAAACAATCAGATGAAGAGATAATTTGATAATGTAAATTTGCTGCTGCATTTCCTACTCTGAAGATGTAAGTTAAAGTGTTGATTGGAAATTTCTTTGGGTCATTCTTGGGTCATAGAAGTTGTTTATAAATGTAAGTCCTATTGTTTCCTTTCTAAATTTGGAAGACAACAATGCAATTAAATGCTGTGCTCATTGTTTCTGGGGAACTTTTACATCAACCTACTTTTTCTTTCTAGTTCCAAGCAATAGGAGTTAGGTGCCGTGATTTTATCAGATGTTTATAAATGGTACTATTACACAAAACTAAAATGTCTCTCATTTTGTTAATGAAGCAATTTTCTTGTTGCGTGTTTGTTTAAAAGCAGCTTGAATACTTTCTTTCAACATACTTTCTGGAACACGTTGGAATTGACCTTTGTCAAATTCAGCTGCAGATTTACTCCAGTAAAATCAGAAAATGCTGGAAAAACTCAGCAGTGTAAGAACACCAGATTAAAATCCAATGGGTTTATTTGGTAGTAAACGCCACTAGCTTTCAGGGTTTGCCCTTTGTCAGGAGTGTGGGAGTTCTGTTCATAAACAAAGCATATAAAGACACACAATTTACAGAATACTGATTAGAATGAGAATCTTTGCAGCTATTCAAGTCTTAAAGGTGCAGACAATGTGAGTGGAGATAGCATTAAGCATAGGTTAAAGAGATGTGTATTGTCTCCAGACAGGACAGTAAGTGAGATTTTGCAAGCCCGGGCAAGTCATTGGGGTTACAGATAGTGTGACATGAACCCAAGATCTTGGTTGAGGCCTTCTTCATGTGTGCGAAATTTGGCTGTCACATCAAAACTCAGCAGGCCAGGAAGCACCTGTGGAGATAGAATCTGAGATGAAAACAGAAAGTGCTAGGAAATCTCAGCAGGTCTGATGACATCTGTGGAGATTGAGCAAATGTTTCAAGTTTGGCTGATACTCCGATTTTCCAGCATTTCTGTTTGTGTTTCAGTTTGCTGCAATATTTTGTTATATCTGAGGTAGAATCTGAGTTAGTGGAGGGAATTTAATGACCTATCCTCCCTGGTGAGTTTGAGTGGATGGGGCTGTAGGTTCCTTGGGCTGGACTGTAGGGTGGACATTCTACTGTCCCCTCACTTCCTCCTGATCAAGTCCAGGTGGGTAGTCTTGTTTGCGGCCTTCCCACCCAGAGGCCTTTAAGAAACACAGAAACATAGAAGCATTGAAGGTTGGGGCAGGAGGAGGCCATGTGACCCTTTGAGCCTGCTCTGCTATTCATTATGATGCTGATCGTCCAATTCAGTAGCCTAATCCTGCTTTTCCCCCTTAATCTTTGATCCCATTCACTCCAAGTGTTATATCCAATCGCCTCTTGAATGCATTCAATGTTTTGGCATCCTGAAATGTAATGAATTCCACAGACTCACCACTCTTTTGGTGAAGAAATGTCACCTCACCTCCGTCCTAAATGATCTATCCTGAATACTCTGTTTTTGAATATTGGAGTGACATTATCTCTGACAGGGACTGTTCCAGAGTCTATGGGTCTCATTCCACTGTTTCTGTCATTCACCTGAACAGATGAGGAATCGTGCCATTTAGAGAGACTGCCCAGCACATTCCCCAACAGCCCGCCAGGGAAGGACTTTCATTTATGGACACTCTGTGCCCATTGAAGAGACCTGGCACTGGCAAGATTGGGAAAGGAGGGGCATGGAAAATCATCCCCCTCCTAGGCCTTTCTTCAGGCTCCCTCTCCTCACCCTTAATGGTGACCTCCATGCAGCCCACATTCACCTCTATGATCCTATAGCGATTCTATAATATTGGTCTTAGCCTTGTGGAAGATGTGCTATTAGCTAATTAATCAACAAATCCCAAGGGCAGGAATTCCACCCCATTCAAGGCTTAATTCAAGAGCTGGCTCAATGCAGCTAAGTGTCTGATCACTGTCACAACACTAAATCCCTGCTAAAGCCAAGTTAGTGCCTGGTGAGTGGTCAACACCTTTTTCTCAGATTGAAGCTTGAATATAGTTGATGTCAAGGCTTCAAATTCCTTGTTCCTGAAGCTTGACCATTGTTTCAGCAGAAACAATGCTGTTGTATTAATGGCAGGAGGCTGCTGGAAGAGTCATAGAGGTTTACAACATGAAAACAGGCCCTTGGGCCCAATTTGTCCATGTTACCCAGTTTTTAACTATTAAGCTAGTCCCAGTTGCCTGCTTTTGGCCATATTCCTCTAAACCAATCTTACTCATGTAACTGTCTATATGCTTTTTAAAAAATAAAATTACACCCGCCTCTATTACTACCTCTGACAGCTTGTTCTAGTCACTCACCACTCTTTGTGTGAAAAAATTGCCCTTCTGGACACTTTTGCATCTCTCCCCTTTTACCTTAAACCTATGCCTTCTAGTTTTAGATTCCCCCACTTTTGGGAAAAGATGTTGACTATCTCCCAAATCTGTGTCCCTTGTTATTTTATCGACCTCTATAAGGTCATCCTTAAGCCTCCTTGCTCCAGAGAAAAAGGTCCCAGTCTATCCAGCCTCTCTTTGTAACTCAAACAACGAACAAAGAACAAAGAATAGTACAGCACAGGAAACAGGCCCTTCAGCCCTCCAAACCTGTGCCGTCTATTGGTCCAACTAGACCATTCGTTTGTATTCCTCCATTCCTAGTCTGTGACTGTCTAGGTAAGTCTTAAACGATCCCAGCATGTCTGCCTCCACTACCCTACTTGGCAGCGCATTCCAGGCTCCCATCACCCTCTGTGTAAAAAATGTCCCTCTGATATCTGAGTTACACCTCACCCCTTTCACCTTGAGCCTGTGATCCCTCGTGATCGTCACCTCCAACCTGGGAAAAAGCTTCCCACTCTTCATTCTACCTATACCCTTCATAATATTATACACCTCTGTTAGGTCTCCCCTCATCCTCTGTCTTTCCAGGGAGAACAACCCCAGTTTACCGAATCTCTCCTCATAGCTAAGACCCTCCATACCAGGCAACATCCTGGTGAACCTCCTCTGCACTCTCTCCAAAGCCTCCATATCCTTTTGGTAGTGGCGACCAGAGCTGGACACAGTATTCCAAATGTGGCCTAACCAGAGTTCTATACAGCTGCAACATCAGATTCCAGCTTTTATACTCTATACCTCATCCTACAAAGGCAGCATGCCATATGCCTTCTTCACCACCTTTTCCATCTGTGCTGCCACCTTCAAGGATTTGTAGACTTGCATACCTAGGTCTCTCTGTGTTTCTATACTCTTGATGGTTCTGCCATTTATTGTATAACTCCTCCACACATTAATTCTTCCAAAATGCATCACTTCGCATTTATCTGGATTAAATTCCATCTGCCATTTCTCTGCCCAATTTTCCAGCCTATCTATATCCTGCTGTTTTGTCCGACAATGTTCATCACTATCAGAAGTTCTGCCACCTTTGTGTCATCCACTAACTTACTGATCACACCAGTTATACCTTCTTCCAAATCATTTATATATATCACAAATAACAGAGGTTCCAGTACACAACCCTGCAGAAAACCACTGGTCACAGACCTCCAGCTGGAAAAAGATCCTTCGACTGCTACTCTCTGTCTCCCGTGACCAAGCCAGTTCTCTACCAATCTAGCCACCTCTCCTTCTATCCCATGAACCTTAACCTTTTTCACCAACCTGCCATGAAGGACTTTGTCAAACACCTTACTGAAATCCATATAGGTGACATCCATGGCCCTTCCTTTATCAACAAACAGGACAGATTTAAAAAGAACGTTCTCAAAAGTAGGGGAGTTCAGAACTAGGAGTAATGGTTTGAGGATAAGGGGTAAACCTTTTGGAACTGAGATGAGGAGAAGTTCTTTCACCCAGAGGGTGGTAAATGTGTGGAAATCACTGCCACAGAATCACACAAACATTGTCTGATTTCAAGAAGAAATTAGATCTAGCTCTAGGATCTCAAGGAATCATGAGATATGAGGGGAATGGGGGATGAGGATATTGAACTTGATGATCAGCCATGATCAAAACAAATGGCGGAATAGGCTTGAAGTTCTGAATGGCCTACTTTTGCTTTGGCAGCATGGGGTCACAGTGGTTAGCATTGCTGTCTCACAGCATCAGGGACCTGGGTTCGATTCCCGGCTTAGTCATTGTTTGTGCAGACTTTGCACATTTTCCCCGTGTCTGCATTGGTTTCCTCTCACAGTCTGAAAGATGTGTTGGTTAGGTGCATTGGCCATGCTAAATTCTCCCTCAGTGTACCAGAACAGGCATCGGAGTTTGGTGACTAGGGATTTTCACAGGAACTTCACTGCAGTGTTAGTGTAAGCCTACTTATGACACTAACAAGTAAACTTAAACAATATTTCTATGTTGGTCTGCTGGTCATAATGCAAAGCTATTATGGGACAGAAATGTTTTGGAATTCAGAGTCCACTCCAATGTTGAAACCTCATATAAAATCAGGGGATTGAGGTAGGTTGTGTTCTGACACTTGGGCAATGTGATCCAGGAAGTCAGTGATAGCCTGACATTCTGGCTTCAGAAGCTAATGTCATAGATCCCTACAGAGCAGTGCAGAAGGGCCATCTGGCCCATCAAGTCTGCACCCGCTCTCTGACAGAGCATCCCACCCAGTCCCTATCCCCATAACACCAAATATTTCCACTGCTAATCCCCCCTATCTTACATATCTTGGGACACAAAGGGGCAAATGAACATGGCATATCAAACTAACCTGCACATCTTTGGACTGTGGAGGAAACTAGAACACCCAGAGGAAACCCATGCAGACACGAGGAGAATGTGAAAACTCTACACAGTCACCCAAACCAGGCATTGAACATAATCCCAGGAGCTTTGAGGCAGCTGTACTAACCATTGTGCTACCATAGCTATTAATATAAGAAAAGGAGGATGTATTAAAAAATAACAATTAGTTGGTTCCAATAGTTGGAACATTACATTTAAACTGCAGTGAACTGCACATGTCCTCTCCCTTCACTGCACACAATGCTCATCCCCAAACCTCTAAAGTGAGACTGATGCTGAGATTCATCTCTGGGGTGTTCGCACTGTGTGTAAAGCGTATTCCTCTGGTGTACGGAGCGTCAGGCCTATCATAATAGGTGAATGAAAGTCAGGTTCAACCGAGGAATCAGAATAATTCCAATTCATTTCTCATGGGAAGGGTCATGTTAAAAAACAATGAGTTAATTACTGGTAGATGTGAAAACACTGTTTGAGCACTCAGTATTAATTGAGCAAATAATTACCTCTCTAAGTGCTTTTATCCCCAGGCCTCATGATTTTAAAAAGTTTGTCTCATTCAGATCACATCATGCATCCCTGGAGGCAATTACCAGTTATTGAGTTATCTGTACCATGGACATTCTCCAATGATTCAACAAGATGATAGCGACAATCATTGACCCATTTTCATCAAACCAAGTAGTGGTCAATCGTTTATGAAGGAAATGGATTTATATCATCTCAAAAAACTTCAGAGCTGCAAGAGCAAAAGGAATCAAAAGTAATCCCATTTTTGAAACATTTACCACCAGCTTTATGTCATGCTATTTTATGTCCGATAGTCTGTCAAACAATTTAAACTTGCAAGTTGCGTGTTCTCAACTGGGCAGGAGTAAAAATATCCACCAGCAGAAAATCAAGCACTCAGGAAAGACCCAGAGCTGATCCCTGGTCTGCACTGAGCTAGCAGATCTTAGCTGGAGAAAGTGTGTCAACTGAGGAATGGATCAGGCTGTCAGGCCTTCCATTTTGGACTTGCTTACTGATAAGTGCCATCTTTTTTTAAAATTCATTTATGTGACATGGGTGTTGCTGGATGGCAAGTATTTATTGCCCATCCCTAGTTGCCCCTGAGAAGGTGGTGGTGTGCTGCCTCCTTGAATGGCTGCAGTCCATGTTTTGTGAGTTGACCTACAATGTCGTTAGGGAGGGAATTCCAGGATTTTGACCCAGCAACTGCAAAGGAACGATCATATATTTCCAAATCAGGATGGTGGGTGGCTTAGTGGAGAACTTGAGTGTTGTTTCCATGTACATGCTGCCCTTGTCCTTCTAAATGGAAGCGGTCATGGGTTTGCTGTCTAAGGATCTTTGGTGAATTGCTGCAATGGATCTTGTAGATAGTACACACTGCTACTGAGCATCAGTGATGGAGGGAATAGATGTTTGTAGATGTGGTGCCAATCAAGCAGGCTGCTTTCACTGGATGTGTCAAGTTTCTTGAGTGTTGTTGGAGCTGCACCCATCCAGTCAAGTGAGGAGTATTCCATCACACTCCTGACTTGTGCCTTCTAGATGGTGGACAGGCTTTGGGGAGTTGGGAGGCAAGTTTCTTGCTGCAGTATTCCTGGCCTCTGACCTGCTCTTGTAACCACTGTGTTTATGTGGTGAGTCCAGTTGAGTTTCTGGTCAATGGTAACCCCAAGGATGTTGACAGTGGTTTTGAAATGTGGTTTTGATTGTGAGGTATGAAAGACGGCAGAAAATGACAATAATAAAAACTTACATTTATATAGCATCATTATAGCATGGTCAAATTTCGAAATATCTAAGCCATAAAGGTTTCAGCAAGCAGATCAAAAGTGAGGGGCAAAGGCAGGTGATTTTATGGATGGGACAATAGGTGGTCTTCATGATGGTGGGAATCTCAGGGACAAACGTGATATTAAAGTTAACAGTCTGGTTTCATCTTAGACTGTTGCCAAGTGAATTTAGTCACTAGATATGGCATGGAATTGTGTTGGGGACTCATTAGATGATTTCAATCTTTCCATTATTTAATTAGAGGACATTTCTGCCCATCCAATGCTGATTGTCAGCTAAGCAATCTGATCATTTAACAGCATTGGAGCGAGGTGGTAGTAAGGCAGAATGGGGTGTCATTAGATTATATGTAACAATTAACATTATGTTGTCAGATGATGTTGCACTAGGGGATCACTAGAGGGAATGATGCAGGAGCAGAAAGTGAAGCCATAATATTCAGACTCAATCTTCCAACTTGTCTCAAGTGATTCCAATATCCACTTACCAACTAAGCTCAATAGGCCCAGTCTTTGAAAATTTGCCTCCTGTCCACTTCCTTGTTGGAGAATCCATTTCCTTAACTTTATTTGATCTGATTTAGCTCACTTTACGAGGTTTCTGAATCAGTTGGGACAAACACTCTGGCAGCTTGGGTTGACCAGAAATGCTTGTTTGTGCTTGGTCAAAGTAGACATTTCCCCTAGTCAGAGGGTTAGCTCATGAGATTCAATGAATGACTGAGCAGAAAACCAATGACCTGATTTTGTCTCCTGAACAGTGTTGGTTCTGACAAATCAGTTGATCAGAAGAATGTGACATTGAGATTAATTGATCAAATATTTGGCAGGTAGTTGAAGATGCAATGAATGGCAAATTATAGCTAGAAGAACCTTCCTATCCTTTAGGAGTTTACACAAGAGCTTGAGGTTAATTAGCTTCAGCTAATGAAGATTATCAGTATATTCTTTGAATCTTCCACCATTTGTACCATGCTTCTGCAGAAACATCAACCAATGCCCTTTATTCAATTTTGCAGTCATAGAATAGAATCTTTACAGTACAGAAAGAGGCCATTCAGCCCATTGAGTCTGCGTCGACCACAATCCCATCCAGACATTGATCAATGTTTATGCAGAAGCAGGGTACAAATGGTAGCTGATTCAAAGAAAAGACTGAAAATCTTCATTAGCTAAAGCAGAGCTGGAACAGACAGTATTCATGCAGCCAGACCTTGGACAATCGACTTCCCACTGAAACCAGATAGACCTGGAACTCCCTGGCTAGTTGATAAAGACCACAATGTTCCAAAACAAAGTGTACTTTACACCTCCAGAGAAACTGCTTTGTTAGAAGAATACAACACAAACTTGATGACACGCAGCTCAGTAGGTGGCTAGATGAATAGTGTGACAAGACAGCACTTGACACAGTCGAAGGTTTAAAACTATATTCTGTAGCCTTCAAGTATGGAAAATGCCTCATGGATCTTCCTTCCCCTGCTGATGTTAGTATTGGGCACAGGCCACAAAATTTTTGAGAAGGTACAAAGAGGGGAATAAAACAGGCAACCTGGAGCCCTAGCTCTCTCTACTTTTGCACCTTTCTCAATGGCACCTCCAGAGAGAACCTTTAACTGCCAGCTGAGCAGCACAGCATTGTCAACTCCTTGTACCTTGTGGCGAGCATCATCAGACTGACCAGACCCAGAATACAACTCCAGTGATTCAACGTGAAGATTAGAACCAGCCCTAGATGAGAGGGGAAACCCCGATCAACAACTGCAGATGCTGAAACCCTGGCTAATCCTCAAAACTGAGGAACTATCAATTCCAAGCTTATTGGACAGTTATTACTAGTCTTTTCTGACAAACAGTTCAAAGATAGTGAGAGGGACCTTTGGATAGGGTGTAATAAATTCTCAGAAGTGCGTGTCAGAATTAAAGAGCTAGAGTAGATTTGAGACTGTTTACTTAGAGATTTAAGATTGTTTACTGAAGAGTCCTTTGAAGACGTGTATGGACTTTGTTACCATTTATTTAGATTACGTTAAGAGAGTCTGATTAATATTGTTTCTCCTTGATAAAGTGTTCAATAAAGTTGCAATAAAATGCAAACTGGTCAAGGTTAGTCAGGATGCATTTACCCACCTTTCACAAGGCCATAAGACACTAGAGCAGAAGTAGGCCACTCAGCCCATCAAGTCTGCTCTGCGATTCAATGAGATCATGACTGGTCTGATATGATAATGCACAGTTCCACTTACCCACTATATACCCATAACATTTGATTTCCTTACTGATTAAAAATCTGCCTATCTCAGCCATGAATATTCTTAATGATCCAGCCTGTACTGTCCTCTGGGGTAAAGAATTCCACACATTCATTACCCTCTGAGAGAAGAACTTCCTCAACATCATATTCCCACATGAAGAAACATCTTTTCCATGTTGACCTTCTCAAATACATTTAGGATCTGATTTACTTCAGTCAAGTCACCCCTCACATTAGAAAACTCCAGTGGAAACAAGTTCCATCTCTCCAAGCTTTCCTCATAGGGCGCCCTCTCATTCCTGGTATCAATCTATAAACATCCGCTGAACCACCTCTAAGGGATTTACACCCTTACTTAAATAAGGGGAACAAAACAGCACACAATATTCCAGACATGATCTCACCAATGCTCTGTGTAACTGAAGCATTTCATTCTTAGTTTTACGTTCAATTCCTCTCATAATAAGCATCCCATTAGCTTTCTTAATAACTTTCCATCCCCACATACTAACTTTTGGTAACTGATGTACTAGAAAACCTCGATCCCCCTGTGCCTGGGAATTCTGTAGTAATTCTCCATTTAAGTAATACTCTACCTTTTTATTCTTCATGCTAAAATGAACATTTTCCCACATTATACTCCATCTGCCAGATTTTTGCTCATTTACTCAATTTATCTATATCAATCTGCAAACTGTATTGCCGGAACTCTACCACCTCGCCCGACGCGGGAATTGGAGGGGCTGAGGGACAAACTGTGGGAAGATCCATTGACCAAGGGCAGGATTTTCCTGCCTCAGGTCGAGCGAGGCCTGTGTGTTTTCTTTGCAATATACTTTTCTACCATTTTTTCTGTAACTTTAGCTACATGCCTTTGCACTCTTCATTGATATAAATTGCTGAATCCATTGAGGTTTAAACTTAGTTTCCACATTTCAACTGTTTATCCATGCTTATGGAAAAAAATCAGGAATTCTGTAACAATCCTGGAGGTCGTGGGTCATCTGACTACATGGGTGAGACCAGGACTAGGGGGCACTGTTTTAAAATTAGGGCTCACCTTTTAGGATAGAGGCGAGGAAAATATTTTGGGACTTTGGAGCTCTCTGTCTCAGAAAGCAGTGGAGGCAGAGGTAGATAAATTCTTGTTAGGTAAGGAAATCAAAGGTAAGGGTAGATGGGAATGTGGGATTCAAAATACATCAGCCATGGTCTTACTGAGTGGTGGAGCAGGCTCGAGTGATTGATGGGCTACTTTTGCTCCTCTTTCACATGTTTACTTGTATAGCCATATGAATAATAAAGCTCAAATTCACCAGAAATCTATGTGCAAAAGTCAATCTATCTCCTGGTCCTTCCAACCTTGCTTCATCGAACAAGTTTGCAGGATCGAATGGTTATCTCTTTCCCAATGTTCATTATATTCTATCTTTCATTTATTTCACTTTTATTGAGACCAATTCTAGTCAGTGTTTCCCTGAATTTGTTCTTCCAAAATTCCAAATATATCATCCTAGCTTTCCTGCTTTTTTCTGCAGGACTCATCACTTACTCTTCACTCTTTTCCAGACACTTCTGTCTTCCCTCAGTCTTCCCATCTGCTGAAATCTATGTACTTGGGAGACTCAAATTTAACACCACCTGCTCATTTCTTGTCTTCTTTCCTACTCTTCACAAGTTAGTGGCGTCTTGCATCACAGACAGTCAGGAAAGTTCTAGAAGCCTTTATTGCAGTGCATGCACGTAGTCAATTAATGATCAAAAGCCTATGTGGCTGCTCTGAATATTTCTGGTCTCCTCTAGATGTGGCAGTCTTGATTTATGTCAAAGATTCAATTAGGCAGCTCTATATGTCTGTCTCACACTTCACTGAGTTTGGCCAGCCTTTCTTCAAAAGCTGAAGCAACAAAGCAGTGAACTAGAAAATATTTTTTTGAAGAATTTGACTTCTAATCTGACACTTTAAACAGTTTGTTGTCTGATTTCAGTTTCTAACTCAACAGAAAGAATTTTCAAATCTTACATCGAATTTTGTAGGATTTAGAGCACAGAAACAGATCTTTTGGCCCTACCCAATCCCTGCTGGTGTTTACACACTCCCTTCAGTGACTCCCCATGCTTTGACATCAAAATCTATCATGGTGACCATCAGTCCTCTTCTGCCTCAAATAGTTTCCCTGTAAATGCATTAATATTTCAACCACGCTTTTGTAGATAGTGAGTTCCACATTGTCACCACTCTCTGAATAAAGAAGTTGTTTCTGAATTCCCTATTAGATTTCTCAGTGACTATCTTACATTGATGGACCCTGGCTATGCTTTTCCCCGCCAGTAGAAACATTCTCTCTGTATCCACTCAATCAAAACTTATCATAATTTTAAAGACCTCTTTTAAATCACCGCCCAGCCTTCTTTTAAAGTTATATTCTTGGTCAACTGGCCGGACCTGTAGCAGATTGGGAACCCCACTATAACTGGAGCAGACTTTACTGTGGTTCTTTAAATAAGGCACAACATTAGCATTCCACTTCCAGCTGTCCTGACCAACCAAAGCAGGCAGTTGGGATGGAACATTGGATCTGTCTGGTTTTGGATTTTTAAGCTGCAGCAATTACATGAATACTGTGGAGATCTGGGAAATCTGTCAACACCGTCCCAGACTGACCCCCACCTCTCCCCTCCCTCTGAAAGCAGCTCCATCACTCTTACCTAGCCATCCTGATGCATGAACACTCAGTGAAACAGCTGCTTGCCTGAGTCTTCTCACGGTTTCCATAGAATCTGAGATTCCCTACAGTGCAGAAGGAAGCCAAATGGCCCATTCAGCCTGCACCAGCTCTCTGAAAGAGCAACTTACCCTCACTCACACCCTAGTCCCATAACTCTGCACATTTAGTATGGCAAATCCACCTAACCTGCCCATGGAGGAAATCAAAACACCCAGAGGAAACCCAGGCAGACATGGGAAAATAATACAAATTCCATACATATTCTGGCATTCCCAGCATTTTCCAGCACATCACTCCTCAGAACGACATGTCTTACAGCTCCTCTCATTCCTCTCCCTCTGAACACCTCCTCACATCTGGGCAGCCAATCCATATGTTCACCTCGTCCTATTGTCCACTTGCAGCCATACTCACAACCACTTTCCACAGATATTATTCTTCCCTTCTCTCCACACGAGCTATTGAGAACATTTACTTCTCTCTGCTTTCCTTTCTTGCTAGAGGAATGAACACACAACCAGAGAGATATTGGAGGAGGGTAGGATGTAGGGAGAGTGGGGGGTGGTGCATGGGGTGGGCATCTAATGACAGGCATCTTGATGGCCACTGGCAATGTGTGCCCACTGGGAGGGAATGTGCAGATGTTACCATTGACCAGCAATGAAAACCTGAATCTCTTTAAGCTCAGGTGCTTTGATATACTGAGAGAGCTGATTCTCTGCCTCAAAACTCTCTGCCTCTGGACTCTGTGCCTCCCACCCTCTGCCTATGGACTTTCTGCCTCCAGACCCTGTATAGAAATCATAGAAACCCTACAGTACTGAAAGAGGCCATTCTGCTCATCGAGTCTGCATCGACCACAATCCCACCTTGGCCCTACCCCGAATTCCCTACATACTTACCCATTAATCTCTCTAACCTACGCATCTCAGGACAGTAAGGGCAATTTTTAGCATGGCCAATCAACCTAACCTGCACTTGGACTGTAGGAGGAAAGCGGAGAACCGAGAGGAAACCCACGCAGACACATGGAGAATGTGCAAACTCCACACAGGCAGTGACCCAAGCCGGGAATCGAACCCAGGTCCCTGGAGTTCTGAAGCAGCAGCACTAACCACTGTGCCACCTCTATCTGTGAAATCGCTGCCTTCAACCCTCTGCCTGCCGGCCTTGTGACTGTGGACCCTCAGCTTGCCAGCCTTGTGACTGTGGACCCTCTGCCTCCGGACCTTCTGTCTGTGGACCCTCGACATGTGCATTCTATGTTGGGGTCTGATTTCCTTGGAGCTGGATCTCTGTGTCCTCTGCTCCATGAGCAGCATATGATGCCCAGAAGGCCAGACTGAATAAATTGCTCCCAGGCCATGGTGAAGACAGACAACCACAGCCCAAAGACAATGAAGTAAAAGACAGAGGAACTGACTTTTAGGAAGTTGGCAGCTGAGAAGACGTGTTATGAAACAGCCACCTCTCGTCTGGCCATGACTGAATCTCTCCAGTGTCAATGTTCATAGCCTTGTCAACCTTCCAGTTTCACTGAACAAGCATTCGCTCCCTGTTGTACTCTTGCCCAATTGACCCTGGTGAGTCACTGACAACTCAGGAAATAAGTATACTGGTTATTAAAGCCAGAAAACTTGGTTAAAACAGTCCTTAATTTCCTGTTCACATATGACAATTACTTATCCTAAGGTTCCAAAGAGTTTGATGGTTCAACTGCAAGCCCACCAGGAAGAACCCCAAAAAACCTGAGATGGTGTTGGGATCTCACCTCAATATCACTTTTGGGGAATTGAATTTCCTGTGCACACCCAAATCCACCTATTCTTAGCTGTTAGAATTGGCCACAATGCTTCTTATACTGAAAATAATGAACAATTGGAATTTTCTATAGACTTTCGTCTTCTACCATCAGGAAAAAGATAGAAAAGGCTAAGGTCACTTACCAACCAACTCAAGCACAGCTTCTTCCCTGCTGCTGTCAGACTTTTGAACAGACCTACCTTACACTGAGCTGATCTTTCTTGATACCGTAACTATGACATTTTGCACTCGCTCCTTTCCTTCTCTGTGAACGGTGTGCTTTGTCTGTATAGCATGCAAAAAACAAACTTTTCACTATCTGTTAATATATGTGACAATAATAAATCAAATCAAATCAAATCAAATTAGGATATCTTTGTTTTGGAAATGTAATATGTCATTGTGGCACACTGTGACAGCTTTAAGTATTCCAGAGGCAGTGCACACTCCCTTCCCTTTTGACAACATCACAATCAACGTTCTGTGTTACTATGCCTTTCCTATTTCCTTTGCCATTTCATTATCATCTGTCATTGTGAGGTTGCCACTTGCCTTCTCAATAAAAGACAAATTCTCTGTCATCAGTTCATGTACTTGGAAGGATGTCAGGAATCGCAAGCTTCATTTCATTGCGATTACAATGCCTCATCCATGCAACGCATCAAGCACATCAATGAACTGTTGTCAAACAGCACAATAACACTGTACACTGACACATGAAATAAGACAATAACAGCAAGAAATGAAAGATGGAGAAATAAGACAGTGTACTGTGATACAGGCCATACAGCCATTTCCAGGCTGTTATCCAGCCTTGCCTGTTTCAATGCTGCCCATGGTAAAGGGACTCATTGCATCATATAGACAAGTGCAGCAGATTCCTGGTATAATTGTGGATTGCCTGTGAGTGCAGCACCCTGTGAATTCAGTAGTGAGGGTTAAAATTAAGGCTTGCTATTTAATATGTTCCTGTGTACTATTGTGTAAGGCTTCTAGCTGATTGAAAAACAGAGGAATCCTAATCCTTGAGAAACTTTTGAAATTGTGATTGGATTAAATTCCAGAGTGAAACATAAGATCAACCTAGGTGGATCTGCCTCACAATAGATAGAATTCTGTCCCAATCCCCACTCCCCTGTTCCTGCCCTTGAAGGGTTTGCTTTAAAAAAATACACCAGGCTCCCCGTTTCCATCAAAATGTTTTATGATGTGGGCAGTGAATTTGCGCAGTGTAATTGGACAGTGAATTTGGTCAGTGTTTTTGGACAGTGAATTTGGTCAGTGTTTTTGGACAGTGAATTTGGTCAGTGTTTTTGGACTGTGAATTTGGGAGTGAATTTGGTCAGTGTTTTTGGACAGTGTTTTTGGACAGTGAATTTGGTCAGTGTATTTGAACAGTGAATTTGAGCAATGTATTTGGACAGTGAATTTGGACAGTGTTTTTGGACAGTGAATTTCGTCAGTGAATTTAGCCAGTGTATTTGAACAGTAAATTTGAGCAGTGTATTTGGACAGTGAATTTGGGCAGTGAGTTTGGGCAGTGTTTTTGGGCAGTGTTTTTGGGCAGTGTCTTTGGGCAGTGAATTTGGTCAGTGTTTTTGGACAGTGAATTTGATCAGTGAATTTAGCAGTGTATTTGAACAGTGCATTTGAGCAATGTATTTGGACAGTGAATTTGGACACTGTTTTTGGACAGTGAATTTGATCAGTGTTTTTGGACAGTGAATTTGGTCAGTGAATTTAGCCAGTGTATTTGAACAGTAAATTTGAGCAGTGTATTTGGACAGTGAATTTGGACAGTGTTTTTGGACAGTGAATTTGCACAGTGTAATTGGACAGTGAATTTGGACAATGTTTTTGGACAGTGAATTTGGTCAGTGAATTTAGCCAGTGTATTTGAACAGTAAATTTGAGCAGTGTATTTGGACAGTGAATTTGGGCAGTGTTTTTGGGCAGTACAGTCTGGCTTGATACCAAGCCTAATTGACACCCTATTATTCATTACAATATTGCGGATGGATTATTGATGACACCCAATCCCCTTATTATGGGATAGGGCTCGCGGATGGGAGTGAAGGTGGTGGATGGGCTAATGCCCTATTTCAGATGCCCCTCCCATCTCCCCAACAAGGGAAACATGCCAGTGAGGGCATGGAAAATTCTGAGCCAAATGGCTCAGAATCCACACTTTTATCTATTTAATTTTCTCTTCCTCCTCACAGCAGCAAGTGCTTTGGGATGTTTTTATACATTAATAGATAAATCTAAGAAATTCATGCCACTTTCTCCTCCAATTTTATCTCTCTTTTACTGAAGGCACCAACTCTTTCTGGGGGTCAGCAACACCAGTACAATCTGTTGGAAGAATCTTTTCTGTCTATAATTCAAGACAACAGGCAGAATTTTCCTGCTGTTCCCTCTGATGGAATATTCCTGTGCTGCCAATGGTGACCCCCCCCCCCACCCCCTCCCCACCCGTTGGCTCCCCGTCGGCAACAACTGGACTGAAAGATCTCACAATCAGCCAAAGGTGGACTGCTTCCACCATGGCAAAGCAGGCCCTATGTTCAAGTGCATGTGGACTTTGCCGGATCTTTTACGGGATCCATGTTCTTAATTATGTTCAATGCACCTTCAAAATACTTGGAGTTACGTTGCATTAACTGCGCTGCTTCTCGTGCTACATTGACAAAGTATTACAAAGTTTTGCATGCATGGGATATCTGAATTCCTGGACTCTGCCAATGGCTTCCTGCTTTCCCATGGAATCAAACACATTAGGACAGCGCCCTATCACCCATCAGAGAATGGGCTGGTTGAATGAAACGTGCAGATTTTTCAGCTCAGCATGAAGAAGCAACTCATAGCATTGTAGAGACAAAAACTGACCCGACTTTTATTCAACTACAGAACAACCCTTCACACAAAGACAGGAATTGTCCCAGTGGAATTGTTAATGGGGCAGAGGATTCGGACAAGTCTAAGCTTACTGTCCCCAAACCTGGAGGGGATGGTGGAGTCTCAACAAGAAACATAGAAGAAGAACTAGGATTCTTTAAGGAAAGAAAGAATGTTCAGAACCAGCAACCTACTTCACATGAGGAATTTCAGGGATGGCCTCAGTTGTGTCCTTGGCATCATAATGGAGAAAACAGGGCCGTGTCTTATCAGGTCCAACTGCAGGACAGAATTGTCAGGAAGCAGCTGGACCATCTTGGGAGTAGGGAGCTCTTGCCAGTGCAGGCCTCAATACCAACCATAGGCACCATCATTGCCAGTGTTGAACCATGACGTGAAGCTGATGTTACTCCCACCCATCTGGGTGATGAGGATTCTAAGATAGAAGTGGAAGAAGCTGGTGTCCCAACCAAAGCAAGATCTCAGTAAGAATCTATACCTGTGGCTTTTTCTCAGTGCCTCTGAAAACGGAGGTCTCCAATTCAATTCACGCCACCAAATTCATCTTGCCTTCCATTCCACTCCCCCCCTCCCCCCCAAGGCAAGCAGTGGAAAGGACCTACTCCCAGTGGGGTTACTGGGGGAGAAATGGATTTAAGGGGAGGGGGATGTTAAGATAACTATGGGGGGTGGTCATCAATAGATTTCCCCGTGGATTCTTCTATTGAAAGGGGGAGGATTGTCCCATAGGAAAAGAATAGCGTGGGTTTGAAACCAGCTGTCTCTACATGGAGTGGGATCTGTCACCTTTGGGGACTTGACTTGTGTACTGTCGTCACAGAAGCAGTGCTTTATCCACTGTATAAATAAAGGGTGTTGGTGAAGTCTGGCCTTAGCGAGATCATTACAAGAAACAGGGCTGAGCGCTAGGAGAAAAGCAGCAGCAGCAGAATAAAGTGTGACATAAAGCGGCAGCCTAACACTAAGTGGAACTAGTGGAGCAGTAACATGGTCACATGTAACAAGATGGAGAGGAACCAAGTGTAAGTGAGACGTGAAGACAAATTGACACAGCAATAGGGTCAAGATGGACAAGGACAACAGGATCAAATTTAATAGGCAGACAGAAGGTGAATGGAGGTAACTTAATTATAGCTTTAGAAGTAGGATGCTTTCGGAACTAATGAAAATAAAGCAGAATATTAAAAAATAAAACTTCCATGCACTCTGATGCATATCAGGCACCTCTGAACTGCGAATCTCATTTCGCGTCTATCAACAGAAACTTGTTTGCAACTGCAACCAATTATACAAAATAGAAAGTCAATATAAATTGTTTTTGTCGGAGTTGGCTACTTCACCCAGACTGAAACAAAGATCTGTTTACATGGAATATGTTGCAGTAACATTGCGCTAAAGGCATCAGTCTAGTCAATCGGAATTGGGTAATTAATTATGTTGCAATTTTTCTGTTGGCATCCTACGATGTCTGGATTTTTCATACATGATGAGCCTCAGTGTTGGGAAGACTGGCTCAGTCAATAACTTGTTTCAATGCAGTACTGTCACCCTGACCCTGCTGCTTTCTTTCTATTCACTCCCTGCTGACTGTACTTTCTCCCATCTCCATTCAACAGCGTAACAACCACTTGAATTGTTACAGCCCTCCCATATCTTCAATGTGGTAAAATGTCCCAAGATGCTCAACAATTTGATCAAGCAATATCCAGCAATGTGCCACACCAGGAAAATTTAAGCCACATTTTGAAGGTTTCTGAAAGGAGGAGATGGGGGTAAAGGGATGGACAGATTTAGATGAGGGATTTCCAGAATTTACAGCCCTAGTCAACTGGAGACATGGCTATCAATTGTGAAGAAGATTTGGGAGGGCTGTGGGATGGAATGGCAGGAGGCTACAGAGATAAGGAGAATGGAGGCCGTAGAGGGATTCATCGTGAGGATACAGGAAGCAAAGCTTTGGATGAGTTCATTCTTATGGTGGGTGCAAGGTGGAAGACTAGCCTGGAGAGTATTGGACAAGTCAAGTCACGACGGAAGGAAGACTTGGATGAAGGTTTCAGCAGCAGATGAACTGAGACAGGGGTGAAATCCGGTGATGTTGTGGAAATAGAAATAAACAACCCTGGTGACTGAACCTGGGAAGTTCTTTCAATGCAGAGAAGTCCTAATATCAATAAACTAAGGAGAGAGAGATAGACAGGCAGAAGGTAGGGAAGAGAAAGCTGGAGGTGAGAGAGAGGCTGGAGACTGGACAGGAATGGGATCACTGGGACTCAATAAAACACATGCCTGATCTCAACCATTGCTACTTACATTTTGACCTGTAGTCATAGAATTTCCTATCTCGAGATATTTATTATAGAATTATAGAATTCCTTCCGTGCAGAAGGAGGCCATTTGGCCCATCATGTTACACTGACAATAATCCCATCCAATCCCCTCTACTCCACATATTACCCTCTAATCCCCCAAAACTAGGGGCAATTTAGCATGGCCAATCAACCTTTGGACGGTGGGAGGAACCTGGAGGAAAACCACACAGACATGAGGAGAACATGCAGACTCCATACAGATAGTGACCCAAGCCAGGAATCGAGCCTGAATCCCTGGTGTTTTGAGGCAGCAGCGCTATCCACCATGCCACCCCAATTGACAGTCATTTCAGATACGCTTCCTTAAAGGTATATACACAGAAAGAAAAAAGAAATGAGGTGATAGAGTTAAAAAGCCAATGACAAACACACATTACACACTTGCATTTTCCCACACGCAATAAATTGTCCACTTACACTACATCTGCTTATTCAGATCCAGGCCAGTATATCAACCTGTGAACTATTTATTCTCTGTGCCCAGGCTGTTGTCCCTCGAAGGCCAGATAAATTAGTGCTACTTGTGCTGATTTTGGTTTGTAAATATGGATTTTATTGTTTGGAGATTTGGAATGGCTATTGTTAGTGTAATAATCTGCTCAAAGTCAGTCTTGCCATCACCCTTTACTTACAACTTGCTCAAAGTGTAGCTCAGCAACTACAGAGTACAGATCAGCCCCAAAGTCTATTGAATGCTGGGGGCCTGCGTGTAGTCAGCTGGTTTAAACCCCATCATTGCTCCTTCCCTGTTGGGCGAGCCTTTATTTGCCTAATAGAGGAGCTCATATTCTGCAAGACCCATTGATGATCCCTCATGGCCATCATAATATTTAGCACTGCCATGCCACTGATGGATCAGTGGTGAATTACAGCTGTTGCCATATATAACTTCAAGTATATGCAAATGAATAGCAAGAGGAATTTAAACAAAAGGACTAGTCCCTGATCCTGTGTTTTTATTGGTAAGCAGCCCTCACAGTTCTTTTTTTACACAAATATATAAACTCTAAAGACAAAGTACAAAACATTTCCAATTATTGTAGCAGTAAAATATAATGAAATTCACATTTTCTCCCAAGATCAAGATTCATACTGAGGTGCTTCAGTTCAGGAATGAGAACATTTCAATATTTTCATTAAAGAGTGTAACATTCTTTCCAATGATACACATCGGTTATGCTGCACTCTCAGATGTTTTCAATGAAGTTACACACAGTTGGAATTAACACATAGTCCGAGGGGGTTTTACCCGGCTCTCAGCCCCTCTGCCTACGTTGGCTGAAGGTCTCTTTACACGGTGATCTTTCTCCATTGCACCTTGGCGACAGTTGCCCCAAGCTTGAGTGCATCCATCAGCACTTACACGTTGGAATGTGCCAGTCTGCAACACTGGATCGAGGACAATTCCTTGCATTAGAAGATCAGGGAGGCAGTGGTATTGTCACTGGACTAGTAATCCAGAGACCAGGGTAATGCTCTGGGGACCCAGGTTTGAATTCCACTCCCCGTGGCAGATGGTGAAATTTGAATTCAATAAAAATCTGGAATTAAAAATCTAAAGATAACCACAAAATCATTGTCGATTGTTGTAAAAACTCATCTGGTTCATTAATGTCCTTTACGGAAGGAAATCTACTGTTCTTACCTGGTCTGACCTGTATGTGACTCCAGAACCACAGCAATATGGTTAACTTTTAACTGCCCCCTCAAGTGGCAGTTAAGGATGAGTAATAAATGCTGCCCAGCCAGTGATGTCCACATCCCATGAATGAATATATAAAAAAAAACAAGTTTCGGGAAGACCAAAGAGCTTCTTTCATTGAGTTGATGACCCTCCAGCAGCAGTTGATGCTTGTCTTGGTGTGCGTCCCTGGGAACAGCCTGCAGAGCACAGAGTCCTGTGTCACAGAGCTGCCCTGGATGAACTACATAAATACCACTGTGTCTCTCTTCTGACTGTCTTTGCAAAGGCATATTCCTTAAGGTGGTGTGCGGCCAACTGAACCCCCTCCCCCATACCCCACACCAGAACCACTTTAAGGGTTGAGTGTGATGGTGCAGAGACTCCAGGCTTGTAGGAAGGATCTGACGGGGAGTGTCTTTCTCACCACCGGACAAGATAGATCTTAGTGATTGTTTGAAAGTCCTGGTGATCAGGCATTCTGCAAAATGACTGTGACAGTTTGCTCGGAGAACCACCTGACGGGATCCACCATCTTCTTTATTCTCAGGGCCTTGAGGACATTACATACAGACCACTGCTTGATCACCTTATGGTCAAAGGAGTTTTTCTGAACAAATGATTCCACAAGGGTCAGGTGGTGCAAAAACACAGCCCAACAACTTGGAGCATTCCAGAACAGTGCAGCCAGACCCATCCTTCACAATACAGGGGACAGGTAGAACCTCAGCACATAGTGACACTCAGTATTTGCATCCTGAGGATCGACACGCAGTTTGATGAAACCACGCACAAAGAGACCATCAGGGAGATGGTGGTGTTGGGTATATTTTTTCCTCCCTTATCCAGAGATTTGTGCCTGGTATCCCTCTGGACGTGATCAATCTTGGATCTCCAGATGAATTTGAAGATGGCTTGGGTGATTGCTGCAGTGTAGGATTGGGGTATGGGCCAGATCTGCACCACATACAAACTTCGAGAGTACTTCACACCTGATGAACAGGTTTTTTTCCGCAACGGAGAGGTAGTATTGCTCTCACATACTCCAGTTTCTGCTTTACCTTGGCAATGTGTTCCGCCATGTTTTTGGCACAAGCTACAGCCACTCCAAACCCTATCCCAGCACCTTCAGGTAACCCGACTCGATGGTGAAGGTAACAAAGGATTGGTTAAACCAGTTTCAAAGAAGGTGGCCTTACTCGTGCCATGGTTTACCACTGAGGCCTGTTTTAATGGGTCACAGATGTACAGGTGTTTGAGCACCAACATCAAATCCAGGCAGAAGACAGTGACATTATCCATGAACAGGGAAGATCTGACCCGCATACCTCTGCTATCTGGGATCATCACTCATCTTGTGCCTGATCCTCCCTGCTGGATTGGACAAAAGGTTCCATATAATACACAAGACAGGATAGAAGAGAGAGAGGGCAACCCTGTCTGAAGCCAGATTTGATCAGAAAGCTTTCTGATTCACACCCATTGACTGAAACTGTACTAGTGCACATTGCAGGAACGTGATTCTCTGGCTGTTAGAAGAGAAATCAGAGACAGCAAGCTGCAGTCTCCTACCATGCTCTTCTTGCTAATTGTGGTTCCCTACTGGGAGCTCAGAATCAGACAATCAGCCACACTATGGGGTCCTTGAGGCTGCATTGTGCACAGATTTATGGTCTGCAAAAAATCAAAGGTTCAACACGTTCATATCACATAATTCATGATTGCTTCCTACACGACACTGAGTAATGTAGAACAAAATTCAGCATTCTGTTCACAAGAACATTTCTGGATTTTCATAAATTATTTTATTTTATTAAAACTTAAATACATCCATGAATATGCGCATGAATTTATTTATTAAATTGATTATTTATTGTATATTAAGTGCTTTAATTTTTACCCCAAAATGTTATTTTCTATTCAATATTTATCATTCCCTCTTTGCTTTGATTAGCACCATGCTGAGCCAGCACCCTGTCAGCTGGATGGACAGCTTTGTTGCATATTTAAAACAAATCGAGAGCCCTTCTTTCAGCTAGAACATATGCATTTAGTCTGCAGGACATGACTCTAAATGATTCAGAGGGATCTAGGTGGAACATGCTGTTTTTCACCTCGAGGACATGAGATTAACGGAGTAAAAATCTCCTTTGTCTTTTTGTACAGGGATGTTAATAGTCTTTTTCAGAGGACTGGAAAAGACTATTACAGATACTCTAGCCAAGTTCCCAAGTCAGATCCATATCCTTCTCTCCCACAATACACTCTAAACTTGATGTTAAATTGACAGCTTCATCAGACAGGGGATTGCAGCATAGAAAGTCCATCCCTTCTCGATAAAAGCAACTTGAAGAATCCATTCTTCCCATAGCTGGACATGTGAATTCTGACACTGGCAAATCTTATCAATGATTGGACAGGAGGGAGGAGTAGGTGGAGGTAAATCCAGCATTTGGTCCACAGAGCAGATCCAGGCCAGAATGGGAAAAGATGAACCTGTGGAATCATATAATCCCTAGAGTACAAAAAGAGGCCACTCAGCCCTTTAAACCTGCATTGACACCAAACCCACCCAGATCCTACCACCATAAGCCCACCTATTTATCTTACTAATCTGTCTAACACTTAGGGGCAATTTAGCATCCAAATAGGCATGGAGGTTTCAACCTATTCCTAATGGAGCTTGGGCCCATCATCAAAATGACAACAGGTCAGACGTGAGTGAGAATAGGGCAGTAATAGCTACACACCCTGGCTAATGTCCAAATAATATCCAAAAAAAGCACTGAAAAATCATACTCTGTTTCTTACACCTCTCAGTGTTTTCTGCCATTGGCAGAAACTATCCAGATTCTTTCTGAACTTGCTGACATTATTTTCATCTCCATTGAGGCAGATTTTTCTACTACATCAGGATCAAACGGGTTCAATATGTCTAATTTGAACCATCTGCTCAGCTTCAAATCATGAGCCCTAGTTTGAGTCATTAGTTTTAAGTGTACATTTTATGGGGATGTCTCAAGTCAGTACTGAGTCTGACAGTAAAAACTGCTGGAAGTTAGCATGATGTAAAGCCAGTTAGAGCATATCTGGACATATGGGCTAGAATGGGATATCGAAATATCAAGCTGGTGCAGTGAGCAACACTTTGGAACTGTACAGATTGGAGGAGTAGATTCAGATGCTCTGAACTCCACACCTAATCTCATGCCACACCTAGCCTGGGAGAACTTAATGTCAATATTTGGAGCAAACATTCCCAATTCTTAATATCAAGATCCCTGACCAAGAATCTCATCAAGCCTATTCAGGCAGCACCTTCCAAACCCATAACTCCTACCATCTAGAAAGATAAGGGCATCAGATACATAGGAATACCACCATCTGCAAGTTCTTCTCCAACTCATTCACCATGCTGATTTGGAACTGTAGTGCTGTTCCTTCATTATCACTGGGTCAAAATCCTGGAACTCCCTCACTAGCAGCACTGTGGATGTACCTACATTACAGGAACTGGAGGGGTTTAAGAAGACAGTTCACCACTGCCTTCTTAGGGGCAATTAGGGATTTATTAGACAATAAATGCTTGCCTAGCCAGTGACACCCACATCTCATTAATATATTTTTTAAAACTAGAGGTGTATTGCATGCATTTACTTAAAATGTTTGTAAATATTTATGGGGGCAGTAGGATTTACCAAGCCCTACTCACAGCAGCTTCACTATACAATCTCTTCTGTCTATCATTTTCAAATTCATAAATTTACCTGTCAAGATTACTTAATATTTTAATCCAAAATGACTTTAATCTCTATTTCAATCTTCTAACAGTTTATCTTGAGTTTCTAGAGATGAGTGACAATCACAGAAGTGCCAAACATGTTTCACAGTGTACTGCTAGTGCCTGGCATGGAATGGGAGATGTGAATGTGCCTGATTGCAGAAACCTCTGACTTCATATTTAGCTGGAAGAACAGGTGAAATGTTACTGCCAAACTGTGATATCACTGCCAAGTGACCAGAATTCTCCAGGCTGACATCAAACATTTGGCATTCAGCCAAATCTCCAATCATTGCAGTGGGTCTGGAGAATCCCAGCCGCTGGTGAGGTTACAGAATCACACAATGCAGGAGGAAGACGTTTGGTCCATCAAGTCCTCACTGACTCTCTGACAGAGATCTTACTCATGCCCACTCCCCACTCCCGCAACCCCACAAAGCTACCCCCCTAATCCCTCAAACCTACACATCTTTGGATATTAAGAGATAATTTAGCATGGCCAATCCACTTAACCCTACACATCTTTCGGCTGTGGGAGGAAACCAGAGCAGCTGGAGGAAACCCACACTGATGTGGGGAGTATGAGACCCAGGGCTGGAATTGAACCCAGATTCCTGGCACTGTGAGGCAGCAGTGCTAACCACTGTGCCCTGTGCTATCCCAGCCAGTGTTTAGAGTTTCAATCCAGGTGCTGAGAAAGATTCTCAAACATCATTTTATTCTTTTCTCCATTTCCCCAAACACACCTCCTGCCAATCTTGAAAACATTGACTTTATTGTATGGAATATTACAACATAGCAACAGAGCTACATTATAGTTTATCCTCTCAACAAACCAACACCCAATCCACTGCCTCTTACTCTTTAAATATTTCCTTTTCTCTCATGTAATTATCTGGATTCCATTGAAATGCATCCAGGAATCCCTCTTCATATCATACCCAATTATTTAACTTCATGCTTGAACAAACATAATTCATTCTGGGCATCATTTCAACAGGGCTACATCCTGTCCTCACCTGTTACCCATAAATGTGCCCTTTCTAGTGGCATTGCTAGTCAGGAATCTGGTCTGATTTTCTCCCCCTGGATTGGGAATCGAGTTAGAATCAGATGCAAGGTTCACAGAGTTACTCAACATTCACCTGCAGTCTTCAGACCTGAACCAGATCTGTAGCAAAATAACAACAACAGCTTAGTTTATTGAGCACCTTGTAATCTCGTGCAATATTCCAATGGACGGACAAAAAGTGACACCATCAAAGAAGATATTAAGATAAGGCAACCAAACTACTTGGTTAAAAGGTAAGCATTAAGTACCATCTTTAAGGAGGAGAGAGAGAGATGAAGAATTGAAGAGAATTCCAGAGCTCAGTGTCAAAAGCACAGCCATAAATAGTGGGACAAAGTAACAGGTGACTGCACAAGAGGCCTGAGTTAGAGGAATGCAGTGCATATATTATAAAGTTGGAGGTGATTATAGAGAATACAACAGAGAGCATTAGACCTGAATTTACCACGGCTTTCTCTGAAGATGCTGGCCAGAATGTTAAAATGATAAAGCTGGGGGAGAGGGGGAGTGCAATATTGCATGGATGGGATTCCCTCTGAGATCCCATTTACCCTTGCACAGGCACAATGTTATGGTGGTGCTTGCACAGACTACCCATACTGCTCTTAAGGCCACTTAATGGTCAATTAAAGGTCTTTATCTGCCCAACTTCAATTTTGAAGCAGGCAGGGGCCACTTGGATCTGCCTTACAGAATCCAGATTTGTGACAGATTTGTGATACCGTCCCCTCAGGGACCTAGGTGTTCAGACCTTCACTACCCAATCTAACCCCCACCACCCATCCTGCACACACCCCCCCCCCAGCCCAACATCGACACCCACCTTGTGACACTCCAGGATATCTCCTACACCTCCCCAACACCCCCCTCCCCCACCCCCACCACAAACACATCAGGATCTCGGTATTTACCTTAAGAGCGGTCCTAGGAGTTAAGCTTAGGCACACTGCTGCTGTATCTCTTCCGACCAAACTGGTTGGCCAACAGTTCTCCAAGGTGGGACTCCTGTCCAAGTGACTGCTGGCATTCAATGCCCAATTGGCATAAGATGCAGCAGGATTCGTCAGAGCAGGTGGAGGTGCGTTCCCCATTGGCAGTCGGGGTAGCGAACACCGAGCACTCACCACCCTGTCTCAGAGTCACTGTTCTCTGTGCAGGATCTATTGGTGGGGGAGTTGAATTCTCTAACACTCGCTGTGGGGTCTGGCCTGACAACTCAAGAATACAATAATTGACATCAGGATCAAAGTCTTTCTCTATGCTAACCTGCACCATATTGAAGCATTCTGGGACTAGCACTGACACACATGTTGAAAGCAACTTTAATATAATGATGAAATCAAATCTTCTGCCTGAACAGAGGCCCTAAGGCTATTAATATTGACACAAATTGTGTGCACTCAACAGCAGGATCAATAAAGCTCCATAAATTGTGCAAATTTAATGTAAATTAACATCATAATTATCACAGTGTGAAACATTTCAATATCCTTGTATGAGTGTGGTATATTGTACAATTTTAATTTCATATAAAAAGATTAAATTTTATGAAGCATAACGTATTTAGAGAGAGTGAAATCCATTCTAGCTGGCTTGTCGATTAACCACACAACACTCAACTATTCACACATTCTGACCAAATCCTCGTACGTGTCACACTGGCTCCATGTACACAACAATGAAATGGCCTGATCATTTTAAAAGTGCTAAAGTTACAATTGCTTTTCTGCCTCAGGGGAAAGAAATTAAGACTTTCCATTTTGTGTACATCGGCACGCGACCGATGGGGCTTTTGATTCTGATCAGCAGTATGATCCAGAGATTGAGGTAGAGAGCTTGAGGGGTCAATTCTGTTAACCTACATTCTCATCCAGCAAAGTCCGACACTGATTATTTTATGAACACATTACTTTCTCAATTATCACAATTCTCAGCAGAGGTAGGTTTGCAGTTAGTGGAACTCCATGCTCACCTTCATTCCTGAACCCCACCCTCTCCCCATCAAGTTCACACTCCTCCCCAACCACCCTTGCCCCACAGAATTCAAAGATGGAGGCCACAAATGAGGATGAATGGAACTGTTCAGTCAACAGTTAGGGTGGGATCTGGGCGGCCACTGTGCACACTGTAGATATGATCAGATTGGGAGGGTGGGGAGTGGGGGACTACTATACACACTGCAAATGTGATGGGCTCAGGATAGAGGGGGGCACAGTGCACACTGCAAATGTGATGGGACCAGGGTGGGGGGGCAAAGGGTACACTGCAAATGTGATGGGATCAGGGTAAAGGGGGGCACAGTGCACACTGCAAATGTGATGGGATCAGGGTGGGTGGGGGACACAGTGCACACTGCAAATGTGATGGGATCAGGGTAGGGGAGCCATAGTGCACACTGCAAATGTGATGGATCAGGGTGGGTGGGGGGACACAGTGCACACTGCAAATGTGATGGGATCAGGGTGGGGGGCACAGTGCACTGGTGATGGGATCACACAGTGCACACTGCAAATGTGATGGGATCAGGGTAGGGAGGCCATAGTGCACACTGCAAATGTGATGGGATCAAGGTGGGGGGGCCACAGTGCGCACTGCAAATGTGATGGGATCAGGGTGGGTGGGGGGACACGTGCACACTGCAAATGTGATGGGATCAGGGGGGGGGGGGCCATAGTGCACACTGCAAATGTGATGGGATCAGGTGGGGGGGGGCCATAGTGCACACTGCAAATGTCACACAACTGCAAATGTGATGGGAGTGCACACTGCAAATGTGATGGGGTGGGGGGCACAGTGCACACTGCAAATGTGATGGGATCAGGGTGGGGGGGGCACAGTGCACACTGCAAATGTGATGGGATCAGGTGGGGGGGGCACAGTGCACACACTGCAAATGTGATGGGATCAGGGTGGGGGGGGCACAGTGCACACTGCAAATGTGATGGGATCAGGTGGGGGGGGCAATGCACACTGCAAATGTATGGGATCAGGGCACAGTGCACACTGCAAATGTGATGGGATCAGGGTCCATAGTGCACACTGCAAATGTGATGGGATCATAGGGGGGCCATAGTGCACACTGCAAATGTGATGGGATCAAGGTGGGGGGGCCATAGTGCACACTGCAAATGTGATGGGATCAAGGTGGGGGTGCCATAGTGCACACTGCAAATGTGATGGGATCAGGATGGAGGGGGCCATAGTGCACACTGCAAATGTGATGGGATCAGGATGGGGGGCCATAGTGCACACTGCAAATGTGATGGGATCAGGGTGGGGGGGGCACAGTGCACACTGCAAATGTGATGGGATCAGGGGTGGGGCAATGTGATGGGATCAGGCACAGTGCCACACTGCAAATGTGATGGGATCAGGGTAGGGGGGGCCATAGTGCACACTGCAAATGTGATGGGATCAGGGTGGGGGGGGCACAGTGCACACTGCAAATGTGATGGGATCAGGGTGGGGGGGGCACAGTGCGCACTAAAATGTGATGGGGTATCATAGTGAAATGGATGGGGGGGGGGGGGGCACAGTGCACACTGCAAATGTGATGGGATCAGGGTGGGGGGGCACTCTTCACACTGCAAATATGATTGGATCAGCAGGAGGGGGTCCACCATGCACTCTGCAGATGTGATGGGATTGGGGAGAGACGGGTCTGTTATGTACTCTGCAGATCTGATTTGATTGGAGGGGGAGGGAGGCAGCTGTGCACTCTGTAAATATAATTGGATGGGGGAGAGGGGCTCCAAACTCTGCAGATGCAATTGGATTGGACGTAAAGATCGGTCTGAGTGGTGAGCGTTGGCAGGAGCTAGATACTTGTGTGTTGTGGAGTTCACAACTGGCTACAGGCTGCAGAGGTTGTTGAGTCTGCCTGCAGCAGCAGGGGGCTGCTTATTCTCTCTCTGTTACAATCGGACATATGCAGTAGCAGAGGTCTGTACATATGTATTAGCTCCCTCTACAGGCTGATTGGGGAATGAAGCCCAGCTCACTGCCTGCAGCAGCGAGAAATAGTTAGACCGCTTCTGCAATGACTAAGAAAGTAAGATTGAGTATGAAAGTTCACCCAAAAGATGGATCAAGAACTCTCCCATTTTCACGCCAGCTGGACATTCAGAAACAATTTCGTAAAATTCCACCCATTGGTTTGACACCAGCATTTAGCTCTGTTATATGAAAAAAAATATTTAATTTACCCTCATCCCCTATTTGTTTGTTTTCAGCTTGAATTCAGGTTGAAGGATTGAATTCCATCATTGTCCCCCAGTATGTTTTCAGTGTGATTTTTTTCTAATCAGTTATCGTGCCAATTCACGCTGTAGCTGAATACAATGCCCACACGCTGGGCAATCTTTCAATTCACTCAAAATCAACATAACATTTCAAGAAGATGTTGTAATGTTCTTCAGTCCTTCATTTCTCAAACAAAGTGTAGGCAATAATTCTATCCCTGCCTTGTTACTCCCTTCCTGTTGTGTTTTGCAGTAAAACCAACACATGCTCACCACCAAGCAACCATCATTGAACATCTTTGTTTATATCTTCCCAACAGAGAGGACAGCAGAGACAGGTCAACATATAAGTTGTAGTGTCAATGGAGCATTGCAACTACAGCTGTAACCAACAAAGAGATCAGCCAACAAAGTACAGTCTGAGAAGTGATCCATCTGTCTACTACTGTCCTAAACAGTCTCCTCCACCATTTTAATCCTTCTGAAAGCAGATATGCCACTTACACAACCTCAAATGGCTCATAACTAGTTTTTAAGGTAGTTGAAGAGGTCTGTTGTGCATTTTCTATTAATTCATGGGTTCATTGGCTAAGACACACACCTTCCCCCAAGTTATTTGCTGAGAGTCAAAGGTCTGTGGCTTTCTCTTGGTGCCCCCACTCCCACCCACAGCCTTCCCCTCACAGAGCCCGGGAAAGGTTTGTACGAACCCAGGAATATTCTCAGCATTACCAAAACTAATGGCATTAAATGAGAGTTAAAGGAATTCTGAACTCCATTTTCTCCCTGCAGTGTCACAGCAATAATCTCTCAGGATGGAAACTGCAAAATATGAGAAGGACATTGTCGAAGTGAGCCTACTGGCTCAGAAGGCACAGAATATATTTTTGACATTAACACGTTTCTCAAGTGAGAGAGCCATTTCTGTTCCTGCCACATTTAACACGAGTACTGGGAAATACAAATGCAATCCTATCTGATCATTTGTATAAAGGGTTAACTCTAACACTAATAGACATCACTCAGGCAGATGTGTGAGGAGAGTCCAGGAGAGAAGCAGTAGCTCTACCCAAATGTTCTGTAATTGTGCATATGGTTACATCTGTGAATGAAAGTGATTTGGAGAAAGGACCTCTGCTTCCTTCCAGATCTCCTAATAAATGTAAAACACCCTATTGTCTTCTAAGAGAAACTTAACAATAACAAATGGTGCCAGCTGTAATCTCAGCGATTACAGAGAAATAGTAATAACAGAAGGAAACAGTCTACGGAAGAAGATGAGCAGCAGCAGAGAGCAGTGGATGAATGACTTTGAGCATTCCCAATAAGAGAAGAGAAACCATGAGGCTAGTCCAACAACTGGCACAGCACAGGAAACAGGAACCATCACCCAGGTTCAGCAATGACTTCTATCTTATCTCTCCCCGAATCGGTCCAGAATGTAGGGACCAGGCTGAGCATTGTCAAAACTGGAGAAGGTACTTCATGCATTAAAGTATTAAAATGCTTTGAATCTTGCAAGTAAGGATAACAAGAAACAGGTTAATATCTTGTTATATGATATCACTAACATTATAGATGATGTACAGGCTAGGTATTGGGTGAATGAAGAGACAACTGCCTGTTAGGATGCCTTTGACTCATACTTTAGTCTCAATGAAAACGTCATAATAGAGGACAAAATTTCATCATCGCAGTCAAAGACTAGATGAAAGAATTGGTTCATTTATAAATGATCGTTCCTGTTTGGCTGACAGTTGTGAGCATGGGACATTACGAGATGACTTAAAGACAAGATAATGGTCAGTGCTTTGGAAGAAACCCAGTCAAACTTTCTATAAACTCAGGAAGATTGAGTAAAGCTAGACAGGCCAGAGAGTCTTTGATAGGAGAGAGAAATATCCTAGGAACAGCCCACTGAAACTATTTAGTTATTTGGCTGCAAAACTAAAAGAAAAATGTGGCAGTAACCAGGAAAGTGTACTGAAAGGCTACCAGCCATCATTTTCTAATATCCAACAGGAGGATGGTCCCATCAGAACTGCACAGTACCATGGGTATGGCAAGGCTGGTCAACTTAAAATAGTATCACATTCAAAAAAGCAAAAAGAAACCTTTTTTAATGAAAGCTCTATGCAAGAAATACAGGAATCAGACAACCAGGGAACAAAAGCCAACATTGCAGTTCTAACATTCAATGAATATCATGCAGAATTTAAATTAGATACAGAAACTGGAGTCTCAACTTTATGTGATAGAGTTCAGTAGCTGCAAAACATTAACTCTGAAACCTTCATCAGTCCAATTCCAAGATCCAAGACATATCAGGCTAAATGTCAAAGGTCAGCTTGATGAAACATTGAAATACAAAAACAGAACAATCTCTGAGATGAGTTTGGAGGGATTTTCTATGATTTCAGTGGTGCATTTGGAAGTGGCTTGCCATTGGCTTCCAAAAGGATCTTCTGGTCCCACCATTGTCAATAGAGTTTTCTGTTATTAGCGCTGCCTGCAGTGGGAGTTCATCACCATCATAACTGGCTGGAAAATTCTGCCTGCTGTGTAATTCAGAGCCAGGGATTGTTGGAAAGCCTGTATAGGTCTGAACCAAACTCTTAAAGCTGGTCAAGTCAACAAATAAAACCAGGACAAAGGAATTTTCAAAGCTCTTCAAAAGCTTTTGGAAAATTAAGTACTGTGTACAACATTATATTTAGGGAAGATACAAAACCCATTTATCTGTTCACACCCAGTATTGTGCCACACTCACTTCTAAAACAGGCAAGATAAGATTCTGTTTTTGCTTCAATGGGTGGTGACTTTGCCAGTCCCAGAAACAGCCAGATGATGTTCTAGTGTGGCATCAGTTCCAAAGCCAAATGGCTCCATCTGAATCTATATCAATCTAACCCAATTGTACAAGGTGGAATGAGAAATGCACCTAGTGGCACCATAAAGGAGAATGCAGATAATCTCACTAACGATCTTTTCTCAGCTTGATGCAAACAATGGATTCTGGCAGTTACCATTGGATCAGAATCCAAACTTCTAACCACTTTCATATCACCCTTTGTATGTTCCTATTCAATACGGATAAGTGTGAGGTGATTCACTTTGGTAGGAATAACAGGCATATGAAATATAGGGTTAATGGAAGGACCCTTAATAGTGTTGTCGAGCAGAGGGATCTTGGGGTACAAGTACATAGCCCTTTGAAAGTTGGCACCCAGGTTGATAAAGTTGTTAAGAAGGCGTACGGTGTGTTAGCTTTTATTGGTAGAGGGATTGAATTTAGGAGCCGTGAGGTTATGTTACAACTGTACAAAACACTGGTGCGGCCGCACTTGGAGTATTGCGTACAGTTCTGGTCGCCGTATTATAAGAAAGATGTGGAAGTGTTGGAAAGGGTGCAGAGGAGGTTTACCAGGATGATGCCTGGTATGGTGGGAAGGCCTTATGAGGAAAGGCTGAGGGACCTGAGGTTATTTTCATTAGAGGGAAGAAGGTTACACGGTGACCTAATTGAGGCGTATAAGATGATCAAGGGATTGGATAGGGTGGATAGTGAGAGCCTTTTTCCCCGGATGGTGATGACCAACACGAGGGGACATAACTTTAAATTAAGAGGTGGTAGTTATAGGACGGATGTCAGAGGCAGGTTCTTTACACAGAGGGTGGTGAGAGCGTGGAATGCCCTGCTTGCAGCAGTTGTGGACTCGCCTACTTTGGGGGCATTCAAGTGTTTGGTGGATAGGCATATGGATGATATTGGAATAGTTCAGGTTAGAGGGTCCACTGGCCAGCGCAACATCGAGGGCCGAAGGGCCTGTACTGCGCTGTAATGTTCTATGTTCTTTGTTCTATTTCAATCATCCACCTTTGACATGGTATCCGTACTGAAGATTCTCCATAGGAGAACATCCCACTTGCTGCAAAGTCATGTGAGGTGTCATATACCACACGGACAATGTTTAATCCATGACTCAACAAAAGAAAGAATGTGACAAAAGATTGAGAGAAATACAGTAAAATTCTGGATTAACACTCACTGAGAAATCAGCTTTTCAAAACTCACTATCATTCTTAGGCCATATTATCTAGGTGATAGAAACAATTACGGACTTGTGAGGACAAAAGATAATTAATGCAGCCCAGGAATATCACTGAACCACAACGGTTAATGGGTATGATGGACCAACTGGGAAAATTCCATCCTTACCCAGACCAAGTGATTGAACATCTGAGACATGTTATCTGTGGTAAGATAAGGTGTGCTGCTGGACTGGGCATTATTTGAACAAATCAAAAATTGTTGTCATCATCAGAGATCTTAGTCCACTATGATCCTGGACTTCCAACTACTGGACCAGCAGATGTGTCTGCAAGAAAACTGGGAGAAGTGTTATTCCACACCGAGTGTAATGGAACCATCTCTGTCTATTAGGCATCACAGTCATTAACTGAAACCAAACAGCACTATGCCGTCATAGAGAAAGAAGCCCTCACAATAACATCAAGGATCGAAACCGTTCACTGCTAGTAACCTTGCTGAACAAGAAGGCAATTGCAAAGGTCCAGAGATTCAGATTGAGGCTAATGAAATATGGTGCTATCACAGAATATGTATAGAGGAAATACCATACTACAGCCTTCAATCTGTCATGGATGCCCACCTACTACCCAGAACAAGAAGGTAAAACTTCTGTTGAGGAAGTTGAAGCTATCAAGACCTTAACAACCAAATATTCAGCAGCAACAGAGCAATTCAAAGGCAAGATGACAAGTGTATGCATATTCACACATGTTGACTTGGTGGATGGTTACAACATATTCTTAGTAATCTTGTCCTGAAGCAACGTTTATCAACATCAAAGGCAACCTCTCAGTCTATGATGAGCAATCAGTTGGGCACCACAATCTCCCCAAAGAGACGATCTCTGAAAGGTTCACCAAAGACATCCTGTGTTACTAAACATCAGGGCCAGGGTACAGCAGTTATTATGGTGGCAGGCATCGAAGACATGGCTTCCAGCTGCGTAACTGTACCATTCACTGACAGGTACAGAAAGGGCCACTTCTGTCCTTGCCTTTCCCATCGAGGCCTTGGGAATGCCTTGGTATGAACCCATTCACATTTAAAGGGAAAACATTTGTCATATTTGTTAATTATGATCCACTGGATAGAGCTGAAAATAGTCCTTGGCCTCACCTCTGCAGTTTTATTAGCCTCTGAACAGATGGAGTTGGATATTGTCACCTTTGACAATGGAGCATAATTTACCAGTGAGCATTTCTAATCTTTTGTAGCATCACATGGATTTGTTCACATCACAAATTTGCCAGGCCAATGGAAAGAGACACGTATCATTGAATACCTATTCAGAAAAAGGAAGGTGTTCAGCTCACCCTGCTCAGTTATTTCATGACCACATTGAGAAATGGTATCACTCCATATGAGCTTTTGCTGGAATGCAAGCTAAGAAGCCTTTCCTTCTCCACATATTGATAGTGAACATCATGAAAGAAGACAATGTTCATGCCCGACTAAAATATAGAGTAGCTCAAGCCCTCACTTTCAACGTTCCCACACTCACAAGGAGGAGACATGGGTTGACATTCTCTGCCTCCATTTGCTCCAAGACTGGAAATTCCCACCTGAACTCAATGGACTTTTGAATGGTCTGCTGAATGTTCTCTCTCACCTGTTACGGTTCCTGCGGAGGTTGAGGCGGGAGTACTTTAGCCATGGTTTGGATTCAGGCGCAGCAGGGGAAAGGTGCCACAGTGGAGAAGTTGCAAAAACCTAGCTCATGTCTTGTCTCAACAGAAAGCAGTATCTTCAGAAGAAATAGGAGTGCCTTGATTTTATAAACAAGAAGCGAATAGCAGAATGGACTGCATATTCCGATCCTAATTGACTATGGAACCAATAATAAAGGAAACAAGAAATGACAACCTTCAGAGAATGTGTTTGGAGTAAACAAATCAGAGACATTGATGAAACCACCAAGGAGATTGTCCCTTTTAAAATGGGAAGGTGTGTACATTGCACATATTTCAAATTGCCTTTCAAGGATAGCAGCAAAACATCACTGGAAAGAAAGTGTGTAGCAGAGCAAAACCCAGGGAGTGTGGGCTGCAGCAGGAGAGGAATATCTGGAAAGGGTTAAACAGACAGCACTGGAGCATCTATACTCACTGCTGGCAGACAGGACAAAATACAAATAACCATATCTCAAAAGGTACTAAAACAGTCACACCCCAGGTGGTATCACTCCAAGGCTACAACAACCACATGAGAATTGATATCAATTATCAAGGCTCCAAAAGATCTCGAGGAACCATTGTGCCTCTGAAAAGTTAATCAGATATCAGGAGATGGGACAAATAACGGCGCATTGAAATTAGTCTGATAAACAGCACCTAAATATTGTATAAAGGTGGATAGGAGATGTCCAATAAGCGATTAAAGCTCAAGCACCCTAAACAATGCATCAACATAATGTGATCAAAAACAGAATTTGTAACCAATTCGAAGTAACAATCTGATGACCTAATTGAAATGTAGCACCATGTAACTTGAAGAAATATAAGAAGTATAAAAATATCTAAGAAGTGATGATTTGTTGAATAGCTTGGAAACAAGCCGTAGTTACAGTCATGAGTTCTGTTCTCCTTCATGCATGTTGAATAAAGCTGTTTGTGTTGAAATTCTACATGGTTTTAGAAAACTCAGTTTGTTCATTCCCTCTTACAGTGTGTCAGGTGAACTGGTCGCCTTTTCACTTCTGCTTTTGAATAGTGTGCATACACACACAGCACAGCTCCGATCACTTCAAGCTTTATAAAAATGTTCTTATGTGCACCTTCTAAATAAATAAACCCACAGCAAGTTTACAGAGCCTCACCTGAGTGATTGATGTCTTTACCTCATTACAAAAACAAAACCATATATAGGGATAAAAGCTTGGGACATGGAATTTAGATTACTCTGTAAACTCTAACTAGACTCTAATAGCTACTTGGGCGTATATGTAAGGAGTTATATCACACAGAAAGAAATCAATGGGAATAATCTAAAGGAATTTCAGTGGTTTTGTCATGAAAGGTAAAATCACCATCATTCCAGATGCCCCATAAGCTGTTCTCCCTTTGAGGAAGACACATAACTGGTGATGATTTAGTCTGATGATTACCACACCTCAGGGGGATGGGCAAGGTTGAGAAGGTGAGATTTCATGGATCTAGTACAGAAATTGAACCCATGCTGCGAGCATTACTCTGCATCATGAACCAGTCCAATTGAGATAACCCGATCCCTCTTGTAACCTGTGTACAGTTAGAATATAAATAAAAGTAATATGGGAAAGGGTCTTTGCCTCCAGCCAATCTTGCACTAAGAGTGAGACAGCCATCCAATTTCAAGGCAACCTAACAATAACAGAATTTGAACTACTCCTTCACTGAATAAATTTTCTTTGTGGGAATATCATCCTTCTATCCTTTAAGACATTCAGTTGGAAGGAACTTGTATAGTAAGTGTGGCAGGTATTATTTACTTCAGGAACCTGGAAATACTATCCTAATTCAACTGTAATCCAATGGCTGCACACTTAGTAACACATCTAATAATGTGCCAGGCTGATTCTGAAATATGTGCTAATTAACCCACTAATTATTATAAACAATTAGCTGCACCTGAGCTGCTAGAATTGGCCGCAACATTCCTTGATAAGGATGAGAAATTGGCCAGGATCCTTATTCCTGATCACTAACCAGTGATTCCTGCAGGACAATATGGGCACTTGGGTGAGTTGAAGATGGTGGTTGTCAGAGATTAGGTAAATTCTCAGAGACTGACAGTGCAGCAGAATCTTATCTTAACATGTACCAACATAATCTTTTTATTCCTACATTATTTTTTGTAAATCATTTCAAAATAATAAGCCTGGAAAATTCACCAAAATTTCACCCATAAGCTTATTCCAATATGTTAGAAATCATGGAAAGGAAGTGCTTACCTCTATATTATGAGAAGGGTTGCACTGTTAAAGGTACGATGCAGGATTTTCCAGCTGTACTTGCCCCAAAACCGGAAAACACATCCGAGAATAACAGACTTTTCCAGGGCCTGCCCTTGCCAGCTATGATTCCCGTGGTGGGCAGATCAGGGAAAACTCGCCACACTGCCTTTCAGATGAAATGTTAAATCAATGACCCGTCAACTCTCTCTGGGGGATGGCACTCTTAAAAAGAAGGGTCATAAGACATAAGAGCAGAATTAGGTCACTCAGCCCATCGAGTCTTCTCCATCATTCAATCAAGGCTGATATATTTCTCATCCCCATTCTGCTGCCTTTTCCTTATAACCCCTGATCCCCTTATTAATCAAGAACATATCTATCTCTATCTTAAAGACACTCAATGACCTGGCCTCCACAACCTTTTGCGGCAAAGAGTTCCACAGATTCATCACTCTCTGACTGAAGAAATTCCTCCTGATATCTGTTTTAAAGGATTGCCCCTTTAACCAGAGGTTGTGCCGTCTGGTTCTAGTTTTTCCCAACAGTGGAAACATCCTCTTCATGTCCACTTTATCCGTGCTCACAGTATGCTGTAAGTTTCAATAAGATCCCCCCACATCTTTCTAAACACCAATGAGTACACACCCAGAGTCCTCAACTCTTCCTCATACAACAAGCTCTTCATTCTAGGGATCATGCTTGTGAACTTCCTCTGGATGCTTTCCAAGGCCAGCAAATCCTTCTTTACATATGGGGCCAAGAACTACTCACAATACTCCAAACGGGATCTGACCAGAGCATTTTAAGCTTCGGAAGTACATCCCTGCTTTTATATTCTAGCCCTCTTGACATGAATGTTAACATTGCATTTGCCTTCCTAACTGCCCACTGATCCTGCATGTTAACCTTAAGAGAATCTTGTACACTGACGCACAAGTCCCTTTGTGTTACTGATTTCAGAAACATTTTCCCATTTTGAAAATAGTCTATGCTGGGGGTGGTGGGGGGGGGCTGCTGGAATTCTACTGCTCCACCCGCCACACGATCAGAACAGGAAAGGGGTGGGCAATGGGAATATCTGGACAATGGAAATATCCATTGACGTCATCTGGGATTTTCTGGTCTTGCTCCTGCGAGGCAGTAAAATCCCATCCCATGAGTCCCTCAGCCAACATCACTCTAAAATAGATTATTGGAATTATTAATGGCTGTTTGTGGGGGTTTCTATGCATACATTGGTTCCAATGTTTACAACATTATAGATGATTGTAAATTAAAAATGCATCATTGGCTTGAAAGTACATTGGATACCCTGAAATTGTGAAAGGCAGCTTAGAAATGCCCCTTTTCTTTTGCTTTCGAGAAAATAGGTAGGAAACAGTTCAAAATTATTCAGGATGCTCAGTGATCAGGAAGTGTCTGTGCAGAGGCTAAACGAGCTGATGTTTCATTTTCAACTCTGTTACCAAATCGCAGTCAAAACACTAAATGGTTTATTCTGTCTCCACAAATGTTTCCTGACCTGCTGAGGATTTCTGGTACTTTCTGTTGACGTTTCCGATTGCAAATCCATCTGCAGAGACCCGAGCACGAAAATCAAGGCTAATACTTCCAGTGTGGCATCGGAGTGCTGCATTGACAGAGGGGCTGTCTTTCAATTGAACCTATAAACTGAAACTCTGCCTGCCCTCTCACGTGGGCGTAATAGGTCTCAGGGCACTATTTCAAAGAAGAGCAGGGGAGTTATTCCTGATATCCTGGGCAATCTTTATCCCTTAATCAACAAATGACTCGGTCATTATCTCAGTGCTATTCATGAAACCTGGTTGTGTCAAATTTCCAAAGTTGGCAACATTTCAAAAAGAAGGTGCACTATTGACAGTAAAGTGTTCTTAAACACCCTGAACTCATTAAATGCCTTTCTTTTCACTTTTGTGCTCCTTATGCCTGGATTGCCATTAACCAGTAATTAGACCATACAGAGTCTGTCTGAGCATCACCAAATCATTTGAAGACATTAAGGTTTGAAACAGCACCAAACAAGTGGGTAGAAAATTAATCGTATGGAAAAAATGGCAAAACACCATCCATGAAGACAGCTGTTGCATTGTTGATGTTTAAGCTAAAAGCCAGCTTAAAAATATCTCACCTTCAAAATCAACCCTCCCAATCTGGTGTTTCTTGTTGTTCAGTCTTGTACACATTCATTCCAAGTTAAAAGCAGTTTTATCAGTCACCAAAGGCTTCATCACATGAAGCAATGAGATGACCCTCTAGCTGTCTGCTTTAACACTGCATTATAGGATGAATAGGCTGGGAAGGTAGCGGTATTGTCACTAGACTATAATCCAGAGACTTCAAGACAAGATGTGGGGACCTGAGTTCAATTCCCATCACAGTAGATGGTGGAATTTGAATTCAATAAAAATATTTGGAATTAAGAAACTTCTGATGACCATGAAACCATTGTCAATTGTTGTAAAAACCCATCTGGTTCACTAATGTTCTTTAGGGAAGACATTACATGGCCTGGTCTATACATAATCCAAGAACCATAATGTAGTTGACTCTCAATGCCTTCTGATTGGAGAGTAATTAAGGAACGACAATAAATGCTGGTCCATCCAGTGATGACCCCATCCCTTGGATGAATAAATGCAGACAATGACAATGAGCCTATGAGCTTATCCATTGATGGAAGTCACAAGATAGTGATCTGGAGTGAGCAACCTGGTGGATTTTTCTCTTCCTGTCACAGGCAAACTTTCCCAGTCTGGATCATGTTCAGTCTTGGATGGCACTTTTAGAAACTGAACCAGCAAGGGCAGTGCAGTCTTCAACACAATCTTAGTGAGCTTCTAAAACAGATTTATGTTGATACCTGATTTGAATCTAGGAATTTACAAAAGCAGCAAAGTCATGTTTATGTTGTATAGAACTTTGGTGAGCCCACAACTAGAGAACTGTATGCAGTTCTGGTTGCCTCATTATAGAAAGGACATGAACACACTGGAGAGGGTGCAGAGGAGATTCACCAGGATGCTGCCTGGGTTGAACGTTTAAGTTATGAAGAGAGCGTGAAGAGGCTTGGGTTGTTTTCTCTGGAGCAGAGAAGACTGAGGGGTGACATGATTGAGGTGTTCAAGATTATGAGGGGCATGGACAGGGTGGATAGGGAGCAGCTGTTCCCCTTTGTTGAAGGGTCAGTTATGAGATCAAAAAGATTAAAGAGATCTAGGAGTAAATATTCATAGCTCCTTGAAAATGGAGTCACAGGTGGACAGAGTGATGAAGAAGGCATTCAGCATGCTTGGTTTCATTGAACATAGAACATAGAACAATACAGCACAGAACAGGCCCTTCGGCCTTCGATGTTGTGCCGACCAAAATAAAAAGCAATGCCCCTCCAAACTAAACCATTCCCTTCTCTTCCATATACTTATCAACTAACCTCTTAAACGCCACCAACTTGGCGCATCTACAACAGCTGCAGGCAGGGCATTCCACTCCCTAATCACTCTTTGAGTAAAGAAACTACCTCTGATATCCGTCCTATAACTCATACCCCTTAATTTAAAGCTGTGTCCCCTCGTGCTAGCTTTCTCCATCCTAGGAAAAAGGCTATCACTGTCCACCCTATCTAAACCTCTAATCATCTATATGCTTCAATAAGATCCCCTCTTAGCCGCCTCCTTTCTAACGAAAACAACCTCAAATCCTTCAACCTCTCTTCATAGGACCTGCCCTCCATACCAGGCACATCCTGGTAAACCTCCTCTGTACCCTCTCCAATGCCTCCACATCTTTCTTATAATGTGGGGACCAGAACTGCACACAATACTCCAAGTGCGGCCGCACTAGAGTTTTGTACAGTTGCAACATGATGCTGCGGCTCCGAAATTCAATCCCCCTACCAATAAAAGCTAAGACTCCTTATGCCTTCTTAACAACTTTATCCACTTGACTGCCTACTTTCAGTGATCTATTGACACATACACCAAGATCCTTCTGTTCCTCAACACTATTAAGAGCCCTCCCATTAGCCCTATACTCTACACATTTATTGTTCCTGCCAAAGTGCATTACCTCACACTTTTCCACATTAAACTCCATTTGCCACCACTCGGCCCAGCTCTGCAACTTGTCCAAGTCACTCTGTAAACTAAAACACCCCTCTTCACTATCTACCACACCACCAACTTTAGTATCATCTGAAAATTTACTGATCCATCCCTCAATACCCTCATCCAGATCATTTATAAAAATTACAAACAGCAGGGGCCCCAAAACAGACCCCTGAGGTACACCACTTGTCACCGAACTCCACGATGAATATCTCCATCAACCACCACCCTCTGTCTTCTATCTGCTAGCCAATTCCTAACCCAATTAGCTAAATCACCCTCTATCCCATACATCTGCATTTTCTGCAGAAGTCTTCCATGGGCCACCTTATCAAACGCCTTACTAAAGTCCATATATACCACATCAACCGCCTTACCCCATCCACCTCTTTGGTCACTTTTTCAAAAAAGTCAATAAGGTTAGTAAGGCACGACCTACCCTTCACAAAACCATGCTGACTGTCCCCAATCAATTCATTTCTCTCTAAATAACTATAAATCCTATCCCTAATAATTCTCTCCAATACTTTGCCCACAACAGAAGTAAGACTCACTGGCCTATAATTCCTGGAAGGTCTCTCTTCCCCTTCTTGAACAATGGGACCACATTCGCTATCCTCCAGTCCTCCGGAACCACACCCGTAACCAACGAGGACCTGAAGATCAGAGCCAGAGGCTCTGCAATCTCCTCTCTAGCCTCCCAGAGAATTCTAGGGTACATCCCGTCCGGCCCAGGGGACTTATCCAACTTCAAACCCTCGAGAATTTCTAACACATCCTCCCTATCTACTACAATACTCCCCAATTTGCAACCCTGTACCTCAGTGCTCTCCACAGCTACATTTCCAGCACTCTGCGTGAATACCGAAGAGAAATATTTATTCAGTGCATCACCAATCTCTTCAGGCTCCACGCACAACTTCCCACTGCTGTCTATGACTGGCCCTAATCTTGCCCTAACCAATCTTCTATTCTTAACATATCGAAAGAAAGCTTTAGGATTCTCCTTAATCCTATCAGCCAACATCTTCTCGTGTCCCCTCTTAGCTCTCCTCAATTCAGTTTTTACCTCCTTCCTGGCTAATCTATAGCTATCCATTGCACTATCTGAGCCTTCAAGCCTCATCCTAACATAAGCCTCCATTGGTCAGAACATTGAATACAGGAGTTGGGACGTCTTGTTGAAGTTGTACAAGACATTGGTAAGACCACACTTGGAATACTGTGTACAGTTCTGATCATCCTATTATAGAAGGGATATTATTAAACTAGAAAGAATGCAGAAACAATTTACTAGGATGCTACTGGGACTTGATGCTTTGAGTTATAAGGAGAGATTGGATAGACTGGGATTTCTTTCTCTGGAATGTAGGAGGCTTAGGCATGATTTCATTGAGTTCTATAAAATAATGAGGGGCATAAATCAGCTAGATAGTCAATATCTTTTCCCAAAGGTAGGGAAGTTTAAAACTAGAGGGCACAGGTTTAAGGTGAGAGGGGAGAGATACAAAAGTGGGGCAATTTTTTCACACAGGGTGATGAGTGTTTGGAACAAGATGCCAGAAGTAATAGTAGAGATGGATACAATGCTGTCTTTTAAAAAGCATTTAGTCAGTTACATGGGTAAGATGGTTCTAGAGAGATATGGGTCAAATGCAGGCAATTGAGACTAGCTTTGGGGTTAATAAAAGGGGCAGCATGGACAAATTGGGCCAAACGGCCTGTTTCCATGCTGTAGACTTCTATGGCTCTACAGAGGGACACAAGTTAAAAGTGAGGGGTGGGAGGTTTGGATGGATTTGAGAAAAAACATTTTTTACTCAAGAGGGTGGTGATGATCTGGAGTAAACCATCCGAGACAATGGTGGAAGAGGATGCCTCACATCCTTTAAAACGTACGTGGATGAGTACTTACTATGCCATAACATCCAAGGCTATGGCCAAGGGCTAGCAAGTGGGATTTGGTGGGCAGATCAGGGCCTTTCATCCATCAATGCAGACTCAATGGGCCGAAGGGCCTGACTTCTATGGTTCTGTGATTCTGTGAAATAAGAACAGAAAGGTGACACATTGATTACTGCCTTATCGTTACAAGCAAAGTACTATTCAAATAGAGGTGAAAGGTTAAGAACACAAGTCTTTAAAGGAGATTACAGAACTGCAGAGAGACTATGGGGCACCTAAAGTTGACAAGCTAGGGAACCCCACCAGTGAAAATAGGAGTCCTCAGAAGGAGTCACTGACTAATCAGAAATTAGGTCCTGCAGAGTGGAGGGCCACCTTTAAAGGTATTCATGCCAAACTAAATTTGCAACCTGAAAAGATGATGGTACATCTTCCATTCAACCTGAACTGTCCCTGTTAGTCTATGGCGGATGTTTCAATCCATCTCTGTATGGTTTGGCAATGTCTTTTAACATTTAACATGCATTTGTAATGTCTATGGTTGTGACAGAATATCTAGTGCATCATGTTCTGGTGCAGTCATCTACCCAATTCCCAGTAACACTGATGAAGCTCTGATGAAGGGTTATCCAGACCCAAACGTTGGCTCTAGTCTCTCTCCACAGATGCTGTCAGATCTGCTGAGATTTTCCAGCATTTTCTGTTTTTGTTTCAATAACACAATTTGCTGGGAGGGCCAAGACATTGGAGTAAACAAAATAAAACAAATTCAAGAGGAACATTATGAAGGCCCTCTATTAGTCACATTAACCTAGATATTGCATATCCTGTATTCTAGAAGCTGAAATGGGCTCTCTTAGGATCTTGCAACTTTTGAAGATTGATGATCTTAATCATCAGCCAAGGCAGAATGACTTCCTAGGCTGACATTACACCCCGCTCCCCCCCCCCCCCAAAAAAATCCTATTTCTTAAGTGTGATTACCAAATGTCCTTTTCTGATTCTTTTCCATCTGAGTTCCCCCTGTCATGTATGAGATTCAAGTCTAGACAGTTTGAATGTGATCTTACAAAGTATACACTCCTCCTGTTCAAACACTCTGACAGACTAAAACTTGACCTGGCTTTCTAATGGAACTTGCTATCGTTCACCAAGATCTGATAATGCAGGTGACAGAGTTATCAACATCACTTGCTGTTTCTTGATTGGCTAGTATATGATCCTTCGAGGTGTAGTGACAGTATTGATGTGAATGAAGACCCCTGGGTTAAGGAAGTTATATCTCGGTGCCAGATTTGCAACCTATTGAAGTTGGAAAATAGCCTGTTCAAAACTCTGAACTCTTGTGTTCAGGACTACAGTCAGTAAGCGGGGAAGTGAAAGGACAAACTTAATCGCTGAGTCAGGAATCCTGCTGACATAGTGGACTTCATTCATACTGCTAATGATCTCAGCAGCCAGGGAGAGAGGACAAAATAACCACTTGAGTCCATGCTATTGATTGCTACACAGAGAGGGCACAGCAGGGTTCGCTTCTGATGATCCTTCTAGTCAAAGAGCCTGGCAGGACTCGTGTCAAAGTTTGCATATAAATGACGGCTGAGTTATCAACAGTGAGCTAGTGTGAATTTGAATGAAGAGGATACCTTGTTTACTGAAGGACATTTAGCACTGTGATACACATGACTGCATCACAAAGGTACAGTGAATAAGCCACATGCTGGTGTTTAACCGAGAGCTCCATGTTTACACTGGGAACATGAGCTGAAGAAGCATCTTAATGTTCCATATCAATTGAAGGTTCCTGTATTAAGTGTCAGTGCTGAGGCTTCATATGCTAATACTCCTCCTATTTTTCAGAGCTGGAGACCAGCTATTCCCTTCATGAATGATTTTGAAGGTAGAATCAATCCATCTCCTATAGCCAGAACCAGTTTTTGTAAAACATTCATGTTTGTAATTTATAGTTGCCTCCATTCAAAACTCCTTGATGATGTGAAGCCTGGGGATTGCATTTATTACTGCTTCTAAAACAACAGTGTCATGTGAATTAAATTCACTGTATTATTCTAACCAGCTTTGCATCTGCTTGTCTGTCAGAGCTGATGTTTTCATTGCGGGATTGAGTGATGTAATCTGCTCGATTGAAGGACATATTTCTTCTTTTTTTATTCCATTATACCGAAGTCTTAGGCCTCCCAGTTCCAAAGGACTTGTGTATCTCATTGCACAGATCTAGCCAATATGATTGAACACACTTTCTTGCCATTTGTTGCAATTTTCTGTTGGCCACTCTGACATTAGTAATGTCTCTGGAGAGGGATTCATTCCATGCTGGAGATATGTTCTGCATTTTGCTTCAATAACTGGAGCCATTTCCTCAGAGTGTGCTGTAAACCAATCTTTATCTCCTGTCGTCTTTTCACCACAAGCTAAGATTGCAGCTGTACAGATATTTGTTCCGAGCGCATTCCATGTTGCATCCATATTCAGGAGAGATGGAATCAATAACATAGCTTCTTTTAAACTGCAGTAAATTGGAGGCAACCTTTTTGTTTGTTTAATAAATGGGCAACAATTTTATTTGGTACAGTGACATTTTATTAGTGAGAGCCATTCTGAGATGGTCTTTCTATCTCAGTGCAGGGCTTAATTCTCAGACAAACTGTACTCAAACTCAGGTTTCGACTTAACACTTGTTATTAATACCACATCTGAACAGTAGACTGTGGAGTAGACACATTGCTGTCATGATTTCAACCTCTTTTTCCGACTCCCGAGAGTCTAATAACGGACTGACTAGTGCCAGTGATAAATCATCATTTACATCTTAAGTTGGCTTTTTAAAATTCATTTGAGGGACATGGGTGTTCCTAGATGGCCAGCATTTATTGACCATTCCCAGTTGCCCTTGAAATTGAATGGCTTGCTAAGCCATTTCAGAAGGCAGTTGAGAGTCAACTACATTGCTGTGGATCTGGAATCACATGTAGGCCAGACAAGGTAAGGATAGTAGATTCCCTTCCCTAAAGGACATTAGTGAACCATATGGGCTTTTCCAACAATTGACAATGGTTTCATGGACATCAGTAGATTCTAAATTCCAGATGTTTTATTGAATTCGAATTCTACCACCTGCTATGGTGGTATTCAAATCTGGGTCTGCAGAACATTAGCTGGATTAATAACCTCACAGTAATATCTAGGCCATTGCCTCTCTATATTTACCACCTGTTAACCTTTATACCATTACAACCTGTCCCAGGATGAGGTTCCCCGAATTTGTTCTGATCCTGGATAAGATAGCCCCAGATTGTTGTGCTGGGGAGGGATGAACTACCTTGCCCTTTTTTTTATTCAATCCCCTTGGTTGGCTGCAACAAGGTTAATTCTAAAAGGATCCCATCCTTCTTGAATACCTTTTCCCAACCATATGTACTTAAAGGAGCCAATTTAACCAGGTTTTCTTGAGTTGGAGAGTAAGTTTATTATTAAGACATGAGAAGGAAATAATAAAGTTCAACATGGATAAACACAGATTAGAAGTGAGAAGTGAATCCAACAATAATACAGATACATAAATCATTAGGCTTGCCTGTGAAAAGTAAATGATGAAACATTATGCCTGTTAAGTTGGGTGATTCTGGTAGTGCTGATTTTGGTGGTTAGTTTGGTGATTCTTGATTCTGCAGCTTGGCTGAAAGGAGCTTCCTGTTTCCTCTCCAGGGTGACTTGTGATTTGCTTTCAGCAATCAGAGAGCCCAGAGAGACTCAGGTGCAGAAATTCTTGTGGATGTTCTTCAGCTAAAATCTTCAGAGTACACACTAGCACAGTAGAATCAAATGAACACACAGGGACCAGGGTTACAGGTGGTGTTTAACCCAATTTTCTGTGTATTCCTGGAAAGGAAAACAAACCCATGTATTTCATCCAGAACTGTTTTCTTTCAACTCAAAACATGTCCACAGTTTGAGATATGGTTTCTGCCGAGATATTAATCAGCCTCCTTTATCTTTAAAGGAGATTACAGTTCTGATTTTGCATTGCATCCCTTCTTTTGACAAGTCTCTGTCTTAAAAAGGTGCAGTATTTTTTTCTCTCTGAACTAGTTGGTCAAGTATAATCCACATAGGAATTCCAGCAAGTGGCTACTTTACAATCTTAACCAGATTTTGTTTATATGCCCTTTCTTTAAAAAATCCGTACGGAATTCTCTCAAACCAATTCTAAGTGTTTAAGTCATATGGAGATTAGAGTAATTTACATTTGCTTTTTTAGTAAGAGTGCAGAAAAGAATCTTCCACACTTTGTGCACTCCAGAGGTCACTAGTGTGTATATCATTATAAATCTGTGGGTGGGCCCTATTCCAACCCAAGAGGCCAGTAGCATAATACTGAGTGGGCCATTGCGCCTGCGCCAATCCATCAGTACAGAGATCAATGCATGCGTAGTGGCCTCACACTGCCGGCCTCCTAATCACTGCCCAACTCCATGATACTTGCAACTCTGGCTTTCTGCGCGAACTCCACCCTACCCTACCCCCCCCCCCCCCCCCCCTACACCATAGCCCGATCGTTACCCCCCCAACAATTCCCAGGCCAGTTCCGAAATCTCCCTCCTGGCCTGCCTTAAACTTCAGTGCCCACCTCCCCTGATATCTATCCCCCCCTGGAGTACCGACCTGCAGTGCTGACACTGCCCCCATAACTTTAAACACCTGAGTAGGATGACTATCTCCCCCCCCCCCCCCCCCACCCCCAACTCTCCAGCCCACCCCAATCGCTGGCTTCCCTCCTTCCCCCACTAATCCTGACTGCAGAGTGGCAGCGAGACCCCAACCTCCACATGGGCCCACAAATAGGATTTAAATAATATTCAAATGACTATTTAAGTAACTTCAAATTACGGTGGGAATGCACGCGCAAACAATGCAAATCGGCTGATGCGAGAATCACCTAACGCATTGTCCTAAAAAATTAGCACAATGGGATGGGAGAATTGTAGCACACATGCACTACATAAAAGTTTGATATTTGTATCAATAATGTAGGGCTACGATCACCATTATCATGACTTCAAGTGCTCTGTCCTACTTTTTAACAAGAAAATGAAACTATTTACATTGTATTTCTATAATTCCCTTTGTATAACCAAAGGTTCTACTTGCCTCCAACATCCTATCTTTTTCTCCCTGTGTCAAAGTGCTGGGGGATTCAATCTCCCTCAGTATTCTTGGTTCACAGGGGAGACATCTTGGAGACATAAGCATTTTCTTCTGTGTCTGGTAGGACATAACCATTAGCGGACTAGCTCAATAATTTATCAGCGTAGCTGTCAGCATAACCAGGAAGCTCAGTGTTGTTTGCAGGGTGACTGAATGGTGAGGACAATGAAAATTTTGCAATAAAAGACCTATTCAGAAGAGAAGGCTGAAGAGGATTCATCTGGAACTAAAAGAGAAGGACTCAGGGCACTCAGAGGAGGTTGCTGCTCCCTTGAAGGACTCTGGGAAGAAGCTTCAGAGGAGGAATGATCTTCAACACTAGGGAAGATTGTCAAACTGCAGCATCCACTGTTGCATCAGTGAATGGAAAGGCACTGATGATCTAAAATTTCAATAAGCTTAGATGACAGGTAAAAAGACAACCAACCAGCTTCCTGTTAGATTGTCAGCAAAAGAAGGAGAAACGATTTGCCAACGATTTTCTGAGAAAACCATATAGTTTCAGGTGGAGGTAAGAGAGTTTCACTTCCCTTTGTGTGAGACTGCTCTAATATGGGAAATGGGAAGAATTGCTGGCAATATGGAGACAAGACAGCCTCATTTTCTGTAGTGAGAGGAATTTCTTGCAAAAATTGCCATACAAAATTCTGCAACTTCGGAAGTGCTAAAGATTCTGCCACAACCTTTATCCTCTGCCATGTTATAATATGATATGATATTTATGATTATTTGCTGTAGATGACACAAGGCACCAATCACTCAAGGGGATATGTAAACACATTGTGGGTTCATTGTGAAGCACATGGAACAGTTTTACAGAGGTATAAAGCTTGAAAGCACCAGAGCTGTGTGTGTTCTGCCCAAAGCAAAAACTCTAAGACTGGATCACCTTGGGATCATAAAATTGCAATGTTGATGCTTCATTATTTCAAAGAGGTAGGGAGTGGTCTTCATGCCACAGGAAAGCTACATCCTTTCTCAACAACTCCCTTAACAACGAAGGAATTGATCTGCTACACCTTGAAGTCACATTTCAGACTGTTAGACATCAACTCTCTGTTGCGTGCCATAAGCATCAATAAATGCAGATTGTGTTCATGTTCTTGTTTTGTTCTCCTCACCACAGCAAAGTCATCTGTAATACAAGTGCATTTTGGTACAGTGCATGTAAAGTGGTCCACATCAACTGGAAGAAATTTTGCTAACATAAATCCTAAAAGGCAGTAATTGAAGACAGTATTAAGTGAATGGGGCAAAAAATATAGTAAGGTTTTGAGACTTCTCCATTAGGCATACTGACCAGTAACAATGTTTGGCAAGAAGAACTTTGTGATTGCAAATCTCAGATTTAATTCTTCCTGTCACTTTCCATTTCAACACACCACCCTACTCTCCTATCCACAAGTCCATCCTTGGCCTGTTGCAATGCTCCAGTGAAACCCAACACAAACTGGAGGAACAGCTTCTCACCTTCTGATTAAGCACTTTACAGCCTTCTGGACTTAACACTGAGTTCAACAACTTCAGAGCATGAACTGTGCCCTCCACCTTCATCCCATTTCCATTAATTTATTGCATTCATTTTTTTCAACTATTTTTTCATCTATTTTCATCTATTTCAAATTTTCTATCACCCCTTCACATTCTGCCCTTGGAACCATCTGTTATTGTCTCAGATTGTCTTTTGACATTCTGTTTACCTTTGTTGTGCCATTTACACCACCAGAAACACCATTTTGATGACTGGATACATGTCATCAAGGCTGGTTGGATCACTAGGAGCATTCTCAGGGTTAACAATGCTTTAGATGCAAGATTGCTTTTGATTATTTTATTATTGTCTCAGCATATAGTGAAAAGTATTTTTTTTTGCACACTATACAATGAAGCATACTGTACATAGAGAAGGGAAGGGGGCAGAATGCAATGTTACAGTCATAGATAGGCAAAAAAAAATCAACTTACTATTAGGTAGGTCCATTCAAAAGTCTGCTGGCAGGAGGGAAGAAGCTGTTCTTGAATCGGTTGGTAACTGATCTCAAACTTTTGTTTCTTTTTCCCAATGGGAGAAGGTGAAAGAGAATATGTCTGGGGTGTGTGGGGTTCTTAGTTATGCTGGCTGCTTTTCCCAGGCAGCAGGAAATGTAGACAGAGTCTACAGAGCTGAAATAATCCCTGTCACTTGGTGCAAAATTATGATAAAACTAAACTTTAAAGATATCCCTTTCGCTATACCACTGGATTTCCCGGATCACTGGGAGAAATGCCTTGGACTATCCCTTGAAGACTTGGGTTTTTTAAATGCTACACAAGCACAGGTTTAAGTTTAAAGTCACCCCCATGGATTTCTCCTCTTTGGTAATCAAGGTTCTGGACAGCACTATTCCCCAAAAGGTTCTAGTTTTGTTAACGTTAAAACTTACCGTGTGCAATCCCCACCCTTTTCAATAACCTCAGCCAATGTTTCAGGAAAAGTGCAAACTGCTGCCTCATCAGCACTGGCAGCTTCACTGGAGATATTGATGTTCTGCAAATTGGCCCTGCCTTTAAAATGCATAAATCACTCCTCTACTTTCATTCAATCTCTCCCCTTTTGTTTCTTCAGATCATCAGGAAGACGCATTTCCTTTTCCTGAATTATGCCAAAACTCACAGGCGCACAGAGTTGATTTTGATTCTCCAGCCAAACGACTAACAATTTCTCAACAGGAGAAGTGAGTCCAATACGAGGTTTAGATATCATAGTTGGTTGCTTCAGGGCCAAACCCTTAGCAAGTTCCTGAATTATTAGTTTGTCTTTCAAGCAATATCCAAAACTCTATCTATTTCAGTGTGTGTTGCACCCTTTTCAGATCTCTTAAATATTTCCATTTTTGTTTCCATAGCAATTGTTTCTCAGAAGAAGCATCACTTGCTTTCCTGCCATTATTATGGGCAAAGAAACTCTGAATTTTAAGAAAGCGTTTGAAAAAAACGAAGGCATCAAGTACAGTAAAAATATGCCAGGACAGCACCGAATGTCAATCTGCATGTATGGACATCCCTGAGATTGTGAAAGTGAAACCAGTGAAGGAAATTCAAAACAAGGAGTCAATTTCTAAATGTTGTATTTTGCTTGTCATAAATTGCACATTATAAAGTTGAGGACTGCCTATGCTCTCATTGATGCATCCTTCTTTATGCCACATGAGATTGAGTTATATCAATCTGTGCACTCATATTCTCTCCTAATGATTCCATCTTTCTTCATTTTGTCTCATTTGAACATCAATTTATCCTGTATATGGATGTTGTACTTATCTGGTGGACTAATTGATGGATTTGCATTCTCCTGCAAGTATAATGTTTCAGCTCCCTTGAAACTGCCAATTTCGTCAAAATATTCTCGATGTTTTAATGGTAGTTGTGGACTGAGTTAATAAGAGTAATTTCAGAAGTTGATCTGCCTTGTGATTTCTGACTGATTACATGGATTGCTACTAATGTGAGGTTGCAACATACATTGAGATTGCAACTGCTGGACTTTTAGCTTCTATCTTGTAGAATATCTGTGATGCTCAGGAGGACTAATTATACTTATATTTCAGGCCTATGTATTCTGCATTCTGGAATTAGTGCACCATTGTACATTATTTCACAGCAGTAGGTTTTACCATGACTTTCCACAGCTGTGGATGTATACCTTTTAGAATTTGCAAAAGTAATATATTTTCACTTGCCCATGTTGTTCTTGGCTAATGACGAATATTTAATGCCAACTTTCTTAAGGCAGATCATTTTCAAACAAAGAACAAAGAAAATTTCAGCACAGAAATAGACCTTTTGGCCCTCCAAGCCTGCATTGATCATATTCCTGACTGAACTAAAACCCCCTACCCTTCCAGGACCATATCTCTCTATTCCCATCCTATTCATATATTTGTCAAGATGCCCTTTAAAAGTCACTATTGTATCTGCTTCCACTACCTTCCCCAGCAGCAAGTTCGAGGCATCCACTACCTTCTGTGTAAAATAACTTTAATCTTCACAAACACTTCAGATGGTGTGACACCCTTGATGTTTTTCATCGGATTGATGGAATGAAACATGTATTCACTGCTCTCCATCTCCTTGTGCACATTATCCTCACTTTCTGATTTGGCAATCAGCATATGTAGCTGTTTCTGACGGGATACCGGATGGTCATTTTTATTGATTGAAAGGATCCATTGTTTAAGGTCAGTTTGGATTCGTGTACAGCTCTCTGTAGCTGTTTCAGTCTTCGCTCTAATGCACTGCTGCTGCCTATGGCCTTTTCTGCCTCATGCTTTGTGAAATTGTTGAACAGCTGGGCTTTACCTTGGTGTGTGCAGACGGCTACAACTTCCACATGTCTTTCTAAGTTTGGATGTTTCACTGATTGCATCAACAATTGAGATTGCACTTAGGCCCTGTAAGCACTATCTGCCTGTGATGATTGTTTTATACTCTCCTTGAATAGCTATACATTTTGGGCTTGTCGAGCACTTCCTTCTGGAATGCTTTCATTGGAGTAGATGTCATTGCCAACACAACATTTCTGTGTGCCAGCTCAGCATTTGAAAAAACACAGCATGTACAGTTTTCTCTGCATCTGGTGAAATGGTCTATAGATTGTGTAGACTGCTGTCAAAAAGAGATTAACTTTAATTGATGAATGTGGAAGTTTAACTTGATTTTGAACTAGTCTTCCAGTGTAGTTCATATCAGTTCACAATCCTTTTGCTCTCTTTCTGTTAATCCCAACATGTTCATTCACAATCGCTAGATGAATTTTTATGGCTTGTTTGTCTGGTTCAGACACACCTGAATCAACAAATCATAGCTCTGTACACAGTTTAAACATTCTGAATTTGGATTGTAGGTCAGCTGCATCCTAGCTTAAACTGGGGAAAATTGTGTTCATGCTGACAGTATCTCTTTGACCTTTTTCTGTCGTATCTGGGAAATTTGTTCCTTTGGCCATTTTAGCATGTTTTCCTGAAGCTCAGCCCATGAAGACAAGCTGTGGGGAGAGTGCGCCATGGAGTAATGGAGTCATTGCTTTTCATTCCATTTATTAAGTCCAAAATCACCAGTTATGATCACAACCTTCTTTGGCCTGATTTTTATGACTTTTTTGTTTGCCTAGTATCAATCTGATCCACACTGGTCACTGACTTTTCCTAGCTGAATTAATCTAGTGCTGATCTTAATGCACAGTCCCATTCATTGAACTGTGTGCTGCAATCTCACCATCTGTCTGTTTACCAGCTCTTTTATTTGAGCAACATCTCAGAGCTATGTCCCCAAAGCTTTCCTTTACATGTTGCCACATTTTTAACACCTTTTGATGCTGTGACTTTGTTACAGTAAGACCAAAATATTAAACATCATGATCTAAGACTGTTCACCATGTTGTACCTGTACTCAAGCTTTCTGCCACCTGTCTTACCATCACCAATCATCATGTGGTATTATAATGAAACAATATCATGGACTTATTGTCTGTAAAAAACACAAGTCACCAATTACTCATAAGTAAGCATACTGTGGGTTTATTTATTAAGATAAGGCAAAGGAGAACAGTTATACATGGGTCTAAATCTTGAAGGCATTGGAACTGTGTGCTATGTTCTGCCCATAGTAAAAGTGAAACTCAGACTGAATCACATGGCACTTTTCCCTTCCAGTGATATCATGCAATAATAGCAAATTCCAACAATCTCCAGCTCTGAGGAGAAGAAGACTTTTGGCTGGGCCTGATGTATGGGTGACAATTGTCTTTCACCCTAGGAAGGTAACAACTCTCTATCAGTGAGGTCCTATATGAACTTGAATTCAGGCAAAGCATTCTCCACAAAAGACTTTTCAGGAACAAAAGATACTGTTGCAATACAGAACCAGTGAAACTATAAAGACACAGTTAATTTTTCTAAAGAATTCATTAGGTGCATCAACAATGGGAAAGATGAGTCATTCTCAAGGACTTCAACCTCCCAGAGATCACTTAGTACTGTGAGGATTTCTTCTTCACAAACGGGTACATGAATAAGGAGGGAATAGAGGGATATGAATCGAGTAAGGGACAGAAGGCTTTTTTTAAGTTTATTTAGGGCATCATAATCAGCACAGGCCTGTTCCTGTGATATACTTTTCTTTGTTTGCTGTTCTCGTTAGTCTCTAGGTGGTGCCGATTCAGCTCCAGCAGCTCTTCCTGGGAGTTGTCACCTTCACCTTTGTCACAATGAACTGAGATATTCAGAACTTCAATCTTTGCCCTGGTATCCCTGTGAAAAAAGGAACTAACTGCCCAATGTAAAAACCTGCTCAGCTTCTGAAAGCTGAACTTCCACTGCTTCTAAATAAAAAGTTGAAGATTGTTGCATTTTTAAAGCAGTGACCTATTCAAACGATGAGCATCATCCACTCCCAGTAGTCTACATTAAGTTATTTGGCAGGGTGAGCATTTTCTAGACTTCCTATTTCTTAGAAAAAATGGCCAGGATTCTTCCAAAATAATTGTGGGTTCCCAATGTGGGGGAAAATGGGAATAAATCCCACTGGTTTTCTTTCAGTGTGATTTCGAAAACGAATCTCCAATTCTTTGTGTATCACAGAGTGCCCGAGCAGAATTCATTCTGGAAATCAGAGAGACATATAAGATTATGAAAGGAACAGATTAGATCAAAGCAGGGAAGTTGTTTCCATTGGCAGGTGAAACTATAACTAAGGGACATACCTTCAAAATAAGGGGAAGCAGATTTAGGACTGAGTTGAGGAGGAATGTCTTCACACAAAGGGTTGTGGATCTGTGGAATTCCCTGCCCAGTGAAGCAGTTGAGGCTACCTCATTGAATGTTTTTGTGGAAAGGATAGATAAATTTTTGAATTAAGGGTTATGGTGAGCAAGTGGATAAGTGGATCTGAGTCCACGAAAAGATCAGCCATGACCTTATTGAATGGCGGGACAAACTCGAGGGGTCAGGTGGTCTACTCCTGCTCCTAGTTCTTATGTTTTTATAATTGATGCATTTGATTCCCCAAAGCATTCCAAGTTTATTTATTGCTCTTCTGATAGCTGAATTTTGCCTTGGGCTAACAAAGGCATCAAAAACTTTAATAATGGAATGAAAATTTGTGATGGAATTGCATACACGCTGCATTGAAGGAACATTATCCACTATAGGACATACTGCATAATGAAAACACTGATAATGCTGAAAAATTTTGGTCCTGGAGATGTGTGGAGGTCCAGCAAGAAACCCACAAAATGGCCCCTGCTGATGTCTCCTGGCCCTACTGGCTTGTGCTACTAAGCAGCACAGCGGACTGGGAGAATTGCCCCCAATATGAAGCCTTGGTTCCTTTTCAAGAAGACCTGACGTTACTTGGCACTAGGGAAAATGACGTGTCTATATCTAACACTACAGGTCACTTTGGAGGTCCTTGAGGTAGCTAATGAGTGGGGTGAAAGCAGGGACTGTTCCCCAGGAACAGTTAACATTACCTGTCTCCAGTGTACCTCCATCTACTGCCAAAACCCCTCAAGTTCCTTTCGAAGATTCTTCACTTTGTGGTTCCTTCGATTATATCAATGTTTATTTCGCATTGCTATCTCCATCACTGTTGCCATGTTCTGAGATTGAGTCCTTCAGTCTATAGGCACACTCAGTCTCTGTTCTTGAGAGTTTAATGCGTGACTGACTAGTGTTAGTGGCACATCATCATATTGTCACACATTAACATATCCCATCTGTTAAGCTTACATGCAACAAAAGACGTATTTGACAGTAATGTGTGATCTAGGTTGCAAGCTGCCCTGTGAAAATGAGTATGAAAACATATTGTAGATGCTTTCTGCAGATGATAATTAAATCTCGTTAGTGTCAGAGATCAGATCTGGGCTGTCACTGTGAAACCTTCCGGCGGTAAGGTCTTTGGAGTGAGTGTTGTAATGCACATTAAGTAGAAACTGCCTATAGTTTTTGTCCATTACTGATAACTTTCCCAATTCAGTAGTGTCCAATGCGTGGAAGCCAGATTTCAAGTAATAGGAAATGAACCTTTAGCAGCAAGATCTGGGTGAACTAAATGAGCTTTATGAGCACACTGCTGTATCTCAATGAGTGCTGGACTATTTACACCAAGCACGAGAAAAAACTCTGCACACACATACTCTTAGCCATAGTCTAAGTATCAAGTGGGAGACAATGCCCTCAATGCCAAAGACCTTCACACTAACCACATCCTGTCCATGCACTGCTTATCCATGGATTATTAGACTGTCCATGAGCTGCCATTGAGCTGCCCACCCCTGGCCCATACACTGACCACCTGCTTTCCACCCATGGCCTACAAACTGACCACGAGCTCTTCACCCATGATACACACTGACCACAAACTACCCACACATGACCTACACACTGACCACCTGCTGCACACACACTGATCACTCACTGCCCACTCACTTCCTACACGTTGCCCACTCACCGCCCACACACTGCCTGCTTACTGCCCACACACTGCCCACACACTGCCCACTCACTGCCCACTCATTTCCCATATACTGCCCACTCACTGCCCACTCACTGCCCACTCATTGCCCATATACTGCCCACACACTGCCCACACACTGCCCACACACTGCCCACTCACTGCCCACTCATTTCCCATATACTGCCCACTCACTGCCCACTCACTGCCCACTCATTGCCCATATACTGCCCACACACTGCCCACACACTGCCCACACACTGCCCACTCACTGCCCACTCACTGCCTACACATGCCCACTCACTGCTCACACACTGCCCACTCACTGCCCAGCTACACATGCACTGAACTGGAGTTAAAACTGGGGCAATCTGTTTTAAACAAGTCTGAATCATCAGTTTCATTGAATCACAATTTTAAACAAGAAGTATTTGAACCGCACTGCAAAATCTTTGAGATTTATGCAGCCTATTGAACAGATTAGCTGCTTGAATTATTTATCCATACTGCAGGATGGGGCTATCAATACGAGAGTCACAATACTCTGTGGTATAATGTGCAGAGCCAACAAGCCTCCCGGCTGCTTTTTGTACTCAGTTTGGTTTAGGCAGCAGAGAGTGTGGAAAACAATAGTGCCACAGGGGCACAGGAGACTGGTGCAGTGCCTGAGCCTGACATTTGATACAGATGAGTAATGTGAAGTGAGTTTGTGCATATATTATTATGACAGATATATTATGTAGCTGCTCTGGAGTCAAGTGCCTCCTGCACTGCCTGCTTTATTACATTAACATAGCAACTGATTGGCATCACATAGCCAATATACTCCTTTAGGAATTACTCACACACAGCACTATAAGAAACAAAAGACGTGACTGAGTTCCCCTGAACACTGACATGATTTCTGGTGTACTTTTTCTAAACAGGTAGACACAATTAAAAAATCTACCTCTGAACGGCTGCTCCAAATTATTTTTTCAACCCCCCCCCCCCCTCCCCATTCTCCCTCACCCCCACATCCAATCCCACTTCTTTCCCTAATATGCCAACTTTTCTGGTGTAGTGGGTTCCCTCTGGTACTCCACACCAGCATCCCTTGTGAGCCTTCAGCAAGTCTCATCAGCTGTTTGACTGTGAGGGACAGTGTGGCTGGTTTGGTGCTGTCCTCGCTTCAACGATAACACTCTCGGGAAAGCACGACAGCAAAAACAGTGGAACCCCAGTTAACATTCTTCTTCCTGATCCTCATGGGCTGGAATTAAACGCTGCAATCTGTTCCCCGCCCCAGGTGAAATCAACTAACTCACCCCAGACTGAGAATCCAACCTCCCAGACGCAAAAACAAAAAAAACTGGAAAATCTCAGCAGGTCTGACAGCGTCCGTGCTGAGAATAAAGCCAATGTTTTGAGTCAGGATGAGTTTGTTTCAGATTCCAGCATTTGTAGTATTTTGGGATCTCCCAGGTCTGATTCACTTCCACAGTGAGCACTGTGTGAACCCCAGGTGTGACTGTTCGATAATGTCCTGCAAAATTAGAAATGATTCATTCTTGTTGGATATATTAATGGACAGAGAATTGATGTACTCATAGAAATGCTAAGTATTTACAGCACACAAACAGCAAACCCAGCCTAACTGGTCCATGCTGGTGTGAATCATAGAATCCCTACAGTACAGAAGGAGGCCATTCATCATGTCTGTACCGACCATAATCCCACCCAGACTCTATCCCTATAACCACATTCAATTACCCTAGCTAATGCCATTGACACTAAGGAGCAATTTAACATGACCAATCCACCTAACCTGCAGATCTTTGGACTATGGGAAGAAACTGGAGCATCCATAGGAAACCCACACAGACACAGGGACAACATACAAATTTCAGACAGGCTGGAATCGAACCCAGGTCCCTGGTGCTATGAGTCAGCAGTGCTAGCCACTGTGCCGTGCCTCCTCACTCCCTGCTTCATCAAACTCTATGTACATATCCTTCTAACCTGTGGACTATTACAATATCCAAAACTTTATCTCATTTATTGTGAGTATTTAACACCTCCATTGCAATAAGGGACAGAACAAGGTTTTATGAATGCATTCAATGTTTGTTCATTGATATCTGTAACAGTAATCTGCAAATCCTCTTGCCTGCCTGGCATTCTCGACAGCATGCATAAATCCACAGACACAATGATGACATACAGCCTGACTCTGGGGACTGTTGACAGTTTCACTTTATGCAAAGCCACATAAGACATTTGAAGGCCAATTTTAACCCTCCAACAGGAAAAAAGGACAGGCTGAGCAGATAGAATGGCCACAGACATTCGGCAACCTTCATGTCAGGGGATTAGTAAGGTAATTTTTTGGGGTTATGGGAATAGGGTCTGGGTGGGATTGTGGCGAGTGCAGACTCGATGGGCCAAATGGTCTCTTTTTGCACTGCAGGGATTCTATGATTCTATGATCCCTGCTGCATTCCTCTGTCATTTTAGCCTCTGTCTCAGGGCAGGTAAATCAGGCTCTGATGCAATCATCAGAATGTCCAACTAATTTTAATCTGAGGCTTGGGTAGGGCAAGAGGAACCTCGGCCATAATCCCTAACTGCCCTCTGTTCATTGATATCCTCACTGGAGTCATTCTGTGACCCAAAATTCCTGACTCACCCATTGGCTGGTAACGCTGTCCACTGCAATCAGCTACACAGCAGAAATCACAGAGTTAACATCTCCTGACCAGTTCTCACACTGCAGAGGACTGGATGGGTTTGCTCCTTCCTCCCTCCCCCAGAAAATAAACTCAACCCTTCACTTCATTTCTTAGCAGACCATTACAAGTGCACTGTTCAAAGTGCCCTCACTGACCTATCTTAAACACATTTAGAACATAGAACATAGAACATAGAACATAGAACAATACAGCACAGAACAGGCCCTTCGGCCTTCGATGTTGTGCCGACCAAAATAAAAAGCAATGCCCCTCCAAACTAAACCATTCCCTTCTCTTCCATATACTTATCAACTAACCTCTTAAACGCCACCAAACTTGGCGCATCTACAACAGCTGCAGGCAGGGCATTCCACTCCCTAATCACTCTTTGAGTAAAGAACCTACCTCTGATATCCGTCCTATAACTCATACCCCTTAATTTAAAGCTGTGTCCCCTCGTGCTAGCTTTCTCCATCCTAGGAAAAAGGCTATCACTGTCCACCCTATCTAAACCTCTAATCATCTTATATGTTTCGATTAGGTCCCCTCTTAGCCGCCTCCTTTCTAACGAAAACAACCTCAAATCCCTCAGCCTCTCTTCATAAGACCTGCCCTCCATACCAGGCAACATCCTGGTAAACCTCCTCTGTACCCTCTCCAATGCCTCCACATCTTTCTTATAATGTGGCGACCAGAACTGCACACAATACTCCAAGTGCGGCCGCACTAGAGTTTTGTACAGCTGCAACATGATGCTGCGGCTCCTAAATTCAATCCCCGAATTTACCCGAATTTACTTTGAAAGGGCCATAATTTCTTTGTAACTTTTTTCATCAATTGTTGTCCCAGCAAATGACGGAGATATTTATTGTATGTCAGAGGAATTCTTGAGGGATCCTCTTTTGCTGGTGTGCTTGACCATGCTAAATGAGAAGCTAGTAAGAGCGAATCTGAAACAGTCCCTATTGCCCTTCTCTGGATTTAAAGGCTGGAGGGGGCCACATGAATAGGAATCTACTTTTCCTCGCTCATCTAATTTTTGGAGTGTATGAAAATTTGGGACAGAAACCAGATACATTCTAGAAATGGGTGAGTGCTTCTTCTTCCCATTCCTCATGACATTGAGAAGCCTCTTTGAGAATCATTCCTATCCTGACCTATTGCAAACAGTCCTGTCCATTCGGTTCCCGTTGTCCTGATGGAATCTTGTTTCCAGTGATCCTGTTATAGAGGCCAAAGGGAATCAACTCATCTCAGTGTAGCACTGTAAATGAGGGTGCTTGCCACCTGTATCCCCAGCAGTTGAGATAAGATTAACAGGTTAAAGAGCAAGAATACACCTCCCTGTTGCACTTCCAATACCCTATAGAGGAAATTTCAGGTAAGGAATCTGAGGCAAACATGTTCAACATTGATTTGATAATATCATACTGTGTAATTTCTCACTCCTCCCCAACCGTATCTCTCTAATCTCCTTCTGCCCTGCAATTCTTTGAAAACTCTGTGCTGCTTCAATTCCAGCCTCTGAAATATCGGACTTCAATCACTCCATGCCTTCAAGGTCAAAGCTCAAGTATCTCCATGACCTCCCTGTCTCTCCATCTCACTGATCTCCTTTAAGACACTTCTTACAATCTATCTTTATGACCAATGTTTTAGTCGACTATCTCTTCATACAGTTCAATGTGAATATTTGTTTGGTAGCCCTCCAATGAAGTATTTTGGAATATTTACTATTTTCCCACTTGATTGGTACCCTTCCACAAACACTCACTTCCTCCACCAATGAAAATTCACTAAAGTTCCCTTGATACCCACCAATCCTATGACCACAAGTATGAAGAAGAACAAAGACAGCAGACATATGGAAATACCACAACCTGGAAGTACCACTCCAAGCCATACAACATCCTGACTTAGAAATATATTGCTGTTCCTTCATTGTTGTTGGGTCAAAATCCTGGAATACCCTCCATAACAGCACTCTTGGAATACCTACATCTCAGTGATTGCAGTAGTCCAAAAAGGCAGCTCACCACTGCCTTCTGAAGGGCAATTAGGTATGGGCAATAAATGTTGACCTGGCCAGCACCACCCACATCCCACAAAAGTATAAAAAAACTATGGGCAGGATTTTCTGCCCCAAAACTGAAAATTCCTGCCCGAGATCAACAGACCTTTCCATGATCCGCCCCTCGTCCATTCCAATTCCCATGGCAGCCGGAACAGCAAAATTTCCCCTTTTTTTCCCACGGGCTGTCTTTCTGCTTTTAAAGGAATTAACCCCATTGTATTGAAATCAGGTGCTCTCATCTTCTTTGTAATGTGTAAGGCCAGTAATGAAGTGTACTGTCTCTTCCCATTGTTGTCCACACACTGTGCAAAGTCGCTGGATGTACCATTTATAATTTTCCTTTATGGTCCATCGGTCTTGCTTTGTGGTGAATGGGTCCCATAGCAGCTATCTGACAATCATTATTAAAACTTACTTTTCCTGCCAGAAGATTTGATGAAGGTTGATTTGATGAAGGGTTGCTTTTGTTTTGTTGTCAGTATTTTCTCAGGCGACACCACTGTGTCGGGGCATTTTGGTCCACCTCAGAGAGTTATTTTATGCTTGACTGTTTTTTGACCTCTTGCCAATTGCTCTCTGTGTATTTGTAGAAGGTGCTTTAGATATGAAGCAATCAGAAGTTGCAAGGGGAAGAACACTGAATAGGGGGATACAGATATGTGGGTTGAGGGCATATGGGGTGGGGTGGGTATGAGGGGAAAGATTAACAAATGTCTCCCTGATGTTTTTGACATAACTTGTCCTTTTGTTACTGTACAGGGCTTTGTAAAAACCTCATTGCAAAACTTGATCAGCAAACAGCAGTTGGAACAACGGCCAAGAGTAATTCCATTTGCGACACAGTTTTGGATGTGATTAGGATTATATCCATTGGAATAAAATCAGTTTGCTTCAGAAACAGTTCTGCTTATACACCTGTCCTTGCTGAACATGGAAAATGATTAGATACAAATGATTTCTGTCAGATTGAATTTCAGTTCCACTGCATTGTTGTAAGACCATACATACCTCCCAGTTTACAACACTTCACTAGCATCCACTGGGAATGACAGACATTTCATTTATATTATTATCAACTCACATGTCTTGGTGTTAATGGACCAAGAATCAACACCGACAAATTGACCTGACCACAGTCAATCAGCCAGATTCGATAGCTGACATTGAGTGAATCAGTTCTTGGGAAGAGATGACCATTTAATTCAAAAACTATTTAATTCTAATTTTATACAAAAAAAGAAATGCTGGTTACCTCAATGCACACAATTCAGGGGAGGCCATTGATTCCCCCCAGCCTCATCCCAAATACCATACCTGTAAACCCCACATTTATAACAGTTGATTTTCTTTATCTTATCTTATCCCTTCAAGCATTGACCTTGCTGGGTTGGGATGTCTAGTTTTCTTGGGTAGCAGCACAGCGGGATATTGAGCAGGACCCCACCCTGAGCGATGCTAACCCCTCCCAGCAGCTTGTTGAGCTCCTTGCTGGTGCAGACAGCACACTACTGGTAGAGGGAGAGAAACCGGGTGGGGGAATGATATGGGTCTTCTTGTTGCCCTGGGCTGCATTGCTGGCTAACTTGAAGATCTCAGCAGTCAAGTGGCCTGGCAGATGAGGGACTTGGTGCCCACCCATTCTATGTGGTGACCCTTGCACAGCAGCCGGTGATTAAACATGTTGCTATTATTGAAAACTTTCATCAATCTTCAATGAGAAAAATAATAAGACAGGCCTCGCCTGCCACAGGAGGTTTATTGTAGAATGCAAATTTAACCAAGCATTGCTGTCGGTATGTTGTTTACCAGTTCAGCGATCAATACCCCTATTTTGAGATAGGTCAGGTAACCAAATAAACTAAATCAAATAGATTGAGGTTCAGAGTAAAACAGCAGCCCCTAAAGGGGATAAAACTTTTCAGCTCATCCATGCCTGCCACAGGATGATTTACCATCTACCATGGTGAGATTTGGATCCCCAAAGCATTAGTCTAGCTTTGTGGATTCCTAGTTCAGTGATCGTTCTATACCACTAAAACATAGGAGGATTATTTCAGAATTCAAATTCAAATGTAACCATCCACCATGATGTGATTCAGTTCTGGGTCTCCCCTCCCTCCCAAGCATTTGTTTAGGTATGTGAATCACCAGTTCAATGATCTGTACCACTAGGCCATGGTGGGGGTGGGAGAGGGGGGGGGGGGGGGGGGGGGGGGGGGGGGGGGGGGGGGGGGGGGGGGGGGGGGGGGGGGGGGGGGGCAATTCAGACCAGCGAGGTTGATTGGCAGTGGTTAACAATTTTCACCTCATCTGAAGGATACTCCATTTTGTGTGGCTAGTTTAGTTTATAGCTTCTGTGCAAGTACAGCAATCTCACACTGTTTGATACGTATCACTGTTGGGATAAAATGTGAGATTCTGTTTTTGCAAAGCTAATGACAAAAGTTGCTCAACTCGGATTGGAACCTTTGGAGAAAGTTCACTGTTCACCTGACCCTTGTCTGAAATATCCACGGTGATTTTGGAGAGATAATACCGTGTGCTATTAGCCTCGCGATTGCTTTGGCAGGAAAATCGGGCCCAATATTACCACAGCAGGAGATGGAGCTTAGCTTTGAAATGCTAAGTGAAGCATCTGGGTGTCAGTCCATGTAAATGAAATAACGTCTTCATTCTGATGTTCCTATTCTTGCAGACAAGAAGGCATTGTATGTTTGATCATAATGTTATCAGGACAACTCACTGTTAGGCAGGAAATGTTCAGGCACCAAAGATGTTTTGATCAGATCAGTCAGGTTCTGTCTTGGAAGATAGCATAGAAATATAGTCAGGCATTCATTAATTATTTGTGTGGGTGTTGTTCCATTCTGCGTCAAAAATGTCCATTATTAATTGCTTCCCGAAATCAATACTGTCACACTTTATTTGATCAGCAAACCTCGCTGTCAGTCTATGAATGTTAACGTAGATTGTAAATGCCCAACATTAAAGGGACTTATTGGAGAAAAGAAGAACTTTTGCAGAGGTTCAGCTTTGAACCATGGCCAGCGAGGTTGTAGTAACAAAGTGTCACACCGGAGGGATTGGGGATAAAAGTGAAATTTTGCTAATCCTGAATCTGCCTATCTTTCCTTAATTCATTATGAGGAATTTTAAAAAGGTGTAATGAAATCATCATGCAACATTATACCGTCCTGCCATCTAACTGGGCTCAAAATCAGTAATGATAATCAGGCCAGGCCGAGGTATTATACTGCTGCGTCAGATGAAATAGCCTTTGTTTTTGCTTGTTTGTGTATGGTGATACAATGGGATGGATTTTCAGTTCCGGGGAAGGGAACTCAACAGCTGGATCACAGCTAGTTTCGATGTCACGTCACATTAGTGTCAATGATGCAAAAGCAACTTTCAGAGGCAAAAACCCGGAACTGATCTGGAGACACATTTGGCGCCCCTGGTGGAACCTTGAGACGCGGGCTACTCAAAAACTCAAACTCTGGCCACAACAGGCATACTGTTGCCTGGAGGAAGAGCGCAGGAGGGCAGTTGACACCAGTCTCAATGGTCTACACAAATACCTGAATGCTAACTGCTCAAATACTAAAGACAGCTGAAAAGATGGATCTTTGTGTCACCGCTTGTGTAGTTCAATTTGACTATTTCTCTCTTTATTTTTCAGCAGCAATCACAATGAATAATGGCTCTCTGTTGTGCTCCCGGCAGCTGTTCAGTAAGGCACTCATCCCGTTATTAACATTGAAAATTTGATTCTCTCCTTCTCCAGTCTGTTAAAAAGTTCTTCAATGAGCCTTTATAGCAAGTTAATTGAAGAAGTGCAGTTCCCAGTTCCCTACACCTCACTACCCTATTGTCCTTCCTTTAAAATTCCCAACCCTTCACAGAAGTGTCAGAGGACTGACATGCCATCTGGATGCACAATTTGTAAAGTGTGCCCATACTTTATGACAGAAGAGTAGAGGAACATCAAGAGAAATGTATGTGTAATATTTCACTCTGTGAATATTTTCCAAGTAAAGACTGTCTCTAGTTTCTTTCTTTGCCAAATAACTAGCTGCAGTTTAACAGCAAGGCAAGCACGTTCTGGTGATTGTAGAGTGGGCTCCTTCAATCAGTGGCGCAAAGTTGCACCGGGTGCCTCCATCATCCATGGAGCAACCACATTCTCCCTATTGGCAAAGCTGAAGTGTTTACCTGGTTGTGGCTTCACATGGCAGTTTCCCCTTCTGATGCTGGAAAATGCTGCCCACCATGGCATCAGGAAGTCCTCATTGCCTTTTTCTGTCACTTTCTACCCATTGCCGTTTTGCCAACCTGATGCTAAAAGGCTGGTAAATTCCCACCCTTGAATCTGAGAAGAGACGGAGGGGACAACAGAGTTACAGAACATAGAAAGGCTATTCAATTCGTTGAGCCTGTACTGGTTTGGGTGAATAGTCACTTGATCCTAGTTAACATGAATTTCAGTTGTGAGGAAAAAGCATTGAAATATCTTGTCTGGTTTGAAAATGGGACCTAATTTAACTTACAAAGCAAATGAAGAAGATTGATGTATTTGATGGTGACTGGTGAGGGGAATAAATCCTGATCAAATTAGGAACTGGGAAATGAGGAGCAAGGAGGGGAATTAATGGATATGTTTTCACACAAAATGTAATGAAATAGTAGAACCATTTACTCAGGAAAATAAGGTTGCTCTCAAATCATGTTTTGCTTAATGGTATTAGTCTGTTTCTAAATATTTTCATGCTTCAACAACTGTTTGCATTTTGCATTTTTTTATTTGAATGATTTATGCATTATATTTAATTTAATTAAATGACTTGCAATTACCTCTTGATTTAATTGAACTAGTTTTACACAGAGGTTGGTGCTTGACGGGAATGGCACATTTTGCACCGATCCGTGATGGATCTCCAATGATTGCAGATTTCAGGCAACAAAGCAAATTTATTGCCATAATACAATATAAACTCAGAAACACAACGTAACGGATAACAAATAGTGAGCCTATTGATGAATTCAGAGTAATTATCAAGATAATTGTAACATTACGCATGAGTACACCCAGCACTCAGTCTGGTTGTGCTGTGTTTTACTCAGGATTAGCTGTTGCCATGGCAATTGATGGCCCAGATACTCTAGTAGTGAAAGTAGTCATGCTTACGTCTGAAAGATTTTCTCGATGGCATTCACATTTCAGTTTTGATGTTGGCACTGATTGAAATAGTGTGATTTCTCATTTACTCCACAGTATTTTCTTCTCTCCAATTTTCTATTCTTCTGCCTAAAAGCACTGACATTATAATGTGGGTACCAGCCCATGAGAGCTCCTAATACTGAGGTATGGGGTGGGGGGGGGAGGGTGGAGGGCATGGCCTTAACATTAAAGCTAGCCCAGTTTAATGGTAGAAAATGCCAATCCGACACTGGGAAATCTGGATCACTCTGCCTATAAAAAAATTTTGAGGTAAGTCAACTGCAAATTTCAAAGCTGCGATCCACAGATTTTTAATGTAAGATATTCTTTACATGCTATCTCAGATTGTAACACGGCATTCTGCATTCACTTCTTATCCCCTAATATACTCTATGAATGGTATGCTTTGCCTGTGTAGTGCACAAGAAACAATACTTTTCACTGTGTACCAATACATGTGACAGTAATAAAGAAAATGAAAATGCTGGAAGTATCCGGCATTGTCTGTGAAGAGACAGGTAACGTTAGCATTTCAGGTTTGAAGATCTTTCTTCAGAGGAAGAGAGTAAAAATATAAATAGGCTTTGAATAAATCAACCAGGAGAGAAGAGGAAGAGCAAAGGGGAAGATCTGCAATCAGGTGGAGTTCGGCAGACGAGATTAAATAAAAGGTTTCTTGGTATGAAAAGCAAAAGAAGTGGTAATAGTTGGAATAAAGAAACAAGAGATTTGTCCAGAGTGGACAATGACAGAAAGATGAGGAACCATGTCAGAAAGCAAAAAGATGGGCCAGGATTTTGCAGCCTAGTAGTGGTGCCCACCACCACCGCTCCTCCACCAACCCCCCCACCCTGCCTCTCCCCCCCGGCCTCGGGTGATTTCAGCGGACCATTTAAACGACCATTTATCTATCCTTGGTGGGTAGGATAAAATCCAGGACATGAAAAGAAAGATTAAGACCAACACGTGTCAAAAAAACCAGAAACAAAATAGGGAGACAGAATTGTGATCTGAATTCAACCTAGCCCAGTAAGCTATAAAGTGATTGAAAGATGAGGTGTCATTCCTCAACCTGGTGTTGAGTTTTAAGGGTAATTGAACCAAGATATACAGATAAAGTTAGGATACAGATCATCCATGATCTAATTGCATTGTGGAACAGGCTCAAAGAGCTGAATGGTGTACTTCTAGTCCTCCATTCTTATTGCTATCCTGCACGTTGTATTTGTGAGACCAAAGCAAGAGTACGCATTTAATTATCAGAGCTCCTGTCTTATCCACAAACCATATGAGTGGATATGAAACAGCAGTGAAAGGTGGGTGACTATCTGCAGGGTAGCTGGTTAGACATGGTGAACAAGTGCAGGGAAACTCATAAACCTGAACTTGTTGAGAAGATCAATAGTTTTTCATAGTAATAAATAGTGTGGGAATTTTAAAAATGGATGAGTTTGTTTTGGCTGGTTGTAAAAATGTTAAGAATCTGAAACCAGCCCCCCAACCCGCCTGCAATCTGCATGCTTCTGTTTTTAACTGAGTACGGATGGGAAATGGGGTTGGTAACCAATTCTCACTCATGGGAAGTTAGGCGGTCATTTAAATATCAGAGAATTAAGCAGCATTTTCAATTCAAGCCTATCCGACTGGCTTTCTGAAGCTGCAGGACAGTAGATGATGAATGTGAGGTAAGGAGTGGTGGATCTAAGAGTTCAGTGTCTTTCCACCCTCCTGCTGCTTTACTGCTTCATCTCCCATGATCCGTGATTGACTACCCTCCAACATCTGATCTCTCTCCCGGCTCTTCAGGAGTCTCTCCTGACCCTAACCTGTCCAACTGCTCCAGGAAGCCACTCAAGTTCCACCCACCCCAAATTCTTTACATCTTTTGATTTCTTCATCCTCTCACCACCCACCACCTCCCCCCCTTCCCTCCAACCTATGATCCACTCCACCGAGGTCCTTTGGATCTTCTGGCACACTGATCCAAACCTTACGTATACTCTAGCACTGCACTTTGGATCCCTCACTCTTGCCTCGCCACTCCCCAGCTGTGGCCTGATGCTAAATGATGCCAATCAGCTAATCTTTCAATCTGATTGGCTGAAGCTGGGAAATAGGAGTGAAAACTGTTAATTAGTCTATACGATTAAACTGACCCAATCTGAGGGAAGCTCGTTTTCCTGAGCATTCTGTCCTCGATACACCCTTCCTCTCACCCCGCCTCTACCTCACTAACATCCCTGGAGAACAATGGTAGAAAAGCAAGGGGAGGGTAATCAAGAGATACACAGGGACAGGGAAAAAAGTAACTCTATCTTTGTCTAGGGAATTCAGAGGAGAGAGAGTCTAATCTATAGCTATGACTAGGAGTCCCCTGCACGCGTTCCTCTTAAAGGATAATACATTTTGCTTCTGGTGAAAAATTCCTTCAAAAGGCGGGAAAACAATCAGGAGACAATGTGGAAAAGGAAATTGACAATAACGATAACAGAAAGATCAAATAACTAAATGAATTCTCTGAAGGTCAGGTTTTCATGTTAGAAATTATAAAACTTAGAAGAATATGTTTAGTGCATTAGCAATGTAGTTGAACACAATGGGCCTGATTTTACCATCAAGGTGCGCCTATTTCCGGGCATGAAAACTTGGTGAAGTGAGGTATGAGGCGAGTAGCATGATCTGTGCCCATCTCTATGCCAGTTCCCCCTTTACAAAGGCCTGAAAATGTGTGATTGGGACCATACCTGAAACAGGTGCAATGGCCATTTAGATGCATTTGCATGCATTTAAATTGACTTAATGAGCAGCACACCCAACCTTACCAGCACTTCCTCCTTTATACTGAGTTAGTTCATTCAGATTCAGAGCAAAACATACAGGCTCCACAAAAGTCTGACAGGGCAGACTAAGTGCTTGAGATCAGTAGTTGGAGGGTGTGGGACATGGGGTAGGGAAGGTGAGTTCAATGGTTTTCTGCTTGAGATGGGTCGAAGGGAGAAGGGGGTCCACTCTGCCTGTCATCAGTGAGGAGTAAAGTAGGGTCTGCTGTCATTTTGCCTGCCATTGGTGAGGGGGATAGGGCGTCAGCTGCCACTCTGCCTGAGATCAGTAAGAAGGAGTGTGGGGTGGAGGGGCCTGTGATTGGGCTGGGTGGTGGGGGTGGAAGATAAGGGGATCAGTAATGTTATGAGGGTGGGGCAATGTCTATGGGGCCAGGGGAAGCATTATCCGTCTCAGGAGGGATGTGGCAGAGGAGCTGCATTCTATCTTTTTTTCCTGCGCGTGCACAGTTGGAGGTGTCAATTGGAGCTGCAGGATTTTGGGCACAATAAGCTTATCCACAGGGTTCTGCAGAGTGATTCGGAATTGTGGTATTTTCACAGGCAGAGTGCATATGGGGGCACCTGAGAACAGATCTAAAAGTCGGATCTGAAACACTCCCAGTTTCAAGTCCGCCCAGCACTAAAAATCAAAATGGTAAAATAGGGTCCAAAAAATGGTCAACAGTTGGAACTGAGGGTGTTAAACAATCTATAAAGGGAACCTGTACAGACAGATAGAGCAATGATAACATTGTTCGGTTAGCAATGGACGCTAAAAAGATACTAAGATTGGAACAATATGGATGAGACATTGCAATGATAAGGTTGGTAAGCTATTCATTTGTAACAATGGACCAATTGCTCAAGGTGAACCAGCAAAGAGGGAGCTGTTTGATGAGTAGAGCTGTAGGGAAAACACCAAGAGGTACTTCCAACATTCACAATGAAACAAGATTGAAAGAACTAGAATTCATGCAGCTAGCTTCCATTGATGTCAGGCCATAGCTATTCAATAATATAATTATCAATGGATTACTTGGGACAATCAATGGCAGCAACAATAGTCTCAATGATTCATACAGAACATAAGAACTGTCAGAGTAAGAGAAAGTCCCTCAAGCCTCCTCTGCCATTCAATAAAACCATGCCTCATCTGACTGCAACCTTAATTCCACATTCTTGCCCAGCCCAATAACCTTTCACCCTTCGCTTATCAGGAATCTATCTACCTCTCCATTAAACATATTTGAAGACTCTTCTTTCACTACCTTTTGAAGGAGAGAGTTTCAGAGAGCCACAATCCTTTGATGAAAAAGAAATCCTGGAAGTGATGGAGCAGGGAGGAAAGAGATGTCCCGGATAAATTTCAGGACAATTCTATTGAGATGGACATGGAGAGCAATGGTGGATAAATGGAACGGATTTACCATATTATTCTTTGCAGGAGTAATGTTAAGAAATTTCAGTCAAAATTAATGGGACTAAATAATTCATGGCTCATATCTATAGAGACTGCTACAGAAACTGGGAGGATTAACCATTCATGAGGTTCCTGGAACTGTTAGGATGCAATCGTGAATCATTCTGGGATTAGAGGAATTAGTGATATTCAAAGCTGTATAAGTAATGGGATGATTCCTGAAAACTGAAGGATGGTGAGTGCATATCAAAACTCAAGTAAGGTCCCCAGTGGTAGTGAGGTTGCTCCCACTCAGTCATTGCCTTTCTGCTGGAAATGCTGCAGAAGTTTCTCCGGATAAATGGGCTTCTAGCCATGCTTCAATAAAACCGGAGCACCTCCAAGGAAATTTCCCTCCATCAGGCAAAATGCTGAATGGAATCTCACTGAATGTTACAAATTAATATTCAAAATGTACAGATTTCACCTGGATCTGTCAGCGTAGTTTTTATGTAATAGGAACACATCTTTGAAATATTTATTGTCAGGGATAATTCTGCAGAGAATTCAGTTTACTTAGATTTTCAACTCTTTTAGATAAGGTCCTCATGTGGGACAAATAAGAAAGTTTAAGTCCTACACCACAGTTGCCAGATTAGTGAACGACATTGTGAATTGGCTTAACAACAGAAGATATGAGTGATGATAAGTGAAAGATGCTTTGCCTGGGATAAGGTTACCAGTAGATCATTACAAGAGACTGTTCTGGATACCTTGCTCCTATATTGGTTAATATAAGCTAATCACCGCAGACCTGGGATCAAACCCGGGGAAATTAAGTGCCATTTGGTTCATTTGTGCATGGGACAAAGCATTTCCCAAATGAGGTGTTGCAAAAGCTATCCTGCAGGCTTTATTACTCACTCAATCATAGTGTGTATTACAGAGTCAGAAGACAGCTTCTGTTAACTAGTTCTGGGTTACACATAGTCTACTTGAAATAGTCAAATTGAGCTTCTTGTATCTGGAGGCAATTTTTTTTTCATGTAACTATGCAGTTCTTAAGAAACTAAAATCTACTAAATCTGAGCGGTAAGCTGAGAATTGATCCTGCTGCCCACAGCTCTCTCCCCAGCCACAAAATCATTTGAGTAGTCATTTGCCTTTAAACATTTCAGAGGTCACTATTTCAACTACACTTTGGGGCCAACAAAACATTTCTGCAACCTCTCACCTCATTTTCTTGGGGTCAGTTTTTAATTGATGACCCACCTATGGCACATTATCATTGAGGAACTAGTTTCTTATGTATCCTGCATAAACTCTTATTCATGTATTTACCAACTCAGAACTCTGCTATCCCAACCATTGGCTCTATTCTCTCTCCACAGATGCTGTTAGATCTGCTGAGATTTTCCAGCATTTTTTGTTTTTGTTTCAGACTCCAGCATCCATATATTTTGCTTTTATCTTAGTGTTTAACTCACTGTTACTTCTCTTCCAGGAGTGTCTTCCCTGAAGAAATACTGCTCTTCGACAGAACTTTCATTTGTCTCTTTCACCCTGTGCATTGTCTTGGCTTTCCATTTCCCTCTTGGTTTTTGATAATGTGTTTACCAAAACTCACTTTCAGAGCTATATTCCCTTCCTCAGTGACTGTTTTCATCTCCAATTCATTCCATGTGGAATTCAAATGAATCCACCCAGGATTACAGTTATTTCCAGAACATACAATGTTCCTCGGACTGCTATTCCCACCACATCCCCTGCACCAGTGCTCTCACCAGCTCCCCTCCTTCCCAGAACCAGGATAGCATCCCCCTTGTCCTCACTTTTCATCCCACCAGTCTTTGTATTCAAAGGATCATTCTCTACCATTTTGCCAACCCCAGCATGATGCCATTACTCAATACAGCTTCTCCTCACCCACCCACCAGCATTCTACAGGGACTTGTTCTCTCTGGGACACCCTGGTATTCTCCTCCATCACACCCAACACTTTACCTTCTGCCCACGGCACCTTCTCATGCAACTGTAGAAGGTGCAATACCTGTCCCTCTGCCTCCTCCCTGCACACCATCCCAGATCCTAAACACCCCTTTCAGGTGAAGCAGCATTTCATGTGTACCTCATTCAATCTGGTCAATTGCATTTGCTGCTTCCAGTGCAGTCGATTCTATATCGGAGACACCAAACACAGACTGGGTGACCGCTTTGCTGAATACCTTCGTCCCAACTGCAAGCAGAACCCAAACCTTCCTGTCGCTTGCCACTTCAACACACCACCCTCCTCTCCTGTCCACATGTCTATTCTTGGCCTTTTACAATGTTCTAATGAACCACAACACAACTGGAGGAACAGCACCTCATCTTCTGATTGAGAACTTTATAGCCTTCTGGACTGAACATTGAGTTCAACAACTTCAACTCTCCCCTCCACCTTTATCCCATTTCCATTTATTTTATTTCATTCTGTTTCTTCTTTTCATCTTAGTCATCCATTTTTATCATCATTCTTTCTTATTACCATTTTTCCACTTGTCAGTTCCTGCTCTCCTTCTTGCTCCCCTATATCCACCCTCTCCTTTCAGGCTAACTGCCTTAACCTTAACTTTGTTCTGCCATTCACACATTCTGATCTGTTAATGGATATTTTTAGCACCTCTCTCAGCCATCTTTCTCGTAATTTACATTCCTTTTGTCCTTCTACAGCACCATTCCCCCTCTCCCCCATACTGTAAATCTTTTCTGATTTGCTTAGCTCTGATGAAGGGCCATCGACTCAAAATGTTGGCTATATTCTCTCTCCACAGATGCTGTCAGACCTGCTGTGATTTTCCAATGTTCTTTTTATCCCAATATTCATTGGGCTCTCCTCCTCGTTCAATGTTGCTGCATCGAAAACTCTACTGCCAATGTCCTATTCTGTACCAAGTCACCCATCATTCCTACTCTTGTTGATGTTGGCTCCTGATCCCCTGACACCTCCAGTTTGAAATTCTTATTCCTTATTTGTAAACCTTTTCATAGCCTTTTGCCTCTCTCTGTTTGTGACTCTCTGCAGTTCAACAGTTCTCCATATCTCTGGTTTCCTCTAACTCTGACTATTTGTCTTCCCCATCCTTCCCTTTGCTCACTATTGGCAGCTGGCTGCCCATCTCACATACATGAAAACCCTTGCCTAACACTTCTGCCTCTCCATCTTCTTCTGCTCCTTTAAATTGGACTTTAAATTAGCTTTTGGTCAAATCTCCTTGGCATTGCATCCACCTGTGTCTGATTATGACATTTTGTAATATTTGCAAATCAAAAATATAATATAAATGCACACTTTTTATTTGTTCTTTTCGCTTTCCAGTTATATTTTGTACATATCTAATTATCTTTGATGTTTTGTAGCTAATTATGTCATTTATAACCCTTCCAAATTTCAATTTATTATTAATCTTTTTGGTTATGCACATAGATTCTTTACTAGTGTAATCCCTTAGGATATCTTTACACTCTAGTCTATAATGGAATCCTTTACTAACGCTGTCACTGCACTCTTTTTATCCCATCTCAATCTATCCTGAAAATGAAACCAGGGATATTAAATTGCCAGTCCTCTCCAAATTTATACCACATTTCCATTTACAGTTGATATATCATATCCTGCCATAGTTATTTATGAGCCTAGCACTCCAATTTTGTTTTTGAATACTTTATGCATATGGGCACATACCTCACAATCCTGACTCCAAATTTAGGATACATTGTTCTTTATCTTGATAGTGTGCTTTAATTTCTTGATATCCCTTTTCCTTTCCTATTTCTATCTCTCATTATCTCTGAGCGTCTCTCTTTTTTCCTTCTTCCCCTTGAAACTTTTACTGAGAAGCATTGCCCTGTATTGATGACTCTTAGATGGTGACAGTCCAAGGCTTTAGATCAGTTCAACTCCAAGAATGATGAGTGTTGAAGATTTTACACTGATATCCTGTCTGTGGTATTGTTGGGAAGCTTCATGCATTAAGTATTCATTCTAGTCTAAGTTATGGGACTCTTTGCTTTATTGTGGTAAGAGTTTGAATATCATTTGCATATACACAACTCTTAAAATGTAGGCTGGAAATTGAAAGAGGAACTATTCCCCGCTTCACAAGGTTATTTCTGCAGAACTGCTATCTCTTTGGATGCAGAGATCACAGACAAACTTCAGCAGGGTTGGAGAATTAGTTATTACTAAACTAATGTATTAAGAAAATCTCCCCATTCATCACCACCCTACTTTCTTAAAAAAACAATTACAATGAGTGTTCCAACAGAAACTTTCCACAAACCCTCTGCCCACTTGCAATGATTTCTATTGGCTATCTCTCATGCTTTAGTAGCTGCAGGTTTTATCATCCTGAAGACACATTTTCTTCCACATATTTTGGAGTTATCACAGACCCCTCATTCTGCCTGAATAAACTTCAGTGGTTTGCAATGCCGGTGTGTACAGTGACAAATTCCCTTCTATCAAAACGTGGCAGTGTGTAATTTATTTCAGAGCAACACTATGCCTCCAACCCCAGTAAAGTTAGATGTATTGATGAATTTATCTGTTGTTATGAAAATGACAAATATGGGAATGATTAATCACCTCCAAGGGCAGTTTACTGTGACAACAATCATTTTAACATTATAAATTGCAGTGCGTTGTTAGCAATGCTAATCCTTTCCCTGTCACCCTTCTCAGCAAAGCACTGGGCTTATTTAGGCTCTTAATATGGATTGACACAGAACAATGAGATGCAAATTCATTCAGTGCACCTTCACTTTGGGCCCACTTACTGATATTAAATTTGATTTATAAATCTGGGAGCCAAAGATCTCTAATATTACTGTGTTTATTACCAGACCATTTGCAGCAATTCTCTATTTCCACCACATATTTTCAAGTTAACCTGGAATGTCCCCTTCCCTCACCCCACCTATCCCATCATGTCCTAGATACATTGTCTATGAAGGGATGTTCTTCCAGGCATTCTATTATGGCAATTAAGGAATTTAAATTCAACTGATGGAGTACACCTGGAACAAAAAAAAGCTAGGTGACCGTGAAGCTACTGAGCTCTCACGTAGACTTAACTGGTTCATTGACATACTTCAGGAAAGGAAACTCATCATTCTTACCCATACCATCGGCAGCACAACTGGTTCTTAACTACACTCTGTAATGACCAGTAACGAGCCACTCTGTAGGATCAAAAAGATGCCATGGCAGGTAAAAAGACTTTCGCAAAGGCAAATCTTCATGACCTTTTCAAAGTCAACTTTGAATAATTAATAAATTCTGGTTTTCACTTCCTGAGAATGAATCCATCATCAACAAGCCAACTATTGATCCACATCCTTACATTCTCTGATGTGAAATTACTCACTGCATTATGTCATGTCCATTCTGGGGTGTTTGATTATTCTAGTTTAGTCCATACCAACAAACTGCATCCTGTCTACACTTTACTGACATTGGAAAAGTGTTTATAATGCAGGAGAGCAGGGAGGTTGGGAAGAGTGGAAGAGAAGACCAAATATATTGTAAAATTGAGATGTGACAACTCTGAATTTGGAATTTCAATGCTGAAGGAAGAGAAGAAATGAGTAATTCCACTCTACAGAGGTCTTGAGAAAAAAATGAAAGAATAAGGAAGTATTATTTGGACATAATAAGGAGCAGAGAGAAGGAAGAATATGCAGAGCAGAGTAAGGTCAGAGAAGTAATGAGCATGGCATGCTGATGAAACAGATATACATGCCGAAAGTTGTGCTGAAGAGGTGGTAGCAGATTGTCTATGAGATAGCATGTTTTCTTTTGTGTCCTGTATACACACAATAGCAAATGTCCAGGGATTATTTCTGGACTATAAAGTCCATAAAATACAACCACGTGACTTAAGAAATGATTATTATTATTGTTTGAAAAATGCATTCATATGTAATGTATATTTCATGATCTTCAGAATTGGTGAGTAATTATATGTTGATATTATGTGTGGACATTTCCCAATATTGAACATTGTGGCCAAGAGTGTTTGTCAAAGGGTCATCTGGACTCGAAACATCAGCTTTTTTCTCTCTTTTCAGATGCCGCCAGATCTGCTGAGATTTTCCTTTTGGTTTCAGATTCCAGCAGCCAATGTTCATTTGATGATCCTCCTTCACTTGTTCCCAGAATGGACATGGCCAGTCTTGCTCTATTCAGCTTAACCAAGTGGCCATAGCTAAAGTTACTGTTCTGTATCCTCAGCTCGATATAAGGCACAGACATTGTCCCAAGTTTTACTCCAAGGCACTTCTCAAAACACACTTCTGTAAATGTCTGATGGATCAGTGCAATTTCCTCAGCCTGAATGCCGTCACTGTCAAAGGGAATGCATATGCTTGCTCTTTTAGCCAATGGTGCAGGGAGACCATAGCTGTTACTGAATGGGGAGTTCAGTGAGCCAAGCTGAGTGGCAATCAATTACACTCACACACATCAGTGGTGATTTAGTGGACATAATTGGGTTTGCAATCTGAATACAGGCAAGTTAATTGAGTTGTAGCTGTGTTTGTCACTGATATATCTCACTGTTAGACTGCCCTCATCAATAATCAGCTGGTAGACCCACCCCCTACACATGAAGCAGTCTACCCCCTACACTGCACCAGTCAGTCCATATGTCTGGCCACCCACTGAATGTACAAGCCCAGGCAGGGTCAGATTTCTCCAAGAAGGCAGAGGTCCACTAGCAGAAGGCTTTTGGGTGATACAGGGTGATGTTGGGTTATAAATTTTTACACAACTTTCCCATCCCCCTGCAGTGTGGGTTAGACTGGGGCTTGAATTGCCCCAGTCTAGCACGAAAGCTCATGCTAGCTTTCGTGGAGAAAGCTAGCACGAGGGGACACAGCTTTAAATTAAGGGGTGATAGTTATAGGACGGATATCAGAGGTAGGTTCTTTACCCAAGGGTGGTTCGGGAGTGGAATGCCCTGCCTGCAGCAGTTGTAGATGCGCCAAGTTTGGTGGCGTTTAAGAGGTTAGTTGATAAGTATATGGAAGAGAAGGGAATGGTTTAGTTTGGAGGGGCATTGCTTTTTATATTGGTCGGCGCAACATCGAAGGCTGAAGGGCCTGTTCTGTGCTGTAATGTTCTATGTTCTATGTTCTATGAATTCACCTTAACAGTAAAGCACAGATACACTAATTCTCTTTTATTTAATCACCAATATGTAAATTAAATAAGAAACATAACAATTAAATATATCCAAGAGCCTTCAAGCACCTGTTGGCCCAAACTAACGATCAGTCAAAATCTGCTGAATCTACTATCCATTAGATTAGAACCATTGTCCTATCTGACTATAAGATATCCAGATATCATCTTCATTGTTCAATTTTTTAGTGGGATTCGTTCCTCTGGGACAAAGTCTGGTGAGGTGGGATGGGGGGCAGGTGGGGTGAAGGTGGGTGTGAACATGGAGCATGTCCTATTGTGGAGGCTGATGGTTAAACACACCACATCTTCCAGCCTCAATTTCATTAATCGTGCAGACAAATGTTTCATGCCATATTCCGTAGCAGGTCAGGCCTGATGGCACATTGTCTGATGCCATGTCCAAGGTGCCATATTGAAAAGATACCCAATATCACCGAGCTCACCTCCTGGGAATGAAGATAGAATTCTGGAAACATAATGAGGCCAGAAGATGGATCTCTTCGGATATCACTTATTGATGCTCCTGTCACCAGTGCTGTGATGTTCCTGGTCCCAGGATTGCTGCTGCCTCAATTCTGAACTCCATAGGCAGCTTCAGGTATTGCTCAGGTGAATCCTGACATCTTCACATCAGATGTGTTTGGCACCAGTATGTTTTTCCTTGGCATTGCAGAGAATCAAGGTTGGGAAAGATGGGGGAATGGAAAGTGTGGATGGAAGATTCTGGTCAAGCCTCAAGTCCATTTCATTAGTACGATGCAAATCAGTTTCTTCCACCCCTCAGTGGGTTTTCCAAGCTGCCATGGCAGGTACCAGAGGACGATCCCATGGAAAATTCACATTGGCGTATGGACAGTTTTTGAGTTTCTTACCAAATCTTCACCTACCTGTCTTGGCATCCACTAGTAGGAATATGGAGAATTCCGCCTTTTGTGTCTTTATTTCTTTTGTGGCTGCCACATGTACAACTCAATGATTGGTTCCTTCAGACATGTCTCTACCTCCTGCTGGCAATTCTTAGTTCAAAGTTCAGTGGAATTACATCATCATATGCATCACTTTTGCAGGTTAATGGTGGTTTTCTTAATCCTGTAGCAAAGCATTCTATTGTTTCTATAGCAGCCATGATGTGGAGATACTGGCATTGGGCTGTGGTAGGCATAGTGAGAAGTCTCACAACACTAGGTCCAGAACTACCCCACTAACAACTAACACTATGAGAAATATGGTCCAGCACTAAGAGCTAACACTGGAGCAATATGGTCCAGCACTATCCCACTGACAGCTAACACTGGAGCAATATGGTCCAGCACTATCCCACTAACAGCTAACACCATAAGCAACATGGTCCAGCATACTTCCACTAACAGCTAACACTATGAGCAATATGGTCCAGCACTAACAGCTAACACTGGGAGAAATGTGGTCCAGTATGGTTCTACTAACAGCTAACACTGGGAGCAACGTGGTCTAGCACAAGTTCACACTTTCAACAATAAAGAGAGGGAAACTATATGAAGAACTTGGAAGAAATTCTGTTTGATTTGATCTGAATTACTATTGTCATACGCATTAGAATACAGTGAAAAGTATTGTTTTTTAATGTGCTATACAGACAAAGCAATCCGTTCATGGAAAAGGAAAGGAAAGAGTGCAGAATGTAGCATTACAGCCCTAAGCAGGGTGTAGAGAAAGATCAACTTAATGCGAGGTAGGTCCATTCAAAAGTCTGCTGGCAGCAGGGAAGAAGCTATTCTTGAGTCCGTTGGCACATGACCTCAGACTTTTGAATCTTTTTCCTGAAGGAAGAAGATGGAAGAGAGAATGTCTGGGGTACATGGGATCTTTAATAATGATGGCTGCTTTGCTGAGGCAGCAGGATGTATAGACAGAATCAATGGATGGGAGGCTGGTTTCATTGATGGATTGGGCTACATTCACAAACTTTTGTAGTTCCTTGTGATCTTGGATAGAGTAGGAGCCATACCAAGTTGTGAGATAAAGAGTGCTTCCAATGGTGCATCTGTAAAAGTTAGTGACAGTCACAGTTGACGTGCCAAATTTCCTTAGTCTTCTGAGAAAGTAAATATTGGTGGACTTTCTTAACTATAGTGTCGGCATGGAGGGACCAGAACAGGTTATTGGTGATCTGAACATCCAAAAACATGAAGCTCTCGACCATTTCTACTTCATCCCCATTGATGTAGTCAGGGGCATATTCTCCTTTATGCTTCATGAAGTTGATGACAATCTCCTTGGTTTTGTTGACATTGAGGAAGAGATTATTGTCATCGCACTAGTTCACCAGTGGAGGAAACCAGAACATCCAGAGAAAACCCACACAAACACGAGGAGAATGAGCAAACTCCACACAGACAGTGACCCAATCCAGGAATTGAACCGAGGTCCCTGGTGCTGTGAAGCAGCAGTGCTAACCACTGTGCTCCCGTGCCGCCCAACGTGATTGGTGATCAGGAAGAGGAATAGATGATGAATACAGTGAGGGTACTGATGTCTAGGTAACACTAATTAATGCCCTACTAATAGGATAAGGGCAGACCATTCAGCCTATTCAACCTGTTCTGTCATTTATTAAGATCATTGCTGATCTGCAAACTAACTCCGTAAAGCCATCTTTCTCCTATATCCCTCAATGCCTTTGCCAATCAATGATCTACCATTCTTTGACTTAACATTAACAGTTGATTAAGCATCAATTGCCACTCACAGATGATTCCTGATTTCACCCGCGAAAGGTCCGGCTCTAAGTTTTAGACAATGTCCCCTGTACCACTGTCCAAAACTCCTCTCTCAGTCCTATCCATTCCCCGTCACCTCTTAACCTTCCAACTTCTGGTGAACGTAATCCCAGTGTGTGTAATCTCTCCTAGCAATTTAACTAAGCCATCCAATCCAGGTATTATTCTATGCTGTACTCCATCCAAAACCAATATATCCTTCCTGAGGTAGTGGTCCAGATCTGCTCACTGTGCTTGTATAGCTGAGGCAAGACTCCTATCTTTTTGTATTTCAGTCAGTTAGATATCCCATTAGTCTTTTGATTCTTCTCTTTATCTGTGACATTTTAGTGATCCACGTACCAGGATATCTGAGTCTGTTTGAACCTCTACTGTATGCGGCTTTTCACAATTTAGAAAATTCCCTGTTCTATGCTTTCTCCTTTCAAAGCGGAAGACCTCATGTTGGTGGACACTAAAATCCATTTACTTCAGTTTTGCCCATTCACTTAATCCATCATTATCTCTTATGTGCCTCTGCACTGCTTATAATGCTACCTATCAGCAAACTGGGATATATGCCTTTCAGTTCCAGCATCCTCACTGTTAATAAATAAGGGAAAAGTTAAAAGTTCCAAAAGAGATTTTTGAAGGAGGAGGACAACACTAGTTTTTATATCCAGGCTGTTAACTATGTGCTTTGTTCCTGCTTCTCAGTCAGTTTCCTAACCAGGTCAGGAATATACCTTCTATTTCATCAGCTTCAACATTAGCTAAGTCTCCCACAAGACACTTTATCAACTGCCTTCTTGAAGTCCACATAAATAACATCCATTGATACTCTCCTGCCAACAATTTTAGTCAGTTTTAAAAGGAAATCAATTAAATTTGTCACATTAGACTAGCCTTTGCAAATCGATGCTCACTCTCCTACCAACTGAAAATTGTCAACATGTTCAGTCACCCTAAACTAATTATAGAATCTAGTAACTTCCTAGCAACAGATGTCAGGCTAACCAGTCCATAATTCCCTGGTTTTCCTGTCTCATCTTTCTTAAATATTTGAGTGACATGCATAATTTTCCAATCTAAAGGAATGATTCTAGAAATTGAGAGAAGCCTTGAAGGTGATGCTAATTGTTTCATGCTGTTACTGTGCAATAGCAACTTGAGTATATTCTCCACCACCAGGATGCTGCTGTCAAGCTAAAAAGACATTCAGCCTATTACCCAAATGAGGAATATGTTCGGTGCCAGTCTGATGTCAGGTATGTTGGCTATACATCACAATGATTGGTGGATTGTATCAAACAGCATATTCCTTTGGCTTTTTACAACAGACAAATTACTGATCGTATCCAATCAACGCATGCTTGACAAAACATATAACATATGATAGCGTTTTTTGGCCATGGTGAGCCAGCCAAACATCCACTAACTTTGATGACACCGGTAAATCTCACCAGCCAGCAGGACTGTAAAATTCCACCAATCTCGTCCAACATTAAATGTGATTCCGTGATTGGACAGCACTTGCGAAACAATCCTGATTGCGCTGAGAAATATTCTGACATCCAATTTAAGATTATCCTGGAGCATCTAAAAAAAACACAGATTGTAGTTGTCTGAGCTCAGCACATCTGCTCTACCGGTTCTCATACTTCCACAACATCGGAGCCCTGACTGATAGGATCTGGATCTTCAACAGAAATGGAAGACTGGGAGAGAAAAGCCTCAAGAGAGTGAGTTAACGAGTGGGAGGTTTGGCGAGAGGGTGGATTGGGGAGCAGGGAGAAACCACAACCAGTAAGTTGGTGAGGGGAGAGGTAACTCTGAAATAATGCAGGAAAGAATATTAAAACATATTTTGTGACACTCAACCAGATTACAGACCCATTAACTTACTGACATTAAAATGAAACAAGGCGACATTAAATTAGGACTCACTGTGCAACACATTCATGCCCCATGTATACTTTATGTTTAGGCTCCCGCCCTCTTTGCATTGGCCAGTACAAACAAGTGTCCACACAAGTGACACATTGGACACATGGGTTGCCTAAATCTACAAAACTAACAGTAAAGACTATCCAGCATTACATGGTGTGGCATGGCATCATTTTTGCTTTGCTGATGTAAACTGATGTGTATTTATGTTGCCATGTGTCTTGTCTCTGCTCTTAGATGATGTGCTGATGCCTATTTGCTCAATGCTATGATGATCAATATTTCTCTCCTCTTGATCTTTTTTCTTCAAATCTTTTCATTTCACAGCATCAATTACCCAATTGCTTTTCTCCATTTTCAGCACCAATATTGTTCAATACAAAATATCGATCAATGTTTTTCTAAAATTCATTCATGGAGTGTGGGTGTTACTAGCAGGGCAGGATCTGTCATCCAGACCTAATTGTCCTTGAGAGGATAGTTGTGAACCACCTTCTTTAACTCCTGTAGACCATCTGGTGGACAGACACCTAAGGTATAGTTAGGAAGGAGTTCCAGGATTTTGACCCAGCAACAAAGGAACGGTGAAATAATTCCAAGTCAGGATGATGTTTGGCTCAGAAACAGCTTACAAGTGGTAGCATTTCATTGCTTCTGCTGCCTTTGTCCTTCTAGGTGGTGTAGATCATGGGTTTGAATGGTGCTGTCACAGAAACCTTAGCAAGTTGCTGCAGCACAGCGGAGGGAGTGAATGCTTAAGATGGTGGAAGGGGTGCCAGTCAAGGGAACTGATTTGTTGTGGATGGTGTCACACTTCTTGAATGTTGCTGAAACTGCACTCAGCCAGTCAAGTTGAGATTATTCCATCACACTCCTGACGTATGCCTTGAAGATGGTGAACAGGTTTTAGGGAGTTGGGAGGTGAGTTACTCATTGCAGAATTCAGTCTCTACTTATTTTTGTAGGCACTGTATTTAGGTAACTGGTCCAGCTCAGCTTCCGGTCAATGTTAACTTACAGGGTGTTAATGATGAGAAATTCAGTGATGGTACTGCCACTGACTGTCAAAAGAAGGTGATTAGAGCTTGTTTCATTGAAGATAGACACTTTTTAGCACTTGTGTTGCGTGAGTGTTATTTATCACAAATGGAACTGAACACAGTGCAATCATCAGTGAACAAGTCCACTTCTGACCTCTTGATATGGAGTAGATTACTGATGAAGCAGCTGAAGATGGTTGAGTTGAGGACACTACCCAAAGAAATTGATGTCCCAGTGTTGAGAGGATTCACCTGCAACAAACACAATCATTTTCCTTTGTGCTGGTTACAGCCCAGCAAGTGATAAGTGTTTCCCTGGGTTCCTTGACTTCAGTTTTCTCAGGCTCCTTGAAGTTGTGTTTAGTTTAATGTGGCCTTGTTGCCAAGGGCAGTCACTCACACCTCACCTGTGGAATTTGACTCTTTGACCCATGCTTGGACCAAGACTATAAGGAGGTCAGAAGCTGAGTAGCCCTGACAGACTCCAAATTGAATTGTGGCGCATGTGTTATTGGTGAATAAGTATTGCTTAGTAACACTGTTTTATGATTGAGAGTGGACTGCGGTGATGATTATCCGGATTAGGTCTGTCCTGTCTTTGTGAATGGGAAATACTGGGGCAATTTTCCACTAGACCAGATCAATGTCTGGCACTGCTTGTCTAGAGGTTCGCTTAGCTCTGGAGAAAAGTCTTCAATTCTTAAAGCCAGGCTTGCTGCATTTGGTGAGCTATCAATTTCTTAAATTAACATGCAGTGAGTCAGATTACTGAAGACTGGTATCTGTGACATTGGGAACCTCAGGAGAAGACCGGGTGGATCATCCTGTTTTTGTTCAATTTGATCTCCTATGCTTTTTTTTCTTTATTCTTTCCTGTTTTGGGCACTGCTGCCAAAGCCAGTATTGTAGCCCATCTCTAATTGTCCATATACTGAGTGGCTTACTCATGACCGGTTAGGAATCAACCACATTGCCGTGGCTCTGGAGTCACATGTAGGCCAGACCAGGTAAAGACAGTAGAGTTCCTTCCCTAAAGGACATTAATGAACAAAGTGGGTTTTTACAATAATTGAAAGCAGTTTCATATTCACCATTATCGTGACTATCCCAGAGTTTAATGGGTTATTAAATGAATTTAAATTCCACCAGCTGCCATCGTGGGATTTGAATGTGTGTCCCCAAAGCTTTAGTCTCTGGATTACTAGTCACATCACCCTTAATATTTTTGATTTGATTTAATTTATTATTGTCACATACATTAATATACAGTGAAAAGTATTGTTTCTTGCGTGCTACACAGACAAAGCATACTGCTTGGAGAGAAGGAAATGAGAGAGTGCAGAATGCAGTGTTATAGTCATAGCGAGGGTATAGAGAAAGATCAACTTACTGCAAAACAGGTCAATTCAAAAGTGTGATGGCAGCAGAGAAGAAGCTGTTCTTGAGTTGGTTGGTAAGTGATCTCAGAGGTTGTATCTTCTTCCCAACAGAAAAAGGTGGAAGAGAGAATGTCTGGGGTGCATGGGGTCTTTAATTACGCTGGCTGCTTTGCTGAGGCAGTGGGAAATGTAGACAGAGTCAATGGATGGGAGGCTGGTTTGTGTGATGGATTGGACCACATTCATGACCTTTTGTAGTTTCTTGCAGTCTTGGGCAGAGCAGGAGCCACACCAAGCTGTGATACAACCAAAAAGAATGTTTTCTATGGTGCATCTGTAAAAGGTGGTGAGAGTCGGAACAGACATGCTAAATTTCCTTCTGGGAATGTTGAGTGGGACAAACCAGGAAGACACCAAATGGTCGTTTTGTATAATTAGCTACTGTTGATTTGAAATCAATGGCAGTAAAAGCAGGATTGGTGTACAATGTCTGATTGATGTTGCCCCCTTTACATATAGCAATAGTTAAAACAATCCCCCTCTCCCATTTTTGCCAAGAAGCTTAGTTCCTTCAGTTTAATCTCTGTTTGTCTAAAATCCAAGCGTGACATATTCTGACTTATTGATTGACTTGATGAACTCATCCACTTCTCACCCATGGTGGTGCCCTGCACCAAGGGCTTTGAACCCTTGAACCATCCCATCATTTTGGCCTCCCAGCAAATAAAAAGGTTGTTTGCGTTTACCCATCCAGCCATCAGAGGGAACCCTGACTACAATTTCTCATTGTTCTTGGTCAGCTCCTTGTCCATGCATGTTCAGGATGGAGAATTAATCTCTTTAATTGGATCAGCTCTCTTCTCTGTTCAAGGACATTTCAATCCCAGTTCATACCCACTGTTCATCCAGATGAAAAATGAATTAAAACCGATTCTCATTAAGAGGCACTGCCTCTAACACGATCAGCTAATTTGAAATGGACCCTTACTAAAAATATATTTTGAACGCTTGCTTCATCAGAGTGAACAAGTTACAGTCACAGGCGAGTCGCTGGAATTGTAACCCAGCATCTAGACATGGTAATTACTTTTTTACAGCTTTACTTATTAATGCACTCTGATCTCTGCTGAAGTATTCAATGCGTAAATAGAGTGAAGATCCAAAGTCACAAAACTTCTCTCAGCTCTATAATCCTTAGCATTTAAAATCCAGTCATTTATCTGAAGCTTCATTAGTTAATTGCTCTACCTTCTGACTCACTAAATGCAACTCTTAACAATTCAGGCTATTCAATCAATATCCTCTTCAAGCAATGGTACAAGCTTCCCATGAACTGACATTACCTGCCTTAACCCAGTCCTTACAATCTTTGTCAACACGCAGAGGCCATGTGCTGAAAGGGTTGATGATCGTGTAAAGTGTGCACTGATCTCTGTATCCTCACCTCCACACCCCACAGAGCAAGATTACAGGCTAACATCTGTAGGATATTTCTTTCCAAATTACAGAGGCTGGTGAAGCATTATTGTTCAGTTTTATTTTGCATTCTTCTGCCACATTGCATAGGAATTTAGAGATTACACTGAATTCAGATCATTGCATCCATGCAAGGGCTAACACTTTAACCAGTGCCATCTACTTCAATTGACATCCCTGGGATGTGATTTCAGTGCTATGGGGAGATAGCAAACTGGGATTGTCCTCTTTGGAGCAGAGGGATTAAGGGAAGATTCAAAATGCTGAAGTTTTTAATTGGGTAGAATTTTATTCCTCTGAACCCTCTTGTGTAAGGTTCATGGTCAGACCTGCTCCTATTCTGGTATCTGGCCCCATCGGGGGGATCATAAATTACCTTGAGGTATTAATTCCTTCCCCAGTCAAACTGGGCAGTCCACTTGTCCTGGCAGCACCACAGGGTGTGGTGGCCACTGCTGGGACTGCAACCAATCCTAGCAGAGATCGAAAATGGAGCTGGGCAGTAAGAATGGAGAAGTGTTACCAGAGCTAGGCTGGCAGAATGGGAGCAAGGCTCGTTAAGACGGGTGTGAGGGGATGTAGGCTGGATAGGGGCTGGTGGGATGGGGAGAGGGGAATCTACCTTCCCAAGCAGTGGAAACTGCCAGGCTTCCCAATTGACGCCAGCCTCTGCCTTCTTAATTGGAGACCTAAGGGTCTTAATTGACCTATGAGCAGGTGGGCTATTTGAGACCCCCCCCAACATGGGTAAAAGTGCAACAGCATGAGTGGGTGGTCGACGGATCGGTGCCTGGAGATTGTGCCCAATTTCATGTCTATCACTCACCTGCTAACCCTCCCCCATGGGAGTGCAAAATTCAGCCTGTTGTTTCTAAACACAGGAGGGGATCAGTAACCAGAGGACACACAAAGATGATAATTTACAACCAGTCATGGTTGGTGTGTGGAGACGTGGATACTTTTTTTAATGCATTGAATTGTTGTGATCTTCAATACACTGTCTGTGAAACTGGTGTGAACAGATTGGACAGTGTTAAATGTCATTGAGAATGAAATCTGTGCATGGCTGTGTGATCGAATTATGAGGCATTTAACTAGTTTGCTCTTTCAAAGAGCCAGCAGCAGCCCATTGGCCTGAATGGATTTCATTTATACTGTATCAGTTGTTCAAGGGATGTGGGCATTGCTGGCAAGATCAGCATTTGTCACCCATTCCTCTGTGATCCAATGACCTCTCTGCCTTTTACTGTCTTTCATTATACATTTTCATATACTTAACCAAATCGCATTAAGTGAGGTTGCAGCCTCGCTTCAGTAATATTTGTGGTAACACGTCCTGTATATCGACAATTGTCTGTGAGAAAAATCTTCTCCAACCTCTTCATTCATTTATCTCTCGATGATCATGAGTCGATGTTGCTCCTTGTTAGTGGCTTGTTAGCCATTTCTATGTGCTTAACCTTCTCAAAGCCTGGCATTGTTTTCCTCCAGGGAAACTAAGCCCTTCGTTTTCTTTCAAACCACACCCTGTTACCATCTTAGTTCAATATTCCTAAGAGGAGCAAGGGCCTTCTTTGCATCACTCACACTGACAAGTACAAAATGGGAGCCGAGTTATTGTTGCACCTTTACAGCTCTATCAACTAATGTAACAGTGGTTGAACTACACCCCATTTTGACAGCCTACACTGACAAGAAACTGAGAATACACTGAATTTCGTGCCTGAATTTTATAAACTGAAATCTACTCAAACAGTCCTTTTGATATTTAACCTTCATCTAATTAAGTATAAATTGCACTCACATGATGCTCTCAACCACACTGATGAGCAGGATTGCATACACTGGTACTTCCTCTATGTGCTCTATGTTAACATTTATACCGTTCTTGATCAATATCAACCTAACTGCATCCTTTAAAAAATCTTATTTTATAATGTGAATGATATGCATGGAGTACTCCACTCAACCACGCATCCCCTCCTGGAATCATTACTGTTCCATTGATCCCATTACACTGAATGTTTGTTCACTGTAAAATCATATTCACAAATCAGCAATCTCCTTTTACCTGCAAATCACATTGGAACATTAAGGAAATGTCTGACATAACAAAAAGGAAGAAGGATGTTCTTTCTACTAACATCAATTTAATTTCCTGCATTCTGATAGAAAACCAAACTCTCTTCTATGCAACATCTGCAGATTCCGTAATAGATGGGATAGAGTATAACCCGGGGATTAAACCGTAGGGTCGTGTGTAACCTAGGGATTAAATTGTAGGGACAGTTGTACACTGGGGATTAAATTGTAGGGACAGAATGTAACCTGGGATTAAACTGTAAGGATTGTGTGTAAATGTGATTCAGCGTAAACTGGGGATTAAACTGTTGGGATTGTATTTAACTTGGGGATTAAACTATAGGGATTGCATGTGAACTGGGGATTCAACTGTAGGAGTTGTGTGTAACCTGGAGATTAAACTGTAGGGATTGTATGTAAACTGGAGATTAAACTGTAGGAACAATATGCAACTTGGGGATTAAACTATAGGGATTGTATGCAAACTGGAGATTAAACTGTAGGAGTTGTGTGTAATATGGAGATTAAACTATAAGGATTGTGTGTAAACTAGGGATTAAACTGTAGGAACAGTGTGCTACCTGGGGATTAAACTGTAGGGATTGTGTAAACTGGGGATTAAACTGTAGAGATTGTGTGTAAACTGAGGATTAAGCTGTACGGATTTTGTTTAACCTGGAGATTAAACTGTATGGATTTTGTGTAATCTGGAGATTAAACTGTAGGAACAGAGTGTAACCCGGAGATTAAACTATAGAATTGTATGTAACCTGGGATTAAACTGTAGATTGTGTGTAACCTGGGGATTAAACTGTAGGAATTGTATGTAAATGGGGGATTTAACTGTAGGGATTCAGTGTAACTTGTGGGTTTAACTGTAAGGATTATGTGCAACCTGTGGATTAAACTGTAGGAATTGTGTGTAAATTGGGAATGAACTGTAGGGGTTAAGTGTAACCTGGAGATTAAGAAGAGGAAAGCAAAGTCTATTGACCTCCAAGTCATGTAACTGAATTGTCTAAATCCTTGAAAACAGGAAAGTTAGTTTGGGAGGTAAATCTGATACCAGACAGATGGTTGGAGTTTTTTTTAGTGTGCATGAAATGCTAATGAATGTGATGGGGTTTCCGATGTTGGTCGTCAGGAAACTTGACTTGCCTTTAACCCGCCATCAAAGTCAGGAGACCAATATTCCAAATTGACCTTTTCAATCATGCCAAATTAAATTCCCTCACGTCTAGCAGTACAAAATCCCAGCCAGTCCCTGTTACCATGTCAGCAATGTGGAAGCCAGAACAGCCAGCAATGAAATGAGTGATGTGAGTCAGAGCCTTTGATTGAGACAAATCAATCACCGACACAGTCCTAACCGTTAAGCAGAGTCAATCGTCAAAGTTCAGGTTTGACGCAGTCAGAGTTGTTGAAAGAGCAGGTTCCAGCGAACAGAAATGAAAGATATTCGGGCAGAAGGAGAGGAAGCCAGATTGGTTAATTAAAAATATTTAGGAAGGAAGAAGGAAAAGGTTGTTCTTTTTGTTATTTCTCATCAAATATTTCTTGTTAAACACACTGGTGTTAAGGAAAAACATTTTTTTACATCTAAATTACTCTGGCAGCATCAGTTATACATGTTTTGGTTGTGATTACGGTAACAACAAACATGCAACCCAACCTGTTAAATTTTCACATATTGTTGATGTCGGTTTAGTTATATATTCTGGAAAATTACATCTCATGTCATTTTATATTTTAATGTATAAATGTTTCTTTCTGAAGAGGAGAGCAGTATAAAAGCTGAGTATTTTGTAATACAGAACCTACTGGTTGCCTCCCCTATTGGAAGATTAAAATAAGTCAATAATCATGGCTGCTTGTAGTGGGACCACATTGTGGTGCACTATAATGATCATCTGAAGGCAAACAATGGCCTTTATTTCAAGAGGACTTGAGTACAAGAGCTAAAATACCTTACTGCAGCTGTACGGGGCCTTGGTGAGATCCCACCTAGAGTATTGTGTGCAATTTTGGTCTCCTTATCTAAGAAAGGATATATTTACCATGGAGGGACTGCAGAGAAGGTTCACCAGACTGATTTCTGGGGTGGCAGGATTGTCATAAGAGCAGAGATTGGGTTGTCCAGGCCTGTATTCATTGGGGTTTAGAAAAATAAGAGAGGATCTAACAGAAATGTATAACATTTTGACAGAGTTGGACAGGAGTCTTGTTTTCTCTGGAGGATCTAGAACAAGGGGTCACTGTCTCAGGATATGGAGTAGGCCATTTAGGATTGAGGTGAAGAGAAATTTCTTCACTCAAAGGTTGGTGAACCCCTGAAATTCTCTACCACAGAAGTCTTGGGAGGCTAACTCATTGGAAGTATGTAAAAAGGAAATGGATTGATTTCTCAGGCAGGATTTTCTGGCCTTGCTCACTCCAAGCCAGAAAATCCTGCCCATCATCAATGGACTTTTCCATGGTCCACCTTTCACCCACTTCAATTCCCGTTTGTGGATGAGACAGTAAAAGTCACCCCTAAAACTCCTCAGAATAGAATCCCTACAATGCAGAAGGAGGCCATTCAGCCATTCAAGTCTGCACAGACTCTCTGAAAGAAAGCTTTACCCAGGCACACCACTCCCTCCTACCACCAGTCTATCTCTGTAACCACATGCATTCGCCATGGCTAATCCAACTAATCTATGCATTTTTGTATACTAAGGGGCAATTTTACCATGGCCAATCAACCTAACTGACACTTTGGACTGTGGGGGGAAACCTGAGCACTTGGAGGAAACCCATACAGACATGGGGAGAATATGCAAGTTCTACACAAAGGGTCACCCAAGGCCAGAATCAAATCTGAGTCATTGGCATTGTGAGGCAGCAGTGCTAACCAGTGTGCCACTTTATTGCACTCTAAAGATGTCAAGGGATATGGGAGAGTCAACAAAGAATGAAGAATAAAGAAAATTGCAGCTTAGGAACAGGCTCTCAGGCCCTCCAAGCCTGCACTGACCATGCTGCCTGACTGAATTAAAATACTCTACCTTTCCAGGGACCATATCCTACTATTCCCATCCTATTTATGTATTTGTCAAGACATCCATTATAAGTCACCATTGTATCTATTTCCACTACCTTCCCCAGCAACGAATTCCAGGCACCCACCACTCTCTGCGTAAAAAATCTGCTGCAGAAAAAAAGTGGCTCCTTCCATTCACACTGTTAGCCACTTTAAGACTTGAATAGCAGGTTAGGTGTAAAGATTCACATTCTGATCAGTAATCTGTAAACAATCTGTGCTGGTATGTGTGCCGTTGGAGATGAGAACACCTCATTCACCTGACGAAAACCATAGAGTTGAAAGCTTGCGAGTTTACTATGAAATAAATCGGTTGGATTTAAACCTGATGTTGTCAGACTTCTTACTAAAAAATCTGCCCCATACATCTCCTTTAAACCTTTCCCCTCACACCTTAAACCTACACCCCTGAGTAATTGACTTTTCCCCCTGGGAAAAAAGCTTCTGATTAGCCACTGTGTCCATGCCCCTCTTAATCTTGTAGGCTTCTATCAGGTCACCCCTCAACCTCCTTTGCTTCAGTGAGAACAAACCACGTTTTTCCAACCTCTCCTCATATCTAATGCCCTCCATACCAGGCAACATCCTGGTAAGTTCTGGAGTATGGCATTGATAGAGGATCAGCTATGATAATGCAGAATGGCAGAGCAGATCCGATTGACCTATGCTGCTCCTATTGATCTATTCCGCTTCTGTTCTCTATATTTCTATGTTTAAGGTAGAGGTGTGGGCAAGAATATCCAAGAGAATCTAATTCCTTGTTTCACTGAGGGCTGTGACATCTTTTACATTCAACGGGTAGGGCAGATGGGACATTTCATCTGAAGGACAGCATCTCTGACAATCTAGCATTCCCTCAGTACTGCATGAGTTTCTGGAGAGAGTCTGGAATGAACCTTGTGGCTCAGTGGTGAGAGTGTTCCTCACTATGCCATAACTGAGATGATCCCTTTTGCATAACTTGCATTATAACAGCATTAAAAGAATCTCTAACTCTTTGAACAAGGAAAATGCAACAAAGGGAGCAGAAACAAATGGTGAAAACTGAAACAGAAAACATTTATGTATAATATATATATTCAGACACAGGAAACCACGGACTTCCCATCAGCAGGAGATGGACTAGTTTTCTCCTGTACCTGAGGAGTGAAAAAAAAACTAAGTGGACAATATTGACCCTAGTCTGCAACACAAGAAAATAAAAGAGCGGCTGAGATGATGTGTCAAATATTTCATGAGTCAATGGGTGTTCACCATCAGCATCTCTAGAACATTCTAAAAGACATTATTTACTGCCCTTCAAGATGAATTTAAAAACAATGCTAAAAATGACATCTCCTGCACCTTTGAACAGTCAAAGTTACAACTGGCTGAGTTCTCACATAAAACTTTGGAGTATTACTGGCTTTGTATGAGAATGTAAAAAGCCTCATAGGTTGCTTTACATCCCTCCTGATTGTTATTTCCATTGTAGACAAAGACTTAACAGACTCGGCCAATTCCTCACTGTATTATGTCAACAAAGCAATTATTGGCGAAACACATCCTTATTTTAATTCAGGCATTTAGATGCTTGGAGGGATTTAATACAAGCTTGTTAAGTGGTTAAGGGAATCATGCTGATTGTAACTTTCACCCGAAAATGGAGAATGTTAATGAACAGATGTTACATTTTGTAACATTTTAAATTGTTTTGTTGTAAGTTAATAATTGCAAGTATTGCAGCAATAAAGTTAAGTGAACAATATAACTATTTTTCAGAACTTTTTTGCCACTTTGGCTTTAACTAAGGCTGTGTGACAGGGTGAAAGGGTTTTTGACGGGATCAAAGATAAGAGAGAATAGGAGTCACTACCCCTCCTTTTTAACCACTGCTTTCCTCCTACAATTGACTTGCTTTTAAAACTCTGTCTTAGTATTACTCATAAAATCTGGCCCATCGAGGCTATCCCAACTCTTTGACAGAGCATCCTAACAAAACCCCACATATCCACCCCACTAATCGACCACACATCCTAGGACACTAAGGGTTTCTGGCCACACTCGCCCCTAGAGTGGAAAATCCATCCCAAGGTCAACAGATGATCCGTGCCCATGCACTGCGATTCCCATGGTGGGGGTGGATGGGAGAAATTCCTCCCCAACTGGCAATCTAGCATGACCAATCCACATAACCTGCATATCTTTACAGTGTGGGAGGAAACCAGAGTACTCGGAGGATGCCAATGCAGACACGGGGAGAATGTGCAAACTCTACATATAGTGACCTAATTACAACAAAACAATTTAAAATGTTACAAAATGTAACATTTGTTCATGAACATTCCCCATTTTTGGAGATAGTGACCTAAGGCTGGAATTGAATCCCTGAGGCTGTGAGTCAGCAGTGTTAACTGCTGTGCCACCATGCTATGCTCTTATTTAGTAATATTTAATTTGTCACATCTCTTTCTGTCTTGATGTTGGCCTTTTTGTGTACCAACTGGCCTTTCTCAGTAAGAGAAGGTATTATATGAAGGAGAATGTATTGGCTAAGTTGTAAACACAGCCTTATAGAACTTTCTGATGATCCAGTGATGGTCTGTGGAACATGATGAATCCCTGGTGATCAAGTAGCCAGAGACTATATATCACTGGGATCCTCTGTGAGCTAGGGGTAATGCATGACAAAAAGTTTTGTTTACTTGATTCTGTAAAATGGGAACAAATAGAAATGGGTTGAGTCAGTTGCCTTTTATGCAGCAGAAGCGAATGGACAAGGAATTTCATTTATTGGTTTCGTTGATTTTAAATTCCAAAGCTCCCCATCCAACCACAATCTCCTCGCCGATTCAGCAGCATTCTCCCTTCCTCCTGTTCTGAAGTCTTTGATTTCTTGTTACCAACCAAGACCTTGCCCGAGTGTGAATATTCTGTGTCTGACGCTTGGCAATGCATCTTAGTATTGAGTCAAACATAGATTTCTATATTCCTGTCTTCAACTAATGTCATTGGCCACCATTCTCCCATCCCTCTGTGCAGTGGGCCAGGAGATTCTCACTTCGGCTGATTCGCATGGTTTACACGCACGTTCACAACGTGCCAGATTTCCGGTGGCATTAGACGCTTGCCGGAAATTGGGCAGGAGGCACAAAGAGCATTTAAGTGGTAATTTGCATATCATTTAAGTGTGTTTAGCAGGCCTGGGACTGAATCCAGGCTGGCTAGCATCTACCCCTGCCAGAATTGTTCATGATGTGGAGATGTCGGTGTTGTACTGGGGTAAGCACAGTAAGAAATCTCACAACACCAGGTTAATGTCCAACAGGTTTATTTGGCAGCACAATCTCAGGCTCCTTCTTCAGATGAGTGAAGAGTTGCGAATACAAATCTTCACTCACCTGAAGAAGGAGCCTGAGACTCCGAAAGCTACTGCTGCCAAATAAACCTGTTAGGCTTTAACCTGCCTTTGTGAGATTTCTTAGAGTTCTTCACTCTAGCAGTGTTTAAAATAGCTCCCTACTAATGGGGAACAAGTAGCCTGACCCTGCTGGAGTGAAGGAGGGGGCAGTTGTGGTCCCCCAGGGGGTCAGGTGGCAGGAGGGCTGCCCCCTAGGCATTGGCATTCTAGCAGTGTCAATCTGTGCTCCTAGCACTGACAAAGGGGCAAAGTGCCTTGGCAAAGCAGCCAGCATAGCTTAAGGATGGCGCCCCCTCCCCTTCCCGCATCCCAGAAGTTCTCTCTTCCATCTTCTTCCTTTGGGAAAAAGATACAAAAATCTGAGGTCATGTACCAACCAAGTCAATAACAGCTTCTTCTCTGCTGCTATCAGACTTTTGAATGGATTTTCCTTGCATTAAGCTGATCTTTCTTTACACCCTAGCTATGATTGTAACACTATTCTGCACTCTTTCCTTTTCTTCTCTATGAATGGTATGTTTTTTCTGTATGGCACAAGAAACAATACTTTTCACTGTATGCTAATACATGTGACAATATTAAATCAAAACAAATCAAACACACTGACACACACACCAACAAACCATACACAAACACACACAACCTTAACATACAAACACACACACACACACACACTCTACACACAAATAGAAGCCAGAGAGTAAATTCAAACTAAACACATTAAATCACAAATTAAAGCACAAACACACCACACATACACACACACACACGCACACACACCTTTCCTCTGCACACAGACAAGCTACACACATTCCACAACTCACACTCAGCACATAAACTCACATGCAGTCACAAACATAGACATAGGCACACACAAACAGCATACAGACAGACAAACATACACACAAGCAATTGCATACATAGACACAGAAACACACATAGACATGCACATATGTTCAAACAGAGGCCAGTGAATAGTAATTTGGATGGACTCTTGACTAGTATTTCCCACCTTAGCTCAGTGATTTTACCATCCTAGTTCAGATCACAGAGCAGAAACTGAAAAGATTCTGGTCAATATAATTCAGCATCACTCTGATCCATGGAAACATTACAGAGACAATCAGAACTTTCTGATTTGCCTCAGTGTCACTCACTTCTGACCTGATTGGTTTCTCTGTACTGTAGACCTTTCCCTTTTACTTGGAGTTTATCTGACCCAGGATTCTTGCTGCTGGCAATGGATACCTGAAATTGCACTGACATCCCTCAACTTGACAAATTCCAACTGAAGAGTTCTCATTTTAAGTTGGATATCAGTTGTATTTAACATGCCCTGAAGTGCATGAGAACATAACAAGAGACCCATAATGAAACAGTAGATGAATTAGGAGATATATGCTTGTAACATTTTGCACTGTAAATAAATGCAAGACTTGGTCAAAATGAGTTCCAGGACTATCCTTCACCAACTGGATTTCTGAAATAGAACATTTATAGTTGGGAATGAGGTGAAAAGTGATTGGATAAAGCTTAGAAGAAGTCAAGCTGTCATCAGCAAGATATATGGAGTTTGTGCATTCTCTACGATTCTGTGTGGGTTTCCTGCGAGTGCTCCGGTTTCCTCCTACAGTCCAAAGATGTGCAGGTTAAGTGGATTGGCCATGCTAAATCGCCCCTTAGTGAGAAGGAGGCTATCTTGGGTAAACGGATAGGGTTATAGGATAGGGCCTGGATGGGATTGTAGTAGGTGCAGACCCGATGGTCCGAATGGCCTGTTTCTGTACTGTAGTTTTCTGTGATTCCATATCTCCTATCGTTACTTCAGCAAAGACATTACTGTGAATGCCATTATATTTTTACCACATGCCTATTTCTGAGTCTCTGCATAGACCAGTTTACAGAAGTTGTGTTTTTTAACCAAGGACTTTCAACCAAATTATTATTACAGATTGGTGATCACACACTCTGCTGCCATCTGATGGATCAGACTTGGTTCAATTTGAAGCCCCTTTAGAAATCCTGTTCTCATAAAATAATTAGCAACTTGGCACCTTTGAGATGCTTTGCAGCAAGTAAACTGCATCATATTCCCTTGGCTCTGACTGTTTCAATCCAACTTCAATTAACTCTTATCATATAATGTATGCTTTACATGAGAGATGTGAAATATTTCCAATTTGTGAGGCTGGAGTGAGACAAGGAAGGTCAAAAATAATGTTGTTTTTGTGTTGTTTATAAAAAGTTTCAGGCCAGAGAGTAAATTCAAACTAAACACATTAAATCAACGGCACTTAAAGGTAAACACTTTTTAAATTTCTGCAGGCTATTCCTGATCAAAACAACTTTGGTGGGAAATCTTTTGAAAGATTGAAGGAATACTTGCTCTCAAGTTTCCATTGAACTTCCCATAAAGTATGGCTTTATGAGAAATGAAAGAAAGTTCAACCTCAATCATCTTTCTTCTTGTATTGTCACTGATCACTGAGTCTAATGATATTTCTATACTGTATTCTTACTGATCTTTGGGTCTATTGGGTGTTTCCTTATTGTATTCTCGCTGATCTTTGGATCTAATGGGTGTTTCTGTATTATACTCTCACTGACCTTTGGGTCTAATATGCGGTTTTGTATTATACTCTCACTGACCTTTGGGTCTAATATGCGGTTTGGTATTATACTCTCACTGACCTTTGGGTCTAATATGCGGTTTTGTATTATACTCTCACTGACCTTTGGGTTAATATATGGTTCTGTACTGTACTCTGAATATTAAGCATGTCCAACTGGAAGGAAAAGTTTAGAATTTTCCAGCTGTTCATGCAGTAGGATCGTTTTAATTCTCTTCACCTCATTTTCATTTTTTGGTTTGTCAGTTACCATGTATATTTGTTTCTGATGAGATACCACATGGTCATTCTGATAGCTGGGTGCTATCCATTGAGTACGGTCTGTTTTGATCAACATATCGCTCCTCTCAGTAGCTGTATTGGTCTCTGCTTGAATAAAGTTCTGCTGCCACATGCTTTGTGGAATTGTTGAACAGTGTTGAAAGCTTGTCTTCACAGTCATCACACATGTTTTCAACACTGTAAAGGGTCTTCTCATGTCATTTAGAACATAAGAACTAGGAGCAGGAGGAGGCCATTTAGCCTCTCGAGCCTACTCTGTCATTCAATAAGATCATGGCTGATCTTTTCATGGATTCAGCTCCACTTACCTGCTCACTCACCGTAACCTTTAATTCCTTTACTGTTCAAAAATTTCTCTATCCATGCCTTAAAAACGTTCAGTGAGGTAGCCTCAACTGCTTCACCAGACAGGGAATTCCATAGATTCACAACCCTTTGAGGGAGGAAGTTCTTCCTCAACTCAGTCCTAAATCTGCTCCCTATTATTTTGAGGCATTCCCCTCAGTTCTAGTTTCACTTACCAGTGGAAATAATCTCCCTGCTTCTTTCTTATTTATTTTCTTTATAATCTTAAATGTTTCTATGAGATTGTCCCTCATTCTTCTGGATTCCAATGAGTATCATCCTACAGTCTAAGTTTGTTCATCATGTCGCACCTGTACTGAATCCTGCTGTCACCTGTCTTACCAATCACTGTGTCTTATTATCATAATGAAATAATATCTTCGGCTTATTTAACTGTATAAGATAGTCCTCAATCACTCATAACTTTCACTTATTAAGACTAGGCTCAGGGGATTAGCTGTACGTAAGTATACAGCTTGAAAACACTACAGTTGTGTGTATGTGTTCTGTTCAAAGCAGAAGTAAAACTAAGACTGAATCACATTCTGCCATGCTGATATCCCTTAAAGGCATATTGCAGCAGAGTTGAGATGAGAAAACTTTTTTATATGTAGCAAACACATTACCTAAGAGAAGTATAATAGAGGTTTCAATATTAATTTTCTGAAGAGAATTTGACTTGTGTTTGAAAGGGCAACATTTGCAAGGCTATGAGGAAGGAAGAGAGAAGTGGATTAATTAGATGATGTGTTCAAAGGGCCAGCACAGATATAATGGGCCAAGTGGTCTCCTTACATACTTTCAGACTCTGTGAAGCAATGAGGAACTTTAATCCCTGAATAATGCTCAGTAGAAAGTCATTTTGCTTTCATCAGAATGTAACTCCAGGAACCGAACCTTCCCCTCAGTTATGACAGATACTATTAACTGTCAGAAACGACTTGAATTATACTATCGTTATGTATGAGACCCATTAAAACTTTGTTCAAAAGACAAACCCAACGCTTTCTAATTCTAATTTCCAAACTGCTTGTCTTTGCCAAGGAAACACCATCAGAACCCACACCTGAATGAACTAGCAAAACCTGTTGCCTCTACAGCAGAAATATATTTTTATCATTGAATGTCATTTTTTTGGAATGCTACAGGTGAAGTCACACACCATGTGTTTGTCATGCCTCATCATGTTTGTTGCATACGGAAAACATCCATGAATGCTCCAGAAAATTCAGAAAGAAGACCTGATATAATGCAGGAAATGGAACTGGTGTGTTAGTCATGATTGAATGTTAATGATTAGTAAACAATTTGTACCTAACAACATCCCTCAGATCACTGTGAATTGAAATGAATGATTTTGTAAAGGAGTCTTTCTGGCTTACCATCAATCAATCCATGAACTTTATGATGTAGATTTTCTTAATGAAAAGAAAATACTGACACAAACTCTTACTACGAGTACCTGTGGGTTAGATAATGGCCTCGACTATAGCCCTGCTTCTGACTCATGCTCTGTACCTCTGAGGTTTCTTGCTAATCATGGCTGTGGATAAGAGAACTATGTTTGTAATTTTATAACCCTGTCTCTGACTATCTGCTGGGCCATTGATGATCCTCACAATCAGTGCCTGTTGATTAGAGAATTGCCTTTGCTATAATCCTGACTCTGATTCACACTCTGTGCAGCTACTAAGTCTTGTAGTTAGTGACTGTGGGTCAGAGAATCACAGTTGCAGTTTTATAGCCATATCTCTGCTTCAGGCTCTGCACTGACAATGAGATTTATGTACCTGTTCCTTAAAAGTATTTCACGTAATTTATGAAACTTTGATCTTGAGCGAATCTGCCTAACATTAACTTTCAGGAGTCAGATTGGTTAAGAGCATCGAGTCTATAACATCTATCATAAAAAGGAAAGCTTCATGCATTCAAAAGCTGAGAGCTTTAAATTCTGATGAGGGCTCTGGTTCATAGACAGAATGCATTTATTACAAATAAGATGGATACCGAAAATATAAATGGGCCAAATTGGAAGCAAGACTTCCCATTTTGTTGTGGCTAATCTTATCCTTTCATATTCTATAGCATTCACACCAGGGTTAAATATGAATAGATGGCTAAATCGTACATTTAAATAGTCAACAAAAAAGCCAATAGGTCTGAGTTTCCAGTTGTTCACCTCTCCATTATGTATGGGGATTATGCCATATTATGGGTGGCATGGTGGCACAGTGGTTAACAATGCTGTCTCTTAACAGTTTGGATTAGGAATTGGCTAGCTGATAGAAGACAGAGGGTGGTGGTTGATGGGAAATATTCAACCTGGAGTGCAGTTACAAGTGGTGTACCTCAAGGATCTGTTTTAGGGCCACTGCTGTTTGTCATTTTTATAAATGACCTAGATGAGGGTGTAGAGGGTTGGATTAGTAAATTTGCTGACGATACCAAAGTGGGGGGAGTTGTAGACAGCGAGGATGGATGTTACAGTTTGCAGAGGGACATAGATAGGTTGCAGAGCTGGGCCGTGAGGTGGCAAATGGAATTCAATACGGATAAGTGTGAGGTGATTCACTTTGGTAGGAATAACAGGCATATGAAATATAGGGTTAATGGAAGGACCCTTAATAGCGTTGTTGAGCAGAGGGATCTTGGGGTACAAGTACATAGCTCTTTGAAAGTTGGCACCCAGGTTGATAAAGTTGTTAAAAAGGCGTACGGTGTGTTAGCTTTTATTAGTAGAGGGATTGAATTTAGGAGCCGTGAGGTTATGTTACAACTGTACAAAACTCTGGTGCGGCCGCACTTGGAGTATTGCGTACAGTTCTGGTCGCCGCATTATAAGAAAGATGTGGAAGCATTGGAAAGGGTGCAGAGGAGGTTTACCAGGATGTTGCCTGGTATGGTGGGAAGGCCTTATGAGGAAAGGCTGAGGGACCTGAGGTTATTTTCATTAGAGAGAAGAAGGTTACGCGGTGACCTAATTGAGGCGTATAAGATGATCAAGGGATTGGATAGGGTGGATAGTGAGAGCCTTTTTCCTCGGATGGTGATGACCAACACGAGGGGACATAACTTTAAATTAAGAGGTGGTAGTTATAGGACGGATGTCAGAGGCAGGTTCTTTACACAGAGGGTGGTGAGAGCGTGGAATGCCCTGCCTGCAGCAGTTGTGGACTCGCCTACTTTGGGGGCATTCAAATGTTCGGTGGATAGGCATATGGATGATATTGGAATAGTTTAGGTTAGAGGGTCCACTGGCCGGCACAACATCGAGGGCCAAAGGGCCTGTACTGCGCTGTTATGTTCTATGTTCTATGTTAGCACCAAGGACCCAGCTCAATTCTGGCTTTGAGGGCTGTGCGGAGTTTGCATGTTCTCCTCTTGTCCACCTGAATTTCTTCCCACATTCCAATATATGCAGGTTAGGTGGATTGACCATGCTAATTTGCCCCTTAATGTCAGGGGGATTAGTAGGTTAAATAGATAGGGTTAAGAGGTTAAGACCTGGGTAGGATTGTTGTCAGTGCAGGCTCAGTTGGATGAATGGTTTTCTTTTACACTGTTGGGGTTTTATGATATTCTTTGTATGCATGTATATCAGCACTTCATTTGTTACATATATTACAGTAACCTTCCATTCTATACATGTATTATGGTATATTTGATCTCCATATAAACAACAAAGAACGAAGAACAAAGAACAACACAGCATGAGAAGCAGGCCCTTTGGCCCAATGAGCCCACACTGCCATTTTAACATTATGAGTGCCCTCCTCTACCTATGACCTTTGTCATACATTTAACGTGATGTGACGTTACGCTCTCATTAATGAATTCATTAAACAACCCCTTTGGCTAGTCAGCTTCCTTAACTGTGACCCTCAGGCATCAATATCTGAAAAAGAAATGAATATTACCATGATTATTGACTTTATAAAAAATTTCCTTTCCTTGAGGCTAGTGCACCTCCTTCCTTCCAGTCTACACTTTTTGACACATTACAGCCTTCAGTTAACACACTAGTTGATAATTCAAACACATCCACATGCACAAAATGTCAAAATAATCTGAGTGTATTTATCAAAGTTGCAGTAATGAGACAGTTTGACAGCAGCGAGCAAAGCCTGCTTGCTCGATTCCAACAGCTAACACCAGAAAACTGTTTGCAGCTGCAATTACAGGCCATTGCCCTCTTTGTAGCTGACTCACAAAGTACTCCTCCTGATGACCAGAGCCTGGTTAACTTTCAACTGGGCTCTTTTACCTTTCCTGGCATTTTCCAAAATATCTAAAATGTGAACTAGAAAATGAAAATCTGAATTAAAGCATGAGGCCGAGGAGTTGGATCAGGCAACATTTATTATATTGGAGCACAACTCTACAGCAGTACGAGGGAGAAATGCATTAAAACTAGTTCAAGACTGCAACTGTATGTGACTGGGTGAACTGGTATGTAATATGCGTGTCTTGCGTGTGTGTATGTTTCTGTATATCAGTTTGTGTTTGTGTTTTGTGTGAAATGTTTTGTGTGTGTTTGCGTGTTCTGTGTCTTTGTATGTGTCTGTGTGTATGACCATTGTGTGTGTGTGTGTGTGTGTGTGTGTGTGTGTGTGTGTGTGTGTGTGTGTGTGTGTGTGTGTGTGTGTGTGTGTGTGTGTGTGTGTGTTGTTCCTCCTTGAGCGATGCATTCACCTGAACTCCTCTGGGAGACAATACTGACAATGTTGATATCAGAAACTATCTGATATGTCATTTATTGGGGACAGGAAAAACCCGCCACGTTTTTATGTCAACGTGAAACATCATTCCAGCCTCTCGGGACATTTTCTGCTCCAGACTCCAAACCCACCCAAAAATTTCACAATGAAAAGATTTTGAGAGAGGGTCAATTGATTCATTGATAAGATGCAGCATGGGTTTACGAAGGGAAGGTCATATTTGACTAATTTGGTGGAAGTCTTTGAGAATATTATATGTGCAATGGACAATGGGGAGCCTGTGCATGTGATGTATCTGGATTTTCAGAAGGTATTTAACAAGGTTTCGCACCAAAGGTACATAAGATAAAGGTGCACAGTGTTATTAGTATGGATAGAGGATCGGTTGACTAACAGAAAGCAAAAAGTGGGGGTAAATGGGTGTTTTTCTGGCTGGCAATCAGTGACTAGTGGTGTGCTTCAGGGATCAATGTTGGGACTGCAACTGTTTACGATTCACATAGATGATTTAAAGTAGTGTGTCAAAATTCGCAGATGACACTAAGATGATTGATAGAGCATAGTGTGCAGAGGATGCTAAAAATATGCAAAGGGATATAGATAATCTAAGTGAGTGGGCAAGGATTTGACAGATGGAGTACAATGTTGGTAAATGAGACATCATCCATTTTGATAGGAGTAACAGCAAAATGGACTATTATTTAAATGGTAAAAAATTGCAGTATACCTCTGTGCAGAGGGACCTGGGTGTCCTTGTTCAGGAATCTCAAGAAGCTGATTTGCAGGTGCAGCAGGTAATTAAGAAGGCAAATGGAATTTTGTCCTTCATTTTGCTAGAGGGATGGAATTTAAAAGCAGCAAAGTTATGTTGCAGCTGTATAAAGTGTTCGTGAGACCACACCTGGAGTACTGTATACAGTTTTGGTCTTCTTACGCGAGAAAGGATATACCGGCACTAGAGTGGGTGCAGAGAGGTTCACTAGATTGATTCCAGAGTTGAGAGGATTGACTTATGAGGAGAGACTGAGTAGACTGGGGCTATTCAGAAGAATTCAGAAGAATGAGAGGAGATCTTATAGAAACATATAAGATTGTGAAGGGAATAGATAAGATAGAAGCAGGGAAGTTCTTTCCACTGCAGGTGAAAGTGGAATTAGGGGGCATTGCCTCAAAATAAGGGGAAGCAGGTTTAGGACTGAGTTGAGGAGGAATTTCTTCACACAAAGGGTTGTAAATCTGTGGAATTCCCTGAATAGTGAATCAGTTGAAGCTACCTCATTGAATGTTTTTAAGGCAAGGATAGATACATTTTTAAACAGTAAAGGAATTAAGGGTTATGGTGAGTGGGCGGGTAAGCAGAGTTGAGTCCACAAAACGATCAGCCATAGTCTTGTTGAATGACAGAGCAGGCTCGAGGGGCCAAATGGCCTACTCTTGTTCCTAATTCTTATGTTCTTAAGAGAACTGTTCATTAATGGGACAAAGTGGCTCTGGGATTGCATTGTGATTGTATTAGAACATCGGTCTTTCTTGTTGGACAAAGACGGTGGTCTGTATTTTTCTTTGCTCTAGTCTAATATTTACATTGGTCTTTTACATCATGGCTACTGAAGTTCACCTGTGTACCATTCCTTATGATGTGGTCGGCCAAATTATTGACACCTTGAAACACATCAAGAATTTTGATCCTTCAGTGTGTGATACTGGGAACATGTACATTGTGTGGTGAATTCTGATCAGCAAATCAACTGATTATACTGTGAGGATAGAGAATCAGGGATCAAAGATTGCTGAGATTCTGAAGCCCATATTTAATGATCACAAATAAATCTCAAAGATGAGAATTTGGATTCCTTGTAAGGGCAGGGTAGTTTTTTTTTAGAATCTGAGCACTTAAAAACAGATTGTCCACTTGTTGGAAATGCGATGCTCTGAGTGATTGGATGAACAAATTTAAAATACATTATGTAAATGGAAATTGAATTGGGTTTCCTAATGTTTGATTCTTGTTCTTGGTCACAGGGACCTGTCAATTGTTGAAGAGTTGTCTGGTTGTGTGAGAGTGATAGGTACCGAGGATTACTGACAGTGCTGTCGAGGCAGACAGCTGCAGTGATGATGTTCCTGCTGGATCTGATGAGAGTGAAGAGGACATTGAAGGATGTGAATGAAGTCCAGAATCCTGATTCTCATTTGCAAATAATCTTTAAAAGTGAAAATGGGAAGCATGTGATGGCTGTGGTCTCGCATTCCTTCAATGTCTATTTTTCTTCTTGCTAGAAGAAATTTTCTGTTTGACTGAAGGGAGCCCACTGCAGTTAGTTGACCACCAAGGGAATAGTGGTCAGGTGAAAGATGCGTGTAACACAAGTACCAACATCACCTTCCTGGCCCTGGAAGCAGGTGGACAAACTGGGCACCCAGTCCAGGCCGCAATAGATGCCAGCGCCACTCCTCTACCCAATGACAGCTTCTTAAGAGGGATAAAAAGATCAGGAGGCTAAGATAACAGCGGGGTGGTGGGGTGCAACCCAGTCTCAGAATGTTAGGAGCCTATTGGGATAGAGGTAGCTCTATGCCAAAGATGGATGCTGCTGGAGGCTCAGAATGTCAAATCAAATTGTGGCATTCTCAGAACTGGCTAACTTATTCATTTCAAAAATTATTCCTGTATGTCTTGCTGGCTCAGCCAGCATTTATTGCCCATCTTCTGCTGTGACTGGAGCACCATTGAATGGGTTACAGAAATTTACTGCCTTGATAACCTCTCAGAGAGGCACTTAATGATTTTTCATCATTGTACCAAAGTCTCAGTGGCAGCAAGACCTGGAGCCCCAATAACATTGAGGCAGAGTCACCCTCAAATGTTACCAATGCCTCAGAGACACAGCAATCACCTGTACATCTGAATTGATAATTCATCCAAAATGATTTTCAAAGTAGCACCTGAATTGCAGTTACAATGGCTTATATATCAATACGACAATACTGACTGCAGTGTGAAACTCACCCATTGTGAACTCACCTTCAGAATTGATCAGCTGAAATATGCGATATGTTTTTTTAATGTAGTGTACTGATCTGTCCCTGATTTTGCTTGCAGGTGAATTTGTTGTGTGCAATTAAGGTCATGGAGCGATTTTGGAATTCTGTCCATGACCTAAGAATGAATCCTTTATTTGGTAAGTGCCCAGCTGTTGGCATCAGCAGCTTCCAGACACACTGAGGAAGGTCATTTGGTGGCACAATAGGAGGCACAGTGACACAGTAGTTAGCACTGCTGCCTCACAGTTCCAGGAGTCCAGGTTCAATTCCGGCCCCAGGTCACTGTTTTTGTGGAGTTTGCATTTTCTCCCCTGTGTGGATTTTCTCCGGGTGCTCCGGTTTCCTTCCACAGTCCAAAGATGATCAGATCAAAGTTAGGTTGATTGACCATACCAAATTGCCCCTTAGTGTAAAGGGGGTCTGATAAGGGTGAAATGCGTGGGGTTATGGGAATAGGAGGTCAGTGCAGACTCAATGGGTCGAATGGCCTCCTTCTGCACTGTAGGATTTTATGAGTCTATGATTCAGAAACACACCAGCAGTTTGTGAACAGTGCGGTGTGCTGCAAAACCACCACTATTATCAATAAAGCTGAATTGCTGTCACCTTACTTGCCCCGGGTCCCTGATCTACTTTTTCCACCTTAGCATCACATGCTTATTGCTGGATATCCATTTTATGGTGTGACTAAAGGTTTAAGTAAATCCGTGCTTAATCCTTTTCTTCTCTCCAGCATGCTTCATCTACCACCTCCGCAACAAGATAAGAAAAAAAGCCCAGAAGATCAACGAATGTATCTCTGATGCGCATTTTGGAAATAAAGTCTTAGTTTATGTGATTTGTGTAGCATTTAGTTTAATTGTGTTTAACCAATAAAAATGTGAAATTTACAGCTAGAGTCAGTTTCTTCACCAGCTTTTCATAATTATATACATCATCATGCTGATGTGAAAGATCTTTAGGAGTCAGTTCACTAATTACCTTTCAGAAATCATATTCAAACAGAATAAGCAAACAAAACAATAGGCAGTAACTGATTCATGTGACCAGAAAAGACAACTAGCAAAGGTTGGTTCAACTGGTAATAAACACCCAGTCAACAAACAGTGTTAGCTGTTTTACAGCTAGGACTGGCCAACTACCCGGCAATGAGGATCAACTTGTCTCAGAACACGGTTGGCATGTATTTCAGCTGGTCCACTTGTCTTCGGAAACGCTGTTCCTTCATCAGGTGTGTGAAAGGTTGACAAAGGGACACCATTTCCAAAAGCTTGCGAGATTACTATCAAATAAACTGGCTGGACTTAACCTGGTGTTGTGAGACTTCTTACTGTATTTACCCCAGTCCAACACCAGCATCTCTATACCACTCATCTTGCACATACCTGAACAAATGCCAAATTTCAAACCACCACAAGGTAACAAGTTGTTGTGATAATATCTCTCTCTTCAACAACATTCAAACTGTAAGAGAATTAAAGGAAGCTAGGGGGTGGAAGGTGGGGGGGGGGGGGGGGGGGGGGATAAGTATGCTGTGAATGGTGACCCTGCAGATGGTACATACGTGAAGAACGACTGAAAGCAGTATTTTTACCAAGACAATTCTGGTGAGGTCATTAAATTTTTTTTAAGCATTTGTCCAAGGGTTAAGCACAGAAAAAGGAGACGCTCAGCGTTCTCTACTCTCTGGTGGCAGGAGTGTTACTTAGAGAAGTTCCTGTACAATTGTGGAAACAGAAACAGGTTCTCTTCCTTTTTTTAAATACCGAATCAGAGGTTTTAACATTGCATCTATGAATATGAATGCCCTTGCTGCATATCTCTCAGCCATTTTAGACATTTCTAATTGTATCTCAGCTATTCTGCAACTAAAATATACCTCACCATACCTCCAATCACCTTCACATTTAAATTCACCTCTGCTTTGTTTAATATAGGCACAGACTTCACATGAAGAGGACATAAGATCAAACTGTGAAGCTTGAGTGCTCTTCCAGGCTCCACAAGGAAAATGTAAACCATTTCACCATGTTCACACATCAACCCGCCCTCACTTTCATCACAGGACCCCATGAGATGGACTGGCGGCTAATTCTATCATTTAGCTGCTCTCGCTGAATAGCCTCTATTCCAGACAGCTGTCCAACTTTCACTGGCCTGAAACAAGTGAGCATTTGGCAGGATTGAAATGAATCCGCAACTTTTAAAATGAGTTAAATTTCAAGAACTTGGGGCAAACAACTCCAGAAACATGTTTCAAAGTAAAAAAAAATCAAGCTTTTGCTACGGTGCTTGAGGAGAATCTGCCTCAATGAAACTGCACTGTCCCCGATGGAGGCTATGGTTCACGGTGAGTTATGATAGTGACCTTGTTTAATTACCATGATGGTGGTGTCTGTTCCAATGTGGGTTGAAGCCATAAAAAATGGTGGCACATCTATGGAACCAAGTTACCCAACCGAGGACACATCATTCCATAAGGGACGGGTAGTGAAGATAATAATCAGTCCAACTAAATCATGTGATACAATGTTGTTCTGTTCAAGTCATATAATTCAATAATAAGAAGCCGCTATTTTGGGGCAGGCCTCAGCCTAAGTGTGAGAGAGCTCCACTGGTTTGATCCTGAATTTGAGGGAACCTCGTGAGCCCACCATAGACTCACTGCCAAATGAGTCCACGTGAGATCAAAGCCTACACTTCTTTTACATGCTTTACTTTTTCAGTTCCAGGGAATGCCTGAGAACACAAGGTCAGAGGCTGAGAATAAGTTCTTTGCGGGAGTTAACAATGTCACAGTGTATGAAATAGCACAATCTCAATCTCAGATTGAATACTTTAATTTACTTCTGCTGAACAGCAGAACACAGCCAGCTAGTTAGTCATTTATATTTCTTGTGTAAATAAGGCCAGGCAGTATGAATGCTGAGGCTAACTGCTGCTCCATGCTGAACCCACAAAGTATTTGATGAAGTTCATCATTTCAGACAGCAGTTAAGAGACAACCTCACTGCTGTGGGGCTGAGTCACATGCCTGCCAGATCAGGTAGAACAGCAGATTTCCTTCCCTAAAGGATTCTAATGAATTGGATGGATCTTTGTGACAATTGGCGATAGTTACCATGGTCACCATTATTGATGCTAGTTTTATATTCCAGATTTGGTAATTGAATTTTAAATTTCATCACTGCTGTGATGGGTGGGATTTGAACCCGTGTCACCATAGCATTAGGTTGGGCCTCAAGATTGCATGACCATTACACTGCCATCTCCTCAAGGGCCACCTCCCACCAACACTGGTCAGCAGGTCAGTCAGTGTCAGGATTTTGTGAAAGGTCACAAATTTGAAGCATTAACACTGATTTTGCCTCCCCACACACAGTCAGATCTGCCGAGTACTTCCAACATTTTCTCTTTTTATTTCAGACCTCTAGCACCCCAGTATTTTGCTGGGATCTTCCTGATTCCTGAGGTTCACAAATACCTAAGCCCTTAGGTTAACTACCAGACAGTTGATATATCTTTTCTTGTAGCAATCGCCTCCATCTGTACCCTGTTGCTGTCACATTGTGTAGAACAATACATAAAATGCAGCTAGTTAGTAAGGAACCTTCTGTTTTTCCATAAGGTTGTCACTTCTGTTGTGGGTCACATTTCCTATATTGATATTCCACATGAGCTTTTGGCTGTGTTTCTTTGTGCTTGGCTTATAGCTGAGTTACATAAACGTCTTGACTCATTAATAATCCTGCAGCCAACTATGTATTGAATCACTCAATACAGATCTTATTGAAAATTTGAAGGAAGGATTGTTACAGGAGCTAATGATCGCCTACAGTTTGTGAATGGCACTCTTTTTAGCAAAGAATGAATAATTTGTCATAATAATTCTCTACTTGCACCACAGTGAGTTTTGGATGTTCCAAGACCCATGGCAGTAAGTGCATTACAATTATAAGTGTGTACCATCTACAAGATGCATTGAGGGAACTCGCTGAGGTGCCTTAGACAACACCTTCCAGACCCACAACCACTATCATCAAGAAGGACAAGAACAGCAACACCTGGAAATTTCCCTCCAGTCACTCACCATCCTGATTTGGGAATATATCACCATTTGTTCACAGTGACTGTGTCAAAATCCAGGAACTCCCTTCCTAACAACATTATGGGTGTGTCCACACCTCAGGAAGTGCAGCAACTTAAGAAAGAGGTTACCACCACATTCTAAAGGGCAAATGGGGATGGGCAACAAATACTGACCAAGTCAGCAGCGTCCACATAGAGTCATAGAGGTGTACAGCATGGAAACAGGCCCTTTGGCCCAAACTTGCCCACGCTGTCCCTTTTTTAAAACTCCTAAGCTAGTCCCAATTGCCTGCATTTAGACCATATCTCTCTACACACATCTCACCTATGTAATTGTCTAAATGCTTTTTAAAAGATACAATTGTATCATCTCTACTACCACCTCTGGCAGCTTGCTAGAGACACTCATCACCTTCACAGTGAAAAAAACACCTCTGGACGCTTTTGTATCTCACCTTAAACCTATGCCCTCTAGTTTTAGACTCCTGTACCTTTGGGAAAAGCTAGTGATGAGCAGATGTATCTCACAAATAAATATTTTGAAAGTGGCTAGTAATCTCAATAATATTCATTTATTATCACTGGAAGCTTTCTTAGGACCAGGAATGTATCAAAAATCTGGAATTAATTTTAGCACCATCCCTTAAATTCATACTTTCACAGAACATCAAAAAGGGTTGGGGGGGGTGATTTTTCCAAAAATGCTGAATTAGTGAGAAAACTAATTTAAGTCACCACATGCGCAGAATTCCAGAACTGTCAGTCTCTTTGTTCATTGGCCAGCTTGATCACTGGCCAGCCTGGGACTCTCGCAGTGCTACCTTCCAGACTCCCCCAAGGTCCGATCACGGGCCCCACAAACATTCCTGAGCCAGCTCTGCATCCCCCCCCATCTCACAGCACACCGATCTCCAGCACTGCCTCCCCCAAGCAGCAGCAATCCCTCCTCACACCCTCTACCCGGCAGACCCCTGCACTACCTCCCCACCACAGTCTTCTCTCTACACCCTGAAGAGGCCCTCCCCGATCAGACCACACTGCCTCTCTATAGCCCCATTGATCCCAATGTCGAGTGGCAGTGGGACACCCACCTACACCAATTGCCCCCCCGAGGCTCTGCTCCTTGATCCCACCTGCAATAGGGCCAGCTGCCTTGGGTCTGCCTCCTTGGCCCTGTCCCGTTGGCACTGCCTGATGCTTGATGGGCAGTGCTGGGACACAGGGTGTCACCGCCAGAGCGCCTATGCCCATGGGGCACCACCAACCCCGTGCTCAAACCTCCGGGAAGCCCCGATTGCTCCCCTTCATTCCAACAGGCCTCCTGCTGGTTCTTCAGAATGGAAGAATCACTCCCGCTTCTTCTTATCCCTCTCAATTATGCTTTCCTCTTATAATTAAAACACAAACTCGATAATACCGAGGTACAACTTCCTGTTCAATTTCCTTATCCCTTTTATTCTTGTGAGCCTTGCTGGTGTTGTGTGCTGAGCAATAGGTCTTTCATGAAACATATAGAAAGCCTCCCCCCAATGAAGAAACTGGAAAGCTGGCTGTCCTTTTTTGGATTTACTCAATTAATAAATGCAGTTCCTTCTGGATCTGGCAAAGACTCGGGCATATAGAAACTCTGGGAATGGGGAATCACTTTCTCTAACAACAAACCCTTCCACTTTTGCTTGCCATGTTTGAGAAGTGCAGGAGCTGTGTTCCCAAAGGGCTCAGAAAGTTTAGGATGAGTATAAATCAGGCCTAGCATTATTTTTAGCCCATGCAAAGTATTCTTATAGAAGTGCTTCTGAAGGACTGCTGATTTTCAGTTCTTCACTATGCTTTTTAATTGGAGCCTGTTAATCTGATTTATGATCTGAGGAAACTGGGAATATTTCAATAATTTCATGGAGCAATGAAAAGAAATTCTTTTCACAGAAGGATATGAATTAATACTAAAAGGTGTCATTTTCCTTTCAAAATCTTTTAGATTTTGTTTGCAGTCTCTTCAATATATTTAAACTAGCCTATTTTGTTGCAAAGTATTCAAGAGAGCATAAAAATGTAAGATTAAGGACATCAATCTAAGAACTAATGTGCTTTCACTGTTGAAGGGTGGGACTTCAAAATCTAAGTTTTCTGGACGTCACAAAGCATACTGAATAAGACAGGACTAACAAAGGGAAGCGTATGCCAGGTGCCAAGAATTTAATGTTGCAGAAAGCCTAGTAGGTGCAAGAGCGGAATTAGAAAGGAAATTAGGAAAGCAAAAAGAAGGCGTGAAAACACATTGGCAAGTGAAATCATGAAAAATCCAATGACGTTTTGTAAATTTATAAAAAGCAAAAGAATAGTTAAAGAAAGATTAGGCCTATTAGAGACCAGAACAGTTTCTATCATGAATGGGGTTTGATGAGTTACCTACACCGAGCAATGTAGGATAGACACGCACTCAGTGTAGCATGCATACAGAGGAAAAGGACATGGGCATGGTTCTTAATGAATACTTTGCACAGGTTTTCACAAAGGAGGGTGATGCTGTAATCATTGTGGTTAAAGAGGAGTGTGAAATAGTGAATGTGGTAATCAAAATAAGGAAAGAATTATGAAGGTGGAAAGGATCCAGCATTCTAGAAAGTAAATAAATCTCCAGCCTCATGGAAGTGCTAACAGAAACAAGAGATGATGTAATATAAGTCCCGATTATCCTATACAAATCTGGTTTTCTTATAGGGAAGGTGCTGAAGGGCTGCTAACATTGTACTGTTGTTTATAAAGGAATAGTCTGAGTAAATATAAGTCAGTCAGTCTAATCTTGATGATAGAAAATTAATGGGTCACATTTTGAGGGACAGTATAAATAAACAATTCAAAAGGTACACATCAGTATGGATTTAAAGTGAAGATAATGTCTGAATAATTTGATTGAATCCTACACGATGCTGACTTAGTTTTCATAGATTGTAGTGAGACTTTTGAAAAGGTTCGACTTGGCAGAGTAGTAACAAAATTAAAAACTTTTGAGATCCAAGGGCAAATTGGATCCAAAACTTGCTGAGCGGCGAGAAGCAAAGGGTAATGGTCAACACGTGTATTTGTGATTGTAAGGCCATTTCTGCTGGGGTCACACAGAATTCAGTACCAAACTCCTAGCTTTTTATAGGATATTTCAATAAGTTAGTAGATAAAGTAGTTCTCAGGTGACATGTAATTTGCTCCTGTGGTTGATAGTAAGGAAGAAAGCAATAAACTGCAGCAAGATATCAATGGACTATCAAGGCAGTCAAGTGGATAAAGTTGTTAAGAAGGCTTATGGAGTCTTAGCTTTTATTGGTAGGGGGATTGAATTTAGGAGCCGCAGCATCATGTTGCAGCTGTACAAAACTCTAGTGCGGCCGCACTTGGAGTATTGTGTGCAGTTCTGGTCGCCACATTATAAGAAAGATGTGGAGGCATTGGAGAGGGTACAGAGGAGGTTTACTAGGATGTTGCCTGGTATGGAGGGCAGGTCCTATGAAGAGAGGTTGAAGGATTTGAGGTTGTTTTCGTTAGAAAGGAGGCGGCTAAGGGGGGATCTTATTGAAGCATATAAGATAATTAGAGGTTTGGATAGGGTGGACAGTGATAGCCTTTTTCCTAGGATGGAGAAAGCTAGCACGAGGGGACACAACTTTAAATTAAGGGGTATGAGTTATAGGACGGATATCAGAGGTAGGTTCTTTACTCAAAGAGTGATTAGGGAGTGGAATGCCCTGCCTGCAGCTGTTGTAGATGCGCCAAGTTTGGTGGCGTTTAAGAGGTTAGTTGATAAGTATATGGAAGAGAAGGGAATGGTTTAGTTAGGAGGGGCATTGCTTTTTATTTTGGTCGGCACAACATCGAAGGCCGAAGGGCCTGTTCTGTGCTGTATTGTTCTATGTTCTATGTTCTATGTTCTATTGACTAGTCAGGAAGGCAGAAAATTGGCAAATGGAATTGGCAAGTGTGAGGTAATACACTTGGGAAGGGCAAATAGGCAAGGAATACAGAATAATGATAGCATTTCTACTAAAAAATGTAGAAGAACAGAGGGAACTAAAGGTAGCAGAGCAGGTAGATGAGGTGATTTAGGAAGGCATATTGGATACTTTCCTTTATTGACCAAAGCATCGAATATAAAATAAGGAAACACTATGATGTAACTATAAAATATTAATTAGACTGTGGGATAGAGTAATACATACAGTTCTGCAGGGTCCCCGTATTATTGGAATGATATGAGAGAGGGTACTGAGGTGATTCACAAGGATGTTGAGATGAGCTGGAGAATTTCATCGATGAGGAAAGACTTTTCTTTGGAACAGAGGAGGCTGAAGGGAGTTTTAATTGAGGTATATAAAATGATTTAAGGGGCCTGTGTGGTAGAGAGGAAGGAACTATTTCCATTAACAGAGTAGTCGAGAATGAGTGGGTATGGATATACAAATAACTGGGATTGAAGGGGAGAAAAAAATGTTGTAGCAGGAGATAGTGGGGTCTGGAACTCACTGTCTGAAGGGGTGAGGTAGAAACCCTTATTGCACGTAAAAGATACTTGTGTTGTAATCTATGGGGCTGTGCAAAGTGTCGGAAAGATGAGTTATAGGTCAGAAAACTCTTTTCCAGCCAGCATAGACAAATGGGCTGAATGACCTCAACCATGCTGTAAGTTTTTGATATTTCGAAGAGGATAATTCAGTTCCACTGGTTGCTAAAATCACAGGGAATGAATAAGATAGGATCAGTGTTGATTCTTTTTAAGCATTGCAGCCAGCTGATAGTGCAGGATGAGTAATGTTAACGATGAGAAAAGATTGGTCAGCCCCTTGTTATTTACTATCCAGTTCCTTTATCAACATGTATGTTTTCTTTCGCCTGCACTTCCTCTCCAAAAGCATTGCTGCCCTCAGCTACATCACCATATGTAAGCCCCACAAGCCAATCAACTCTGTTGCTGTAAATAACCCTGTTCTATCCTTATTCAACAACTATGCTCCCCACGCAGATGGAGATTGGGAGCAGCAAGTTTCTCTCGTTTGTAGGTTTGGAACACAATCTGACCAACTTCTAAAGGAAAAGAGAGTCTTGCATTTGTATGGCACCTGTCCCAACTGCAAGACGTCCCAAAGTGTTTTACAGCCAATGAAATGGCTTTGCTACGTAGAAAGTGTGACAGCAATTTCACACCCAGCAAACTCTGATAAGCAATGGTACAATGAAAAGCAGATAATCCGATTTAGTCATGTTGATTGGGGGATAAATTGACTAAGACTCAGGGAAGAACTTGCAGCTCTTGTTCAAAAAGTGACATTAATTTGTTATGCTCAATTCGGAAAGGAGATAGGACTGCAGTTTTAATAGTGCAGCTTATACCCATAACTTTCTGACTCAGCTATGACTGGGCCATGGTGAGCATCTGGAATCCTTGTACCTGACACCTGTACCCTTTTCTGGAGCAGGAAATATCCAAGTTAGTTCCCAGATCAGGCACAACTGGAGAGGTATGACATTCACAGGAATGGTTGGTTGATCAGGAATCAAAGGCAGGCATTCCTGGTTTTCTCATTCTCTGTGAATCCCATTAAGTGGATGAGAAATCCGAGGCTGTCAGTGTTCTGACCTATGCTCCATTTAATCACTGCTGCTTGGGCCCGATCGAAAATTCACTTTCCAGCAGTGAATCAGCATTCACTGCTCGAGGTGCAGCTGATCATAAAACCAACCACTACAGCATGAGACAATGATTCTAAATGAAATCAGCTGCAGGTGCCTCTGCTTTATCAGGACACTGCTTCCTTCATCCATTCACCTTTCAAGTTTCCCTTCTTTATAGAATCTATAGAACCCCTATAATACAATCCATTTGGCCCAAAATGTCTACACCAACTCTCCAAAAGGGCATGCCCTGTCTCATCCCCATTACCCCAACATTTAGCCAATCCAACAACCCTGAACATCTTTAGACACTAGGGTAATTTAGGATGGCCAAATCACCTACCTGTATATTTTTGGACAGTAAGGGGCAATTTAGCATGATCAATTCACCTAACTTATATATCTATGGACACTAAGGGACAATAGTATGGCCAATTTATCTAATATGCACATCTATGGTCAATAAGAGGCAATTTAGCATGGCCAATCCACCTAATCTGCATGCCTATGGACACTAAGGGGTAATTTGGCATGGCCAATCCACTTAACACACACATCTACAGACACTAAGAAGTAACTTAGCACGGCCAATCCACCTCAACTGCAAATGTATGGCTACTAAAGCACAATTTAGTATCGCTAATTCACCTAATCCACACATCTATAAACACTGAGAGGCAATTTAGTATGGCCAATCCACCTAACCTGCACATATATGGGCACTAAATGGTAAATTAGCATGGCCAATCCATCTAACCCATACATCTATAGCCACTAAGGGACAATTTGACATGGCTAATCCACCTAACCTGCACATCAATGGACACTAAGGACCATACAATTTAGCATGGTCAATCCATCTAACCTGCACATCTATGGACACTAAGGACCATACAATTTAGCATGGTCAATCCATTTAACTGCACATCTTTGGACACATTCAGGCAATTTAGCATCACCAATCCATCTAACCTGCACATCTTTGGACACTAAGGGGTAATTTAGCATGGCCATTCTCCCTAACTTACACATCTTTTGACACTAAGAGGCAATTTAGCATAGCCAATCCACCTAAAATTCTCTTTCTAAATCCATTTATCATTTTAGTTTTCAATGAGAAGGGATTTGACTTCCAGTCCCTCTTTTTATGGCTCGCTGATCTAAAACCTGGAATGATTTCTGTGTCTTCCTTTTATTCTGTGGAAAAAAAAATGCACTATGTCAAAATAACATCTGTTGTAAGATAAGCTTATTGGACCATGGAACTTAGCAGCCCAAGCTTGCAGTGTTGTTATTTGTACTTGTCTGCTCGATCCAAACTGATCAGTTACTTCTGCCCTATGAACACTGACTAGATAAAAAAATAAAAATATTAACACTGGCTCCAGGGGACAAGGCTCAGCGAGCTTCAACTCTTTTCTTACATTAACTCAACCTGTCTATCCTCTCACCTTTGTATCTTAATCTCCTCTCTCTGCAGAAACATTCCCCAGCTTTGACTGATAGTTGGAATTACCTTCTCTGAGGATAGTGAGCAGAATAGAATTCTAGAATCACACACTGCAGATGAGACCTTTCAGCCCACTGAGTCCACAGCAACACCTGTGAAACACCTGACCTCCTACCTAATCCCAGCACTTGTCCCATAGCATGGGCATGTCAAGTGTTCATCCAAATACTTTTTAAAGGATGTGAGCCAACTTGCCTCTCTCACCATCCCAGGCAATACCTTCCAGATCACCACCACCCAGATGAATAGAACATAGAACATAGGACAATACAGCACAAACAGGCCCTTCGGCCCACAAGTTGCGCCGATCACATCTACCAATCCACAGACCTATCTATAACCCCCTATCCTATTCTTTTCCAAATACTCATCCAGAAGTCTCTTAAAAGACCCCAGTGAGTTTGCCTCAACAACCTCTATTCACTCACCACCCTCTGAGTGAAAAACCTATGAATAGGTTCATCTTAGCACTGAAAAGTGCAGTTACAGAAATCATTCCAGGTTTTAGATCAGCAAGCCATAAACAGAGGAGCTGGAAGTCAAATATCTTCTCATCGAAAATTAAAATGTTAGTGGTAGCCAATAAATGGGTTTAGAGAAAGGATTTTAAGTGGATTGACCATGCTAAATTGCCCCTTAGTGTCCATAGACATGCAGGTCAGATGGATTAGCCATGCTAAATTGCCCCTTAATGTCCATAGATGTATGGGTTTGGTGTATTTGCCATGCTAAATTGCCTAAGGTATCCAAAAATGTGTAGGTTAGGTGGATTGACCATGCTAAATTGCCCCTTAGTACCCAGAAATGTATGGATTAGGTGGATTAGCCATGCTAAATTGCCCCTTAGTGGCCATAGATGTGTGGATTATGTAGATTGGCCATGCTAAATTGCCCCTTAGTGTCCATAAATGTTTGGGTTAGGTGATTAGCTATTTTAAATTGTCTCTTTGTGTGTTCATGGATGTGCAGGTTAGTTACATTATGGCACCTTAACGATCAATCACTTTGTTAGTTATACACTCTGTATCCAATCTGAATGGCTGTCATGCTTCATATTGAATACAGGCCTATAACTTCTTGTAGGGATTACAATTAGCAAGTTACGACACACTTTCCTCCATTGTTACTTTCCTTTTCTGGAGGTAATTTATGCCAAATTTCCTGACAACCTCAGAACCATGCTAGAATATAAATATTAACATTCACAAACGCAAGCTGCCTTGAAAAATCAGAATTCATGCAAAGCAGAGCACATATACATTGCTGCTTACTAGTAACACCTGTACAAAGCTTAACTAAATGTCTACTCCTCAGAGCTTAGCTAAACTATGGCCAGTTGCCAGCAATTCAGTCATCAGTGAAGGTAAATAGATTTTGAAACAAGGTTGAGAGATTTTTGTTTATGAATTCTTTTAATTGAATACTGTTGCCGATTCTCCGTCATGCCTAACAATGCTCTGGACCCTCCATCTCTATTTTCCTATAATTACCAGAAGTGGAAGATGAAATCAGTCATGCAAAGGTCAAGAGTTTACTTCCTGTCATTTAGCTGTTCAGTTTGCATGATTACACCTAATGTTCTATTTAATAGTCTATCAGCGATGGCAATTACCATGCGGGGAAGTATTAATCATAACAATGGGGGGACAGTAAATGCAGGTAATTATTTCTCAAATTCACTGTTCAAATTCTGTCAGAGTGGGTAGTTCCAGCTCTTACCCCTTAAATAATTGCAGACTCCACTACTAAACAGTTACCAGCGGCACATGGCTTAACTAAACAGTGATTGACTCTGAAGTGCCCTCTAAAAAGGTCTAGCAAACCAATCAGTTGTATCAAACCACTGTGCTGTCGAAAAGGAATGAAACTGGACAGACCACTCAGAATAAACATAAGTGCAAAAAACAGTAATAACAAATATAGATCGACCTGCAAAGACCTCCTTACTAACTCCAGGGGATTTGTGCCAACATTCAGAGAGATGTCTCACAGATTAGTCAACTGCCTGAGGTAGTCATATTTACAGATCCCTTACAAACAATGTCGCAAACATCACCATCATAGGTAATACTCCTGGGTATTACCTATCCCATTGACAAGACATCCAGCAGAGGTGTTGGCACAGTGGTATATAGTCAGGAGGGAGTAGTCAAAGAGCAAATAATAGAGAAAATTACAGCACAGGAACCAGCTCTTTGGCCCTGTAAGTTTGCACCAACCATGCTGCCCAAATGAACTAACTACCCTTCCGGGGACCATATCCCTCTATTCCCATCCCATTCATGTAATTGTCAAGATGCCCTTTAAAAGTCACTATTGTATCTGCTTCCAGTCCTGGAAATCCATAACATTGACTCTAGACCCCATCAAGTCTCATGGCATCAGACCAAACAAGGACAAGGAAACCTCCTGCTAGTTACCACGTACCAACCCCTTTCAGCTGATGAAACAGTGCTCCTCCATGTTGAACACCACATGGAAGACACACTGCCTTCTGTCAGGGCCATTCAACTCCTGAAAGCATTGCAGGCTTCACCTTAAAATGGACAAATCAACTTAACTCAAGTGTTAAGGCGAGAGTGATAGCCCTTGACATCAAGGCAGCATTTGACTAAACGTGTCATCAAGGAGTCGTAGCAAAACTGGAGTCAATGTATATCAGAGCAAAACTTTCCACTGGCTGGAGTCATACCTGATACAAAGGAAGAAGGTTGTCTAGTTAGAGGTCAAGCATCTCAGTCTCAGGACATCACAGCAAGAGTTCCTCAGGGTTATGTCTTCGGCACAACCATCTTCAGCTGCTTCATCAATGACCTTCTCTCTGTCATAAAGTCAGAAGTGAGGATGTTCTCCGATAATTGCACAATGTTCAGCACCATTCACAACTCTTCAGATCCTGAAACAATCCATGTCCAAATCTAGCAAGACCTGGACAATATCCAGGTTTGAAATAACAAGTGGCGAGTAACATTCGCACCACACAGGTACCAAGTAATGGCCATCTCCAACAGAAGAGAATCTAACCGTCACCACTTGACATTCAATGGCATTACCATTGCTGAATTCCTCACTAGCAACATCCTGGAGGATACAATTAACCATAAACTGAGCTGTGACTATGAGAGTAAATCAGAGGCTAGGAATTCTGCAGTGAGGAATACATCTCCTGGTTCCTTCAAAGCCTGCTCACCACCAGCAAGGCATAAGTTAAAACCATGATGGAATACCCTTCATTTGCCTGAGTGAGTGCAGCTCCAACAATACTCAAGAAGCTCAACACCATCCAGGACAAAGCAGCTTGTTTGATTGGCACTCATCCAACATTAGCTTCCTCCAGCACTAACCTACAATGGCAACAGTGTGCACCATTTACAAAATACACTGCAGGAACTCTCCAAGACTCCTTCAACAGCATCTTCCAAACCCACAAACTCTACTACCTAGAAGAACATATCTTTCTGTTTAAGTATGGATTGTAAGAAGAGAAATTAGCATTCCACTCTTATGCACTCTTTACTGCTTAAGAAACTACCCCCTATATATGCCATGAGAGATTGTCAGTACATCACAAGGGCAGTTTAGGAATTCCTTGTCAAGTTCCAATTCCTACTATTTGACTCTGTTATCTTATTCAGGGTTGGAAGTATTTTAATTAAAAACCTTCAAGGACTAGATTGTCTCAGATGCGATGAGCGATCTGGTTCTGGAAGACAAGAGCCTTTTTAACATGCTGGCAGGATATGCTGACAACCATCTGTTCAAACTTCTGAGAAAGAAGTTTTCCTTGATTGAGTAGACCATCTATGAATGAATAATAACAGCAAATCAAAATATACAGGAGGGGGAGTGAAAAAAACAATTTTTGCTTGCAGTGAATATAATTGTATGTTGCCAGAAATAGATTAACGTGAGGAATGGGATGAGACAGGACACTGGTTTTATTTGTGTTTGTAAATATCAAGGATAAAAAATGTCTGCGACATTATGTCTTCTTAAAGGGACACTATCACCATAATAACTTGTTTTCTATAACTTGGAAACTCTGACATGCTGCTCCAAATACATCAATGTGCCAACGCCCTTCAACAAAGTAGATAAACATGTATCAAACATTAGCATATTTCTGCTAAACAGACTTATAAAAAGATAAAAAATGGAAGAGTTTTGCTCATATCCCTTCACCTCTGCTGCCTCAAGTTACTCCTGTTTGGACTGTAATTCTCTTTCTTCCTGTTTTTGAAACACAATGCCATCTTAAGTGGAAATTCTAAGCTTCAAGTAAGGAGTATGTGCCAGATATTATCCCACCACACCCCAGTCCATCCCATCCCACCCTACCCCATCCCACTTCCAAGTCAATACACAAATCTCTTCCTTGATAACATATGGGGATATGAAACAGTCCAATAAAAGCCATTCTTGTTAAAATAAACAGGTGGGTGGATCCTCCCCACCTACTTTAAATGGAAATCTTCAAAGTCTTCCAATGTTAGGCAGGTGTACCTGAACCTGCTTACATCCCTTCATCCTCTATCTCACTATGTGACCAGTGATCATCTATCTACTTTAGACAGTACGGTGAAAGTATTAGCCCTATCAAGCTTCTGTATCAAGTCAATGGGGAAAGGAATGAAAATGCTATCCGTGCTCAGCAGTGTGTTAAATATTAGTTTGATACATCATTGTGCAGCATGTTGGCTGACAGTTAACCTTTATATATTCTGGCAGAACGTAAATCAGTGGAGTTGAGGAGAAGGAGTTGACGTACATGATTAGTACCATCCCAGTTGGCAACGGGACTGTTTGCACAGAAGACTCAGCTTGGCATCTGTCATCCTGCAGTAATATGGGCCTGTAGTGGTTGTTCGCCCTTACTGCCACACTGGTACGATATAAGCTTTCAGATTTGTTTGCTTGGTGACATAATAATGATTGCTGACAGCCAATCTCCATTGTCATCTGATCTCCTTAGTGAGAAGATTTCTGTGAGGGGAGGAGGTGGCGTAGTGGTAAAACCACTGGCCTAGTAATGCAGCCCAGGCAATTTTTCTGGGGACTAGTGTTCAAATCTCAATATGGCTATTGATGGAAATGAACACTTTGTCAATAAATCAGAAATTTAAATAAATGCTAGCTCAGTAGTAGTGACCATGAAACAATTGTTGATTGTCAAAAAAACCTATCTGATGCCCTTTAGGGAAAAAAATTTGCTGTTCTAACCTGGTCAAATGTGACTCCAGATCCAAAGGTTGACTCTTAAATGTCCTCTGAAAATGGCCTAACAAGACATTCAGTTCTATCAAATTGCTACAAAAAGAACAAAAATGAATGAAACCAGAAGGATCACTTGGCATCAACCTGGAAACGACAATGACAAACACAGCCCTGTTGACCCTGCAAAATCCTCCATACCAACATGTGGGGGCTTGTGCCAAAATTGGAAGAACTGTCTCACAGGCTAGTCAAGCAACAGCCTTACGTAGACATACTCACGGAATCATACCTTATAGATAGTGTCCCAGGCACCACCATCACCAAACCTGGGTATGTCTTGTCCCACCAGAGGTGGTGCCACATTGCCTGAGCAGTTCTCAACATCAACTCTGAACCCCATGAATCCCTTCAGTTAATACTTACCAAGCCCAACCTTCTTCTCCTCCATCAGGTGATGAATTAGTATTCCTCCATATTGAACACAACTTGGACGAAGCAGTGAGTGTGGCAAGGAACAGAATGTACCCTGGGTTTGGGACTTCAACCTGAATCACCAAGAGTGGCTCAGTTGCACCCCTACTGAGCAAGCCAGCCGGTCACTAAAGGACATAGCTGCCAGGCAAAGACTGTGGCAGGTGGTGAGAGAACCAAGAGGGAAGGCCATGCCAGAACTCATCCTCACCAACCTGCCTGCTCCAAATGCTTCTGTCCACAACAGTGTTGGTGGGAGTGACAACCACACTCAAGGGATAGACAATAAAAGATGGCCCAGTCAGGGACATCCACATCCCATGAAAGAACAAATAAAAAGATGTCTTCTTTCATTCCTATCGCCTTGTCTACATTTTTACTCTGAAATGATTTTCTAAAGCTCTCAACTCTTTCAGCAGAAATTGCTGGTAAATGCAAAATGATAGCATTCCTGATAACATTTCCAGCTGACAGCTGATAACCGCAGTGTCCGGAAAACCCCATGGGTAGACTTGGTGACAGGTGACAACAGGACAGAGGATAATGTGCTCATTCTCATTCCAGTCCTGCCCACAGCAGGAGTCATCACGGATGGAACAGACAAATTGACGGATGATTTAAAGACCCGTTAACCTCAGATGGGAAGAAGTGGCATGATTAGAAAACTGGGCCTTTGGTATCTAAAGAAGGGAAATGGAAGTTTATGCTTTGTCCGAATCAAGAAGGGAGGCATGAATTTCTGGCTCATGCTTTCTCAGATCCTGCCAGTAATATCACTTTTCAGTTTTTACTGCCTTCTAAATATCTGCACTGTCAATAGTTCACTGCGGTTTCTGAGCCTGTGAGATTGTCTTACTTGCTAAGAAAAAAACAGCTATTCATTTTATCCCGAGAAGAGTGGTTTGATTGTGATATTTAATACCAATCTGGCTGAGCAGATGGCCAGTGATGAGTAATGACTCAGTAAAGTGTGATTCTTAGTGTTACGGTACATTATCCTATTTTAGCACATATAAGGACTCAAATCTTAGTCCATAAAGGACTCAGTATACTTCAGGAGACTGTCTTTTTGCTGCAAATATCCCAAAAGTGTTGTGAGACTGCCTGAATATTAACAAGTCATGGTGGCACAATGGTTAGCACTGCTGCTTTACAGCGCCAGGGGCCTGGGTTTGATTCCTGCCTGGGGTCACTGTCTGTGTGGAGTCTGCACATTCTCCCCATGTCTGCGTGCGTTTCCTCTGGGTGCTCCAGTTTCCTCCCACAGTCTGAAAGCTGTGCTGGTTAGGTGCATTGACCATGCCAAACTCTTCCTCAGTGTATCCCAAACAGATACCAGAGTGTGGCAACTATGGAACTTTCACAGTAACTTCATTGCAGTGTTAATATAAGCCAATTTATGACACTAATGAATAAACTTTTAATCTTTAAGTCGTGACTGCTAAGGTGAGATCAAAATCACTGGCAAATCATCCAGACTATTTAAAGTTTAAATGAAGGCAATACCAAAAGCAAATGTAAATTACTATAAGTTCAAGCTCGCAGAATGACACGGGCAGACAGCTAGAATTGGTTCGTGAACCGCATGAAGAGCTAACATCCCACTGTGCTGCATTAATGATGAGACTGGTAAGAGAGGAGGAGAGGTGATACATGGATGAGGAGGAAGTAAAAGAACGTACCTTCCTCCAGGAAAAGGGGAAAAGGAGTGTCAGCACCCACATGTAGAAGCATTCAGACAGCTTAAAGTAAGACAGTGCAAGTAAGACAGAAATAACACCTTTAACAAAATTCTTGCACATTTATTAGAAGTGCCATAACCTACAAGGCTTTGGACCAATGGCTGGTTCTGGGCTAAGGTTGGGTAGTTCTTTTTATAGCCAGCATATATACAATAGGTCAAATGGTCTCCTTCAGTGCTTGCAATTTCAAGGCATCAATGATTCTGTTAGGAGTAGTGGTAGCAAATGCAAAATCCTTGTTGTGTTTTCATGATTTGATTGATGTATAACTCGGATTATCATGGAGTAAAACAATTTTTGGCTGGTTTTAATCTGATGTTGCAAATATATCACTGCAAGCTTAAAATGTTATGGAAAACATAAGCCCAGATTTACAGAGAATGGAATTGGAAGGGAATGTTTTATAGATGCTGTGGTTTATGTAGATAAATGAAATCTTGCAACAAAATCTACAAATTAATGTTAAAGGATCATAGAAGCCTTAAGTGCAAAAAGGGTCCATTTGACCCATCGAACTTTCACTGACAACAATCCCACATATGCCCTATCCCTGCAACCCCACATGTTTACCCTGCTAGTCCCTCTGACATTAAGGGGCAATTTATAATGGCTAATCTACCTAACCCATATGGATTTGGACTGTGGGAGGAAACCAGAGCACCTGGAGAAACCCTCATAGATACAGGGAGTACATGCAAGCTCCACACAAACAGTCATCCAACTCTGGAATCGAACTCAGATCCCAAGCTATGTGAGGCGGGAGCGCAAACCATTGTGCCACTCCAAATTTTGGTTCCAGCTTAAACTTCCAATCCTTCCACCAATGGTGCGATATGGTTGCAGTGAGTCTATAGTGTATCACAGTTTCCTCAGCAGCATCTCCCAAATTTATGGTCTTCACCATCAGCTCCAGGTTTCCTTTCAAATTACATATCATTCTTGGACATCTACTGATGTTTCTTCATTCTCTTTGGGTCACAATCCTGGAAATCCTTAACAGCCTCATGGAAACGCAGTTATCACATGGACTACACCAGGACAACCCATCACCACTTCTCAAATGTTAACCAGAGATGATTAATGAACGTTGATTAGCTAGTGACTCCTACATCCCATAGATGAATTAAAACAAAGGTATTTAAGTGTATTCATGTTTAACCTAGAGCTAGAACTCTAAGTCAAATAACAAAACAAACTACTTGTTTTGAAGGTCCCGCAGGAGCTGGGAAGCCATTAAGTCATTAAGACTGATAAGTCAAAGGCCTCACCCTGAATGCCTTTTAGGCAATTCACCAACTGGATGATCAGCTGTCACGCTGTGAGCTTTGACAATGAGGCACAGCGATATACACATGGACGATTCAAATAAAATCTGATGTCACAATAAGATTAGTTACAAAAAAATCAATTATTAGTCCAGAGGAGGAATAATCAGGGCTACAGTGAGGGAGATTGAGTCTTGCTGTGAAATATCAAATGCTGGAAATCATGTGTTGGCTCCGAATTTAGAGTTTATTGCAGTGTAGATGCCCAATTATGCTTGTGTGATATATGTTAGTTGCACATTAATTGTGGATTTAATTGTATTCAGGTGGTGGACATTAACCAGGAATTCTCTTGTAGCCCGAAATGTCGGGGCAGACTGAAATTGCAGTGGTTGGGTTAGGAGGAGCATTTTTTTTTACCTTTCATGGGACATGGGCATTGTTGGCTGGCCAGCATTTATTGCCTATCACTAGTTGCCCTTGAGAAGCTGGAGGTGAGCTGCCTTCTTGAATCGCTGTGTAGGTTGATCCACAATGCTGTTAGGGAGGGAATTCCAGGATTGTGACCCAGCAATATATTTCCAAGTCAGGATGGTGGACAGTTAGTGGTGTTCTCATGTATCTGCTGGTCTTGTCTTTCTAGATGGAAGTAATGATGGGTTTGGGAGGTGATGTCTAAGGATCTTTGGTGAATTGTTGCAGTGCCTCTTGCAAATAGTATACACTGCTACTATTGAGTGTCAGTGATAGAGAAATGGATGTTTGTAGATGTGATGCCAATCAAGCAGGCTGCTTTGTCCTGAATGGTGTCAAGCTTCTTGAGTGTTGTTGGAGCTGCACCCATACAGGCATGTTCTTGACATTCCTGAGTTGTGCCTTATAGATGGTGATAGGCATTTGGGACTCAGGAGATGAGTCATTCACCACAATATTCCTAGCTCTGATGTGCTATTGTAGCCATCGTTTTTATGTGGCGAGTCCACTGAGTTTCGGGTCGATGCTAAATCCAAGGGTGTTGTCAGTGGGGGATTCAGTGATAGTAATACCACTGAATGTTAAGAGGCAGTGGTTAGAATGTCTCTTATTGGTGATGATCATTGCCTAGCATTCGTGTGGTGCAAATGTTACTGGTCACTTATCAGTCCAAGCCTAAATATTGTCCAGATCATGTTGCATCTGATTATGGATCGCTTCAGTATCTGAAGAGTCGCAAATGGTGCTGAACATTGTGCAATCATTGGTGAACATCTTCACTTCTGACCTTATGATGGAGGGAAGGTCATTGGTGAAGCAGCTGAAGATTGTTGAGCCTATGACATTACCCCGAGGGACTCCCGCAGAGATATCCTGGAGTTGAGATGACTGACTCTCTACATGATCTTATGTACGAGATATGACTCGAAAGCAGCGGAGTGTTTGCCCCCGGTATCCACTGATTCTAGTTTTGCTCAGGTTCCTTGATGTCATAGTCAGTTGAATGTGACCTTAGTATCAAGGGCTGTCACTCTCACTTCACCTCTGGAATTCAGTTTTTTTGTCCATGTTTGCACCAACGTCAGGGGCTGAGTGACCCTGGCAAAACCCAAACTGAGCGTCACTGAGCAGCTTGTTACTGAGCAGGTGCTGTTTGGTAGCACTGTGGATGATTCCTTCCATCACTTTACTAATGATTGGGAGTAGACTGATTGGGTGGTAACTTGCCAGGTTGGATTTTTTCTGCTTTTTGTGTACAGGACACAGCTGGGGAATTTTCCACATTGTTGGGGAGACGCCAGTGTTGTAACTGTACAGGCAGATCTCGGGCTAGGGGAGCAGCAAGTTCTGGAGATCAAGCCTTCGGTACTATTGCTGGGATACTATCAGGGCTCATTGCATTGTAATGTGCATACCTATAAATAAATGCTTCTAAAGGTAAAGATTCGTTCCAGTTCTATTCTTTATTTCCTGGCTTTCTGGAGAAGACCATTAGGGGCTGAAATCTGCTTTTTATACATTTGCCCCTTTGAAACACATACAGGAGTTGCTGAATATTTTGTTCCTGTGGCCAGAGCATCTGTTTTGGCTAAGTAAGAAATAAGTAGGAGTTCCGGCATAATTGCAGAAGTGAATCACTGCTGGGAGACAATTTAAATAATTTAAAGCTCACCCAGTTGTCACACTCTTATGAGTCAGCAGTATGTGGGCTTGAGCCTAGCTGAGACTTGAACATATAATCTAGGTGACACATTTGTGTTGTACTGAGGGAAAGACGGATCGTTGGAGGTGCTCTATTTCATTGGGCTATTAAACTGAGTTCTCCCCCTCTGTTCTAATGTGTACAAAAGGGCTTACAGTACTATTTGAACTCACAATCCTACATTCTCATCTCCCTCAACTAACACCATCAGAGCAGATTAATTAATCACCAATCTCATTATTCTGCTTGGTGCAAAATGGGGCTGTTATATTTACTTATAAAATATCACATCCATCCATTTCTCCCTCCCTCTAAAGAAGAGTCACATTATACGGAATGTTAATTCTGTTTTTTTTTCTCTCTCAGATGCTGCTGGACCAGATGAGGTTTTCAGCATTTTCTGTTTTTATTGAAGTGTTGCCTGTAAATGAGTTCTGAATTGCATATGGGCAGGACTAGCACACAAAAAGTGTGCTGACTAAGTGATCGTAAACTCTTTAAAGTAATTGAATGTAGGATTCTTGCAGCTGCCACTGACTGACTTCAGCAGAATTGATTTGAAATATGTCACAAGGACAATCTCTCCAAAGATAGCAAACCCCTTTATTTCCAGCACAACAGAGGAACGTGGATCAATAATCAGTCATACTCAGAGAATACATATTTTTGCCCAGATTCTTGGAGAATGTAAACTAATTAAATTGGCAGAAGCACATTGATCCTATTTAAACAAGAGTATCGATACAATGGGGAGCATTGGCCTTAAAGCTCAATCTGAGCTTGTAGAATGACTTTATTATCATGGTGCTGGTGCAGCACCATAACCAATCAGTTCGACTACGATAGGTCTTGCTTTCAAAGATTACATTATTGGTAAACCAATGGTAAATAAAGCAAGGTCCTTAGATGAAGAAGGGGTTGAACACCTGGTATCAAATATTGTGTAGGACTTGCAGGAAAATTCCCGCATGTGTCAGGTAAAAATTCAGTGGGAGGCTTAGGAAGTTGACTGGAACCTGGTTACACTGGCCTTTATTGTCTGCCACAGAACCTGAATATATGCCAAACAGGAACCAATAAATACAGGTGCACAGAGGCTCCGAGCATTGGGAACTTTCCCTTTCATAAACTCAGTGGGACCCACTGCAATATGAAGACTGATCTATCCAATAAGCTTAGTATATCAGCCTCACAAAAGCTTCATGCGCAAGCCAGGAAAGCAACCTATCTTCCTGTAAAATAAGTAACATTTATTTTTATGTTTTTCTTTGAATCAACTCTGTTGGGAAAAGGAGCCAGTAACTAATTCCTTCCTGGATGTGGGGAACCAAGAACCTTTGCAGATGAATAAAGGTTCTGGAACCTCCATCCTCCATTGGCACATACATGTTAGTGGCATGAGTGCCTACAGCTCCATGCTAATCTGGGCTGGGATCCTCCCGAAAAATATCCTAACTGTCAAATTTACATAAAAAATGGAATAAATCCCATTGATTTCTCCCACACTGTGCACTGTTTTGTGCACCAATGCAAATTATGTAAAAAACCACTGGGAGCGGCCAATCCCTGTCGGAGGTGGGGGCAGCATGGTGCTGATTGTTGCATGCGCAGCGACCAATCTGTTAGCGCTGAGATTGGCATATGCACAGTGGTCCTTGTTTGCCAGCCTTCTGATCGCTGGCCAGCCCTGCTATTCCCACATCGCCAGCTATGTGACCCCCTCCCACCGCTCCACGTTCTGATTGTTGCCCCCCAAATCATGCCCATGCTCAGCTCCAACCCAACCCTTCCCATTTCCAGCCTGCCTTGGTCACAACTCCCCCAGCAATCCCAACACCCATCCCAAACACCCTCACCCCCCTGGTGCCCAACCCCAATCACTTCTTCCCCCTGCTCAAAATCCCAAAGTGCAGAGTGGCATGGGACCCTCACCCCCACTTTCCCTCCTATTAGGCCTTGCCTCCATCAGGCCCAATCCCCATTAGACCCCACTCCCTGGGCACTCCCTGATGCCTGGTGAGCAGTGCCAAGGTGACCCCTGGCATTGGCACTTTGCCCCTTAGGCAGTGCCAAGAGGTCAAGGCTGGCACTGCCAAAGGTATCAATGCCCAGGGCACCTAACCCTCTGGGGGACCCAATTGCAACCCCTATTTCATTTTAGTGTGGTTGGACCACCAGATCCCCATTAGCGGGGAGCTGAGTAAACCCCGCTGAGAAGAAATACTCCTGACAGAGGTGGAGGGGGAGAGTTTGTGGGTCTGGAGATTTCAGTCCTAGGCCTGCTGATAGCTTTGAAATGACATGAAAATTCAAATTAATATAAATTGCGCTACTCCATTACATGACTTGCCCCAATCTTGCAGCAATTAGTTGCCAACACATCCATCAGCGTGACGCACTGTCTTCCTTCGCCAATTGGAAAGCACATTACCCAATGGGATGATGCATGTTGTCAGCCATACTGGCTTTATTTTCCATTTTCAATATTTTATACTTGGTAAAAAGAAATGTTCGAAGAAAATAAGGAAAACATAATTCTTTGAATGTCCCAATGGTTTTTCCCCAATTACACACAATAGAACCATGAAGGTTTACCTTCAATATGAAAATTCCGGACATACCTTGGAGCATTGGCAACCCTAACTGCTGCTGGTATAAAACCATACATTTTTAGGGACCTTCATACAGACAAACATTTACAATGGTATCCCCAGCTGGAACTGACTGTAAGCTTTTATATAATTCTGTGAAGTCCTCTCTTTGCTGTCTCCAGGGTGTAAAGACTAAGCTTTTTAAAATCTTATCTTTCTTACACTTTGAGTCACTTTCGTTGCTTTATAGTGCACTGTTTCCAATGCTTTCACGTCTCTTTAATGGAGTGCTGACCGGAATAACATGCAGCACTCTGACCAACATGGCCTCAAATTACCTTGGTAAACTGCGTGTTCCATTATTTGGCTCTACACTCAAGCATTTTGCTAGTTTGTATTTATCTACTTCACCACATCTTTAAACCTTTATCAAAGACAAGTACACTGTCACTCAGAAGTCCCTTAACGCAGTCAAAATAAATTGATTAAAGTCCTCACTTCAAACATTGATTTGTTGTGTTCTTTAATGATGTTTATGTCTTCCTGTGTATTTACAGTATTTTCCATGTTTTTGTTCTGAGTTACCTTGTACTCATTCCAGCTCATTGATTTCATATTTATGTTGTACATTATTCTGTCAATGTTGGAATTACGTTTTACTTGTCCATCTAATTGCATAAATGATGCAAATCTCTCTCCCAATCCTTAGCTACATTCCAGGGATCACTGCTCTCCCTATCATGATATGATCTACAAATTTTATAATCATGTATTTGAATACAGAATCTAGGTCATTTATGTAAACGAGAAATGGGAATCTAAGCATTAGCCCCCATGGAATTCAACTCAAGATCTCTCATCATATTCTCTGTGCTTTAATTTCTAATGTACTCTATCTTTGAGTCCCATGGCTTTCAGTTTAATTATAAGTCTTTCATGCAGAACTTTATCAAAAGCTTTCAGAAAATCTGAAGTAAATTATATCATTTGGCAGTCTGCTTTATCTGTAACATTCTCAGTGAAGTTAGAGGAGATTTTACAGGCAGGATATTTGGAAAGAAACAGTAAATAGTTCCAATTTATGTAGCAGTTTATCACAGCATGGAAGTGTCTCAGTGTGTTTCAAATTTTGGATTGAAGTGATTGTTCCGCTTCGAGTTTCTTGTAGAATCAATTCTGCACATGTTCTCCTTCAGAAAGGTTTCCATTATTTTTCCATACCTTTCTACATGGACATAGGTACTACAATTGATGAAAAAAAGAATGCTTGCATTTATGTAGCACCTTTCATGAGTTTAGGGTGTGCCAAGATTTGATTCCTGGTTTGGGTTACCATCTGTGTGGAGTTTGCACATTCTCCCCATGTCTGCATAGGTTTCCTCTGCGTGCTCAGTTTCCTCTCACAGTCCAAAAATGTATGGGTTAGGTTGACTGGCCATGCTAACAATTGCCCTTAGTGGCCTGAGATGCATAAGTTAGAGGGATTAGTGGTTAGATATGTGGGGATATAGGGGTAGGGTCTCAGTGGGATTGTGATCAGTGCAGACTCGATGGGCTGAATGGCCTTTTTCTGTATTGTAAGGTTTCTATGATTCTATTTCTAAGGTGCTTAACAACAAATTACATACATTTGAAAAGTAGTCACAGTTGAATGAAGCACAGCAGCACTTTTACACTCAGTAATGTGATTGAAGCCAGATCATTTGTTCCATTGATGTCGATCATGATGTCCATTAGGAGATGGAGGGCGATATCATGAGCCCACATTTGCCACTCGTGAGATTGCCAGCGGAGTCTCAAGACCCAGAAGTCCGAGTGAGACGGTGATTTTGGATCTTCCCCACTCCTCGTTGATGCACACGCAATAGATGTGAACCTGCTTTACATGAATTTCAATTCATTTCAATATTATTAACCCACACCTCACCAGATTTGACTGTCTGCTACATCATCAAATTGTATTGACATAAAATCACGCCAGCGCAGTTTACAATAGATTCACACAGACGTGAAACTGTCGCGTGTGTTCTCCCTAGAAGCGGGGTATGAGGGATATGACTAGAGAGTGCCCTGGCAATGTCCCCTGGCATTGCCCCTTGACACAGGTTGGCACTGACAGGTTGGTAATGTTACCCTATACCAAAGGGCCCATGACATTTCTTCCCAATAATACAATCTAAATGTTCCATTGATCTTTAACAATCAGACCACTCAGGCTTACTCTCAGGCAGACTGTGGAATAGTAAACATGATTCCTTTCACTTTACTTTAAAAATAAACAATCCTAAAACATAACAATCTTATAAACCCCATAATTGCCTATGCAATGATGATTCAGTGTGATTGGGACAGGTTAAGTGAGTGGGCATATGCATGATGGATGCAGTTTAATGTGGATAAATGTGAAGATATCAACTTCAGTAACAAGGTTAGGAAGGCAGACTATTATTTGAATGGGTATAAATTCAGGAAGTTGGATACACAATGAGTTCTTATTGTCCTTGTGCATCAGTCACTGAAAGTAAGTGCACAGGTACAACAAGCAGTGAAGGCAAATGGTATGTTGGCTGTCGTAGTGAGAGGATTTGTATAAGGCATTGGCGAGCCACAGCTGGAGTATTGTATACAGTTTTGGCATCATTATCTGAGGAAGGATGTTCTGAGTACAGGGGGAGTAGAGCAAACGTTTGCCATGCTGGTTCCTGGGATGGCAGATCTGTCATATAAGGGGAGGCTAAATCAGTTAGGATTATATTTGTTAGAATTCAGAAGAGTGAGACAGGAATTCATAGAAATCTAACAGGATTAGACAGGGTAGGTTCAAAAAGAATGTTCCCAATGGTGAGCAAGTCTGGAACAAGAGGTCAGAGTTTGAGAATAAGGCGTAAACTTTTAGACTGAGGTAAGGAAAAATTTCTTCACCGGCAGAGAGATGCATCTGTGGAATTTACTACTGCAGGAAGTATTTGAGGCCAAAACATTGTTTGATTTCAAGAAGGAACTAGATATAGCTCTTGGGATCAAGGGATATGGGGGAAGAAGGCGGGATCAGGATATTGATTTGATTTGACTTATTATCGTCACATCTATTTACAGTGAAAAGTATTGCTCCTTGCATGCTAGACAAAGCATACTGTTCATAGAGAAGGAAAGCAGAGAGTGCAGAATTTAGTGTTACAGTAATAAGCAGTGTGAAGATCAACTTAATGCAAGGTAAATACAATGCAAGTCAAGGTGAATTTAATGATCAGCCATGACATGATGAACGCAACTTCTTCCAAAAATCCGATCTGGTCAAGTCTGATCTTCCCATTGGAAATCTACACTGACTAATCTTGATTATATTTTCAACTTCTTGGTGTTTTTTCATACATATTTGAATAAGTATTCCATTATCTTTCCTGTCTCTGATGTTAAGCTAACCTGTCTAGAGTTTCCTCAATTTGTTACATATCCACACCCTTAAATAAAATCCAAAGCATTCTTTTTTAGCTTCTCTAATACCCTAATTAAGTTCTAAATATTTCTGCTTATTACAAAGTTTACTGGTCCTTAGGTGTTTCCGCTAATCCAATTTTGTTTACTAATTACAGTGTTCATCTCTTTCAGCTTTTGCTTGTTGGATCTTTTTCACTGTATTTTGTGCATTTAACTTGATTGTTAGAAAGATTCAATACTTTGTTTTAATGTTTGTGTCCACTAGCTGTTTTTCCCAAAGTGGATCTCCCTCCATCTCTCTACTTCTGACTGCAGTAAAGAAACTCAGTGTGGGATTCTCCAGCCCTTCCCACTGATGGGATCTTCCTGTTCCGTCAAAGGTAATCTCCCCCCCTTCGCTATGGTAGGTTCTCAGGCGATGGGACAAGTGAGGCCCAACAAAACGGCACAGACATTGGCGGGACAGCAAGATGCCGCCTGCAGCAAATGACAAGCCACCACTGCCACCAGAAAACATGCTGCAGGGGGGATCTGAAAAATCCCATCCACAGTTTCAAAAGTTGCTTCAAAGAAGTTTTGAGATAGCTAAATGCTGAGAACAGTTCATTTATTTTTATGATGCAGACAAAAATCTGCAATAACACCACAACAGTTGTCCTGAAAATTAGTTGCGTCTTTCTTGAATGCTTAATTACTTTTTTTATTGCGTGCTTTATGTTTCCACGCCTGGCAACATAGAATCTGATAAACAGCCCAACATTGTACGAAGCTGCAAGTTAATTGCAGTGCCTGTTAATGATGTCCTCCTACCCTTGACTGAAGCCAAAAGAGGAATTTTAACATTAAGGAGTGTCTGTGGATCTAGGTGCAGGTTAGAGAAAGTTAAAGTTAATGAAAATTGCAACGTAAACAGAAGTTGATTAAACTGTGCCAGTTTCAGATATTGGGCATGTTTGGCTGTGTGCACATAAACCCCTTGAAACAGGCTATGGGATATTTAACTCACTGAATTGCAACAATATTTTCACGGCGATTCCATTTCTTTGGCTGGCTTCCAACAGGTGCAGTGTGCATGTAACTATTGTGAACTGCAAGATGGTTCATTCCATCAATACTCATCCGGTGTGCCAACAAATGAAAGTTTTATGCAGTTATGAGGCAGATTTTTGTGGGGCTGTTGTGAAGTTTGCACCCTGGAGTATTTCAAGCTCCCCAGCCTCTTTGGATGAGCAGGCTGATTTAAACATTGTTCCCAGGAGGAAAAAAAATCATTTCCCATACCTGGTTGATGACACCCAGGAGACACCCTAACTATTCATCCCCAGCACCATATAATGAAAGTCATTAGGCAGCCAGAGGTTTCACTCAACATAATGCCTGGGCAGATGTGGAGGGGTCATTCAGTGGTCACCAGCAAGGATCTCCAGAATGGTTGCGGTGTGATTCTCTTTGCATAATGTTTGATTTGATTTGATTTATTATTGTCACATGTATTATTAGTATATAGTGAAAAGTATTGTTTCTTGCACTCTATACAGACACAGCATACTGTACATAGAGAAGGAAAGGAGATGGTGCAGAATGTAGTCTTATAGTTCCAGCTAGAGTGTGGAGAAAGATCAACTTAACACAAGATAAATTCATTCAAAAGTCTGATGGCAACAGGGAAGAAGTTGTTCTTGAATCGGTTTGTACGTGTCCTCAGACTTTTGTATCTTTTTCTCAATGGAAAAAGAGAGTATGCCTGGGTTTGTTAATTATGCTGGCTGCTTTTCCAAGGCAAAGTGTAGACAAAGGCAATAGATGGGAGGCTGGTTTGTGTGATGGACTGGGCTTAGTTCACAATGCTTTATTTGGTCTTGGGCAGAACAGCAGCTGTGATACAACCAGAAAGAATCCTTTCTATGTTGCACCTATAGACATTGATGACAGTCATAGCTGACATGACAAATTTCCTTAGTCTCCTGAGAAAATAGAGGCGTTAGTGAGCTTTCTTAACGTAACATCCACATGGAGGAACCAGGACAGATTGTCAGAGATCTGAGCATCTAAAAACTTGAAGCTGTTGGCCATTTCTACTTCATCCTCATTGATGTAGACACAGGCATGCCCTCCACCATGTTTCCTGAAGTCAATGACTATTGCCATTCTGTTGACATTGAGGGAGAGATTATTGTGCCGCACTAGTTCTCTATCTCATTCCTATACTCTGTCTTGTTATTGTTTGAAATCCCACTCACTATGGTAGTGTCATCAATAAACTTGAAAATTGAGTTGGAGGGGAATGTGGCCACACAGTCATTGGGGTATAAGGAGTATAGTAGGTGGCTGAGAGCACAGCCTTGTAGGGCATCAGTATTGAGGATGTTTGTGGAGGAGGTATTGTTGCCTATCTTTACTGATGACGGTCTGTGTGTTAGGAAGTCTAGGATCTAATTGCAGTGGGAGGAGCCCAGCCCCTGGCCATGGAGTTTGGAGATGAGTCTTGTAAGAATAATGGTGTTGAAGGCTGAGCTGTAATATATGAATAGGAGTCTAACATAGGTCCCTTCGTTACCTAGGTGCTCCAGGATTAAGTTAGGGCCAAGGAGATGGTGTCCACTGTGGACATGCTGTAGCGGTAAGTGAATTGTAATGGATCCAGGCAGTCTGTGAGGATGGAATTGATTTGTGCCACGACTAACCTCACAGAGAATTTCATAATGCTGGATGTCAGAGCCACCGGCCGATTGTCATTAAGACACACTGCCTGACTTTTCTTTGATACTGGGATAATGGTCATCTTCTTGAAGCAGATAGGAACTTCAGATTGTTGCAAAGAAAGGTTGAAGATGTCTATGAAAACCTCCGCCAGATGATCTGTACAGGATCTGAGTGCTTGTCCAGGTACCCTATCTGGGCCAGTCGCTTTTCATGAGTTGACCTTCGAGAAAGCTGCTCTGACATCAGCAGTGGTGACCTCAGATATGGATTTGTCGGAGCTTCCAGGATGGAGAGTGTGTCCTTACTGACCTTTTGCTCAAAATGGGCTTAGAATGTGCTGAGCTCAGCAGGGAAGGTTGCATTGGAGCTGGTAATTTTACCTGCCTTCATTCTGTAGCCTGTTAATCCTTGTAGCCCTTTTCATAGTTAACAGGAGTCCATGTGGCTAGCCTAGGATCCTAGCTTGGTCCAATGCTGTCTTTTGATATCTTTGATGGATTTCCATAGATCATATCTTTCTTGTATAGGTCAGGATCGCTTGACTTGAGTGCCTTAGACCTGGCCTTCAGCAAACAATGGATATCCCTGTTCATCCATGGTTTCCGGTTGGAAAACACACTGATTTGTTCCTTGGCACGCAGTCTTCCAAACACTTACTAATGAAGTCAGTTACTGTAATGGGTACTTGTTCAGACTGGATTGCAGAGTTTTTAAAAACTGACCAGTCCACTGACTATAAGCAGTCCCATAGGAGATCATCTGATTCCTCAGACCAACATTGCCTGACTTTCTTTGACGTTAACATGGCCATTTCAGATTTTGACTGCTTGTTAACGTGACTCACAAGCAAGGAATTGAGTTGCAGAGAAATCAGATACTGAGCACACAACATCTGTGAGTGAACTCATCTAATTGCACTGACACAAAACAGACCTGCAACCAACTGTCTACCCCATTTTGTCTCTCCCCCTCAATTGGTCCCTGCCATTTTTCCATTCTCAATAAACCATTGAAAAGACAACTTGCCACCAACAGTCAAGAACCTGCAACATGATCAAACATTGAGACTAATACATTCTATGTGATTGTACTAAACATTGGAAACTTACAAAGTAACATTTTCTCATGTGAATTTCCTTTGGAATTATGAAGCTTTATTCTTCCTTTTCCTATTGTTTCAATGTGGTTTCAGCAGGGTTAGAGGGAGGCTGCTCGTATGCCTGCTCTTAGACAATGTGCTCTGGCTTTTGGGGAACTGGGAAGTGTCCTTCTAAAAACTGCTTCGTGTGTACCTTTGCAGGGGCAGAGTCAGTCACTGCTCTAGGCAGCATGTTGAGCATTGATTGATGGAGTGAGGGACGGCAACAAGTGAGAAGTTTTGAGTAGAGTTCCCATTTCAAAATTTTCTTTTGCCACAGTCACTCCCATGGTCCAGTTACAATTCACTGCTACCTTGTGATGAATGGTTCAGTGTAGTGCTATAAGACTAAGCTTAAGTGTATCCATCATATATAGGGCCCCAGACATGTCTACCCCCACCATAGACTTGTTTGGTTTCATTGATTGATTATTTAATGTAATTGGCCACTCTATACTTTGAAGAAGACATCCTCACAATGCTTTGTAAGATCAATCCGCATGTGATTAAATTAGATTCCTCCATTGTCTCTACAGTTGCGGCCAGTGTACGTGGAAGGCAATGCCAATACCTTGTCCATTTTCTGCTGACCCTTAATGATTATCCTTTTCAGCAAGAACTCTTGAAGTTACAGCAATCTGTGTCCAGTGAAGAAAACTAAGAGAAACCTCTGAAACGTATTCTCCCCAGCTATCTCAAACACCATCTGACCATCTGACTGCTTGTGAAGTGTGAGTCACTTTATGGAAACCCAACATCTGTTTTTCTGGACCCATGAGAGTACGAGTATCTGAGTTGGTGTATGATCAGCACCAGGCCTGTAATTGTGTAACTTCTGAAGGAGTCAATTCTCCTGCATTCAGGAAGTCCACTGGCTGCTGCTGTATATGTATGAAGACCCTGGCAGAGACAGGTTCACTTTTAACTGTGCCATCAGCTATCTTGGAGCTCACCAAACCCCTTCTTCAATGCCTAGGGGGGGACACCAATTATACTGATCTCCAACACTTTCTTCTCTGTATTTGTCAACTGGGAAATCAGTTCTGCTCTCTCTTCTCTGAAAATAGACTGATGAGTGATCATAATGTGGCACAGTGGTTAGCACTGCTGCTTCACAGCACCAGGGACCCAGGTTCAATGTCAGTCGGGGGTGCCTGCATGGAGTTTGCATGTTCTCCCTGTGCCTGCATGGGTTTCCTCTGGGTGCTCTAGTTCCCTCCCACAGTCCAAAGATGTGCAGGTTAGGTGGATTCACCATGGTAAGTGCGTGGGGTTATGGGGATAGGAGGAGGGGAGGGCATTAGTGGGATATTCTCTTGGATAGTTGATGCAGACACAATGGGCTGAATGGTCTCTTTTTGTACTGCAGAATTCTATGGCTCTATCAATGGCATCAGTTTACTCACTGGATACAGCGATTTGGTGAGGGTGACTATCGGGAACGGGTATGAGATTACATAAGGATAAAGATGGCAGTGGTAGATGGATAAGTAGCAATGTGGGGAAACGCAGAGGAAGAGAAGGATAAGAAGCTGGCAAGGAACATCCGGATAAAAGTTTAATTGTATTCACCATTCCTGATTTAATTAGGTCATCACAACATTTCCTACACTGTACCCTGGAATTTAACACAATTGCCGGAATTTTATTGCCTCACCCACCATGAAATTAGAACAGACAAGGGGCTGACAATGGAAATGTCCATTGAGCTTGGGTGGAATTTCTGGTCTCACTCAAGCGAGGCTGTAAAATCCTGCCCAATGTTTCCACTGCTGATAAAAGCAAATTACTATGGATGTTGAAATCTGAAACAAAAACAGAAAATGCTAGAAAATCTCAGCAGATCTGACAGCATCTGTGTAGAGAGAATAGAGTTAATGTCTAAATGTTGGCTTTGATCTCTCTCTCTATAGATGCTGTCAGATCTGTTGAGATATTCCAGCATTTTCTGACTTTGGTTCTATTTTTTTCTTATGATTCATGGGACATGCGCATTGCTGGCTGGCCAGCATTTATTGCCCATCTCTAGTTGCCCTTGAGAAGGTGATAGTGGTGAGCTGCCTTCTTGAAACATGTAGTCCACATGCTGTGGGTTGACCCACAATGCCGTTAAGGAGGGAATTCCAGGATTTTGACTTAGTGGCTGTGAAGGAACAGTGATGTATTTCCAGGTCAGAACTCTTCAACCACTGCTCTGTGTCTGTGGTTTTTCATTTCCAACAACCAATGCAAGTTGCCCAAAGGACACAGTGAGACCATAACAAAAAACATTATTATTGCTGTGAAAATGAAGAGGCAGAAAAATAAAACAAAATGAAAATCTTCTTTTCTAGATTCTGGCAAACCCAATTTTGAAAACCTCAATATTGGTTCATTAGTGTACTCAATGAGGGTAGGTCCATGAGGAGGGTCCATTCTAAGTTACAGCCATCAGATCCTGTGTAGGGATCATTGCACATAAAGCAGTCAGACTGATATCAACTACCAACATGTGAGAAAGCATTGCCTCTAACAATCTGTGTGGCTCAGTTCTAGGAAATTATGAATTAGGAACAGGAATAGGCCATTGGGTTCCTCCAGCTTGCTCACCAATAAGATCGTGGTTGATCTGGTTGTGGTGTCAATTCTATTTTTGCATTTGCATCCTAAGCTAGAATCTTCTTAGAACCCTTTGTTCTAGTCCCCCCAACAATTTGGAAGATCCTTCCATTATCCATCCTGTTAAGTCTCCTCACGACCTTATAAGCTATCATTCTTCTAAACACCAATGGGTGTAGGCCCAACCTGCTCTATTTTTCTTTACAAGATAAGCCCCTCATCCCAGGAATGATTCAAGTGAGCTTCTATAATGGGGGCCTCCGGAACCTAATACAAGATGTACCAATGCTGCTACAGATGACTCAGGACTTATTCCACCTTCCTCTGCTGGAGCTATAGTATGGCAAGAAATAAGTAATTGCATTACTGGCGCTCACCCAAGTTCAACTGCTGAGTTGCTGTGCAAAGTTCTCTTAACTCCACTAAATTAAGAATAAAGAATTATTTTCTAAACAGGAAATATGTCACAATCTTGAAAGGTTAGCATATAAGTCCAATATTATAATGAATAACCTGTTAAATACAAAAAATAAGTTACATCTACACATTGGAACTGAAATGCGGGAATTCTACTCCATATACCAGTGAGACATATATCAACTGATATAGTTAACAGCAGCAGCTGGAACTAGATACAGGACTGTTTATTGCTGTTTACAACCTGTTTTCAGAAAGCATAATGAATAGTCGTTTTATACTGTCTTTTTTTTAGCACTGCTTATCATACTTGCCAATCTGAGGAGATGCTATCTTTTTTACTAAGTAGTTTGGCCATCATACACATAGATCAATTATCTCCTTTAAATCTGTTCTGTGGCTCCTCATTGCAGTATCTTAACATCTGCTTTCAATTTTGTGACCATCAGGTCATTAATGCAATACAATAATCCCACCATGTTGCTTCAACTTAATAGGGCAGGCTTTCTGAATTGTTTGCCGTAGAGTAATGAATAGTAACAGATTTCCTACCCATTATTTTCAATGGTAGAAGCATGCCCGAGATTTCCTGTCATGAATACCTGGAAGCGCAGTTTCCTTGCTAGGCAGTCTCAGGTACCTGCTGTAATTTTAGTAGTCACAGCCTGAGCTGCTGTGTTGTCCCAGGAACAAATTTTATGATTGAAAAACTATTCGAAAAGATTAAGTGAATTGAACAATTGAAGCCCTCCCACCATTAAAGCTTGCTTTCTATTTTGCCTCTAATGGGATACAACAAATTACCCATTTATATAGCACCTTTAACATAAAACATCCAAAGATGTCTCACATGAAGGCTATCAAACAATATTTCACACCGGTCCACAGAAGGTCAATGCCGTAGGTTTTAAGGAGTGTTTTAAAGGAGGAGGGAGAGGTAAAGATGGATATGTTTATGGAAAAAATTCCAGAGACATTGGCCCTAGCAGCTGAAGGCACAATTGAAGGGTGCAAATATCTTGACAATTTATGATCTTGGAAGAGATTTAGAGAGATGGGAAATGAGACCATGGAAGGATTGAAAACAAGGAGGAGAAGTCTACAATCATGAGCTGGGAGCCAATGTAGGTCACAGAAACAGATAGGATTTAGGGCAAGTTAGGATACAGGATGCTGAATTTTGTATGAGCTTAAATTTATGAATGGTGGAAAATAGGAGGCCAGTCAGGAGAACTGAGAAGATAACAAAGGCCCACATGAGTGCTTCAACAGCAGACAAGATGTATAGGGTCAGAGACAGACAATGTTATGGAAGAGGAATTGGGTGGTTTTGGTGGCAGAGTGGGCAAGCGGTCCAAAGTTCATTTTAAGGTTATAAGGATGCTAAGGTTTTGAATGGTTTGGTTAGGCTTCTGATAGTGCCTTGGAGCAGGATGGAGTCGGTAGTTAATGTATTGGGTTTGGTGGCTGGAACGAAGGCTTTGGTCTACTTAATATTTAGTTGGGGGAGATTTGTACTCATCTAATACTGGACCTCAAACAATTAGTGAGACAAATACAACATTTATTTATGAAGTTCAGTTTAACCAGCACTTGTGAATCTTTTAATCCAGCACAGATACTTAATTAATGTTTTGCTGACTGGAATACAAAGTGTTAATAAACCACTAAAGTAACTCAATTTCTTGTGAACTGAATAGCACTCCTCACATTCTCATTCAACTGTCTTAGATTACTTTGAGAAATTCTGTTCTGACCAAATTTGAATGTGCAAATGAGATTTAATTATCATGCTTCATTAATACATGAAAAAAGCACACAGGATATGTTTTTTTTTCAAAATAATTTATACTTCTGGCAAATTAATCTGCCTGTCACAGTGATTGATGGCTTCATCAAATAAATGTACTGCAGAAAGAGATGTTTTCCCATTTTAAACAGCAGTGCTGATATCAACTACTGATATATCTAAGACAGCATGCATGGTCACAGTCAGGTTGGTTGTACCTGACCCTAGGAGCAGACCTTAACTCTAAAAGCACCCTTTTTTTTACATTAATTAACCTTCCCATTCTCTTCTAACCTTTCCATTTTTATTTTGTTCTTTATCTGCCCTTTAACTTTTATTTGCTGGTTTTAATCACTTATGTTAACTCAGTCTACAATGCTTTCCTATGACCATCTTTTGCAGAAGCATTCTTCATGTGGGTCTTGACAGTCAGTGCTGAACTGTTGTGGTACAGAGAAGCAGTTTATCAAGCCTGGCAACCTCTCGTTCAGTACCCGCCAATGGAAGGCCTTTTCCCAGGGCAATTAAAATTCCATTTTGTGTTCATGGTGACGGAGAAGTTAGTATGGGAGAATTCTTTTTAGCTCTTCAAGAAGGCAATCGAAGGACTAAAGAGATACTTACTGCATGTGGATGGTATAATATTCTAGATAATTAATGTTAGGGACCAGATCAGAAACATTAAGGTACATTATGGAGTAAAACTAGATTCCAACTATTTCTTTTTATTTTGATATTCATGTGAGGATCATTCTAGATATAATTGATTAACCCACCAGGAAGCTTTGATCAAAACAAGCTTCATTTAACAATACAGCATAACTATTTCAAAATGAATTAACAACTTTTATCAATTGAAATCTTTAAACATGACAAGATTCAATTCTTAATTGCTAAGAACATAAGAAATAGGAGCAGGATAGGCCATCTAGCCCTTCGAGCCTGCCTCGCTATTCAGTAAGATCATGGCTGATCTGAAGTGGATCAGTTCCACTTTCTCGCTTTTTCCTCATAATCCTTAATTCCTTTATCTACCAGAAACCTATCTACCCGTGACTTAAATTTATTCAGCAAGGTAGCCTCCACCACTTCAACGGGCAGAGAATTCCAGAGATTCACCATCCTTTGAGTGAAGAAGTTTCTCCTTAACTCCGATCTAAACTGCCACACCCCCCACCCCATTTTGAGGCTGTGCCCTCTAGTCCTGCTATCCTTTCTAAGCGGGAAGCATCTTTCTACCTCTACCCTATCTATTCCCATCATTATCTTATCTGTCTCTATAAGATCCCCCCTCAGCCTTCTAAACTCCAACGAGTACAGACCCAGTTTATTCAATCTCTCTTCATAGGCAACTCCCTCATTTCCAGTATCAACCTCGTGAACCTTCTCTGCACTCCCTCCAATGCCAATATATCCTTCTGCAAATGCGGCAAACAAAACTGCAAACAATATTCCAGCTGCAGCCTCACCAGTGCCCTGTACAGTTGCAGCAAGACTTCCCTGCTTTTATATTCTATCCCCCTCGCTATAAAGGCCAACATTCCATTCGCCTTCTTGATCACCTGCTGCACTTGCACACTGGGTTTTTGCGACTTGTGCACAAGGTCCCCCAGGTCCCTCTGCACCGTATCATGCTGCAGCTTTTTGCCTTTCAAATAATAATCCCTCCTACTACTATTTCTACCAAAGTGGATAACCTCACACTTGCTAACATTATACTCTATCTGCCAAGTCCTCGTCCACTCATTCATCCTATCCAGATTTCTCTGGAAACTTTCCACACCTTCCATGCAATTTGCTTTTCCACTCATTTTCGTGTCATCAGCAAATTTCGTTACCCTGCACTCATCTCCCTCCTCCCCAGTACCATGCGGCACTGATCCCCACTAACCTATCTCCACCAGATCCTGTTTAAGCAATATTCCCCATAGACTCAAACTCCTGGCGAATCATAGAATTTTTACAGTGTAAAAATGGGCCATCAGCACCATTGAGTCAGCACCAACAACAATCCCACTCAGGTTCTATTCCTGTAACTACATGCATTTTACTCTGCAAGTCCCCCTGACATCAAGGGACAGTTCAGCATGACCAATCAACCTAACCCACACATCTTTGGACATGGGAGAGAACCACAGCATCTGGAGAAAAACCATGCAGACAAGAGGAGAATATGTAAACTCCACACAGACTGTTATCTGAGGCTGAAATTGAACCCACGTCGCTGGCAATGTGAGGCAACAGCACTAACCACTGTGCCACCATGCTGCCCAGTTTCAAAAATCAGTTAGTGAACAACACAGGCTTATATGTGTTTACTCATTAGCAGTCTTAGAGGTTTTCTAACACTTCTGGAGAGAGATACCTGTCTTCTAACACACAAACAGCAGCCTCTAGAGAGAGAGAGAGAGAGAGAGAGAAACAGTTCTTGATTCTTTCAGGATCAAACAGAACTAAACTGTTTTTCCCTGTAAGCTTAGCACTGCCCATTCACATTAATTTGCCTCTTGTCAATCAATCTAATTAAACCGTACTCTGAAACATCAGTGGAAAAATAAAACAGAACAAAAAATGCATTGACTCAGATTAAAACAACCCCATTACCTAGGAACAATTAGTCTCCTGAATTTTTGCATGGAGCTGCTTGGTTCAGAGACAAATTAGCACCAAGTAAACCAGAAATTGAATTTTAAACTTGCCCCTCACAAGAAACAAGATATAAATACATTCCTTAAAGGTACGGTATCATCACATTAATATGTTTAGAACCTCCTGAAACTTGCCTTGTCAGAAGATTAGTACACGAGATTGAAGTCACCTACAGTTGGGGTGAAGAAATAACAGTCTGGTGGCTTTTCCTTTTCCTTGAAAGATTAACTTTGAAAATAATCAACTAAATGAATTTCATTCACCAATGAGAAATAGGGGTAAAAACTCAGATAATCGACCTTCCCTTAATATAGGTGCCTTTTGTAGTGGCTCAACTAGATATTGAATATTAATCCTTCTTGGTTCAATATATTTAACTATTAGTTGCTTCACCAAATGAACTAAGCTCACCATTGCTTCGTCACTGCTGTCTTACTATGATTGGTGTACAAGAGTAAGGAAGTCTTGTATGGGTATTTGAAGACACCACATTTGGAGTATTGGATTCAGTTTTAGTCTCCATATTAAGGAAAAATATATTTGCATTGGACGTAGTATAATAAAGTTTGCCAGATAACTTCCTGGGATGTTGGTAAATTGGACCAATATTCTCTGGCATTTTGAAGAATGCGAAATGATCTTTTGAATGATGAAAGATTCCAAATGGGCTTGACAGGGTAGGCACTGAGAGGTTTTTCTCTTGGCTGAAGAGTCTGGAAGCAGAGAATCAGGATAAAGGAATCAATTATTTGGGACTGAGATGAGGAGAAATTTCATCATCAACAGGGTTGCGAATCTTTGTAAGTACTAGCCAAGGGGCAAGTGGCAAGTGCATGCTTCATCACCGAAGATTTTTGAGGCTGAGTTAAACAGAATTTTTAGAAGGGATCTAGGGCACAGGTGAGAAAGTAGAGTTAAGGCAGAAGATCAGCCATTTTTATACTGAATTGCGGAGCAGATTTGAGGTTCCATAGGATCCACTCCTGCTCCAATGTTCTTAATGTCAGGGAGAGATCAACCAAAACCTTCAGTTCCTTTTCCTTCTTATGTAATCAGCATGTGTGTTTCAAGATAGTGTTTTTAAATCTCCATTTCTTTACAGGTGAAATTGGAGCATTGCATTCACACTTATAAGGCCAAAGTAATTTTGTAAACAGCAGCAGACATACAGGCTGGGACAATGACAAGTGCTGCTGTTTCTCTATCTGCATACCTTCCCTTCCAACCTGTCGAGCAAAGTTGACTGCAACATCGACAGAAATGATTCCAGCTTGATTCCCTGCTGAATCTCCTCCAGTTCTTTCCACAGCTTTGATCCCATTGTTTACAATAGCATTATTAATGATGCATACTTTTGGCATACTGTCTGTTAATTACCTATTAACAAGCCTTGAGCAAGCAAACAGCTGATAACGCTGGATCATTGTATTAGCATGTATCTAGGTCTTTACTCAGAAAAGTAATGTTACAACCAAATAAATATTTATGTCCTCTATGTTAATGTGAACATACAAAATGATTGTGGCTTATTTCACACTCAGCTCTACTGTTCAGACCTAAAGAGTGAAAAGGTTCTTGCACTCCCTGGCGATCGGTCAATGATGTAGTGAGAGGTGAAATGGGAGGATTGGTCCACTTTAACGACTAAATTGATCTGTTTGTCCTAAAATGGAATTTGGAGACAATTGGCTGGGTGCTAATTTTGTTGCATGTCATTCCTAAAAAAAATCATTTCATGCAATGTGCATGAAAGTCAAACTGATAACGGTAAATTATAACTGCAAACAAACTTTGAGAAAGGTATTTTGAAAAAAAAATAATAATTTTCTGTTGGATTTGGCAGACTCTTCTCAGCTGCCCCTTCCAGATTTGAGATCCAAATGTGGAGGCAAACACTCTTGAGTCTTGGCAATTAGTCTTCAACTGACTCTAGACTTTGCTTATCACTTTAAAGCTCTTTTTTAATGGGATATGAATGTTGTTGATTAAGCCAACATTTTAATTGCCCATCCCTAATTTCCCTTGAGAAGATGGTAGTGAATATCTGCTTTGATCTGCTGCAGTCCATGTGATGTAGGTACACTAACAGTGCTGTTAGGGACAGAGTGATAGGATTTGGATCCAGAGACTATGAAGGAACAGTGATATATTTCCAGTTCAGAATGGTGAGTTATTTGGAGGGTAAAATTTATAGCACAGGCTATGTTTGAAAAATGGGCTGAAAGGGTTAGATAAGTTTAAACATTATCCATCTCAGGGATAAAACATACCTGTTGCTATACAATGCCTGATCAGATGGTTTAATTAAAACACATTAACATTGTGTTAAGAATAAAACAGATGAATCATTTCTTTACTTCACCTCCAGTCCCATTCAATATCATAAATATTCCAGAGGAGGTCAGAAAAGTGAATTTGCTCCAGTCCTGTTAAGGCCACACTCCATCTGTTGTAACAAATGATGTGTGGTTGTTATGAACATTAAGTGCTTATTAACCATAGACATATTCATCCATTCTTCTGTTTGAAGTGGTTCTGCAGATACTGGGTGCCTGTCCTGTGTAATTTGCCACAGTAATATTGCAATATATATTCCTGTGAATTGTACAGTGTAGAACAGTTTGCATGGGAGGTCTTACAGTGCAATGGAGTGTCCCTATATCTGAGTCAGAAGCTCTATGTTCAGGTCCCATTCCAAGATTTGATAGCCAAGGACAGCGTGTTCATAATATGACCAAACACTTAACAACTTATAAATCTTCCAACATATGCTAGTGGCAGGTGGCATGAGTGCTAGACATTCCTGATCATTACCTGCAGAAGGCTATGGCAAGTCAGTGTAGTATAGTGGCAATCATGGTCCATAATCATGGACTGACATAGAGGTCCATGGTCACTAATGTCCTTTCAAGTCATGGTATCCAAAGTGAGAGAGAGAAAACAGCTGACTCATACTTAAAATCAGCAACAATCCAACCTCACAACTTTGATCATATCCTCCTTCCCGGAAATCATGGCTGAACCTGTATCCAAGGTCACTATTGCAGATGTCGGAGCAGTTTTTTCGAACGTCAACCCACAGAAAGCAACTGGACCAGATGCGATACCCGGACAAGCACTCAGATCCTGTACGGACCAACGGGCGGGAGTATTCGCAAACATCTTCAACTTCTCCTTACAACTATCTGAGGTCCCCATCTGCTTCAAGAAGATGACCATCATTCCAGTACCAAAGTAAAATCAGGCAGCGTGTCTTAATGACTATTGGCTGGTGGCTCTGACATCCATCATTATGAAGTGTTTAGAAAGGTTAGTCATGGCATAAATCAATTCCAGCATCACAGATTGCCTTGACCAACTACATCCACAACAGGTCCACAGCAGACGCCATCTCCCTGACCCTGCACTCAACTCTGGAATACCTAGATAACAGACACCTATTTATTGACTATAACTCAGCCCTTAACACCATTATTTCTACAAGACTCATCTCCAAACTTCATAGTCTGGGATTTGGCTCCTCCCTCTGCAACTGGATTCTAGACTTCCTAACTCACAGACTGCAGTTCAGTAAGGGTATGCAACAACACATCTTCCACGATCACCCTCAACACCGGTGTCCCACAAGCCTGTATCCTCAGCCCCTTTCTGTACTCCTTATACAGGTCTGACTGAATGGCCAAATTCCTCTTGAATTTGCTGATGACAGTTGTAGGTCAGTTCTCAAACAATGATGAAACACAGTACAGGAAAGAGGTAGAAAATCTGGTAAATTTGTGCGTCAACAATAATCTCTCCCTCAATGTCAACAAAACAAAGGAAATAGTCATCGACTTCAGGAAACGTAGTGAAGAACATGCCCCTATCTACATCAATGGAGCGCAGTAGAAATAGTCAAGAGCTTTAAGTTTTTAGGTGTCCAGATCACCAACACCTGTCCTAGTCCTTCCATATTAACACTATAGTTAAGAAAGTGCACCAATACCTCTACTTTCTTAAGAGGTGAAGGAAATTTGGCACGTCCACTACAGTTCTCATCAACATCTACAGATGCACGATAGAAAGCGTTCTTCCTGGTTTTTTCGCAGCTTGATATGGCTACTGCTCTGTCCAAGGCTGCAAGAAACTGTAAAGGGTTGTGAATTAAACCCAGTCCATCACTCAAACCAGCCTCCCATCATTGACACTGTCGACACTTCTTGCTGCTTGGAAAAGCAATCAGCATGATCAAGAGTCCCATGCATCTTGGACATTCTCTCGTTCACCTTCTTCCATTGGAAAAAAGATACAAAAGTCTGAGATCACTTATCAACCGGCTCAAAAACAGCTTCTTTCCTGCTGCCATCAGACTTTTGAATGGATCTACCTTGCATTAATTTGCTTTTTCTCTACATCCTAGCTAAGACTGTAACACTACATTCTGCAGTCTCTTGTTTCCTTCTCAGTGTAAATATGCTTTGTCTGTATAGTGCACAAGAAACAATACTTTTCACAGGATACCAATATATATGACAATAGTAATTCAAATCAAATCACGATCGATGTTTAAAATTCCATCCCATATGTCAAATGCTCCATGCCACAGACACTTTGAACTCCTGTACATCAATTTTGTACTGTGTAGAGGGAAGATAGGAGATGGGCAATTTTCTCAATCAAATAGCTCTCTGGCACTGACTGTGTGAGACTAATAGGTGGTAAATGACCATGTGTTGAGCTTTTGGGATAGGCAACGTTTATGGGAATGCCGTCATGTATGAAACAACAGAAAAGGATGGATACAGAAAGAATTTAAACAAAAGTTCACTTTTTGCTAATTTTTCTCTGTTCATTGAAGCATCCAAGTCAATTCAAATGTGGCAGCTTAAAGGTGATTTCTAACCAATATTTGACTTGGGTATTTTTAACAGGAAATAAAACACACAAACATCAACAATACACACAGAGAACAATAACACACACAAACATTAGCAATCCACACTGTAATAAGTCCGCAGAAGCAGAAGTCCCTTCACCAAAATCCCTTTACAAGTCTGACAATGTGCTTTCAGTTAACAGTCTATACCAGAGGCTCCCTGATTGGCCCATCAATTTCGCCCTTAATCAGGGAGCTCATGTTCTAACAGGCCAACTGATAAAAGTTGTTATGCACACAAACATCAAAACTTACAAAGATTAGTAATATTTGAAAACGTAACACATAATCATGACTTTTAGGCCAGCCTTACTGAATAAGGTCTGTGTGGTCTCAATAACCAGTCAATACTTTATGTGAGGAATCTCTCAAAGGAGAGGTTTTTTCTTGTCAGAGAGAGAGTGTACAATGGACTAGCTTGCAGCATACAGTTAATAAAGCAATCTTTAAAATAAAGTCATTTTTTCCACTTAAGTAGCCCCCAGGAATACATCTTTACACACACAAATACACATAAACATTAATAACATGCACTGACATTAATAAATCATACAAATCAGCAGTTATGTACAAAGATTAGTAACACACAAAAGCATTCATGACACAGAAAAAACATTAATACAAAAGCATTAATAACACACAAAAGCATTAATAAGACACAAATGTTAACAAGACACACATGCATTAAGAATACATAAAAACATTAATAACACAAAAGCATTAGTAACACACACAAAGATTAATAAGACATGAATGTTAACAAAACACACAGAGATGAGTAACACACAAAATCATTAATAGTACACAGAAACATTAATAAAACACAAAGTAAAAGTGCAAAGAATCGGACTATCTTTTCCTGGTTTCGATAGGAAGTTATTTGGAATTCTTATCTTACCTTATTTTCATTGCTATAAACAATTGAAGGGTAGAGTGCCTCCAATGTTGAATGAATTGAAGAGGAGAGGAGTAAATGATTATTATGTGATCCCATCCATGGTTTTTAAAAGCCTGGGAATTGCAACTGAGAGGGATAATTGAGTAGCGAGGGCATTCTGTAATTTGAGAAAAGTGGGCCAAAATCATTATTTGATGATTTAACAGATTAGGCAACAATGGTAAGCAAAGACTAGGTAAGAAGTCAAAATTACAGAAAGATTACAGAAAAATTACGGAAAGAATTCCACTTTGAGAGGAACACTAACATCAGCAAAGTGACAAAACTGAGAGGGAGATTGTAGCTGAGAGGTGCACAGCTTAAGTAAATCAAATGACAAGTATCTTTCCTCCATCCTGTCTTGGCAAGGAAGATAAAGGGACAGAATTTCTGTTGTGGTTGAACGTCAGCTTTAGAGAAAGTGAAGAATAGCCAATGTGAAAAGAAACATTTATCACCTAATAGATATGGAGAGCAAGAAGAGACTCCACTGTGGCTATAAATTTAAATAGTTCCAATTAATTTCCTGTAATTATATGGGATTCTAATAAAGCTCATCTGAATTTGTAGAGCTCCATAAATATTGGAAATTGAAACTACGGGACTGGAAGACAGTGAATATTATATTGGTATTAAAAAATGGGATGAGCTATAAACCTGGAAATTAAGAGTCATCAGCTTAATATTAGCAACAAAGAAAATACTTGAGAGCATTAACACCGATGACAATGTCTAACGTAAAAACTGTCATTCAGAAGGAAATTAACACAGTACCAATATGACAGAGTTCACTGATCTACTGTCATCTCTTAGCTCTAGTGGATAACAACACCTTTGTTGGCAAAATTTATTTCAATTTTCAGAATGCATTTGATAAAGTTTCACATGTGAGATTTTTAAAGGAGATGGAGCGTTGCGATCTGATTAGGGATACGCAGCGTGGCTTTGTTAAGGGGAGGTCGTGCCTTACGAATCTGGTAGAATTTTTGAGGAGGTGACGAAAACAGTCGACGAAGGGTGAGCTGTTGATGTTGTCTATATGAATTTTAGTAAGGCGTTTGACAAAGTCCCATTGGGAGGTTAGTTGAAAAGGTCAAGGCTCATGGGATACAAGGACAGGTAGCTAGATGGATAAGTAACTGGCTTGGTAATAGGAGACAGAGAGTAGTAGTGGAAGGGTGTTTTTCTAGCTGGAGGTCGGTCACTAGTGGTGTGGATTCAGTACTGGGACCTCTTCTATTTGTAATATATATAAATGACTTGGAAGAGGGAGTAAGTGGAGTGATCAGCAAGTTTGCAGACGATACAAAGATGGATGGACTTGCGGATAGTGAGGAGCATTGTCAGGCGATGCAGCAGGACAAAGATAGGCTGGTAGCTTGGGCAGATAGATGGCAGATGGAATTCAATCCTGATAAATGCGAGGTGATGCATTTTGGGAGAAAGAATGTAGGGGGGAGGTATATGATAAAGGATAGACCTATTAAGAGTATAGAAACGCAGAGGGACCTGGGGGTGCAGGTGCACAAGTCTCTGAAGGTGGAAGAGCAAGTGGAGAAGGTTGTGAAGAAAGCATATGGTATGCTAGCCTTTATAGGAAGGGGTATAGAGTACAAGAGCTGGCCTTTAATGTTGCAGTTGTATAAAACATTAGTTAGATCTCATTTGGAACACTGCGTCCAGTTCTGGTCGCCTTACTGCCGGAAGGGTACGGAGACTCTGGAGAGAGTGCAGAGGAGGTTTATCAGGATGCTGCCTGGTATGGAAGGTCTGAGTTATGAGGGGAGGTTAGGCAAACTGTTTTCCTTAGAAAGACATAGACTTAGAGGAGATCTAATAGAGGTGTACAAGATTATGAAGGGTATAGATAGAGTAACAGGGTTAAGCTTTTCCCTAGGATGGACTCAAATAGCACGAGGGGTTACGGGCTTAGAGTGAGGAGGATAGGGTATAATTTGGATGCTAGAGGGAGTTTTTTCACACAGAGGGTGGTGGGGGTATGGAATGTGCTGCCAAGTAAAGTGGTGGAGGCAGATACTCTGGAGTTATTTAAGAGATATTTAGATGGGCACATCAACAGAATGGGAATGGAGGGGTATAGAAAACTGATTTGAAATAGGGATCAGGAGCATTGGGAGTCCCTGGGAAGTGTGTAAATAGATGATGATATTGATGTACTTGTTTTTATCCTACAGATGCTTTGGTCCGCCTTGTTGTCTAACAAGGGGCATACACGCGATGGGTCATGAGAGGGCTGTTCTTGGATTTTGAGAGTATCCTAGTGCTTCACGTTGTTAGTGTACACTTGATCTGGACCATTTGATGGGCAATACGACAGCTCAGTGACTATTGCTGTGCTGTGTAGATACGTGGATTTGGGCCTGTGTCTGTGGGTGTTTGCGCATTCTCCCTGTGCTTGCGTGGGTTTTCTCCAGGTGCTCTGGTTTCCTCCCACATCCCAAAAATGTGCTCTTAGGCTAATTGGCAAAACAAATTCTCCCTAAATTGTCTCAAATTTAGTTTTTAATCCATAGATCTATAAACATAGACAAGGATCACGGGTAGAGGTGGGAACATCGGGGTGGCGGCGCGGGCTCGGTGGGCCGAAGAGCCTGTTTCCCGTGCTGTTTTGTTCTTTGTTCTTGAAATGTCTTGTGGCTAGTTCCATTTTGTTGGGTGTGGGGGACGGGTTATAATTAAAGCACAAGCTGTTTCAAAACAAGGTGGGCAGCACCAAAAATTTGTGCTTACACTCAGAGCCAGCAGTTCAGATATGCACTGTGCATACTTCTGAGGCTATATTGAGGCCTCATCTCCAGGATTATGGCCCTGAGTGACCAGTATAACCCTTGTAAAAGAAAGCTGGAGTAATGTAGAGCAGGGTGCAGGATGATCACTCAGAAACACTCAGGAACAAGGAACATGTCAACAAGGAAAGGTCTCTCTCCTTCAGTGTTAGGGTTCTGAAGGCAGGGGTCAGGCAGGTGGAGCCAAGAAAGGAGTCATGTTTTCACAGTTGGGGACAGAACAATGAGGTTTAGAATGGATTGGAGCAAATGGCAAGGGCTGTTGATATGGAGAGCTCCACAATCTGGATATAGCAGCAGTGCTCAGAAGAGTTTACTGATCGCACTTACCGTCAAGGTATCTGAACACATCTGTATATTACACAACATACACACCTCTCCAACTGTGTAATATGTCATCACATCTCTATCATTCACCAGCTGGACTCACTATTACTTAAGATTCATCCCAACATCCTTGTACTAAAGCTTATTGCATTTACCCTTTTAACAAGGCCAGCTGCACATGCATCTTTACATGTCTCCTGAAGTCATGGCTATTCGGCTATTGTAGGCACATTCACACTGGAGCACTGTCACTGACATCTTGCCCTCTGTGTTATGGGAGAAGGCACAGTTTACAACAGGCAGGAAAAACGTATCAGCGGAAGACCAATGAGGCTTGATCCTCCTCATCTCCCTCTTGGAGATAGTGCAAAGAATCATCAGGTCGGATGCGTTAGAGCCTATTGAAGTTGCTGAAGCCACCAAGGATGATGATGAAATGCTGCCTTACACAAATTATTCATTCTTATCCTGTTCAAAGCCACACATGGAGCTGGAGTGATCATGAAATTCTTCATTTTCTTCCCACCCCATCTCTCCATTGACTCCTTCCCTCCATTCCTCCTTATGCTTTTGTGCTTTCAGATAGTCAAGAGCTTGCACCTAACCAGTCACTGCAGCGTTGTGAGGAAGGTTGAGAACAGCACTAAACCTCTAATGTAGAACAATCATCATTTAACCTTACACTCAGAGCCAGCAGTTCAGATATGCACTGTGCATACCTTAGAGGCTATATTGAGTCTGGATCCGTATGTATGACACCAGTCATACACCAGTGCCAAGGCTTGATTAGTAGCATTCTTGTCTCTGCATCACAAATGTGTTATGATTCGGGTCAACAACTCCAAAGTGTTTTATGAAGCCTGCCTGGATCATAAGTTTTGCACCTTGAATTTGGCTAGGATAAGCATGATAATGTTTCACCTCAGATTTGATTCAAATACCCATTGGGGAGGTTTTATCAAACAAAGTTTATTTAAAAATATAGTTAACATGTATATTAAGAATATTAGCAATAAATGTTACCAATTATAAATAAAAAAGCTCCACAATAATGTATAATCCTCAACAAATATATCTAAGATGTTCTAATCAAACCAATCCTGTAAACAAAACCCTTCCATAGGTTTAACACAGCAAAGAGTAATGCTCACGAGACACTGGAACTGACTCCTTTGGATGGATGCTGCAGTTCTTATGATATACTCAGCGCAGTTGGAAGTCAAACTGCTTCCCAGAAGGTTCAGGAGAGACTCTGGTCAAAGTACCAACATCAGAGATTCTACTCCAGGAAGGCTTTCAGCTTATCAGCAGAATTTTGAAAATCAAGAAGACAGAGAGAGAGAGAGATGCTTCTTTCCAGTTTGATGTTCCTTCTAAGACTAAAACCTGCAGCTCAGAATTGAAAATGGAAGAGCTCTTGTCACCTGACCTGCAAACATTCTTCCTCCTGACAATTCAGGGTCATAAAGTTAATTCCTAAAGTAAAAATAAACAATTCCCATTTAAGCCACTTAAGGAGCAATAAAAGGACTTCACATAGACAGCTTGGCAATAGTGACATGAGCTAAGGCTGTGAGCTGAAGAGAGCATGATATATAAACAACTCTTAGAGGTACACTAATTTCATAAGCATTATAAGCCATATGCAAGGATATCCCAAAATCATGATGGGTAACTTTGAAACATTGGTTCATAATAGTGAATGTGTTTTTTTTGTATTATGTGAGGAACCATGTGCAGCTCAGTAAGGAAATATCCTGTCATTATGTGAACAATTCATACAGAAGATTGATTAACTCAAAAGGAACAAAAAAACACACATGACAAGAATGTCTATAATACTCTATAATAATTAAGGATACTGATGGCTATACACATATAATTTTATATGAAACTATCCCTTTGTCCCCACTAGTTATGTTTTACCTAAACTCTGATACACTGCTTTTCCCAAACTGCATCCAATATTAAGTAACTCTAGGAATTAAATCCAACAAATAATTACCGTAACCAGGTTAAAGTAGCCACATCTGGGAAATAGTCTTCTGGTTCAGTGAAGGCAGAAAATGACTGCTTCTCTCAGGGGACTATAACTGCAGCTTTCTTCAGCTCTGATGTTTAATTGTCTCTCATCCTTGTTTTCCTGGGCTTCTGCAGTGATATCATTTCTTTCCCTTTAATTTTACTTCCCTAAGGAGTTGACTTTTTACAGTACATGTTAGTTTCCTTATCTCTCCAATGTGAAGTTACCACTGCTATAGCCCCATTGTTCTCTCTTCAGTCACATATGTAAAATACTGATTTTCCACTCCAAGATCCAAGAACAGGGAAACTATTCCCTGGTGTTCTGCAATCAATATCACAAACTCCAAACTCCTCCAGCCACTCACTGCAAAGACTTGTTACTTTAATAGTAATTACAAAAATGTTGCCTGCACATGTGTTGACCTAATTTGATAACTTGCTCCTTATATCAGCACATTTGTACGACATTCATCACAATATAACCCACTCAATGATTTTTGTCTTATGCATGGGGTCTTGAACTTGTGCCCACCACTCTTACTTTAGCAACATTGTGTGGGAAATAATAGTAGTCCGTGCTTGTTGAAAATTCAGGGAGGCCTTTGCCTTCTGGAAGCTTTGCTATGTAACTAGACCTCATGCAGTAGAGGTTACTTGCTAGACTTGGAACAAGACAGAAACAGATGAAGCATTGATGGAGGAGGAGTGGACTTGTCAAGGGGCTGGTAATTTTAAACTAACCCTCCTAAAAGGCAACTCATTGGATCAAATTATCTGCTGGTTTGACACTACTCACCTCAGAAAGAAAAATTGTGTGGGAAGTAAAGTAGCCAAACAATTCCAACAGTTTCCCATCCTCTGCACTATGCTAAAATTTATCTCGATATGTTATAAATGAAATGGTTTTGTATCTCTTGTAGTGCACATTTCTGATGGATGAGAGCATGTTTGCTACTGAATATGATAATGGTATTATAATGCTGGCTGACAACACCAAGCTTTGTGGTAAAGTGCCAAATGTGAAGGAGATAAATGGCACTCATGGATATCTGGAGCAGCAAAGCAAATTGGTTCATGAATGACAGATGGGCTGTAATGCAACAGGAAATACAAATATTCAATGTATCACTGTCATATTACACTCAGCAATCTATGATTCCTCCTGTACACCGTATAGACCGTCAAAACTAAGTGATGTATCACCTCCTGCGATAGACTTCAGTTTTTGTGAAGAAGGTATCAAGCAAATATTAGACATGTTGCTGACATTCTTCTTGCTTCCAGTCCAAATGAGAGCAGATCAGGGGCAAGCAATCCTGCAGCTGTACATAATGGATTCCACCAAGCCTAGGTGCAGACTAACCTACATGTTCCCATGACTCCAGTTGCCCTGAACACTGGATAACCAAAGATTGAAATCTTTCAATTGGAGGCCAACATAGGGGTGGGGGTGGGGCGGTGAATAAAACCAGAACCTTAAAGGGAAGTCCACTTTGACAAATAATGATGTGAAATCCAGAGCAAGTGCAGCATATCAGTGGCTTTGTGACTGAGACATTGTATTGCCAGGTGATTCAACTAGAGTGAGCAGCATGATGATGACCTGTATGAGTCAATTTCACCTCTAGTATTTAAAGAGACAGTCCAATTGTGCACTGCAGAGTTGGAAAATGGACAGGAGGCATTGGCAGGATGGAGCCCACATGTTCAAAGTCTGCTCCTCATTTTAGCTGAACCTCTCTGGATGTGCTACCAGGATCCAAAGTGAGATGTCCTTGCTAATGATGGAAGTTGAAGCAAAGAAGCTGCAGCTGGAGGCCACACATTGGATCAGCAGCAGGAGTGTGGTGTTGCCATGCTTGTGGGTCTAGTGTCAAAAACAATTTCTTGACCTAATCAGGGCAGGTAAGGTGAGTACAGTGGCTGTATAACTAAATCCAGATGTGTGTATTATAACACCCCTCCTCAAAATTTCCTCTCAAACCTACTTCAGCATGTCACACCTCTAGAGTCATAGCTCACAGGGGGATCCATTTCTCCCTGTTTATGCACTTCCTCCTAATTCATATCTCCATCCATATCACACTATCACCTTGGTATAAAGTTACGCCTTCTGCTGATAGTTACTATCAACAAGTACTCCCCATCAATTGAATGGGTACATGATTAACTTCCATTCCTATATGTTTTACTTTCCATCTTTTCAATGCAAGAGAGTATAGAACCTGAAGGAGAGACGGTAAAATAGAGATGGCCTTCCAATTATCTCAAACAGATAGCTGCAGACAAGGAGGCGGCTTAGGAAATCAATGGCACCTTGTTACGCTTGGAGATGGAAGTATCCAAGATACCTCGTGCCAGCATTCAATGTCAAATAGGCATTGGCAATAGATTGTTAGTATTACCTCGATATCAGCACTGCGTACATACATGATCATGTATATAATATTTTCATTGATGGTTCTGACATATACACCGCGATTTAGTGGACCCGTTGATTGTAGCTGCAAATCCCATCGTGGTTGTTAAATCTTGCAAACGGCCAAAAGTTTGCGGTGGCGAGATCACAGACTTTGATTTGATTTGTATATGGTTAGAATCTGATTTGATTTGATTTGATTTATTACTGTCATATGAAATGAGATATAGTAAAAATTATTGTGTTTTGCGCACTATGCAGACAAACCATACCGTTCACAGAGCACAAAGGGGAGAAGGAAAGGATGGAGTGTGACACTTCTAGTGGAGTGTAGAGAAAGATCAACTTAATGCAAGGTAGGCCCATTCAAAAATCTGATGGCAGCAGGAAAGAAGCGGTCAGTTGGTAAGTGACCTCAGATTTTTGTATCTTTTGCCCGATGGAAGAAGATGGAAGAGAGGATGTCCAGGAGGGCAGGATCCTTAATGATGCTGGTGAGTTTGGTGAGTTTGAGATCAACTTCCGTTAGTTATGAGGTAAAAAAGGGCGTGGACTGATTTCCAAACATTTTAACGATGTAATATTTATTTATTGGCCTTATGGCCATAACATCTGCCCAGCCAGCATGATGCCACACATGGCGATAACCTGTCATCATGACAGGTTAGGGCTGCGGAGAGAGATATAGCCCATGGGCAGTAAGGGACATGGTTGGGCTGTATCTGGCATTGTGCTGACCGTATCAACTTGGCAATGCCATCCAGGACTGGGTGAGGGTAGAGAGTCTCAATGCCTGTGAGGGGATGGGACTGTAATGTTGGCATTGTGGTGTGTGGGAGGCACCCAATATCATTTTTGAGGGGGAGAAGTCATGTCAGTATTGTCAGGTGGGAAGGAGGGTGGGAAGGGTCCTGACGCTGGTATTGTGGAGGTGTTCTATTATCAGTGTTGTGTGAGCGGGGTCACCCTGATGTCAGTGTTGCTGAGGAGGCGGGGGGTCCCAATGTCAGTTTTTTGTGGGGGAGCTCTTTTCAGACAGAGGTAGCAGTGAAGCTTCTGTTTGGAAGCTGCTGATTTCCTAGACAGAGATTGCAGTGAAGAGTCTGGAGGGTGCAGGATTCCCAGACAGAGACAATAGAGATGGGTCTATGTTGGAGCCCTTAGGATTGCCTAGTGTCATGGACACAAGCTCTGTACCTCAGAGGATTCTTTTGCAGTAAATGATGTGTGAGGCAATGACAAGCATTCCTGTCACACGGTGAACTCTTGCAGGGGAATATGGAGGAACATACCTCAAGTATGGATGTTAGAATGATGTTGTTATCCATGGGTAGAGTGGCTACTTGCATGGAGTATCAGTTGGTGCAATCAAGCCAGTGCTACCGGCTGCAGCCTCATAAACTAGGCTTATAGGTCTGTAAGCTTATAAACTAGGAATGCCACTTTAACTAAGGTGTGGTATACTCCAGCCTTGATTTTCAATCAACACCTGATAGATTTGCAATAAATTGCTATCGAGCACACTGTTAGAGAGGGCATGAGAGTTGGACTGTGAGAGGAATTATGCTAAAGGGAATATTGGAGTGTGGTTCAACACGTTTCCACTTCCCCCACTTTCTCCTCCTGCCTTGCCAATATCCCACATTCTGCTTTGCAGCCCTGATGGCTGAATCTGTGTCTGTACATGTGCAGGCAGAACAGAGCTTGGTGGGTCTCCTACCACACCAAAACCCAGAGGATGTCAGTCAAGAGTACTCAGCAACCAGAGCAGGACCTCATTACTGCTGGATATCATTGGCTGGATTCCTCGTGTCTTAAATTGATTTATCCCTTGTCCCTGAGCAGCCAATAGTAAGTCAGGTTCGAGCTGCAAAGAATTCAAGAAGTGGTCTGCTGCAGGATAAAGGCAACACAGCAACTACCCAGGATTCCTGTGAACATCTACATTGACATATTAGTGTGACACGAGGAGTAATCCAGAGATCCCAATCTTGGATGGCTTTCCCTTTAATGTAATCTTTATCTCCAAAAGCTTTAACTTCAGGCCCTCAGCCATTACCGTTCCAATATCACATGATCTCTGCTTGTTCCCTCCCCTTCCTGCTGTGAGAAAGTTTTGCTCTCTTTCAGTGATATCCCTAACCTTGACATAAAAAATACCTCTCTTTCACATTGAATCCCTTATAAGTACTGCATTTTTCTACTCTGTTGTGTCCTTCTGTAATCATTTTCTCCCAGTGCAATGATCTGCTCACTGCAGCCCACCAAGATGCCTTTACCTCACTGGAATTCATGCTGAAAACTGGCCTGAATGCGTCATACCCCGAGAGATTTCTCATAGTGCCTGTCTTTTCTCACCATATCCAATGACCTACCATAACTATAGAGTCATTCCTGGCAGTGTGAAACCATTCAGCCCATCCACTCCATACCAGTACCTGGCACAGCAATCTGGTCAGTCTTCTCTCAATCACTCCCTGTCCCTGCAAATTTATTTCACTCAAATGCCCATCCAATTTCCTTTTGAAATCATTGACTGTCTCTACATCCATCACCCTGTTGGGCACTCACTTTGTAAAAATGTTTCTTCCCCACATTGCGCCTACATCTCTTGGCCAAAATCTTAAATCTATGTTGTCTTCTCCTTGTACCATCAGCTCATCAGAAGAGTTTTTCTAGTCAATCTTATCCAATCCACTCAATCTTGTTCACTCTTTCAAAGCTCCCCTCAACCTCCTCTGTTCATGGAAAGCAGGCCCAGAATTTCCAATCTAATCTTGTCTCTAATCAACCTCCAATTCAGAAATCCTGAACTCAAGTTCAAGAGATTGGAGGCACTTCCTACAAATGGGATTCTCCAGGAAATATGGACAATCCTGGAATTTCCATAAGACACAGGAGTTGCAAACTCCCAGTTCTCCCCTTTGCACCAAAAAAAAACATTTTGCAATTATTTCACAAATACATTTGCAATTCATTAGGAAAGAGCATTATTAATTGTTAAATAACATTTTATAGACTCCTACTGTCCGAAGGAGGCCATTCAGCCCATTGAGTCTGCACTAATCTCAATTCCATCCAGGCCCTGTCCCCATACCTCCATGTGTTTATCCTAGCCAAAACCTCTAACACTAAGGCATAATTTAGCATGGCCAATCTAACCTGCACATCTTTGGACTATGGGAGAAAATCAAAGCATCACACAGACATGGGAAGAATGTGTAAACTCCACACAGACAGTCACCCAAGCCAGGAATCAAACCCAGGTCCCTGGCACTATGAAGCAGCAGTGCCATATTAGCACTGTGCCATCTCTGTTTTCTGTTTGTCTCATTCAATTTTTATTCAGGTCAACTCTCCCGTTGGTGGAGAGGGAAAGACTCCAAGTGTGACGCTTTCTTTCACTGAGAGGAATTCTCCAGATCTTCCCAATGGTGGAATCTCTCCATCCTGCCAAAGTTGGCACCCCCCAGGGTGGCACCCCCAGGGGGAGCCCCCCCCCCCCCACCCCCACCCCCACCCCACCCCTTACCCATCCACCCACCCTGGCAGCAGGACAGACAAGGCACACAAAATGCCATAAATATTGGCAGGACAGGAAGATCCAGCCAATGACAATCTGCCTTCACTGGCAGAAAACAGGTCGCAGGGGCTCGGGAAAATCCCACCCTATGTCAATGTTTTTTAAACGTTTTAGAATTGAACTTAGTTACTTTTGTTTACCTCTGTCTTAGATGGTTTCATCCCTGCACCCATATTCCAATCATACACTGTAATAGGCTTGGTCATGTCTGTCACAGCTCGGATGTGACAATTCAAAGCACTAAAATGATATTTAAAACATAGTGAATTCATGCGGAGGTTAATTATAATTGCTGAAGGATGTTTGCAGATGGATCCAGAGTGGGAAGTATACAAGCATTTGACAATCTGCAAAAAATCCTTCACTAATAGCAATTGAACCGTAATTGACTTCAGATTAGACTAATGTACTGCAATTATACTGTGTGGGTGGCATGGTGGCACAGCAGTTAGCACTGCTGTCTAACAGTGCTAGGGACCCGGGTTCAACTCCAGCCTCAGGCGACTGTCTGTGAGGAGTCTGTATGTCCTCCCCTTATCTGTGTTAGGTTTTCTCTGGGTGCTCTGGTTTTCTTCCACATGATGAGCAAGTTAGGCTGATTGGCCATGGCAAATTGCCCCATAGTGTCAGGAGGACAAGCAGGGTAAATATGTGGGGTTAGGGGGATAGGGTCTGGTGGACGGTGGTCAGTGCAGATGGGCCAAATGGCCTCTTTTTGCACCATAGGGATTCTATGATTAATGGGACAGGACAAAGTTAGTTTAGACCCATCCCACTCAATTGGAAGGATCTTTTCTGAATATCAGTAAAGGCCAATAGCAGCTGGGAAAAGTGGCTTTCTCTGCCATATTGTTTGGAACCTACTGCATATAATGTAAAGGGGCAAGTTAAATGACATCACGCTGGCAGGACGGGATCAATCAGGTCCTGCCCCACTAGCAACCTCGTTTTGTGAGATTGGGGCATCATTTGTAAAGGACTGCCCAATGCATGACATTTCATATGAACTTCCCTGCACCATGCAGCACCCTCCCCTTCTGCGTCCATTCCCCCCCCCCCCCACCAAACCAACATCATGCAACCCTCCAATGCCAAGGTAGTGATCCTCTCCCCTCTGAGTAATGCACTCACCTGAGTTCCTGTAATGCATATCTCAGGAGGTCAGTTGTAATTCACACCGGTTTGTGCTCACACCAATGTGAATGGACTTTCTTCCTGAGAGGGTGGGGGGGAGGGGAGGGGCGTGGTGCGGTGGTGGTATTACACAGGCATAGAGGCCTAACAATGAGAAGTAAATATTTGGAAATGATGTGGCCACATTTGAATATTGGAAATCCTGTTATATCACCGATGGGAGAGGTGGCTAGACAATCGGGTTGTTCTTTCGTTGGTGAGAAACACAATTTGGACACCCTGCTGGATTTTCTGCACCTGCCTGATGAAGGTGCAGAAATCCTCCCCCCCCCATCCCCGAAGGGTTTGAAAAACTTTGAGCTATGTAAGAAGTAGTAAATGGGACACAGATGGTTCCCCTCTCTAACTTTGTCCTTCAAATTGGAGAACATGACTTTCTGCTTGGATTTTATTTAAATAATGAAATCTATTTAAATAAAGTGGAATTTATTCCACTTTAAATATTTGAATATTTAAATAAAGTGGAATGTGCTCCCCCGCCTCCAGGATTTCGATTTCTGCATTCTTATTGCACATGAAAAGCACGACAAAATGCTAAACTGGCAGCAGCGAACTTGTTGGGTAGAGCCACAGGTGGAAGAAAGTAGAGAAAGTGGAAGTTCACACAGGAGTGTGATTCCATCGCTAAAGCTGGTGTTGTTGAGTATATAACAACACATTGTGAAGTTTGCTGAGGATTTAACGGGAGCTCTGCATTGTGAATGAATATGGATTTCCTTCTGGAGATATCAGCTGAGCCACAGCTATAAGAGGTACTGTGTCTACAGAATCTCTCTGTCTTTTTCTCATTGAGAGCTGTGCTTCCCCACAATGTGCAAACACTTCTTACTAGAACCATTGCCTTGGTTGTGGCTCTGGAGGTGACAATAGCACTAGGCTGTAGAGGTTGGATCATTAAGTATCGATTCAAGGTTGAGATAGATAGATCTTTAATTGGTAAAGGAGTCAAGTGTTGTAGGGATAAAGCAGGAAATTGGAGTTGAGGCTTATCAGATCGCTCATGATCTCATTCAATGGTTCGAATGGTCTACATCTGCTCTTACATCTTATGATCTTAGGATCCTACGGAATACAAAAAACAGGCCTTAAACAGAACAGAAATTATGCAATATATTTCATTAAACTTCTCAATTCCTGGGGGCAATTCTCCCAAAAGTGCTGAATTGGCAGGAAAACTGTTCTAAATCCCAACTGTTTTATCAGTTCAGTTCCTCACCTGAATCTCTGAATTTTGTACACTGCAGAGGTCCCAGTCGTGAATCCTAAAAGTCTGGGGAAGGGCAGGGGGGTTCCAGAGTTAGACACAGTGGCTCCGATCTGTTAGACTCACTGCTCACTTGCCCAGGATTGCCACAGCATTGCCTCTCCAGCAACCCCATAGCCCGATCACGGTTCCCACAACAATTCCCAGGCTAGCCCTGACCATGTCCTCTCTGTCCCCAAATGCCGCAATGCACAGCCCAACTAACACCTCCCCCTCCGCTACTTAGCAGTGGCGATCATCCCCACCCCCCTCCCCACTGACTCACCCCTGCGGTCAAATCGCCCCAGAGGTAGACATCTCCCAGCAGACTCCTACCACCAGCCTGCCCCAATCACTGCTCTCCCCCCCCATCCCAGACTGATCCTGTCTGCAGAGTGGCAGCAGGATCCACCCATCCCACTGATTGCCCAAAGTCCTGCCCACAGTAAGTCCTATCCCCTTGGCACTGCCCAATGCCTGGTGGGCAGTGCCAAGATGCCTCCTGGGCATGGGCACTTTGATCTTTGGGCAGTGCCAGGGACATATGTTGACACAGCTAGGGTGGCTATGCCCAGGGGGCACCATCTCCTCCACTGCCCAATCATGGGGGGGCCCAATTGCCCCCCACTTCATTCCGATGGGATTTCCTGCTTATTGCCTGAACATGGGAAGCTACTCTAAACCCTGCTGAAATGAAGTGCTTCTGGCAGGATGGGAGATTCAATCGGGACCTGAAAGTTTCCAATAATGAACTAATTAACATATTTAAAACATACTTTAAAAAGATTTAAATAATTTACCCGTTTACCTCTGGTTTCCTGTGTGCCCTGACTGTTTGCCGGTTCTCGGAGATACGTATGCGTTCCCAGCACACGTGTAAATCCCTGTTCAAGGCCAGCAAATCTCCCACCCCAAACCAACGGGTCACGATGGGAGAATTACGGTCCCTATTTCTGGTGAAGATTATGGAAGAAGATAACTGGCTGGTCAATCTGATTGCACCTGTTTCTCACTGAGTGGATTAGGTTAAGATAATCTGCAATATGTTGAGTTAACTGTCTGCGGACATTCCCTGATCAATATGCTGTAAGCTACAGGAAATCCAGCCCACCTCTTCATTTCTTCCTCAAAACTTGCAGGAAATGCAATGGAACAATGGCAGGGGATGAGATGAATACTGAGGGGCTTGTGGGCCTATCAAGGATCTTGTTAATTTTTACTGCCCACCATTTGTTTTCAGGTAGAATGGAGGTAAATCAAACTTCCAACACTATCTGAGCATCTGCATATGTCTCATAAGAGTCACTAAAACATTTCAGATATTAAGTAGCTGTTTATGGGTGGATTGGTTAATGAGATCTCCCTCATGTCTACATATCCTTTATTTGGGGCAGAATTTCCTGATTCAAAAAGGAATGCCTCCTGCTTCCAGCATGACCTCCATCACAGCTTGTGAGATTCTTGGGTCCACGGTCATTGCAGATTCTGCCCCCAGATGGTGCTACTCCTTCTGCCATTACCACTGAATGTTGAAGTTCCAGCTCTCTCTCTCTCTTGCAGCTTTGGAGTAACTTGCAGTTCTCGTTGCCATTGCAGCAGACTTTCAACTGCTGCCAGCTGTCCTGAGCTCTACCCTGTGCTATGGATCTTATTCTGGCTAAAGTCCTGCCTTACAAACTCACTGATTAGACCATAAGACCAAAAGACGTAGGAATAGAATTAGGCCACTTGGTCCATCGAGTCTGCTCCACCATTCAATCATGACTGATATTTTTGTCATCCCCATTTTCCTGCCTTTTCCCCGTAACTTTTGGCCCCCTTATTAATCAAGAACCTACCTATCTCTGTCTTAAAGACACTCAATGACCTGGCCTCCACAGCCTTCTGCAGCGAAGAATTCCAAAGATTCACCACTCTCTGGCTGAAGGAATTCCTCCTCAACTCTGTTTTAAAGGATTGTCCTTTTAGCCTGAAGTTGTGACCCCTGGTTCCAGTTTTTCCTACTAGTGGAAACATCCTTTCCACATCTACTCTGTCCAAGCCTCACACTATCCTGTAACTTTCAATAAGATCCTCCCTCATCCTTCTAAACTCCAACAAGTACAGACCCAGAGTCCTCAACCGTTCCTTCTAAGACAAGCTCTTCATTCCAGGGGTCATTCTTCTGAACTTCCTGTGGACACTTTCCAAGGCCAGCACATCATTCCTTAGCCATGGTGCCCAAAACCACTCACAATACTCCAAATGAGATAATCACTGCTCCAACATCTAGAACAACCTCCTACACACCCAAAGAAAAGTAAGATCTAGTGATGAGAGATCATCTGGGAGTCTACCATTCTGCCATTGATTTCAAGAAAAGATTCTTCATGGGGTAATGTTCCATTTATAAAGTAACATTTGATTTAAGTTGCCAAGAGTGTTGCTGGTGGAGACAGATATTATTCAGGAAATGTGGTAGGGCAAGTGTGGCAGAGCTAAATGTGACCAGGTACAAATGTGACTCAGGAACTCACTTTCCCTCCTTAAAAGCTTTGACTAAATGTTTAATCATCTGGCCAAATACCGCTCAGGGTCATACTTCATTTTATAATGTTTTTACCTTGGCACATCTTATGACATTAAAGCTATATAAATATCAGCAGTTTTGATGCTGAAGTAGTCTTGTGATAGATGGAGTGGGGTTACCATGTCCCTACAGAACAAGTCAAAATAACAGTTCTTTGATTCCCCTTAGCAGTTCTGTGGAACATGTGAAATAACAGGCACTTTTTCAGTATTACAATATTAACCATTGATCTCAATAATCCATTGCAACATTAATAATTGATTAATTTTAATATTCCATAGATAAATGAAAAGAATTTGATGCATATTTAATGTGTCACAAGAGTGTGCTATATGAAATCAATTTGATATCTCATCAGCATATTGAACTTTACAAAAGGGACATTTCACTGAAAGAACTGACTTCAAACGGTTGCCAGTTTGCATCTGTGTAGCTATGTGCCGTCCTGAAACCTGGGACAGATGCTATCCTTTTGGGGTAGCATGGTAAGACATGGTTAGCACTGCTGCCTCACAGTGCCAGGGAGCTAGCTTGGGTCACTGTTTGTGTGGAGTTTGCTTGCTCTCCGTGTCTATGTGGGTTTCCTCTGGAAGCTCCGGTTTCCTCCCACATTCTGAAACATGTGCTGATTAGTGCATCGACCCTAACCGGTGCTGGACAGTGGCGACTTGGGGAATTTCACTGTAACTTCATTGCAGTGTTAATGTAAGCCTTACTTGTGACTAATAAATCAACTTTACAGCACATTTCAGTGGAGATGTGGGGTCAATGGAAGCCCCAGTTGACAATGACCTGCCTAGAGGTGTGAAAATCTTCCTTCCCATCTCATCCAGTTGGAAGAATAAACTCTTCAGGATTTCATTGCTGGAACATTTAGAAACAATCACCTGAGCTCTCACAATGGCTATGGTGAGTTATAAACACAATAAAACATCTCAGAACACCAGGTTAAAGTCCAGCAGATTATTTGGCAGCAAATGCCACTAAATAAATCTGTTGACTTTAACCTGGTGTTGTGGGCTTCTTACTATGTTTACCCTAGTCCAATGCCAGCATCTCCACGTTAAAAGAAGTCATGCCTGGCATGAGCTGAGCAACTTCCTTTTAGTTTGTACAGCCAACATGGAGAGAGGTCGTGGACAGATGCTGGAATTTGGATTTCTCAAAGGTATTTTGGCTGTTGGTGTGATTGGCTGCTTTCTTGCCCTCTATCTCGCTTCCTCTTTCTACGTTATTCCATCTAAGTTTTGAACCCTGTTAAAGTAAAAATGTACCCACATTCCAACAGCAGACCTAGGCACTTCACTTGAAGTCACTGGATTCTACAACAATGTTTCTAAGAGAAAAGGAACATACCAACCATGACTTTAAACCAACTATCTCAGCTGAAGAAGCAACGTCTCTGGATATAGTCAGTGAATTTTTAATGATTTTTCCTTTTACAAATCTATTCTTTAACTTAGCCACATTTAACATCAGAGACTCTGAAAGATTATATTTTTTTCTATACAAATGGGGTTTGAGTGTGTGCTTGCACGTTAATTGGAAGTATGATGTATTTATTTTCTGGGTGGGTTTCAGTGCAATAAACTAACTTTTCTTGGGATTTAACTCAAGAATACCTGTTGGCTTTATCCTTACAAACTTCACATGGTCAAGTACAAATTGAATTGGCACCATAACATCGTTTTTTAAAATTGAGAAGTTTTGTGATAACCAAATGAGGGAATGGGAAGCCACTCTATCCATCTTCACCGGGTTGTATTGAAAGAGAGAGAGAGAAAGAGACAGGGTGCAGGATACTCATCTCCTGGAGCAAAGGGATTGAACAGTTTGTATAAGTGATGATATCTGTTGCAATGACGTATGCGTCCACTCCACTGAACCAGAAAGAACTTTTCCACGTTCTTCAGCCTTTCCACTTCCAACAGGTTAATCAATGACGTAAAGCAATTTCTTTCATCCTCCTGTGCAAAGCCATTAATTACTTTCTCAGAATCAGACAACCATACACCACTGTCAGGATATTAATTTCACAAAATACTCGATTATCTTGACTGCTCAAATGTGGCTCACAGGCACACTCAGCACAATTGAATTTTAGACCATTTCCCACTTGAAACGCAGTTGATTTTTCACATACTGGCTAAATGATATTGATAATATTCTTTTACCACTTGGTGCAATTTATTGTCAGGTTTGAACAATCGGCTTTGATGAGGGATGGGACTATCACTGCTGAAGAGGTGGAGGATGGATCACTGCAGAGTAAAGTGTGAATATGTTGAGAGTCAGTTAATAAGAGTCTGAGTAAAGAAGGTGCTTGTCAGTCTTAATGGTGATTGTTGGTTGCTGAGGGGCACACGTCTAAATCAATTACAGTTACTTGTTGAGAAAAAAGACAACAGGAGAGTGTTGGAGAGCACTGAGACAGATACATTGTGCCACTGAGTTCATTTAAGGTATTGACAAGGGAGCAACTCCTCTTCCAGGGTAACATGGTGCAGTTCCAACCTGGAGTGGTCACAACATCTCTGCATCTGCAGTTCATATATGCCCACCAGAGAGATATCCAGCTCCCAAACTGCAGGAAAATTCAATTTTATTATCTGTGCTTCTGATAATAGGCAGCTTAACACACTCCCAGGGATTTCTGCAAACAGTAATGTATCTCAAAGGACCCACAGTAAAGATTAACAACATACTGACGGTGGGCAGTCAGTATGGCCAGCTAACAACATCTCTGGGGATCCATTGTAAATCTTGTAAATCACTGAGGACCCACAGCCAAATAATAATGCCTTTGAGAATCTTGGCTCTAACAGCTGGAGGAGAATGCAAAAGACAACAATACTCTAATGCCAAAGACATCTTTATTAATAAAATGCAGTATTCTATTGCCAATATTTAAATGAAGGAAATTTTGGCCCCTCCCAGTATTGGATACTGGATAAGTGGTCTGACACAAGAGATGGAATGAGAAAGATAGGAGTGACGAGATAGATTGATAGGCAGTACATTTGGGTGTTTGTGGTTGAAACACAGAGATGTGGAGGGGGACAAGGGTCGATCCTGAGGTAATGGTATTGGGGTGCAATAAATTGTAGATCAATCCCTGACTCTGACTGTAAAGATAAGAATAAGCCAACGCAACTGTGGACCCATCACAATCACGGTTCGGATTAGGGTTCAAAGAGAAGAGGAAGTTACATTTATCACAGTCACATAGACTGTGACATGTGCTAAGAAGAGGTGTAGTATTATGCAGGGAAAGAACCTCATTTAAGGGTTCACAGATAGAGTTTTGGGAAAGCCAGCAGTGAGTTGGATGCAATGGCAACACCTTCATTGTTTTTAGAAAGGAGAGGAAGGTGAAGCAGCAGTATGTAAGGACGGAGGGACCAAGAATTGGTACTTTTGAAGAAAGGAGTGATAATGACCTATTTGAAGGAGTGGGTGTCAGCACCTAGATTATTAAAAATTTCAGCTAACATAGGAGCTAGGAAGACAGATTGGATATTCAGCATTTTACTGAGTTTAGGGGGAAGGGACAGGACGTGAGTCTCATGGACAAAGTGAGCTTGGAGAGAGCATTAGAGAAGATAGGAGAGAAAGGAAAGAATGATGTAAGTGCAGGGTTAGGGGAGGAGAAACCTTAGAGCAAATTTAGTTCAGACAGCTAGTGGAAAGGAGGGGCATGACAAAAGCAGCTGATCAGATGGTCTCAATCTTAGTCGTGATGTGGAGATGTCGGCATTGGACTGGGGTAAACACAGTAAGAAGTCTCACAACGTCAGGTTAAAGTCCAGTAGGTTTACTTTGTAGCAAGCATGAGAAGACCATCCACCAGGTACATGGTACATACTCTTGCAACTCAGCCAATGTTGTCTACCTAATATGATGCAGGAAAGGATGTCTCAAAGAATGCTACATTGGGGAGACCATGCAGAAACAATGACAACCGATGGATGAACATTGCTCAACAATCACCAGGCAAGACTGTTCTCTTCCTGTTGGGGAACACTTCAGCGGTCACGGGCATTCGGCCTCTGATCTTCAGGTAAGCATTCTCCAAGGTAGCCTTCACGACACACGACAGTGCAGAATCGCTGAGCAGAGACTGATAGCCAAATTCTGCACACATGAGGACGGTCTCAATAGGGATCTTGGGTTCATATCACACTATCTGTAACTCCCATGATTTGCTTGGACTTGCAAAATGTCACTAACTGTCCTATCTGGAGACAATATACATCTCATTAACCTGCGCCTAAAGCACTCTCCACTCATATTGTCTGCACCTTTAAGACTTGATTAGCTGTAAAGACTCACATTCCAATCATTATTCATGTAAATTGAGTTTGTGTTTTTATATGCTCTGTTTGTGATCAGAACTTTCACTTACCTGATGAAGGAGCAACGCTCCAAAAGCATTTGCTACCAAGAAACCTGTTGGACTTTAACCAGGTGTTGTGAGACTTCTTATTCAACCTTAGTAACATAGAAGTCCATGGGATGAACTTTGTGTATTATCCATGCATCTCAGCCTTGTAGGAAAGTCAGATATCATTTCATGTTTCATAAAGGTTGCCTTGCAATGATAATACACTGGAGCAACCTAAACAAGTTTAAGAGGGACGTCTATCTCTCAGGGATAGAAAGACCTGCTCTCATGTACTGCTGGCCAATCAGACTGAATAGTCTGAGCAGTGTCAGGAGGTGGGTGTCCTGAGAATAAGGTCATGGATACCAGACTTTAAGTTTGGATTTTTTGATCAGTTAGGGATCCAGCGAGCATTGGTCAGGATGGGGAAACTGGATCGGGTTTAAGAGGCCAAGAGCAATGAAAAGGAGAGTTACCATCTGAGGAAGAACATCTTCCATAGGCACAGGGGACTTGCCAAAGTAAGTAACCCTTCTTCCTTTTACCTGAGTTTGTAAAGCAGAAGACTGGCCTCTTTCCTTTTACTTTTCCTACCCGCCACATTGTTGTGGCAGAAATACACTGAAGGGCCTCAAATTAGCAATCCAAGGGCCTCAGTAGGCCTATGGGTGGGTTGACTGGCTGATGCCTCTCCTGCACACTGTAATATAGGGGACAGCATACAGGTATTGGGTAAGTGATGGGTTAGCCACTTGCTTTATTTTATATGCTGTCCTTATTTCATATACACTGCTGGGAGAGCTGTAAAACTCCCACCCCCCACGAGCTCTTCAGCAGTTGCTGTTGGAGGTGATGCTGAAGGAGAAAGGCAAAGAGACCATCAAAGAAATCACACTGAGTTACATTTGCAATCCAGGATAATCCAGTCAGATTCAGTAGTGAATGGCTAACTTATATATTTAAAAGGATTATAGGTTGTTTTAAGAGTTGATCACATGATTTATTGGTGATGCCATTAGGATGTTGCCCCAGACTGCTATTTTATTTCCAGTTTGTACTCAGTGCAGTGCAGAAACATCTCCTAGAATAAATCTGAATCCACGTGTGCAGAGCATGTTTTTTTCTCTGTTAAAACCCACAACTTCTAACATAGTTAGGACATATTATGAATGTCACTTTGACGTCAAGTCAGGTGAAAGCTATTCTGCAAGAAAATGTGTACAAAGAACAAAGAACAGTACAGCACAGGAAACAGGTCCTTCGGCCCTCCAAGCCTGTGCCACGCATTTATCCAAATAGACCATTTGTTGGTATCCCTCCATTCCCAGGCTGCTATGTGAGTATCCAGGTAATTCTTAAATGATGCCAGTGTGTCAGCCTCCACTACCCTACTTGGCAGTGCATTCCAGGCCCCCATCACCTCTGTGTAAAAAATGCCCCTCTGATATCAGGATTATACCTCACCCCTCTCACCTTGAGCCCATGACCCCTCGTAATCGTCACCTCCGACCTGGGGGAAAGCTTTCCACTCTTCATCCTATCTATACCCTTCATAATTTTGTATACCTCTATTAGATCTCCCCTCATTCTCCATCTTTCCAGGGAGAACAACCCCAGTTTACCAAATGTCTCCTCATAGCTAAGACCCTCCATACCAGGTAAAAAGATGATGCTGAGATTGTTAGCTGCTATCTTTTGCTTTTTACTGACTGTATGACAGTATCTCAATGTTATCTTACCAAATAAAATACATTGTCTGTACTCAGCCATAGCTCAGCTGGTAGCACTCCAACCTCTGTCTGAAGCTTGTGGGTTCAAAGCCCACACCAGAGCTGAAGTACAAAATATAGACTCAATGTTGCATTGAAGGAATGCTTTACTCTCTGAGGAGCTATTTTTTAAATGAGACATTACACTGAATCCCAATATGCTACGAATGTAAATGCGAATGATCCCATGGCTCTATTTTGAAGGAGAAAAAGAGATTTCCCCTCAGTCTGCTGACAAATATGTTTCACAAGGTTATATCACATTACTGTTTGTGGGATCTTGCTAAGCAAGAATTAGCCATTAATGTATTTTAATATTACTTAATGATCACAGATGATGTACAGCTAGTCTGAAACAGGAAGAATTCAGCCTGAGTATATCAAATAAAGGTGACGCAAAGTATTAACTTGCATTTATATAACTTCAATATACAAAATCTTACTCTGTATTACTGCCAATTTTCAGGTAAAACTGATCCATCAACAGTGCCAACATGAATGGACATCCACAGTACAGTACTGTATCATTCCCTCATGCTTTGTGCATCTCTATTCTAACTCATCCCTCCAACACTCATCCCTCTAATACTATAATCCCCTCAAACTCAAAGCTGTAAAACTGTAACTTTATAAAACATAAAGGGTGGTTCGGGAGTGGAATGCCCTGCCTGCAGCAGTTGTAGATGCGCCAAGTTTGGTGGCGTTTAAGAGGTTAGTTGATACGTATATGGAAGAGAAGGGAATGGTTTAGTTTGGAGGGGCATTGCTTTTTATATTGGTCGGCGCAACATCGAAGGCCGAAGGAGCTGTTCTGTGCTGTAATGTTCTATGTTCTATAACCCTGTGACACCCAGATCTGTAATGCTCTAACCCTCTAAAATTTATCCTTATAATACATAACCCTCTGACAGCCAATCCCTGTAATAATACCACCCTCCAAAACCTTTCCCAATAAAACTGTAATCCTCAAAAACTCAATCCCACTAATACTGTAACCCCTGAAACTATTAATATTGTAATCCTCTAAAACATCTAATACAGCAACCATTTGAAACTCAATCTCTATAATTCCACAACCCTCTGAGACACAGCCTTCTCCTATGTTGACTCCCATACAGAAGTTAATTATTTTGGAGACTAATCACCTCAGCCACATCAGTGCTAGTGAGATATATGGGAGCATTCTAGACCCATCAGTGACCTTTCTTCCATTAAAAGATCAAAGGTGGGGCCATTATCTGTTTTCTTACTGATATTCATCTCCAGTCACAATTTCTTGGATAATTAGCACGTACAATAAGACCTGCACGGCATTCAGATCTAGGGCAGAAAAGCAGCAAACACCTGTCTTCCTAAAAAGTGCCAGAGAATAACCATATCCAATGAGTGAGCATAGCCATCTCTCCTTGGCATTGAGTGGTATTCCAACCACCGAATCCCAAACATCATCACTTTGTGATTGTCATTGATGAGAAACACTGAATCACTCCAGTTCAGAAGAAGGCCATTCAGCCCATACCAACAACACACAGCCCCTATTCCCATAACCCTATGTGTTCATCCTGCTAATCCCCTCAATCTTGGGTTCATGTCACCCTATCTATAACCCCATGATTTGCCTGGACTTACAAAATCTCATTAACTATCCTGTCTGGAGACAATACACATCTCTTTAACCTGTGCTTAAATCTCTCTCCACTCACATTTTCTGTACCTTTAAGACTTGATTAACTGCAAAGACTTGCATTTCAATTTAGCATGGCCAATTAACCCAGAGGAAACCCACACAGGCACGGGGAGAATGTGCAAAATCCACACAGACAATGACTCGAGATCAGAATTAAACCCAGGTCCCTAGCACTGTGAGACACCTTTGTTAACCACTGTGCCATCGTGCCACCCCTTCGACTAATGGGCACCCTAGCAGCATCCATGTTAATGCTGTGGCGACTAAAGCAGCTCAGAGACTTGGTATTCTTTGGCAAGTGACTCACCTCCTCACTCCTCAGATTCTCTCCTCCAAAACTCAACTTAAAAATGTAATGGGAATTCTCCACTTCCTTGGAAGCTCAGAATTGTCCAGGATAAAGCCATCTGCTGATCGGCACCCCAGCCAGAATTCTCCCAAAAAATTCTAAGTGTTGAATTCACGGGGAAACTGGAGTAATTCATGCTTTTATTTCAGTGGGACTTTACAGTAGAATCTCCCTCACTCTGTGCACTGCAGAAGTCACCAGTTTGATATTATTAGATCTCTAGGGTATACGTACTGGCCCCGAACCGTCAGCCTCCTGTTTGCTGTCCAGCTTGATCGTTGGCCAGACCTGCAGTTCCCACATTGCTGCCCCTCCATCCCGATTAAAGGCCTCCCAGCCATTCTGGAGCCAGCCTTGACCCCATTCCATCCTGGAATGCCCCAATCTCCAATCCTCAAATCCCACCCCCTGTGGTGCCAACACCTCCTCACTCTCCACCCCCCCCACCACCGCAGTGCAATTTCCCCGCAGGCAGACCTACCCACCCCCACCCCCAGCAGATCCAGCCCCATATGTCCCCCAAGCCTGCCCCAATTCCTGCCACCCTCCTATCCCCATCGATCCCGATGGCAGAATGGACGTGAGACCCCCTCCCCCGATCACCCGCCCCCCCACCAGACTCTGCCCCACCAGAGTCCTCCCCCAACACCTCCTCCCCGGCGCAGCTGCATGCCTGATGGGCAGTGCCAAGGTGCTCCCTGGACATTGGCACTTTGTCTCTTGGGAAATTCTGGGGGGGGCACAGTCTGACGCTGCCAGAGGGTGCTCATGCCCAGGCGCACATCCTGTCGCCTGACCACTGGAGAGGCCCTGATTGCCCCCCACACCCCTATTCACTCCAACGGTTCAGGCTGCTAGCTCCCCCAAAAGTGTCCCCACTCCCTGCTGGAGTGAAACACTCTGGCAGGGGTGTTGGGGGTGTGGGGGGGTGGGGGAGGTGGTGGGGAGAAGCTAGCGAGCTCGAGAATTCAGTCCCAGGCCCGCTCATAATATGATAAATAGACTCAAATATAATTTAAATTTCTTACCTGCTCTTCCCACAGGTTGATACACATCTCTTTAACCTGTGCTCAGTGCTCCATCCACTCATATTGTTAGCCACTTTAAGACTTGAATAGCAGGTTAGGTGTAAAGATTTGCATTCTAATCAGTAATCTACAATCTGTGCTGTTATATGTGCTGTTTGAGATCAGAACACCTCATTCACCTGACAAAGAGAACAGCCTCGAAAGCTTGTGAGTTTACTATCAAATAAATCAGTTGGACTTAAACCTGGTGTTGTCAGACTTCTTACTGTGTTTACCCGAATCCAACGCCAGCATCTCTACATCTTCCCACAGGATTCCAGCACGGGCCTGATGGCGCCAGAAATCCAATGTTGGGAGATGCGCGCGACAGCAAGAAAACATGAGAATCCCATGCGTGCCCAGCCATGAGATTCTCCCACCCTTCTGTGCCAGAAGATTAGTGCGACAGGGTGGAAGAATCGCTCCCCTTATCTATCAGCTTAAATGTTCTGTGGTTTATGATATCTGCAAGGTTCTTGCAGCAACTTGCCATGCCTTCTTTAACAGCACCTCCCAAACCGACAATACCAGCATCTAGCAGGATAAGGGCAGCAGATAGATGGAAACATTGCCACCTGCAAGTTTCCTCCAAATCACACAACATCCTAACTTGGAAATAAGTCACCGTTCCTTCACTGTCACTGGGTTAAAATTCTGGAACTGCCTCCCTGCCGGAGAACCAGCCTGTAACAATTGAAGTAAGTGGCTCAGCACCACCTCCTTGGGGTTAAGTATGGGCAATAAACTCTAATCTTGCTGTGATTTACACATCCTGGGTATAAAACAAAAACAATTCCACTTCCACTACAATGCCAAAAGCTGCACTGATAACTCGACAATCCACTACATGTTTGAACTGCGCTGTTGTAATTGGCAAATCTAATTTTTCTTTCTGAAGCTCCTGCCGTGTAGGATGCTTGAATTATTCAAAGCATTTTTCAATTTCCTATTTTCCTCAGAAACATTCAGAGTTACAGAAAGCCAGTGAAACCATGAAATTCACCATGAAATTGAGGGTCAGTCGGGATGTCACTGACAGTCAGTTTGACTGTTTCAGTTTTAAAAACCCATGAAAGAATCAGCCAATTTCATCTGAAAGCAACATCATGGGCCCAAGTGGGCACGAAATCATGGCAAAATCGAGTGTGAAGCCTTTATCGCGATCTGCAGATTGCCGCTTTACCGAAATCCGGGAAACTAATAAAAATAAATTTAAAAAATGATGGAAAAACATTTTGATCAGGAACGCGTAGAGGCAAAGATATAGCTTCAGAAGGAGTACACAGACCTCTAAAAGCCTCTGCTTCTTCTCCACTTTGGTCTCAGGTCTGCACTTATAGGCTAGTTTGAAGAGTTGAATCACAGTCTGCCTGTCCAAGGCCTAGGTGAACTGGTTAATTGCTGGAGGAACCTTCAAACGCTTGTACAAGATGGCCCTCTGACGCTGAAGTCTGATAGACCGCAGCCATTTCACAAATCTTGTCAGCTCCCTCTTGGCCTGGACATTCAGTGGCGCCCAAAAGCGATTTTCGAGTCGGATCTGTACTACGTCTCGAATCAGTACTTAGAATCAAAATGACAAAATTGGGCCCCATGCGTCAGGACTCCATTACACCATAGAAACAGGGAGGCAATGGTCTAGAGAGAGGAATGATATCAATGAAGGAGATGGTGTAGAGAGAGGCAATGGTGTAAAGAGGGGCAGTGGTGCAGGGAGAGGCAATGATGTAGAGAGGGAGGCAGTCGTGCAGATCCGTTCCACGCCCAAATCGGGTGCAACAACGATTTAAATGTATTTGAATGTATTTAAATTGAATTAATAAAGTGTCTGCCCAAATTCCATCAGTATTTCCCCCTTTACCGCTGTGTTTGCCAATCGAGACCGTGTTATTACGGAGCTGCTGAATAAGAGTCTGAGTTGGCTGCTCCAGCCTCTGAAGAGGACCTTCATTGTTTCCGATAGCTCTCTGATTCAGATCAGTGGTGGGGGTGGAGGAGGGTCAGATCATTCTCTGGTTGTGGGGGGAAGGGGAGTGAGGTCAGATCGCTGCCTGGTTGGCGGGGGGGAGGAGGAGGGAGGCGAGTCAGATGAATCTCTGGTGGGGGGTGCAGATGAATCTCTGTGGTTGGGGGGGAGGGGAGGCACTAGATGGATCTCTGACTGGGGGGCAGGGAGGATCGCTGCCATTCTGCAGGTGATCGATGGGGTTGGGGTGAGGTTTGGGGGAAGAGGTAGCGATTGGTCTGGATAGTGGGGAGGTGAATAAAGGGGGGGCAGTGATGTTTGTACCCCCCCTTCCCCCCTGCACCCACTATCCAGACTGATCACTATCCATGCCACTCCACTGCCCCCCTCCCCCTCCTGGCCCCGACTGCCCGCAGAGTGGCAGCGGACCTCCCTGCATACCCCAGCAGAGATCCACCTCCGAGATATATCTTATCCACCTCCCTTGTCCCCCACCTTCCCAAGATACAGCCTCGCTCCTGCTTTTCACTCCTGGGCCACTCTCTCCATTTTCTTCGGCTCGGGAGCAATCTGACAAGAGCGCGCTTTTTCAAATGTTTTTTCTAACTGCGCATGTGTAGTTCAGATCTCCAAACATTTCAGAGCGTACAGAGGTGCCTGATAGCGATTTTTGAGTCGGATCTGTCCTAAGCCCAGAATCAGCACTTAGAATCAAAATGGTAAAATCGAGCCCCGTGTGTCAGCACTCCATTACAGCCATAGCGAAAGGGAGGCAATGGTGTAGAGAGAGGAATGATATCGATAGAGGAGATGGTGTAGAGGGAGATGGTGGTCTAAAGAAGGGCAGTGGTGTAGGGAGAGGCAATGATGCAGAGAGGCAGGCAGTGGTGTTGAGGGAGGCACTGATGTAGAGAGGGCAATAGTATCAGGGAAGGCAATTATGTAGAGAGGGGCAGTGGTGTAGGGAGAGACAATGGTATAAAGAGAGGTAGTGGTGTAGAGGGAGGCAGTGGTGTAGAGGGAGGCAGTGGTGTAGGGGAGGCAATGGTGTAGGGGAAGGCAGTGGTGTAGAGGGAGGTAGTGGTGTAGGAGAAGGCAGTGGTGTAGAGGGAGGTAGTGGTGTAAAGAGGGGCAGTGGTGTAGAGAGGGGCAGTGGTGTAAGGGAAGGCAGTGGTGTAGGGGAAGGCAGTGGTATAGAGAGAGGCAGTGATACAGCGAGGCAATGGTTTGGGGGGCAGTCGTGTAGAGAGAGGCAGTGGTGTAGGGAGAGACAGTGGTGTAGAGAGAAGCAATGGTATAGTCGGAGACAGTGGTGTAGGGGAACTTGGTGGTATAGAGAGAGGCAATGATGCAGAGAAAAGGCAGAAGTGTAGGGGAAGGCAATGGTTTAAAGAGAGGCAATGGTGCAGAGACAGGCAATGATGTAGAAAGGGGCAACAGTGAAGAAAGAGGCAGTGGTATAGAGGGAGGCATTGATGTAGAGAGTGGCAGTGATGTAGAGGAAGGCAGTGGTGTATAGGGAGGCAGTGGTGTAGAGGTAGGCAATGGTGCAAAGAGAGGCAAGGTGTAGAGGAAGACAGTGATGTAGAAAAGGGCAATGGTGTAGAGAGAAGCGGTAGTGTAGAGAGAGGCAGTGGTGTAGACGGAGACAGTGATATAGAAGGAGATAGTAGTGTAGAGAGGGGAAGCGTATAGAGAGAAGCAAGAGTGTGGCAGGAGATAATGGTGTAGAGGGAGGCAGTGTGTATAGACTAAGAGAACATTTTTAAAACCTTTCAGATCCTAAGAGGTCTTGATAGGGTGGATGTGGAAAGGATGTCTTCTCGTGTGAGAGAATCTAGAATTTGAGCTCAATGTTTAAAGTCAGATGAGGAGATTTTTTTTCTCTGAGTGGTTCATGATATTTTGGAGTTCTCTTCTTCAAAAGGCAGTGGATGCAGAGTCTTTGAATGTTTTTAAGACGGAAGATTCTTGATTAACAAAGAGGTGAAAGGTTATTAGGGGTAGGCAGGAATGTGAAGTTATTTTCTGATCAGCCATACTCTTACTATTTGGCTTGAGGGGCTGAATGGCCTATCTCTGCTCCTGATTTGTGTGTTCATTAAAAACAAAGACCTGGGAGACGCAGCTGTATTCTTCCTGACCCCACACCAATGCACAGACTGATGCTGGATATCAATCTTCTCATCGACATCCATAATGCCTAAGTCACCTGATCTTTGCCTGAACTTTCTCCTAGATCCCTGCCCTGATCTGTGATATACATTGACTCCAGCCACAATCTCTGCATCCCTGATAATGAATGCCACTACCAACTGTTAAGTATATCAATGCCAGGAGTATTTCCATAAGAAATGACAATGCCCATTTCTTTTCTCAGTATGATGTGTTTCCTACTGTCACACTGGCTTTCATTAGTTTGGTTAGCACACAAATTTATTGGCCATGAAGTGTTTACTATGGAGGTGCAGTAAATTGTAATACCGACAAACTATACACGACTTTGTACTTCGAAACAATGCAATGAAGAGCCAGTATTTTAATGGTGTTGGCTGTTGGGTACTACTTTTGTTACTGTTATAAATCATTAGGACTCAGTTGAAGAAGCCCAGAGTGCCGCAGTTTAGCAACTTATCAGAAAGGTAGCCCCTCTGAAAACACAACACTCAGCATTACACTGACCAGCAACAACATGGTAACCACTGGCTGCCCCATAGAAGGGCTGTGAATCAATTATTTTAACATTTTTCCTTCAGTAAATTTTGAGAAGTGTTTGGACTTATGGGGCCGTATTTTACCATTTTGATTCTAAGTACTGGGTGGACTTTAAACAGGGAATGTTTCAGATCCGACTCTTAGACTCGTTCTAAAGTACCTCCCATACGCACTCTGCCTGAAAATTTATCAGTGATTCCAAATCATGCTGCACAAGCCTGCAGGCGGGGTTTAATATGCCCAAAATCCTGCCACTCCAATCAGAGCCTCCAACTGCGCACGCGCAGAAAATAAATGATAGAATGCAGTCCCCCTGCCACATCCCTCCCAGGCCAGATAATGCCTTCTCCTGATCCTCACAGACAATGCCCCATCCCCACAGTATTACTGACCTCCCCTTATCTCTCTCATCCCCTCCACCACCCAAACTGGCCATGGGCCCCTCTCCCCTTTCCCCACTGATCTCAGGCAGACATCTATTGGATGCTAGGCACTTACCTCTTCACTAACTGAAATGCCCGAATTTGACTTTTGTGGACCATGTCTATTTCACGCCGATTCTAAATGGGCGAATGCAGTGGTAAAGAGGAAGTGCCGGTAGGGTTGAGTGTGCAGCCCATTCAATCAATTCAAATGCTTGGAAATACATTTAAATGGCTGTTGAGCCCGTTTCGGGCACAATCCCAATCGTGGCTATTTCGGGCCTTGGTAAAGGGGGAACTGGCATGGAGATGGTTGCGGATCTCACTACTCACCTCATGCCCAGTTTAACAAGTTTTCAGGCCTGAAAACAAGCGCAGTGTAATGATAAAATCAGGCCCCTGGTACGCTCTGGGAGAAATGATGCTAGCTGGGTGGAAGTGAGAGTACTGTAGGGCAGATTGAGGGGGAGACCTGTTATGTTTGAGGGATTAAATAGTGAGGAATGAAGTGTGAGTTTTCAATGAGAAGTGGCAGTGCTGGACAGCAGTGGGAGTACTGGGGGATAAGGTGCTGCTGTGGGCCATGAGACGCTTGTGCACTGAGTGCAGGTGGGGAATATGGCTGAGGGAGAGGAGGGTGGGTAATGCTGTGGGTGAGAGAGGGGAGGGTAAGTAATGCTGTAGATGAGGGTGGGTAGTGTGGGAGAAGGTGAGCAGTGGGGTGAGGGTGAAGACTGTGGGTGTGGGTGGGGAGTTCAGGGAGTATAGATGAGGGCGGGGAGTGTAGATGAGAGTGGGGAGTATGTTGTTGAACATGGGATTCGTAACGATGTGACAATAGGTGTAATTTAAATACTTGATGGGACTTTAAGAAATAATTACCAGAATTTTTTAGCCATTCACACCCTGCTGCCTCTGCCGGTGAGGGCAGAGAATTTAGCACTCAGCCAAATCTGCATTTGTTACAGTGCAATAAGGGAATCTCACCCCACATAGTCAGCTGGGATGTTGTGATCTAGGTATATTTTTATGCAACATCGTCATTTAACATTTATAACGTCCAGCTCACATTATGTTTTTTTGGATTTTATGATATCAGAATAAATCTGCTAATTTTTCCAAGATCTACTGTGCTATGCAAGCTGCTATTAAATAGTTTTTTTTTGTCAGAATTACACAAATAACTGTAATCAGACCAGTATTTCTGTATGAAATTGCAAAAGTGAGTGTTGGAGCCAGAGTGTATAAAGCAGAAAGATGATTCCCAATCAGCAGCAGCAGCAGACTCTGGTGATAGCAGGAATCCTTATCAGATTGCAATGCTGCCCCAAGCTCTGCTGAGCTGGTCACAAGGCTGTCCTCAAGGAGAATTCGAAAGAAGCATCAGTAACTTAGCCAAGTATTCACAGGGGAGACACACACAAGCTGTGCAGAGAACTATCAGGTGGCACATGGTTAGCGCTGTTGCCTCACAGCGCCAGGGACCCAGGCTCAATTCCACTCTTGGGTCATTATGTATACAGAGTTTGCACATTCTCCCCGTGTCTGCGTGGGTTTCCTTCGGATGCTCCAGTTTCCTCCCACGGTCCAAAGATGTGTAGGTTAGGTTAGTTGGCCATGCTAAATTGCTCCTCAGTATCAGAGGGACTAGCCAGGATAAATATCTGGGGTTATGGGGCCTAAGTGGCATTGTCGTCAGTGTGGGCTGAATGGCCTCCTTTTACAGTGTAAGGATTCTATGAGAATGGAAGAGACCAAACCAAGCATTGTTGGATTGATGTTGCAGGGAACGGCAAGAATGCCAGTCATGTTGAGAGGGGCCCCCTCCATGGAGCTTCAAATGTGACTCTCACATCAGCTCTGGCAGACTTTGATTTCCTATCTACCTGCCCCCTCAGTAGGGTGACAGAGACTTTATCCATGGCCTTCAGTGCCACTGATTGCCACCAAGCTGGTAAAGTGTAGAAGGGTAGGATTAGGCTTGGATAATACTCTGTGGACAGGATCCTGCACTCCGATGTAAATATCAGGAGCAAATCCAATTCCACTTTGCTGGCCCACACCACTTTAATTGTTCGATGATTACGAAGCAGGATGTCCTGCAATTGTAGGAAAATTGAGACAATGTAGTGGTTGGCTGACACCTGGTGAAGATGTCCCATCTGCTGGGGAGTCTTAAATTGAACTCCTCTGATTTGTGCCCGACATCCCTTTGCACTCACTCATTTACTCTTCTGGTGCCATTATAAATGTCACTGGGTAATGAGCAGTCAATGCCTTACTCTGGATGTAATCAATCAAGGGCAACATCGATGAGGCTAAAGAGCAAAAAGTTTTAATGCTAATGAACAAATAATTATGTTTACAAACTTGGTCAGCTACCTAGGCTGGGATTTTACCATTGCGTTGTGCCCATTTTCACCGTTACACAATTGTAAAATGGAGCATAAAACAATTAGCACAATTGATGCCGATTCTCGCAACTATTTTATGACAATAGGATTTCATTAAATTAATGGGTTAATTTATTGAAATGTATTGAAATAAGCATTTAAATGTCATTACTGAGCCCGGCTCTCAATTGTCCGACTTCATGATCTTGCCGGGAAGGGTTCTCACTGGTGAGGAGTTGATATGCTCCGTACGAATGGGGAGCAGTCGACTTGGCCTTACCAATGGAACCTGAAGCCATCGACCCCCCCCCCCCCCCCCCCCCCCCCATCCAGAGAGGCTGAGGGCAAGGGGAGTGCCCCATGGGTAGTGCAAGATTGGCACTTAGGCTGGCATCCATTGACTCTGTCTACACTTGCTGCTGCCTTGGCAAAGCAGCCGGCATAATTAAGGACCTCATGCACCCCGGACATTCTCTCTTCCATTTTCAAAAACAATTCCAATTCCCAACCTCCTTCAGCCCATAGATGCAGCACAGACTGGAAGGGGGAATTCAGCAGGGCTGGAGATGGCCTGAGTGAAAGGCCCCAGCATGGGTTCCAGTCATTCCTCCTCATACAGGCTGCACTTGGGCCTCGGAACCCTCCTCCTGCCGTCCCCAGCTCTGCTTCTAAATCTGCATAGCTCTGAGTACCTTTTCCAGAGGGAAATGGGCGGTTAGCTCAGCACAATGCCTTGCTGTGTACAGGAGGGGTGCCAGAGGAAGATGCGAGGCGACAGATGGTAGATGGCCGTGAGGCGTCCGGGGGTGGGTCATGGTGGACACTCCAGGTGTGACCGATGGGATAGATGCCAGGTCCAGACGGATGGACACTCACCCTGGCAGTCAGAATGAGGTTGTTCATTTTCTTCTGGCACTGTGGGTCAGGCCGCAGGCACTGACTGCCATGGCCACTCTTTCCCAGGCTGCTGCATCTAGGTTGTCTTCCCTTCAGGATGGCCTGCCTCTCCTCCACAGTGTCAGCAGCTGTCGCAGCTCTCCCTCCGTCAATCATGAGGCGGGTCTGCGTGCTGCCATCTTCCTGCTGTGACTAGCTGTGAAGCCGGTGGGGGGTGAGTGTTTAAATGCAGCTCCCCCTTACTAACAGCGCACAGCTGCGGCCATTTTGGGTGAGACACCTGGTTGCAGCCTCCATCATGGTGTTAGCCACACAACAGCTCTGTCAGTACACCAAGTGTTGGTGAATTGTGGTGAGAACGTGTTGAGTGTGTTGAAGAGACTTTTGTGAATCACTCATTATTTGTGCCAACTTTTTGGGGAGGATAATTCTACCCCTAGTCTAAGCGAAGAGATGTTGAGTTAATTTCTCACAATTAACCTTTGTTCTGGAATTAGCATTCCCCTGTATATAGTTAAGATTTACTGTAACTTGAATTGTAGTTAATTTCATTTCCTGCTGCGGTGTAGTATTTAATTTGACTTCATTAGTGTAATTATTAATGAAGTAAATTTATTCCCAAGAAAAATTGTCAAATGGAAGTATATTATGAGTGACAGTGAACTGTTGAACTGCCAGCAGGAATTGGGATAATTAGCTAAGTGTAGGATTTTAATGGTACTTGCGTTTCCTTGATGTAAACAGCTTGGGAAATTAGGTTTCACAAGCTATTGGTATTTGAGTTTTGCCACTAGGTTCATATATTTCCATTCATCATTTCGAGCCACCAAGTAATTTTCTGGTGTAGATGGTTTGTGAACAAAACCAGTGAAACCCTAAAGAAATCTCTTTAATGGTAGACCTCCCTGTGGAATGTGACTGCGAGGTCTCATTCTGTGCAAATTACTGAAAGTGTTCATCACCATACAGCAGCATCACCAATCAATGGGACCCATCCAGAGACCAAGCTGACTGGAGCCATTTTTAAATTGGATTTAACCCAATGGGCGTCACATAAGATAAACACAGATGTCTCCATATTTGTCTGTGATCAGGCAGAGGAGCACTCTGTATCCATTAATAAGCATGGAGACCATGGGGTTGGAGATGGGCACCTGAGCAATGTTGAAGCTTGTGCAGTCACTGGTGTTCCTGTTTTGTGTCATGTTATTTTGGAAAACATTCACTCACAATGACTTTCACTGTCAGTAGAATTGAAAGGAATGTTTGTGAGCATTGACAAAAAACAGCAGGTCTTGCCTTCATGAAGCTATGACACTATGACAGTGATGTCATGTCTTGTGAACAAGAGAATGGATCCAGAGCTACCAGGCACAGTTCAATACACTGCCTTACCCTTTGAACAAGGCACCATCCTGGGCATACAGGAGCCAGCAACCATGGAAGAGGTTGAGGCCTAATTTGAGATGACATATAATATTAAAAAAATGCTTCTTTCCCAGGTGAGACCCAGTGAGATAACATTTGACAGCACACAAAATGTGAACATCATCAAGTAAAATGCATCTTTCCCTGTAAATTGCTGTTTAGTCAATACTTCACATTCAAAGCAGTTGTGCAAACACAGAGATAAGATTCTCTGGCCTCCCAGCCTAGTATGTTTCCCACTGGCAGGGGATGGTACATTGTTTGCTAGCAGTGGGATTTTCTGTTCTTGCCTCTGTCAATGGAAATTCCCATTCCCATTCCCATATCCCATCACCCCATGCTTGCGGGAAACCCCTGGACAGGGATGCATTGCTGGCAAGACTGGAGAATCCCATTGGTCTGAGAATTCCAACCATCAGTTATGTGATTGTCAAAGAATTTTGGTGGGATCTTTGCAGGTTTTTTTCCACGTACTAACACTACAGGATGGATGTAGAAAGAGTTCAACAACTCTTGAGGCCTTTAGAAATGGTGACCAGGAATTATATGTATTTTTGGCAGAGATAATTTTTACCAGTCGGGGAAAGGGTTGGTGCATGTATCACAGTGGCAGGAAACACAAATTCAGCAGGATCATTTGAAATTAACACTGAATTCAAATAGACCCCATTTTCACTCTTCTAAGGGTTTTCATAGAATTCCTATAGTACAGAATGAGGCTACATCATCAACAATCCCACCCAGGTCCTTTCCCTATATCCCCATGTATTTACCCTGCTAATCCCTCTGACACAAAGGGTTGATTAAGCATGGCCAATCCAACTAGCCCACACATCTTTGGCCTGTGGGAGGAAACTGGAACACCTGGAGGAAACCCACACAGTCACGGGGCAAATGTGCAAACTCCACACAGACAATGACCCAAGGCCAGAATTGAACCCCATCCCCGAGCGCTGTGAGGCAGCCACTGTGCTGCCCTGAGATACTGGGTGAACTCAGCAATGTAGCTGATGTTTAATGACAAATATGAATCATCCTAAAATCGGAATCATTTTGAAATTAAAAGCGCTTGGATGTGCTCCTGTTTTGCTTTGAACCAGCGACGTTTTGCATGTGAGGCAAATGTGATAACCATTACGCTACAGAAACACAATTAAAAATTTATTCCTGAGACATGGATGTCACTGGCTGGCCAGTGCTTATTACCCATCCTTAATTGGCTTTGAAGGACAGTTGAGAATCAACCAAATTGCACACACACACACAAACACATGCTCACACATACGCATGCACGCATTCACTCAGACCGGTTAAGGAGGGCAGATTTCCTTCTCTAAAGGATATTAGTGAATCAGATGGATTTTTCTGACAAAAGGACAATTGTTCCAAGGTCACCAGTAGATTCTTAATTCCAGATTTTTAAGATTGAATTCAAGTTCCACTATCTGCCATGGCAGGATTCAAATCTAGATCTCCACAGCATTAGTTGAGTTTCTGGATTAATAGTCTGGTGATAATGCCACTAGACCATCACCTCCCGCATCTTAACTAGAGATTTCAAGTGACAAATTTATGGAGCTGTAAATTCTCTCAAAGGCAGATAAGATCCATTTATGTGCGTGGCCTAAATTTATTAAATCCCCATCCCTTTAAAAATGGGGAGAAAAAAATCAGATTTCAGCTGAATAAAACCAATACTGTGCATTGATTGATAGGCTATCCAGAGTAGCTTAAAGAAAAACTATTAATTATCTATTCCTGCAGTTTCAATAACTTAATTGTTGACTTTTCCTCAGGAAAGCCAATTATTAATGTTTGGCTGAGTTTGGAAAGCATTTATCTTAGCTGGAGTTTATATTTTGATTGACAGTTTCAAAAAGCTTTTAAAGGAATTTATGACTAGTGAATAGAAGTGCATTTGTTTTTACACCAGACTGACCAACTGAAGGCTTTTAAAATGCTTAAATATGTTTCATGAAAGTGATTTTATTCAATATCCAGCATGCATGTAAAAACCTTCTTCGAGGGGACATAGCTTTAAATTGAGGGATGGTAATTATTGGATGGATGTCAAAGGGTATGGAATGCCCTGCCTGCAGAGGTTGTGTACTTGCCAACTTTAAGAGCTTTCAAATGGTTAGTGGATAGGCATATGGATAATATTGGAATAGTTTAGGTGAGACGGTCATTAGATTGGTTCCACTGGTTGGCACAATATCGAGGGCTGAAGGGCCTGTACCGCGCTGTGATGTTCTATGTTCTAGATTACCATCACAGAATCCCCACAGAGCAGGAGGAGGTTATCTGGCCCATCAAGTCTGCACCAATAACAATCCCACCCAAGCTCCATCCCTATAAACCCATATCTTTGCCCTGCTAATCCCCCTGATACTAAGAATCAATTTAGCATGGCCAATCAATCTAACCTACACATTTACAGGCAGCACAGTGGTGCAGTGCTGCCTCACGGCTCCAGAGACTTGGATTTGATTCCTGGCTTGAGTCAGGGGAGCTATGTAGAGTTTGCACATTCTCCCTGCATTTTCGTGCATTTCCTCCGAGTGCTCTGGATCTCACAATCCAAAGATGTGTGGGTTAGTTTAATTGGAGGTATTAAATTAACTCTTAATGTCCAAAGATGTGATAGGTTTGAGGGATTAGCAATGTATCTACGCAGGATAGTACTTTGGTGGGATTGGTGTTGATGCAGACTCAATAGACTGAATGGCCTCTTCTGCACTGCAGGGCTTCTATGGAGTTTGGAGATTGTTCTAAGTTTATTTTCTTTCATCTCCACAAAGTTCCATAGCCCTGTCTGTGATGGATACTGAGTAAGTGACTACAGAATTGGTATGGGAGCTTACTGAAGGGGCATGGAAGTGGCAATGAGAATGAAGGGGTGAGGATTAGTGTGTCTAACAGGCCCAGAGAACCAGACCCTCCTCAGCATTGCTTCATGCCTGCAGCCAATTGATTATCTGTCTCTGAAGTTGTCAGGCTGTCTCCCTGGATCAGGTCTGCTGAGTTGGAAAATTGCCTAACTCCAGCTGCCCGCCTGCCCTCCAGGAGTCCACCCAAATATTCACATCTGTGCACAGTTAGTGTTGTGTTAACTCTAGAACGCGAGGGCTTACAGCACAGCTCTGAACTTCCCTGGAGTGGAATCCGAATGGAGTAACACTAAACACACAGGGCTAGGTTCCATGCTCTCCACCACTGACCTCCTGGAACATGCCTGGTGAAGGTGAGCATGGTTATCACTATCAGATTCCCAAGAGGCAGGACGTTCTGAGGTCCGAGGGGGAAAGGGAGGAAGATATCCCACTCTGCCACCTTTGCTTCAACCAGTGAAAGAATTATAAAATGAATGCTCCCGGAATGTTCTGCCTGGAATACTGAGTCAGGGGTAGCTGGCTGAAACTCCCACAATTGTGCAGCTCACACATTTATTCACAAGCTCCTGGTCATTGCGATTCTTCAATCTCTCTTTATTTCCCATTTTAAATTCCAAGTACAAATGAGGGAGAGAACAACCAATGGAAGGGTGTTCCAGAATTGATTTTGGATTAAAGTTTTTGTTACATTCGAAGCTTTTAGTTTCAATTAACAGGCAGAGGAAAACATATTTTTGTGAATTCCTGCACAAACTCCATTATGTTGCGGAGTAGGTGATTCAATTAACATTTTGGTTCAAATGACTGTTGGAATACTTTTCTTCCTCACTCAAGGTTGGGAGGACGATGGATATCTCAAAATTCACAGACATAAAATATATCTGAATCCAACAATGAAATCCACTCTCAAACTTTAATGTGGCTCTGTTCCTACAGAAGATTCAAGGACAAATAAGCTCTAATCTTGGGCTGATTGAATGAGCTTTATCTCCACAAGAGCAACACTATACAAATTCAAAAAGGTGGATTTAAGATCAAGGTAATTTTTACTGAGGTAAAACTGAAATAAAAGATTGCAGGGGTTTGTACAGACTGGGCTTTGTGAATATGATTAGTCCGTCAGCACAGTATGGTTGTAAGCAACTAAGACTATTCCCACTGACTTTCATCAAATTGCTTAATGAAACCAAGAAAGCAGACATTTTATTATTGCATTGTTAATAACACAGCAGCAGGCAATACCATTTAATATTTGCTCAGGTGGATTTTCATTTTGGTCTGTAAAACTCGAAAACAATTCAAATTACCCACGCAACCAGAATTTCTGAACACTCACGTACATCATATAGTTTGTGTCACTCAGTGTTGCCGTCCACGCACTGCATAACTCAGTGTCCCTGTGCACGCACCGCGCGACTCAGTGTCTCTGTGCACGCACCGTGTGACTCAGTGTCCCTGTCACGCACCACGTGACTCAGTGTTGCCGTGCACGCATCATATAACTCTGTCTCTGTGCACGCACCGCGTGACTCAGTGTCCCTGTCATGCACCACGTGACTCAGTGTCACCGTGCACGCACCACGTGACTCAGTGTTGCCGTGCACGCACCACGTGACTCAACACAAGGTTTTACAAATTGCAGTGTACTCTGTTACCTCAAGAGTCTGAACTTGTTTTTGGAATCCTATTCATGGAGGCCTCATATCAATGACTAGCTCATGGTATTACCTAATCTTACAACCACATCTTGATGCATCATTCCATTGTGTCAATAATGCAAAGTATAAACATGCAGTGACCATTTTGATGTAGAAGGCAAAATGAGCAGAAACATTACCACAGGCTAGACATTGATTTGCCATGACGGTGGCAGAGTATTATTGTCACTGAACTAGTAACCCAGAAACCCAGGTCAGTGCATAGGGGGAATGTGGACTCAAATCCCACCATAGCAGCTGGGGAAATATAAACTGAGTTAATAGATCTGCAATTTAAGTAATTGTGGCTATCATTGATGCTTGCAAAAATCTACTTATCTATCATCCTTACCTGCATCTGGGACTCCAGGCCCACAACAATGTGGTTGACTCCTAACTGTGCTTTGAAATGACCTAGCAAGCCTATTAATTGAAAGCAAATGTTGGCCTTTGCCCAAATTCCTTGGTAGAATAATTTCTATTGGAATGTTCTGACAAAGCTTTTACTGTGTGAGCTGCCTCATTGCCACAAGGGGTGTTTGTATATTCTCCACCCAGGTTTGGATTTTGTATTAGATTAAACCCTGAGCATTATGAATGACCCAACTTGATTTGATGTCAAGATTGACTATTTAGAAATTTCAATGGGAATGATTTTATATCCTGCTTAAAGTATTTGTAAGTCATGCTAATATCTTTTGATATTTTGCAATTGAATCAACTTTTAATAAACCTTGGTTGAAATATCCAATTTCTATTCAAGTATTTGCAGTCAAGAATCAGTCACACGTCAAAGTTCCCGCATTAGAGGTGAATGGCAAAGGCAGGAAGCCATGGGATGACAAACTGGATCCAGAATTGGCTGAGTGATAGGTAGCAGAGGGTGATGTTCGAGGGGCATTTTCTGACTGGAAATCTGTGTCCAATGGCGTCTGCAGGGATCAATGTTGCGGCCCTTGCTGTTTGTGGTTTATATAATGATTTAGATTTGAATGTAGAAGGGTTCATCAGTAAGTTCATGGACAATGGAAAAATTAGTAGGGAAGTAAATCGTGGGCCTTAGATGACAGGAGAGTACAGACAGGATGGTCAGATGGGTTGGTCAGTGGCAAATGGGATTCAATCCAGATAAGCGTGAGGTGATGCACTTGGATAGGACAAACAAGGCGAGGGAATGCATGATGAACAGTAGGACCCTGGGAAGCACTAAGGATCAGAGGGGTCATGGTGTGCACATACATTTGTCCCTTAACTTAGCAGGACAGGTGGACAGTGTGGTTAAAAAGGCAGATGGCATACTTGTTTTTATTAGTTGAGGCTTGAGTTTAAGAACAGGAAGCTATTCTGGAACTATATAAATGTTGGTTATGCCACAGCTAGAATATTGTGTGCAATTCTGGAATCCATATAAAAGGAGTGATGTGATAGCATTGGAAAGGGTACAGAGGAGATTTACCAGGAAAGGAGTTTTAGTTATGGGGTCATTATCCTTGGAGCAGAGGACACTAAGGGTAGATATGATTGCAATATATAAAATTATGAAAGACGTACATAGAATAGACGGGAAGAAACTTTTCCCCTTGGTGGAGGGATCAATGATCAGATGGCATAGATTTAAGGTGAGGGGCAGCAGGTTTAAAGAGGATATGAGGAAAAGCATTTTCAACTAAATGTTGGTAGGAGTCTGAAAATCACTACAAGAAAGGGTGGCAGAGAAGGCAGAAATCCTCATAACACTTAAGAAGTATATATCTGTGTACTTGCGATGCCAAGGTATATAAGGCTATGGGCTCAGTGCTGGGAAATGGAATTATAATAACTGGAAGGTTTGTCTTCAACAAGCACAGATGCAATTGGCTGAAGGCTCTTTTACTGTGCTGTCGATCTCTATGACTTGTGATTCTATCATAGAAAGGAATGCTGATGACACAAATGGAAAGAACTGGGCAAGATTCCATTTTTAAAAATTTTTACCGTAACAAACCAACTAATAACACAAATCAAACAATTGACAGGTGAAGGATACTTCGAAAAAAGAATAAACTTCACATTAAATAGTCAATATAATAGAGATATGCCTTACATGGGTGACAAGCACTTGGGATACATCCCACACAAATGGGATACCATGTGCAATCTCTCAGTCTTTCTGAAATAATTCCTCAGAGGCTGATGTCCCTTCTCCAGGTTCCCTTTATTTGTAAATTCAATTCTAATCCTCAGAGTGCTCGAGATACAAAGTCAGAATCCAGAGGGACAATAGTATTGACACTCTTCAATATATGCACAGGTGAAGGTCCCTGATTGGGCAGGCAATCATTACTTCAATCAGAGAATTCTTACTCCCAGAGGACACCCTCAGGGGTCTCACTAAGGTTGTTGCAATTTCCCACTTGGTCAGCCTCAAGTCGGATCTCTCATTCACTATCAATCGGTTCAATCTTTGAATCACATTCACAAGTAATCATATTTCATCTGAAGTCCCTGGACACAAGCAACAGAAGCAAGGCACACACCTGTGGGCCATTTCTCACCTGACTCAATTCCTGAACAATCACTCTTCTAAAACCTTTATATGGTCTGTTGGACTCCGGCAGCATTAAAACAGCAACAATGGGTCTTATCCGATCTACAATCTACTGCTCTTCCTGTCTTTAGCTCACAGTTCCAAAGGCACCAGTATCAATCATCCTACATCATCCATCTTCATTACTTTGTTTAGTCAGCTTGTTGTCTTACGTGCCAAGAAATCTATCTATTCCATGTATCGCTCAAAAGCTGCAAAATTTTTAAGAGTAGAGTTTGCCTGATAACATGTACATACCTATCTCATCTCATAGAGCTATGTATAAAGAAACATAGGTATTGTATAGGCCAAGAAAAGTGAAACTCATTGATATCCCCAAGCACACACAAATGTTTAGGTCAGATTTAGTCAGATAAAACATCACAGCTTACCATAGAGCACTGGACATTGGATTCCAGGAATATCAGGAGCCACAAGCAAAGACGACAATGAAAAGTCTGTTCTCTGTGTTACTTTAGTGAGCCAATCTGGCCTGTTCTACTAAGGATCCAGCTTGGTTCTCTGGGTTTGGCTTAGAAGGATGATAACTGAAGAATTTCTATCGTCAGTCTTTGAGCTGCTCTGATCCAAAGTGAAACCACTTAGCTCATGGTCCTGAACCTGTGATGTACGTAGGTAAATCGGTGTTAAAATTTGGCAGGCTAGTCTACTGTACAAGGAAGATCTGATCCTATTGTCACTGTTTTGTCATATGCCCCTGAAACATATTAGGAAATTAAACATTTAACCTTTACAAATAGAAAAAGTATTATGGAATGGACAATTTACCTTAACTGGGGAGTCAGATTACTCAGTGGTTTCTTTAAAGTCAGACATTGATATGAAGGCAGATATATTCCCAGGGCCTAATGATCTATATCCCAGAGTATTTGATGAAGTAGCACTAAAAATAATGGATGCATCAATGGTCAACTTCCAGGATTCTATAGACTCTAGAACAGTCCCTGCAGATTGGAGGTAGCTAATGTTACTGCAATATTCAAAAAGAAAGGTAGAGAGAAAACAGAGAATTATAAAACAGAAAGCCTAATATCAATAGAAGGGAAAACTCTCAAATCCATTATCAAGGATCTCATATCAGAGCATTTAGAAAGCACTGGCAGGATCAAACAGAGTCAGCATGGATTTATGGAGGGGAAATCATGCTTGACAACACTGTTGGATCTCTTTGAAGATGTAATTATTAGAGTTGACAAGGAGAATGAGTAGATGTGGTATATGTAGATTTCCAGAAATTGTTTGAAAAAATCCCGCATATGAGATTATCATACAAGATTAAAGTGCATGGAATTGGGGAAGTGTATTATTATGGATAGAAACCTGGTTGGCAGAGAGGAAACAAAGAGTAGGAATTAATGGGTCCTTTTCAAATTGGCAGGCGGTAACTAGTGGGTGCCACAGGAAACAGTGCTGAGACACCAGCTTTCACAATATATATTAATGATTTGGATGAGGAAACAAAGTGTAACATCTAAAATTTTGCAGATGACACCAACTTGGGTGGGAGAGTGAAATGTGATGTGGATGCAGAGATTCTTCAGAATGATCTGGACAGGTTGGGTGAGTCAATGGCAGATACAGTATAGAACATAGAACATAGAACATAGAACATTACAGCACAGAACAGGCCCTTCGGCCTTCGATGTTGCGCCGACCAATATAAAAAGCAATGCCCCTCCAAACTAAACCATTCCCTTCTCTTCCATATACTTATCAACTAACCTCTTAAACGCCACCAAACTTGGCGCATCTACAACTGCTGCAGGCAGGGCATTCCACTCCCGAACCACCCTTTGGGTAAAGAACCTACCTCTGATATCCGTCCTATAACTATCACCCCTTAATTTAAAGCTGTGTCCCCTCGTGCTAGCTTTCTCCATCCTAGGAAAAAGGCTATCACTGTCCACCCTATCTAAACCTCTAATCATCTTATATGTTTCAATAAGGTCCCCTCTTAGCCGCCTCCTTTCTAACGAAAACAACCTCAAATCCCTCAGCCTCTCTTCATAAGACCTGCCCTCCATACCAGGCAACATCCTGGTAAACCTCCTCTGTACCCTCTCCAATGCCTCCACATCTTTCTTATAATGTGGGGACCAGAACTGCACACAATACTCCAAGTGCGGCCGCACTAGAGTTTTGTACAGTTGCAACATGACGTTGCGGCTCCGAAATTCAATCCCTCCACCAATAAAAGCCAAGACTCCATATGCCTTCCTAACAACCTTCTCTACCTGACTGCCTACTTTCAGGGATCTATGCACATACACACCAAGATCCCTCTGTTCATCTAGACAATTTGGATAAATGCAAGGTTATTCACTTTGGAAGCAAAAGCAAAAGGCAGATTGCTATCTATGGTTGTAAACTGGGAGAGGAGAGTGTGCAACGGGACCTGGATGACCTTGTACATCAGTCACTGAAGGTAAGCATGTAGGTGCAGCAAGCGGCAAAGAAGCCAAATAGTATGTTGACCTTCATTGCGAGAGGTTTCGAGTACAGGAGCAGGGATATGTTGTTGCAGCTATACTGGGCTTTGGTGAGGCCACACCCAGAATATTGTGTGCAGTTTTGGTCTCCTTTTCTGAGGAAAAATGTTCTCGCTCTCGAGGGAGTGTAACGAAGGTTTACCAGGCTGATTCTGGAGATAGCAAGACTGATGTATGAAGAGAGATTGGCTAGGTTAAGAATGTTTTCGCTGGAGTTCAGACAAATGAGGGGGCATCTCATAGAGGTTTGTAGAATCCTAATAGGATTAAATAGGTTAGATGGATGTTCCTGATGATGGGGGAGTCTGGAACCAAGAATCACTGTCTGAGGATTCAGGGTAGATCATTTAGGATGGAGATGAGGAGACATTTCTTCACCTAAAGAGTGGTGAGCCTGTGGAATTCATTACCACAGTAAGTAGTTGATGCCAAAGTATTGAATGTATTCAAGAGGCGACTGGATATAGCACTTGAGGTGAATGGGATCAAAGGTTATGGGGAGAAAGCAGGATTAGGCTACTAAGTTGAAAGATCAGCCACGATCGTGATGAATGGTGGAGCAGGCTTGAAAGTCCAAATGGCCTTCTCTTGCTCCTATCTTCTATGTTTCTCTGTTTCTATGATTGAAGATACCTGAGAGATATTACTTAAAATATTAATTACCTTCCCAAGTGCCGTTTTCTCCTCACCATTTTGATGGAAGAGATTTAAAGTGACAATGGTGCAAGACTTGCTCACTCTATGATGTAGGAATTTCAAATAAAGAGAAACATTTTTACACAGTGAGTGTTGAGGGTCTGGAATGCACTGGAGGCAGATTCAATCAAGGCTTTGAAAAGAGAATCGTACCATTATTTGATGAGAAAATATTTGTAGGGCGACAAAGGCAAGATGATTTGCACTTGTAGAGAGCTGATGTGGACACAACAGACTGAATGACCTCCTTCCATACTTTAACCAATCTATGATGATTCTATTCTCCAATATATTTGACATCTATTGAAAAGAATTCAACAGAAAGACTAAAAATCTCTGGCCATTCATGCCCCACCGCTGCAGCCAGTGAGGATGGAGAATTTGGTGCTCAGCCAAATGGGAAAGTCCCGGCTGTGCGCGAGGTTGTAGAATCCAGCCCACAGTCTACATTTTGAACATGTGGTATTGTTCAATAAGAAAATAAATTGGAGATAGAGGATTTGATCGGCATTTATTTTCCATCCGTATTTGTCATGAAGAAGGTGGCAGTCATCTGTCTTCTTAATTTGTTAATGTTCCCATGACTCTGACACTTTGTTCTACAAGATTTAGTTTAGACCAATGTGAGGTGATTGGTAGACTGAACCAGGGCAGGACTAACTCAGTTAATAGTAGGTTACTAGGGAGAGTTACAGAACAAAGAGATCTAGGGCTACATGTTCATAGCTCCTTAAAAGTGGTGAAGAAGAAATTCAGTATGCTTGGTTTCATCGGTCCGAACATTGAAAGGAGTTGGGACGTCTTGTTGAAATTGTACAAAACATTGGGAAGGCCACACTTGGAATACTGTATGCAATTCTGATCACTCTATTGTAGAAAGAATATTATTAAACTAGAAAGAGTGCAGCAAGATTTACTAGGATGCTACAAGACTTGATGGTTTGAGTTAGAGGAGATGCTGAACAGACTGAGACTGTTTTCTCTGGAGCATAGGAGGTTGAGGGGTGATCTTTTAGAAGCTGATAAAAGAATGAGGGGCACCGATCATCTAGATAGTCAATTTTGTTTTCCAAAGGTAGGTGAGTCTAAAACTAGAGGGCATAGGTTTGAGGTGAGGAGGGAGAGATACAAAAGTGTCCAGAAGGACAATTTTTTTCACACAAAGAATGATGAGTATCTGGAACAAGCTGCCAGAGGTAGTAGTAGAGGTGGGTACAATTTTGTCTTTTAAAAAGCATTTGGATAGTTACATGGGTAAGATGAGTATAGAGGGATATGGGCCAAATGCAGGCAATTGGGATTAGCTTAGGAGTTTAAAAAAAGGGTAGCATGGACAAGTTGGGCCAAAAGGACTGTTTCCATGCTGTAAATCTCTGAATCTGTGACTCTATGAGGTGCTAGAGGTTGTATTGTTGGACAATTATCTGCATTCATCAAATTACATTGAATGCATGGGTTAATATTAAAACATACAAACCATATTGTAAAACCTGTGTAGAAACCAGTCATCTCCCCACAAAATAAGGCGACTTGAAAGATAAAATATTATGGTGTTGGCATTCTAAGAGTTAATACCAGCAATAAATCAACCAAAGAGCAATTTCAACAGTGTTCAGTTGTTCCCCCATGAATTAACAACCAAGATTGCTAGATAATGCAAGGATGATTAAGAGGCAATTAATTTTATAATTAAAAATGAACAACTGAAAGAAAAATTGCCCATTGAGATTTTTTAATGATAAAAGTCAGAATGAAGTAACAGTTTTTTATGGGCTCTCTTACTTTTGGAATTAACTCGGAGATGGCTGGAATGCCAGCCAGCTTTTTAAGAAAGAAATTTGGCTCATCAAAGACCCTAAAATGTCACTGTGCTAAGACGCACTCAATTCTGAGGTAACTTTGTGAAAATTGCTCTAACCTTTAGACCACCAAAATATTCTCTGAAATAAAATGAAGTCCCTATCAATCTTTGCATAATACATCATCTGTATATTGTCTGATCTCACAGTTTAGTTAAGAACTCTTAACATACTAGGATTGTAATGCTGTGAGTGCCATTTGGAGATGAAATTTAACATGTTCAAAATGAATTCCTTTTTTCTTCTCATCTTGTGTGCCAATCTCCGAACTGGCAAAATTAAGATAACACATGACAGGTTGTGAATCTGCCACAGAACACATAAGCATATTGACAACACTATTTCATTAGGCTGTACCAAAACAGCCTGCTTCAATTTCCTTCAATATTTTCTTAAAGGCTCATGGACCTTCCCCCATTCCAAATCCTCAGAGCAAATTCTATCCCAAGTCAAAGACATCAGCATAATCTAAGCTGGCATTTCTGAGTGCATACTGCATTGTAGGATGTCGCAAATGAATCAAAGCTCTCTGCATGCTCTCCCAGATGGATCTAAAAGATTCTGTGGTGTAGACTGGGCAGTCGCTGAGATGATGCAGGTTCAAAAGGGGTCATGTTTTGGAGGGTGAGCATCCTCCTGGGTGTGGGCAATGTGAAAGTTGCTCAACATTATCAATAAACCTTTTTTGTTGTCAATCCCTGGTCAACAGTTATTGCAACTCAATACCTTCTATTTGGTATCAGCAGCTGACAGAATGGCATAGGGGCTGGATCGAACCTCTTGTGCTTGACAAAAACGGTGCAGATTTACAAAATTGGAAAAAGAATGGTGTAACTACTGCGGTGCCAGCCTATCAAACAAATCAAAGAAGGTCCTGGTTTCCCCATCTTAAATTTAGTGGGCCTGAGGTAGTCGAGAAACTTGAATCGAATGGAGGAAGAGAAGGATGACCCTGAGATATTGCTGAAAACGTTCAAGCTCATATGCATGCCAGTACAGAACATTACACTGGATAGATATACAAACAATCCTATCAACCAAAATTGATGAATACATTCAGTCCTAAAAATCCCAGCAAAGAAATGCACATTTGACACCCTTACTGACAAACTAGTGAGATATCACATCGTGTGTGGGATCCATAATAATGTTGTCTGCAAGCAGCTACTTCACGAAAAGATTTAATGCTGGAATATGCCATCAGCATCTGTATACGCAGTCAGAAAGAAGCAGCAAAGAGTCCAGGTGGGAAACAATCACAATAAATATATCTAAGATGTTTCAATCAAACCAATTCCATCAAAAAAACCCTTTAAACAAATTCAACACAGCAACGTCTAATGCTCACGTGATGCTGGAATTGAGTCCTTTGGTTAGAGAATTGAAAATTTTCAGTCTTGTAAGTTCTAGTCCCTTGACACACCCAGAACAGTTTGAAGTCAGAACTGCTTCCCAGAACTCTATGTAGACCCTGGTTAAGCCACCAACAGCATATTCTCCTGTGGAGAACGGCAAGACCTTATTTTTCAAATAAAATAATAATATTTCCAAATAAAACAGGAAGAGAGAGAAACACTTCTTTTCAGCTTGCTGTCTCTTTTGAAAACGAAAAACTCAAACTGCAACCAAATAGAAAAATAAAAGAGCTCCTGTCACCTGACCTGCCAACCAGTTTTTTTCTCTTAACATTGCACAGCCATAAAAGATCCCACAGTAAAAATAAATAAACCCCTGTTTAAGCCTCAATAAGAAGACATCTGGCAGATAGCTCAGCTGCAATGAGAAAGGCTGTGGGAAAATGTGATTTTTAAAAAATCTCTTAAAAGTACACTAACATCGCAGTTACCAGGCCACTTCTGGTGATGGGCATTGAAGTCCTCCATCCGCAGTACATTCTATGCTCTTGCCATGCTCAGTTCTTCTTCTAAATGATGTTCAACATGGAGGAGTACTGATTCATCAGCTGATGGAGATGGTATGTGGTAATCAGCAGGATGGTTCCATGCCCATGTTTGACGTGGTGCCATCAGGTTTCATTGGATCTAAAATAAATATTCAAGATTCTCAGGGCAATTTTTTCCAGACTGTATGTTACTGTGCCTCCACAATCTCTATTGTGGGCCAGGACATATCCAAAGATGGTAATGATGGTGTCTGGGACATTATTTGTAAGGTATGATTCTGTGGGAATTTCTACATTAAACTGTTGCTTGACTCATCTGTGAGAAAGCTTTCCTAATTATGGCACACCAGATATTTGGAAGGAGGACTTTGTAGGGTCGACAGGGTTTGTTTTGCCATTGTTATTTTTGTGTCAAGGTTTTGAATCCTTTTTGACCTTTTAGAATCACCCACATTGCTGTGGGTTTGGAGTCCCCATGTAGACCAGACCAGGTAAGGATGGCAGCTTTCCTTCCCTAAAGTATATTGATGAACCAAATGGGTTCCTTTTTTTATATCAATCTATAATGGTTTTATTGTTGGTATTCTTTTTAATTCCAGATGCATTAACTGAATTTTAAAATTCCACTGTCTGCCACAGTGGGATTCAAAACTGGATCCCTAGAAGATAACTCTGGGTTTCTGGATTATCAGTCCAGTGACAATGTCGCTGCACCACCATCTCATTATAGGGACCTGTGGTCTGAGGTAAGTTGGATTGAAAGATTAACAATTTGTCATACTCTGCCAGTTATTGGAATATATTTTGAATGATTGTTAGTCTACCCTTGCTGTTCCACTAAATCCATCCTACTTGTCCACAATTCAGATTTTGCTCTTCTATCAAACTGATGCCTCTTCACAGAGTACTGCACTTTGCGAATGATGGTTATTCTTGAGACCCCATGACAACAGGACAGGATCTTACAGCCTCGCTTGATTCAAAACTCAATGGGCATTTCCATTGTCCGCCCCTTGTTTGCTCCGATTCTGTGGCAGGCAGGGTGTAAAATTCCGGCGATTGTTGTGGATTAGAGATCTGGAGTGATGCTTCAAGATCCGAATGATTTGCTCAGTGGCAACACAGTGTAACTGCTCTGAGCGCTGGATCTTCATGAAGCACAACCTCAAGAAGCTCCCTTGATAATCCTGAAACTATCTAACTACTCCAACTTTGACTACAAATAAAGCTGGCACACAATAAATAAATGACTTAAATAAAGACATCATGGACATTTTTAAGAAAATATTCTGTATTGATGGCTTTGAGCTCAATGCATATTAATGGAATGAAGATCCTTAGCGTTGCGCAAGGAGTAAATGAATGATACCCTGGGTTTTTACAAACCCAATGGAAATGCAGAATTGTGCAGAGCTGTTTAGTAGTAAAGGTGATTAATGTATGGATCCTGCTGAATTATTTGCCTATGATCCCAATGAGCAAACCAGTTGCTGCTGTAAATATCAGTGCATGCTTGAAAGAGACTTTATACATTAATTTTGAGGGCAATGTGCCTTTGGCAGCCATATGAACAGCCGATCTTGTCAAAGTGTTTGCTGAAGTACTGCTCTGTCAATCACAGCATCAGAAGGTTGTGGAACCCTCAGTCATATCCAGATGGTACCACCTGGGACAGTGGAAATCCCTACAGTACAGAAGGAGGCTATTTGGCCTATCAAGTCTGCACCAACAACAATCCCACCCAGGCCCTACCTGGCAACCTCACATATTTATCCCCTGTTACCCTTAAAATTGGGACACTAGGAGGCAATTTAGCATGGCTAATCTGTCTAACCAACATTTCGTTCAGATTGTGTGAGGAAACTGGAGCACCCAGAGAAAGCTCACCGAGACACATGGAGAACGTGCAAACTCCACACGGACAGTCACCCGAGACTGGAATTGAACCTGGGTCCCTAGCGCTATGAGCAGCAGTGCTAACCACTGTGCCACCAGGCGTCTTGACAAATAAATGAACAGGATAGGAATAGAGGGATATAGTCCCCATAAGTGCGGGAGTTTTAGTTAAGTCGGGCAGCATGGTCGGTGCAAGTTTGAAGGGCCAAAGGGCCTATTCCTGTGCTGTAATTTTCTTTGTTCTTTGATACCTATTGGCAGTCATGAGATGGAGATGGGATAGAACATTGAACATGGAAAAACTACAGCACAAACAGGCCCTTTGGCCCACAAGTTGGGCTGATGATATCCATACCTACTAAGCTTACCATTAACCCTTAATTCTACTAAGTTTCATGTACTCATCCAGAAATCTCTTGAAAGACCTTATCGAATTTTCCTCCACCACCACAGACGGCAGCCAATTCTACTCATCCACCACCTCCTAAGTGAGAAACGTACCCTGATATCTTCTCTGTAGCTATTGCCCAGCACCTTAAACCTGTGTCCAGCCCTTGGAAAAAGCCTCTGAGAATCCATCTGATCTATACTCTCAACATCTTATACACTTCTATCAGGTCACCTCTCATCCTTCGTCTCTCTAAGGAGAAAAGACTGAGCTTTCTCAACCTATCCTCATAAGTCATGCCACCCAATCCAAGCAACATCCTGATTGGGATTGTGATGGCAGGATCAGACCCATCAGCTAGTTCTCACTTCCAATTTGAAAATCCAGCCCACAGTTTTGGAAACTTGCCTTATGCGTTGTGCATGGACTGGTTCCTGCAGCTCACCCTCCATACAGCGAAGTTCAAAATGAAGTGGTGAATCCAACAATGCTGGTCGTAATGGTTGCTGTTGGTCACAGTGGTTGACATGGATCACAATCAACACTGCATCAAAATGGTCAGCAGCCAGACTGCGTCACTTGTTGCTACGACTGGCAATGTAATCCCTACACCAGTTAAATGCCACAAAATGCACCTTGCCCCAGAATGGATGCTATATGATAAACACCATTACCTCTCTGGAAGCACAAGTTACTTCATGCTACAAAATCCCAATAAAAAAAATAGAATCAGCTGGAAATTCCCAGCAGCATCTAGGAAGAGCAAAGATTAATATTTCCATTATAATCCTTCCCGGTGATACCGAAAAGAGAGCAGAATTCTTTTACCAGAGAAGCAAGTTAAGCAGCAGTAACAGTTCTCTGTTCTGATGAGTTTTTTTTTTAACCTAAGCAGCGTTTTATCTTCACCGTTGCTGTTGTTCTGTTACTAGCATTTGTTATTACTGTTAGTAACTTCCTGCAATCTGTATGGCCTTTCTCAAGTGGTCAGCAGATGCTTGAGACATTTAAACACCCTTCACTACACCTCTGTGTCAACATCACTGCAACTTTAATTTATATAGAACCTTTAACATAGCAAAGCATCCCAAGGTGCCTCAAGGAGTATAATCAAACACTGTCTGACATTATGCCCTTACAATTTATCAAATGTGGGCATCATTGGCAAGGCTAGCATTTATTACCCATCTGTAATTGCCCTCTAAAACATGCTGCTGATTTTAACTGAATGGTTTGCTCGATCAACTCCAGCTGCTGTGGCGATGTTATAGCTGTGGGAGAGTCACATGAGAGTCGTAATGTGAGTCAACCGCATTGCAGTGAGCTTGGAGTCACATTTAGGCCATGCCCAGAATGAGAATGGCAGATTTCCTTCCGCAAAGGATATCAGTGAACTAGGTGGGGTTTAAATGACAATCTGATATTTTCACCATTCCTGAAGCTAATGTTTAATATCAGAAATGTTGGAACTCAAATTTCTTAGCTGGTGAAATTGAACCATTTGGCTCAGGATCATGATTCCAAGCTGTGCTACCAGTCCCTTAGTCAGAGAAATAGATTTTGGGAGTATTTTTTCAGAGGGAAAAGCGTTGGAGAGACACAGAGGAACAAGGAAGGAATTTCAGTGCTAAAACAAATGTCCACAATCTTATTGAATGACATCATGTTATTTGGATATATTTCATTTTGTTGTTTCTTTTCACACTGGGTGAGACTGAGCTCAAACATACTGGGTCTCCTGCGCAAAATGTTCCTGAGGCAATATTTATTTTGCCTGAGGCAATTACTTCTCTCTCCAAGTATATATATATACACACACACACACACACACACACACACACACACACACACACACACACACACACACACACACACACACACACACACAGATGTATTTCCAATCTTTTGCACCTTTTGTGAGCTGTGTTAAGGCTGGCCAATGTGAAGTTGGATAACAGAAGTCGATTCCATTTCAAAATGCTGTCACTTTCCCCAATGCTAAGCACAGACATAGCCTGCAAATTTGCCACTATGACAGAAATAGCTACATGCAACTCTCCCACAGCTGTAACATAACCAAAACACCCTAAGGCAGTTCCTAATGCTGTAAAGCCAAATGGACATTAAATTGATAGTGATATGGGGAAGATTAACCAAAAGATGGTTGAAGAAGTGAGGCTTTAAAGGGAATGTTTCTTAATAGGGGAGAGGGAGAGATGGAGGGGGTGGTTAAGGGAAAGGATTCCTGAGTTTATTGTTGAAGTAGCTGACAGCATTGGCAGCCAGCGGTGGTGCAAAGGAATAGAGGGAGAGCATGGCAGGACAGAGTCAGGTGGATGGAGTGTACTTTGGACTGCTGCTGCTTGTAGGGCTAAGGAGATATAGAGTTGGGTGAGGCCATGAAGGGATTTCAACACAAGGATGAGAAGTTAAATGGCAACATTGGAGGACATGGAGTTTGTGTTTGTCAACAAGCGGAGGGCAATGATAGATAAGCAGTGAGCAAGGTTTGGTGCAAGACACAATATGGGAGGTCAGCCAAGAGCACATTGGATAGTTGTCTAAAGGAAACAAAAGGATGGACAATGTGTTCAAGGCTAAATCTGGGTAGGGGAATGGAATGAATTGCAATTGTACAGGACGGACCTCATGCTGATGGCTCAGCTAGAGAAAATTACAAATGGATGTCTAATAACATTGAAGGAAAAGAAAGGTCAAAGAGATGGTAAGCGATGGAGATTGGCGTCATCAGCATATATGCAGAAGCTGCCTCCACATCTGCAGACAATGTGGCTCAAGGGTACAGCATGTTGATGAGAAAGAATTGGAGCTAATGATAGTTATTAGGAGGGTTTCAGAGGTACACATAAGGAAATAAGTAAGCACTGCTGGAGCTGCACTGGTTCAGTTTAGGCAAATGGGATTGATACTAAATGAGGGCAGTCCGTTTGAACTGAATAGCAGAGAAGGGATGTAGGAAGAAAATGATATGTTGATCATATAAAAGGCTCAAAGGGAATAAAAAGAGAGAATTACCATGTTCATAGTCAGAGAGTGATTCAACACTCTGTGTTTAGGACCCTTTTAAATTATGGAAAAGATAGACAGGCATTGGGAGATGACTATACATTTAGGAACTCGGAAAAATGAGGAGATGAAAAGGGGTCAGAATTGTTATTTGTGCAGAGAGGTGTGATGACAGTGATTTTGAAAGGTAGGAGTATAATATCTCAAATAAGGGAATCCAGGGCCGAAAAGCAAGAATTTAAAAGCAGTTTTATGGATAGAAATTATGATTGACTCTAACAGTTGAATGCCTGTTTTAAAATAGTATGAAGGAGTGTGGTTTTTGTATTGAGCAGGAACAGATACAATTTCTGCCCTTTTCTTCTCTCTATTCTAAATCTTGGTCCCCTCTCTCTCTCCTCACATGTTAAAAATTTGATTGCTCACTGCCTGCTTAACTTTCTCGATATTTATTGTTAGTCTCTACCTCTGAGTTCCCCTAGCACTCCGTCCCCCCGTTCTCACGTCTCCTTTTTAGACATCACTTCAGCTGTCTGATTTTTGTGTTTGCATAATCTATATCGAAAGATCCTGGACTCTCAACACCTTCTGTTTCACTGTGTCAGCTTCAGTTCGGCGGTCAAAAGGCCAGAGGGTTCAAGATCCATTCCACAAAATCCAAGCTGAAACTTGCACAGAGATGAAGGAGGAGTTGTCTTTCACATAATGTTCAACTGAAAACTTATCTGCTTTCTTTGATGGGTGGGAAAGATCCTGTGGCATTATTTTGAAAATCAAGGTCGCTCTCCTGAGGGCCCAGTGAAGCCTGATGTCATGAAAATGTTATAGAAATACAAGTCCCCTATCTTTGGACTTCTTCTCAGGCAGTCCCTTGAATTCAAGGATAATTTCTTCTGACTTTTCCTTTACCCTTTTATCCCTCTCTTGACGTGTATGTATTTTTCACCCTCTGGCCTTGTGGTCTATCCTTGTATTTCACTCATCCTCTCATTGTGTTGTTGCTGTGGAGAGCCAAAAGCCTCATTAATATGCTGCCAACGTGGGGTAGAAAGATGAGCCACACAGTTTATTCTGTAGCTAGAAAAGGCATCACATCTATTATTCCTAATTATCGGCCACATACTTAATCTCTGTAGCCTGATGAAACATTGCACTTATGTAAAAATCAAACAAAATAAAACAGGCTGCTTCATGACTAATGCTTACTGTGGAAATTACTTCACATAACAAATTGTGCTCACAGCAATCTGTGATATTGTATTAATCACACCCCTGCACAATTATTTCCAAGTACTGAATTTCTGCTTGCAGAATTTATGTTGTATGCAGCTTGCAATTCAGTATTTTGCTTCGTTTGAGTGTGTGCCTGTGTGAATCTTGTCTTCCTTTAAGATAGAATTGCCAGTGATATGAAGAGAATATTTGCTGTTTTGAGGACCCTATGTTAACACCTGATAATGCCAGACCATTTTTAGGAAAGAGTGATGCTGAGTGAGTCTCTCTGAACTTATTCCAACAACATACTGGTGGTACAGTGGCACAATAGTCAGTATTGTTGCCTCACAGTGCCAGGAACCCGGATTCGATTCCAGGCTTGAGTCACTGTGTGGAGTTTGCATCCTCATCCTGTGTCTTCATGGGTTTCCTCCAGATGCTCACACAGTCCAAAGTTGTACTGTTTAGGCAGATTGGCCATGCTAAATTGCCCCTTACTGTCAGAGGGACTAGCTGGGGTAAATGAATAGGGTTATGGGGATAGCATGTGGATAGGATTGTGCTTGATGCAGACTCAATGGGCTAAATGGCCTCCTTCTGTACTGTAGGATTCCATTTTGACTCAGCAGTTTTTTTTTCTGCACAACACTCTGATATTTTTCCATTCCATACCCATCATCCATGTCCTTAAGTGAAATTCTCAATTAAAGACACTTTTATTGCTTGTTTCCAGATCCTGGATCAAGACTTTCTAATTAATTATGTCTTCATTCTGTTCTTCTATCGAGATTGTTAATTTGTCACCTAATAAATGATCCACCTCTCACTCCCAGTCTTAAAGCTCCCTTCCTTTTATTGATACCACTATGTTTACCATCTTTCTGAATTGTCCTGTTGATCCTTTAGGACAGATTGCAGTATCTCCAGCTTTCTCTCTCTTGCTTGAAACACAGAACTATGAGATACTGCACATCCATTAGCCATTCCAGTCTCCCTCTGTCTTAACTACATCCCTCGATCTTTACTGTCTCTCTCAGTCCCCAAGGTAATTTGGGATTGGTATTATCCAATCACTCATTTCTGTGCTAGTGGCATATTGATGTTCAAGAATTGCTTCAAATAATTGTGAAAACTTTGAGTGGTGTAAAACATGTGCCTATCCTGAATGTTCTCATTGACAGCAGAAATGATAATGTGAAGGAGAATTTATCAATTGTCCCAATCTGATCAAATCAGAGGAAATTTAAACTACTCATCAGATGGAAATGGTTTTAAATTGCGCGGTTCAGCCTCCCGTCCTGTTCCATCTGGCAGTCAGTTTTCTGAGCCTTTTCCCGAGGTGACCCGGGAGCTTTGATGAAGAGTCAACTACACTGAAAACAATAATTCTGTTCTCTCTCCACAGTGCTGTTGGACATGCTGAGATTTTCCAGCGTTATCTGTTCGACATTTTAGATTGAGATTCATGAGATACGATTCAGTTACTGAATAGATTTAAGGGAAATACCAAGCAACAGTAGTCAAGAATACTAGTGGAAGAAGTCAAACGGCAAGACTTAAATTTTATTGAGGAAGCGGAAGTATGTACTTCATTCTTTACCAAGTACTGAGAAGAGATTATAAGAAATTAAGCGAGCAAGATGACGGGTTTGATAAAATTGAAAAGTATTGCCAAAATGGATAGCTAGATTATACTCCTAACATAAGACCATAAGATATAGGAGCAAAATTAGGTGTTCAGTCCATGGAATCTGCTTTGCCATTCAATCATGACTGATATGATTCTCATCCCTATTCTCCTACCTTCACCCCGTAACCATTGGTCCCTTTATTGATCAAGAATCTATTTATCTTTGTCTTAAAGACATTCAATGATTTGGCCTCCATGGCCCTCTGTGGCAATGAGTTCCACAGATTCACCACCCTCTTCACCTCAGTTTTAAAAGAGCATCCCTTCACTCTGAGCTTGTGCCCTCGAGTTCCAGTCTCTCCCACTAGCGGAAATATCCTCAGCATGTTCACTCTACCAAGGCCTCTCAGTATTCTGCTGGACAAATATATTTCAAATATGTTTCAAACAGTGAAACATCTTACAGTCATTGATGATTTATTTGGTTTAAACGATAAACTAGTTATCGTTAAAGAATTCCAACTCGACATGCTTCAAAAAAATCCATCAAGGTCACTGAGAAATAATGAAATTTCGAGCAAAATCCTAGCAGTCAGTTTGGCGGCCAGGCATCAGTCCCTTCATTGAAGAGTTAATCATGAATTGCCTTACTTGTGCAGTAGATAGCCAACAGCAGAGAGAACCACTGGCACCTTCCACTTTTCTGCTGAGGCCATAGCAGTAGTTGGGGATGAGTGTTTTTTTTGCATTTAAAAACAAAGTTTTTATCATCATCGTTGATTACTATTCTAGATTGTTTGAAGTGAGTAGACTGCAAAGCATCACGGTGGAGGTAGCCTTTACATCACCTAGAAGCATTTTCATGATAAAAGTTTAAAAGTTTAATTATTTATTGTCACAAGTAGGCTTACATTAATACCACAATGAAGTTATTGCAAAAACTCCCTCGTTGATGTAGGTAAAAGGTTAACATCAGAAGTGCCTATATTGATGTAATTACCGATGTGACTATGATGCAACATCACATGACTAAGAGACTGATTTGGTGTAAAGCATAAGTAAAATCAAATGTAGATACTGAAATATAGAACATAGAACATAGAACACTACAGCACAAACAGGCCCTTCAGCCCACAAGTTGTGCCGAACACATCAAAACCTACCCAGCCATAGACCTATCTATAACCCCCAATCCCATTGGATCCCATATACTTATCCAGAAGTCTTTTAAAAGACCCCAGCGAGATCGCCTCGACCACCACAGACGGCAGCCGATTCCATTCACTCACCACCCTCTGAGTGAAAAACTTTCCCCTAGTATCCCCTCTGTACTTGCTTCCCTGCACCTTAAATCTGTGCCCTCTCGTCACGACCATTTCAGCCCTGGGAAATAGTCTGTGAGAGTCCACCCTATCTATTCCTCTCAACATCTTGTAAACCTCTATCAGGTCGCCTTTCAACCTTCGTCTCTCCAGGGAGAACAGTCCCAGCTCCCTCAACCTGTCTTCATAAGGCATGCCTCCCAATCCAGGCAACATCCTTGTAAATCTCCTCTGCACCCTTTCAATAGCTTCCACGTCCTTCCTATAGTGAGGCGACCAGAACTGCGCACAGTACTCCAAGTGTGGGCTGACAAGGGTCCTATAAAGCTGCAGCATTACCTCCTGACTCCTGAACTCAATCCCTCGATGAATGAAGGCCAGTACACCGTAAGCTTTCTTAACCACATCCTCCACCTGGGAGGACGATTTGAGAGTCTTATGGACCCGGACCCCAAGATCCCTCTGCTCTTCCACACAGCTAAGACTCCTACCTTTGATAGTATACTCATTCATCCCGTTGGATCTGCCAAAATGGACCACAACACATTTATCCGCGGTGAAGTCCATCTGCCACTTCTCTGCCCAGTCTTGCATCCTGTCGATGTCATGCTGCAACTTCTGACATCCCTCCAGACCATCCACAACACCACCGACCTTAGTGTCATCGGCGAACTTACTCACCCATCCCTCCACTTCCTCATCCAGGTCATTTATGAAAATGACAAACAGCAAGGGTCCTAGAACAGATCCCTGGGGCACTCCACTGGTGACCGAAATATGTACAGATCTGTAAATAAACAAAAATGCTGTTGTTATGAATAACCCTAGCACTAGAATTCTTGATATAATGGGCAAACACTAAAGGTTCCCCATCTAGCCTCCGAACTCAAGGCTGAACATTCATGTCAGCAAAAAACATTCCTGGTTTGGTCTATCACAGGAGAAAGTTTACTTTAATTAGCTTCTCCCTCAGGACACTGTCCCTCCTGGACCAGCAGTTCTCAATGCCTCTCAATGTTATCAAGTAAGATAACAATCTTTTTCCCTTTTGAGTCAAATTGAGTTCACTTCATATTGTGGGTCCATTTAGTTGTGTTAAAACTGCTTAATATCCAGGCTGTGGGAAGAAAAGCATTTAATTTTATCACTCCAGTCTCAAAGTGGATTCATCTTTGCATTTTTTTTAAAATTCACTAACTAAAATTTCAATTGTTTAACATATGGGTTAAACAAAATGAGAAAAAAGAATCATAAAATCTGATTACAACTGAATTATTATTTTTGTCTTAAATACATTTTAGTTTTATATTCTGAGGCCTCAGCAGGGACCTTTGGCATCAAGTTAGAGCCTGAATGTAGTGTACCCACTTTCCCAGGACATATGAGCATTCAATAATGGGATCTATCTTTTTAGCTTCTGTTTTAATAAAAATGAGATTTGATTCAGTAGCCCTGAATTAATCCCTAGATAACATAAATATTCCTGTTATTTTAATAATACAAATCCTCTGACTGATTATGAGCATGAAAGAATATCACAGATATGCATTTCTATATAAATTCAACACGCCTATCACACACTGTTGCCACATACTATATTAAAATCAACAAATCAAAACTGAACATTCTTTTCTTCAAAAAAAACCTTCTGCAGAAAGTTCTTTGATGCTAAGGTGAGTTAGAGTTGGATCTTGGCTGGCAATTTTCAGGAACTTGGCAATCTCCAAACTTCTATCAGCACCATCAATCCAACTGACACCAGGATCTGCTTATTTACTGCAAGCAGACTTTTGTGGTCTCTAAGGAAAAGATTGATTTAAACACAAATGCATACTGAGTGGAGTCCCTGAAGAGGATGTGCAACTGTTTGAGGACATGCAGAGAGAGAGCCAACAAAGAGTAAGAGGCAGTATGGAGAGTGTTTCAAAGCCAAAGCTAGATCACACTAAGGATTGGCATTGTGCTCCTTCCTCTTCCTTATTGTCATTGATGTTCTAACTGAGCAAGTGAGACAATGTTTGCAAGTGGTCTTCCCAATGCAACTGAGCTATGTGATGGGGATGATGAGAACATGACTCAGCACCTGGAGAACAGAGAAAAGCACTGGCAACAACGGTATAAAGATCAATAGACAAACAACCTAATATATGGACTGTCAATGTGAGCCTAGGCAAGAAGATTGGATGAAGATTTAAAGATTATGGTTGGAGATATAGAGGAAGTGAGTAGTTTCCAGTGACTGGAACCAGAAGATAAATGCAAAAGAATAACTGTAACATTTCATTCTGCACCCTCTCCTTTTCTTCTCTATGAATGGTATGCTTTGTTAATGTAGTGTGCAAGAAACAATACTTTTCACTGAATACCAATACATATGACAATAATAAATCAAATCAAATCAAAAATTAAATAATGGATTCTTTTGGGTTGGAGCTCATGATACTAATCAGATTTGGATGCTGTGATGGATGTGTAGGGTGACCAGAATGGACAAGATTAGGAATCAGCACATCAGTGGGTCAGTAAAGATTGTGGGAGAACCAAAGAAAGTAACCAAGAAGATATTGAAATGGTCCAGTCATCTGTAATGGAGAGAGAGAGAGAGAGAGAGAGAGAGCGGAAATGTGATGAGGTAACTAATGCTGAAGAAACTGCCAGAAAGGCCCAAGGCCAGTTGGAAAGGAAAGAGCAGTGAGAGACTGAAATGAAGTGAAATTAGATAAGAAATGGGTATCTGAAATGAGATGTAGAAGAGTGATCAACTAGCATTGTGGTGACCCCAAGTCAAATAGGAGGAACCAGGAAAAGGAGGAGAAGGAAGAGAAGGAGAACAGAGCCCCACCTTAGCAATAAAATAACACACCATCATAGTATAGTGGTTACGTAGCTAAAGTTTATTTATTTACTAGTCACAAGTAGGCTTACATTAACATTGCAGTGAAGTTATTGTGAAATTCCCCCAGTTGCCACACTCTGGCACCTATTCAGGTCAATGCACCTAACAGGCACGTTTTTCAGACACTGGGAGGATACCAGAGTACCTGGAAACCTATGCAAACACACAGATAGTGATCCAAGCTGGGTATGGAACCCAGACCCCGGGCGCTGTGAGGCAGCAGTAGTAACTAGTGTGCCACTGTGCAGCCCACAGTGAACTAATAATCTAGAGTTTGGGCACTTAACTGCTGGAAAATTGAAATTCAATTAATAAAATAAAAATTGAAATTAAGAAACTAGCATCAATAATGATGACCATGAAACAGCTGGATTGTTGTAAAAACCCATCTAGTCCACCAATGTCCTTGAGGAACATTGTTCAGCGTATAATTTTCCCATTGACATCATCTTACAGAACAAAGTGTTGAGTAATGAGGGGGAGAGTTATATGGCTCTGTAAAATCCTTATTGGATTGTGCTATTACAAAGTTTGATCTTAATTATGATTTAAATTACAATAAAAATTAATATATAGCATTTGATATATGTGTCTGTTGCAAGTCCATGATCAGTACATTGTTCTTAGCATTTTGCATTGCTTTAGGTTCAATATGTAATAAAGTACCTCATCCTATATTGAATATCCACTTAGACTTCTCTGCTACAAAGGATAGATCACTGAATCTCCAATCCTTTCACAAAACTTTCATTCCTCGCTCTTTCATTCCTTATAAATATGCACGGCGCAATTGCTGTTCTATAATTGTATGTCTTCGATCACATTTTGACTTTTTTGACAATTTGACCTAGAAAGAATTTTGCATAATTTATGCCAATGATGTTGCTATTAAGTTAAATCGAGCACACAAGGGATTAAATATAAAGAACAGATATGTGCTGAGAATATGAATTAGATTTGATCAAAGCATCAGCCCAAATTTCTGCTTCTCACATATCACATCAGTCTGAAATAATGTGGTTCATTAAGTACATTTTAATCCTGTGGGATTACTTTCATTCATTCAAGCCCAATGGGCACCAGTGGGTACCTTCCCTGGCATAGTGGTTAGTTGCATGGCGATGGCTCGCTGAGTCCAATACTGCTTCCAGGGAACTTTCCCAGGAATGATTGGGAAGAGAGTCGAATGCCTGCATCATGAAGGAAGAAAATAAATTAATCAACTTAAGGCCCTACTTTCAGGGTAGTTGATGCCTATATTTTCCCAATGTTGGGTCTAACCCCCGTAAAGGACTCTGGCTCAGTCAAGACAACCTCCAGGGGAAGATCAAGAAGCTATTGGAAGTGGAGGCTCCATGTCCCAATGCTCAGTTGTAGTACTCTCACCTCTATTAGAGGTGGCTGCAGGATCAAGTCCCACTCAAGCACACAAGCAAACACAGCAGACTCTGTTTTGCAATATGGAGTTGGTGCTGTGCTATTGGAAGTGCCATATCTCCAATCAGATATTAAACTAAGTTTCAGACTACACCATCAGATGGCTATTTCACAATTCAGAAAAAAAGCATGGAACTGTCCTAAATATCCTGTGCAACATCCATCCCTCAACCAATGCTACTAAAAACAGGTTAATTGGTCAGTTATGTAATTGCAGTTTGCAGATTGGTGCTCACTTATCCCTGCATTACAAGAGGTACTCCACTTCAAAAAAACATCATTAGCTGTGATATGGCCTGAAGTCATGAAAGGTGTTACATAAATACAAATTCTTTCTTTCCAGCTGAATGAGTTTGATTAAATAAATTCCATCTCTTCCTCCCAACTTTCTCATTGTTAAATTACCTGGGATTTGAACCTGGTACATTTGTAAACAATTGTATGGCCGGCCCCTTTAATGATTCAATTCATTATCATTGGGTCAATTTGAAGACTCTTGTTCCAATAAAAAGTAAGACAAACATTTTGAATCTCTTCCTGTAGCTTAAATTCATGATCGTGGGGCTGGATTTTCAATCTGGGGAGCAGGAAACAGATGTCAGGACTATTTCCAATTCTTGAACCTGGCCCCTGGAAGTAAACCATCATTTTATGGGGTCACTCCTTTAATTGACTTGGAGACAATGGCTGGGATTCTCCGGACCTGCTACACTGCTCAAGTAGCACAACAGGCTGAGAGATATCAGTGGGAGGCATTTTGCAAGACTGAGTGTCAGTTGCGAATCTCCAAGATGCTTTTTTGTAGCATAATCAACTCCACGCCAGAAATCAGCATGGATCTGATTATCATATAGAAATTTCCTCAAAATTTACCTTACCTGTTGGTTAAAATTGGATTTAGGGTGATAAGGTACATCACAGAAGCATTTTAACATTTTATATTTAACACAAAGCAGCCTATGGAGATATATTGCAAATGACAAAAAGTTTGGTCAAAGAGGTAGGGTTTATTTTTAAGGAACCTTTTGAAAAGCCTTAATTGAAGAGAGAGAAGCAGAGAGGGTCAGAAAGCTGGTCCTAGCTGCGATTTCCCTGTGCTCATTAGCCCTCCAGCTTTACACTTGAAGAATGACCATGGGCAATACAAATTATAGTACCCACTATCTTACAGACTAGCTTCTGCTAGAATAAGATTCCATGTCTGCACCGAGGCCTGGTCTGAAAATCTTAAAGTAGGAAGGAAGGATAACGATGCCTGCTGTACAAAATATTGTTTACAAATGTTCTTCCATCATTGTCTGATGGATTACAACACACCGTTGTATCTTTAGGACTAACACCTTTCTAACCAAAAATAACTCTACATTTCAGCATAAACTACTTCTAATGAATTATGTGCCCATTCTGTAACAGAATCATATGTGGAATCACTTCCTGAATTGTAATATATTCAATTCAACAAGAAAAAAAAGAATAAGAACAAATATTTACTGATCAAACTTTCAGCTTTTCCGTGTGTGGTTGATGATTTTGGACTTTGAAAACCAGGGAATGACTCACAAGGCTAAGACAGCTTCTGTCTAATTCTTAGAAGGCCAATGATGGACAAAGGGACAATGCCAAGTAATCCCAACTATGGAGCAAAAATAAGACACCTTAAGCTCAGAACAATAGGGCTCAGGATTATAGTGGAAGCAGTGAGATGAATGACAGGACTCATACAAAGATGTGAGTGACTTGAATTATGTTCCAATTTTCGTCAAATCAGTCCTTTGGTTCAAGGGACTGGAATTAACATTGCTGGAACTGAGGACATTTATATCTATCCTGCAACACCCCTCCACCCACCAAGGATCAGATAACTGACTGATTTTCGGAAGGGGTGGGGTTAGACCTAAAGTGCTACATGCACCCTTCCTAACTTGTCTTAATAAAGCTCCCTCCCATTGTTTCACAAACTGATGTTGGATCTCAATGTAAATTGTAGGATTACACCAGAGACATTTCAGAGTCTCCCTGTCTGACCATATGTGGGTGCATTTGACAAATGTCTATAGTTGGCATGTAACTTTCTCAAAGAGAGCACGTATCAGGAAACTGTGGTTGTGCTCCCCGCTATTTTGCAGTATGTACTCCCAGTGGGTGAGACTTCACAGCGGAATTTACACCATGTTAGATTGCCTTGTTCCCTTGGTGCCCATAGTAACAGCTGTTGAGTCATATACTAACAGGCCTGGAGAGGGATAATTACCATTCTAACTGTCTGTTTGCTTCACATCTCCAGCTTTAGTTTTGCTCTGTATTGTTCACAATTGTTCTCTCATTTCCAAAGAAGATTTGTGGGGGGATTAGGAATTCACTCACAGATGGTCAGCAGATTTCCTGACGGCCTACACGATAACACATCAGCCAAAAATCAGGATTTGCGCCAGGTGCGAAGGCTTATCGCAATTCACCCATCCCGTCCCGCCAGCCCTGATCGAGTTCCCATCCAGAAACAGTGCAAGTTCCTTCATTTCAATCCCATTAGTAGGATAGTGTCCAGACAATTCACCATCCATTCTGCCGGATATCTGTGGATATAGTTTGGTGTTGCCCCTAATGATCAGGTATCTGCAGGGGAGCAAGGAAATAAGTAGTCATTTTGAAACTGTTTTGCTTCGCTTGGGTGGGGGGGCATGTCTGTTTCAATGGGGAACTGAGGTTTGAGTTGAAAGAAAGGGGGTACTCTTGGAAAACACCCCCAGTCCCCCCACGATGGGGTAGCCATGCCTGAACTGCTTCCATTGCAGCTAACCCGATTCATATCAATTCCAGGCATCTGAATGTTAAAAGAATTAGTTCTTCTCTGTGTCCAGTCTCAGCTCTGACCTTTTGGCTCCATGGTAACCCATGCACAGAGGCACCTGGATCCCTGCACACCTGTACCTGTGGATCTTGCACAGTCTGGCATAGTCCAATGCACATGCAGAAACCTCCAACTCAGGCCAGGCTTGTCCTAACTCCCCTCATGCACAGCAAGAGTTACTGACTTGGGATCTCTCCTTTTAAACCCTAGGTAAGTGCCAGACATTGGCACATCTCATCGAACTCCCTTCGTTCACGGTCCCGCACAATATGTGGGTGAGGAATCGGACAGGAGAGTGCCCCAATAACAGCTGAACAAAGTGCAGCCAGGTAAATATCAGCTTAAATTCCATAAAGAATGTTGCTGTCTGCATACCACCTGCTCATTCATGTTTCATCTTTACCTTGGGAAGATGCATGACGCATATATCCTTACAAACTCAGAGGTATCCAGCCCTTTGAGGGTCATCCTTGGCTGAGAGGCTGACTAGTGAAGAACAAGAGTTACCAGCTGTGGGCGTAGCTAATGATACCTGTGCAGAGGCCCCAAACCAAAGCAGAGAACTGATACAGTGAGGCTCACTCTGTCACCAGCAATGTTATCGAGCAGTGATTAGGACTTCTAAATATACATTTTAGAGGTCTGGACAGGTCTGTGGGTCTCTGTGATATAAAGATGCCGGCGTTGGACTGGGTTAAACACAGTAAGAAGTCTGCAACATCAGTTTTAAATCCAACTGATTTATTCGATAGTGATGGAACAAAAATTGTTGTCATTTGTTGGTTGCTCACACTCTGACACAACAGCAGGGCGATAAGGAGGAGGATAGGTAGTTTTCAAGGAGCATAATGATGCTAAGGAGAAATATATGGAGAATCTGGAGGATGCCGGACAGGCAGTGGCCAGTGACCTGGAAGACCAGGAAGGCTTTCATTTGCCTACTGAAAGAAGTCATGCTGGGTTGCTCAACTGCCTCTGTGCCTCCCAGCCTCACACCCATCATGGACTTCATACTACAACCCCCCACCTCATACTACAACCCCCCACTTCATACTACAACCCCCACTTCATACTACAACCCCCCACTTCCTCTAAAGGACTCCTTGCTCTCCACCCTTGTCACCTCATCCTTTTGTATGGTGCCCCCACTTGCTCCCCCAAATGTCAAGGCTATATCACAGCAGGGTGATGGACCTGGGTTGGCAGAACGAAGGAGTCTGATGATGATTTATTGCAAGGAACTGCTGCTCTCAATGCCAGGGACCAGAGTTCGATTAGCACTGCAGACATATCAGATAGAATTTCCCACTCTCAACAACACATGACAACGGAATAGAATGATTCTGGTTTTGTAGATCTCTGATTCCCTCCAAACAATATTCTTATATTTAATGCAGATTTGTTTAGATCTATCCATATAGAAATGATTGTCTTCACAAATAGGACCAGCACTTATTTTCCAACTTCCCTGATAATAGAAAAGCAATGGGAATATATAGACAGCTTTGAGGCAGATAATGCAAGCTTCTGCCCATTTCTCATAAATTTCTAATGTTTTTACACCAGCAGGGTAACTTAAGATGATTCAAATTGGCTTCTACCCCTAGAATCATAGAATCCTACAGTGCAGAAGGAGGCCATTTGGCCCATCAAGTCTGCAATGACCACAATCTTATCCAGGCCCCCTATCCCTGTAATATCACTTAATTACTTTGCTAACACTCCAATACTAAGGCGCAATTTAGCACGGTCAAGCCACCTAGCCAGCGCACCTTTGGAGAGTGGGAGGAAACTGAAGCATCCCGAAGGAAAGCTACGCAGACAGGGGGAGAACATGCAAACTCCACAAGACAGTGACCCAATCTGGGAATTGAACCCAGGTGTCTGGTGCTGTGAGTCAGCAGTGCTAATCATTGTGCCACTGTGTTACCCTTTGTGGGTAAGAGACTGGTAAACTGAGAAAAGTTTGAAAATCATCACATTAATTCTGAGCAGCCAATTTTGAGGTCATTCCTGTTACAGATAAAATACTGTGCCAACCAAGGGTCAAGATGTGGCCATCACCTGTCAGGACAAGTCAATGACCAACACACAACCTACTTCATCTCTTTATAAAAGCAAAATATTGCAGATGCTGGAATCTGAAACAAGAACAAAAAACACTGGAGAAACTCAGCAGGTCTGACAGCACCTGTGGAGAAGTATTAAAGCCAATGTTTTGACTCTGGAGGAAGGGTCATCCAGACTCTCAACTTTGGCTCTATCTTCTCTCCAGAGATGCTGTCAGACCTGCTGAGTTTCTCCACCATTTTCTGTTTCTGTTTTATCTCCTTGAATCAAGCAAATGTTGCTTTGGTTAAGGGAGGAATTAAACTCTGAGTGCTTGAGGAAGATTGCAGTGTGCAAAATTTTGAAGACACCAGGGAATTCTAGGTTTCTAGGACTGCCTGATATATTTAAGCTTTCAGTTCACGTGTTGTGATACTGAAATAAATAGCAGTAGCAAGATGACTCAGGTGTCAGGAGGGAATTTAAACCTTAATGTTAAGATAATTTCAACAAAGTAAATACTTGAGAGAATGTAAACGATTTTAAAAATGCTATTAATGCCCTCATTTTTCTCTCTATCCCTTATCTGATCTACTGTCTAGGTGATCACAAACAATTCTGCCTGGACTGGCTTTGAAACTCCTGTTTATTATTATTGCAGAGTTGGGGGTAGGAAAATGTGACTGAACACAAACAATGACATAAAGTGACAGTTGCAGAAAGACAGAAATTATTGGTGGTGCAAGGAGCAGGAGTTTCGAAACAGGATTCAAGTCTCCGCAGTGAAATATAACTGCTCTTTTTGCCATTTTTACATAGAATCTCATCCAAATGTCACTGAAAATCCTCGCTGCCTTGATCAGAATACATAATAACAATGCATCAGTGTTTTGAGGAGCAGATATTATGAGTAGGATCTTTTCCGTTAATGTTAAATCTGGGTCAAAATTCTCCCATCTCGCCTGCTGCAGGAAGCATAATGGCAAGGCAGAAAATTTGGTGGACCATTCAAGGGTCCATTGAGCTCGGGCAGAAATTTACAGTCTTGGGGGGTGCACGGCTGGAGAATCCCACTCCTGACCCTCTTCGCTCTCATATTTCTAGATTTGATGTGAGGTTATGTGGTGGTATTTGGAGACATTCCCTGCATCGGAATACACGCACAAATACCATACATGGTGCGAGGCATAAACATAAAGGGGATGTGTTAAATGCTGTTACATAGGGGTCAGGGCCTTATCACACTGGCCAAACCATCTGCTCAGATATCATGGCGCCATCTTTAAAGGATGCCCCCATCAGGACCTGAGTTAAACACCACACCACCACCATCCCCCCCACCCCCCCACCCCCCAGCCCACCACAGAAGTCTCAGGAGCTCCTCTCTTTCAGAAAACTCATTTGTTAAATTCAAGAAAGATCAGTCAATGTGAAGTGACATTATAAATCTGGTAGTTGAAAGCACAGAAAATTGAAGGTGAGGCAAAAAGACAGTTTGTCATTTTACTTTAGAAAATTTAAGCAGTGCACAAACTGCACATTCATGCTCATTCACTAAAAGTACAGGTGAATTATCTGTTGACTTCAACTCGCCGATTTTCAGAGATATCAAATTGCCTGACAAAGTTAAACAAGAACAAGTGGACTTTGAAACAAGACTAGGACTACAAGATATTGCTGAAGTGAGAGAAGAAATATACTGTGAAAATATTGCCTTATAGCCAAGATTTGTTCCATTGGATATGATAGGATATTTCATAATAAATGAAAGAAGGAAAGATGTAGGTAATATGGAAAATTTGAGAAATGACTTTGAGGTTAGAAGTCTGCATAAGTCTGATTTTCTGAGGGTAAAGATAAATGGGATGATGGAAATTAGAAATTGGTTGTTTCTTTTCAGAAACATCTAAGACAACCTATTGTTAAGTTTATGAATTATTCCCTGACCTTAATAAAAGGAATCAAGCATTTATTGATGGAGAACTAGAGAAATCTTGCTGGTCATAAAACTTCCAAAACTCATATTTAAGCTATGTGTGTATTTGTTCAAAGATGTAAATTATCTGGAAGAATTGATACTGCTTTGAAAAGGAGTGCCTTATTGGAGGAAAGTGCTGAGACATGTTGTTGCCAGTTCAATTGCTGTCTTTTTTGGGACTACTGCTAAGAGGACATGATGAGATATCATTCTCAACTCAAAGAGGTAATTTTTTACTGTGCCTTGAATATCCCAGTGAATTCGATGAGCTTCACAAAGACCATTTGAAAAGTTATTAATATTGTGTCTTAGAAAGATCAATTTTTTAATGCACAAAGCCTACAATGACTTCATCATGATAATAGCAGACTGACTTAGAAACCAACTGAATAATGAAGTAAAAGATGCTAAGGACTATTCTATAATAGTTGATTCCACACTATCTGTGAGTCACTTGGACCAATTAACATTAATTTTAAAACATGTGACCAGCAATGATGAAGTTAGGAAGCGATTGCTCTGTTTTGTCCAGCTACCATCCCACAATTCTGAGTGTCCGGAGACCACGGTTTTTGAAATCATTGCAAATTTAGGTTTGGGTATCAAAAGGTTTCATGGGAAGAGTTTCAATAATGCCACAAATATGCCAGGAAAATATTTAAGTTCACAAGCAAGACTGAACAATGCAAGTCCCTATGCATTATTCATGTCATGTTCCAGTCATTCCTTGAATTTAATCTGCAATGCTGCTGTTAAACCATATGAGAGGGCCTACATTTTCCTGACTTTGTTCAAAGCTTGTATGTCTTTTCTTCAGTTTACACACTTCCATGCATATGCTGCAATCAAACTTGGAACAGGCACAGGGAAAATGTTTGACGGTCAAAAGAACTTAATGATATCAGGTGATCGATCCACTTGTGCAGAAGCTTATTTGGTTTTGAAACTGAACTTTGTTGATATAAAAGAAACCTTATTAGACATCAAACTCAGAAAGAAAAAGCACATGTGGCAACTGACACAAAATCCTCAGCAGTGAAAATTGTAAAACATGATATTACTCTTTTTACTGTTTTGTGGAACCGTTCAAATCTCTGAAAAATGTTGATACAACTTTATCAAATGCTGCACAATTGTTAGCCTCAGTTAAACATTTTGTTATAAAAGTTCACAATGACTATAACACATTGGAAGCAGAGGCACTGATATTAACAAAAAATGCAGGTCCTTCTGATGTGTACAAAATGCAGAAAGTTATTTTTCAACAAAACTAGAATTAAATCACTTTAAAAAGGAAAGTGAAGATCATTGTTGAAACTATCAATGTTATTCATGACAATAATGATGCAGTTACAGAGTAGAAATGAATCTCTGAAGAAAACTGTTGTTCTATTTTGTGTGATTTTCAACAGGAGTTTGGATGAGAATGCTAAAACCCATTGCATGAAGAAATTAAGTGAATTCTACAGGGAGAACATATTTGCAATAAGATTTCTATTTGAAATGAAACTATTCATTTCATTGATCATGATGAGCTCTGTGCTTCAAGTTCACCAGCTGATTTGTACAGACTTGTATGGATGGGTTGCAAGTATTCTGAAAATGTTTTTAATACCTGACACAATTGCTTCCAATGAACGTTCTTTTTCCATATTGAAAAGAGTGAAAAATGATTTGTGGAGTGCAATGAGTCAGGAACATTTGACAAGTTCAGCAATATTGATGATTTAAAGTATATATTCACAAATCATTATCTATGATGATATAGTTGATTTTGTGAAGAAAAAATATAGAAGAAAATCTATCTAAGTTGCCTGTCAACAAGGATGAAGCAAGAAAATCTTAAAAATACATCCTTCTTTCGCATTCGCTTGTTTAAATTTTGTTTTTCAAAAGGGACCACCATTTGTTGGTCTCATTTAATTGCTACTGATCACATGCAGACAGTTCTAACCACCCCATTGTTTTCTGGACTGACCTTTTTCCAGGAAATAGAATGGAGCTCTATCAGACAGTTGCCTATAAAGCCTTTGATATTGGACTTAGACTTACTGGATTCTACTTGATTGGAGTATTTGCTCCTGCACTGGACTTGTCTGGTTCATTCTCTGCAGTACTGGACTGTGCAGTAGCTATGTCATCAGCTGACTTTTCCATCACATGGTTCTTTGGCCAGTTCTAGGTTTGCTTACCTAAAAAGACACAGATCATAAGATTGACCATCCTTTATGTCATTCTGAGAAGAGGTGGCTTGGATTTCAATTTTGCAATTGCAGGCATGTTTTTATAAATTAAAAAATACTGAAGTTAAGCAATGATCAATTTGTCAGCTTTTGTGACTTGTACTTTTGCATTCTGTCGGGTGAGGATTGGGAGGGCCCTGATGTCTTTAGGGTGGAGGGTTTCTTCACTGGATGCGGGGCATTGTGTCATTGGGGGTTGGGACATGACATCATGTATGCAGGGTCTAACAAAGTGTCAGTTCGCCACAAACCTCAATGCAAAAGACATTGGGGAGAAACACATCAAGGAAAATCAATGGTTCAAAGATGTTTTTTCATCTTGTTCAGAGGGTATTGATAGCTCTTAACTGTGATTGACAGAAACTAAAAGCCTTCCCTGTAGCTCAGTGCCGCCCTCAAACAAAGCACAAAGGATATATTCCCAACATGAGATAAACACCCTGGAACTTGGTGTTGCAGGGGCAGTTCCAGATCAGCTCAACCTGCAGAGAGGTTCTCTGGCACCTTTGGCAGGTGTCACAACAGCAGGTTAAAGTCCAACAGGTGTATTTGGTAGCAAACGCCACTAGCTTTTGGAGTGCTGCTCCTTTGTCAGGTGAGTGGGAGTTCTGTCAGATGAGTGGGAGTTCAGAACTCCACTCACCTGACGAAGAAGCAACATTCTGAAAGCTAGTGGGGTTTTGCTACCAAATAAACCTGTTGGACTTTAACCTGGTGTTGTGAGGCTTCTTACTGTGTTTACCCCAGTTCAACACCAACATCTCCTCACCATGACCTGTGGTAAGATCAACAGCAGCTCTCTCAGACTGGTCTTGATGATCTGTACCCTCAGCTGGATTTGCCACTACTGAACTAAGGGTTCTGGAGTGATTGCAGATGTAGCAGAGAAAGTCAAAGATTCTTGAGGGCCAGAACAACAGTACCATCCCCCTTGGGAGTCCCAATCTATTTGTCTAAGGGTTCATGGAACTAAACAGGCTACAGGTAAATATGATGGGACACCAAGGGTGAGTGAGTGCTCCAGATTAGAGAGGGAGAATAATCAGCCCATCATTCACATCCGTGATTGTTGACTAATGACTGAAAGCTATGAGAACCTGCATGTCACGTGAGAATTGTGCCACGGTTACCTCACAGCCAAATAGCCTTTTCACTGTCTTGACCCACACCAAATACAGGAGCCCTCTGAGATTTAGCACCTTTAGCCATGAAAAAAGTTGAGAAGGAATTAATTTGTGAGAGGTATCATGTTGTGAAGTCATGCTGTCGTCAAAGATGTTCTGCTACGTGATTGACCACATTTCAAATTAAGCCCTCAATCTCCGTGAATTGCCGAACAGCATGCAGTCAGGCAGGCTCTGAAACCTGCCCCTACTGCTGTCCTTGTACAGTTTTATTTTTAATCATCCTTCAAAGAACCCAAAATAATTAGCCAGCTGCTAAGTTGGGCAGGAAAACAGACACTAAAACCTTCAAAGCCTCAGCTGGTAAATCAGCTGCAAGGGGTGGAGCTGATTCACACAGACCAGGAAAGTTCTAGCACTGGTGATTAATTAATCTCAGCTAGGGGCACGATCAGCATGGCTCCAATTAGCCTCAGTGTCCTTGGACCAGACTGGGACCTTCTACCACACTGTGGATCATGATTGCAAATAGAAACTGAATCAGAGAGGTTATGCTAAACAAGCTGATCAGCATTGTCAGGCCTGCCACACCCACTGTTGGGGTTCAGCTGTTTGAATGGACAAGACAGTGATCCAGGTTACATTACTATGTGAGAAATCAAAATATAAAGAGTAAAAGTACATTCCAGTCACAGCTCTACCCAGGTTTCTTTCCTATACAGGGTTAGGTGTTGTACACATGAAGGAGAATCATAGAAATTACAGTGGGGATGAAGGCCATTTGACCCACTGTGGTACTGTTAGCCCTAGCATTGACAATTGTCCAGGTTTGGTCTGGAGTATCCAGGAACTGATCTTCATTATCTAGGATCATGCTGCGTGCAAGCTTGAAGAAAGATCATTGAGTTATTAAAAAAAAAATTGTTTCTCTATCTCATTTTCTTTAAACATTTTCTTTTACCAGCTGTAAAAATATTGAAGTATCATCCAATTGGGTATTGCTTTCCAATTGGTGTGTAGGAAGGCAGTGCGTCACAAGGACTGGATGTCAGCTCATGGGTGGCTAGTAAGTGTTGTTGGGGGAGGTGGGGGAGGCAATGTCATATGATGAAACCTCCAGGAATATATTTAATCACAGTTGGCAATCCTAGCTAGCTCTTCAGCTGGAACTGTTTGCTCTGATTAGCTTGTTTTCTTCTTTATACCTTTGCTTTTCCAATAATTACATAATTTCTTTTTAAATCATGTTACAGACCCTGCTTCCGTGGCCACGTTTCATAAATCATTTTATATTTCCTATGAATAGCTATCTTAAAGCAAACAATTGTGGCTCTTAGATTTAATATAACTTAGGGCTATTTTGGTAGTAAACTGTGTGCAACAAATCTTTGCACATTAGAAGCAATATAAATAAACTTAAAATTAAAGGTTAGAACGTGTTCCAATACTTGTTTGTATACCAATCTTAAACATTTATAGGGAGATTTAATGGCTGAGATATTTGAAGAGGGAGAGGAGATGGTGATGGCTCATCAAATCAAACAGGTTGCCTTCCCTCTCCCTCCCTAGCACTCTCCTACTTTTCATATTACAGTGGACGGGGAAGGTATCAGGCAGACCTTAAAACAGACAGGATGTTATATGGACAATGAGAAATAAATCCCTAGCCTGGGTGAGGTAAGAACAGATGGGAGGGGTACATCTATGCCCTCCCAATTACTGACCCCCTCCCACTCAGAAATCAGTTGCCCCAGAATAATAACATGTACTTTCATTCTACCTGAGCTGTTGTTTTATTTATGCTCAAGTTGCTGTCAGACAGGAAGGGGTGGGGTTCCTATTTGGGAGTCTCCTGTGCTCATCGGAGACACCCACTGTAAAGAGTTCATTCACCAGTTTAGGGAAAACACAACGGTCTTATTTACAAGTTTACCATACATGGACTTGCAGCTTTATGGTTGCAATTAGCTCCTGAGATGATTGAGTACAGAAGCCTACATCTACAAGGGTCATTTCCTCCCCCACTGCTCCCCAATTGGTTCTCTTGGTCATGTGACCTTTAATTTTCTGATTGATACTTAAAGGGATAACTGCCAAGTACCCCTCCTTTAACCTCCACATCCCTCCCCTTCACTCCATCGCTTTCTCAAGTTTTCCATCTAGGCCCAGGCAAAGCCTCAGACTTTGCCAGAAACTTGAGCTCCATGACACTTCTTCCTTTGTCTGCCTGCACTGCCATCAATGGCCACCACTTGATTCTGACGCTGCTGGGAATACAAAGCTGACAGATTGGCTGGCAGTGCTCTCAGCTGAGATATGCCCCCAGAACGGGGCAGAAGTCCCAGCCCGAATCAATTCCTACTGAGGTCACTTAACCCATTGAGTCTGCACCAGCTCCCTGAGAGGGTATCTGACTGAGGCCCTCTCCCTGTACTCCCACACATTTCCCAAGGCTAATACATCTAACCTTTATTGGCAGCTTATTGTTTTAAGAGTGTGAACGCTATTATTTTGACTGAATGCTCACTGGTAGCTTCACTCCCATCAACATTCCACAAATGCAAAGAGTAAGCTGCAAATCAGGGGAAAGTGACACTTCCACTGCATGAGTACGACAAGTGTTACTTTGCTTTTGAACTGCTTTGCTTTTTCATCTTGTACTACATTCTCAGTGATTGAGGGTGGGCAATTCTCTTTTCACCATAACAACAATAATAATTTGTATTCATGGAGGCGTAGCCTGATAAAAATGGATGTCAAGCTAAAGAAGAAGACGTATATATTCACTCAGTTTTGCAGCACAGAAACAAGCAATTTGACTCAACAGCTTTGCATCATACCATATGATGTTCCTGCTACATATCTGCCATATCCCACTCTATGTCATTTTTGTACGGGCTTTCGATTGTTTGGTAAAGTATTGCATCATAGATTCCGCAGCAAATTTGAAGTCCCTGGAATCAGTCACAGAATCAAAGGATACAGAGTTAAATTGATTGGCAAAAGAACCACAGACAACAATTTTGTTTTGGATAAGTGAGTGTTTAGGATCTGGAATGCAGTACCTGAAAGGATGATAGATGGAGGCAGACTTAATTGTAGTTTTCCAACAGAAATTGGAAAAGCCACTGAAAGGAAAACCCCACAGAATCATGGAGAAAGGGAAGTGGGACTGACTAAATTATTGTTGCAATGAGTTGATGGGTCAAACAGACTGCTTCTGCGCTGCAAGCATTTTATTCTTCTATTTTGTTTCTCCCTCATGGACCTACTGAGCTTTCCTTCTCTATTTACCGAAACTACTCCGTGTGGCTGCAATTCTAAACCCTAACCAATCTCCATGTTCTTCATTCGATTTTAGATCATAATTCACTAATAGGAAGGCATGTTAACCAACAGCTGGACTTTACAGAGAATATTAAAATGCTGTGGAGCACAGAGAAAGGAAATGCTGCTTTGAAAGAGAATTTCTGGGAGTGGATGGCTGACGATGGTCAGAAGGAAGGTGTGCATGTGTGATGTGAGTGGGGTGTGTGTGTGTGATAACGTTATAGGTTTGGAGATAGGTACAGATATAGGGAGCAAAGTATCTGTGAAAACATTCAAACATGTTGATGTGAAACATCTTTGTGTAAACAAAGATCCCTTGTGTCAAGGGAGTGGTTTAGGTTAGAGGGTCATTGCTTTTTCCTAATTGGTCGGCACAACATCGAAGGCCGAAGAGCCTGTTCTGCGCTGTAATGTCCTATGTTCTATGTTCTAAACTTAGAAGACATCAAACAAGAACAGCAGGGAAGGATTAGTTTAAAGAATAGGAAGCTTGAATAGATTGGATTGTCATTCCAATGAGGAAGACACAGCCTTTCATAAAGACTTGTTTTGTGATTATCTAGACCCAGATCCCTTTGCATCTCGACTCAGAGGGGCATGTGGCTTTCTTATTCTCCCTATCAAAATACAATACCTCATAATGATCTGTATTAAATTCATAATGCACTAATTCTGAAAATTTAACATCTTCTTGCATTTTATTTTTTGCAATCCTCCTCAATGTTAACCTCCCTCCCAATTTGTATCATCCACACATGTTGATGTTGCGCTTTCAAGTACCAAGTCCTAACCATTTATGTAAACAGTGAATAACAGCATTGATTCCAGTAAAACAGCATATCCCATCACTTGCCAGTCTGAGTAGCAGTGGTGATGTGCCAAGGTCAGCTCTTCACATCATTATATACCTATTTATATACCTATGAGGCTCCCTGATTGGGCAGGCAATTATGACCTCAATCATATTCCAACAGCCCTAACCTCACGTGTACTCATAGAAGCAGAGAATTCATACAATGCAGACGGAGGCTATTTGGCCCATCAAGTCTGCACTGACCACAATCCCACCTAGGTCCTATCCCCATAACCCCATGCATTTACCCTATCTAGCCTCCTGACACTGAGGGGCAATTTTGTACTGCCAAGCCAATCAACCCCCACATCTTTGAACTCATTGAAGACTCATTGAAGTCACTATACCTGCTACTTTAACAGTCTGAAACTACTGAAGAAGATTCTGGAGAGAATCTATCTCCATTTGAAGAGGCAAAGCTTGACCAGGATAGTCAGCATGGTTTTGTCAGAGGGAGATCATGCCTAATAAATTTGATTGAATTTTTTGAGTCTGTAATAAAACGTATGGATGAGGGTAGTGGAGTTGTAGTTTACATGGATTTCAGCAAAGCCTTCGACTAGGAGAAACTAGGAGAATATGAGAAATTTAGTAAGAAGGATAAAGCACATGGGATACAAGGTGATCTAATAAGGTGGATTCATAATTGGTGGTAGGAGACAGAGGGTGGTGACAGATGACTGCTTTAGTGACTGGAGGCCAGTGTCCAGTGGTATACCACAGGATTGGTGCTGGGCTCCCTATTGTTCGTCATTTATAAAAATGACATATTGACTAGGTGGAGGGTAGGATCAGTAAATTTGCCAATTACACAAAGATTGGTTGGGTGGTTAATGATGAGTTTGAGTGTCTTGGGTTACAAGAAGGTATAGATGAGATGGTCAAATGGGTGGATAAGTGACAGATGGAATTTAACCTTGAAAAGTTTGAGGTGATGCATTTTGGAAGGAATAATTTAACAAGGAAGTATACTATGAAAGGTCTGACACTGGGACCATAGAAACCCTAGTGCAGAAAGAGACCATTCAGCCAACAAATCTGCACTGACAACAATCCCACCAATCACCATCCCTGTATTCCTACATATTTTGTCCACTAATCCGTCTAATCTACATATCCCAGGATGTTCCAGAGAACAAAGGAATCTTGGCACATTTGTTCATAGATCTCTGAAGATGAAAAGACAGGTTATTAGGGTGATGAAAAAGGCATGTGGCATACTCACCTTTATCGATTGGGGTATAGATTGCAAAAACAGAGAAATCACGATGGAGTTGAGTAGAATTTTGGTGAGACCACAGCTGGAGTACACATTATAGGAAGGATGTTAATGCACTGGAGGGGATGCAAAGAAGATTCACCAGGATGCTGCCTGGGAAGGAACAGTTAAGTCATGAATAGAGGCTGGAGAGGCTTGGGTTGTTTTTTCTAGAGCAGAGAAGATTGAGGGGTGACCTGATTGAGGTGTTCAAGATTATGAGGGGCATGGACAGGGTGGATAGGGAGCAGCTGTTCCCCTTTGTTGAAGGGTCAGTTATGAGAAGACACAACTTAGAAATGAGGGGTGGGAGGTTTAGGGGAGATTTGAGGAAATTTATTTTTAATCAATGGGGTTGTGACGATCTGGGAAGGTGATGGAGGCAGGATGCCTCACGTCCTTTAAAAAGTACCTAGATGAGTATTTGGCGCACCATAACATTCAAAGCTATTGACCAAGTGCAAGCAAATGGGATTAGGTGGGTAGGTCAGGGCCTTTCATGCATCGGTGCAGACTTGATGGACTGAAGGATCTCTTCTGCACTACAGGATTCTACAATTCTGATTCTGCCTTTAAACGACTGCCTTTTTTCTGCTTTCTAGCTAGCTTGCTCTGCATTCTGCTACTCACCCCCGGCTCTCCATCCTCTGAAGTTAGCCATGAGTCTACAATTCAGGAGTCAACAAAGGAGTCTACAAAGCCTTCCAAACGTCCATGCATAATCACATGCACTGCATTAGCTTTGTCTGTTCCTTCTCTTATCACATCAAAGGAATCACTGAAATTTGTCAGGCAGCCTTCCCTTTTGAAATCCACATGAACTATTCTTTGCAATGATTGCATGTTTCCATTACCTGTGTAAGTAAAAATTCAAGGTATTTCCTACTGCTAACATTAAGCTAATTGATCTATCAGCCCATTTGAATACAGATGACGAGAAGATGCTTTTAACAGCAGTTGTACAGTTCCCCTGTTTGGGTGGGAAGGAGCGGCGGGGGGGGGGGGGGGGGGGGGTTTGTCCAAAGATAAGTGCTTAATTCCTCTCTGTTGGTAAGGCACATCCTTCCATTGTTAATCATAGTGACATAAAATATGGGTCAAGTTGCTTTTGTTAAGATTTTAAGCATCTTTTACAGAAACAGCTTAGCAAAAAGGATCCCTACCTACATAAAATTCCAGGACAATCTGTCAATTTCATTTGTGTCGGATCATGTTGGAGCTGATTCATAATTACCATTTGAAAGGCCACTTAAGAGAAATGAAGAAGAACAATATGCAATTTGCATGCTTGTTCCAGCCTGTGTGCAATTGCTGGGCAGTGAGTTATTTTTCCAGTTGCTGATTTGACAGGAGAACAAGTCAATAATGTGTTTTCCAATAAGAGAACTTAATGTGATTCAGGGTTAATTGTTAAAACTCCCACAACAAACCTGTAATGGCAAGGAATGAAAACAGTTTCTCATTAGGAGTTGCTGTGTGAATAGATACAGTAGTCTTGTCATTCTGTAAGCCAGATGCCTCTGTGACTTTGGCACTCATTGAATCCTGACTTCTTGGGGATCCCTGATTTTAACCACTCCACCATTGGTTGTTATGTCTTCAGGTATTTAGGACAGAAGCTCTGGAATACCCTCCCTACACTTCCCTGCTTCACTACTTCATTTTCCTCCTTTTTCACATTCAGTTGGTAGTACATAACTTTGAGTATTTCTGAAAAAAATAGTTGTTGTTGAAGTTTTTAGAGTATGATCCTATGCCCTTTTCCTGCCTGACACTGCTCACTCAAGTGGCCACAAACCTGATTTTTCGCCTCCCACCCGAGCTTCCCTGGACACCCTGACACTGCTCACTAGAAACCTTACCGCTGCCCAATGGGCACCATAACTATTCCAGGGGCAGTGCCAAACAGGTGGAGTCAGAGTGGGAATGGAGTCAGAGTGTGGTAGAGCTATTATAAGGATGGGAAACAAGAGGGGAACTTTGCAGAGTTTGGAGGGAGGAAGAAAACTCAGCTGGGCGGGAACAATTGGTGACAGGGTAGGTGGTGATCAGAGTGGGATGGAGGGAACTCAGCAGATGGTATAATGAGGGAGGGAGGGAACTCTACAGGGGGGCAATTGACCAGGATGGGAGGGGAGTCCCAATGCCCTTGAGAAACCCTGATGTTTATGGGAGGGCAGCAATGTCTGTGGGGGAGGTTCATCCTGCCATTTGTTTTGGACTAAGTTCCATAAGATTGCATGTTCAAACACCCAAAAAACTATCTTGGTTTCTTTGGCAATGAGAATTTTTTCATTCAATTCTGTCTTCCACCCCATTAGTGCATTTTCCAAGAATACAAATCCAAGACAGACAACATATTCATACTGCATGAGAAGTGAATGTTGATTGGTTAGCAAGTGGATTATGATTGTGAGAGACATAGCAATGGCAAATGTACCAGTTGAAAGTGAGTTAACTGCAAAGAATTGTTAAAATTAAACCAGACAACTTGACTCTGATTGGCCAAAGTACTGTCCTGAGGAATTATCCAGTAAATGGCTGCCACTTACTTTGTTTTGCTGAAACAAGTGCAATGTGTATTCCTTTTTCCAGCCTGTCTGCAAAGCTTCCAGTGCACACAGGTGCCACCCTGAGACCCTGACTGACAATCTTAAATTGGTTGTCAGAGTAATTTTGAACACACACACTTAACGAAGGTAGTCGGATTTAAGACTCATTAAAACTATTTTTCTTGGACCATGCTTATCTGTCCTATAATCTTTTTATATAGCTTGTGTTGCATTTAGTTTTACAATGCCCCTGTGAAGCACCTTGGCCTGTTTTATTATGTCAAAGCTGCTTTGTAAATACAAGTTGTTGTTGAGTCAAACTCAGGCCATGACCTTGAAAGGATAACATCTTAACCCACTGAGTCATATTAGACCGAGTTGAAATTTTGCTAGTCCAAGCACAATTTAAAATTAAAGTGTAAATTACAATAGAGAATGAATGTGAAGAAACGTAAAATAAAGAATTCTTACTTTTTTGGACTGTGCTATAACAAAGTCCTACATTAACTGAATAATCAATTGGTGCCTCCAGCTGTTCCTGTTGAGTATCTTCCTTCAATAGTTGCAGTTCATTAAAATCAATTTTTATAGATCTAAAGAAGGTTTCAAGATGAAACAGCATGCTTGGAATTGAAAAGGCCTGAGGGGTCCCAACACTAAAGATCACTTGTACAAAATGGTACTTCGACCTAATGACACGGTGTGTTCAGCTTCTGAGAAATTAGCTAGCTGAAAATTATGTCTTCCATGTTTTGTTCAGTTTACTCAATATCCATAATTATGTGTCAGTATCATACAATGGGATTATGTTATTGTTGCATTTTTAACTGTTGAGCGATCAAAATGGTCTCAATTCGAAAGATTAGCTTAATTGCCGGAAAAGCAAGGGAGAAGCATGCTTAAAAAATAATTGCTTTTTGGGATTGGTTGGAAAACATGCAGACTCTTTACCAATCTTGCATTGTTTTATCTACAATGAAGTCCTTTTAAAAGGAGAAGATATTCTTGGGAATATACCATTCATTGATACATACAGCACTGCCAGTCAGGTACCTATGCATTTGCAGTGGGGATTTGAACCTTTGTTTCGGAATGTCAATCCAAAAAAAAATGCTACCTTTGAGAAAGTGACATGCTAAGTAGATTGCAGAAAATTTTCTGACACCCTGTCTGCACACTGCCAAATAGCATTTAACAAAATTACATATAAAACTCAGGGATGTGGAAATTCCAGACATATTTTTGGACTCAATCAGAAATTAGCCAAAGGGTGAAAAAATAATAGGTTTTTGTTGGATGACTTCTTGGGATGAGAAGTACTGAGCTGGACACTTGAAGTGTTGGCTTTGGGACGAAACTTGTTTTTAATCTATGTTCATTCAAAAGCTCAAGACTACATGGTTAAATTTGCAGACAATACATACGTAGGAAGAGGAATAGAATCAGAACAGCAGCACCAATTTAGTGGCAAAATAGTTTGACAAAATTGGGGTCAAATTTCTTGGATGCTCTGTTGCTTTCCTACTATATATCTGGCAGAATGTGGGGAAAATAGTGAAGATTCCATGTATGTCAAAGAGTTTTAGCTATAGCAGCAGGGACGTAGTGATGTTATCACTGTACTAGTAATTCAGAAACCCAACATAATGTTCTGGAATTGGCTTCGATGGTGGAATTGAAATTCAATAAATGTCTGGAATTAAAAAATTACTGACAATTATGAAATAGTTCTCGACAGTTGAGGTTCACTAATCTCCTTTAGAAGAGGAAATCTACCATCCATACTTGGTCTGCAACGTGGTTGATTCTCAGAAGCATTCTGCACTCTGAAAACAGCCCAGAAAACCATTCAGATTAAAAGCACATTACTGTGGATGCTGGAATTTGCAACAAAGGGACAAAAGATCATCCAGACTCGAAACGTTGGCTCTTTTCTCACACCACAGATGCTGTCAAAGCCTACTGAGATTTTCCAGCATTTTTTGTTTTTGTTGCAGCAAAGGACTTTGTCAGTCCAAAGGCAATTAGAGATGAACAATAAGTGAGAGCTTAAATGCAGTGAATGAATAAAAGCATTAGATAATTATTTAAAAGGCTAGGTTTCTCAATCCAACACTCTAAGGATCCAGCATCCCTGGATTGTGGAACTGTTGCCCTGGTTCCTTGATATGTATAATATCTGGGCACAGATTTTGATGATTGTGAAATATTTACCCTCTGACATGTGACAGCCTCTGGCATCTATTAGCTTACTTCCTGCTGCTGTATGTGATGTGCATCATTTCAGTGTCCTTTCACTCTGCAATTTTGTGAAACGGTAAAAACTAAACGGTGAACTGTGTCGTAATTACTTGCAATATTTGGCATTCAATCCAGTTTGCAAGTACTTATCAATTGATTTCTGCTACAAAATCAGACTTTGTCAAAAATCACCTCAACATTGTTATTTAAATGCTAACCAATTTAAAGAAGTTTTGACAAGTTTGTTCTTTAATTTGATTTTATTTTTCACTTTTTCCACTCCTACGGGTTTAAGCAAATTGGAATCTGTATTTCTTTTGTCGAAGTTACATGCCTTGCGAGGAATGCTGTTTATTTCAGCGTCCAGGGAGCCCGGTTTAACAAAACATTTACTGACAGCCCAGAGGAAAATGTTGGCAGCATCACCCTTGGTAATATAAGTCACTTGTAGCCAAATGAAAATCGCTTCTTGTTCAGCTTGTTCTCTTGCCTTAGAAATGAATGAAATGTTTGTAGTCAGAACTGACTGAAGCAATCCAAGCTTTGATCCAAGTTGATTTCCAATTCATTTGTACACGTCATCCTCAATTTATACAGGCAGATGCCAATTTCTCATTTGCTTTCTTCACGATTGAGTGGTGTCTGTCTCAGATCCAAATTCATCCCAGAGTCAGTCCCGAATGAGATGGCTTCTTCTGACTGTTTTTTTCCTACCTTCTGTATTTGAATTTGCTTCAAAAATAATTAATTTTCTTCAATTTGCACTCTGTGCTTTGATCCGCACTGGTTGTTGAATGAAGAAGACTTTATTTAATCAGAGCTTTAAAGGGAGCTCAGTGAGTTTAGTCAGGTCCAAACGAATTAAGCTGGAACGAGAACTGACTGTTATTTGAACAGAAAATCTGCCTTTCACAATCTACTGACACTCAGGGTCCATAATCTCCAAATGCATGAAAGCCAAAAGAACAAACATGAAAAAAGCAGAATTGCTCAAAGTCCTTTCCCTTTTGATCTACTACTGAACTGCTATATATATTTTGCACTTTAAAGTCTGTGCTGAAAATGACCCAAGGGAACATCTGGTACAGTAGAATTAGCTCGATGCTGTGGAACCATCTGGAATGCTCCGCTGTGAATTTGTCAGTCCGGGAGTACAGGACTAAGAACTCACGATGCAGGATTGTGACACACTAACTAAGCATATGGTAACTTTGCAGACTGAAGTGCACGGAAATCAAACACAACAATCCGTCTTGTTTACTGAACCTAATCTTCTTAACTTTATTAAGAACTGGAATTAAAATTGATATGGATGATCAAAGGAAAATTTACATAGGATTATTTGCAAACATTTTTGTTTTTGTTAGAAGCTACAATCCCAATATTTGCCTGTCTACAACTCCCAGATCAGATGGGCCCCAAGTTGGGTATTATTAGAGGGAATAATGATTTCACCAAATGCATCCTGCCTGACCCCTGGTATCAAACGCTTCAGCTGCAAAGGGGAGACTTCAGAAATCTGTGAGGGAAGACTGAAAGAATAAGGTTTCGATAAGTTGATCGCAAAGAAATTGTTCACCACGTTCCTAAGAATTAAAATGATGGCGGGTCACGTGACTTGAAGCTTAGCAAAGTGAATAAGCAGATCAGAGAGAGTATGCAGCGAATAATTGAAATGAAAAATCTCGAGATATGATTGAAAGTGATACACTCAAAAGTAATTTTAGAAAAAAAGTTGGTTGGATACTTGGGCAAAAACTCCACTGACAGAAGTCTAGATTTCAATCTGTGTATTTCTGAACTCTGGGCCTGACTCGGTGCATTAATATAATATTTTCCAATTAGCGCAATTCCTAGATAATTTTCAAAAACCAACTGAGCAGCTCTGTGGTGACATCATTGATTCATGGTGAATCAAGGGCATCAAATGTCCCATCTGCAACTCACAAGAGATGCTTGAAGTTCAAATATATTCACTCGACCTAAAATCAACTCCAAAAAACAATGTTTAGATGTTGCTAAGATTGTCTTTTCAAACTTCTTTCAGTTATGGCAACTGCAAATTCTTATGAAACTTCAATCCTCACCTTAATCTGAAGTCAGGGGTTGGGGACTTGATGCTTTTGTGTATCTGCTGATCAGGAAATGGGCACACGTGTGCAATTCATTCACTTGACCTATTCTGTTGGAGAACCAGGGAGAAAATCAGGTTAGATGACCTGAACCGGAGTGCCAATACCAAGAAGGTGCCTAAGGAGCAGGGCATAGGAGGGAGATTGGGAACTGTTGCAGAAGAAGTCCCAGATGAGGGACAAAGACAGATCACAAATAGGTTCCATTAGTAAAGCTAAGGCACAGATAAATAGGCTCCAGAATTAAAAAAGAGAGCTACAGTGAGCGACAAGCTAGGGTGGAGAAATTCCCCAAAGATCCAAGAAGGCAGCCATAGATTAGTGATTCTGTGCTGCAGACCTTTAGGACAAAGGTATCTTTTGAAGTCAGTGGTATTCTGCTTGGCATGGTCCAACTTGGAAGGTGACACTTGAGCTGACTTGTCCAGTATTACAATTAGATTGGATCATAGCAAAAGACTGAGCAAGTTGATGAGTTCAATAGATTCATGATCTTTGGAAACAGTGAGTTCAAGTAGGAGACCACACAATGAATCTTTAATTCAATATAATAAGGCCCGTATCCTTGTGCTTGTCAATTTAGTTTTTTCTCAATCAGGACAGCAATTAAGAGATGAGAATTAACCTGGGAGGGAATCGAATATCTAACGGCTCTCACTGTTGAAGATGAGAATAATAATAAGATTCACTCTGAAGCTTCTCACTTAACAAAACCTGCTGATGTTTATTGAATGGACTCACACATCAAGAATAGAGGTTGATGGAGAGCTGCTGTCATCAATAATTCTGCTTTGCAGACATAATCTGCACTTTCACCTGAGGAAGTAGCACGAAAGATTATTCTGAGGAGTTTTGGATTCAGATTTATTCTTGATGATTTAAAATTACATTTTGTAACTAAAAGTATTAACAGTCTAGTGAACAGAATTGACCAAATAACTTGAAAAGGAAGCATTTGTTGCAAAAAAATGGAAGTGTTAAATAATTCATATCATTGAATTGGGTTTCCATTGTTATTATGGTGAGTAAAGTCTATTTTACTACACTTATTTTGTGAGCTCATTGTAGTTTAAATGGAATACATAAAAATGGGTTTCAGATGAGATGGTGTGAATTTTATGGTGGTCACCACACCCCCGTCATGTCAATGGATTTGAAGCGAAGTGGAGGTGGCCTTGATAAGATAAGAATGGGATGTCCACCCTTATGATCAGCCAGCCATTCTCATTGGTCAGTGAATCTGTCGTCCCAGCAATGTCTGAGGCAAAAAATGGTCACTGCTGAAACTGCAAGAGTTCTCCCAGAATGAAGAACATGAATATCAGACTTGAGGATTGTTATGGACAGGAAGTGGTTTAATTTAAACAGCTTTGACTTCTCCTCTCACCACCCATCCATTAATAGTAAGTTGTTTTGATTTTGATTTTTACTCTATAAGTGGTTGTTAAACTTTTTGGTTTTGGTGTGATCCAATTTCTATTAATAACCCTACAGCAAGCTCATAACAGGGTGAACTCAGAGGGTTAGTTTATTTGTGGCCACACAAGTGCAGATGGAAGGTAGCAATGTGACCTCCTTTTCCCTCATACAATAAAAGATGAAAGGTACAGATGGACAGAGAAATAAAGATTCATACGGCAAAGATCACAGGAGATAAGAACTGTTGTTTCTCGTTAGTCCAGAGTCTAAAATCAAAATCTAATGGTGTATTTCTTCACAAAGGTCAGCAGGTTGAAAACTGATGCTGGACAATTTTTTTTTAGTCGAGCTGACTTCCATGATGAGATTCACACAGTCTTGTTGACATTAATATAGAACAAATTAGTCTTGTTCACATTAATATAGAAGTTCAGAAGTTCCAGTAGAAACAGTTTGGATGGGGCCAGGAATTCAAATCCTATACTATGCTGCTGGTAGATGGAAACATGGTAGACTGAGCTTTGCAATTCCACCATCTGGGTGGGGGAGCCATGTCACAGATTCTCAGCACTCCACTTTGTCACTAACAAAAGGTGTATATCCCGTTGCCTGGATTCCTAAGGTTGTTAATGTTCCAACCATTAAGTTTTTGAAAAGAAGCAGACTGGGAGACTCTAGTTGGCCAGCCTGGGTCATAAAATGCAGGTGGCTTTGTATAGTTCCCTTCGAATTTGTCTTTGCAGCTAACATAAAATCATTAGGATCTCTTCAGAGATAACAAGGTGCAAATTTATAGCCAGATTAGCTCCCAATGCTCAAAGACTACAGATAGATGTGTCTTCTGCCATTTTAAAAGTTCATTGTCCAGTTTCAAAATTTTGAAAATTGGCCATGTGGAGAAATGTGGAGCTGTGTGGAGAAACTTCTCTTTACAACAATCTGAGATGACTATCATCCCGGTACCTAAGGAAACCAAGCAGCATGCCTTAATGACTATCATCCGGTAGCTTCTGACACCTGCCATTACAAAGGGCTTCAAAAGGCTAGTCATGGCATGAATCAATTCCAGCTTCCTGGCCTACCTGGATCCACTACTGTTTGCCTATTGCCCTTATGGGTCTACAGCAAACGCCAACTCCCTGGCCTTGGCCTCAACCCTGGGACACCTAGATAACAAACACACCTATGTCAGATTCCTATTTATTGACTACAACTCAGCCTTTAACACCATTATTTCCATGAAACTCATCTCCAAACTCTGTGGTCTGGGCCTTGGCACCTCCCTCTGCGACTGCATGCTAAACTTCCTAACCCACAGACCACAATCAGTAAGGATAAGCAACAATCATTCTCAACAGTGTTCCACAAGGCTGTGCTCTCAGCACTACGATGGTGTCATCATCAAACTTGAAAATTGAACTGGAGGGAAATTTGACCACACAGTCATAGGTGTATAAGGAGTATATCTTATTCAACTATAACTGTGTGGCCAAATTCCCCTTCAGTTTGATTTTCAAGTTTGCTGATGACACCACCATAGCGGGTCGGATTTCAGACAATGATGAGACAGAGTACAGGAATGAGATAGAGAATCTAGTGAACTGGTGTGGCAACAATAATCTCTCCCTCAATGTCAATAAAATGAAGGAGATTGTCATCGACTTCAGGAAGCGTAGAGGAAAACATGCCCCTGTATATGCCAATGAGGATAAAGTAGAAAGGGTCAAGAGCTTCAATTTTTATGTGTCCAGATCACCAACAACCTGTCCTGATCCCACCATGTCAATACTATAGTTAAAAAAGCCCACCAACGCCTCTACTTTCTCAGAAGACTGAGGCAATCTGGCATATTAGCTATGACTCTCACCAACTTTTACAGATGCACCATAGAAAGCATTCTTTCTGGTTATATCACAGCTTGGTGTAGCTCCTGCTCTGCCCAAGACTGCAAGAAACTACAAAAGGTTTGAATGCAGCCCAATCCATTACATATACCAGCCTCCCATCCATTGACATTGTCTACACTTCCCACTGCATCAGCAAAGCAGCCAGTATAATTAACGACCCCATGAACCCCAGGAATTCAGTTTTGGGAAAAAGATACAGAAGTCTGAAATCATGTACCAACTGACTCAAGAACAGCTTCTTTCTTGCTGCTGCCAGATGTTTGAATGGACTTACCTTGCATTAAGATGATTTTTCTCTACACCCTAGCTATGAGTGTAATACTACATTCTGCATTCTTTTGTTTTCTTCTCTATGAACAGTAAGCTGTGTCTGTATGGCGCTCAAGAAACTGTACTTTTCACTGTATGTTAATACATGTGACAATAATAAATCAAATCAAATAAATATTTAACAAAAATAGAGGACAAGGACATTTTGACCAGGCAGGAATTAAACACTCCACAAGGAGCCTGTCAGACTAGCTGCCTCCCTTCCATCTTCCCCTACACCTAGCAGCATGGTGACACAGTGGTTAGCATTGCTGCCTCATAGTGCCAAGAACCTAGGTTCAATTCTTGGCTTCGGCCATTGTCTGTATGGAGTCTGCATATTTTCCCCATGTCTGCATTTCCTCCAAAGTTTTAAAGTTTATTTATTAGTGTCACAAGTAGGTTTATATTCACACTGCAATGAAGTTACTGTGAAAATTCCCGAGTCGCCATACTCTGGCCCCTGTTTGAGTACACAGAAGGAAAATTTAGCATTGTCAATGCACCTAACCAGCACATCTTTGGAATCAAACCTGGGTCCCTGGAGCTGTGAGGCAGCAGTGCAAACCACTGCACCACCATGCCATCCTGATTAGGTGCACTGACTTTGCTAAATTCTCTTTTAGTATACCCGAATAGACACCGAGTTTGGTGACTCAGGGATTTTCACAGTAACTGCATTGCAGTGTTAATGTAAGCCCTACTTGTGACAATAATAAATAAACTAAAACTTATTACAAAGAAGGAGGCCCTATAATGGCTATTAATTGGCCAGCTAAGGGCGTCAAGAAGTTTAATAGTGGATGAGCTGCCTGATGCTTTACCTGTTCCTCGTTATATGGGGGATAGATTGTGGTTGGGTAGGAAGGAAGTGGCTTGCCCACTCACTTTATTTTATATGTCTTCAAATACAAGGAGGAGGGGGAGGGTCCAACCAGTCAATCCAACGATTAACAAACAATGCAAAGTGCCTAACAACTCATTTCCACCCTGAAACCAAATCAGTACCTCTACTCTTTAATTCAATGCACAAGGAAGTTTTTTTTAACAGTTCAATCAGAAACTGGAATAGTTGTAAAACCTCACAGCTCTAATTGTGAATGAATGTCCTTTTAGACTGCTTTTATCTGTGTTTTTCTTGAATTGCTATCATACTTACCAGCTCCTTTTTTTGTTATGTTGATTTGAATCTTAAATTCAGACAATGGGATTAATTCCACTCTTTGTCCTGTTTCCATTGAGAATTTTCTTTAGCAAGAGATAGAGCTGAATTAAAAACTGAATTAAAGGTTCCACAAGTCTTGTTCATGTCCCCGTGGATCTATCAACAATACTCAGAACCCCAAACTCCCGGTTAGACTAAATATTGAGCATCAAGCAGCATTTGATGAGATTTAGACACAATAAGACATGGGCAGTGCTCAAAAGGTAGCCGTGAACCATTTAAACATATTTCGAGTGTGTGCCTCCTCAGCCCCAGCCCCACACTGGAAATCTATTGGAGGGCTCTTCTCTTAACTGTTGCTCTCATTGTCATGACACATGGACAAGAGATCAGTCCCAGCATTTCTGGAGTTGTGAGGATGCAAATCTTTATATGTAACTAATATCCCACTACAGATTTAGATAAACTTATTTATCTCCCCTATTCATCTATAGCATCTTCCTAAAAATGGAAGAGACATGATACACCAAGAAAAACGCATCTCTCATATTGCGGGAGACAGATGAGGTATCTGGTAGCCAACCCACCCTAAGATCTCTTGACACCCTGGATGGCTAATTATTAATTCAGCCATTAAAGGACCTTCTTCTGCCTCCTCCTTTGTAATAAGTTTTAGTTTATTTATTATTGTCACAAGTAGGCTTACATTAACACTGTAGTGAAGTTACTGGCATCCTTCCCTTCATAGATGCTTTAGAAATAAGGCCTTCTCTTCACTAAAATGCCACATGAATCATTGTTCAAGATCCAATGAACTCACACTCATTTGGTTTCCCTTTATTGTCACTAGACTCTTTTGTATTCCTTCTTTTTTTCCTACTATGGATATCAGGATAATATTGTGAGGAACTAAGACCTCACACTAAATATTTTTATAAAATACATATGTAGCTATCCTCATGCTTATTTGTAAAAATTTCAAAAAGTGGACAAAGACCTTTTAAAATAGCTGAATCTACCGCTACCTGTGACCCTCAAACGGAAGGAGTTACCTTGTAATTTGCACGTTGTTATTCCTGAAGAGATATAAATAACCCCACTGTGAACTGCATAGACAACTTCAAAGAGAACTATACAAAGGCCACCTGCATTTCATAACCCAGACCGGCCAATCAGGGTTTGCTCATCTGCTTGGACAAAGGCCGTGTAACCTTCCTTTCAATTCTTAATGATTGGGAAAGTTAATAACCAAAAGGACCAGATGAGGGATGCACATTCTGGGAAAGTGGTATTCACAGGATGTCTAGCTCATCGGATAGCAAAGTCAATGTATTCTTGACCCTTCTGCAAGTAATCTTACAGCTTACTGCCCAGCTTTGGACACTTAGCCCCATCTACACTCTTTCCACTGGAAACTCTGCACTACCAACAATGAGACTGTGATTGTAGGTCACTGGTTTTCAGCCCATGGAGCTCTGTGAAGGAATACCTCACTGGACCTTGAATTCATTTGATTTATTATTGTCACATGTATTGGGACACAGTTAAAAAATATTGTTTTGTGTGCACTGTACAGACAAAGCATACCATTCATGGAGTACATTGGGGAGAGGGAAAGGTTAGGGTACAAAATGTAGTGTTACAGATACAGTGAAAAAAAAGATCAGCTTAGTATATGATAGGACCATTCAAAAGTCTGATGGTAGCAGGAAAAGAGCTATTCTTGAGTTTGGAATCTTTGATTCTGGACTCTGGAACATATCTGAAACAATTGGCGAGATTTTCTTCTCCCTGCTCCCTCTGTAATGTGTTTTGTATTGGCAGAAATGGCTCGCCAGTGTCTGATTCTTCCAGTCCTGTTGCTGTCGATAGGGTTTCCAACTATTTGCACCCTCACTGCTGGTGGGGAATCCATGGTGCAGGGCCATTATCAGCAGGACTGGAAGATTCTGCTGGCAGGAATGGTCAGAAAATGCCGTCTGATAATTATTTTCTCTGTGCACTCTGCACAGTAAACTTTTCTTTTCTCTGACCCACTTTTACTGTATAGATGGACCAGAAGCAATGTGGTGACCCTCTTCTTGCATTTAAGTGTGTATAAATAAACTAACCCTTTGAGTTTATCTTATCTTGAATTTACTGTAGGGTTATTAATAGAAATTGGATCATACCAAAATTGAGGGATTGGCAAATACACCATCATTTATGGAGGTGTAAATCAAAATATCTTTTCCTAAAAAGATGGATAGCGGGAGGGAAAATTGGTGCTGTTTAAATTATGCACCTTCCCCTGCCACTCTCCTGTCAATAACTACTATTTGCGCTGACTGTGGTTCCAAACTTTAAAAACAAAATGTTTGCTATTTTAAAGTTTTCTGGTGCTAACTTTGTGACATTACATGAAATGTGCAATGCTTTCTGTCCAATTATCCTCATGCAGTATGAAGGATAGGTGGCTAGCAGATTCACACACCTGTTAATTATTGTGGACTTGCACAGAGAGAGAGAGAGAGAGAGAGACACTCTCACAGTCTCTCTCTGCACAACACTCCTTCACGACTTGTGCTGTTTGAACAGGTGACATTACTGACAGGGAAGTAGGAGACAACAAAACACAGAAAGTGAAAAGTTAGAATGTAGGGTTATTGAAATTGCACATAAGAAAAGGCATAAGAAAGCTATAATCAAAGGGAGTTTTTGTCATTCCCTGCTCTGTTTAAATCTCTAGTCCAGACAGGTCTGTCAACTAATCTTGCTCTTACAGTACAGAAAATAAACCTTCACTTGTCTCATGTAAGGCTGTTTGATCTTTTGTTAAATCCTGCAGGAAGGAATAGAGAGAAAGGACGAGACGATACTGTACAATACAGATTGGCGTTTTACCTTTATAGCATAAATTCAAATCCAGTCAGGATTGATGGCTGCACGTCCTTACCTGAACATATTCAGATAGATTCGGTTTGCTTCTTGGCGGGTTTAGGTTTGGATCTAGGATTTATGCCCAAACACTAAGCAACAGGGAGATGAATGGGATCAAGGCAGTGGGCCAATTAAGAGAAGATGAAAGAGCAAATTGTGAGCAGGGCAGGGAACGGGATTAGAGAAACATAGGGTCAGAGATGGGAGTAGGGAAAGAAGTGCAATTGATAGTACTGGACCTACTAATCCAGTTGACTTCAGAGAATTTGTTCAAATCCTGCCAAGCCAATTTGAGAATTTCAACTTTGTTACCTGAAAATAAAATAAAATGTTGGTACCAATAAGGGATAATGAAAGTGTTGACTTTTACAAGAACGTACTTTAGTGAAGGAAACCTATCTTTACAGATGATTATTGTTCTGTGCCATGTTAACATTTTAAGTGGCTTCTGACGGGACTGCTCAAATTACATTGAAACTGTTTTGGACTGAAGAGTTGGGTTATAAATATTAACTTTATCTGCAAAGATTAACCTTGCCCGCATACTAAGAATTAACTGGAACTATAACAGTTGATTATATGTGTGGTTAGAAGCAGTCCTGTGGTAGCTCTGTGTTGTTACACTTATCATTGTGGTTACAAGTACGGTTATGGCTATTTTGTTCCTGTGTGTAGACCCGGTTGTCACATGGTCATGATAACTGTCATGTGGTCACACGATGGGGATGTGCCAGAATCCCCCAGGACCTCGGACAGAGCAGAAGTGTTTCTGCAGTTTTAGTTAAATCTCTGTTACCAGTGCTTGTTGCAGCCAATGTTCAGTGAGCTACAGAAAACTACATGGTGTCAGGACTGGCACTAACCCACTAATCTTCAATGAAACCATGGAAGACTATTGGGAGAAGTTTAAACAAGAGTGGCTCATATTTTTCAGGACTTTACAATAAAAAAAGGTACAGGCACACACTTTACTAAATTTAGTGTATCCCGAAGCAAAGTTTCAATGATTTACATTCCAATTTAGTGATGAGAAAGATGACCCTGCGGTCATTTTGAATGGCGTTGACACAGTAAGAAATCTCACAAGACCAGGTTAAAGTCCGACAGGTTTATTTAGGTGCAAAAGCCACTAGCTTTCAGAGCACTGTCCCTTCATCAGGTAAGTAGGAGTTCTGCTGGCAATAACAACAGGAGTAATTCTCCAAGCCTGTTGTGCAACTCAAATAGCAATGTCTTCTCACATAATCAGGCTCGCTTTAATCAGCACGGGACTGATTACTATATTGAAATTCCAATTTCAATATGATTAGTGAGCTCTGGACAGCAGTCTTCGGGCCTGATAGTGTTTCCCTCCCCACCTTGGCACACTCCCCCACAACATACCCCTGTTATGTTGGGGGGGGGGTGGTTGGGCAGTGCACATGCATCAATCTCCCAAATACCTCCTAATATGGATTCGGTGCAGAATGTATGCAAAATGGCAGAACAATAGCCTTTGCTTCAAGAGCTCTCAAAGATAATGAGGCTGATTATGCACAAATATCAGAAGTAAGTCCTTGCCTTAGTTTTTGCATGTCAGAAATTTCACAATTTCATACATAGCCAACCATCAGCTGAAGAAACTCTCCATACTGCAATGCATGCTGCTGAAGTTATAGCATTATGATATCAATGTTGAATACAAATGCAGAAAGGAAGTCTACTTGGCTGATGCCCTTTCCATAATCTTCCTACCCTCCACAGACCAGACTGATCATGAGGCTGACTTGGACAGACTGGAAATAGAGGTGTTGTTCTCTCGTCAAGCCCAGGAGCTTAAACAGGCTCTACAAGCAGACATCACATGCACATGACTACTTAACATAATAATGAAAGGTTAGCCAAAATTCCCCAGGGAACTTCATCACAAACTCCATGTCTTTTTTGCCTTCCAAGAAGAACTAACCATTCAAGCTAGCCTAACCCTGAATGGTCAATAATTTATCATTCCCCCTGCTTCCCAGCATTACTACACACAATTGCTGGTGCAATTGGAAGCAACAGATGAGTTGGAAGCCAGGGCCAAAAAATCACTGTACTGGCCCTCTATATACACTGGCATAGACAGGGAAGCATCAAAAAGTATCTCTTGTAATGCTGTAAAGCCACTCCAAGCAAAGCAAACACTAATCTGTTGAGGTACCTGGTGTCCCGTGGGTGTTGACTGCAGCTGATATTTTTCAATGCAATAACAAATAGCATTTGATCCTTGTTGAATCATATGCTGGCTGCTTAGAATTCAACTACCTCCAGAACACAACTAGCAGTCTGGTGGTCATAAAGCTCAAGAAACACTAATACACATAGCATCCTGCGGAAAGTCATTATGGACAATGCTCAGTAGTTGTCTCTGTGGAGTTTCAGCATTACACATACACCTGAGATATTGAACACATCACAAGCAGGCTTCTTTCCATTCAAAGTACAGCAGTGGTGCACTCTGCCAATCATCTCTTGGAAAAGACTGCATGGGACCACACTGACGATTGTGCTGTGCTACTTGGTCTCCATGACAGGGGCTTACCATCCTATAAAAAGCACAAGCCTTTTATTTCAGGGTGCACTAGGATAATGATTCCAAGACTCTGCTCAGCACAAGTTGAATCCAAAGAACAAGTGGCACTGATGCAATGCTGACTGTGTGACAGGACATAGTGCAATCGACATGCTTAGCCTTGGCCAAATCAAACAGTCCAGATTCAGAGCGCACATGGCCATAACCAGTTGGCAATAATCAACGGTAATACCCTACAAGCCAGCAGCTACATAGTAACTTTCAACGGCAATCAGTATGTAAGCAAATGTTGTCACACATTGCAAGTGGCAGAGCCATCACTGGCAACTTAACCGCGTTGCCTTGACTGTAGGCCTTCTGCATACATCCATAAGCATACAGATCGATTGGAGTCCAGTGTGGTGGGTCCCACTTCCACACAACACACACAAGACTTGTCTCATGAGCCTAGCAGAAAGGCATTAGAATAATCTAATTCTATTATTAGAATTAGATTCTAATTTCTAATTAGAAATCTAATTTCTAATTAGATTTACCTATCTAATTTCACCTGTTAGTTATATTGTTAATTTCACCTGTTAGTTATATTGTTAATTTTGGATGTCTGCACAGGTCCAACACATAATTTCAGGATTTCCTTATCACATCAACTGCTTGGAATGGTGTTTTTGGATTTGTTCCATGTGTAAAGACCATAAGATATAGGAGCTGAATTAAGCCATCCAGCTCATTGAGTCTGCTCCGCCATTTGATTATAGCTGAAATGATTCTCATCCCCATTCTCCTAGCTTCTTCCTATAACCCTTGACCCCAATGATTACACCAGAACCTATCTAACTCCGTCTTAACAACACTCAATGATCTGGTCTCCACAGCGCTTTGTGGGAATAAATTCCACAGATTTACTACCTTCTGGCTAAAGAAACTCCTTCTTATCTCAGTTTTAAAACAGCATCTCTTCACTCTGAGGTTATGCCCTCAAGTTCTAGTTTCTCCCACTAGTGGAAACGTCCTCTCCACATCCGTTCTATTTAGACCTTTCAGCATTCTGTAAGTTTCAAGTAGATCCACCCTCATCCTTCTAAACTCCAAATATAGACCAGACTTTTCAACTGCTCCTCCTATGACAAACCCTTTGTTCCTTGGATCATTCTTGGGAACTTTTCTGGATCTCCTCCAAGGCCTGCAACAAAGTAGAAAGGGTCAAGAGCTTCACGTTTTTATGTGTCCAGATCACCAACAACCTGTCCTGGTTGCCCTATGCCAACTATAGTTAAGAAAGCCCATCAATGCCTCAACTTTCTCAGAAGACTAAGGAAATTTGACATGTCAGTTATGACTCTCACCAGCTTTTACAGACGCACCATAGAAAGCATTCTTTCTAAATTATCACAACTTGGTATGGATCCTGCTCTGCCTAAGACCACAAAGAACTATAAAATGTCGTGAATGTAGCCCAGTCCATCACTCAAACCAGCCTCCCATTCATTGACTCTGTCTAAACTTCTGCTTCCTTGGCAAAGCAGCCAGCATAATTAAAGATCCCACACACTCTGAACATTTTCTTTTCCACCTTCTTCCATCAGGAAAAAGAAACAAAAGTCTGTGGTCATGTACCAACTGATTCAACAACAGCTTCTTCCCTGCTGCTGTCACACTTTTGGAGGGACTTACCTTGTATTGAGTTGACCTTTCTTTACTCTAGTTATGATTGTAATACTACATTCTATTCTCTCGTGTTTCCCTCTCAATGAACGATATGCTTTGTCTGTACAAGAAACAGTACTTTTCACTGCATGTTAATACGTGTGACAATAATAAATCAAATCCTTCCTTAGGTATGGGGCCCAAAACTGCTCACAATATTCCAAATGGGATCTGACCATAGCCTTACACAACCTCAGCAGTACATCCCTGCTCTTGTATTCTTGCCCTTTAGAAATGAATGCTAACATTGAATTGCCTTCTTAACTGCCAACTGAACCTGCATGTTAATCGAAAGAGAGTCCTGAACCACAGCTCTCAAGTTCTTTTGTGTTTCAGATATGTGAAGCTTTTCCCCATTTTGAAGATAGTCTACATCCCTTATTCTACCTACCAAAGTGCATAACCTCATACTTGCCCACATTTGTACTCCATCTGCTGCTTCTTTATCCACTGTCCTGGCCTGTCCAAGTCATTCTGCAGCCTCACCACTTCCTCAACACTATCTGACCCTCTACATATCTCTGTATCAACTACAAATTTAGCAACCATGGCCTCAGTTCCATCTTCTAGGTCATCATGAAAAGTTGTGGTCCCAACACAGCCCTGTGGAACACTACTAGTCACCGGTTCTCATTCTGAAAGGACCCTCTCATATCCAATCTCTGCACTTTGTCTTCTATCCAAGCCAATACCACAAAGGAGAGAAGGGGAAGTACACATAATAGGCCATGCACCAAGTTGTAAGACCCAATCTGTGTTTCGTTGTTCAGTACGTTGCTTTTGTATACACATATTTATATACAGCTTGCACTATGTACACTGTTAAACCTCACACCAACAGTGACCAAACTAAGCAGAGAGGATGTAAACCAAAGTGTCACATGGTCACATGATGGGAGGATGCCAAAGTTAGAATCATAGAATCTTACAATGCAGAAGAAGGCCATTCGGTCCATTGTGTATGCATTGACAACAATCCTATCCAGACCCTATCCCGATAATCTCTCACATTTATCCTGCTAGTCCCCCTGACATTGAGGGCAATTTTAGCATAACCAGTCAACCTAACCTTCACAACTTTGGTGGTCTTGGGGAACTTAGAGAAGTGTTTATTCCAACTGCAGAATTAGTTAAATAAATTTACTGTTACAGTGATTCAGTGAACCACAGAAAAGTACACAGTAGTTAGATATGAATTTAATAGAGCCTGTAGGAGTGGAAAGTGTGACAGGTCGACTTACTTAGACAGAAGCTGAAATGTCAGCTTCCTGGTGGTGGGATGAAAATTGGGTGTTAAGTTAGTGGCAGATTGAGGGCGGGATCCTGCTTTCCGAGAACAAGGAGCAGGGACCTATTATTAATAAAAACAAAATACCATGGACACAGGAAATCTGAAATAAAAACAATAAATGTTGGAAACATTCAGCAGGTCTGGCAGGTCTGAGGAAAGAGAAGCAAAGTTAACACTTTGAGTCCAATATGGCTCTTCAGTGCTGCCAGATCATACCTATTTTTAATATATTAACCTGCCATGTGTACTCAACAAAATACAAACTCACCGGATTAAATTGTTTTATCACAGTTTATTGGTAATAAAGTGGTGTGGCAGGAACGAGAGGTCATTGCAGTCTTTCAACTCAGTTCCAAAGCTGAGAAAATCCCAAATTCACTCCGCACTTTTTTCATCCATTTCCTATTCTTTTCCTGGCAGTGAAATATTCTTGCATCGACACTATCTAAGGATTAAAATATAACTATTTATTGCTTTAGAAGTGGGATGGTGTGGAGAATTGGAATGTGGCATCAGATTGGCTCCCCGATATGTTACTACCTTTTCTAATCAAGGCATTTAAAAGGATAATTAAATCTTACTTTTGGATGCAGGTGGAATCTGCCTGGGTGGGATCCCTACCATATTCCCTCCCCAGCAGTTGAGAGGAAGTGGCCTCACTGCTGAGGTCAGAGTTTCTTTATTTTTGAGGCAACTGAAGAATTTGCTTGCAGTAGCCAACAAGGCTGCTGTCTGACCGTACTGTAGTCTTATCACTGAGTGAAGACTTTTTGGGGTTGGATGTCTCTAATGATCATTGGCAGTAAATCTTGCATCTGCTCTGACAATAAAAGTGGCTGCAATGCCTCCCTGCTTTTCTATCAGTTTGGCCCTCAGCGCTGCTCTCACAGTGAGTGCTACTGGCTTCCACTGGAGTGGATTGTGTTCCTGCCCACTGTCCTTAATTGGATAACATATCTAGAGGTGGCCTATTAATTGTCTGCCTTCCCTAAGATCGCTATTGTTTGCCCGTGTGTCAGTTCATCTCTGACCCCTTACAGGGTTAAGAAACAGAAGTGGTCTTTATTGCCTAAAACTATTTAAAAAGAAATGTGTTTGCAGTGTGTCTTGTTTATGTTAGCTCACACACATATATAAATCAGCCTGTCTGAATAAAATATAATACTGTCAGAAGACAGCAGAAAGTTAATAGGATTCAGCAACTAGGGCTTGTTTAGACTCTGCTTAACACTGGCTGCTTGATTCCTGGGATTTTTCTGGGAAAAGATCTTCAGAAAATCTGGGAAGAGATTTCCATTTGATTCATCAAAGTTCTACTTCTTCCAGAATATGTATAAATTGCAACAACATAAAAGTTGTCCAACTAAGATCCCAAAGGCAACATATCACCAGACTGAAGTCTGAAGAAAGGATTGTGTAAAATTTCTCCTCAATTTCACAAAGTACTCAATCGATAGAAGCTGGAGAATGTAAATCTAATATTGTGTAACAGAATCTCCTTCTGAGTAATAACTACTCTTGATTAGCTCTCTTTGCATTTCCATCCAATGCCCATTCATTTGAAAGCAGGACTCTTGCCATCCATGACCTCATTGTGGATAATTGCATTGACATCTGAGCTTTGACCGGAGCTTAGTTTACATAGATTGAAATTCTTGTCACTGATTGAAGTCAACTACCATCTGTCCTACCCAAATTAACCCTTTATCACACTTTGGTGTTCTGCTCCTCTGACATTTTTTTTTCCTAAAGGAACATCATCATGTTCCACCCTGCTCACATTTGGTGTCACAGAGCTCCCTTGCCGGGTTTTTTCCTGAAATATCCTCCTCCTTTCCATCTCAGCCTCTTCATCTTTGATCATTTCAATCTCTATTTGAATTCTCTCCTCTGCTTTCACAATCTCCCATCCGTCCAATTTCCACTCATAAGAAGCAGGAGTAAAAGTAGGTGATTTAACCCATCGAGTCTGATCTGCATTTGACGAGGTCATGATTGATATGATAATCCTCAACTCCATTTTCCCACTTATCCCCATTCCCTTACCAATTAAAAATCCGACCATCTCACCCTAAACTTCTACCTCCACATAAACTCCCATTTATTTACATGGTCATCCCTTTCACCTACTGCCTCCTGTGACTTCTACGCTCACGTGGTCTCATTCACAGGAGAGGCTATGGATGGAATTATCTAATCCCAATCACACATCAATAGGAAATTCATTCCTGAGGTCACAGGTGGGATCAGAAAATTGATCCACATGTTTGACTGTTTTCTTAAATCACTCACCACCCACATCCCTCGATCCACTTCATTGTGCTCCTAAACTGGGAAAAACTCTCCCTTAACTGCACCTTCAAACTCTCAGCTGTTTATCCTTTGTTCCGCATCAGCTCAGCTGCTGCCACTGTCCTATCTAGAATGATCTTTTTCCCAGTAAAATCTTTTAGTCTTTCTCATCTGATCAGTCACCCTTTATAGATGCAAACATTTTGAGGTGAGATCAAAATTACAGCCATATTTTCACACACTCTGCCTGAAATCATTACACGGAGCAACATTTTCACTTTCACAGTCTCAGCAGGGCAATGACCATCATGATCTGCTGAATCTTTGATTAAGCACAACTGCATTTATCCTTAGAACTTTCAGTCTGATTATTCATTCAGCTCCTTTTTAATGGGGTTTCATGGCATGGCGTTAACTGCTCTTGAGGAAATTTATTCTACATGCATCTTTGACATGTTGCTGAAAGAATTCTTCGAATCTCTAGCCAGGTTACAAAAATGTTGATTGTTTTAACTTGTATCTTTTTTTATTCCAATTCAATCAAATCAGGTCCAATTCAGAGTCTCAACAAGTTGAGACATTCCAGATCCAAGCTGACAAGACAGGACTCTCACCTCCTGTCTTGGGCTTCATGTACATGATCCAAGCTGATTGGAGTAAGCATAGCTCCTTCTCCAAGGCTTGATCTCATTTGTATCTTAGCCAAAAGGCCGAGAAGCCGCTTTTAAAAATTGCTTCAAATGAAGCTAAAATGTAATCTAATGACTTCAACCAAGCATAGCATGTTGCTATTACACTTAATCTTAACCAAAAAGCTGAGAAGCGACTTGTATCATCCATTGTTCCTATTACAGTTTCAAACAAACAACCTTATATTTACACTAGCCAGATCTTTTAGGATAGAAAATATTCACAAATATTTCCCTTTACAACCATCTCCTTCATTCAAAGGAGGCCAATTCCCTTCCATGAGTCTTTTCTCAGTTTGAAGCCTGTAGTAATCAACTTTGGCTAAGTATTTTGATTGTTGGTGATGTGAACAATGACATTACAAAAGTATTCAATTGTCATGATTGTATTTGTTGCCTTAAAGTTAAACTTAAGAGATTAATGCCCTGAAATGGCATCTTTTTACAGTGTGATCTTGATTTAGAGATAGGGAGAACATGGTCAGGTGTGTAGATGAAAGCAAAATAGGATGGATAGTAAATTAATCTGAGCACGATAGCATTCACTGCCAGCGCAATGAAGATGGAAAAACAACTATTTTTTTTCAACAGTATGTCAGCCTGAAACTTCACAGGTTGGCAACAATGGCCTTTGAAATTGTTTCTGTTTTTACCAAGAAACAAATGAAAACTCTCTTCAACTGATTTATATATTGTCTGGCAGAATATCCTTCCCCAGTAACTCATTCTGTTCTCTATTACCTTCCAGGTGATGATTACTTTGTCTGACATCTCTTCTTATTTCTGACTTCCTCTTGTCAAACCTGTGTGCTTTGTATTTCAAGCTTTCACCCAAGCTAAGCAAATCACTATGGCAGAGTCTTGGGTGGAAGTGCAAAGCTGGCCACCATCTTACTACTGCCAATTTTGTGCCCAAGAGAAATTTTTACCTCTTGGCCTCATACCCAAATATTGGGCTAACATTTCCATTAAGATGGTAGAGCAGTGACATGTGAACATTGTGAGGCAGAACATTGCTAGGCAAGCATTCGTTAATGATGTCAATGGTTTTATGCAGCTTCCTGTCATTTCAGTTAGAAGCCCTGGAGATCAGAATGAATCTTCAGATCTCTCTACAGCTGAGTAGTCTTGATTCAGTGAATAACCTCTTTACAAAGTGCTGGAACAGAAAGAATTGCAAATAATGTTGTGACGCTTTCTCAAGAATGATGCATGTGACAGGTCTTGCAACGAAACAATTTTGTTAAATGATTTGATATTTGGTCTTCTGATTTGCTTTTCTTCTCTCATAATTACCTGGACACTCCTTTCTACCCAGAGTTTAAACTGCAAGTTCCAAGTGGTCTGTCACAAATAGGAATGAAGAATTATGTCCCTGCTGGAATTGCAAAATGTCTGCACACTGCAATTTTCCATTTAGATCTCCAGTACATGCTTTAGAAGGATCCTAATGCACTTTAAGGATGTTTTAATGAAGTGTTCTGATAGCCATCCATCTTTCATGTCCTTCAGTTCTACCTGCTGCTGCCCATTGTCATGTCATTCTTATGTGAACAGATTACAAAATGTTCAAGTTGCAGGTTCTCAAGTCACTTGGACCAAAATTGTAGACCAGTCAGGAGTACAGGTTGACTGAGCATCCCCACATATAACTTTGTTTCATGTATCCGAATGATACAAGTCCTTTTCTGTTAAGCTGATGCCTCTTTGTGTTAGCAGCGGAAAATGATATCCTGCAACAATGAAAAACGTGGCACACTAAATCTATGAGAGTAGTAATGATACTAAACCCTCTTGTATAAAGAGACACAATAAATCACACACTTTGAAAAAGGATGTAACATTGATTGAAGGAGGCAACAAAACACTGCTTTAACAGTAATGGTGCAGATCAAGATGCTGTTAGTAGTCAATGTATTCTCTATATACCATCCCATCATTAATCTCTTAAACTTGCTGACAGCTATTTAACTTAAGATGGCCAGAGGATCTTTTGATTTCTAAAGGTTTTTGTCATGCTCTGGTTAAGTAATCTTAGTTTGAATTCAGTCAATCCTTCTTAGGTGTTGCATTTGATGGCAATCTTAAAACAATTCTTCTGTACCTGTACTGGAGTCACAGACTGTTTCTAGATATTCCCCTTCTCTCCCATTGGGAGATAGTCCTAACACCAATTGCTTTCTGATAGGCTGTTTAACAGCCAGTTCATCAGGTGGGTGTCGAACAGTCAGCGTTGATCATTTCTTCAGCTCTACAAAGTAGCTGAATTTGACAATGGGACAGGATATTTTCCTGTCAGCACCTTTGGCCGGGGTATTCTAACCCTGACCGCAGCCAGGAGTTTCCACTGCTGCCAATGGAATTTTGGCTGACTCTCCAAACTTTCTGTTCCTGCCCACGAGAGATGCTAGAGACCCAGCCATTGTCACAAAGCAGCAACAGTTTCTCAAACAAAATACTGTGGATACTGGAAATATCAAAAAAGAGCAAAAACACAAAGTTCAGAAGGTCATGTAGCATCTGTGGAGAGAAACAGAGTTTATCGCCAGGATTCTCTGGACTCCCCACAGTTTTCTCAGTAGTGGGGGCTGGTATATCATTGGCCAGTGGTGAGATCTCATGGTCTTGCTGTTGTCAATAGGATTTCCCATTGATTCCATCCCATGTTACCAGGAAACATATGGCAGGGATGCCACCATTGGTGGACTAGAACATCTCATCAGCATGAACAGTCAGAGGATCTCTTCAACGTTTATATCAAAACTCCTTATAAATGATCATCAATCTGAAACTTTAACTCTGTTTCTCTCCACAGATGCTGCCTGACCTGCTGAGTTTTTCCAACAATTTCTGTCTCTTACTATAACAAGATTTTCTTATTTCACTTGAAATAATGAACGTAGCAAATTTGCTCTGTTCACCTTGTAACATTACTCAAAGAAAAACAAACTTTTTTTTTATAGCAACTATCATGACCACAGAATGTTTATGATGATGCAAATATTTTTGATGTGTAATCATTGTTGTTAGGTAGATAAAGCAGTAGCAATGGGCCATATACAGTAATGAGATGAACGAGCAGTTAATCTACTTGAATGAAATTGGTTCATGTAAAGTATTGGCTGGGACACCAAAAAAAACTCCCCTGTTCTTCCATAAATAGTGCACAAGATCATTTGCAGGCCTCAATTGAATGCTACCTTCAAAAGACGGCACTTCCAACAACACAGCATTTTCTCAACGTGGCACTGAAATATCAGCCTAGATTGCATTTAAGTTTATTGCTTGGTATTATGGAATTTGAATATTGATGAAAAAGAGACACATTTTTGAAGCTTCTCATTTTCATCAGGACAAATACAGGAATGCCACATTTCAAGTTATCAGAGCATTTTATACTACAAGAAAAAATGAGTGCTGATAGGTTGGCAAGTACAATATTGTCATTCTTTCACTACTGCTGGGTCAAAAATCAGGCACTTCTTTCCTAATGGTACTATGGATCTATCTACACCACATGGACTGCAACTATTCAAGAAGCAGCTACTATTATCTTCTCAAGGGTAATCAGGGATGAGCAACAAACGTTGGCTTTGTTGGTGACAACCCATAAAAGAACAAAAAAATCATTGATTTGTCTTGAGTGTTGCCATGGAGAAAGAAAACAGGGAATGATTAGTTCCTTTATATTTCCAGCTAATTCAAAAAAAAGGCTCAACACTTGTACCTATTCAATTTGTTTGCTGAGAATGAATGCCTGGAAATGGATATATGTCACTTTTAGCCACTTGCTCACTTTAATATCTTGACACAGAGAAAGAGCACTTCAAAGCTATCCTGCAGAACAGTGGCTATTCTGATCAGTTCATTGTTCATTATTTATCAGATGTTGTGTCTGCCGCACATTCTGTTTTAATCCGTATATAGTGGACAAATAACTGCAAGTAGATATCTCGTTAGTACAACCAACATTTATTTAAGACACACAATCAATAACCACCCACCCAACAATAAGTTATCTTAAAGAAATACTAAAGTTCAGGTCCAAAACAAGACCTTGACTTAACTTTGCATGACTGACAAGTACCCAAGCAGATATTGGTCTTTATCTGTGCGCTGGTCTCAGTATAGTCTGGTCCTTTGGTCTGGGCTGGCTCTCTGGTTCTGGTTTTCCTTCCTTCTCGGATGTGGTGGCTGTCCTTGTGCTGGTTATTACCGGTGATGGTCACCGGTGTTGTAGCTCGTTCATGGGGTCAGAGAGAGAGGTCTTGGTTATGCAACACCCTTTATACCCTGTTGGGTTTTGCATTCTTTTTGACCATTACCAATCAATCGATTAGTACTTGATCACCCTGATTGATAAAGTCCAATTGGGTGCTGCCACACCAATCTCTGGGTGTGACCCCAACGGCAATGTCTGCAGGTGCTGGGGGCACATAGAGTTCACACCTCCTTCCCAAAGAAGGGGTTACGAAGCCTTTATGTCTGATAAACAAACCAATTTGACCAGAAAGTCTCTTTGGAAATGACCCATATCCTCTTTATTCACTCAATGGGGTTGCAGCCTGTTTATCTCTGACTTTTAGGCTGCAGTCTATAATTTTAGTTCTTGTCCAATTGTCCCAGAGTGCTTTACAAATCGCTATTTCAGATGGCTTATTTGGCCACAGTCCTTCTTTTTGATCATGAATGCGAAGCATGATGGATCATAAACTCAGGACCAGTATCTGTCAGGAATTCCCAGTCACTCAACAGTCAAGCAAGGCCCAGTCATTGGCATGCACAATAATAGTACATTCCTTCAACATATTCCAGAAGCTACAGACAATAGCCCTCTACAAATATGAACAACCATCATTATTACAATAAGCTAATTACCCACAAATACAAACAGTCAGATATTCCAAACATCATTATTACAATAAGCTAATTATAAACCAACACTCAGACAAACATTAGAATGAAGTATTCACAGATCTGAGGCACATTCTGGGAGTAGAATTTTCAATAGCTTATTAGTACAAATCGTAAAATGGCAGGCTTCCTGTAAACATTGCTCTGCTGACTTAGAGCTGCATGGTTCAAGGGCGAATCCTACCGGCTGCCTCTGGGTTATCCTTTTCCTATTGGCTGTATTGGACTGAGAATGTGCCCGGACCAGGTCAGCTGTATTAGTTTAGCAGATGGCCACAGTGTCTTCTTGCTCTCCTACAAGCGGCTGCCAAAACCAGCCTTGGCTAATGACCAGCCTTACAGTTACGGGGTGGGGAGATCCTGTGGTGGCTTCTAACCTTAATAATTCCATATGTGAGCCCTTCGGTGGCCTGCAGAATGTATTTTAATAAGGGGACTTACAGTCGGGGCTTTTTGTCCGCAGATACAAAACCTCTGGTTTCCCATAATGGTAGGAACTCAGTCAGGCTGTTGAACACATACATACTATCAGGGTGTATGTTAGAGGGGGGGTTGGAAATAAGTCTGGGTGACTCACTAGTATGGGAATGCTGCTAGTCCAGCAGCTTGAGCATCAGATGGCTGGGTAGTTTGAGGGCGAGTTCTATTAGTGGCTGTCCCTGTTGGTTTTCCACACAGGTGCCACATCCTGTGATTCTGGTCCCATCCTCTATGGTGGATGAGCCGTCTACATAAATTCTCACGGCTGAGTCCATCCATTGGGTGGCTGTTTGCTTCATCCCTGACCGTGCTTCCTGTTGTTTCAGGATAAACAGACCTGTGGGGCTCTTTGAGACTCTAGCCTGACACTCATGTGGATCCCCCCCCATATTTAAATTATCTACCAGGAAATGGGCTTTATGGTGATATCCCTACCCTATAATGTCCAATGGGCAGCGTGGACCTGGCTTACTGAGCCGTCTTTAAGGCGGCCGTCCAGCAGAAGCTGGGTTGGGGTGTGTTCAGTGAGAACAGTCATTGGGTTTAGTTTGGTGATACAGGCAAAACGCTGCATGGTCCAAAATACTGCAGCAGGTGTCGTTCAAACCCAGAGAAGCCCTGTTCGACTGGATCTAATATTCATGAGGTGTAGGCTACTGGGGCTGGTCTATCATGTCTTTCTTGCAATACTGCTGAAAGTGTGTGGTCGATGGCTGCATCCTCTGAGGCATATGGTAGATCTGGGTCACGGACTAGTAATGCTGATGGTGTGGTGAGGGAATGCTTTAAATCAGTTACTGCAGCTGTGTGCTGCGTAGTCCACTTCCAGGTCACGTTTTTCTTTAGCAATTCAGGAAGTGGGGCTTGCCTTGGTGGCAAAGCCATCTATATCGTTCCACAGTACCCTACTAGACCTAGGAAAGATCAGAGGGCACTCATATCTCAGGGCAGTGGGAGGTGCAATGTGGAGTCTACCCTTTTCTGTTTAATCTCCCTCTTCCCATGGGTAATCACTGTACCAAGATATATGAACTTAGGTTGTAAAATTGGGTCTTTTTCAGGTTGACTTTGCAGCCTAATGAGTGGAACAGTGTGAATAATTCATCCAGCAACGTTTTATGTTCTTCTTTGGTGTTAGTCTGAAACAAAAATCATCTACATGTTGGATCAAGCATTTGGGTTGGGAAAATTTTTCTAGTCTGGTAGTCAGTCGCCTGTGAAAGATGGACGGGGAATTATGGAAACACTGTGGTCGGCAAGTCCAAGTGTGTTGCTGTCCTTGGAAGGTAAAGGCAAATGTACCAATGAATCACAAGCCATTATTAATATCTAGTACTGTGAAAAGCTTTGCTTAGACTGCCTGTTCCCAGGTTCAATCTAATTGTCGGAGAACCCATGCTTCATTGTGTGTAGTCTCTGTGGGATCAAAATTAGCACAGGCTTTCTTGCCTTCCTCTGTAGTGTATGAGACTAATGTCCCAGCCCATTTGAATGAATCAGCCTTATTTAATCTAGCCCGATTTAATTCCCCACACACTCCTGTGAAGAGGATCCACAAATGGCTGGCAAAGATTGATGGATGTTTCCCCTTTCCTCTGCCTACATTTATTTAACCCATCTACAGGATCCCCTTTATTAAATCCTACCATGGTCAATATCACTTCCTTAATTTCATTTAATGTTCCTTCCCTGACATTTTGAGGGGCTGGAAGGGCAGACCGTACGGGCTTGTTTAAGCACATGACTATCAGTTTCACTTCTTCCCTTTCATCTAGCCTGTGCTGCCTGACATCCTCAAAGAAACTGTATGGATCAGTCCACGGCTCAAAGGTTGGGATTTTATTTGCAATTTTGGCCAATTGTGCTACTAAAAACAGGGATGTATATGTAACACTGGATCCTGAGACCCTCCTACCCAATGTTCAGTCGTGACTGGGTGTATCGGTACTGCGGGTGAAGGGAGTATAACTTCCCCTGGGAAAGATGGTGGTGGACCCCAATTCTCGGTTTGCATAACGTAAAGTCTAGCATTCTGCTTTAACTCTCCCCAATCCACATTCTCTATCCCCTCTTCCTCAACTGTCCCTAAGTTACACAAATCTGCTCTGAACTAATAATAGGGATTCCAGCCGTGAAATTTCTTGCTGACATTTGGAGTGGTCAGCAGTTGTCTGTGTCTGTTCTTTACTGGCTTGATGTAGTGCTTTTATTGCACATCGGGGCACCTAGCTTCTCATCGTGTTATTGCTGCTCGGCTTCACCTTTGGTTAAGACAGCGTGCTGGGCGTCTTGGTAAGCTCTCTCATACTGGGTTTGAAAATTGCCCAGATGTAATAAACTTACCTGGTTGGTTCTCCTTAATTCATCCACCTCTCTGACCTTTTCAGTTCTTATCTGCTCTATCCATTCCTGCTGTTGTTCCTTTAGTTCCTTAATCTCCTCCTCTTTTTTCTCCTGTGCCCAATTCGATTCCTTCAATTCCTTACGAACTGTGCTTAATTTTTTTCTGTTCCTAGCAGCTGTCCTAAGCAGCTCACAATGGCAATTTCTTTCTCACCTTTGTCTGCCTGTTTTCCCTGAACTTTCCTTAGATCATCCCAATATTTCTGCCCTAGGGATCCTGGTCCCAAATCAGGATTGGCACAAGATTCTGCCCACAGGGGCCACCCTTTCTTCTTAATGTATTCTCTGGTTTTTGCTTCCCATATGAGACACTTCTGTCTCTGTGCTATTCCCTGCCATTCTATATTCAATGACAAGGAACAGGGAGTTGATTGGACTGAGGTACGGCTTTGGGCTGTGTTCCAGTCATAATTGCTCGGGATTCTCATGTAAACCTACAGAATTTACCTATCCTTCTTGTTAGTAACAATGCATGCGAAATAAACAATTTCCTGAAAGCAGTAATTTGTCCAATAAGGAGTTTACACCTGTTGGCTGAGTTTTAAATAATCATTCCATATAGATTCTGCAGGATTTGACATTGGAGCAATAAAGTAACTTGTTGCTAATGTCCCGGTGGAGTTACCAATTGTTGTGCCTGCCACACAGTCTGTTTTAACCCTTATATGGTGGACAAATAACTAAGAGTAGATATCTTGTTAGTACAACCAACATTTATTTAAGACACACGATCAATAATCACCCACCCAACCAACAATAAGTTATCTTACAGAAAATACTCAAGTTCAGGTCCAATACAAGAACTTGACTTAACTTTGCATGACTGGCATGTACCCAAGCAGATATTGGCTTTCATCTGTGCGCTGGTCTCTGTCATTCTCTATACAGTCTGGTCCTTTGGTCTGGCTTGGCACTCTGGTCTTCCTTCTTGGGCATGGTGACTCTCCTCGTGCTGGTTGTCGCTGGAAATGGTCACCGGTGTTTGAAACTCGTCCATGGGATCAGACAGAAAGAGAGATCCTTGTGCAGCATCCTTTATACCCCATTGGATTTTGCGCTCCATTTTGACCATTGCCAATCAATCGATTAGTACTTGATCACCCAGATCGATAAAGTCCAATTCGGTGCTGCTACACCAATCTCTGGATGTGTCCTTAAACCATGTCTGCAGGTGCTGGGGGCACAGAGTTCACACCTCCCTCCCAAATAAGGAGTTACGGCGCCCTTATGTCTGGCAACAACCCAGTTTGACCAAAGTCTCTTTTGTCCTGGAGATGACCTTTATCCTGTGTATTCACTTATCTGGGTTGCGGGCTGTTTGTCTTTTAGGCTGCAGCCTGTTATTTTAGTTGTTGCCCAATTGTCCCAGAGTGCTTTACAAATCGCTAGTTCTGATTTGGCTGCACACACACATTCACAAATGGGCCAATGTCCTCCATTTTTGGGCTAGAAACGTTCGTGGTCTACCACAAAACACCCTGGATAGGCAAAGTATTTGAAAATTTAAACAATAATTAAATGAGTATTCATGTTGTTACTCTGCAATGGCAATGCAGATAATACTTTCTACTAATAAGATTGTGCTGTCTGTCCAAAATTATGGAAAAATTGTGTCTGTAGCAGATTTGAGTAAGGTTGTATGTGAATTTCTGTGCTGATGTGATGCCAGCTGCATAGGCCATGTTTATTCCAACAATCGGCTGATTGCATTTAATGAACAGTCCAAAAAATATAATGTGATTCAAAGTATAGACCGTACTGAACAAAGCTGTGCCTGCAAATCCCAAAATGAACATCTACTGTGATATGGTTCCATGATGAAGCAGTAATGGTGAATAATCTTGAATGGCCAATAGCTGCACTAACAACCAAATTTAAAGAAAATCAGTCAAACACGTAATGTGCTCATTTGCACTTGCTAATAGTGACATAGGCAGGGTCCCATTCCCATTCTCTACAGACAAAAGGAATGTGTTCAAGAGTTGCATTGTTTTTGAATTGCCTGGAAGCATAGGGAACTTACATTTTCCCATTGCTTTCTCCTTGGAAATGCATTAAAGTTAACTTCCCACACCTTTTCTCCTGTGGTATATATTGTGTGCTCATTTGAAATTTGGCATTCTTGTGTTTTTCCTGAAGTGTGTAAGATGAAAAATTTTGGCACCATGTCATTCTTTTTCACAGTACTTACTATCCCCAGAGTGGGACCTGAGTGCATGCCATTTGAAATATGAAAGTGGGGTGTTACTTAACACAAAGTCAACTATTCTTACATTAATGCATGAAAACTTTCCATTTAATAATCAAGGGATGAAAATGCTGATTGAAATCCATAGGTAGAGATCTCATTGACCCAACACAGAGAAAAGCTTGTAGTGTTCCTTGTCACATTAGAGACATTTTTGGAGCATGGTGTCTAAAAAATGATCTCTGATTATAACAACTGGAGAATGACAGCCTTGGAATGTGACCATAAGCATATAACTTATGATCAGTGACTGCTGTCGTTACGAGCTATCATTCGGCTGGAAAGTAGAACATAAAAAAAGTCAGCTACTTAATATTAAGATAGCTTTGTATCTGTCCATAATGAAATGTGATACCTGTGATTTACTTAGTTTGGCCATTTTAGTATTTTAAAATGGTAGGTTTCACCGCTGCTCATCCTCTGACTTACAAGCTTTCCCTATCCACATAGTCTAAAATTGTTTCTCTTGCTCCATATTCAATTTCTCTGTTGCTTCTGAATTGATATTGACCATCAATTTCTACACTATTTGATTTGCCTATAATCGATTTTGCACACATCTGGGTTTATTAAATATCACTTTCTCAAATGCCTTATCAGAAGTTAATATAAGGCTAAAAATGATGAATAACTAGGTAGATATTGTGCCTGCAATTTACTGTCTCATCCACTCACATTGCTTCTGAAACACCTTCTGTCTCCCTACATTTGATGCTTCTTGTGTGATCCATTTGCAGCTTTCCAATGGTTGGGGAAATGTTTTAAGTCACAGTATACTATATTCACTCTCAGAGCAGATTCCTCTACATTGGGAAGACCAAATGCAAATTAGGTGATCTCTTTGCAGTGCATTTTCATTCAATCGTTCAATTGAGCTTCCAGTCTTGTGCTATTCAATTCTCTGCCCCATTCCCTCTCTGCCCCTTTAATCCTTGGCCACCTTTGCTTCCAATGAAGCTTGAGGAAGAGTGATTTTGTGCACAACAACTCAGTACAGAGTTCAACAATTTCATATCACACTATCTCTCCCAGGCACCAGGTGCTGATATGATTCGGCTGTTTATTTAATGAATCTTTCCTCCATTTACTCACAGACTTTCCTTCCCCACTTTTCATCTGTGATCCCTTCTCTTCCTGCCTCTGTATTATCTTAAAACTTCTTACATATCTACCCTTCTAGTCCTGTTCTGACAAAAGACACCAGCATGAAGTTTTAACTCTGTCTCTTCATCCATGCTATTGAGGGGATGAGGGTATTGAGGGATGGATCAGTAAATTTGCAGATGATACTAAAGTTGGTGGTGTGGTAGATAGTGAAGAGGGGTGTTTTAGTTTACAGAGTGACTTGGACAAGTTGCAGAGCTGGGCCGAGAGGTGGCAAATGGAGTTTAATGTGGAAAAGTGTGAGGTAATGCACTTTGGCAGGAACAATAAATGTGTAGAGTATAGGGCTAATGGTAGGGCTCTTAATAGTGTTGAGGAACAGAAGGATCTTGGTGTATGTGTCAATAGATCCCTGAAAGTAGGCAGTCAAGTGGATAAAGTTGTTAAGAAGGCATATGGAGTCTTAGCTTTTATTGGTAGGGGATTGAATTTAGGAGCCGCAGCATCATGTTGCAACTGTACAAAACTCTAGTGCGGCCGCACTTGGAGTATTGTGTGCAGTTCTGGTCGCCACATTATAAGAAAGATGTGGAGGCATTGGAGAGGGTACAGAGGAGGTTTACTAGGATGTTGCCTGGTATGGAGGGCAGGTCCTATGAAGAGAGGTTGAAGGATTTGAGGTTGTTTTCGTTAGAAAGGAGGCGGCTAAGGGGGGATCTTATTGAAACATATAAGATGATTAGAGGTTTGGATAGGGTGGACAGTGATAGCCTTTTTCCTAGGATGGAGAAAGCTAGCACGAGGGGACACAACTTTAAATTAAGGGGTATGAGTTATAGGACGGATATCAGAGGTAGGTTCTTTACTCAAAGAGTGATTAGGGAGTGGAATGCCCTGCCTGCAGCTGTTGTAGATGCGCCAAGTTTGGTGGCGTTTAAGAGGTTAGTTGATAAGTATATGGAAGAGAAGGGAATGGTTTAGTTAGGAGGGGCATTGCTTTTTATTTTGGTCGGCACAACATCGAAGGCCGAAGGGCCTGTTCTGTGCTGTATTGTTCTATGTTCTATGTTCTATTTTCTATGTTCTATGCTGTTTGGCCTGCTGAGTATTTCCAACATTTTCTGTTGAAATAGCAGGAGGTTGCTTTGTCCTCATTTGACCAAAGGCATTAGACTTCATGGGGTTCCATACGCATGTCAAGGGCTGCCAAATCCACCTGCGTTATATCACTATGCTACAATCTTTGGTGTGTCTGCCCTGATTGTGGAACAGGGATGTGTCCAAGGATGGTGGTAGACAAGTCTGGGATACTAGATTAATAGTTTAATTCTGTGAACATGGCTATGTCAGGCTATTGACAACTTGTTTGTAGTACAGCTCTCCCAATTTTGTCAGAACTCCCTTAGAGTTGACAAAGGGGACTTTGCAAGAGCATGCTGCCAATGTCCTAAGCTTTGGAATTCATTTCTGAATCCCTTCTGCCTCTTGTACTCTCTTTCCTTCTTTAGCACATTCCTTAAAACATGCCAGCTTGATCAACAATTTGGTCATCTCCTTATGAGGCTCATAGAATATAGAACATAGAACATTACAGTGCAGAACAGGCCCTTCGGCCTTCGATGTTGAGCTGACCAATTAAGAAAAAGCAATGACCCTCTAACCTAAACCATTCCCTTTTCATCCATAAACTTATCTACTAACCTCTTAAACGCCACCAAACTTGGCGCATCTACAACTGACGCAGGCAAGGCATTCCATACCCTTACCCCCCTCTGGGTAAAGAACCTACCTCTGACATCTGTCCTAAAACCACCACCCCTTAATTTAAAGCTATGTCCCCTCGTGCTAGCTTTCTCCATCCTAGGAAAAAGGTTATCACTGTCCACCCTATCTAAACCTCTAATCATCTTATATGTTTCGATAAGGTCCCCTCTTAGCCGCCTCCTTTCTAACGAAAACAACCTCAATTCCCTCAGCCTCTCTTCATAAGACCTGCCCTCCATACCAGGCAACATCCTGGTAACCTCCTCTGTACCCTCTCCAATGCCTCCACATCTTTCTTATAATGTGGGGACCAGAACTGCACACAATACTCCAAGTGCGGCCGCACTAGAGTTTTGTACAGTTGCAACATGTCGTTGCGGCTCCGAAATTCAATCCCCCTACCAATAAAAGCTAAGACTCCATATGCCTTCTTAACAACCTTATCGACTTGATTGCCAACTTTCAGGGATCTATTCACATATACACCAAGATCCCTCTGTTCATCAACACTATTAAGAGTCCTACCATTAGCCCTATACTCTACACATTTGTTATTCCTGCCAAAGTGAATTACCTGACACTTTTCCACATTAAACTCCATTTGCCACCTCTCAGCCCAGCTCTGCAACTTGTCCAAATCTCTCTGCAAACTAGAACACCCCTCTTCACTATCTACCACTCCTCCGACTTTGGTGCCATCCGCAAATTTACTAATCCATCCTTCAATACCCTCATCCAGATCATTTATAAAAATTACAAACAGCAGGGGCCCCAAAACAGATCCCTGAGGTACACCACTTGTAACCGAACTCCACGATGAATAATTTCCATCAACCACCCCCCTCTGTCTTCTATCAGCTAGCCAATTCCTAATCCAATTAGCTAAATCACCCTCAATCCCATACATCTGCATTTTCTGCAGAAGCCTTCCATGTGCCACCTTATCGAACGCCTTACTAAAGTCCATATATACCACATCAACTGCCTTATCCCCATCCACCTCTTTGGTCACTTTTTCAAAAAACTCAATAAGGCTAGTAAGGCACGACCTACCCTTCACAAAACCATGCTGACTATCCCCAATCAATTCATTTCTCTCTAAATAACTATAAATCCTATCCCTAATGATTCTCTCCAATACTTTGCCCACAACAGAAGTAAGACTCACCGGCCTATAATTCCCCAGAAAGTCTCTTCCCCTTCTTGAACAATGGGACCACATTCGCTATCCTCCAGTCTTCCGGCACTATACCGTAACCAACGACGACCTGAAGATCAGAGCCAGAGGCTCTGCAATCTCCTCTCTCGCCTCCCAGAGAATCCTAGGGTAAATCCCGTCCGGCCCAGGGGACTTATCTAACTTCAAACCTCAAGAATATCTAGCACATCCTCCTTATCTACTTCAATACTTTCCAGTTTGCAACCCTGTATCCCAGTGTTCTCCACAACTACATTTACATCTCCCCGCGTGAATACCGAAGAGAAATATTTGTTCAGTGCCTCTCCAATCTCTTCAGGCTCCACACACAACTTCCCACTGCTGTCTCTGACTGGCCCTAATCTTGCCCTAACCAATCTTCTATTCTTAACATATCTAAGAAAGCTTTAGGATTCTCCTTGATCCTATCAGCCAAAGTCTTCTCGTGTCCCCTTTTAGCTCTCCTCAACTCACTCTTTAGCTCCCTCCTGGCTAATCTATAGCTATTCATTGCACTAACTGAGCCTTCAAGCCTCATCCTGACATAAGCCTCCTTTTCCTTCTTAACCAGCAAATCAACTTTTTTCGTACACCAAGGCTCTCTTACTCGACCATTTCCTCCCTGCCTGACAGGGACATACTTATCAAGGACTCGCAGCAGCTGCTCCTTGAATAAGCACCACATTCCAGATGTTCCCAGTCCCTGTAGTTTCCTAGTCCAATCTATGCACCCTAATTCACTCCTGATGGCCTCATAATTACCCTTCCCCCAGCTATAACTACTGCCCCCAGCTTCATGCCTATCCCTGTCCATCACTAAGGTGAACGTACCGAATTGTGGTCACTATCACCAAAATGTTCACTAACTTCCAAGCCTAACACCTGGTCTGGCTCATTGCCCAGCACCAAATCCAATGTATCCTCACCTCTAGTTGGCCTATCTACATACTGAGTCAAAAAACCTTCCTGCACACTCTGTACGAAAACTGACCCCTCTAACGAGCTAGAGCTATAGCTATTCCAATCAATATTAGTAAGGTTAAAGTCCCCCATAACAATTACCCTATTACTTTCACTCCTGACCAGAATTGACTTTGCAATCCTTTCCTCTACCTCTCTAGAACTTTTAGGAGGTCTATAAAAGACTCCCAACAGGGTGACCTCTCCTCTCCTGTTTCTAAGCTCAGCCCATACTACCTCAACAGACAAATCCTCATCAAACTTCTTTTCTGTCACTGTGATACAGTCTTTGACTAATAATGCCACTCCTCCCCCTCTTCTACCTCCTTCTCTACTCTGACTGAAGCATTTGAACCCCGGAACCTGCAACAACCATTCCTGTCCCTGCTCTATCCATGTCTCTGAAATGGCCACAACATCGAAGTTCCAGGTATTGGTCCAAGCTGCAAGTTCCTCCACCTTATTGCGAATACTTCTTGCATTAAAGTATACGCATTTCAAACCATGCCCTACTCCACCCGTACGCTGCTGTGCTTTACAGTTCTCATCTCTGACTCCCCTATTCTTGTCCCTCTTAACATCCAAGCTACTCAGGATCCCACCCCACCTCTGAATCAGTTTAAACCCTGCATAGCCTTTGCAAATTTTCCCCCCCAAGATATTGGTTCCCCTCTGGTTCAGGTGTAGACCATCTCTCTTGTAGAGGTCCCACCTACCCCAGAATGAGCCCCAAATGTTCAAGAACCTGAACCCCTCCCTCCTGCACCATCCCCACAGCCACGAGTTCAAACATTCCCTCTCTCTGTTCTTCTCTAAACTATCCCATGGCACAGGCAAGAGTCCAGAGATAACCACTCTGTCTGTTTTGGCTCAGTGTCAAAGTTTTCTTCATGTACTCCTATGAATACATTGAGGGAGTGGAAGTTGCTTGGAATGAACCTGTGGCACAAATGTTGAACTGTAGAATTCAATTGTTCTGTGTTTGATTATGTAAGTCTCTTTATAATTCATGGTCATCGTGCTTGATAGGTAAAGGCTGAGTGTGGACTCTGAGAAAAGTAAAATTGTAGAAGGAGCTGCAAACTAGGGCTGAAGTATGGAGCAGATATTTTAAAGCACGATGAACAAAACTTGTTTCACATATTGAAATGAGTGTCATCTCTGCCCAGCTCTGAGACATGAAATACACAACAGTAGCCAATCTCTGCTCCACAATGAGAACTGCTTGCATTATATACCTCAGTTGCAGATCTACAACTACAATAGTGAAGGGAACTGTTCCAAAGCCTCCTGCAGGAGATACAGTCTTCTGATAGACAGTCCTGAGAAATAAGGGATTCCGCAGTGGGTTGGGTCTCCTCTCGTGCTGCTTAATGAATCCAGTCACCCACACAATCATTCCCTATTCTAACTTATCTTCCTGAAATATATACACCGTATTAAATGGCGATTCATATGGGGATTCTCATTAGTAGCACAGATCCATCAGAATTATACTGGACCTGGGAGGGGTGCATCGGGAAGTTGTATTCCCTTGGTATAGAAGACTAATGTTAGATTTAATTGAATTTTTAAATAATTAAAGAATATGATAGGAGAGATAGCGAGAAGCCTTTTCCTCCAGTGAGTGAGTCCATAACAAGGAGCATTCGAACAAGGCTTATCTAAAAGAAAGATTAAAAAAAAATATAAACCAAGATTTCTAGATCTTCAGTAGTTAAGAGTAATAAGGGTTGTAAAGCCAGATGTTGTAAAATGAAAGGTGGGTAAATGTATCCTGATTATCCTTTATTAGTTTGATTCTTTTTGACGCTTTTTAACTCAGGCACATTAGGTGGTGAGACAGACAAAAGGGACAAGAGTCAGATGAATGTCCAACACAATTTTATTTAACACTTTATCAAGAAAAACAAAATTTATGAGATTCTGCTGTTTTACTTTAATTAAACTTTATCAATCTCTCCAGTCAACTGTCTTAATAGTCTCAAATCTACATTAGCTATCCACTTCCAAGGATTCACTGCACCTTATCCACAGGACCCTATCACTGTATTTGAACAGCTTGTCCAAAAAAGGTTACAATAGCCATTCAATAAGATTGGGACAGACTATTTCTGTTTGAGTGTTGGCTAGTGTTTCAAGATCTGCAGTTGTCTATCCCCATAACATTTTACATTATTGCAAATCAGAAATCTATCAATCTTTGCTTTAAACATGCACAATGACTGAGCTCCCATAGCCCTCTAGGGTGAGAATTCCAAAGATTCACAACACTCTGTGTTTCTTCTAATTTCAGTTCTAAGTGACAGTCCCTTATTTTAAAATTGTGCTTTCTGGTTCTAGACACACCAACCAAGGGGAAATATCTTTTCTATCCTGTCTATTCCTAGGGTTCTAGCATTTTGTGCCTTTGAAACAAATGGTGCAGTTTGACAGGATCAGTTGATAATGTTAGATGTCCACTAGTTTCATTTTGCTGTGGGGGCAGAAATTTCTTCAACCGTCTCTGAACCCCAGTAATTTGATATTTTGGCAGAATTCCAACATAACCATCCATGTTAGAAATTGCAGAAGTGCAAATCCAAAATTAGGCCCTTCCAGATTCAGGAGTTACCAACTGAAGTACTCTCTGAAGAGTCAATTCTCTGAACCTGTTATTCAGAGCAAGATTCTATTGAGTTGCTCCAATCATCTTGCTAGCAATGTAACATTTGTGCACTCACCCTATAAGAAATGGTGATATTATTTCAACCAAAATCTGTGGTTGAGACTTATGAGGCTATGCAACCCAAGATATTGACCCAATTTAAATGAGATACCCCAAAGCTATGCTGACTGCAAGTGTAACCTTCTGGATGCTTCTTCCAAATAGATAATGGAGGCATTTCTCTGTTGTTTAAAGTAGCCTCTAGGCAAAAGCACTTATTGATGAAAGTGCAAACATTTAAAGTCCATTTCTATTTCAAAAATGTTGGCCATGCCTTTGAAAAAATGTCAAAAATCACTGCACCATGATATCACCAGTCCTATTTCATCTCTATGATCATCAACTTGCACTCACCAAGGTTTTGTGGTAAAGTTTTCAATGTCTAGCTTCACTAGACTTTGTAAAATATCAACCATTTCTCTGACCGAACAACAACTAATGCAAACACAGATCTGCAGAGTGATAAACAGAATGGAGGAGGAAGTCTGAGATCTGGGCCTCTTGACAGCTTCAAGACCAACAGTGATGCACCTTTAAGATGCACCCCATTCCCCACCCCCACAAACCCCCTCCCTCTGTCCTCCGAGCTCCTTTGCAGTGACCTGGCAGGACTCTGCCACGTTTCACGCTATCCGTGATGAAGGCGCTGCCTTGCACACTGCTGGCTTTGACGTCAAGCCACAGCAACCGCCTATTTGCAGGGAGAAATGTGTTCTCAGCACTTGCAGTGCCATTAAAATGCAGCCTTTTTCTATAATGATCATCCTGAAGTGGGTACAATGTGTCTTTGCTCCAGCATTGCCTTTAATGAAAGTTTATTACTTTGTTTCCTTGATCACTGGATCCTGACAGTACCAAAGGAACATTACCACTTAGCTGAAACAGCATGCCATCTTTGGGCTGCCTCCGAACTTTCATTTTGACATTAGGCAGTTGTCATTAGCCATTGAAGAGGGTTATGTATGTTATTGCGGTACAGGAGAAAGCAAGGCATGTGTGGAAAATCAGAAAGCCCAGATCTCCATCTTACTTCTTCCTATAACCAATGTCCAAAACATTATCTGCTCGATTATTTCATGACTGTGTTTTGAAGCCTTGCGGTCACAAATTTTTCTCCATGCAACAATGACTGTAAAGCACTTGGGGCATCCTGGGGTCAAGAAAAGCTACAATGTAAAAACAAGTTCTTTCTTTTATCTTTCTTAAGGAAACTCGGAGATCAAGTCATTAGAGAATTACATCCTGCAGTGTTCCTTTGAAGTTAATTTTAGTCTGCAGCCACAATGTACACAAGTTTTCAATTGTGTTTGCTTGGGAACACAGAACTGGATAAATGGATTGCATCTTTCACCTCAGGGTGTTCCCATTAAGCGGTTTCTCCTTTATCACTATAGTATACACAGCCTTTCTCAATGGTTAATGACAACTGTCTAATGTCAAAAAAGTATGTTCTGAGGCAGCCTAGAGACAGCATGTCTCGGCTAAGTGGTAATGTGAATCCAGTGATCAAAGAAACAAAAGAATAAACTTGCATTAAAAGTAACATTGTAGCAAAGGCACATTGTGGCCAGTTCTTGAAGATCATTTAGGAGCTTAGAAATTGTTCTTGATGATTTTAGTGGACAAGTGCTACGCATTGTCATGCTCCTCGATCCACTATTTAAATTCAGAAGTTAACCCCAGTGTCTGCACTATAATAGCAGCAGGGAAATGTCCTCTGAAGGCACTTAACAGTCTCTCTCCCATTTATTTCACCCTCAGTAATTACTGCTGTAATTGAAGAAAGCCCCGAGAGGACAGAATCTTCTCAACGGGAATTTGTTTGAACACTGAAGGTTTTGTTGGAGAAGCCAAACATAACAGGCGGATTATAGGGTAAATTTTCTGAGTTAGTGCTGTGAATGCAGAATTTGAAGTGATTGGAGTGGATTTTTCTCACTTTGGATGCAAAGATCAGTCCAGCTGATTAACAACCATATATCAGTGTTATCTGATAGGAGATCTGTGGATTACAAATTGAGCATCGCTAATCTTCAATTCCAGAATCAAAGAACAGTACAGTACATACAGGAATAGGCCCTTCAGCCCACCAAGCCTATGCTGATCACATGGTCCTATCCAGACCAATCACCTGAATCCCTCTATTCTGTGCCTGTTCATGTGCCTATTCAAATAAGTCTTAAATATTGCTAATGTATCTGCCTCAACCACCTCTCTTGGCAGTGCATTCCAGGCCCCCAGCACCCTCTGTAAAAAATCTTCCTCTGGACATCTTCATGGAACTTTTCCCCCCTTAATTTGATCTTATGCCCCCTTGTGATTGTCATTTCTACCCTGGGCAAAAGTTTCCAACTGTTCACATTATCTACGCCCCTCACAATTTTATAAACTTCTATCAGGTCATCCCCTAGTCTCTGTCTTTTGAGAGGGAACAATCCCAGTTTATTCAATCTCTCCTCATAGCTAATACCCTCCATACCAGGCAACATCCTGGTAAATCTTTTCTGTACTCCCTCCAAAGCCACCACATCCTATTGGTAGTACAGTGACCAGAATTGGGCACAAATTCCAAATGTGCCCTAACCAACGTTTTATATAACTGCAACATAATTTGCCAACTTTTATACTTGATGTCCCGTCTGATGAAGGCAAGCATGCCATATGCTTTCTTCATCACCTTTTCCACCTGTGCTGCCACTTTTAAAAATCCATGGACCTTTACTCCCAGATCTCAGTGTGTCTATGCTCCTGGTGGTTCTGCTATTTATTTTATAGCTCCCAGCTGAATTGGATCTACCAAAATACATCACATCAAATTAATTTCCATGTGCCATTTCTCTGCCCAATTCTCCAGCCTATGTACTGCTGTATTCTCTGACAATCTTCATCACTATCCACAACCCCAGCAATCTTAGTATCATCTGCAAACTTGCTAATCAGACCAGTTGTGTTTTCTTCCAAATCATTTATATATATTACAAACAGAAGTCCTAGAACTGATCTCTGAGGAATGCCACTAGTTACAGACATCCATTCAGAAAAACACTCTTCCAGCATTACCCTCTTTCTTCTACAGCCAGAAAATCTGTAAACTGCCTGTGCTGTTATATGTATTGTCTCCATTCACCTGACAAAGAGGCAAACCTCGAAAGCTGGTGAGTTTACTATCAAATAAATTGGTTGGACTTAAATCTGGTGTTGTCAGACTTCTTTCTATGGCCAAGCCATTAGATCAGCCATCCTGATACGTGCTCCTTTTGTATGAAGGTTTATATAGAATGCATGAACAGAAAATCTACCCTGGGAATTTCTGGGAAGACAACGTTTTCAATTATGAGTAATCTGAAGTGAGAACATGAAGAACATGCTTGGAATTGTTTTCCTGCTGTGATGTCATCCATTTGATGCAATTATTGCATTCAACACAAACACCACAAAGACCAGATGACCCCAATACGTTCACAATTGAAGTCAGTAGAACAGGGATGTTCCAGGTTCAATCCCTGCTCTGTGGGATTTAACTAACCTCAATGAGAGCAATTCAATCTGAGGGTGAAACAATCATTCAGGGTTCACACTTGCATTATCTGTCAATTCCACTGAAAGTATCTATGTGTATAAAAACATCTCTATAATGTCCCCTTCCACAGAAAACAGCATATTACAAGTCATTATCAGCCTCACACACAATTTGAATAATGTACCAAAGGATTGCTTTCACCTGGAGAACAATAACCAATAGGGGTCAGCTACTTCAGGAGGAAAGGGAGAATGGTAGCACAGTGATTAGCACTGCTGCTTCACAGCGCCAGCATCCTGAGTTCAATTCTCATCTCAGATCACTGTCTGTGTGGAGTTTGCAAATTCTCATTATGTCTGGTGGGTTTCCTCCATGTGCTTCAGTTTCCTCCCACAGTCCAAAGTTGTGCGAGCTGGTTAATTGGCCATGCTAAGAAATTGCCCTTTAGTGTCTAGGGATAGAACATAGAACATAGAACATAGAACATTACAGCACAGAACAGGCCCTTCGGCCTTCGATGTTGTGCCGACCAAAAAAAAAGCAATGCCCCTCCAAACTAAACCATTCCCTTCTCTTCCATATACTTATCAATTAACCTCTTAAACGCCACCAAACTCGGCGCATCTACAACAGCTGCAGGCGGGCATTCCACTCCCTAATCACTCTTTGAGTAAAGAACCTACCTCTGATATCCGTCCTATAACTCATACCCCTTAATTTAAAGCTGTGTCCCCTCGTGCGAGCTTTCTCCATCCTAGGAAAAAGGGTAACACTGTCCACCCTATGTAAACCTCTAATCATCTTATATGCTTCAATAAGATCCCCTCTTAGCCGCCTCCTTTCTAACGAAAACAACCTCAATCCTTCAACCTCTCTTCATAGGACCTGCCCTCCATACCAGGCAACATCCTGGTAAACCTCCTCTGTAACCTCTCCAATGCCTCCACATCTTTCTTATAATGTGGCGACCAGAACTGCACACAATACTCCAAGTGCGGGCGCACTAGAGTTTTGTACAGCTGCAACATGATGCTGCGGCTCCTAAATTCAATCCCCCTACCAATAAAAGCTAAGACTCCATAAGCCTTCTTAACAACTTTATCCACTTGACTGCCTACTTCAGGGATCTATTGACACATACACCAAGATCCTTCTGTTCCTCAACACTATTAAGAGCCCTACCATTAGCCCTATACTCTAAACATTTATTGTTCCTGCCAAAGTGCATTACCTCACACTTTTCCACATTAAACTCCATTTGCCACCTCTCGGCCCAGCTCTGCAACTTGTCCAAGTCACGCTGTAAACTAAAACACCCCTCTTCACTATCTACCACACCACCAACTTTAGTATCATCTGCAAATTTACTGATCCATCCCTCCATACCCTCATCCAGATCATTTATAAAAATTACAAACAGCAGGGGCCCCAAAACAGACCCCTGAGGCACACCACTCGTCACCGAACTCCACGATGAATATCTCCCCTCAACCACCACCCTCTGTCTTCTATCTGCCAGCCAATTCCTAATCCAATTAGCTAAATCACCCTCAATTCCACACATCTGCATTTTCTGTAGAAGTCTTCCATGGGCCACCTTATCAAAAGCCTTACTAAAGTCCATATATACTACATCAACCGCCTTACCCCCATCCACCTCTCTGGTCACTTTCTCAAAAAACTCATGAGGTTAGTAAGGCATGACCTACCCTTCACGAAACCATGCTGACTATCCCCAATCAATTCATTTCTCTCTAAATAACTATAAATCCTATCCCTAATAATTCTCTCCAAAACCTTGCCCACAACAGAAGTAAGACTCACTGGCCTATAATTCCCAGGAAGGTCTCTCTTCCCCTTCTTGAACAATGGGACCACATTCGCTATCCTCCAGTCCTCCGGAACCACACCGTAACCAACGAGGACCTGAAGATCAGAGCCAGAGGCTCTGCAATCTCCTCTCTTGCCTCCCAGAGAATCCTAGGGTAAATCCCGTCCGGCCCAGGGGACTTATCCAACTTCAAACCCTCGAGAATTTCTAACACATCCTCCCTATCTACTACAATACTTCCCAATTTGCAACCCTGTACCTCAGTGATCTCCATAGCTACATTTCCAGCACTCTGCGTGAATACCGAAGAGAAATATTTATTCAGTGCCTCACCAACCTCTTCAGGCTCCACGCACAACTTCCCACTGCTGTCTAGGATGTGTAGGTTAGAGGGATTAGTGGGTAAAATATGGAGGGATATGGGGTGGGATTGTGTTCAGTGCAGACTTGATGGGCCGAAGGGCTTCTTTCTGCACTATAGGGTTCTACGATTTTCTATGATTAAACTATAATTAAAACTACTGCAGGAAAAGTAGACACTGCAGGATGAATTTTAATCTTTGGTTGTGAAGGCATCAACCCCCTTCAGCTCTGCTCTTCCCTCTTCACCCACCACAACAACCAGCATGTTCCCCCAGCCCCTGCACATTCTTAACTTTGGCACCTTCATGGGAGATCATGGACGAATTCAATGGCTGACCCTCAGTTACACCTCGCCACCCAGCTGCCCACTTGAAACAATGGCAGGAGAATAACTTTAAGCCAGCTGGAGAGCAGGAGGTTGACAAAGATCACTGGGATAGAAAGAGCGAAGAACCCTGGAGAGTTATGTCTGGACTTCTCCCCTGGTAGCGGGAGTAGATATTCTTGGTGAAATTCCTTCTCAAGACAGGCCAACAGGAAGCATACACAATTTGCATAAATCATCAAGCTAAGCAGGCACCTTATCCACTTGAAATTTAAGGTGCTGACAGAAAGATAGGAAGCAGTGGAAATGGAACCGTGAATCTTAGCACAGCAAATGTACATCCATTACACTGTTTCTGGATAGGGGGTTAAAACTGCCCCTAACCTCAACTCTGCCCACTGCATGGTGGAAGGATAATTGTCTGGTATAGGATGTGGGTGTACAAGTGGATTGTGTATGAGGAGTTGCCATGCTACCACTTTAGATTATGAATTAAGAGGTATGGCAACCATCACCTACATTATACACTCATGAGCTGTCAAGCCTTCCTCATTTACACAATCCTGCCATTCTGTGCCCTTAATTCACAAGATATTACTATTGACAATTTGAAATTAAATTGCAAAGAGCTATGTGCTTTACAGGGGGATAACAGTAACAAGATCTTCACCCAGGTGATTCAATTTCAGATATTACTTCACACACAATTATCAGCTATCTCCACCTCAGCAATGTCTCACAGGCACAGGGGCTCGGCTTGATGCTGCGTGACAGCTAACCGAGCAAACAAACTGCAGAATGAATTCCAGGTTGTGTGAATGCACAGAACAGACCTGTGGTGGCTTAACTGATCACAGCTGAAGCATTGTAAGTGTTGCTTCAGACCCCAAGCTGGAGCCAGACAGGTTTCCTGCTCCTGATGACTATCCCCTGTCACTGTGCTTGTAGGTATCAGGCGAAGTCAGGATTGGACACAGCTTAAATGGCTCTCTCTTCAAAATCATATATTTCTGTCTGCAAGTTGAGCGCACAGAGTTGGGAGAATTCTCAGATCCCCATACCTGACTTCTACAACTTTTCACTCAGAGGGTGGTGAGTGAATGGAATTGGCTGCTGTCGGTGGTGGTGGAGGCGAATTCGATGGGGTCTTTTAAAAGACTTCTGGATGAGTACATGGAATTAAATGGGATTGGGAGTTACAGATAGTTTATTGGCCTAGTAGGTATGGGTATGATTGGCGCAACTTGTGGGCCGAAGAGCCTGTTTGTGCTGTAGTGTTCTATGTAACTTCCCATTTCTGGTCTCAGTAGGATGGAATTCAGGATAGTCAACCCTGAAAGTTGTGAGGGGTTAGAAACAGCCCCAGTGCAGGCTCAGCAACTTAGGCACAGATAAAAAGTAGCCCTTCAGAAAGGCTAATTTGAGAAATAGGCCAACAATGCTGAAGTCCCTATTGCTTCAAAGGAGATATTATTATCTTAATTGTCAGTTGAATGTCTGAGCTATAAATGTCTGACTGACCCTGGAATTGATATCCATCATGGGTTTTCCCTTTTGGAGAAATGACATTGTTGCTGCTGACTGAACCACAGAAAGCATGGAATAGATTCACAAGACAGTCATAGAGATGGCATCGTCTGCTACATATAATGAAATTGTCCCATCCCGCCCACCATGGGAATCGTAACAGGTGAGGGGTGGACTATGAAAGGTCCACTGACCTTGGGTCTGAATTTCCTGCCTTGGGGCAAGCGCAGCTGGAAATCCTGCCATAGTATTCAGTCATGTAGTTAGGTGCCAGTGGGTGGATAAATGACGAACACTGCCATGCTCATTATCCAAACCACTTGCACTCTTTCCTGCACACAGCCACACTATTGATCCTTATCCAGGTCCCTCACAGCTAAACACTGTCATGACATAATATTGTGACTAAGAGTGGGGAGATCATTTGGACTACAAGTAATGGCAGAGCACAGCATGCTGTCATGGGGGTCACAGCTCTAACAGTCATGGTGCCAAACATTTGTGCAGAGCCATTTTTCCACCAACCTTACCAGTAATTACTGATGGTATGTGAAAAAGTGCATACAAGCACATAAACATGAATGAGAGAAATATGGTATGAATGGTTCTCCCACCCTTTTTGCTTGACATTTTTATTGATAGAATATTTCACAAAGGAGATACAGAGGAAGGGGTGGGTCCAGTGCCTCACATTTTCTGATCAGATCATTGAAGCTTTGATGGAAAGGTCTAGATAAGGACACGGGGCCTATACCCAGTTTTCTGCAGTAATGCTCCTCTAGCAAACAAGGGTTTGATTCAAATTGAAGCTTGGTGAATTCAAGAGGAAATGATCAGGGCTTGTGTGTTCAATGTAGGAAAAGGTTCAACGACTGCTGTATTCAGGCAAGATGAGTAGCTTGGCTTACCCACACACAGTCCCAAGGGAAGGTCATATCTGCATGCTTCAGCTAAAGTATAGGTCATGATTCATAGTCACCTCAAAGCTGAAGCAGAGGGATATGTAAGTGTCTCATGTAAGTGTGCACTGAATACATGTGAATGCACATTGTAGTGCACAGGTGCAGTGAGAAGAGCAATATCTCTCCATGCACCATAAGTAAGACTAACATTAATTCATGTGGCCGTTACAGTTGAACAGAGTGAAAAGCACCATTGAGAAAGCCTGGACTGGGGATGGGTCAGCCTTTCTGAGACACATCATTTCATTAAACAAATGGCTATTCCAAGGGCACTGGAACATCTGCCTAATGGTAACAGTGAATCATTATTATCAGGTGATAAAAGCTGTGTTGAAATTCCCTCGGAATATGGTGGTAATGGAGAAGTTCATGATGTTACCTTGCTGATTTTAGAGACTGTACAGCAATAGGGTTCTATCATACTGGCAACGTAAGCATGGTTAAATGTATGGTATGGATCAAAACATGCATTCACAATGAGAAAGGCTATACGTAAAATAACGAGTCTAATACAGGTCCCAGCTCTTCTACTCCGCCTCTATCCCATCCACCATTCCCCTACTGAGGTTAGCCTATCCCTCAGACATATCTGAGAATGTGTCACATTATCCTAGCCCACACTCTGCCAACTCAGATGCACGCACTTTGAAAGGATGAAGTGTGGGTATAGAGTCAGGTTGAAAGTCATTCCATCAGAGTTCAGCAGTCAGAGTCAGAGACATCTGTGCGCAGTGTCCCTTGGAGGGAGGAGAAAAATTTCAATGTATTGCAATGGGCAGCAGTGCAAATCCTCCAGAGTAACATTCTGAAACATGATATTTAGATAATCAGCAGCAGATACGTAGACATCTAGTGGAGTTCCCTGAGGTGGTGAGAGCTCTTGGGCTGAATGGAGGAGGCATCATAAGCACCACACTGTCCCAGAAACTCAATCAAATGGGCTTTGGCCAATCTCACAGAGATACACCTGCAGCAGTAATAAATGGATGAACGAGAAGTATCTTGACCAGGAAAGGGTGAAAGCTTCCCTCAGTAGCCTGGATCAGTCCACTCAGAGTATGAATGCTGACATCCATGAGGAAGTACCTACCATTAATATGGTGGTCATATTGTTGACACAGCAATTGCTGGCCAACTGCCTCACACCAGTAAGCAGCCCTGTCAACCCCACTTGAAGGTCAAACTGGCATTGGGTAGGTCACTGAGGAGGGTAAACATACCAAGAGCACCCTCATTTTCCAGCCCCTCCTCTATCACTCTCAGCTGTTCCACACATGCCAATGACAATGGCTGCTCATGCAGAAATGCCTTCTGAAGGGAGCCATCAACAGGTGTCTGCATGAGGAGGCAGGCCACACTCTTCATTGTTGTTTAAACAGAGAAATGGGCAGCCTTCCTCAACCTCTTCTGAGGGAACACAAGAGGGTCAGGGTGAAGGGGAAAGAAGGTAACCCCTACTCCTAGAATCCAAACATAGATCTGCATTGGTGGCTGAAGTAGCTGAGAGAGTTTGAAACCCTTTTGTATGAAGGGCTCATGACAGTTGCCTGGGAACCTTGCACATATTTGAAGGAAGAACTTGTTGTGGTCACACACTAACTACATGTACGTTAATTGTGTGGAAAAGCTTCCAGTTGACAAGAGTGTCTGAATGTTGAGTTGGGGACATTATGGCAACATGGGTTGTGTTATATATTTAAGTGTTACATGATTGTTTTAAGAGCAGGTTACATACCTTGATCATGAGATCATTGGGGTGTTCCCAGGCCTCTGTCTTAGTTTCATTTTCTATTCTGTAGAGAACATTTCTTTCAATAAGCCTGTTGAGTGTTATTTTGAATCTGTATCTGCAAACCTTGGGGGCAATTCTCCCAGTCTGCAGACCAGCAGACATAAGCAGAGGCCGTGTAGCAGGTTCCCTGTTGGATACCTCGGCCTCCATGTGTCTCTGGCTGACGGATTTATGGCATTGTCAGCTCAGTGTCAGAAATAGGTGCAGAGCTAAATAAATTTAAATAATCATTTGGGCCCGGAATTGAAGTTTTGAGCCCACCAGTCTCTTCACTGGCACCCCCACCCGCCTCACCAGTGGTATTTATAACTGCTCCCCACTAACAGGAAGGTGGCAGTCCCACCCCATTGGAGTAAAGGGATGCTTAGGAGGCCCCCAACAAGTAAGAGGGCTAGGGTGCTTTTCTGGGCATTGCCAGCTTGGCCCCTTGCACTGACAAATGGGCAAAGTGGCAATGCCCAGGGAGCACCTTGGCACTGCTCACTGGGTATGGGCAGTGTCTCTGCACTGGCACCAGTTAGAGAGAGAGAGAGGGAGGCCAGCAATCTGGCCTGGCCATCAAGGTTGGGGGGCATGGAGGAATTGCTGGTGGTGGGCAATCTGGAGATTGAGACGACAGGTGTGGGGAAGAAGAGGCTGGCTCTGATATGTTTCAGGAAGCCAGCGATTGGTGGGTGTGAGGAAGACGGGGGTGGTTACATGGCCAGCGATGCTGGTCTGCCCCATGATCCTGCAATTGGAAGGCTGGGAGTGTGGGACTATTGTGCAAGCACCAATCTCAGCGCTGCCAGATCAGCGAATGCACAGTGGCCTGCTCGGTGCTAAGTTGCCAGCCTCGCAGGCAGGAATAGGCTCTACTCACTGATTTTTAATGGAATTCATGGTAGGGCACGTTAAGACGCACTGAGAGGGAGAATTATTTTGAAAGCAGCACTATGAGTTACTCTCCAATTTTCATGAGAATTTGGTACTTAGTGTTTTTCTGGAGAACGCCACCCTATATCTTTTTTGCATGTTTAAAATCCACAAGCTCTAACACAGCAAGCATTTTGCAGGTTGGGGAGCATAGTGGGCTTGTTACCAAACTCATAATCCAAAGACCCAGACCCATGCTCTGGGGATAAAGGTTCAAATCCCAGCATGGTGCTACTGGACTTAAATTCAAATAACAAACTTGGAATGTAAAGTTTGTTGCATAATTATTTTACTCTTTCATGGGATATGGGCATCACTATTAAAGCCAGCATTTGTTGCCCAATTCTAGTTGCCCTTGAATTGAGTAGTTAAGAGTCAAACACATTGCTGTGGATCTGCAGTCACATGTCAGCCAAAGCAGACAAGAATGGCAGGTTTTCTTCCCTAAAGTGATTAGTGAACCAAATGGGTTTTTGCAACAATTGGCAATAGTTTCAAGGTCATTATTAGACTTTTAATTCCAGATTTTTATTGAATTCACAATCTGCTATGGTGGGATTCGAGCCTGGGTCCCTGGAACATTACCCTGGGTCTCTGGATTACTAATCCACTGTGCAAACACCTCCCCCAATTAGTTACAACGAAACTATTGTCAACTCTTATAAAAAAATTATTTGGTTCACTAATGTCCTTTACGGAAATTTGCCATCCTTATCTGGTCTCGCCTACAAGTGGTAGGCTCTTTATGGTCCTCTGAAAATGGTTTTGCAAGCAATTCAGTCAAGGGCAATTTTGAATGTGCAACAAACATCCCCCCCAGCCAATCACCATCTTGGCTTTGAAATGTATCAGCCATTCCTTCACTATCACTAGGACACAGACCTGGAACTCCCCACCCCTAACAGCACTTTGGGTATACTTACACTTCAGGTACTACAACAGTTCAAGAAGGCAGCTCATCACCATTTTTTCAAGAGCAATTGGGGATGGCAATAAATGCTCGTTTAGCCAGCGATCCCCAAGCATCAGATGATTTCAATGACCAGTTAACTCCATAAAATGCACCTGCGCAAAACATGCCCTGCCTCCATTCCAATCTCCATAAAAATGGGAACTGCCATGATTCAGGGGTGAGATTTTGACCATTTTCACCACAACAGAATGGATTGCCATCAAGATAAGAATCTGGACTTATGTGAACCAGGGTGTTAAGGGTGGCTCAAAGAACAAAGAACAAAGAACAACACAGCACCGGAAACAGGCCCTTTGGCCCAACAAGCCCGCGCCGCCGTCCTAATGTCTTAATGACATATAGGGACCAATTTGTTACCCAATCAGCCTAAGAGCACATTTTTGGGATGTGGGAGGAAACCGGAGCACCCGGAGAAAACCCACACAACCATGGGGAGAACGCGCAAACTCCCGCAGACACAGGCCCAAATCCATGTGTCTGCACAGCAACAGCGATAGTCCCTGAGCTGTCATGGTGCCCATCAGATGGTCCAGTTTAAGCATACACTAACGACGTGAAGCACTAGGCAACTCCTGAAGCAATATCCAAGAGCAGCTCTCGCACGACCTGTCGCATGCATGCCCTTGTTGGTCAACAAGGTGGACCGAACATCCCGTGGAAACAAATAGGATATTTAAACAGTCCTACTATATCCCTCTATCTGCAGACAGCTCATGTGGCTGTCCAAGAGACCCTTAAACAACCCTAGCGTGCCTGCTCCCACCACCTTACTCAGTAGTGCATTCCACACCCCCACTACCCTTTGTGTGAAAAAAATGCCCTCTAATATTAGTCTTATACATAGCCCCCCCTCACCCTAAGGCCGTGACCCCTCGTTCTATCCGAATCTAATGGTGGAAAAAGCTTACCACCATTTACTCTATCTATACCCCTCATAATCTTATATACCTCTAATAGATCCCCTCTCAGCCGACGTCTTTCAAGGGAAAACAACCCCAGTGCGTTCAATCTTTCCGCGTAAGACAGCCCTTCCATACCAGGCAGCATCCTGGTAAATCTCCTCTGCACTCTCTCCAGGGCCTCCACATCCTTCCGGTAGTAAGGCAACCAGAACTGGATGCAGTACTCCAAGTGAGGCCTAACCAACGTTCTATACACTTGCAACATTAGACTCCTACTCTTGTATTCTATACCTCTTCCTATGAAGGCTAACATACCATACGCTTTCTTTATCACATTCTCCACCTGTACTGACACCTTTAGAGACTTGTGAACCTGCACCCCCAGGTCTCTCTGCATCTCTATACTCCGGATAGTTTTACCTTTTATCCTATAACTCTCCGCTACATTTTTCCGGCCAAAATGCATCACCTCGCATTTATCCAGATTAAATTCCATTTGCCATCTATCTGCCCAATCTACCAGCTCCTTGACCTAGGAGCTGTCAACAGCAATGGGATAATCAGAACTCCCAGAGAAAAATAGTACAGTGTTTAATTATGATTAAGGATTGACTGAAAGAGGGCAAGTGGCCAAGGGAGACACAACTTGGATTATTGGCAAAGATAAAACAGAGGGAAAAGAGTTTTGTTTTTATATTGAAAGGCATGATCTTGAATCTGGAAGTAGTTTCAATTGTAGCATTCAAGAGGGAATTGATTAATACTTGAAAATATGAAACTTGCAGGAATATGAGGAAACAGTAAGCAGAACAAGATTTGGATAACCCTGTTTCTCAGCTGCTTATCTGACAATGGTGTGAATTGCCTCTTTCTGCACTGCTTAACACTAAAGATTGAATATCTACTTCAACAGGAGCTGTAACCAATTGTTCTGAAACATAATACAGGGTCACAAAAAGTGCTCAGTAAGTATACCAATATCAATGTTCAGGCTCCCGTACCTACATTTAAGAAGGTACTGCAATTCAATCTAGCCTCTTTAATGAATTAGAAATGAATTGATTTGGTGCTGATCTTTGAAATTATATACTTGGATTAGACTTCTCCCAGGATGAGGGATTTTTCAGGAGCCAAATATCCTTGCAAACAGTAATATTCTTACTTAATCTTGTTGCAGAAATTGACATTGCAAACTAATTAGATTCTCATTAGTCAGGATGAGATGTCCTAGTGATTAATGTTAATTCTGGAGGTTGGGTATCACTGGACAGATAGCTCCGAGCTTCTTTTGTGTTTTATACAACCTGCAGTGGACAGCAGGTCAGAGGCAGATTAAAGTGAATGCTGTGATTGGCAGAACTGGTTCAATTAACCTCACCTCAGAGTAGTCTTCGTTCCTTTTTTAAAATCTTCCTGACACTTCCAGACTGGCAATGCCTGGGGGCAACCCCCTTACCCCGACTTTTCATAGAATCAGGGAGATTGCGAGGACCTTTAATAATGGCTGACTGGGCCTACTTCTAAAATGCCCACTCTTCCACTTCCACCATGCAAGATTTTCACAGGTAGAGTGAAATGCATAGGAGGGAAACCCAAAATTATTTGCACTATTCAAACTCAGTGCATGGGATAAGAAGACTCAATTTTCACTCCAAGGTTGGCTCAACCCACACAGTGTGTTCCATGACTTCATGGTAGCAATGTAATATTCACCAAAGATTGCTATGATAGGTAGATTTGTGAAGCTGTTAAATTATTTAAATCTTCTGCCTTTTAAATTTTGAAAAAAATGTGCCTGCTTTTGTCCCAGAGTGGAAGAAAAATCAGCTCCAGCGGTTTCAATACATGATAGTTGATATAACGTTAAGAAATATTATAGCATTATTGTCACTCAACTTCTTGCAGAGTCTGTCTTTATCACAATGTGGAGGGGGGTTCTTTTTATTCATTCATGGGACATGGGAGTGACTGACTAGCCAGTTTAATGCCCATCCCTGGTTGCCCAAGGGCACTTAGTGGAACTGTAAGTTCACAAGTTTACAGTTTGAGTGAAAACTCGAGGAATTTATTAAAGGAGTAGCTGTCTTTGTTATTGAGTTTCCCATTGGGCATCACAGTCTCTCTGCATATTTAGCTCCAAAATTTCTGGAGTCATCAGTTTCGTGCCAATTTCAATCCATTAGTGGGCCCAGGACTGAAGTCTCACCGCGCAGGAGTGGTTCACTCTAGCTGGGTTTACAACAATTCTCCACTGATAGGGAACTAGAAGCTGACCCTGCTGGAATGGGGTAAACAGTGGAGTGAACAGAAGCCAAGAGGACTCCCAGGAGGTCCAGGTAAGGGGAATGCCCCTTGGGATTTGCCAGCCTGGAAGTGTCAGCCTGGCGCTGCTGGGCATTGGGCAGTCCAAGGAGGTAGGCCAGAGGGCACTGGGGCCTATAAAGGTGGAGGGGATCCCACTGCCATTCTACAATTGGGATGATCAGTGGAGGTCCTGCTGCTATTCTGCTGTTGCGATAAATGGGGGCTGGAGGAAAACCAGTGATTGGGACGGGCTGGAGAGGGGTAGTCTGCCAGTGGTGTGGATCTGTTTCACATCTTACAGACGGTATAAACATGAATCTCTTACTACTCCACTACTGCTCCCATCTCCTGCAACCTTCCCCCCAACACCCCAATTCCCCCCCTCAACTCCCTTTACTCCAACTCCCCGTTGTGCTTTTTCCTTTCAGATACCCAAGAACTGCAACCTGACTAGCCAGAGGTGGAAAAGCAAGCAATGGAAAAGCAAATGATGGAACAGAATGAAGATGGTGGTGAAGATGAAACAGTCATTTGTTCACACACTAACAGCCAGCAGCTCAAAGTTAACAGTGCACAGACTTTAAAGAATAGCTTAGTAAAAGGATCTTCACCTACTGAGTCACTGGGCAGGTATGACTTGTAGCCAGGGCGGTGAGAAAAGGGTAGTAGAGGTGCCAGCTCCGCAAAAGATGAGATCTCACATATTCTGGTCACAGCCAAGGAGCATAGCAGAGCCACTTGGCCACAGAGTTTTCCTCAGAGCTTGGAGCCCATTCATTCTAGCATGGAAGTGGTGGCCAGCTCCATTTACACAATGTGAATGGAAACATAGTGCAACATTTGATGGCCATTATATCTGTTTCAATAATAGCATAAGCAGAAGTCACCTGCTGTGTGGGTGCAGCAGAAGTTTAGATCTTTGGCATGCAAAACCAGACTGCTACCGTCATGACTGCAGATCCAGTGTTCAAAGCTGACAGTTTACTAGATTGGTGATGTCCTGGCCTGTGGGAGTGAGTGTCTCCATGGAATACAAACCCGCTGTACTTTCTCAGGATAAGTGTCCATTCTCCCAATTCTCTCACTTCATCAACATTGCCAAAAACAATCAGCCAGCCTGCCCAGACTACTGCCACTACATGAGTTGGCACTGTTGGCAGCTGGCACTCTAGCCTCAGTACCATTCAACGTCATTGTCAAGACCACCTGCAGTCTCCCTATTGAATGCCACCAGCAATGCTGCAGCCACTGAGCTGTTAGAATGTAGGAATACTAAAAAAAAGTACCTTCACAACAAGCACTGAGGCAATACAAAAATCTGACTAGTTCATGTCTGTATACAAAATGGCCTGATTTAGTTTTAGTTTGGTTCAATTTTATGCTGGCTATTATTGTTGCATAATGGCAAAGTGGATATTTATGATGCTCAATGGCAGATGGAAAGTAAGATGTGTGACACTGGAATTGTGTTCACTGATATTGCAGTCGAATGAATAGTGCATGGATGGCGCCAGTAGAAAGAGACTATTTTATGTTGCTCCCTCCCTCATCTTTCTCATTCTCTTCTTTCTGTTCCTCAACTAATGGCTGTTTAGGTGTTGGCATGAGTTGTGGCTGAATAGTGATGACTTTGTATAGCTTGCAGCAGACCATTTTGACATCCACTCTGCCGAGCAGAGCTGTTCTCCTCCACGGCAGTATGGATTTAGGTTTTTCAGCATGCTAACCGTTTGCTCTATCACAATATTATCTGGCAGCAAGCATGAGTCATACACTGGAGTCGTAAGTTATGTCATCAACAGCTGGCTCTTGCTGTCAGTAACCACCCTGCGATGTGCCATCGTGGATCAAGTGCAGCTGCACAGTGGACCACCATACAATGAAGATATCATGAGAGCTACTAAGATAACAGCCATTGAACTGTGTAATTCTCTGCAATGTTCACACAGCAGTTGAACACTGATGGAATGGGGTCCTTTTTGGTTGCTTGCATCTTAAGTTGAAATAGAGCAGCCACAAAGTGACATGTATCCAATCAATGGCATTCTGCTCCATGGGAAAACTCAATCCTTGTTGCATCTGCTGCTCTGCACAGAAGAATGATACAATTCTCTTTGAACTGAGAGTCTCAGTGACCCCTTTATGCAACAGTGGATGGCAAACTGTGAGATGTTGCAAAGATCTCCAGCTCCAGTCTGGAAGGAGCCCAGTGCTTCAGAATTAGTCACAGCAATCATATTACCAATGTAATGCTTGTCTTGTTCTGATGTTGCTGTTGTGGCTGCAGCAACCGACAGTTTTTAATGAGAATGTTCTGACTGAAACCTAGCCAACTCACACATTGTTCCTCACTGAGATTCAAATAGGGCAATGGATTCCTGAACACAGTGGGTGGATATGGTCTTCTGCTGTGAGCCTTCTTCACCTCCTCCTCCTTCTCCCTCTAGTAGCAGCTTGCCTTACTCTCTGTCTTCTGCACATTCTGCCAATCATGCTGTATTCCAAAGGTAATGGCTCTTACTACACCCATGCCTGGGTTTATACTGAACTCAAATTAAGACAAATGTCTTCACCAGCTACCATGTCACTTTCTGTAGACTTTAGCAACTTTAAGCAAGTATTTAAAAGTGGGGGAGGAGGGGATGGGGAGAGATGTGGGGGTTACCTTATTGTGCTACAGCTAAAGCTTTATTTTATACTAGTTGGATGCAAATTTCAGATCGAGTGGCCTTTGTGGTCCAAAATGGCATTCATAGTGAAGTGTATTTTTCAGCTACACCAAATGCCATAGTATTTATTCAAGATTGGCTTGATCAAATTCATTATCAGTGTACAGACACAATCACATTTTGTATTAATGGAATGGAAGGATTGTCTTCTGAGGGACAGCCAAACAAGTTGGGACTCTACTCATTGGAATTTAGAAGTATTAGAGGTGATCTCATGGAAACATATCAGGTTTTTAAGGGGATTGACATGATAAATGTTGACAGATCTTTCCCCTCATGGGAGAGTTTAAGATCGGAGGATATAGTCTCAGAATTAAGGGTGTCGATTTAAGACTTGAGATGAGGAGGAATTTCTTTTCTGATGGTTGTGAGTCTTTGGAACTCCTTGCCACACAGTTGTAGGGCAGAGTGCTTATGTATATTTAAGACTGAGATAGATAGATTTTTGATCAGTGAGGCAATCAAGGATTACAGGGAAAGGGCAAGAAAATGGATATATAGAATGCTGGATCAGCCATGATCTGATTAAATGGTGGAGCAAGTTCAAGTGGTCTACTTCTGTTCCTATTTCTTATGGTCTTGATTTCTTTACCTCTTCCTTCCTTGTAATATTATGGCAACTGGAACTTCCTTATTATCACTTACACTGAGATTACATTCCTCACTAGCTTTGTGGTTAAATTTGTGGCTTTATTAGTCTATGGCTTAGTTCAGAAAAAAGATTTGTAGTTATCAAAGCAATAATTCAGGGCCTTAACCACCTTTCATCTTTTAAGATTTCCGACTAGGGCATCCTTGAATTATCTTGGTGTAATATAAATTTTGAAATGCTTCTCTTGAGCTAAAGTGAGTTCTGAAAGGGTTAAATTGACAGGGTAATGGAGATATACGTTAGTGTTCAAAGCAATGTAGCAATGTGCTGAATACAGTGAAAAATACATAAGCATTTTCGTGATTATTTACACTCATTACTGCTACACCAACTCTGTTCATTTCAATTTAGCAGCAGGTGTGATGGTCAGATTAAACTTGTGCATTTCATTCTTGGGTAGGTGGAGAGGGCTAAAATGTAGCGGAGGAGTCAATCTTTTAAATAAGACTGTGGAGTAATGAGGTTTTGTTTAAGAAAATTGAGGATATTTGATAAATGAAAGAGGTTATAGTGAACGATAGAAAACATCTTGATCAAGTCTAACTGGTATGACAAAACACATTCTTTATTTTGCATTGTGACGTGAAGAGATGTTGTATTGTTTGAACTATGTAAATCTGATCATCCTTGGTTCAGTAGTAGAACGTGTATTTCCAAAGAAGAATGTTGTGACTTCAAGCCCACTGCACAAATTTTATGGTACATACTAGTGCAAGAGTGAAGAAGTTCCACACTGGTGCTGATGTCACTGAAGATCAGATGATTCAGTCACCACAAAACATGTCAGAGGTGAGGAGGTGATGGGGGTGGGGGGAGAGATTAGGTGGTAGGGGAGGTCAGGAGCAAGATTTAAAACTGTTCCACGCTGGGGTATGCTTTCAAACAATAATGTACAGGACATTGAGAGTTGATTCCCAGAAAGATATTAGATTGTTCATGAATGTGATTGGTGCTGCTGAACCGAAAAGGTTCATGAATGCATATGCATTCATAACACAACACAATGGAACGCATACAGTTATCCAACTGTAAACATTTCAGAATTCCCTCAATAAACCAGGAGCTGAGTAGCACAAATGACAAAGACTGAATATGTTGTAAATCTTCTAATCCCCAAAGACAATCAAATGAAAACTTCATGATATCAATCTAGCATTGTAACATACAATTCTGAAGGTTCATTCTGCTTGTAATCCACAAATAATATTCCTATGGTCTCAACAGAAATGAAGCCACAGTATTCAAAAATTACTCAGTCATCTGTGCTCATACTCAGTTCTGTAAATATCAATCCCATTCGCAATGAAATATCCACCCAATTCCTTGGTTAGAGTTAATCAATTTAATATGGATTGGCATTATTCCTTACCTCACTGATACAGTCAAAATGATCCAGGGAATCAGTAGGCAGAAGTTTGTGATGTCAGACATCTTTTTGAAAATATACACTTGACTTCCAACTCCACATTAACTATGAGCTTTGCCTAGACCCACTTATGCATCCATTTCAGAAAGAATGTAGCTACTGGTCAAAAAGGCTTTGAACGACATATCATCAAATAATCCACAACTACTTCCTGCCCTCTCAAGCATTTCTACCACTTTTGTTTCTATTTGAAATTTCCAGCATCTGCAATATTTTGCTTTAATAATATGTTAACTGCATCAATTAATTATGTTTCATGTTAATTATGATTTAGAGATGCAAAAAGCCAAATCAATCATATGCCAGACTTCCTAGTCCAATGACTCTTAAATCATGCTGCTTGTTCCACGATTAAGAGCAAACTAAACGCAATCTATGGCATGCATCACTACAGGAAGAGTGCCATTCTCCTGTTCAGCTGTCTAAGGATTGATGCTGTCCCAGGCTATTTCAAATAGCTACAATGTACAATCTGTTTTCCTTCAAGGTCACATGCAAACAAAGACAACCATCTGATTCAAAATCTACAGCAGCTTTCGAGTTTCATCTATGGAAATTAATTGCACTTAGTGTTACGTTGTTTAAAATAGTGCAGTGATAATGTTACTGGACTGATAATCCAGAAATCCATGTTAATTTTTCTGCGGACACAGTTTCAAATCGCACCATGCAGCCAGTAGAATTTAAATTCAATTCAAATCTGGACTTAAACTAGTCGCTGTGATAGTGACCTGGAAATCATCATCATTTGTTGTAAAAAACCCATCTGGTTCTTTTAGGGAAGGAACTCATAAGAACTAGAAACAGGAGTAAGCCATCTAGTCTTTTGAGCTGCTCCTCCATCCAATAAAATCATGGCTGATTGTTTCGTGAACTCAGCTCCACTTACCCACCCGGTCACCAAAGCCCTTAATTCCTTTACCGTTCAAATTCTATCTTTGCTTTAAAAAATCAACAAACACTGCTAACCACTGATTGTCAACGAGGAAGGAATCTGTTAGTTAACTAATTCTCTATCCATGCTAATGCATTACCTGTAACACCGTGCATCTTTATCTTATGTAGCAACCTTGTCAAAGGCCTTCTGGAATATTATACCCCATTGTCCACCATGCTCGTAATGTCCTCAAAGAATTCCATAAAATTAGTTAAATCATAGAATCCCTATCATACGGAAGGAAGCCATTCAGTCTATTGAGTCTGCACTGACTCTTCAACAGAGCATCTTATACAGACCACAATGCACCCCATCCCTGTAACCCCTCGCATTGCCCCATTATTCCCCCAAACCTGCACATTTTAGGACTGGAAGGGGCAATTTAGCATAACCAATCCACCTAACCTGCACATCTTTGGATTGTGGGAGGAAACTCACACAGACAAGGAAGAACATGCATATTTCTCACATTCACCCAAGGCTGAAATCAAAGCTGCATCTTTGCCTGTGAAGCAACAGGGCTAATGACTGTGCTATCATGTCATCCAAAATCTGCCATCCGATCTGCAGGTGACTCCAGATACAGCAATGGTCCAGCAAGCCACTCAAAGACAAAAGTGCTGGCCACAGCCAATGAAACAATAAAGGTTGTGAAGAGAGTAAGAGGTGGCCCTATAGATTGGGGCCAGGATTATAATGCACACAAGCTGTTCAAAGTAATGCAGATAACAAAATTGACAGTGTTGAGGTTTTCAGTGTGATTCTGATCTCTAGAGCGCTAATCGGTGTTGACTTCCTTCCCTAGTGTCCCAACGGATAGACTTGAGCCATATCGAGGACTAGTCGGTACAAGTGCATGCCTTAAACATGTAAACTATAGTAGTTCACTGACTGGTCAGTGATGCAAATTCAGTCAGCTTGAAAGCCAAGGCAGCTGTTAGGTCAAGTCAGTTTGGATAGGAACTAATAACAGTTGAAAGAAGGTAGGGGAAGATTGGGACTAGGGTTGGAAATGGACCACAGGAATCTTGTGGAGCTGAGAGAAGAACATTCCCCCCAACCCTCCCTCCCCAAGAAAAATGAAATCAAAGATATTTTGAGATATATTATTACAATTATCAAAGTGGATGGTCCACCCATTTATCCCTCAAAATGCCAAACCGGACTCTATGTGTCCAGAACTCCATTGTTACAATGCCCTACTGCTACCAAAGAGGCTCTGACTGCCCATCAGAATCCCCTTCCAGGAGAGTGACAGTCAAAAAACCAAAACGGTGACCCAACACCATTTCGAGACTGCAGGAAGACTAAGGTAACTTACTTTTAGTACATTGAAAAACACAGGGAAGGATTTTAAAGTGAGAAGGGAGCTATAGGATATTGGGGGTGGTGAGGGAGGACAGATAAATGGTATGTCTTAAACCTGATAGGAACAAAGGAGAACATTGTTGCTTATGTTGATGAACATTTTCAGGCAACATTTGTGTTATAAACTCATACAGTTGTTTTGACTGGATACAATTCCATTCTATTTTGCTTTACTGCCTACTAGAGCATGCAATTATGGACAATTGCCCTCCATGGACATGGAAAAATGAAAGATAACAAGGCCCAGGTGGTATATAAGTGTTAGTCGTCCATGTTACACAGGCTTTTAATTGGTTCTGCTGCCAGATGTATTCCACTTCATTTGATATGCTTATGATTATAGTGGACAACTTAAAAGCTGTGTTTTTAATAGACGCTATCAAAAGCAGAAAAAACAAAGCAAAATGAATCCTGCCATATAGAAAAGTGAGGTTCTGCGATAACAGCTAAAAATATGCTACAGTAGGCAGAACTTTAACCCAGATTTAATGTATTTGAGCCTTCATTGGAATCAAAGAGCATTCAGGCTCAGCTGTCCATCAGACACCACAACATTATGAATTGCTTCAATTATTGGAGAGCTTCTTATAAATGTATTTGAATTTATTAATTTTCTCTGCACACAAACAGAAATGTGCTCTCTATATCCTGCTAATTTTGCTCTATAGCTAGACCCAGGTTTTTTTTGGGGGGGGGGTTTGGGGGAAGATTTCAGAGGGATGAGGGTTGCAGGGATAGAGGGGTGCAGGCATAGCAGAGTGCAGGGGGGCAGAGTGGTGCAGGGAAAGTGAGGTTCTCAGGATGTGGGGAATGAAAAGCAAATCCATTTTCAGATAAGAATGGCGTACTAACTTGGAGCTCCAAAACACCACTCCTTCTGTGGAGATTTTTTCTTCCACCAACCATTAAACATACATACCAAATTAAAATTCAAAACTACAACCAGCAAGAAGAAATTTTCATTTGCCCCAGTGAAAATTATATCATTCTTGGAAAAGGTCTCACCTTTTTTTCTGGCCTGCCATTGTTAACACCAGTGATCCGATTAGCTACAGAGATGTGGTGATTATTCCGTTAAGGATCAATCTGCAAGAGGAAGGGTCACGGCATCTTTGTCTTAATTGTGCAACCCCTTATTTTTGATTAGTGATTCCTAGTTTTAGATTCTCCCACAAGAGGAAATATCCTCTCCATACCAACCCTGTCAAGGCCCCTCAGCTTCTTGAAGGTTTCAATCAAGTTGCCATTTACTCTTCTAAACTGCATTGGATACAAGCATATCCACAACTTGCCAATTCCTGGTATTATTCTAGTAAACCTTCTCTAAACTGCTGCTAATGCATTTACATCTTTCTTAAATGAAAGTTCAATACTGGACACAGTACTCACGAAATGGTCTCATCAGCATCCCTTAGAACTAAAGCACAACCTCTTCTGTAATCGATTCCCCTCACAATAAAGGATAATGTTTTATCAGATTTACTAATTAATTGTTGTACCTCCATACTAGATTCTTGTCTTTCATGCACAAGGACACCCAGATCCCTCTGCATTGCAGAATTCAGCAATCTCCCACTATTTAGATAATATGTTTGACAGCATCTGTTGGAAGAGAATAGAACCAATGTTTTGAGTCTAGCTGACTTTTCATCAGAGTTGGCAGAGTTCTGACAGAGGGCCATCTAAAATTGATCCATTTTCCCATTTTCTCTCCACAGATGCTGTCAGATCTGCTGAGATTTTCCAACATATTCTGTTTTTGTTTCAGATTTCAGCATCACAGTAAATTGCCTTTATCTTAGATAATATGTTTCTTTTTCTTCTTGCTACCAAAATGGACAATTTTATATTTATCCACATAATACTTCATTTGCCAGATTTTTGCCCATTCATTTAATCTAGGTTCCTTTGTAGCCTCCTTATGTCTTTTTCACAATTTACATACCTTTATGTTGTCAGCAACCATATCTTTGGTCCCTTCATCCAAGGCATTTATATGAATTGTAAAAAGTTGAGGCCCAGTTGTGGTCCCTGTGGCACACCACTTGTTACATCCTGCCAACCAATGAAGGACCCATTTATGCCAGTTTTGTTTCTAGTTAGCAGGTGTAATGACTTTAATCAAGACATTCAGTGGGCCTGTTAGAATATGAACTCCCTGATTAAGAGACCACAAAAAGATATCACTGATTAAGAGCCAAATTAATGAGCCAATCAGGGAGGCTCTTGCTTTGTACATAAGTAGGAGTGCTAGTTCCTCTGGGACTCCAAGTGTAGACTGCTATCTGAAAGCACTCTGTACACTGTTGTTAGACTTATAAATAGTGGGATTTTGGTGAGAGGACTTCTGCCAGTGAGGACTTATCACAGTGGTGATGAGGAAAAAGGAATGATCTGAAGGCACTTGCTTACTATCCACCATTACACACGTTGAAGGTAAGCTGTTGCCTGGCAAATATGTCTCTAGTAGATTCTTTTGACCCTACCATGGAAGACTGGACCCAATATGTACGGCAGATGAAACATTTCTTTCAAGCTAATGACAGTTGCAAAGGAAAAGCAAAGGGTCATTCTGCCAACTGCTTGTGAGCTGGCAGCTTTTGCTGTTATGTGCCGTTTAGCTTTCCTGGAGGCACCAGACACAAAAATCTTCCAGGAATTGACAGACTTAGGAAAAGAGTCCTACGATCCTAAGCCACCTCTGATGTTGTGAAGGTACCAGTTTTACACAGGATTTGAAGAGATGGGGGAGTCAGTCATTAGTTTCCTGATGAGATTAAGATGATTAGCAGAGGCTTGCCGATTCAATTTGACATTAAATGACATGCTCTGAGATCATTTGGTGTGTGAAATCAATAGTAATGACTGTACAAAAACACTTGTTGATGAAGGCTGATCTAGGCTGCAAGATAGCATTACAGCTGGCTTTGGCCTTGGAAAAAGCCGAAGGTGGAACACATGAGTGACAGGATATTCTGATGGAGGTAGACTTCCACACCAGTGCAACAGAATTAAGGGATTACCACTGTGGGGCAGGCAATATATAGCATCCCTTAGGATGGATTTGGATACGAGGAACCCAGGCCCACTCACAGAAACACTTCTAATCAAGACTGAATTAGGACTAGACAGATAGCAGTCCTTCCTGACGAGATATTGCCAGTATCCAGAGTTGGAGAAAATAAAACAAAGTTCCAAAACCGCCAAGGTACAGGAGAATGCACACCCTGGAAAGCCCTGCTCACTACTGATGAGGAAGAGCTACTTTACAGAGCAATGACTAAATCGGAACCTGTTAAATTATTCATAAGGCTGATTGGACATCCAATATTAATGAAGGTTGACACAGGCGCAGCCATATCCATGGTTGAATATCCAATATTCAACAAAATTCATGCTGGACTCCAACCCTTATCCCTAACCGATACCTTGGCAAGACTGAGGACTTCTACAGAGAAACCACTGATTGTGTGGGGCACAACACACATGCCTGTTAGGCTACACTTATGATAGTTGAAGGTTCTGGACTGAACTGAAGGAGATCCAACTAGACTGGGTAAACATTTTCTAGCTACAAATTGGTCACCAAAGCGAAGCCCTGTGCAAATACCTTGGGTTTTTTTGAGAAGGGCTATGAATAATCAAAACAGCAAAAGTGACATTACATGCTGATCTGGAGATAGTCCCCAAATTCTGCAAGGCCTGGCCAGTACTGGACCTTGCAGTATTAAGGGAAAAGGTTGATATGGAGATCAAAAGATTGGAGTACAAGGGCAATAATAAAACCAGTCCAGTTTGTGGAATGGGTGGCAGCCTTCTTGAAAAACCTCCAGGTGTTTGCACAGGACTTCGCCAGGCGATCATTTTCTAGCTGGAAAATATTTATCCGTTCTGAAGAAAGCACTCTATATGCTGTTGCCTAACTTATAAATAAAGGGATTTTGGTGAAGGGACTTCTGCCTCTGCAGACTTGCTTCAGCCAGCCAATGTTCAATCTGTGGCAATATGTTACCCCTACACCATGTGATAACTGTTGATTTGGTGCCTTATTAAATGCCTTCTGGAAATCTAAGTACAGTACATCCACTGGTTTCAAGTAAATTAGGTTCTACCATAATGTTACTCAGCATCAAATAGTGAATCAATACTTATTCTATAATCTCATTGAATGGGAAAGGCCACAGGATAGCTGGAATGGAATTTTTAAAAAAATTACGCAATAAAAATATATATTTATACAGTGAAGCACTAATTAGGAACAGGAGTGGGCCAAGATTTGCACCAAGTAAGGAAACATTAGGAGGAGCGATAAAAGCTTTCATCAAAGATTAATTTTAAGCAAGAATTTAAAGGAAAAGAAAGTGGCACAGTGGTTAGTGTTCAATCACAGCGTCAGAGACCCAAGTTCAATTCCAGTCTCGGGTGACCCTCTCTGACATTTGCACATTCTCCTCGTGTGTGCGTGGGTTTCCTCCCAATGCTCCGGTTTCTCCAACAGTCTAAAAAAAGTGGATTAGCCATGATAAAATTGCCCCTTAGTGTCAGGGAGATTAGCGGGTCAGTGGAGTGGATGAAAAAGGACTAAGTCAGACAAATGAAGAATTCTTGGAGCATCGCGGATTTAGAGGTGGGTAAGACCATCAAGGAATTTAAAAACAAGGATGAGAATTTCAAGTTCAAAGGGGCACTGGAAGCCAATGTGAGTCAGTGAATATAGGAGGGAATGACAAGCTGGATTTGGTGGATGATAAAATAGGAGCAGTGATCTGCGGAGAAAAGAGAATGGGAACACAATTGCCCTGGCAGCGTTCTCATCTGTCATTGCTGTGAGCCAGACATTTAGTTTTATTTAATGGTTTTGACAATTATTTTAAGCATAGAGGAAATTTCCCCTTTTGTCTTGTTTGCCCACTTGTGAATTCCATGATTCCTGATCCCCATATCACCCCCAATAAAGAAATTATATGTCTCAGCTCCTTGGAACAAAGGTGTGAACTGTGCATCATTATTGGAAATCCTGCAGTGTGCAGGATCTGAATAGTGTCCTACCTGCTGCTCCCTGTGGATAGCTGCCTCTCTGAAGCTGACAGTGCTTATTTGCAACCACATTGCTGTCTTTATTGAAACACAGAATTTAATCAAGGAGGAGGTCATTTTGGCTCACTAAGCCTGCACCACCATCAGCTCTACTCCAGAATCAGCTCTTTCCCCACATCATTTATTTTGTTGTTCTCGTTTACCAAACTCCCCATTAAATGTTGCTAACCACTCGTTGTAGTTTGTTGTTTAATTTTGAAATGTTCAACATTTTGGTCCTGGTACACAGATTAGAGAATGGTGAGCTCAGTGAGCCACTCTCCATTGTTAAGAAAGTTGACGAATCACCATATATAGGAGATTTGCTTGTTCTATTCTCTGAAGACAAAACACTGCGATCCACTTTTATACACTGATTCATTTATCTCCTTAAGACAAGAGGATTGAAGCATGCATCAAACTTGTCTGGCAGTGGCATTATATATATTACCTTACAGATCTTATCATGGATATTCAATAAAAACTAATCAGCAGATCAATCTGCTATTCACCTCTCATGCCCAAAACATGCTAACTGGAACATACTGCACAAAAATTGATGGTTTTGTCCTGCTATGTATTCCTTTCCAATTACTTTTAGATTTGGGAAAGAGCAGGAACTCCAGAGTGGGAAATGCTGTACAGAGTTGGGGATTTCACTCTGCATTTAATCATTCTAGATTGGCTTAGGAGTGTTTAGTGCTGATTCTTCTGTTTCAGAAAACCAGTTGTTGAAAGATAGTACTATGAGAACTAACCTTTACTCAATCTTACTTTGATGTACAGTGCAAAGCATACCAAACATATACCTCCTAACTCCATTTCAATAATGTGTCTTTTTAATATGTGCTCAACTGGAAGCCCAATCAATCTGATTCATAATGTACAATACAGGGGTTGCCAGAGTGCAGAGATTCAGGTGAGAAGCTGAACTGACAAAACAATCATGATCTAGAACAGTTTTTCTGCCAATTCAGTGCTTTTGGGAGACTCACCCCCCATTATTTCTAAATCTACGCTGTCTAATAAATCAGATCAGCTCCTTTCACCCTCAAACAATCTGCAGCCATTTTCATAAACTTCAACCTTCTTCATAAATGGATAGACATGATGAGAGCAGCATGTTATTCTGAGCTGCCAGATGTGTCTTACCTGGAGCGGCTGCTAAATTCGTCCAAGGTCTCTTCTCTGGAGACTAGCTTCAAACAGAAAGCATTAGCCTCAAGAATAAAGGTTACAGAGATTTCTTCCTATATTTTGGTATGCCAGAGGGCAGCATATTTTTATACAGATACTTTTAATTGTCCCCAAGATCGTCTATCACTGCTTCTATTTGTCATTCTTTATATTTACTGGGCATCAGGCTTGGTTCTCAGAGGAGCCCAGAAATAAATTATTCTGTTCCCTATATGTGATACAAAATTCATTCCCATAGGATCAGGTGTCATCAAAATTATATAAAATATTAATGTCAGTTTTCTTTCCTAAGGGTACATGGGAAGTCATAAAAGGAAACGAGTGAGAGGGTACACAAGCAGCCACAGAAATGCTGTAAAATTGTCCCAATAATATGTGGGCAACTTTGTGTTTATTGGAGCAAATGTTGCCTGAAAATTAATGACAAGTTCAGCAATTCATCATTATTTGTGAAATAGCCAACAACCCGTGAAAAAGTGGTACGCTATGAGCTCTGACTTTCCACAAACTTCTGGATGATTTGCGCCACTCTGCCTCTAGTCTCGATGTAACCAAGAAGATTGCAAAATTTGCCTCGAGTGATTTAAATAATTGCATCTCATGAAATTGCTGAATTAAAGCCGTTCATGTGAATTAATTCTTCTGTAACCATGAAGACTGCTAATTCATGGCATGAGAACCCAATGAATGACATTATTGATATCCTGCAGGTAGTAAATTATTCCTAGATGGTTTTAAACCTTCATCTATCTTGGCAGTATTTCTGTTCCAGATTCACCGTTCTCACTTGTGTGTCAGTTAAATCAAAAGGTAAAAAGTAGAGTAAATGGATCTTATTTGTTTTGATCTTGTAATTTCTATATTTCCCTAAATACATTTCCACTGATTATGATCATAGTGGGTTAATACCTCAGGACTCATGAACACTTGTAAATTTTGCACATCTATTCCATCATTGCTTTATAATTTCTGAAAGACCTAAACAGCAATTCCCAATACCAAGTCTTCCACTTCAGTTTGCTTTCCTTTCTTTCTTTTTCTTTCTGTCAACTTTTCTCTTTGTTAAGCCACTCCCATCCTTAATCCTTCCTAAGGCAGAATCTTTTATTCTCATTGCTGGAGGGTTTGGAGGTAGGAAGGGTACATAATTAAGATGGGTAGTGGTGAAACCTGCCTCCTTTCCACCTCCATCAGAATTATGTTCTAGGTGGCAAGATCTGTAGTCAATCTTCCCATCCCACCACTAAATGGGGCTTTTCAGAGACCAATTAATGACCACTTAAGGGCCTCATCACAAAACTGCAGTTGGGCTTGCCGTTGTCATATGCACAGCATGTGAAATTGTGCAGGCTGTTTGTCACTTCAATGATGGAGGGCATGGTCTCCTAGGGGATAGATGGGTCCTGAGAATGTCTTTGACAAATTGAATATCTGGAGGGGAGGGCCCCACTGATATCCAATCCCTTGCCCCATGAGCCTTATCCCTTAACTAACCCCTCTCTCCCCCACTCCAAATTGCTTATCTGTAGCCTGGGTCCTCTGTGATCCCAGGATTCCAGTAAGTGTCCTTCCCAAAGCAGCCATGGTTTCTTTGGAACTGCTGAGTCAAGATCTACTGGCTTATGATTGGCTGGCATCTCTCAGTAGATGCAACTTCTGCCCACGTAGTTTTGATTCCAATGGCCTCACCAATGCCTGATTAGATAGTGGTTCATCAGATCTTGCTGAAGAAAAGCACTATGGGTCTCTCACCAGTTCAGTCAGCAGGAGGCACCCTTGATGCTTCAACAAGATCACACACTCAAAGGTACATTTCAAGAATATGGAGAATTCTTACCAATTACAAGCAAAGGAACAATTCATAAGTCATGTGTTTGCCTCATCATGGGAGGAAGCAGTTGTTATGACCCAATGAAGAAGGTGTTTTCACTCTGAAAGCATGGCTGGGGTCATTCATCAGTGTTTTTGCAGGATTCCCTTGAAGTGACTTTTTCAGTGGATCACAAAGTTGGTTGTGGTTTTCTTACACGGCAATCAAGTTTCTTGTGGTAGACTTTAGAAAGAAACTGGCAGACTTTAAAATGAAGCTTTCCCCAGGATTTAAATGTGTAACTGTTACTGATTTTTCTGAAGCTGCTGCTTCTCACTATATTTTCTTCAGACTGACTTGGTTTCTCCCTTGTTTTTTGGGACAAAAGGATTTGCGAGCTAAGGTTTATTTTGGTTGTGTGATAGCAAGATTCACTGCCTCCCATTGGTCACAGTGAGTGGAGCGGGGGTAACTGATACACAATAGGGGAAACGATGGATAGCCATCAACATACTACCTATTATAAGCTCACTGGAAGACTTTGCTTGACATTGTATCCATATGGCTCTGAGAAATCTTTCTCATCTTTTAAAATATATTTTTGAAAAATATTCATAGGATATAGGCATTGCTGGCTATGCTTTCATGTGCTGCCCAGAATATAATGCCCTTCAGAAGGTGCTGGTGAGCTGCCTTCTTTAAACTGCTGCGGTCCCTCAGGCATAGGCACACCCACAGGATTTTGACCCAGCAACAGTAAAGAAACGACAATATATTTCCAAGTCATTTTGATAAGCAGCTTAGAGGGGAATGCCCAAGTGATAATGCTCTCACCTACATGCTGCTCTTGTCCTTCTAAATGGTAGAGATCACGTATTTGAAAGATGCTGCCTAAGTAGCCTTGGGTGAGTTTCTGTAGTGCATCTTGTAGATGATACATACAGCTGCCATGGTAAGGGAGTGAATGTTTGTAGATGGGGTGCCATTTGAGCAAACTGCTTTATCCTGGATGGTATGGAACTGCGTTCATCCAGGTAAGTGGAGAGTATTCCATCACACTCCTAACTTGTGTGTTGCAGATGATGGACAGACTTTGACAAGTCAGGAGGTGAATTACTTGCCACAGCATTTCCAGCTGCTGACCTGTTGTTGTAGGCATAGTATGTATATGCCTGGTCCAGTTCCATTTCTCTTCAATGATAATCTGCAGAATGTTGATAGTGGGGGATTCAGTGGTAATACCACTGAATGCCAAGAGGAGATGGTCAGATTCTGTCTTGTTGGAAATGGTCAGTGTCTGGTATTTGTGCTGCATGAATGTTACTTTCCACTATCTGCCTAAACATGAATGCTGTTCTGGTCTTGTTGTATATAAACAGAGGCATGACGGGTGCTGGCCATCATTGTCTTTCAAGTTCCCTCTATTGAGATGAAAAGATTGTCTCCTTTAACCTGAGAAACCCATTTGCATTTGACAATTTCCCAGACACATTTTCAGATGCAAATTAACTCTTCGTGCAAAAATGACAAAAGTCATCTGACCTTTGGCAGCCATCTTAGCCACCAGTTATTGACAATTTTTTGAGAAAAATTATTTCCAAATGAATAGTCTGTTTCAGTTGCGCATGATCCTTTAACCCTAATTTACCATATTAATTGTTTGTTTGCTTTACTTTTCGTTTTTATCATTAAGGAGATAGGCCATTGGACATGTGTTCATGCAGTCCCAGAAGTACTGCATTATTATCAATTCACTTTTTCAGCAATTTATGAAAATATATTGCAATTTGAAACTAAAATGTCTTGTTCATGCTACTCATCGTAAGATGCACTATTCCAGCAATTCAGGAGCATTGTGCACATACAGCACATCCAATTACTGCCAGCACGTGGTTCAACATACAGAAAAGAATTTCCATAGTTATTGTCTATACTGGACATGTTCCAGCCTGAAAGTGGAGTTCAGGAGCACCCATTGTTTATAAACTATGGATACCATTTGGGAACCAAAATGCACGAGTGCACGCTTGTGTTCTGAATGTAATTGGACACCATATCACTGTAGGCATTAATGCACTAGCACTGAATCTCAGCTGGAAGTATGCAGATTAGACAAGTCGTGACAGCTATCAGTGTGCTGCACTGTTTTCATGTCAGAACTTCCATTTTGGAGCTGAACACTCTAGGCACAGTTCAATGCATATTAACAATGACAACATTTATTTACCAGCTATAACCAAATTTTAAAAAACCCTAAGGTGCTTCACAGGAACACTTTAAAACAAGGAATGACACTGGGTCAGATGACAAAGATCTTGGTCAGAGATTCCAATGGGGAAAATGCAGTTGAGTGCCAGAGAGATTTAAGGAGGAAGTTTCAGAGTTAAGGTTGAGGCAACTGAAGATGTTACCAGAGATGGAAGAGTGATTAAAACTGGAGATGTTTAAGAGACTACAATCAGAAGCACAACTACCCAGGAAAGTTGTAAGGCTGGAAAATGTTAGAGAGCTGCCAAGCCATGAAAGGATTTGAAAACAAGGATGAATAGTTTAAAATGTTGGAGTTGCTTAACCAGACATCAATGTAGGGCAATGAACACTGGGTGAAAGAGGTTGGATTTGATGACCAGTTCTCCCTGATATAAATTGTTGGCTGGTGAGAGATTGGAGCTTTGGTGATTTGAGCAGTTGTTAGGAAATGACATTTGAAGAAGCATTCACTGACCTTTAGGCCATTCATATAAAATCATGAACTTCTTGCTGCATTGCGTCTGGGTCCTTACGGCTTGACTTGTGGCATTGAACATCATGGCTATCTGCTGTCACTGCCTTTTGACCCTGTTTGGATCCTCCTGCCCTGTGCAGGTACTCACCTCCCCCTTCCTCCACCAAGACATCCAGTACACTGCACAGAAAACTTGATGCCCACTCTCTCCTTTGTTATGCCATTCCTTACCAGGACAGCCTGACTTTGTGCATGACTCCCAAAATCTGCCCCAATCACAATGCATCTCTCATTTTGACAATACAGGCACACTTTAGAGTACGAGCAAATGTTGCCTGTACTTCCCCTGTTGTTGATCTGACTGCATGCAGCAATCAGTCTATTGAGTAGGCTGCAGGATATTGGCATGCTGCCTGCATTTTAATCAACTGGTATGGGGGTCATCATACATCACAATTCCCACACTTGGTTTTGAGAGTTAACCAGCTTAGCCAGTGTTCTTACACTGAAAATGGGCTTTCCATATTTCTTGTGGAGAAGGAACACTACATGATTATGATGTAGAAGAAATTCTCTTTACTGTAGAGATGGGATTCCCTTGGTTATAATTACTGCAATTCCTTCATGGAGCACACAGACTGTTGCCTCTTTGTGGGTGAACATGGAATACTACAGCATAAACAGGCCCTTCAGCTCATAGTGTCATACCCATACCTACTAGGCCATAAAACTATCTGTAACAGTGAAGTGATGTGAATTATATTACTGAGTGAAAGCAGTATAGAAACAAGCAGACTTTATACTGGGGCTTTTGAACAACTGATGAAAGTGGTGAAAGAAAGGAGGATGAGGACCATCTATGGCACTGATAAACACCAGCCACAAGGAAAACTCACAGCAAGTGCCAAAAGCAGACACCACATCTCAGTGTCAACTATTAAAAATCTGGGAACATCACAGGAAGAAGTTAATTACCTTACTAGGTCAGACAAGGGAAGAAAAACTTTAGCCCTTCCCTGTAGGTACTATATAAACCATTTATAATGACCTCACTTCATACACTCAAATGTGCTGTTAAGTGTTTATCGAGAATGCCTTTCAGGCAGCAGGGTAGGCTTTGCGCCCTGTCATTCATCTAGAATTGCTCCCTCATCACATTCTTAAGTATATTGTATATGAGAAGCCTTCCACACAACATACCTGATTTATTATGGGTTACCATAAAATATTATTTCAAAGTAATAAAAGCAAAAGGAGATGAGAGGGGATCTTGAAGCACCAGCTTCACTCATTCATTTTCAGGATGTCCCCCTTCTTTCTTCAATGGTGAGTCAGTGATGTTTAACACCTTTTCAATATGGCACCTGAATACAATGGGAAACCAGGCTTGACCTGAACTGATTCAGGGTGGGAAGATTTGGTGTGTTTTCCTGCTGGCTGGGAAACACTCCACATTCCCACTATTGCCACGGGACTTGATCTCAAAACAATTATCCTACCCAGTGATAATGGAGCTGTTTACTAATCATTACAGCCAATCTTCATCAAACACTTTACAACAAACCTAAAATTGGGTATCTTTGAAAACAATAGATCCAAAGTCATTTTTTCCCTGCTGATATGCTACGTTTACACAAGCCATTTCTCACTTACTTAACTGTATTGCAGAAATGTTACATTCAGAAAGGTATCTATCATACTTCATAAAGATATAACAATACTAATTGCTTCCATTCACTCCATAGGGAGATTGATTGATTGAAACATTGGCCCTGAGGAGATGTGGGTTGAGGGGCAGAGAGGTTATGCGTCCCAAGAAGCTGAGCAGCTGATGTGTGTGAAGGCCCAATTGAGAGTCAATTTATATTGCTGTCAGTATTTTGTTAACAGTGGAGTAAACCCCTGTCATGTGTGGAGGCTGCCAGCTTAAAGGAGGAGACAACCCAGCAGTAAGCCAGCAGAGTGGAGAGAAGGCTCCATGAACAAAAGGAAGGGCTGTGGGCATGGAAGACAGCACCTGTGGCCCAAGAGGAGTTTGCCCTTTGACTTCATTAAACATTTACCAAGGTTCCTACACATCTCAGCAGCTATATCTCTGCCAATGGTACTGCTGAATCTCCAGAGCTGTCAGCCCTGTGATTAGACTGGGCAGCATCAGGAACCTGCCATCTACTTTCATTACAAGGTTCCCAATGGTCAAATCATTGATATTGCTTTTGCTGCTGCCAAGTGCAAGTTCTGGAGCAGCTTTTTACCCTGCTACCTGTGTAAAATTCAGTTTACTTAATTCAAACCTTTCCAAGTACCGAAAGAGCCTTTGGTTTTATAATTCTGGAAATGGTAAATAGCTGGTCATGATTCACAGAACTTGTGCACTTTAAAAACAGCAATCCCACCTTCTCCCAAAAATCTCTTTTCCAATGACAGCTTACCTCATATTTAATTTGATTTTGATTTATTGTCATGTGTTAACAATGAAAATTATTGTTTCTTGTACTATACAGATAAAACACTCTTCATAGAGAAGGAAACAAGAGAGTAGAAAATGTTATTGTTAATGTTTAGAGAAAGATCAGTTTAATGCAAGATAGGTCCATTCAAAATTCTGACAGCAGCAGGGATTTGGTTCTCAACTCGATTTGGTACATGACCTCAGACTTCTATTTTTTTCCTGAAGGAAGAAGGTGGAAAAGAGAATGTTCAGAATGCATGGAGTTCTTGATTATGCTGGCTGCTTTGCCAAGGCAGCAGAAAGTAGTCAGAGTCAATGCTGCTCTGCATGATGGATTGGGCTACATTTATGGCCTTTTGTAGTTCCTTGCAGTCTTGGGCAGAGCAAGAGCCATATCAAGTTAAGGAAGACACTCCAGAAACTTTGCTGAGGGTTTCCCCAGAAGATGCTGGAGACTAGGAGGATGGAAAACTAGACAGACTCAGGGTTATAAGAAACTTTTGTTCCTCACCCAGCTCTATTGTCCATTGTGATACCTTAGTGAGTTACTCCTCCCAATGCAAGCCTGCTTACCAAGACATCACTGTAACCTTTCTCTATCTCTTCTTTACTTCAGATTTTCTGAAGAGATGTCAACCCCCATATCTGCTTGTAGGATGTTACTCGTCCTTTTCTTCCCAGGAATTTGCTCAACTGAAATGTCAACTTTTGTGTACTCTGAAGCCATTACCTGAATCACAGTCCTGATGACACCATATTGGTGTAAGTAACAATCCTGTCTGAATCAAAGTTGTGGCAGAGAGTTGAGTGCAAAAATTGAGGCTGAGAACCAGTGGAGTCCTGAGATATTGGAGCTATCTTTCAGTTGATCTATTAAACAAAGGTTTAATCTGTTCTCTAAGAAGAGCAGAGAAGACCACTTGGCACTCTTTTTGAAGACAATCGAGGAGTTATTTGAGAATCTTGGTGCAACATCATTCATTCAATTGTACAAGTAAAGATGGGGTGGTCATTATCAGTGTTGTTTGTGGATCATTGCTGTGTACAGCCAATACAATCTCCTCCGGCTCACAATGTAAGTTATCCCATATGTTTCCTACATTACAACAGCAGCTAAACGCAAAACAAAATCATTGGTTGTAAAGCATTGTGGGATGCCTTGTGATTGTAAAAGATGTTATATGAACACGTTTTTTTTTCTGACTGCACTGCCCATTAGGGATGGACAATACTAATTACTGGCCCAGCCAACAATACCCACATCCTATAAATGAATAAATATATTTTTACAATTAATAAATGAAAGTATTCAATAATGCAAATGAAAAAAGCACAATTATTTTGAATGAGTTCTCTGATTTTTCTTCTAGTTTCTCAGTGGTGTCCAGGAAAATGATATTTCATTCTTGTAAATTCCAGGGCACCTCTGGAGGATTGGCAATGCTTGGCTTGAATACATATGGGATAACTTGTATTGAGAGCCAGAGGGACTTGTATTGGCTAAAACACACTGCAGGATGGTGAGGAGCACCTGGTGGTAGCACAGGAGAAGGGGGAATTCTCTGCCTGGAAGGCCAAGCTTGTACTAAGCCTCAGCTGAAGAGCCTATTGACATGGATTCACTGGTCCTGATTTCCCTAAGCATACCTTTTGTGTCAAACATGAATGGAAGAATTGGAAGTCATGCTAAATAATGTATTGCTAATAACAGTTTGAGAGGAGCGGCCTTGTCTCCTGCAAACCTGTGTTCTGATCAATATCAACCCTTCAACACATCATTAAAACATTTGTCTGATCATTATTACATTGCTGTTTGTGAAAACTTGCTGTGTACAAACTGGCTGTTGCATCTTTTGCATTTCAAAGGTGGCAGCACTTCAATATTTTCCAATGTAATTAATACTTCAAAAATGACCCCAGATAAAGACCAAAGAATACTACAGCACAAGAACAGACCTTTGACCCATCAAGCCTATACCAACACATGACGCCTTGCTAAACAAAGGCCTTTTTCCTCTACGATCCATATCATTCTATTCCCAGCAGGACAACATGAGAAAACAGAACAGCAACAAAATAGCACGATAAGATTCAGTATCTTAGTACACGTGTACACAATGCTCAGGACTTTCCCATGGGTGCCATTCTCAAGACAATGTGCCAACCAGCCTGTGTCAAAAGTAGCTGCCAATGTGGCATGCCCTAGCAAAACGGCACTAATCCTTTACAGCTCCACCTCCAATGGCAATGTAGAAATGAAATTTGTGCCAGATTTTAGATACCAAAAAAAGGCAGTGGAAAGTTCAGTTGGAGCTGAAAAATGCCAACAAGCAGAAGCAGATTGGTTGAAAATGCAAAATCCTGCTTGTCATACGCTCTGCCCAACATTTAGTTCAGCATCAAGGTAACAGTCTTGATCACTTTCAGACAATGGCCATGGGGAGAGATGGAGTCAGCTGCTAGGTAACAGGGTTTGTAGTATAAATTAGAATACGGCCTCTCTCTCCTTCCTTTCTTAAAAAGTGGAATAACATTTGCTACCTTCCAACCTGCAGGGGTCATTCCAGAATCTATATAAATTTGAAAGTTGATCGCCAATATATCCATTATATCTACAGCTACCTCTTTCAACACCCTGGGATGTAGATCAACAGACCCTGAGGGTACATCAACTTTCAGACCCATTAATTTCTCCAATAATTTTTTTAATTGATAGTGAGGAAAAGCTGAATGTCAAGCAAGCAGGCATGAATGTGACACAATGCAGTGTGACCGATATGGAACCAAATTAAACTCCATAAATCTGGGGAAAACAAACCTGAACATCAAGCATCATTGAGCTGCAAACTGTGCAGCCATGAGGCAATCGCCGTAATTAGCAAAACAAAAATGAAATGCCTATTTAGAGATTTGATTTATAATCAGAGTTCAATTTCCAGTGAATGGCCAGTGGGCCTTACTGTGCAGTGTAAGTTGCTCACAATGTATTAGCTGAAACTTTGAGTGAAATGGAAGCTAGAGATTAGAGCATTGGTGTCCTTGATCTATGCACCTAATTAGTTTATTTCATGCAGTGCTTGTCAGGTTAATTACTTGGCAGATTTTTGGCTCTTAGCATTGTTCACTGTCAATCCATTCTGTCACAGTATTGGATAAGGATCATTAGAGAATTCTAATGCTTTGTCCTCCTTTGAAGGTCTTGACCTAATATTTGTGCATTTCCATGGCTTGTCTGAAAGAATAGTGAGGGGGGTCAGGGTGTCTAAAACTAATGCTGCCTAACAATAAGTGCAAGCACTCAACTTTTCCATCTGTCTTCCAGCTGAGATCACCAAATGTCACTCTTTACCCTAGGCTGGTATGATCCAAATTCATGTTAGATGCTTTGAGTTTGTTAATTGTAAGTCAGTTGGTTCTCAGGGGAAATTGTCTCTGCTTGATTCAAGTAATTCCCCAGGTGTCTGATTATAAATGCTGGAATGAAACATGCTCCAGGAAAAGCAATACAAAATGAATTACAATTGAGGAAGAGGGAAGCAGAACAGCAGCGATTAAAGAGGATATGACTACCAACTAACTTCTCATCTTGGACATTTGCTGAAATTGAGTTGAAACATTTAGCAAGTACAGTCAAGAAACTTTAATGGAATGATAGTGAAAAATAAATCCAAACAGTTTTTATCCATTCACTGGAAATGGGCCTTACTGGCTGGGCCAGCATTTATTGCCTGTTATGTATGCAGAGCATAGCCCCTTTAAGATGACGGGTCAGATCACCTAGAGGGTACAGTAACCTGCCTGGGAAAGCGCCCCTATAGCCACTCGAGGGCTGGAGTCTGAGTTATACAAACCTTCAAATAAACCAGCTGCTCCTGTGGTTTGTCGTTTGTGTGACTTCTTTGAAGTTACTTCCCTGGTAATTACAGACTTAGTAAGAATCTGGCAACACCAATTTTAAATCCAACTGATTTATTTGATAGTAAATCTGTGAGCTTTCGACTTTTTCATCTTCGTCAGGCAAATGCAGTGTTCTGAGACCATTCAGTGTTCTGAGACCACGGTTGATGAAGGACAAGCCATTGATGTCGTCTACTTGGATTTCAGTAAGGCGTTTGACAAGGTTCCCCATGGTAGGCTGATAAAAAAGTTGAAGGCGCATGGGATACAGGGGCCAGGTATGTAGATGGGTTGAGAACTGGCTTGGGAGGAGGAGACAGCGGGTAGTAGTGGAAGGCTCTTTTTCCAACTGGAGGTCAGTCACTAGTGGTGTGCCACAGGGCTCAGTACTAGGACCTCTTCTATTTGTGATTTATATAAATGACTTGGAAGAGGGGGTAGGTGGTGTGATCAGCAAATTTGCTGATGACACTAAGATGCTTGGATTGGCGGGGACTGAGGAGCAGTGCCAGGCAATACAACAGGACATAGATAGGCTGGTAGATTGGGCAGATAGATGGCAAATGGAATTTAATCCGGATAAATGCGAGGTGATGCATTTTGGCCGGAATAATGTAGAGGGGAGTTATAGGATAAAAGGTAAAACTATCCGGAGTATAGAGACGCAGAGAGACCTGGGGGTGCAGGTTCACAAGTCTCTGAAGGTGTCAGTACAGGTGGAGAAAGTGATAAAGAAAGCGTATGGTATGTTAGCCTTCATAGGAAGGGGTATAGAATACAAGAGTAGGAGTCTGATGTTACAAGTGTATAGAACGTTGGTTAGGCCTCACTTGGAGTACTACGTCCAGTTCTGGTCGCCGTACTACCAGAAGGATGTGGAGGCCCTGGAGAGAGTGCAGAGCAGATTTACCAGGATGCTGCCTGGTATGGAAGGGCTGTCTTACGAGGAAAGATTGAAAGCACTGGGGTTGTTTTCCCTTGAAAGACGTCAGCTGAGAGGGGATCTATTAGAGGTATATAAGATTATGAGGGGTATAGATAGAGTAAATGGTGGTAAGCTTTTTCCACCATTAGAATCGGATAGAACGAGGGGTCACGGCCTTAGGGTGAGGGGGGCTATGTATAAGACGAATATTAGAGGGCAGTTTTTCACACAAAGGGTAGTGGGGGTGTGGAATGCACTACCGAGTAAGGTGGTGGGAGCAGGCACACTAGGGTTGTTTAAGGGTCTCTTGGACAGCCACATGAGCGGTCTGCAGATAGAGGGATATAGGAGGACTGTTTAAATACTTTATTTGTTTCCACAGGCTATTCGGTCCACCTTGTTGACCAACAAGGTGCATGCATTCGGCAGGTCGTGCGAGGGCTGCTCTTGGATGTTACTTCAGGAGTGGCCTAGTGCTTCACGTCGTTAGTGTATGCTTAAACTGGACCATCAGATGGGCAACATGACAGCTCAGGGACTATCGCTGTTGCTGTGCAGACACGTGGATTTGGGCCTGTGTCTGCGGGAGTTTGCGCGTTCTCCCCATGGTTGGTGGGTTTTCTCCGGGTGCTCCGGTTTCCTCCCACATCCCAAAAATGTGCTCTTAGGCTGATTGGGTAACAAATTGTCCCTATATTAGTCTCTATGTCATTAAGACGTTAGGACGGTGGCGTGGGCTCGTTGGGCCGAAGGGCCTGTTTCCAGTGCTGTGTTGTTCTTTGTATTTTATGATTTTAGAATGTTCCTTCATGAAGCACTTGTATGTGGGTTATTGCAGGAAGAAATTGGTCAATGGTTGTTAACGGAGGAAAGTTTAGAATTCAAAAAGACCTTTGGTGAACATGGAATGGGCTGCCATGGAAGCCTCAGACTTAGGCACAAGAACAACAGTATACAAGACGGTAGATGCTTCAGGAAATCAACTGAAGCCCGAAGAGCATTGTCTTCTGAGCACAGGGAGACTGGTGACTTGATTAGAGGTGCTCAATGTTACAACTGTGGGAGAGCTGGGCACTTTGCCCACAATTGTAGAGCATCAGGGTCCCAGGAAGGGGTAAAACAGAAGGAACAGGCATCACAACAAGGAGGACGTGTTGAATAGCCATTACTGAAGAGGATAAGGAGTCAGCAGGATCCACAAATGCAAAGGAACTGATGCGGTGGTAGAAAGTTAAACTGAAAGTATGGGCTGATGGCACAGATGCAGAGTGGTTTTTGGACACGGGTGGTGGTGTTGTTGATTCTGGAGCCCATATACAAGCGAAACTGAATCCTCTTTGCTTGAAACCTGCAAATATTGTTCTGAGAACATGTACAGATCAGGTGGTGTCTATGTATCAACCATGGTGCAGCGGAAGAACCCGAGAGCACATCTTCCCTTCTACATTGTAAAAGGGAATTACGCTGCATTGTTTAGAAGGCTTCGATGAAGAAATTGAAACTAAATTGGGAAATAGACTTGTGGAAGCTCTTAGGCCTGGATGAAAATTTGGGCAGTGACCAGGTGGTGTTTAATGGAACCTTAGCGGAGATGAAGAGGCAAACATGGAAGTGGACACTGGAATGTAAAAGGCCTACCAAGTGACAAAGGAGGTTTGAAGGAACCTGGGGTGTTAATACACTTTAACCCAAAGTTACCTATTCAGTTGGCTTGTGATGCATCACCATACAGAGTGGGAGCGGTTTCCTGAAGGAAACAGGGAAGATTAACCAACTGTCTTCACATTGCAAGTACTCTCAACCAGAGGGAAATTATGCCCAAATTGAGAAGGAGGCACTGCATATCATTTCTGGGCTGGCAAATCCCTATATGGCTGAAAATTTGTCCAATTTAGACCATTCAGAAAAACTTTGGATCCTTATTCAGGTATTCCATCAATGAGAGCCTCAAGGTTGCAAAGTGGGCCTTGATTTTATCAGGATATCTGTATGAGATCAGGTATTGATAGGAGCAACACACCAATACCGACACTTCATCAAGACTGCCTTTGCCAGGGAACAGTGAGGACTACAAGGGGATGCTAAAGATAATATATTTCTCAAGTTCCAACTACTGCTATGAATGTTAAGCAAGTCACAAGAAAAGATCCCATAATGAATTGAGTGATAGACCTCTGGCTGAGGTGAATGACATCATAAAAAAGACACAGAATTGAGGCCCTATTTGAATCAACAGTGGGAATGTAAGTACAGGACATCTGTATGTTGTGGGGTGTGTGGTTTGTTATCCTGACTGCTTTGAGGAAGTAGATGCTGGAGCAGCTGCACCAAGGGCACCCAGGGGTGGTACAGATGAAGGAGGTGGCTAAGATATATATGCCTGGTGGTTAACATTGGTGCTAGAAGAGAATATGTAGCGCACTCCCAAATTCAGAATATATCACCAGCCTCACCATTACATCCTTGGGTATAGTCAAAAGGAGTATGGGAACACATGCATATTGATTTCACTGGGTCAGTAGAAAGCTACGTGTTATTAGTGGGAGTATACTCTAAGTGGCCAGAGATGATGTGCATGAAAAGAATTACCACAGAGGAGACCCTGGACAGATTGAATGACATATTTGGTGGTTTTGGGTATCTAGAGGAAATGGTGAGTAACAACAGGCTGCAGTTTGTGTCACAGCAATTCAAACTACGTGGAACTGCATCACATTCAGCATGTAAAGTCTGCGTCATATCGTCCAGCGATGAATGGTCTAGACGACTCCTTTGTACAGTTGGTAAAATACTTCTTGGAAGCATCAAAGGGGGAAGAGTCGTTGAGACAAAGGGCGAACAAGTTTTTAAGTATGTGTTGAAACACGCTGCATATAACAGCAAAATGCCCCCTGGCAACGTTGGTGGGTAGACAGTTACAGACAATGTTCGATTTAATGAGGCTGGAAGAGACCAGGCAAGGGATGGAGAATAGTCAAGAGAGGCAGATGGAACAGCGAGCCAAAAGTGCAAAACGAGACCTTTTTAAAAGCATGAAGTAGTCCTAATGAGGAAGTATAAGCTGGGGTTGGGGGGAGGGGAGAGGAGAAGAGTTGTTTCCAGAGTAATACTAGCCAAAACTGGACTGCTATCTTACACTGAAGAGACGCAAGATGAGTTGCAATGGTGTAGGCATAAGGACTAATTACTGGTGGCACCGTATCAAAGAGTGGAGGCACCAGTGGGGAAGATGGAGACAGTTCAGCCAGTACTGGCAGAAGGCTCAGTGGAAAGAGGTAAGGGACACATGGTTATACCTTCAGATGATGAGCTGAGAACACTGGTAGTAATGAACGATGATTATGTCATGATCACAGGAGAGGGACTGAATGCTGGTCCTAGCTCCAAGGAAACAACCTCCATGGAACCATCAGCCTCCAGATCAGCTGATCACATCTAATTAATTTAATGTTATTACTGTCTGTAATGTGTAAATAGTTTATTAGTATTTGATTAGGATTGTTATTTTGATCATGTATGTGAATAGTTTCCTGTTATGGGATTGCTATTTAAAAGAGAGAGAGATGATGGGTGAAGTGACTTGCCCATGAACCTGCTCCTTCCAGCCTCTTGAGGACTGAAGTAGGAGTTGTACAGACCTTCAAATAAACCTACTGCTCCTGTGGCTTGCCTTTTGTGTGACTTCTTTGAAGCTATTTCCCAGTAGTTACAGGCTTGACATTGTTCATTCTCAATTACCTTGCAAGGTCATTTAAAAGTTAATCACATTTCTGAGAGTCTGGAGTTGTACGTAAACCAGGCCAGGTAAAGCTGGCAGATTTCTTTCCCTAATGACATTGGTGAATCTGGTGGTTTTTACAAAAATTGACCATAGTTTCTTGGTCATCATTAAACTTTTAATTGCAAATGTTTATTTAATTCCAGTTTCATGTTCAGCCATGATAGGTTCAAACCCAGGTCCCCAGGCCATTACCCTGGGGCACTAGATTAGTGGTCTAGTGAGAATACTATTATACCACCACCACCACCTCCCCATTGTGAGGTCTTCAAATCTCCAGAAAGATAGAAATCATAGAAACCCTGCAGTGCAGAAGGAGGCCATTCGGCCCATCAAGTCTACACCAACAACACTCCCATTCAGGCTCTATCCCTGCTTAGTCATCCTAATAATCCCTCTAACCTGACCTGCACATTTTTGCACTGTGGGAGGAAACCGTTGCACCCAGAGGAAGCCCACTCAGTCACGGGGATAACGTGCAAACTCCACACAGACAGTGACCCAAGTTGAGAATTGAACCCAAGTCCCTGGGAGCTGAGGTAGAAGTGCTTGCCACTGTGCTGCCCCACCCCATAATTTAACAATGAGGGAATCTGGGAGTAAAGGAAATGGACAGAATATTTTCTTACGAAGGGTAATAAAACTGTTACCTAATTTGCCGTGGTGAATCATTAAAATGGGCAGTAAATGAGCTTACAAGTAACAGAATATCTTTAGGAAGAGATTTGGGGATATAGTGAGAAGCTAAGTATGTGTCACTAACTTCCAAAGAAGGTTTATTACCTCAAATAGCATTTTCCTCTACCTAAAAATTCTTACATCAGTATGTCCATGGTTCAATCATTAACTGCAAGTTTCTTTTATAGATAAGAGAGTAATGGACTTGAAAGAGAAAACTTCAGATATTCACTGCACAGAACCACCTACAGCTACTATTTATACATCATCTTTGTTTCAAATTGTCTGCCTGTGGAATTCCTATTGTAAATTCTTCACAAAGATTCTGCCACAATACTGAAGCCTAAGAAGTTAATATTTTATGTGATTGTGACAAAGGTAAATTATCCTAACTGACTTGATTGTTGTCTTCAAGTCTCCATTCTTCTCCAAAACATTTCCTCTGTTGTCCTGTATCAGAGAATCAGCTGAAAGAGCTTCTTTGTCTGCTTTCCTGTTTACTCTGCTATCTCCCAATGATCTTTGGCTCTCATCTATTTCTAATCTACATGCTGCCATTCAGCAACTTCATTAGAAAACACAAGAGGTTTCCATATGCACTGTACTAACGCCCAACTCTACCTAAGCATCACCTCCCAGCACTTCGACCACTTCACGATCTCTAAATTATCAGAGCAGTGATTTCCTTCAACTACGTATTAGGAAGACAGAAGTCATTAGGTGGAATTTTCCACTCTGTGAACAGTGTCAGTTTCAGCAAGAAAACCAGTCTGTAGCTCTGCAGCTGCTCAGTTGAGCTTTCTCTCCAGATCCTGTCTACACAGAATCTGAGATTGTGGTTTCTGCCATCACTCTGATGGGGTGAGGCCTGACACAGCTGGCCACACCAGCTCCAGAGAGATCTGGGCATATCTTTAAAGGGTGTCCCCCTTGTCCCCCCATCACACAGGCATCATGATAACCATTTCCCTCCCCCTCCCAACATACCCAACTGTTAGGGCAACACCCAGCCTACTCACGCAGGTATTGGACCAACACCTCCTCCCTCACAAATGTAAGGGGAATTCCCCCACCCCAATGAGACTCTCCACAGAGCCTGCCACAACACTGTCAGCTGGGCATTGGATGCCAAGGAGCAGCAATAGGCCATTGCCTTCTGTGAACTTGAAATCATGCAAAACTTCATTGCCTGTTTTGTAATTATTAACCAAATTCCGTTCCCTGATTCCACATATACTGGCTCCCAACAAGCAATGTTTTGATTTTAAAATTCTAATCCTTGTTTTCAAATCCTTCCCATTCCCTGCTGATCTCTGTAACCTCTTCCTGCCTCCCAACCCTCAGAGATATTTACACTTTCAAGTTTTAAAGGTATAGACGATGTGAGTGGAGAGAGGGTTAAGCACAGGTTAAAGAGATGTGTATCATCTCCAGACAGGACAGTTAGTGAGATTTTGCAAGCCAGGCAAGTCATGGGGTTACAGACAGTGTAACATGAACCAAAAATCCCGGTTGAGGCCGTGCTCATGTGTGCAGAACTTGGCTATCAGTTTCTGCTCAACAATTCTGCATTGTGTGTTGTGAAGGCTGCCTTGGAGAATGCTTACCCCAAGAACAGAGGCCGAATACCCGAGACTGCTGAAGTGTTCTCCAACAGGAAGAGAACACTCCTGCCTGGTGATTGTCGAGTGGTGTCCATCGTCGTAGTATCTGCCCAATTTACCATGCCTCAAGATGGATGCCTTCACTTCATGTGAGAACACCAACTATCAGGTAAACAGTATACACTCTTGCGACATGGCCAATATTGTCTACCTGATGCGCTGCAGGAAAGGATGTCCCGAGGCATGGTACATTGGATCTTGCGTTCATGTCACACTATCTGTAACCCCCACAACTTGCTTAGGTTTGCAAAATCTCACTAACTGTCCTAGCTGGAGACAGTACACATCTCTTTAACCTGTGTTAACTCTCTTGCCACTTACACTGTCTGTACTTTAAGGCTTGATTACCTGTAAAGACTCGCATTCCAATCATTATCTTATAAATTGCATTTGTGTCTATATATGCCCTGTTTGTAAACACAGCTCCCACTCACCTGATGAGAGGGCAATGAAAGTTTTTGCCTTGTGCTACCAAATAAACCTGCTGGACTTTATCCTGGTGCTGTGAGACTTCTTACTGTGCTTACCCTTGCCTGCTATGACTCCAGGGCAGTGTTTCCTCAGATTTCTGTTTGTTATGGCATGACCAGCTTATTGCACTGCATGCTCCCTTTAAGACTGACTCTCAGCCACACATCTTTGTACCTTAAAGGGAATGTTGTTTGGACACAGCCTGTTTGTTCCCTGTGCCGCACTTTCCCAATTGCTGCATGGCTGTGCATCCATACAGCTTAGAGAGAATTACATTGTTCCCAATGAATGTTGGCATTGAACTAAAAGTTAACGTACAGCCTGCACCCAAAATACCCTTTAAGTTACCACATGGGCTGAGACACATAAAACTATTTAAAGGGGCTCAGCAGTGAAATAAATCTTACATGCACTACAAAAAAAGCATGTACTTTGCTCCATATCAATGTGGTTGACTCTTAACAATCATCTGAAATGGCCTAACAATCCACTTACTGTTTTCAAGAGGCAGTTCATAACCGCCTTCTCAAGGGCAATTACAGATGAGCAATAAATGCTGGCCAAGCCAGTGAAACCCACACCTCATGAATGTATAAAACAAAGGTAGCAATGCTAAAGAGAGGTTTTTACCTTGACAGACACTCCTCCTTCTCCTTCAAGCACCTCCATCTAAAACTACAGATCAGTAAAATAGCTTTGGAGCAGCCTTGCCTAGCTTGTTGCCTGCCATAAATCACAAGAACACAGAGGCTGAAGTACCCACAGGCGTATCTATAAATCACAGCTGCCACAGGGAGTGAAACACCGTCTGATTTTCAAAGCACTATATCTATCTGCCAAATATAGGTCTGCACAAGGGGAAGGGTAGCCCAAAGGCCTTGGCCTCCTGAGTTGTCAGAGCCGGGCAAAGACCGTAGCAACATTCTACGGTGCAATAAAATGATATGCAAATTGTTGAGCTCTCGATGGAAGAAAGCATAGAGCTAATTGTGGGTATCACCGATTGCCTCTGTAGCCTCGCAGACACAGTACAGCACTCGTTATACCCCCTGTACTAACAGTAATGAGGCTGAAAACACGGCATATCTCAAGGCCAAAAACTATTAAACATAAATGTGCAAATTAGTACCAACTGTCCTATGCTCAACTTATTATCATCAGCTTCTGATAAATGTAATTTTTATGTTGCTTACTTTTAAAAATAGTCATCTCTTCAAAGGTCATTTCTAACCACACAGTATGATTACTTCATCCATATATTAAGATGTGGGCCCATTCCTCCCCCATACTTGACTTGGATGTGCAGCTTGCCACCCACAAGTATCATCATCATGTCGCTGGCACAACATAATGTGTCTGTTACTCCAGTGCTTCCCAAGGAAACCTGTACTAATTATTCCTCAACCTCGGCATGGTGCCCTTCAACGTTCTTATTCTGAGTCAGGCAACAACTCATTAATTTTTGATATCTAAAAAAATTTCTGCAGAGGTAAAACGAAGGCAACACGTACTCTTCTGTGGGTGCTCTGTGGCACTGCATTGTTAGCTGTTCCTAGATCACACCTTTTTTAACAGGGTTATTAGACTACTTGATGCATAAGGCATTTATACAGCTGATGATGTGAGGAAAGGGTTAATCTGAAATGCATCAACATCATGATGTGATACCCATATTGTGTTATGGAAATATAACAAAACCCATTAATACGGAAGGTGGGTTATCAACCCCTTCACTTTGTTTTGATGTTTTAAGTTCCCTTTGAGATTCCCTTTACTTCTATGCAGTATCCCTTTAAGGAGTTGCAGTTTAACTTTTCTCTCAACATGTTGATTTTATTTCTTTGATTAACCAAAAGAAGCACACTTGGTAGCTCGCCACTGGATTGGGGTGGGGGGGCGGTGAAGTTGGGAAATGGGGGTGGGGGTATGGTAAGGGTTGGGGGGGCTCTTTTTCCACAGAGCCCAATTGAAAAACATGGAGGAGAAGAGGAAAGAGGTTAGTGATAATGATGTGGGATGGCATCACCAATTGCCTCAGCTCCTGATTTATAAGAAGTTGGAAGAGCATCCATGAAAATCTGAGAAAGAAGGGGATCTTTCCTCTATAGAAGCAACATCCAGAGGTTCCTTTAAGGACCCCTAGTTAGCTCTGCATGTATCTGAGAGCAATAGACAACATAGGACCTGCTTAAAGCTTTTCAGAAAGAAATACACTCAACCCAGTTTCACTGAACCACATAACAGGGAAGGAATCAACATTGACATGTCCCTCCCATTCCCTCAATGAAATAGATTACTCTGTTTCGGGTGGTTCGGGAGTGGAATGCCCTGCCTGCAGCGGTTGTAGATGCGCCAAGTTTGGTGGCGTTTAAGAGGTTAGTTGATAAGTATATGGAAGAGAAGGGAATGGTTTAGTTTGGAGGGGCATTGCTTTTTATATTGGTCGGCGCAACATCGAAGGCCGAAGGGCCTGTTCTGTGCTGTAATGTTCTATGTTCTATGTTCTATGTTTCCATAGAGCAATCCAACCGATGTTCTGGATGAAAACTATTCAAACTCTCCCCCCAAAGAATCCATAATCAATCAATCAATCCTGAACTTCGCCACACTTTAAATCAGGGGCCTAACATCTGATGCCTTCCTTTTATTTCTAAGTGAACAAGTGACCTTTTCAGGCAGCTATGAGACCTGACAGTAAGCTGCTGTCAGAGCTCAGGGTGGTATCCCTTTGTATGTCTACAGCAATTTCATTTGCTTATCTCAGTGACTCTTCTAGTCGTGATCTATCTGATTATTCTACAAAACATCTGTCTGTAGATTTCCTCCAGTGTTTCAAATAAATAGCTTTTCCATCATTAAATGTCAGTTTTCCCTTTGTTTGTGAAGCATAATGTCAAACTTTGTCAAGAGGACTGAATAAATTACCTCTAATACTGCTTGCCTTGAAAGAGAACATTGGAGAGTTTGAATGAAATTGAGAAGTCTAGCTTCCACAATGCTCCTGACACATATAAGTAATCGAGTAAGGGAAGAGGTTAAAAAAAGTGAAGACATCCCCTCCATACTCACCACAACTTTGACCTTATTTTCTGGACAGTATTCCTTCACCATCAGGGAATCTTGCTGGCTAGAGTGAAGATTCCAGACATTTCAGCTTTGTTTCTACACTATAGGGATTTTATGGTTAGGAAAAGAGACAGAGGTACACCAAAAATTGCAGCAAGGTTTCAAGACCTACAGCACTGGGCCAGACCTCTAGGGAGTAGAGGCTGCTACACACACCATTCTGGACTTCAGGCCTTTGGGAAAGGTGGCAATCATCCTTAGAGAGTAAAGTGGCCAGGATGAAATCCTCTGGGACCTATCCCAATCCTTCAGATGTGCATGATCAGTTCTGATTGGAGCACAGAATCTTCAGTTGTGGTTGTGAGGTTGTAGTAAATTTCACTACTCTCATTTTACCTCAATCTTTGTCACAAACTGTCCCTACTCCAAGCAGGACAACAGGGGTTAGGTATCATAGAATTCCTACACTGCAGATGGAAACATTCAGCCTATCAGACCTGTACTGATTCTCTAACAGACATCATAACGAGGCCCACCTTCATCCTATCCCCGTAACCTCATGCATTTACTATGGCTAATCTCCCTAACCTACACAGCTTGGAACACTTAGGGGCAATGTAGCATGGCTAATCTCCCTAACTTGCACATCTTTTGGGGTTTGGGAGGAAATCAGAGCACCCCGAATAAATCTATGCAGACATAGGGAGAATGTACAAACTTCACACAGTCACCCAGTGTCAGGATTGTGCTGTGAGACAGCAGTGCTAGCTACTGAGCCACAATGTCAGGCTTACATTTTAAAAGCCTGTGGATTTTCAGAGAAGATGAATCTTAGTTAGGCAAGAATTTCATCTTGAGTCAACAGCATACACCAGTGGTAATCACTGCTGCCTCACAGCTCCAAGGACCTGGGTTCGATTTCTGGCTTGGGTCACTGTCTGTGTGGAGTTTGCCCATTCTCCTTGTGTCTGCATAGGTTTCCTCTGGGTTGTCCAGTTTCCTCCTACACTCCAAAGATGTGCACGTTAGGTTGATTGGCCATATTGAATTGGCCTTTAGTGTCCTAGGATGTGCAGGTTAGAGGAATTAGCCAGGTAAATGTGTGGGATTGTGGGGATAGGGCCTCAGGTGGGATTGTTGCCAGTGCAGACTTGCTGGGCTGAACGGCCTCCTTCTGCATTGTTGGGTTTCTATGATCTTTCTTTGGTAGGTTTCTTCTCCCCCCAAATCAGTGGAACTGATCAAACTGTGTACGACACAGGCTTTCAACAGTCCATGCCTGAAATGATAGTGGAGATTCTGTTAACAGCACAGATTTTCATATTGCAATTGCCTTAATCAGGCAGCCATTTTGCACACTCACTGTAGGGCCTCTTTTACACTGAAGCTGACCATATCATCACCATTAATCAGGTAATAAGGTTGCAATGCCATCTGAAGTTGTTCATACCTTGTTAATGTCAATCAAAGAAATCAAAAATCAACACCTTGTTGTTAATGATTGTATTTCAGGTGTTTATAGACTCTTTTTGAATAAAAGTGAGAGCAGGAGGTTGGGTAAAAAGAACAACACAGGTTTATTGAGAAGTGTTAACTCTACAAAAGTTGATCCAGACTAGAAAACCCACAAAATCAACGAATGATGTCACAAACCATACACATGATTCAACCCATAAAGTAACAGTGCAACAACATAACAAAATATATAGCATCAGACATCCATTTTATCAGGAGGATTTTACAGCCTTGCTCGAGAGAAATCGGGTATTCCAGCCCAAAGTCAACAAACCTTGTCCACCCCTCACCTGCTCTAATTCTGTGGTGGGCCGTAGGGTAGAGTTTCACCCTATGTTTGCAACAGACTATTTCTTCCCATATATTCCCAAATATTTACAATAAGGGCATTGTTTCTCACTATTTCCTTACTTCTCTCTTTCTCCTGACTCTGGAATTGTTTACTTTTTTACTTTTAATTCTAATTTCTATTTATCACTTTCTCTTCTGCATTTTCATTCCTTTCATCTTTCTCCTTCTCCCTCAATATCAGTCTCTCTCCACTATCCCTATATTTTCTCACTGTGAATTCTCCCTCTCCCTGTCATTGCTCTTTGCACTGACTTCCTTTCCCTTTAATGTGTCTCTGTCTGACTCTTATTGTCTCTTTCTGCTGACAGCCTTCTTGGGGCAACAGCTAGGAAAAGTTCTGCCTTATAGTGCACAGTGGTTAGTACTGCTCCCTCACAGCTCCTGAGCCCTGAGTTCAATTCCAGTCTTTGGTGAATATCTATGTGGAGTTTGCATGTTCTTCCCATTTCTTCCTACAGTCCAAGGTTGTGCAGATGAGGTGGATTGGACATGCTAAATTGCCCCTTTTGTGTCCCAAAATGTGGGGATTAGATGGGGTTAGCTCTGGTAAATGCATGGGATTACAGAGATAGGTGGGAGAGAGGGCCTGGAGAGAGTTGGTACAGACTTGATGGGCCAAATTAACTCTTTTGCATTGAAGCGGTTCTATGCTACAGATCTATCAGTGGATACCCAGTCTTCCCTTGGGAGATGCAAGAAAGTGAGAAAGCTCTTTAAAAATCAATCAGCATTCTGAGGGAAATGTGCATTCAGTCTAATTTATTTGATAGCTGTTATATATTCATCTGTTCATTGTTTTATTTTATTTCTATCAGTAATACAGAGATTATTCTTATTCTAGTGGTAAACAGTTTTATTTATGGAACTTTAAAACATCTCAAAACTTTCAACACAAGCTCAGAGTTCAGATACTTTCTGGAACATTTCCTGTTCAGTGTCAATACTTAGCTGATGACCTCCAACTATGGGCTGAATCAATCAAGAGCTGTACCAGAATCAGTTACCATATTGGCATAATCAAACACAGATGAATCAAACCATTGAATCCTAAACCACAGCTTCTATTTGGGTGACCAGACCAATCCAGACAACGGATTTAATATTTTAGCCCTTCTTGTGCAGATTGTCATGTGCTCCATATGCTGTAGACATAGAAATACTGGAGAACATTTTTTTCCATCATTCTTGGCCTTTCAGATTGATATGCTTGTTAAATAATTGCAACTGCCATATAATTAATTTTCAATTTAAGATGATGAACGGAATTTTTAGGAATAGGGGATTAAATGAGATAGCCCTCAAAGCGAGCTGTGGGAATTGCAATGCCAAATAAACCCAGACTCATTGATTCAAACACAGAAACTTCATAATGTCTGCTCATTTTAATGATCTCAGCATTCAGTTGGTACTAATTGTTCATTGGCCGGGCACATCACGAGGCAAACAATATTGAGGGCAGAGTTTTTCAGCACCCTCATGGTGCTGAGTTTTCCTGCAGTGTAAGTGGCCTGCCATCCGTCAGTGTCAGGATTTTCCAGTCCCTCTGAAGTCAATGGTGATTTACATTCCTTGCCATGTCACCGTCAGGAAACATACAGCGGGGAGGCTGACTTTGGTGGGATTGAATGATCCTGCCAGCGGGAAGGGCTGGAAAATTCCACCCTGAGACCCGAGCACCACTTAATGCTGATCTGTACTGCTTAAAGAGGCATGCACTGTGCCTCAGAAAGGCTGTGGCAGTAATGAAGAAAGTGAATCTGGCCTGTGAAATCTTGAAGAATGGTACATCATAGGAAAATGTGGGATGTCTTGACAGGAAAGGCAAAAAGGGTGACATGTTGGTACAGTAGTTAGCATTACTTCCTCTCAGTGCCAGGGACCCAGGTTGGATTCCAGCTTTGGATATCTGTGTGGAGTTTGTACATTCTCCTCATCTCCGGATGTTTGAATTTCCTCCCACATTTAAGAGATGTGGAGGTTAGGTGGATTAGCGGGTATGATAGGGCAGAGGGGAGGACCTGGTTGAGATGCTCTTTCAGAGAGTCATTGCAGAGCCAATGAGCCAAATGGCCTTTTTCAGCACTGTAGGGATTCTATGCTCTGTATCTATGTCAGGTAATCATCCAGACACGTATTCTATATCAGGTAATCAGACACGTATTCAGAAATGGAAACTGATAATCAAAGCCACGCACCAATCCCTCAGAACGTGGATGCACTGCCACAAAAAGCTCAAGTTTCATATCCCATCTCCTTTACCACTAACCTCACACTCTGCTAAGGGCAAGATAAGCCCACTCAGATATCAAAAGACAACTTATATTGAACATTACTCCCACACTCATCTCACCCACACTCTCACACTTAGCTTACATCCATCTCTTAAAGCTTGATCACACTGCCAACTATTTGACCATGCTGACCTCATTGCCCAGATGTGCCACTAACACATTTTTCTTCCACTTGTAGGGGGAACTGGTGGCATATAGGTAGAGGCAGCAAGAGCTAACTGGAGATGGACAAGCTTGCCAACATATGACAGAGATGGTGTCAGGTCATTACTGGAGTAGCTATTTCTGAGGAATACTCAATAATAAGATTGAAACCAAAGATAATTATATCCTCGTATCTAACCCTCCTTTCCATATTTAGCTTTAGCCTCGCCAGACTGTTTTCTGATTTGCAAACTCCAGCTGCTGTAAGCGTGCATCTCTTACATCTCTTACATCCATCAAACCCACCACACCCCCTCCCTACACCACAATCTTAACCTTGTGCCTTTCTTCTTTCAGATACCCAAGAGATGAAAACTGGCCAGTAATGGAGATACCACCAATCATTCTTACAGCCACCAGCTCAGATATTGGCATTGTGCTTGTCTAAGAGGAGAGATTAGAGTCAGGATTAGTGCATGGTGAGACAAAGGGTATCAGTGGGCTACAGCCAGGACAGGAGGTGTATAATAATGCAAGTGCTAGCTTGCTAGAAGTTAAGTTGCATGTGTGTTCTGCTTTGAGGACTTTGCTGGTATGGTCAGGAGAATGCTGTTGAATATGCACTCAAAATGAGAAGTGTTCTTATGAAATATAGGAGTCAGAGGGAGCTTGCCAGGAAGATGCTGGGATATTTCTTTTTCATGAAGAATCTAATACTCGAGGTCACAGGTTGAAAATAAGGGACTTCCCATTTCAGGTAGAGACGAGGAGGAATTTCTTCTCTCAGAAGGCCTATGTCTTTGAAATTTCTATCCAGAAAACTGTGGAGGCTGGGTCACTGAATATATTCATCGCTGAGTCAGACAGATTTTTGACTTATAAGGGAATCAAGGGTTAAGGGAGACAAGCAAGAAAGTGGAGTTAAGGCTGTAATCAGAGCAGTCATGATCTCATTGGAGCAATCAATGTCAAGAAACATGGAAGGGTCCAGCACCTAACTGGCAGAGAGCTTTGCACAGATTTTGAACCCATCCCTTCGGATATTGGCCAAGTCCATTTGCACATTTGTGCACTATGGCTGGAGAATCCTGCCCATTCATGGTGGTGGGATTCACCTGTTCTGCTGCAGTGAATGGAGATTTGGCTCAGCACCAAATTCTCCATCCTCTTTGGCAGCGGTTGTGGGGCATGAATGGCCGGAGAATTCCAGTCTATAGCGTGATGCAGCCTCCAACGGCTGATGTGGCAATGTCCATTGCAACAGAAAGAGCATTTTCTCAGTGTCCAAGTGTTGTAAAGGAAGACTGCTGGCATGCAATTTCATCCCCTATCATCAAAACTGTTAGGTTTCGCAGGGTGTCACAGCAATTCCAACACTATGCGCTCCAATAGATTACCGAGATTGTTGAGGCACTGGCTAGGGAGAGATGTGGTTCCATGCAGGATAAATCAGCTGTCTTGTATGTTCGCACTACTGTCACTATGCCAGTGGCTTTTCTGTTGCCTGTCAGTTTGCTCATCCAGATAGCGGTTGTTTCTGCTGAGATGGTACAGTTTGAAGCTGTGAAATCTATACCAAGGTCATCTACAGCCTCAATTCACTTCCAGCCAGCATGGTGCCAGATGCATGGTTCATAGTTGGATTTTTGGCTGCAACGGGGACCAGGTTTCAGTGGGTTCAGTGAAACATTGTTTCTCACCTGATGGATTTTTGTTCAGGAATGCTGTTCAGGATTACAGAGTAAGACGTCTCACAACATCAGGTTAAAGTCCAACAGGTTTATTTGATAGCAAAAACCACTAGCTTTCGGAGGACTTGCCGCTTCTTTGTCAGGTGAGTGGGGGTTGTGTTCACAAACAGGACATATAAAGACACAAACTCAATTTATAAAATAATGGTTGGAATATGAGTCTTTACAGGTAATCAAGTCTCAAAGGTACAGAGAATGTGAATGGAGAGAATGTTAAGCACAGGTTAATAAACCATTATTTTGTAAATTGAGTTTGTGTCTTTATATGCCCTATTTGTTAACAGAACTCCCACTCACCTGACAATGGAGCAGCAAGTGCTCCAAAAGCTAATGGCTTTTACTGTCAAATAAACCTGTTGGGCTTTAATCTGGTGTTGTGAGACTTCTTACTGTGTTTACCCCAGTCCAACACCCACATCTCCACATAAGGATTACAGAGCCAAGGCAGGTAGATGCAGTTAAAGACACAAATCAGTATGATTTAATTGAATGACAGCACAGGACTGAGAGGCTGAGTAGTCTATTGATGTTCATTTATGCAATACACAAACAGCCTCTAAATACAGTTCTAGTTCAATAACACATTGAACTCAAGGGTATGGCTACATTCTTCAGTACCAAAATAATATAGAGTGAGATAATATTTAAAAAACACAGTTCAACTGAAACAAATTGCCATCCTGTGGCTCCATTCACTCAAACAATGAATGTTTTAAAAATGAAGAGACTTTTAAAAATACAATTCAACTGAAATTGCATGCTAATATTTCTGACAATAATGGATGTGTTGATGTTGTATACAGTAAAAAGCTGAAATATTCAAAAGGAAGGCAGCTGAAAATAGCTAAAAATAAGAGCCAAAGAATTCAGCAGAGCAGCACAGTGAATAGTAAGTACATACAGAAGAAACTGACTCCAGGAGACCATGTGACAATATTGCCAGAACAAGGTAATTTCACAATTCACAGTACCCACCTGGTCCAACTATCAGGATTTTAATGCTACACAGAGGAATCTGTTTTCAGTGATATCTTGAATTTAGCATTTTGCTTTCATGCTCAAGTCCCTTCATGGCCCTACTCCTCTCTATCTCTCTGATCTCAACAGCTCTACATCACTCAAAGATCTCTGCACGCCTGCAGTCCTGGGCTCTTAGAAATACCCAATTTCATTGCTCCAAGTTGGTAGCCATGTCTTCAGCTACCTGGGCCCTAAACTCTGGGATTCCTGAAACTCTGTTACCTCTCTCTCCTTCTTTCAAGTATTTCAGAAAAACCTGTCTCTTGGACCAAGCATTTGGTAAGCTCTACTGATATTTCTTTATGTGCCTCAATGTCAAATTTTGCCTGATAATGTTCCAGTGAAGCATCTTGGGGACTTTTATAATGTTTAAGGTATGAGGTAAATATAAATTATTGGTGTTAATATAGGCTTAAATCCAAGGTTGTCAAAACTATGTTGTGTAAGATGTACTGATTGGTTTGCTATTGAATTCATCGATATCTTGAAGGACTGTTCAATACTGCTCAAAACACTTTAATGATTTAACTCACCCTGTCTCTTCCTTTTGTCTAACTCCAACACTTGGTCATTGATCAAATTTACACAAAATCAGATGGAAAAATCCAATCAATTCTTAGCTGGTATTCTGGACAGAATGTTGTTTAGTTTGACCAGCTGAACTATAGAGCCACGTCACATTCGCTAATAAATAATTTAGCTTCCATGCTCCTTATCCACAGTGCTAGATTTTTCTTCCCGGATTCAAGCAACTCATTTCCAGATCCTAAGCTTCTCCTCCACTACCAGGCCCCTTATCCTTTTCCAACTCTCCTCCTCAGCTCACTGAATTGCCCTCTCTTCTATCTCAGTACTAAACCTTCCTTTCAACCATAACTCACATTCCCTGGTCCAGCCAACATTGTAATCCTACTTGCAACCTTTATTGTCACCAATATCATTAACTTCCCCACCTATACTTCGAGCCACCAATTTACATCAATACATGTGACCTCAAGATCTCTGAGGTTTCTATCATTGTCACTACATCAATTGCTTTGCCTACAAGTACAGCTGCCAACTCCAAACCCTAGTGGTACTATCTTCTCCCACTGAGAAAATACCACCAATCAACTCCCTCACTTGTTTTCAGTCATTTTTCTTATTTTGACCTATCTTCCACAATTATATCAAATTCTCAGTTAGATCACCCACCATACCTCAGTGTGACAAACAGTTCTATGGCTTCAAGCCCATAGGCTAAGGTTTTAATGCACTCTGCAACTAGCCTGACTGACTGCCATCAAATATGACTTGTGAAAGGCAAAATACTTCATCTACAGGAAATCTGAAATATAAGCAGAAAATGCTGGAAATACTGATAAAAGGTCAGCATTAACTGTTTCTCTTTCCACAGATGCTGTTTGGCTTGTTGAGATATCTACAGTCTGATCATTCCATCATATATATATACATCCTTACATATATTTCATATCCTTTGTGAACAGAACTCCTACTCACCTGATGAAGGAGAAACACTCTGAAAGCTTGTGGCTTGTACTACCAAATAAACCTGTTGGACTTTAACCTGGTGTTGTGAGACTTCTTACAATGCTTACCCCAATCCAATGTTGGCATCTCCATATCGTCACTCCATCTTTGATATGGCTCTCTTTCCAAAGCCAAATCATTATTGTGACCCTGACCCAAATGTTGCTGGAAAATTGGCTAGGTAAAAGAGAGACGCTGAAAACTGATGGGAAATATGGCTAAGTTACAGAGCCACTACAAGAAATCACATAAACAGTTTTGCCACAGGATACAAGAAAGCAGGAGGTCCTTGGACTTCAAAAGGTGATTGTTATTAGTTTGAGGTGCCAGAGATATGAAAGTCTCTGGCACCTCAATGGTTGTAAACAATCACCGATCACACTGGAAGTAGGAGATGATGATGGGAGGCCATTAACATGGACATCTGTGGTAATCTGTCAGGAACAAAGACATACAGGCAAACACACTAAACCCAAGGAAGATATAAGTATTATCACAGACTTAGTCAAATTAGCCATAACCTATAGGAAGACTCATTTGGAAGGGAGCCTCAAGCTTTCACTTTAAAGACAGAGTTCAATTCCCATTCAGTCCTGGTCAGAACAATTAGGTGGTGACATCTCCACAACTTCACTAGAATTCATTAGATAAGTGTTAACTGTTTAAACCTTCGCTGAGGAATTTGTAGTGGTAGCAAAGGTAGAATGATTTGTGTGTTTTAAACAGGGTGTATTAGTGCTAAGCTCTGGGATTTTATATTTTGTTTAATAAAGAAGTGATTTGATTTAAAAATATTGATGTTGTGTCTGTTAATTGGCTGAAGCGAGGGTCACAGTGAACATTGGTGTCCCTGCTGGGCCGGAATTAAAAGTGGATGTTTCTTCACAATCAGACCAGAATCTCAATTACTGACAGTCACAAACGATCACTAAATTCACTGCTATTAAGTGAGAAAGAAAAGACAATGCAGAGTAAAATGTGGACTGAGAAATTCCTTGGGTGAGCATCATGGATGCTGAGCTAAATAGTCTGCGGATACCCAAAGACAGACCCGGGATTTGTGAGAGTCAGAGAGTCAGTAAATTGGCATGGGTAAACTCTAGAGTCAACCACGAAAATGACTAAAACCTTTCTTCTGGAGTATCAGAAAGGCGTAACATGTTTCTGATATGTACAGGATAACATGTTTCTGATATGTACAGGATAACATGTTTCTGATATGCATTCCTTAGAGAGGCTAGAAAGAGAATTTAGCAAGGGAAGACTTATTGGTAAGATTTCACAATGAAGTGAGGTAGACTCAGCGGGATCTGCCTTCTGGACACAGTTACTGATCAGTCCCAGTAACTTCTTATGTCATTTGACTTAGTTCTGAGGGTTAGTGAGAATACGACACTAAGGGGTGCCCTAGCCTCCATCGTGGATAAGAAGGAAGACTGGTACAAGGCACTTACAGGGTAAATGGCCAGAATGCACATAATACCTTGATATTTCATTGGAAATTCAAGGACCCTTAGGGAATCGGTTATGGAAAGAAATTGCAAAATTGGGAAACAACGTCAGTAAAATTGAAAAGCTGTTGGCAATAGCATTTTACACGAAGTCCCTAGGTGAATCTGAAAAACAAGTTCAAAATCTGACAGATCAAAATGAAAGTTCAAAACAGCAAGTCATCGAGTTAGAGAAAAAATTGGCGGAAGAAATCAAAATGTGAAATTTAAATGTCATAGGTATGACTCAGTTTCCGAATCAGCGTGAAAGACTTTACCAGGATAAGGCAATGAAAGTTTGTATCTACGAGACTCAGTGGCCCATCACCTGGCATGTGAAAATTCAGATCATAAAGCCACCGTTAAAGTTCTACGTCAGATAGAATTGTAGATTACTGGAAATGCCATGCAGAATTAGAAAAATTAAAATGAGTCATACCTTATCAGAGAGAGGTATTTTTAGGGAAGGAGAAGAGTTAACAGGTGATAATATTGATTTGGAATGCCCAATAAGAAAAGGGGAGGGACAGCCTTAAAGAATCTGACCCCCTACATAGCCTCTGTTTCAGACCCAATGACACCCTTGCTTATGAACATTGCTCCATCATTGGAAGCTGCAGCAATTACGCTATGAACGTGGTAATGGCCACTAGAATGTCTGGACAGGGTAATCAGGCTATAGATGCAAAACCTCAAAATATTACACAATGGGCTGAAATTGCAGAATCAGTAAAACTATTTGAATGTGAAAATGATCCAGAGAATTTCTTTCAAAAGACAAATCATTAGAGAATTTGACTTGGTTTGGATGATGGTGAGGAGAAGAAACTGTTAATTATGACTTTACGTTTGGCAGTATGATCTGCCCTGGCACATCCGCAGAAAGAAGTCTCATAACACTAAGTTAAAGTCCAACAGGTTTATTTGGTAGCACAAGCTTTTGGAGTGTCGCTCCTTCTTCAGGTGCGAGAAGAGTTGTGTTCACAAACAGGGCATTCAGAGACAGAGACTCAATTTACAAGATAATGTTGGAATGTGAGTCTTTACAGGTAATTAAGTCTTAAAAGTACAGAGAATGTGAGCGGAAAGAGCATTAAGCAAAGGTTAAAGAAATGTGTACTGTCTCCAAACAGGACTGTTAGTAAGATTTTGAAGCCCAGGCAAGTCATGCGAGTTACAGATAGAGTGACATGAGCCCAAGATTCCAGTTGAGGCCATCTCCTTGTGTGCAGAACTTGGCTATCATTTTCTACTCAGCAATTCTGCGTTGTGTATTATGAAGGTCACTTTGAAGAACGCTTACCCAAAGTTCAGAGGCTGAATGCTCGTAACTACTGAAGTGTTTATCTTCTGAGAAGTCAGTTTGGTTTTCTGCTGTGACTCATCAGAACTATTCTGTTCTCCAAGGCAGCCTTCACAACACACGACAACCCAGAATCACCGAGTATGAACTGATATCCAAATCCCACACACACGAGGATGGTCTCAACTGGGGTCTTGGGTTCATGTCACACTGTCTGTAACCCCCACGACTTGCCTCAGCTTGCAAAATCTCATTAAGTGTCCTGGCTGGAGACAATACACATCTCTTTAACCTGTGTGCTTAATCCTCTCTCCACTCACATTGTCTGTACCTTTAAGATTTGATTACCTGTAAAAACTTGCATTCCAACCATTATCTTGTAAATTGAGTCTGTGTATCTGTATGTCCTGTTTGTGAACACAACTCCCAGTCACCTGAAGAAGGAGCGATACTCTGAAAGTTTGTGCTACCAAATAAACCTGGTGTTGTGAGATTTCTTACTGTGCTTACCCCAGTCTAACTCTGGCATCTCCATATCATGACAGCCATAGAATTCTCCAGAAATGTTACAAGCTATAAGGGTCACATTAAGATCAAATAGAGGTGATCCCATAGGAAGATTAAACTATTGCCAGCAAAGAAAAAGGGGGCACCTGAGCTCATTTGCGAATTGGCTCTGGGTATGCTTTAGTAATGTTTTTGTCCCAGTAGTTATACGGGTGAAATTAGTGGCTCCCCACTCTGGAAAATGGTTGTGTATTCTGGTAAGTCAGACCACAGAACAGGGAAAGAGGAGCAGTGAGCATTTTGATCCCTCAGATGCCGTTTACACAGAGGCATGGGTACTGAGATGTTCAGTCAAAACACAGGAAATGGCACCAAAAGTCTGTTTTTAAGCAGCAAGGCAAGATTAATCCAGTGCATGGACTAACTGGTGAACCGATTTGAAGAAATTAAGGTAAGATAGAAGACGCCTGTCAAACGGTGTGCGATCATGCCTAGCCTTACCCCTCTTTATTTTCTGGAAGGAAGGAACTATCCAGATTGACACGTTGGTAGAAGATGCCTGTTTTAGATATAGTCATCCAGAAACTTTGCAAGAAATTGTGATGCATAGAGAAGATTGTACTCCTGATGGAATCAACTGATTACCCTCAAACTGAAGGTTGGCCCCATAGAAGTAGAACACACCCATGAACCTTATGGTCAAAAATGATGTGATGTGGAGATGCCGGCGTTGGCTGGGGTAAAACAGAAAGAAACCTCACCACAGCAGCTTAAAGTCCAACAGGCAACAAGTGCCCCAAGCTTTTGGAACACACTGTTCCTTCTGAAGAAGGAACAGCATGTTCCAAAAGCATTGGGTGTTTGCTAAAAATAAACCTGTTGGACTTTAAGCTGGTGTTGTGAGATTTCTTTCAAAAATGATCTATGCAAGGAGGGAAATCCCTACCCCTCTCTGTGCAGTAACAGTCTCAGTAAGAAGTCTCACAACACCAGGTTAAAGTCCAATGGGTTTATCTGATAGCACAAACCACCAGCTTTTGGAGTGCTGCTCCTTCATCAGGTAAATGGACAGTAACAGTTAGCCAGACGCGAGTCAGTGATTCAATAGAAGCTCAGAAGAGGATGAGGACTTAAAGCAATTGGTTGCAGAAATTACACCTTCATCGTACAACAAATGGAAAGAATAGATTCAGGAAAAAATGAGTTAGCGCTGAAAGACGATCTACAAAATCAGAACCAAATTTTTTATATATACACACACATCAATTCTATGATTTACAGCAACATCAGGGAATTGGAAACACAACTGAAAGAATGAAGAATGTACGTTGGTAGCCACAAATTTAAAATGATCTAATGCATTACATAGAAAATAGTGTAATTTATGCTCAGAACAATCGGACAGCTATGCTAATTAACCAGTACTCAAACACACTCAACCAGGGTCCATGGACTAATCTCCAGATTGATTATGGCCCTTTGCTACAGTGCAAGGGGAGGGGATATAACCCTATTCTGGTCATAATTGATACCTCTAGCAAATGGGTTCCTACAACTTTGATCACAGCAATGGCCACAGTTAACGTTTTTATCTATCAGGTTTTTACTTGATGGGGACAGCCCCATGGTATTCAGTTGAAATTCGGAACATACTTTACTTCCCAAGTTATGTAAAATACCATGGCACTGTCGGGATTGATCAAAAATTTTCCCTTGCCTGTAACACAATTTAGCAAATTGAGGGAACAATGAATCAGAGTTTGAAAACTATGATCAGGAAAATGGTACAACGAAACAGCCCTACTTGGAATAAAGGACTGCCATAAGCACCCATGATCATTAGAAACAATGTATTGAATACAAGAGCATTAAAATTGCTCTTCTCATCTCTAGACATGCTCTAGACATACAATTTGTGTGTATTGTCTAGTCCTCCAGCTCCTCAGTCTCCATACTACTCTTGCTAATGGATATCATACACTCCTGCCCTCTGAAGATCCCTTGCATCGCACTTTCAATTATGTTATGATTGCTGTAGTGACCAATTTTATTTAAAAATATATTTCGCTTACAGTGATTGACTGAAATAGTGCAGAAAAAAATTAACCTCAAGACTTTTACTGTAATAAAATAACCAAAAGCAACACTGTTTAAACAATATTCAGTCGTCAACTTACAGTCTAAACTACTGAATAAATCCCCTTTTAAAATGACCAATAATCCATGGTTACTTTACTCTGTTCCTTCAGTGGACACTTCATTCTACAGGAACCATCACAAAGTTGTTCTGGGCATCTGATAAATTGCTTCATTTTTCCTTTCCTAGCCAAATAATTCATAATTCCTAATAAACTTTCATAATAAGAAATCCTGGAGATCCCTCCCTCCTGCCAAATCTAACGAATCTTCCAGCTATGTTTAAATCTTCAAAAACTTGGGATATAATTTGCCATGCCCTTGCCAATGGTAGGCTGGGAGGGAAAATTTAGGAGAAGGCTTAAAATAGGTTTTACACTAGTCTGAACTTCCTGAAGGATCTTCCTCTTATGCCCACAATGGAAGATTTGAAATTCCATTGAATACCTGCATGAAACCAATTTGCATCCTACTAGTGTGGTGCAGATGAAGGCCTAAATAGAATCTGTTCCCTTACACACCCCATGCCCAATCCTGCACAACGCCAGGAATAAAATATGTCTGGACCAATATAGCATGTAGAGGTTTAGTATTGACTCCATAATTTGGAATGGAGGCCATCAGCAATTCTGGACCTTGGAGCACCACAAAAGCGAATAGAGGCAGCATCTATTACATGGATCTTCCAGCCTCAGCATGGTCCTGGAGATAGAACATAGAACACTACAGCACAAACAGGCCCTTCGGCCCACGAGTTGCGCCGATCACATCTATACCTGCCAATCCACAGACCTGTCTATAACCTCCTATCCCATTTGTTCCCATATACTCATCCAGAAGTCTTTTAAAAGATCCCAGCGAGTTCGCCTCTACCACCTCCGATGGCAGCCAATTCAATTCACTCATCACCCTCTGAATGAAAAACTTACCCCTAACATCCCCTCTGTATTTGCTTCCCTGCACCTTAAATCTGTGTCCTCTTGTAGTGACCATTTCAGTTCGGGGAAATAGCCTCTGAGAATCCACCCTATCTATTCCTCTCAACATTTTATAAACCTCTATCAGGTCGCCTCTCAATCTATGTCTCTCCAGGGAGAAGAGTCCCAGCTCCCTCAATCTATCTTCATAAGGCCTGCCTCCCAATCCAGGCAGCATCCTTGTAAATCTCCTCTGCACTCTTTCAACAGCTTCTACATCCTTCCCATAGCGAGGCGACCAGAACTGCGCACAGTACTCCAAGTGGGGTCTGACAAGGGTCTTATAAAGCTGCATCATTACCTCCTGACTCCTAAACTCAATTCCTCGATTAATGAAGGTCAGTACACCATACGCCTTCTTGACCACTTCCTCCACCTGCGAGGCCGATTTAAGACCCCGACCCCAGAAAGAAAATCCATCTTCTTTCTTCAGGTGGTCAATCTTCTTTCTTTAATGCTAGGTCAGTGATGTTGGGCCCAATTTAAAAATACACCCATATATGAATGTGGGCCATCAAACCCATCTCACCATAGAATACAGCACAAAACACTCAGATGTATAATAAATGACATTGGGGATGGAAGGTATTGCAAGTTTCCTGTTGTCCTCCACAGGGGAAAAACTCCCTGTCTTTGTTCTTGCCTTCACCATGAGACCTTATCCCAGGTGGGCAAATTCCATCCTTGGTCTCTTCAAACTGAGCACCAACCCCCACCCGCATTCTGCATGATGAGTCATAGAGACTAGCCATTTCTATGTCTGCCCACTCTCACATTTTTGCAAACTAACCTGTTTGTCAGGTTCAATGATATCTTAAGAAAAGCCTTGTTATCCAATACTACAATAGTTTGCTGTGGACTCTTCTTCTCTTAAAATCTACTTTATGTCAAAGTGAATCACATGGGCATCATATCCAGGTAGAAACACTTGCCTCTGGCACCCAACACAGTTTTATCCATGCAATTTAAAGTATAGTCATTTATAAAGCCTGAAATTTCTAATATTTCCCTGTGAGACTTGGAGATCTAGCAAACTATCCACTATCACCATAGCTACTCCAATCATTGTTCATTTTTGAAAATATTTTGGATTTTCCTCCCAGTAAATGGCATCCTACACACACACACACACACACCCCAACAACCCACCTGGCACACTCCCCTCCCTCGTCTCTACACCACACCCCCCTGCCTTTAACCTTTAGGAACCAAGCCACCAAAGCTCATTATCAGGTAAAAATTCAGTTTGCATGATCCCTTTCATTCCCCATTTTATCTGAAATTAATCAGACAGTCTCAGAACATGACAATCTTGGAAACTTTGGAGCACATCGTCATTTCTTTGCCTGCTGCTAAAAGACTGCTAATGGAAGTGTTTTGGAATGTCTTTTACTTCCGTCTCTTTTTTCTCTTTTCTCTTAGTGCCCATGCTTTGTCCGCACTTTGACACATCTCTCTGCATGACAAGGATTACTGAAATATAAGTTACGTTGTACTTACCATGTTCATTCCCTGCTTATTTACAAATATTAATTCTACTTAACTTGTGTTACATATCCCTCTAAAGGCTCATCATTCATGCTTTTGAACATTCTACTTTAAGTGCCTGCTACAAATTTCATTTAACTCTAGGTTTTATAGTCTTCTCCAAACACAAACACATAGGATGGGAACTTCTGATCCCCTAATAGTGGCATTTTGCATGGTTTGCCCACCCTACCGCTAGGGAACCCACCATTGGGGTGCGGAAGGGGGTTTCAAGCGGTTTCCTTAGGCAGTACCAAATGTTCCCACTGAAAAAAAATGGCTGGAAAATCTGACCCAAAGGGCAGGAGGTATTTTCCATTATCTCCCTGCATTTTGCAATGCTGAGAGGCAGCGTGCCACCCACAGGCTGAGGGATCTTATGTTTTCATCATTTTCGATTGGATTTCCTGTTGAATGCATTCCTCATTGCTGGGAAACCCATGGTAGGAGTACACGATTGGCAGTACTAAAAGACCCCCACTGGCGTGAATGGCAGCAAGATTTCAGTGATAGTTTCAACACATCATGTTCCTGCTTTGCATTCCCCTTTAAATACCATTCACACAGAAACTCACTCATGTGACATTCTGCTTATAAGCACAACTTGTATTTTATAGCACCTTTGAATGTAGTCAAAGGCCCCAAGACACTACAGGATCACTATCTCAAACAATTTGGCATTGAGCCACAGAAGGAAATATTAGAGCAGGTGATGAATGTTTGATCAAACAGGTAAGTTTCAAGGAGTATCTTAAAGACAGAGAGGTTTGGGAAGGATATTCCAGAGCTTCGGTACTAGGCAGCTGAAGGCACGGCCGCCAATACACTTATCGGTTATTACAGTGATTATCATCCTACCCCCTAGCATTATCTCCTCATTCTCAACTCCAGTGTTATTTTGCTTTCCATGTATTTACTGAAATTACTACATTTAACATCTTTTCATTAAACATTAATTATTAATGTTGTGTTCGTTTTAATCAATTCAACCTTAGCAGATGAGGTAAAGCCAAAATCTAATAATTGGAAAGAGAATAATAAAGTTTGCTGATAATTTATGTGCGCATTTAGTGTCTTCAATGGATTGGCTGGCAATAATGTGTAAAAATATCAGGACTCCTATTGGCTAATGATTTTTCTCATTTGATTTACATGCATCTATGTGTTTTTTCTGATAATTGAGATCAGGCTGGATATTTATTCATCTGTTCCCTGCCAATTGCTCAGTTAAATAGTGAATTCTATTTGAAAAATATTGGCTTCTAATGCAACCTTTTTAAAATAATTGAGTCTTGAAAATTATCTCCTTCTGTACATGTAGGATTCAGCATTGATTAATATGAGAATCATAGCTGGTTCCAATCAGATGTAGAGGCATTAGGAGCCACCTTGTTCAAGATCCAGTTTTTTTATGAACCCACCAAGGAAGCTATTTAATGTTATTAAAATATAGAGCGTGGTGAAAACATATCAAAGATTACTTCAAAGTCAGCGTTATTCAATTAGGTCTTTAGGCAAGCTGTGAAAAATTAGAAAGAACATTAAATAAGATCATTAAATAAGGGGAATAACATATTTATTTTGATCATGGGGAAATCCTGGCTTCTGAAAGTAAGAAACATTTCTTGTTCTATTAACAACATCTTCACATCATTCAATACCTTAAGATTCTTATTTAGCCATTTCTAACTTCCCCCAATGTCAGGCACCTGGGAATCATTTCTTTGGAGATTTTCCAAACAGTATATTTATTATCCTTGCCTTCCTTCTCTCCAGCTCATTATTGATGTCACACCCCTCATTGGAACTTTCATGTGTAAGTTGATGGCAGAATGTTTAGATAAAAGCAAATATCCTTCAGCCAATGGTAAATACTCATGGCTATGTTTTGAAGTTGAAAGTAATTGCTAAAATGACTATATTTCTTTTTTTTTATTTTCAGTTAACTGTGAAAGAATTTTTAATCCTCAATCTTACGGGCCCTTCTTATGAGATTACTGAACAACTGAGTCAATAAACCTGCTCTCGCTTCTACTCATCCTTTTAAAAAACATTAGATCCTCATTCTGAAAGCTCATTATTTAAATGAGAACTGGAGAATTTGTTGCTACTTCAGGAATAATAGCACTGATCTTGAAAGGAAATGAAAAAGACCATCAAAACAAGCTCTTTTGGAGGCAGCTTCTGAAAAGGTAAGAAATTTCAATATCTAAAGTCCACAATTATCAAGCTATCATTGTGGAGCTGGAGCCCAACAGGGCAAAGCTCACAGCTGGATCAAATGTTGGGTCACCACAGTTTACCACTGGGAGATGTTTCCTCTCCTGAGTACATTTCAGTTTTCGGGGGGAGGTGGTGGGTAACATAGGGAGGGCGGGAGGTTTGGGGGGTGGGTGAGTATGCAGCATTTCCACTTGGCTTCTGCTGAGGAACATTGATAAGCCATATAATTAATCTACTCATCTAGCTCCTACTTGCAAGTGGCTAGCCTTCTTCCTTACCTCACCTCCCTCACTAGAACAGAAATGGCTCTGAGGGAGGAACATGCCAATAACTTGGCACATTACTCTCCAATACTAATTTTGAGGCCTTCTCACCTCTGGTAGGAATCTAAAATTCTGTCCAATTAATGCACTACTGAAGGGAGTACTGGTTATTTGCTGAGATGTTAAAACAAATCTCTTTGGGCCTTTCCAGATGAAAGGGATCCTAAGAGCATAGGGAATTTCTCCTGCTGTTCTAGCCCAACTATATCCATGGACAGAAAATGAATTAATTGGTCATGAATGCTTGCAGAGCTCTGAGATTTAGAGGGATCTGGGTATTTTGGTACATGGATCATAATAAGTTAGTACGCAGGTGCAGCAAGTAATTAAGAAAGCTAATATTTGCTGTGAGGGGAACTGAATACAAAAGTAGAGAGGTTACGCTTTTGTTTTATCGAGCATTGGTGAGACCTCATCTGGAACACTGTGTCCAGTGCTTTGTTTAAGGAAATATGTAAATGTGTTGGAAGTAGTTCAGAGAATGTTCATTAGACTAATATTTGGAAAAGGTGTGTTGGCTTTGAGGAAAGGTTGAACAGACTAGGCTTATATCAGCTAGAGTTTAGAAGAGAAAGAGGTAACTTGATTGGAACATATAAGATCCTGAGGCTTTTCACAGGATGGATGTGGATATTTGGTCTCAAAGAAAAATCTAGAACTAGGGGGTCATTGTTTAAGAATAAGACGTTGCCCATTTAAGACAGGAATGAGAAGAATTCTTTTCTCACTGTGTTGTGGATTTTTGGAATTCTTCTTCTCAAAAAACATTGGAAGCAGAGTCTTTGAATATTTTTGAGGCCGCGCAAGATAGATTCTTAATTAACAATGGGGTGAAAGATTATTGGGGATCAGGACGAGTGTGGAGATGAGATTACAATCAGAGCAGCCATGATCTTATTGAATAACAGAGCTGGCACAAGGGACTGAGTGGCCTAATCCTGTTCCTTTCTTGTCTATTCAAATGAGGCAAATTCACTGGGGCACCATGAGAAATAGTGAACAAATCTGATTATTTTCACAATAAGATTTTTGTTCTGCAGGGAATCGAAGGGGCAGAATTTTTATCATATTGTGTCGTTCCTGACAGGGGAGCAAGAACTAGGCACCACTTTAGCTCTCTCTCTTGCATTTTGCTGATTCCCAAATGATTAGAATTAAAATTCAAAATGCTGGCTGTATGCACAGGAAACATGTCGAAGACATAGCAGGGGAATTTCCTTTCTGTGATGAAACCGGGGCAGAATTTTACACCGCTTTACGGCAGGAAAATGTTGTAAAATTGGCTGTAAAACAGCTAGTGCAATTGACGCCGGTTTTCACGACAAGCACAACTTTATGACACCCAGATTTCTGGCACAGTCAGCCTCTCACTGGAAATCGGTGAGAGGCTGATTAATTTATTTAAATTTATTAAATTAGTGAATTTGCATGTGTTCAATTGTCTGGGCTGGTTTGCCTTTACTGGGAGAGGTTTTCTCCAGCAAGGAAGACACCAGCTCCCCATGAATGGGGGACAGTCGTGTTAGCCTTGCCAGTGGAATCAGAAGCCATTGAGGCCCTCCTGGGAAACTGAGTGCAAGGTGGGTGTGCCCCTTAGGCAGTGTCATACTGGCACCATCCTGATACCTGAGCAATAGCAACCTCGCACCTGGATCAGTGGGGGAAGATGAGGGTCCACAATTGACCTGGGCAGTGGGGTAGCGATCAGTCTTGGTGGCTTGGGTGGGGGGCGGGGGTGTTGGCGAGGTCTGCATCTTATGCTGTGGGCCCCCATGATTGCGTGGAAGGGCTTGATGTTTCAGGCTGCTTGCAATAGCAGGGACCTGACAGCTCTCTCTGTCTGTCAGACCCCTGCTACTGTTAACCAGTGGTCTGCATATGCATAGTACCTCCCTCTACAGGCTCTATAGTGAGCTAAGCCTTGTCCGCAGCCTCTCTGGCTAGAAACCAGCCAAATAGGAATGCGTAAGATTGGGCGTGAAAACTCACCCAAAAACAGATCTCGAACTCTCCCTTTTCAGACTAACTGGACACAGAAAAATATCCCATAAAACTCCATCCCAGGTGCCTGCCTACAGTGCAGCAGATATAAAATAGAGAAGAGTATAAACAAGTCTCCTGGTTAAACAGGGAGGCTCTTCATCACAGCCACACTTTGCTGCCCAACTCCATTGCTGTTAACATAACTCTTATTGACAGCACAAAGCCACATGTGTTTTGCAAATTTAAATTCCATTTATAAATATTACACATTACATTAGCTTCACTTTATTCATGTGTGCATCATTGTTATTTGTTGAGACTAGCTTAGTCAGAGAACTAAATGAACACCGCATGGTAGGCATGCATTGATAGTTGCAGAAGAGTTAGGGACATAATTGTGATAGAAACAATGTTATTTGTGTTCACTTTTCATTGAATGTTCATGTGTTGTGTTGTCATCTAGTGTTGTACTCAGCACTCTGTGGGACATGTTTCAATTTGTAAGTTCAGCTGGCCCTTCTTCTATGCATTGTCTAAGGACATTGTCTAAAATCCCAGCAAGCATAATTGGAATGTTATAAGTGAACACAAAACCCAGTAAGGACACTGCCAATCAACACCAACATGTGGACAGTACTAACACCACTTTTCAAGCTTCTCATTTTATTATCTTGACTAACTGCTTCTTAGTCTTCCCCTAGGAATTCAGAATTCCTACAGTACGTAAGGAGGCCATTTGGCCCATCAAGTCTATACCGAACACAACCTTATTCAGACTCTATTCCCATAACTTCACATATTAACCCTGCTAATGCCCGTGACGCTAGCATTAATTTACATGGCCTATCAACCTAATCCACAAATCTTTGGATTATGGGAGGAAATTGGAGCTCCAGGAAAACTCACGCAGATGTGAGGAAAAAGCGCAAACTCCACACAGACAGTGACCTGAGGCCAGAATTGAACTGCGGTCCCCGATGCTGTGAGGTAGCAGTGTTAACAACTGTGCTACCATGCCGCTCCACATCATCTTTTGATGTAATGTTTGTAGAAGGCAGCTGGTACTTTGGAAATGTTTCAGTGGAACTTCTACTAATCTTCTGTTGGAACTACAGCAGTTAACTGGAAGAGCCACTGTGTAAATTCCAAGCCATGGTTTCATTCAGCTTTGAGCTTTTCCATTTCAGAGGGAAGTATTTCACTATTTTTTAGTCATTATTCCCTGGATGGATCTGAAATTGGCAGAGTTTCAGGTCCATCTTTTGCATGTATTTTAGGCTCCCTCATATCACTCTGTTTGCAAAATTCTGAGTGAGCCTGTTGCTCATTGCAGAAACTTGTGGGCAGTCCTTAACTCACTTGAAAGCCTGCAGAGGGAAGTAGTGCACGTGTGCAGCCTCTGATACTGCACATGTGCATTCACAGTAGCAGGGGTCTGACAGACAAAGAAAGAGTTTATATAGGCAACCTAAAGCAGCAACTATCCCTTCCCTTTCACATGGGCCCACAGCTGTAGGTGCAGCATTCCCCCCACCCCCGTCGAACCCCCCCGCCACTCAGAGCAATCGCGGACCCCGTCACTCCTCCATCGATCATATCCCCCTTGCCCTTCTCTGACCAATTGCTGCAGAGTGGCAGTGGGTCCCCTTTTTCTCCAGCCTCTCCATTCCCCACTGATCATTGCAGGGTGACAGAGGGCCCCTCTCCCCAATGGCCCCAGTCCCCCCAGTAGCCCTCCCCCTTAACCTCCATTGTTCCTTCCTCATTATTCCCGTCCCCAGCCCAGTGGGCATTGCCTAGGTGCCAGGGTGGCATTGTCAGTCTAGCACTGTCTAAGGAGCACTTCCCTTGCACTCAACCCCCATGGGGGGGGGGGGGTCCTCAATGGCCTCTGGTTTCACCAGCAAGGCTAAGTCGACTGCTTTCCATTCATCACAAGTGAAAACTCTCCTGGGGAGCCATAAAGGCAGGCAAGCCCGGACGATTAAGCACTGGACTTGCTAATGACAATTAAATGCTTCATTAAACACATTTCTATAAATTAAGCCACTTCTTGCCCATTTCCGGAAATCGGGTGCTTGTAAAATGATGCCAGTTGCGAAAATTCTGGTAATGGTAAATGGCCAGTAACATTTGCTGAAAAAGCAGGGGTGCAGGATAAAGGGGGTGATGTCAGCGATGCTATATGTAAATACTCAAACAGCAGGATCACAAACAGTTCTGGGTAAGTATAAGGTAAAACCACTTAGTTAATTGGAGAACAGAGCGGAACTCGGTCACACTTTCTGATCATCAAATTTATTCACTTACTTCTAATAATTCTCTCATGGAATGCAAGGCATTTGTAGCCCATGCAATTACCCTTGAATTGTGTGCCTTACTGTGCCATTTCAATGAGCAGTTAAGAATTAGCCACATTGTTGTGGATCTCGAGTCACATATAGGTCAGACCGGGTTAGGACGGCAGATTTCCTTCCCTACAGGACATTAGTGATCCAGATGGGTTTTTACAACAATTGATGATAATTTCATGATCACTATCACTCAAATGTTCCAGATTTATTTTATTTCAATGGAATTTCAGTTTCATGGGTCCCTTCACTAGTACTACCAGAGATATCACCATCAGCTGCCATGGTGGGAATTGTCCCGTGTTCCCAGAGCATTAGCTTGGGCCTCTGAATTACTAGTCCAGTGACATTACTACCTGATTCATATTGAAAAACTTTGGAGCTTCATGGGTATCTTCTTTATTGAACTGCTTTAAAATGTCTGCCTCCAGACAGCCTCATGGCATAGCGACATGACTATAATGTGATGTCAGACTGATTACATTTCAAAAACCCAAATCCTACCATCTTGCAGTGCTTCTTACATTGCTTAAACTTTCAGAGATGTGTGTTGTTTAAATCGGAGCTCACACATAATGTATAGAGAACAGAGCAGCCCTCAGGCACCTCCTGGACTTCAGTGGATTTTCTTTAATATTTATTTGGATTCACATCATTAGCATCATGCTCTTAGCAATGAGGAAATTACTGTAAAGGATTAGAGAAATTGAACAAATAATAAAATTCATTTAATGAACTTGAATTCCACAGATCAGCCAAATTACTGAAAATGTTAAGAAGATATCAAATGAGATCTTTCTAATGATGTATCATTTAATATTGAGTTGTCAGTGAAAATTATACTTTCCTAGCCCATACAATCACCTTAAATAAACTGGTACAAATTATAACCCAGGGAAGTGCTCTAAGGGATAATTTTAAGAGCAACATCTTAAAAACAAAACAAATTGTTTTTTTATCTATCTTTGGTAGATGACAGTCTCAGTGGATTAGTGCTGCTTGGTCGATCGTTCTCTGTTTCCCCTGTCCTCATCATTCTTAACACATGTCCTGTTTCATCAGAGTTACAGACTGTATTGAGTTGCTTGTTTCTCTTTAACCATGTAAATCAATGCTATCCCACAGTATGCCATCAAAATTCTAATTTGTGTAGCTGCTTCAGAGAGCCAAACATTGAGTTTCAATTCAACATATTTACCTGGTGGTCTGGTTATAGGTTGATGTTATTCACCTGGTTAAAGTGGTTGGCAGACTTAGGACTTGCTATTGTGACAGGGAGTTGGTTGTGGGTCGGGACATAAAAGCAGCAGAACTGCAAATTATAAGGCATGCCCAATATTTGATTCCATGCAATTTGTACAAGCTGCAATCCCTGAATCACTGAAGTGAAAGGGCAATGTTGCCTGTGGAACAATTATTTTGAATACATTAAGACCATCTATAATAATAATACTATTCTAGGAAGGATTTTGTATGTGTGGCAATGGTGGAGAGGTTGGTGAAAACAGCGGGAGCCCCAAAATAATATCTAAATTGACAGAATATTTTGTTGAGATTGTCGCATGCCCTCCCACCTCCCACACTCCCCATCCACTTGCTGCTAATGATGTAATGAGGTTGAATTTTGATTTGATTTGATATCACATATTAATATACAGTGAAAAATATTGTTTCTTGTACACTATACAGACAAAACACAGCATTTATAAAGAAGGAAAGGAGAGAATGCAGAATGTAGTATTACAGTGATTGCTGGGGTATATAGAAAGATCAACTTAATACGAGGTAGGTCCATTCAAAGGTCTGATGGCAGCAAGGAAGAAGCTGTTATTGAGTCGGTTGTTATATGTCCTCAGAATTTTGTATCTTTTTCTGAACAGAAGAAGGTGGAAGAGACAATGTCTGGGGTGTGTGGGGTACTTAATTATGCTGGCTGCTTTTTTGAGGCAGCAGGAAGTGTAGGCAGTGTCAATTGGTGGGAGGTGATAGACTGGGCTTCATTCATAATCCTTTGTAGTTCCTTGCAGCTTCGGACAGAAGAGCAGCCATACTAAACTGTGATACATCCAGAAAGAATGCTTTCTATGGTGCATCTGTCTTTCTATGGTGCATCTTGCTTCCCACCATTGAAAATTTAGAACCCAATTTGCATACGTTTAGAAGACCTCCTCATTGTTTCATCCCTCATGTAGGGAATTTCTCACCCACTTCCCCAGTACCCACCAACATAATGTAGTGTTGACCAGGTTTACAACACATTTTGACCAAAGAGGACCTGGCAAACAGAACTTGCTGGGGGTGCACAGGTAAGTACATTCCCCAGGGAGGAGGCAATGACATATATTTACATTAATTCTTATTAGCTTATTGAAGCTCTGTTGTGTTCATGTGTTCATGTATTCACTGGAATACACAACACCAGGGCAGCACAGTGGCACAGTAGTTAGCACTGCTGTCTCACATTGCCAGAGACTTAGGTTCATTTCCAGGATGTGGAGTAGAAACCCAGGAATTTCTGACAATTGTGACACATAAAACTTGTTCCAATACCAAAGATTGTCTTTTGATATCGCATCTGGGTCCTGCATCATTTCAAAGGGCAATGGGTCAGATCTTGAGTGGGTTAAGCGGATGATATCCCAATCACTGGAAAAGATGAAGAGGAACATTTGGGGAATCTGGATGCCTCTTGCCAGAAATTGGAAGGCTATGCTTTCAGAGTCTGGAAGGAAAAGTGTGAGTTTTTCAACATCACTGCTGAGTCTTTGGGACATGTGATTGACATGATCTTTCACAAATCTTCTTCAAAGGTCAGTGCTATTACAGAGGCATCTACATCTCAAAATATTAATTAGATGCCATCTTTCCTTGGATTGTTCAATGACTGTGGAAGATTTGTTCCATACTTGACAACCATTCTTAAACTATTATATAATCTCTCATGTCAGAATAAGAAGTGGAAATAATCAGATCAATATGGTAATGATTTTGTACAAGTCAAAAAAGTATTACTCAAATATGAAGTTTTATGCATTTTGATCCCACTTTACCAATACAGTCAGCTTGTGCTATATCCCCTTATGGTGTAGGAGTGGTGGTCTCCACATCATCCCATTGAGTGAAGAAAGACCCATTGCTTTTGCCTTGTGAACCTTGAAAAAAGCCAAAAGTAGCCATACTCAGATTGAAAGGAGAGCATTAGAGATTGTTTTTGGATTGAGGAAATTCCATCAGCTTCTGTACGGGAGAGAATTTATATCGTTGATAGGTCATTGTCCATTAATGAGCATTTTTGGGCTACACACAGGAATTCTGTCACTTTCAGCAAGCAGAATGCAAAGATAGGCATTGCTTTTGTCTGTGCCTTTTTGAACCATGAAGTATCAACAGTCAAGTCTATATAATAATGTGGATAAACTCTCAAAAATACCACTCCCAGCTAGATCATCAAACTATTCAAGTGGAAAATCTTCTACTTTGAACAAGTGGATAATACTTGTAGGCAAGTGAGGAAACTTGTAGGCAAGTCACTTGTAGGCAAGTGAGGAAACATACTCAGAGTGATCCAATGATCTCAAAAGTAATGGATATGGTTTTATGAGAAAGGATCTTAGAATTAATATTTAATCTTAAGACATTACGCACCAGGAGTTTGGAGCTGTCAGTAAAATCAATATATTTTGAGGGGGCTCAGAGTGGTTATTGTCACCTGCCCATACATGTATCCTCATGCATTTATCCCACTATTCCCCTAACCTACACACCACAAGATGCTAAGGGACAATTTGACATATATAATGTTTGAAATGATACTTGAAACTTGTACATCTGATATGCTAAGTGTAATTTTACGAGATGTAAATTTTAAATTAATCTGCACAACTTTGGCATGTGGGAGGAAACTGGGATATCTGAAGAAAATCGATGCAGACATGGGGAGAATGTGCAAACTCCACACAGACTGCTACCCAAGGCTGGAATTGAACCTGGATCCCTGACACTGAGGCAACAGTGCTAACCACTGTGCTGCCATGGCACCCTTTTTAATAATGTTAGGTTAACACCACTGCATCCCTGGAAATGGCCTGAAGACACTTAGAAACAAATGAACATAAACTTTGCAGGATCTTTTGAAGGAATTTGTTCTTGATGGGAACATGGGAAGTAGGAGCACAGCCCTTCAAGCCTGCTCAGCTATTCAATCAGATCATGGCTGATCTCTCCTTGATCTCAAATCCACCTCCCACATTTTCCCTTTTAAAATTTGATATATTTCAATCAGATCCCCTCTCACCCTTCCAAATTCCAGCGAGTATAAACCCAAACTGTTTAATCTCTCCTCATATAATCACCCTTTTATCTCTGGAATAAATCTCATGCACCTCCTCTGAACTGCCTCCAATGCCACCACATTCTTCCTCAAATGAGGAAACCAGAACTGGACAAATATTCCAGATGTGACCTCACCAAACATCCCATACAATTTTAACAACTCTTCTTAACTTTTATATTTCAGTCCTTTTGCAATAAATGCCAACATCCCATTTGCATTTTTTATTACATGCTGCACCTCCACGCTGACTTCCTATGATTCATGAATATAGGCACCCAGATCCCTCTGCCTGAACACATTTTGGACCTGCTTTCCATTCAGGTCACATTTATAACCTTATATTTATCTACGTTAAACTCCATCTGCCAAAGTTTGACCATTTCTCTTAGCTTATCAATATCCATCTGTAAAATCTTTATATTCTCTTCATTGCCTACCTTCCCACATATTTTAATTTCATCCACAAACTTTGCTATGTTACACTCTATTCCTGCTTGCAGATCATTTATATAGATTGTAAATAGTTGAGGTCCAAATACCGACCCTGTGGCACCTCTGTTAGTTACAGTTACAAGCCAGCGAAGAGCCCATTTATCCCGACTCTCTGTTTCCTGTCAGAGGTGATAATGGCCAATGATCTCACAAAGTGGTAAGAGGTTGCTGTGATGAAGTCTGCTTCATTGGAGATGACTATCAAGAAACTAGGACAAGTATTTAGTCGGTTTGGATTCCTTGAACAACTGGTCATTGACAGTGGACCCAATTTGTCTCACAAGAATTCAGAAATTTCTTGCGATATATTGGTATTCAGCAAAGTGGGCCAGATTTTACAGCTTCACTCAGGTGAGACCAAATATTCGCCCCTGAGGGCAAGAGATTTCTGTTTCAAACCTGCACCAATTCTGTGGTGGACGAGGTGGTGAGTTCTGACCATTAAGTCTGCACTGTATCAGCCTGTTACTAATTGGTTAGCAGAAAGTTTCATCCAAACCACAAAACATACTTTGAAAGCAACTAGAGACCAGCAGAAATATACCTTCAAACCAATCAACATTCAGTGATCAAATGCCTTAACAAATTCCTACTAGTGTATGGGAATATTGCACATTTAATAACCAAGACCTCTCATGCATCACTAATATTAAGAGTCAGTTGCATTCGGGATTCAACCTGCTGAAACATCTGAAAATGAAAGAAATTGTACATCACGACAACAGGACAAATAGAAAGCAAAGCAAATCCAAGAATTTTTCAACAATGGGGTGGCTCAGTCGTTAGCACTGCTGCCTCACAGCGTCAGGGACCTGAGTTTGATTCCCAGCGTGGGTCATTATCTGTGCGGAGTCTGCATGCTCTCCACTGTGTCTGTGTGGGTTTCCTTGGGTGCTCCGGTTTCCTCCCAAAGCCTGAAAGACATGCTGGTTAGGTGCATTGGACATGCTTAATTCTCCCTCAGTGTACCTGAACAAGCACTGGAGTGTGGCAACTAGGGGATTTTCATAGTAACTTCATTGCAATGTTAATATAAGCCCTACATGTGACACTAATAAATAACTTTACTTTTCAATGATGAGGCATTTCAGCTAGAAATGGTTCCACAGGACAGAAATGGTTTCCTGCCGCAATCTTTGCACAGACCAAACCTGTCTCCTATCCTGCCCAGGCAATAGATGGTATTGTTTGGAGGAGACATGCCAACCAGTTGTTTGCTGAAAGAACCGACCTATCGGAATTAGAACATGCGGAGAATGCAGATTCAAATACACAAAATCCTGACTTGAACTTTCCTCCAACCCCTGGCATTTTTAAGGAAAGCAACACCCCACCTACAGATCTAACACTGAGACAACTTCTAAAGCGTACATCAATGTCAATCAAAATTACGACTGATGATGTTAGTGGAAAGATGAAGTTGCCAGAGGTTACCCCCAGTGTGAAGAAGACAACAGAGGTTCGCCATTAACCGTTCTGAGAGCAATGACCTCTAGGCTGTCTGACTTATTGATAGTGACTGGCTTATTGGCTATTGTTCACATTGAACTTGATGGGAACATTCAATTTAAGGGAGAGGAAATGTTATGCATTTGTATTAAGAGCCCACTCACCGGCACAATGTTGTAGGATCCACCCCTTCCGTTTTTTTCAAGTGTATAAAAATACAGCAGGAAAACCCAGCATGGCAGTTGGCAGGCTGCCCTCTGCTTTTCCCACCAGAAACAACACTTTGAAAAAGAATTGAAATTCTGCCCTGTTTTCATCTGTCGGGCCTGTAGTGACAATCGGTTTAAGGTTAGTGAGTTTATCTGGTAGAGAACAAGAGTAATTTTGTGAAGGAGAACACTGGCTGGAGGGATTGTCTCCCTGAGGGATGACATTGGATGAATGAATGAGATGGATTGATTAGTGCGGCAAAATGGTAAGGCTAATTATTTGCCACAAATTATTATTCAGAAGCTATTCTTTGCGCTAAGGATGAAAATCCACTGCACGAAAATGTATTGGAAAAGCTATCAGGTGAGTGAACAGAGTACATTAGTGTTGATTCTGTGGGTGAAGATAGATGACAACCATCTAAAGCCTCCAGAGTTTCTACACAGTCTAACTTCAATGCACATTCCACCACACGAACATTGTCTCAAGGAAGGAACTGTTATAATGTTGCTATGGAAATCTGAATCCTAAACAATTGCTTTGTCATATTAGTTGTTCAGAAGCTGTTTTTTTATGATAAATGCTGAAATTATAACAGATAGATTTCAAAGCAATAGATTGCCTATTCTTCAGGTAATATTCAACCCACCAGATGTAAGCCTGCCTTTCAACACAGGAGAAAACAGTTCCTTATTTGACTTTCAGATTCTAAGACTATAATCAAGTCACAAGGCCAGACCTTCGACAAATTTTGTATTTACATTCCTCGGTTTGTTTTTACACATAGACAGTTTTATAGAGCTTTTTTTCTAGAGTGAGAAGATCTTTAAACACTCTCAAACTCTTACACAATCTTGAAGCATAAAAACATAGACACTAGAAGCAGGAGTAGGCCATTCAGCCCTTAAGGTCTGCCTTACTATTCATTTTGATTATGGCAGATCATCTAATTCAATATTCTGATCTCCATTCCCCTCATATCCTTTGATCCTTTTAGCACCAAGAGCTATATTTAATTTCTTCTTGAAATCAGGCAACATTTTGGCCTCAACTACATTCTGTGGTAGTGAATTTCACACAATCACCACCTTCTGGTTAAAGAAATTTCTCCTCACCTCAGTTCTAAAAGGTTTACCTCTTATCCTCAAATATGACCCTCCAGTTCTGGACTCCCTCATCACTGGGAACATTCTTTCTGAATCTACTCTGTCTAACACTGTTAGAATTTTATAAGTTTCTATGAGAACCTCTTTCACTCTTCTAAATTCCAATGGATATAATTCTAAACAATTTAGCCTCTCCCATATGATAGACCTGCCATCCCAGAAATCAGCTTGGTATACCTCCGCTGTATTGTCTCTGTAGCAAGGGCATCCTTTCTCAAAAAATGACACCAAAACTGCACACAATACTCACAGTATGGCCTCACCAATGCCCTATACAACTGCAGCAAAACACACCTTTCCCTACACTAAAATCCTCTTGCTCTCAAGAGGATTTGCCTGCTGTAACTGCATGCTTACTTTCAGTGACTGATGCACAAAGACACCAAGGTCTCACTGAGTATCCATCTCTCCCAATTTACACTCATTCAAGTAATAATCTGCCTTCCTAATTTTGCTACCAAAATGGATAACCTCAATTTTCTCCTCATTATACTGCATCTGTCATGCAAATGCCCACACATCAGCAAATGTCCAAATCACAGTGAGGCATCTTTGCATCCACCTCACAGCTCCTCCTATGATTCAACTTTGTATCATCTACAAATTTGGAGGTAATACATTCAGTTCACTCTTTCAAATCATTAATCTATAATGTGAACAATTGGGATCCTAGAACAGATCCCTACAGAACCCCACGAGTCACTGACTGTCAATCAGAAAAAATCAATTTATGCCAACTCTTTGCTTTCTAATTGCTAACAAGCTTTCTATTCACCCTAAGGCATTACTTGCAATCCCATGTGCTTTAACTTTACATAACAATCTGTTATGTTAGACCTTGTCAAAAGCCTTCTGAAAGTTGAAATAAATCACATCCATTGGTTCTCCTTAGTCAACTCTACTTGTTATGTCCTCAAAAGAATTCCAATTGATCCATCAGGCATGATTTCCCTTTTGTAAATCCACACTGATGTTGTCTGATTATATTAATGCCTTCCAAATGCTGAGTTATTTAATCCTTAAATTATCCTTGAAGAACTCGCTCTGCTTACCTGTCAACCTTTTCTTTGAGAGTCTCAGTCTGTTATGTGATATAAAATATCGGAATGACTCCAGACTCTGAATAAAACAACGTGCTAATCTACCAAAGCAAATTTGTGTGTAGATCCAGCTATAATTTAACTTCCCCAGCGGCGCATGTTTGTTGGAAATGACCTTCACATTCCCGATGGAAATACTGTGAGGATATTCCACATTGTCTTAATCAGCCAGTTCTTCTTTATTTGCGTTTGGAAATTAAGGAAAGTTTATACACAACAGACCAATTCTGCAACTGTGTCCTCTCAGAAAGAAACATAGGATAGGATAAAAAATTCCTTTGAAGGGGCAGCACTCTAAAAGCTAATGGATTTTGCTACCAAATAAACCTTTTGGACTTTAACCTGGTGTTGTGAGACTTCTTACAGTATCACTGGGAGCACTCAAAAGGAGATTAAAGGAGGAAAACAAGCACTCATCATTTGCTTTCTCCTTCTTGACAATACCTGCAAACCTGATGATAAGATGTAATGGTTTGGTGACAGGGACAGAAATTACTGCTGTCAATAATAGTGGATGGAAGCTTAACATCCCCTTTAAAATAGCAAGCAAAAGAGGATCTGTTGAAGATGATAAGTCTACATCCTCTATAATTGCCATCAGTAATTTCTGGCCTATGTTCTTTTAATAAAATGAATAGCACACATGATTAAAATCTGTAAAATAAGATTAAGAAAGGAAGTCAGGCAGAACCCTCTTACACAAAAGGCTAGTCGAGGTAAGGAATAGAATACCTGAGAAGGAATTGAGGTTGGCAATATTAATGAGTTCAAAACAATCAAATGTCCTTGTGGAGCAATAGGCGATTGAAGGATATGCTGAGCAGGCAAGTGGTTGATATGCCAAGGAGGGACTGTCTGGCCAGTTTCCTATGATATTATTCATCCACCTCAGGGTATTGCTGTGTGGCCAACATGTTTATCTCTTCTCTCTGGGAATTTGTTGCTGTTGAACTTTTCGTTAGTAAAATAAGAGTAAGTTTCAAAAATGCAGTCAGAGGTAAAAAGTTGGTGGTAACTTGACCATTTGAGCATTTAGCTTATCAATGAAGGGTGAGAGTCCACTAAATGAGCACTGTTAACACAATTAGATTTATATTTAGCGAGTGATCACAAGTTTGTGCTTAACAGAGACAGAAAATGTAATTAACAGAGTAACAGTTGCCACAGTAGGCTCCAGGCGAAGATAAAGTCATCAAATTTATTCCAGTACAAAACATGGTTTAAGAAAGCTCTGCAGAGTTTACTAACAATGTTGTCAGCTCAATTAGTGGATACAACATGAACAGTTGAGCCAGGAGAATTCCACCTGTCACAAACCAGCTGATAGAATGTGATTAACAAACCTCAGTAATTTCTCCACTATTTAACCATTCTTCCATATAATCTGCATCAACTCAATTTTCTTTCAATATTCTCCTCTCTTTTCCTGAAGATGCTATCTTTTCTTGGGATACTGTTCACAGGCATTTGTTGCTTTCTGCTACTTGTGACTAGTTAGTCTATTTTCAGGCACAACAAGTTAGCTATTCAAGTGTGAAGGACATCACTGGAGAACTATTCACACATGTGCATATCCCCTTCCATCACCTGTAGAATGCCCTTAAGAACTGAGCTTATTCCAGGAGGAATTCTGTGGTAACAAAAGCTTAAGATATCAGCTGTGCTCCATTAATAGTATCTAAAGATAGGTCTATCACATGTTGACTTTTGGGAAGACTACACAAAATAATGCTAATAGTAGATCATAGGCAATGTGTACTTTCATGAAACGATTGACTTGTTGATGCACAGCTTGCCATTTTTGCATTGCACAATGTAGGTTCAATATTCACTGAATTAACAATACTGTTTGATTCAAGTCATTTCAGTAAAGATTGTAAAATAGCTCAAATTTTTCAAAATTGGTGGAATGTGAGGGGCTCCAAATCTGGGACAAAGGATGAAAGTTCTGTATATAGGTAATGTCATCAATAACATTAATGTATGCTCTGGTGGAGTCTGCAAGTTTGAAGCCAAGTATATCAAGAAAGCTTACCTTTGATTACACTGAGCATGAACTTGTCTGGAATGACTGTTCTTGTACTGTACTGGAACCCTGATTGTTCCAAGACCTGCAATAATAGTCAACGTAAGCTTGAGAGTGCTTGCCTCAGGAATGAGTGAAAATTGCAAAAAATACTGATGGTAGAGTTTGTCAGTCAGTTTGTATATTGTGATACATTCATGACAACATTGGTGAAAAATTACACTGAAATGGCTACAATCACAACTTCTTTAAAATTTCTGTCCATCATAGTGTAGACGCATCTTATTTCTCTCTTGGGAAGAATTGGTTCATCAACCATGAAATCCTCATCTTCAATTACCTGCACTCCATTGCAAAGTGATTTCAGTTTCACTTTTTCCCTTGAACTGGACATGGTGTATAGTGAGTCGACAGTTACTGCCACACTTTGGGCACATTTCTTTGGTATCTGATTGCAATGGGTTTCCTGACATCTCTGATGGAAAATATACCATTTGTTGAAACTTGGGAAAATGCCACACATGCCCTCAGTAGAGACCTGAAATTAGCATAAAATCTCCTCTGCACTCTCCCCAAAACAATTATGTCCTTCCTGTAATGTGATGATCAGAACTATACATGAAATGTCAGCATTTTATACTGTTCCAGCATAACAGCCCAGTTTTTTTTTTATTCAATAGCTCATTCAATAAAGAAAAACATTCCATATGTATTCTTTGCCAACGTATCTACCTGTCCTGCCACATTCGGGGACCTGGGGTCATGCACTCCAAAGTATCTCATTTTCTCCACACCTCCCAATATCCTCCTTTTTATTGAGTATTCCCTTGCTTTGTTTGCTGTCTCCAAATGCATTTCCTCACACTTTTATGGATTGAATTCCATTTGCCACTTATCTGCCTACTCAAACAAACCATTTGGGAATTGTCAGCTATCCTGTTTACTTTCAACGACACAGCTAATTTTTTGTCACCTGCAAATTCCCCAATCAAACTTCCTATTTAATTGTAAACCATTAATATACATAACAGTAATACTGAATCCTTTGAAACACTGCTAGAAACAAATATCTAGTCACAAAAGCATCTATCAACCATTAACATTATTTTCTGTTACTAAGTCAATTTTGGATCCAACTCTCCTATTGATTTCACCTTTTTAGCCAGTCAGCCATGTGGAAACTTGCCAAATGCTTTAATAAAATCTATGTAGACAAAATCCACTGCACTGCCCCAAACAATCGTCCTTGTTATTTTCTCAAAAAATTTAATCTTGTAGGAGTGCACACAAGTTAGCATCTGCCCTCCAAGAATGAGTTAGTTGTCTCTGACATTGCACTTTAGACATCCTGAGATAGCTGGTGCATGTTCTGAACATGCACCGATGCACCAATGCTGTTTGGTGACATTGAAAGCCCTCCCTTTCCCTCAGTTGGGACTTGTTGAAGTCCTTGTGGCCTATGTTGCTGTTTAATTAAGGCCAAGATGGCCTTGACCAAGGTGAATCCTCTCCCCATCATACAAGGTTGTAAAAAATACTGTGAAACCCATGGCATTTCTGCAAAGTGAACTGTGTGAAGTAGGTCAACAAAGATATGGGCATCACTGTTGACACTGCTTTCATGCCTATGGCAGCTCTTGCTGACCAATAGGAATGCATGACCCTCCTCTTAGCCATACCCCGAAGTTCTCCCATTCCTCAGCAGTCTCGTCATCCAAGAACCTGAAATCATGCAAGGTAAAAGTTTCCTAAGAGCATCTGATCTCCAGGAAGATAGCAGTTTCTGATCAGATATGCTGAAAGAGACTAACTCTATAATCCTGCTGCTTCACACGATTCACCCCCCCTCCCCCGTCATCCTCGAGTTTTCTCCCATATCCATTGGCATTGCAACTGTACCCTACTCCTTCCTCTAATCCCACTATCACCCTTGATCCAGAGCTATTGATTCTCGACCTTTCACATATCTTCCTGCCATCATCTTGCAGCTGTTTCATTTTCCCTTGACACACTCTCAGGCACCATTGCCCTGTTGCCTTTGCCTTCGTACCTGCTGATAGATTTCCTTTCTTTACTGTTGACCTGCCATTTATGGTGCAGCTGCCTCTTTTCGACACAGGATGAGATTAAACTGGACTTTGCCCTTCAGGCTGGAACCTGCCTTCATTCAGATACCTCCTCTTATTTCTGCCACTAAACATACTGGTGCCCAGCTGGGCTGCCACATGACCTGAACATCAGCCCCACCCTCTTGCCAACCCAACCACTGCACTATTTCAGGACCTGTGCACTGCACTCTTCACACTCCCAACCTATCATTTCTGTTATCAGTCTAGACTGTTTATCAGAATGTCCCCTGGACAGCCACTGAGTTAGACAAAAACAAAACCTCACCTCAGATTGAAAGACTGAAAATCTTCACCTGCTGCAAGCCATTTATAAATTATTGGGAAACAGGGGGCATAAGTTCTCTAAGCACCACTGAAGACTGGAATGTAGGACTGATTTTGGTGTGCTTCCTAATTAATGAGCATTTGTAGCATGCAAATGAATGACAAGTAGGTTTCCACCACTGGACAGTGTGTGCCACTCCATTGCTGTCACATTGCCCACTATTGCATGCAGATATAACAGATAGTAAAGAAGGGAAATGGTATGTTAGCCTTCATAGCAAGAGGACTTGCTGCAGTTGTACAGGGGGTAGATGAGACCACATCTGGAGTATTGTGTATAGTTTTGGTGTCCTTATCTGAAGAAGGATATTTTTACTGTACAGGGAGTGCAGCATCCCAGCCTTCCTGGGATGGCAGGCTGAATGAATACAATCCTAATTGACTTAGTGTCATTTGAGATACTAAGTCAATTAGGATTGTATTCATTGGAGCTTAGAAAAATGAGAGGGGATTGCACAGAAACTTAATCATAACAGGGTTAGATAGGGTAGATTCAGGAAGAATGGGGGCAATTTTTCCATCACAACCTGCAAATTTTCTGACAGGCCTGTCCAGAGAATTGTGTGTTGGCCATTTCAAGGTGCATAAGCATCTTCCAGAGCCAGGGAACAAGCTGGAAACTGGCAGTAAGAGAGGTCAATGATTTTAATCTGTTTTAAATATATTTTAAATGTAGTTTAAATGTCATTATCAGGCTCAACACGGAACTTGCCAGGCCCAATAGCATCTGCCATGAGTATTTCAGGATTTAGAGTTGATGTTCACATTCAGGGAACTAGTGAGAGACCCTAGTGGCATGAAAGGGGGCAATCAGGGCCCCCCACGGGGTGAAGTGGCAGGGGAGTGGTGCCCCTTGGGCATGGGCACCCTGGCAGTGCCAGCCTGTGCCCCTGGCACTGCCCAACAGACAAAGTGCCCATGCTAAGAGGGTTTATTGTAGGCAGAACATAGGGGCAATTGGTGGGAATGGGGGCTTTTGCTACCACTGTGCATGGGGATCAGTCTGGGCTGAAAGGAGGCCAGCCTTTGGGACAGTTTAGGGGTGTTGTGCCAGAAGGGGGTGGGGTTCAGCAGGGGGGCCTGCTATGGTGGAGGGGTTTGGGTATTGCCACTGCTGTGGGGTAGGCTGGACATCAGGGTGCTCCAGGACGCGGGGAGTGATGGGCCTGGCTTGGGAATTATCTTGCGGGCTGCGAACAGGCCAGGGGATGGGGTTTGCAGGCTGAAGGGGCAGTAATGCAGTGGTCCTGGGCTGGCCAGTGATTGAGCTGGCCAGCAAATGGGGAATCTGACAGATTGGGGCACTGCGCACATGCAGAGTTCCAGAGCTGTCAAACTCTGGCATGAATACGTCTCACCCTACCCTCATCCCAGGTTTTTAATGATTGTGACCGCTGCAATTCACAAGATGGGGAGATTCGGGTTTGCTAGCACAAGGGGACACAGCTTTAAATTAAGGGGTGATAGTTATAGGACGGATATCAGAGGTAGGTTCTTTACCCAAAGGGTAGTTCGGGAGTGGAATGCCCTGCCTGCAGCAGTTGTAGATGCGCCAAGTTTGGTGGCGTTTAAGAGGTTAGTTGATAAGTATATGGAAGAGAAGGGAATGGTTTAGTTTGGAGGGGCATTGCTTTTTATAGTGGTCGGCGCAACATCGAAGGCCGAAGGGCCTGTTCTGTGCTGTAATGTTCTATGTTCTATGTTCTACGATGTTGCACTGAAAATACTATCGTATCTCGACCAGTTTCCTCCCAGCCCTTTTGGGAGAATCGCTCCAATGCTCTTAATGGTAGGGTAGTCTGGAACTAGGGGTCATAGTTTGAGGATAAGGGGTAAACCTTTTAGGACTGAAGTGAGGAGACATTTCCTCACCCAGAAAGTGGTGAATCTGTGGAATTCACGACCACAGAAAGTAGCTGAGGCCAAAATATTTGATTTCAAGAAGATATTAGATATAATTCTCGGGGCTAAAAAGATGAAGGGATATGGGGGGTCAGAATATTGAATTTGATGATCAGTCATGATCAAAATGAATGGCAGAGCAGGCTCGAAGGGCCGAAAGGCCCACTCCTGTTTCTAGCTTCTATGTTTCTACGCCTCTATGCTTATCTCACAAACTCAACTCCATGTCAGAAAACCAAGATTTGACTCCTACCTAATTAAATTCCTCCCTCTGTGCATCATATTTCTCATTCTTACAGGTCCATTCAGTCTTTTAGTCTCACTTTGTTTCGTGGTAGCACTCTATTAACCAAAACACATGATCCAGAATTATATTTCAGTGAGCTACCAAGGGGATAGTGCACTGTCAGAGTTGCTATTGAATGAGATATTAAACTGAGGGCCCATCACACCTTTAGATGGAGGTAAAAATGGCACAATTCAAAGAACAGTGGTGTTTCTTTTCCCTTTATTATTTATGCATCATAGCAAGGCCAGAATTTATTGCCCATCCTCAGTTGCTCTTGCAAAGGTGATGGTAAGCCGTCTGCTTGAATATGGAAGGCCATTCCCATTTCATGAAGTAATTCAAAGTGAACAACACTGAAGATATAGGCCAGACCAGGTAAGTATGGAAGAGTTCCTTTCCTGAAGGATGTTAGAGAACTAGATGAATTTTTGTGACAATCCATTGACGTACAAACTTTTTCTTCAGATTAATTAAAGATATTTAATTTAAATTTCTCAGCTGCCAGGATGGAATTTGAACTCATCTTTAGCATGGTTACTCTGAGGCTCTGAGTAATCCTGTAGCATAATGTGATCATTCCCCTGCCCTGTGAAAAGGGGGGAAAATAAATAATTGTCAATGATCTGGCTGACATTCTATGTGAGGGAGAAGGCAGATAATTCTGGAATGATTATTTTAAATAGTTTGAAACATGCTAACATTTCAGAGATGCAATGTCAAAAAAGTGATCAACAGCCTGGAAATTAAACTTCCTGCACTTTAAAACCTGCTAGGATCTCCTTGGACCTGGTCCCTCTGTGACAGTCAGATTTGCAAATGTTTTAATCTTACTATCTGAATAGAGATACTCCAACCATCACAAAGAACCTTATTTACAGTCTGGTGCAAATGGTAACAGTGTTCACAAAGTCACTGAAACACCAGACAATTCAAAGTAAGCTAACATTTCCATCAGCAGAGTGTTGAGCTAACACGGTGGCAAGGTGATTAGCACTGCTATCTCATAGCATCAGGCACTCGGGTACAATTCTGGCTTTGAGTCTCTGTCTGTTTAGAGATTGCACATTCTCTCTATGTTTGCATGCGTTTCCTTCAGGTATCTCCCACAGTCCAAAAATGTGGACTAGCATAGAGGAGGATTAAAGTTCACTTATTAGTCACAAGAAGACTTACATTCACACTGCAATGAAGTTATTGTGAAAATCCCCTAATTGCCACATTCCGGTATCTATTCGGGTACACTGAGGGAGAATTTAGCCTGGCCAATTCACCTAACCTGCACATCTTTGGACTATGGGAGGAAACCGGAGCACCCAGAGGAAACTCACACAGACAAAATGTGTAAAATCCACACAGACAATGACCCAATCCAGGAATCGAACCTGGTCCCTGGCGCTGTGAGACAGCAGTGCTAACCACTGTGCCAATACAGGGCCTGGGTGGGATTGTGGTCAGTATAGACTTGATGGGCCAAATGGTCTCCTTCTGCACTGTAGGGATTCTATCTGCCAAGTCTGTTCCCTCAGATGACAGATGGAAGAATAAGTATTCTGGTCATACAAAATGAACTTGTGCTGAAGATGAACGGTAATAAGGTGCTCCAATCTTACCATCTTTATGTGTACATCTATATGTATATTCAGTGTATATAATCACCTGCTGGAAATCTTCTTCCAAACCTCTCACTAGCCTGACTTGAAATTGTTATTTCTTCAGTGTCATTGGGTCAAAATGTTGAATCTCATTCTCTAACAGCAATATGGATATTACTACACCACATGAATGTAGAAGTTCAAAAAAGCAGCCCATCTTTTCAAGGTAATTAGGGATGGGCAATAAATGCTGCTCCAGCTAGTGATCCCCACATTACATGAATAATCTTTTTTAAATGTGTGCATGGAAATGTGTGTGTGTGTGTGTGCTTGCGCGCGCGCACGCGCAGGAGTGTGTGTGTGTGTGTGTGCATGGGAGTGTGTGTGTGTGTGTGCGCGCACACGCACGCGCGGGTAGGAGTGTATGTGTGTGTGCACGCACGTGGGAGTGTGTGTGTGTAAGTGTACATGTGAACTATTAAAGCCTGTGTGTACTTGAATACGTATATGAGTACTTTTGTGTGCATGCTTGTGCATATGAATGTGTGTACATGTGGATGTGAATTTGTATGTATGTCCATGTTTGTATATATAAGTGAATATATAAATAATCAATGATTGTGTGCCTTATATATTTATATATATGTGCATATAGGATGGTTATTGGATTCCTTCTTTTATTCCATGGTTGTTGAGTATAGAAGTTGAAATATACAATCAGAGAGGTCATGAACAGCATTGTCAATTGAAAATACGTTGATTAAACCTTGAAAATACATGCAGTAATTTTCCCCAAAAAATTCTAAATGTCAAATTCGCATGAAAATTGAAATAATTCAGGTTGTTTTTTTCTTTCAGTGAGAGTTCAGAGAAGAATCTCCCACACCCTGTGAACTGCAGAGACCTCCAGTGTGAATATCATTAAAAACTAGGAGGCAGGGCCATCCCTGCTGAAGAGGCTAAATTCAGCATGCTGAACAGGCCACTATGTATGTGTCGATCTGTCAGTGCTGACACATGTAGCACTGTAGCCCTGGACTGTTGGTCTTCCGATTGCTAGGCAGCTCGATTGCTGTCCAGCTCTGCGACCTCTGCATCACTGATCCTCTGTCCCCCTACGATCCTATTGCTGGCCCCCCGACCATTCCCTGGCCCAGCCCCAACTGTCCCCTCCCGGCGGTGTCGATTTCCAGCCTCATTCCCCCTGCAACATTTACCCCCTTCCCTGCAATTCCAGCAGCCTGCAATCTGCCCCCCCATCCCACCTGATCGCTGGCCTCCCTCTCCCCTTCACTGATCCCAACTACAGAGAGGCAGCCGCAACCCTCACCCCCACTAACTGTAATCACCCCTTCAGCCCCATCCCACCAGGTCCCACTCCACAGCCCCCCCTAATGCCTTGCCCTTTTGGCACTGCACCGTGCCCACTGGGCAGTGTCAATGTACCCCCTGGGCATTGGCATTTTGCCCCTTGGGCAGTGCTGGGAGCACAGGCTGGCAGTGCAAGAGTTCCAATGCTAGGAGGCACCTGCCCAGTGCCCAACCCTCTAGGGGGCCTTGATTACTCTCACTTCACTTCAGTAGGGTCAGGCCGCTAGTTCCCCAAGTGGGGAGTTATTTAATCCCTGCTGGAGTGAACCACTTTGACGGGAAGGGAGAGAGCAGTAGGCCCAGTAACTTCAGTCCCAGGCCCACTCATTCCCTGTAAATCACATGCAAAATGAGATTGAAATTACTTCTGCACCTCCCCGCTGATTTCCAGTGAGAAGCAGATGCCACTGGAAAACCAGTGATGGGAGACACTAACGCAGCAGGGACACACATGCAAATCCCGTGCATTGCCCGCCCCAAAATTCTCCTGCCTCGTTGGGCTAATTTTTTAGAGTAGGAAGATGGAAGAATGACAGCCATAATATTTGCATCAAAATATCACAAGCAAACCTTGCATAAAACTGGGAAAGGAAAGGATGTTTCAAAATCCCACAAAGCCCAATGGCTCTCAGGTTGAATGCTGGTTTACATGTGTCTGTTTGCTGTTGTTGCAATTGATTCTAATTGAAACAGGCAGAACAGTCTCTTGCATCTAACCCTTGTGCTGTCAGTTCTGTCCCTGAAGCAGCTGCCTGTTTTCTTTCCAGTATTCTCACACCAACATTGCAGGTTTATACGCTGCAAAATTAAAACTAGCAAGTGTGGTTGTGGAGCTGTTGCTGGCTGTTCCAACACTTATGTAAATATTGACAGTTATATAATTGCAATTTGCCCAGCATGCCTGGCCAGCACGTTCCAGCTATCAGCAGATACTCCCAGTGAGAAGAAAAGGTTGTGTGCTTAAATGGTCATCATAAAGTGGTCCCACATTGATTAACTTTCTACAAAGGCACTCTGAAAATGCAGACATCCAGCTTTCGTATGTCTTCATCAATTTCCCTTCCAACTGCTACAACTGTGAGTTGCCAATGACTTAGAATTTTGGAGTGCAAATGGTTGAATCTTGTGAAGGCATTACCACAATGCAGAATATCTAAGCATCGACACAAAATTACAGTCGCACAAATAAAAAGGAGTTTTGTCCCTCAACCTACATTCAAGAGACAAGTTAATCATTGGATAATTACAGCAAATAAGAATTTGCCAACCTGAAATTCTTGAAGGTGTGGTAAGAAATTCTTGTGGAATTAGTAACTCTCCCTCTCAGCGTCTGTGTAATGAAAAGGAAGGATCCAGAAGTGGGAGTATATTTTAAAATTGGAAAAGTTTAATTCTCAGTACGCTCATGCTAGATTTTTCTCTGCGCTCTTTTTCAATTAATATTATTGAAAATAAATAGATTGTACATTAGCAATAATATACAGAGGGATCTAGGAAATGCACATGACAAATTCAGATGTGATTTTTAACAACTCAGAATTAAATCCCAAATTGACTTTGCAAACTAGTCTCGTGTAACATGCAAAATATATTGTGGTGCCATTCTGTTCTTGAATAAATCAGCTTAAAAGCAAGATAAGCATGCATTAATTTGATGATAGGTCCCATTGCAACTCCCAGGGTAGCAACCCCAAAGTCCTTGTCTAGTCTGTGCAAGGCATTGTATAGTTTTACAGACAGCAAGAGGCCTTTCAGTCCATCATATCTGCACTGGCTATAAAGCACTCACCTATTCTAATCCTGTTTCTTAATACTTGATCCATACCCTTATATGCTATGGTGTTTCCAAAGCTCATCTAAATATTTCTTCAATATTGCGAGGGTTCCCAACTCTACCTTCAAAACTTTAAAGTCACTGTGTGCTCCAAAATAAACAATGGACAGTTCAGTTACCATCCTTTCCTGGAGTTTCCCTGATTTCGAGGTGGGTGGTGTTGAGGGTGCATTGAGATAAGGTTTGGGATGTGCTGAGGATCAAGGAGCAGGGTTGGAAGGGAAAGCAATGTAATAAATTGTGGCTGGTACACCAAGTGAGTGGGGACATACTGACCTCAGCAGAGTAGCTGAGGGCCGTATGTGGAATCATGGCCAAGCAATTGGCTTGGACTCCTGAGAGATGTATTTAAAAATTAATCTTAAATAGGTCTAAACGATTGCTGTGTGTATCTTAACCAAAGCAGTTTGGACAGTGGTCGAGCTCAAGGGAGCTTTGGAAATTGTCTGCACTGTCCCACACAACACAATCGCCAGCATCACCTCCCCGCCACCCCTCCCCCCTCCCCCCACCCCCCACCCCCCCGCCCCTACCTTCCGCCCCCAGATGAATTGGCAAATACCAGAATTTCCTCAAGTTGTGGAGAGGAAATGCCAGCCTGGCCCCTTTCTAATGCGTCGCCCTCACAAAATCCCTACCAGCATCATGCAGTGCGTGCCGGAGGACACCAGTGGCACAATCCTGGTTCAACAGCACTGCCTCTCCTCCCCTATACTGACCTCAAATCATGGGAACCCGGTGACTCAATAATAAATTGCAGTCAGACTCAATAATAACCAGGAGATTTGCTTCATAAGTTTAATCGCTGGGGAGAACACAGTGAAAACTCAAGAACTTGGACAGTCTTGATGCAAAATAGATATGAAATAGTACAGAGCTTTCCCATGGCTGAATGTACTCTTCAAAACTCCATGTTGGTAACTTTTATATGCAGCAAATGGTACAATGATTAGAGAAAGTCGTGCAGACAGGACAAAGTGGACTTGGATTTTCCCAAAACCAGAAGGCAGAATTTCTGCTAACAAGTGAGGTGAATCCCATTTACTATTCAGACAGGAGTTTTAGTGAAGATTTCATTCCAGACTAGGTTTTCTCTGCGGAAAAGAGAGAAATTGAGGCCAGAAGTGTATTGTTTTAAAGGTCGCTGGAGCTGAAATGGCTGAAAGCACAGCAGATGTAAGTCAGATTTAGCCGCTGGCAAATTCCTGCTTCCAATTGAATTGCCATGACTAGGGGGCTCAGTAATTTATCTTTCAATATTCACTGTTAGAGAAGGCTAATTCATGCTGATGGTCATGGGAGAATAGCAGGCAGCTGGTGTCGGAGGTGGTAAAGTGCCAAAGGAATGCCCCAAAGTGAGGACAACTGGACTCCCACATCTAATAAACAGCTTATACACTTTCTGTTCATAACCAAGGATTTTCTGCAGTGTGGCACCTGCAGGAATCATAGGTATTCGAAGCAATCAGTTCTGTCATTTTTATAATTTCACCTGTCCTATATCGTCACAGGTCAATAGCTACCTGCACAATAAAAGGATTCTGGCACAAAAAACATGTTAAATGCTGTGGGACTTGAGTCAGCAAAAGTACTAGGGTTTAATTAAAGAGATGTCATTACTACATTGCATTCACAGAATCATGGAAGCTTATTCAGCACAGATGAAGGTATTCTGGATTCTAAAAGGAATGTCTCCCACAAGGTATTGCAACAGTTAGGGCAAATACCAGATCTGAATGATAAGATTGGGATCCTTCTGTATTCATGCTCTCTGCAGGCAGAGGTTGTTGAATAGGAAAGAAGAGAGCATAATCTGCAGGATCCCAGCTGAGTGGGTATTTTGACCCATTCGTACATATGCCAAACGTTCTCAAGAGGTCATCAGAGATTGTATTCTGAAAGAGTTCCTGAAACCACAGTTCTGAGGGCTCACTGTGCTGACTATGCAAAGATCACCGACACTCAATTTCCAAATCATCGGAGCGTTCGCGTGGATATGGTGTAAAGATGTGAGCTCAGGACGATAATTCGAGCAACAAGACATTGCAAGAGTTAACAATCTGACACATTTCTCTAAATCAACTCAAGGTAAAATATCCTGCTTTGGTCTGTCTGCTCAGTAGCAAGTGCAATATCATAAATGACCTTGTTGTAAAAAAAAACTAATCATGATGTCACTGGGGGAAGTGAGGGGGAAAATAATGAATGCAACTTCAGGTTATCTGCAGATTGTGACACAATGGTTAATACTACTGCCTCACAATGCATGAGACTCGGGTTTGATTCCTGGCTTGGGTCATTGTCTGTGCGGAGTTTGCACGTTGCCCCTGTATCTGTGTGGGTTTCTTCTGGGTGTTTGAGTTTCCTCCCAAAGTCCAAATGATGTGTTGGTTGGGTGCATTGGCCATGCTAATTTCTCCCTCAATGTACCCAACCAGGCACCATAATGTGGCGACTAGGGGATTTTCACACTCACTTCATTGCAGTGTTAATGTAAGCCTACTTGTGACTAATAAATAAACTTTAAATATTTTTAGCCTTTGGCCAGAATTCTCTGACCTTGCTGAGATTCTCCGGTCCCGCTGCAGTGAGTGAGATTTGACCAAATACTCTGTTGTTGTTGCCTGCAAGGAGGGAAGGAGGGTAGTGTGCACAACATTGGAGAAATTCAGCCTTTATCTCTTACCCTTTTCCATGAATACATGCATTTTTGTAAATTGCTGAAATGGGATTTTGTTTGAATGTAATTTCCTTTTAATATTCTTCAGGAATAAACTTTACTCGACTGCAGTTTAATCTATCAAGGTTGTTGGCAAAGATATTTATTATTTTAAGTTTATTTCTTGTCTTTTAAAATCGGGGAAAGGCATGTTAAAGTCTAAGTCTTATTTACGGTTGGAAATTTTGCTTGTCCTCAAGGTACTGAGGTTATCAACCATGAAAACAGAAAACCAGCGCAAAAGCTTGTGCTAAGGCTTAAATGAAGATAAGGGATGTTCAACGCCATGTTTCAACACAGAATTGTTATGCCGCTAGAGTGGATGGATTTCTCTGCACTTTTTGAAGTTTAATCCAGTGGGAATGGGTCATTCTTTGGGTAGAAGGGCTATGGGGGACACCATAACTTTGTAGACGTATAAGTGAGCAAATGCTATGAGAAATGAGAACTGACATCTTCCATTCAAGGAGAGACAGAATAATGTAATGTTAATTGTTCCTTGGAAAGAAAAGATAAATAAGATTATGCAAATCAGGAGCAATAGTAAGTCATTCAGGCTATCGAGCTTCCTGCACTTTTCAATTAGATCATGGCTGATCTGTTTGAAACCTTAACTCCATTTTCCTGTCTGCCCCCATAATCCTTGACTCTACTGTTGATCAAAAATCTGTGTAACTCAGCACAATATACATATATACACAACAACCCAACCATCACTGCTGTGAAGAGAATCCCAAAGACTAAGGACATTCTGACAGAAGAAATTCTTCTTCATCTTCATCTTAAAATGGGATCTTTATTTATTTTAATCTGTGCCACCAAGCTCTAGATTTCCCAAGAGGAAATACCCTCTCCTGTTTCATCCTGTCAAGCCTCTTTAAAATCTAATGTTTCAAGAAGAATAGATGCTTTCATTCTAAGGATCGGTCTGGCAAACCTTCTCCAAACTGTTTCCAATAGCAAGTATACTCCTCCTTAAGTAATCAAATCAGGAGTGTACACAATACTCAAAGAGCAGTCTTAACAACATCCTGTGCAGTTGTGGCAAGATTCTTCTACTTTTAAACTCCATCCCCCTTGCAAAAATGGTTAACATTCCATTTGCTTTGTAAAGACTTACTAACTCCAGCTTGCCAACATCTTGGGATTCATGTTCAAAGATATGCACATTCCTCTATGCCAATTGTTCCCAACCAGTGTACCGGATCACACTAGTGTGCTGTGAAAACCCTTTCAAGTTTACAAAGAGATTCAAAATGATTAAAATTAATGTAATAAAACCAAATATAATCTTTATCTTCAGCTCTGTGGTTGGCATCTGCAAGACCCGATGAATCTCAGGCCTCCCGTATATGTGCCAGCTGGGAAAGAGACTACATGCACGATTTAGATTTTTTATGTTGGCAGGGCCCATATGCATGACAATGGGACTTGGAACTGAAGACAAAGATCCCATGCGCCTGCACGAAAAGCAAAAACTCAAAAAGGAGCCCAAATCCTGGGAAAAGCGACAGAATATAGAGATGCTGGTGTTGGACTGGGGTAAGCACAGTAAGAACATAGAACATAGAACACTACAGCACAAACAGGCCCTTCGGCCCACAAGTTGTGCCGAACACATCAAAACCTACCCAGCCATAGACCTATCTATAACCCCCAATCCCATTGGATCCCATATACTCATTCCAGAAGTTTTTTAAAAGACCCCAGCGAGTTCGCCTCGACCACCACCGATGGCAGCCGATTCCATTCACTCACCACCCTCTGAGTGGAAAACTTTCCCCTAGCATTTCTTGTGAGAAGTCTCACAAGAAATCTAACCTAGTGTTGTGAGACTTCTAACTCAGAAGTGACAGAGACAGGGAGAGGTAAAGAATGGTATACACTGTTCTGAAAGTCACAATATTAAAACCCTGCCAATAACTTGTATCTATAGTTACATTTAGCTAATGTTGAGATATGAGATTAACATTAGGCTGAGACCTCTGTCCTGCACTTTATCTATCTCCCCTTTCTTTAATTATTGTATAGCTTATTTTCTCATATTTAATTTTTCTGCCTGAGATATTAGTGCACAAACTATTAATACAAAAGCAAAATACTGCCAATGCTGACATAAGGAAGAAAATACTGGAAAATCTCAGATAATCACGCAGCATCTATGGAGGGAGAAATAGGAAATATTCATGTTGATGACCGTTTCAAAATATCAAATCTTGTATGAAATTTTGTATCAATTAGCTGTGAATTGTGCTTTCAAGAAAACCAATATTCCCTTTACAATTTACATTTATATTGTACTGTTCAGATTTTTCCAAGTCAATGGCCTAAATTTTGCAATAGCTGGAACTGAAGCTATCAGTGTTCCACATTATTATGGTGGAAATCAGATGTAAAACAAGAAAACCTGAAATTCCCAACTCTCTCTGAATTTTCCACCTACTTCACCGTTCTTTCTGATGATGAATGTAAAATTGGAATCACAGAGTTGATAATAGAGCACCCTACAAACTCTCTCCATTTAGCTAATATTTTACTTTTCTGCCCTATGAAAGTAGACAACTTCACATTTCCCCTGTTGCATTTCATCTGCCAAATATTCACCCACTTACTAAATCTATTGTCATGCCACAGTGCATTATGAACTTTGTATCAATACTTTTAAAAACGGGACACAAACAGGCTATTAAAATGGCTGCTGAAAATAGTGACCTTTGACACTTGAGCTACAGACTGCCCTAAGTTTCATGTGAATGCCTAAACGATATGAGCATTTACAACCATCAGGAGGATTCACACACCTGTTTGTTTAAGGATGGACCAACACAAAATGACTATGGAATCTCTAGTGTGCCAGTCTGCAGGTATCCTCATGAACAAAATGAGAGATCAAAATCCAATTGATGGCAATGGGAATGAATTGGCTCTCCCAATTTTCCTTTGTATTTTTATGGTTTTCTTCACCCAAACTGGACTGGAGAATTAAACCACAACACAGGATTATGAACACCATCTCTTATCTTGAGAGGACATTTCAACTTGCAAAAGTCATATGATGAGACGGCTGTACTTTCTGTCTACTTTGAGAAAATCAGCAAAAGCCATTTTCCACTAGAAAGCCATACAGTTCAGTGGTCAAAAAGTTAGACACTGAATCATCTGCAAATCAACAAGCAGCCAAGGTCATTAACAGCACTCTCTTGAAAATGGAAAATCTCAACAGAGAAAAGGACTTCCCTAATCTGTTCCAGATAAAGTTCAGCTAAGAACAAATCTCTTAGAAATTCAACCAGAAGAAAATTTTTCATTGTATTTGCTTAACTTTAACTTATCAATACCATTCAGAAGAACAAAGATCTGTTGCAAGGGATACTGAAGTTCATAAATCAAACTGAGATTAACTATAATTTGTAAAAAGCGCATTACTTTATCTGCATCTAATTGTTGTGTGTGTGCATGAATGAGTGTATGAGATGCTTGCATTTAATTCAAGCTGTGTGTAAGCATAAACCTTTGTTTTAAACTCATACTATTCTTAGGATACTTCTTGTATCTTCAACTGTGAAGACAGATGGAAAATACTTGTACAAAGTTTCTGCCATTTCCTTGTTTCCTATTATTAATTCCCCACACTCACCCTCTAAGAAACTGGCACTCATTTTCGCTATTATTTTCTTTTTTATATAGATTTGTGGGAGCTTTTATGGTTTTCGTTTAAAATTTCTTGCTAATTTTCTCTCATATTTCAATTTTTCCCCTCTTTTTTACTTCTTTATTTCATCTTTTGCCAGCTTTTAACATTTTCTGACCTACCACATTCACCTTTGCAGCATTGTACAATTTTCTTTGAACTTAGTACCATCTTTAACTTTTTTTAGCAAGGCACAAATTGGACATCATTCTCAGAGTCTTTCTTTCATAATGGAATGTATTTTTATTGAGAGTTATGAAATATATCTCTTATATCCTTCTCTATCATCTCACATTTTAGCCTATTTTCCAGGTCTGCTTTAGCTAATTCTGCCTTACAAACTGTTGTTTAAAACACCAGTTTTCGGACCCAAATTTCTCATCCTCAAGCTGAATATAAATTTTTTGTCATACTATGTTCACTCTTACCAAGATAATCATTACTATGAGATCATTAATTGTTTTTGTCTCAGTACACAATCTGAGAGTAGAGCATGTCCTGTGCAGAGTGAGAGTGATGGTATCCATTACTTCCAGAATGTCCAGCTAGCGTGTAGTCACAATGACATAGGTGGGCACATAGGCCCAGAACTGTTGTCCCACAATTGGGCGAAATGTCAAAGTCAGCAAGCTGATAAAAACTAAAGGCACATTCATTATGTCCCCTGGCATCCACTCCATACTGGCTTATGTAAACTGTGTGCCTTATCACCACGTGATCAATTTTAAACCCTTTTTGATTATTTGAAGCTGACACCACATTGGCAACAATTATGATTTTATTTACCTATACATGAGGATTAATGCATTACATTATTTAAGCAATAATTTAGGACATTGCAGAGCAGGAAGCAAGTGAGAGGGAAGGATCCAGCGATTGTGTTTCACATGGGTACCAATGATATAAGTAGGATTAAGAAAGCAATTCTGTACGGTAAGTATGAGCAGCTAAGGGCTAAATTAAAAAACAGAACCACATAGGTAATATTCTGTGGATCAGTAGCTGAGCCATAAGCAAACAGGCACAGGATAAATAAGATCATAGTTAAATCTATGGCTCAAAAATTGATGTGAAAGAAAAATGAAAAATACTGTAGATGCTGGAATCTGAAACAAAACAGAAAAATGCTGGAAAATCTCAGCAGGTCTGATAGCACCTGTGGAGAGAGAATAGAACCAACGTTTTGAGTCTAGATGACCCTCCACTCTGATGAGAGTAGAGCATTGACTTTACTCTCTCTCTACAGATTCTGTCAGACCTGCTGAGATTTTCCAGCATTTTTCTATTGATGCGAGAGAAAAGATTTCAATACTTGGGATACTGGCACCAGTACTGGGGAACAAGAGACCTGTACCACTGGGACAACCTTCACTTGAACCAAACTAGGGCTGTAAGAAGACTTGAAACTAAATAGTTGGGAGTTGAGGTTGAGGGTGCAGGAGTAGGGGAGATCTGGCAAGTTGTAGAGAAAAGGGAAGGCAACAATGTTAGGTAATGATACAGGTAATGATAACCAGAGGGTAACGGACAAGAAGAGAATGTGTAAACATAGGAGTACACCAGGAAATAAAGTCATGATGGAGAAAAAAATAGAATCAAAGATTAGTTAACAGAATTTATGCAGCATTTGTAACAAGATAGGACAAACCAGATCTGTCTTCCCACAAATGGGCGAAATGTCAAAATTCCACACCTGAACCTGGCATTTCTTGTCTTTACAGGAGTGGGACTAGTCAGACCAGGGCTCATATAGACGCAATTCGCTGAGGCTGTAAACCACTCAAATCACCAGCTATCTCCACTCAAGTGGAATTTTGGGAAAAATCGAAGTGTGGAAGCTGAAATGTGCAGATTAGAACAGGCAAAAGGACTTCACTTAATTAATTTATTTGGGTAGAAGTCTACCCTTTTGGAGAGGTAAGGTATACTTTTGGATGGTGTTCCAGATCACCTTTGGGAAAGGTAAGGCAATGTTTGGGAAAAGTGCAGGACTCTCTGGGATTATTAAATATAACATGATCATGCACCTTTTTTTTCGCATAAACTAACTGGAATGGAACGCTGTAAAGGAACTGTCCAGTTGTCAAGGAACTGTAAAAGAGGTGTCTAGCTGTCAAGGAATGGTCCAGCTGTCAGGGACCTGTAAAAGAGTTGTTCAGCCATCAAAGCTGCCAAACCTATTGCCAGGAGCAAGCAAAGACCGGAGATGGGGTCCCCGAGCTGCATATCCTCACTATGTCTGAGGAGTGAGCCATGGAGCTGCCAGGGAGTCCAAGGAGAGACCAGTGACTGACAGCTAGGCGGGGAGTGCCAACCTTCATTAATGTGACCTATCTCAAGAAAGTTCTAATCTGCCCAGCTACTTGTCCTTCCCTTGCATTGAATGATGTGTCTTGTCTTTCAGAAGATGACGCCAATGAGGCAGGGCCATCAGAAGTCAGCGCACCCTTGTGATCCCCACTGAAACCCCCCTCAACAACTTGGGGGAAACTTCCAAAGAAATACTCATAGTAACCTCATTGCAGTTTTAATGTAAGCCTACTTGTGACACTAATACTTAAACTAAACTAATAGTTGCCTCAGGCATCAAACACATCATCCACCAATACAGATAAGGTCACCAGAGGCGGGAGATGTTAGGGGGTGAGGCTTGGGGGTGCTTTGTGTTGTGCACCACATGACCATTGATGCACATCAAGTGGAGGCCGGAGTGTCTAATGTCTTTGGCAGGTAGAAGCATCCCAGAACTAGAGGAAACAGGTGGGCCCCAGTCAGATGTTGAGCCGTTCTCCCAAAGCTGCAGGTGATACAGGAGCAGAGCCAGGGATTGCAAGAGGGACTATCAGCAACTTTCCAGCAAGTGTAAGGCTGTTTGAAGAGTCACACAGCCTTCAAGCACAGGAGATGACATTGCATTGTATCTTGGCCAACACTGCAAGGGTGGCAACCGCAGTGAAAAGCCTAGAGTGGGAACTGGGTGGCTGGGTCCAAAGCATGGCCGAGGCACTAAGGACTGTGACTGAGGGTCTCAGAAGCATGCTTGAGACACAGCAGGCCAGGTCTGCAAGCCTCAAGAGCTTGGCCAGTCTTGGAAGACCATTGCTGAGGGGATCTAGAGGTTGGACCAGACTCAGATGACTATTACTGAGGGCCTTCTAGGTCCAGGCCCCAGAGATGATCACATGCCATGGAGCATAGAAAACAGTTGACCACCTCCAACATTTTTTTGCATCCTGAGGGCATAATAGCAGTAGGCCACTTAAAGTTAAGAAGTTGTAGGGTCATCAAAAGGACACGGGTGAAGGCATGCCCTAGTTAGGGTTCTAGTAACTGTCAATTAAAAATTCACTTTGTGTGCCCCCTCCCCCCAGTCTGCTATCCCCAGTTCCCAGGACCTATTCCAGACCCCTGACTACCATGGTATCATCCCAAGCAGATCCAGCAGTGGAGCCATTGATTTGACTTAAATTAATATTGTCACATGTACTGGTATACAGTGAAAAGTATTCCCCAAAATTCTCCCAAACGAATTCTACATTCCCACCGTGTGGCAAAATGGGAGTAAATCCCATTGGTTCATTTAGCATGATTTCCAGAATAAACCTTTGGCACTCTGTGCATTACAGAGTAGCCTATCCCATGATTCAGTCTGGAAATGTGGGGGCGAGGCCTATTCCCACCTGAGAGGACAGCAGCATAGTGCTAAGTGGGCCTCTGAGCATGCACCGATCCATCAGTGCTGAGATTGATGCATGCACAGTGGCCCCACATTGCTGGCCAGCCCTGCAACCTCCCATAGCTGGCCTATTGACTCCCCCTGATCACTGGCCTCCCAGACCTCTTTAGGCCAGCCCCAAGTTCCCCACCCCTCTGGCCAGCTCTGATCTCTCCAATCTTCTACCTGAAAGACCCAATACTCCCCTATCCCCCAATCTGGATGGCCAATCCTGATAGCCCCCAGCAGCCTCAATCTATCACCCCTCCCACCCAGGTGGTCAACAGTAATCACCCTCCGTTGTCCATTGTCAATCCCAATGTAAAGTGACAGCAGGTCCTCCCCACATCCACTGATCGCTCCCAATAGGTCCACCTGTGCTCTGCTCCTTGTCCAAGTGCCAAGGTGCTCCAGAGGCACTGCCAAGATGCCAGGCTGGTACTGCCCACTCCCTTTATCCCCAATCTCCTGTGGCTCTCAATGGCCTCTTTTTCCTATAAAAGTTGGGCCCTCTATTCTCCGTCAATGAGGAGCAGGAGTAAATCCCGCTGGAGTGAACCATTCATGGTGGGGGATGGGGGAGGCACAAGTGGATCTGGAAGCTTCAATCCTGGGCCCACTAGTCAGATGCAAATAGGGATTTCCATATTGGAATCAGCTCCGTGCCAATTTCCAGTGTGGAACTGAATATGGTCAAAGTCTTGGTTCTGGAGATATGTGGATGCTGTGACGCCCAGTAGGAAGCCTGTAAAACAGCCCCCACTGATGACTCCTGACTAGCTATGATACTCGAGCAGCACAGCGGCTGGGCGAATCATGACCATTGGCCTGAACTCTGCCACACCACTAGCCACAGAATCGGAGCGAGCGAGGATCCAACAACAGAAATCTTCGTTAACCTTGGGTGGGTATTTCCCATCCCGACTGAGCGAAGCCATAAAATGCCGCCTATTGTTTAGTGCACGCGATACAGAAAAGGCACACCATTTGTAGAGTACATAGGAGAGAAGGAAAGGGGAAGTTGCAGAATGTATTGTTACAGTCACAGCTATGGTGCAGCAAAAGATCAAATTAATATTGCACAGCATTTACAATGGAGGAGTTTCATTTACCAAGTCAAACAGTATACACTACATTCGGTCAACCGCTTATCGCCCAGATTCGAATGGCTTAGCAGAGTGAGCTGCACAAACATTTAGATCATCAACGAAAATGTAAGTTCGCAGACCACTGCCTTTACAGTTGCCAAGTTTCTTGTTATGCGGTATTACTCCGAATGCTACATAAGGGTTACACAAACTGAATTATTAATGAAACACCACCGACCAACCCATTTGGATTTGACATTTCCAGAATTGGCGGGATAATGGAAGTTAGAGAAGTCTTCCAGAAAGAAAACCAGGATTTAAGAGACAGGAATATGATGATGATGATTTAGACATGGTTAGGTTTGGTGGCAGATTGACATGGGTGGCAGGCAAAATTGCACAAAGAATAGGGCCAGTCTCACACATTGTAGAAATACAAGGTTGCCATGTGAAAAGGCATGTGGATCATTTGAGAAAGAGAGTTGGGCCTGATGCAGGTGACTAACAGGTGTGTCCTGAGGTGGACTTGTGTATGCCATTGACTGATCCAGTGATACCTGCAGTTAATGTGAAGTTTAAGCAATTCACAGCTCCAGGAGCTGCGAAGGAAGGAGGTACTGAAGACAATGTTGACTCTGGAATAATAAGCTTGCCTTTTACATTCTGCTGACCCAGCTTCGATGCTCACTGAAGGACTCAGTATCGAGTTGAGCTGTTCCTCCACAGTCAGAAGTCTCCAGATTGATTGGTTTGGTGAATTAACATTTTCTCGGTTGTACCAATGTGTTACTATCTCTATATGTTTATGTATAATGCTGCTTCTTTTATTTTCATTTATAGATGTACTTAAGAGTTAGTGGAGAAGGAGTGGAGAATGTGGCCTCTTTAAGAGGACAATCTGTTGAGGGCCACATGATCAGATCGGACCTTATGGAGAGGCTGCGTAGGATGTCATACCTATCCCAATCAAGGATGTGTGCCCTGGAATGGAGCCAAACCTCAGCGGGAGGCTGGGAGGAGAAGAGAGTAGAGGTGTAATGTAGTTCTGTCATATCCTTGCCTTATATATATTGTATTAGTTAATAAACCATTCCTTGTAGAAGCCACAAGTTTCCATCGAATTTCCTGCAGAATCCATTCACATAAGCTCTCACCATTATTTAATCTATTGCAAAAGCCTTAACTCCAGCAACATCGAAAGGGCTTTGCACAAAGAATAATCTGCACTCAGCAAATTTATTGCATACATTTCGAAGAATGACTGAAAACCTAATTCTTTCCAGCATGCTGATTTGCCTTTTTAACAGTGCACGGTTAACTGGTCTGATGCTTCATCTAAGTGATTCCCTGAAGGCAGGAACAGGAGGATGGCAGCTGCATGTCACTGTCAAACGCCCAAGTCTTTATTTCAACACTATCCTCGAATCAAACGCCTGATAGAACCCTAGAAAGGTTACAGTGCAAAAAGAAGCCATTTAACCCATCATGTCTGTGCCAACCATAAAAGAGAAAAGAAGGAACTAGTGCTCATTTTAATCCCTTTTCCTGTACCTGGTCTGTAGTCTTGCAGGTTCCAGCACTTCAGGTACTGGTCCGGGTACCTTTTAAATGTGCTGAGCATTTCAGCCTCAACGACCAATTTAGGCAGTGAATTCCAAATGCCTAACATCCCAGCACTTGGAATATCGCCTAGCCTATCACACAAACCAGCCTCCCATCCATCGACTCCATCTGCACGTTCTGCTACCTCGGAACACCAGCCTGCATAATCAAAGACCCCATGCCCCCCAGACACACTCTCTTCCCCCTTCTTTGAGCCTCTAGTCGAAAGATGTGTGGGTTAGGTTGATTGGCTGTGTTAAAATTGCCCCTTAGTGTCCTAGGATGTGTAGGTTAGAGAGATTAGTGGATAAAAGTGCAGGGATATGGGGTAGGACTTGGGTGGGATTATGGTCAGTGCTGACTCAATGGGCCAAAGGGCCTCTTTCTGCACTGTAGGGTTCTATGATTCTCTGATTCTTCTGTCAGGAAAAATATTCAAAAGTCGAAGATCACTTACCAGTTGACTGAAGAACAGTTTCTTCCCTGCTACCATCAGAATTTGAATGGATCTACCATATATTCAGCTGATCTTTCTTTACACTCTAGCTATGACTATTACACTAAATTCTGAACCATCTCATTTCCTCCTCCCCTATGTATTCTGTGAATGTATGTTTTGTTTGGAAATTGTGCAAGAAGCACTACTTTTCCAAATACATGTGACAACAATAAATCAAAACAAAGTTGACCCCTCAACTAGGAGAAACAAGCCTTTCCTGTATACCCTGCCGAAGCACCTCATAATTTTTCCAGCTCAATTAGACTATCCCTTAACCTCCTCTCTTCAAAGGAAAACAACCCTAGCCCATACAACCTTCCCTCAGAGCTGCAATTTTCAATCCCTGAAAATATTCTTTACACTCGCTCTGGAGCAATGATGTTCTTCTGTAATGTAGCAATCGGAACTGGTGACACAAAATTCCCACTGTGACCTAACCAGCATTTTACAGAATTCCATCATTACATCCCTGCCTTTTGCATTCAATATCTTTCCCAGTAAAAGAAAGCATTCCAAATGCTTTCTTGACCGCTTTAGGGGCCTAGGGACATGTATGCCAAGGTCTCATACTTTCTCTGCTCCTCTCAATATGCTCCTGTTTTTAAGAATTCCCTTGTTTTGTATTTCCTCCCCAAATGCATTCACTTTTCCAAATTGAATTCCATTTGTCACTTCTCTGTCCAAACCATTGGACTATTTGTGAATGTAGCCTAACCTATCATGCAAACCAAACCATTGATATCATTTTGGAAGTGACAGTTATTCTCTTAATTAATGACTATACAGTCAATTTCTGTGATGTTGGCAAATTTGTTAATCGTGCCTCCCACATTCAAGTATAAATCATTAATTTATATAACAAACAGCAAGGACCCCAACACTGAACCTTGTGGAACATCACTGGAAACTGTTTTCCATTGGTAGAAACATTGACCATTACACTTTCTTTCCTGTCTCTGAGTCAATTTTGGATCCAGCGTGCCACCTTCCCCTGTATCCCATTGGATCTCATTTTCTGACCAGTCTGCCACATGTCAAATACCTTAGTGAAATTCACATAGACAACATCCACTGCAGTACCCTCATCAATCCTCCTTATTAATTCCTCAAAAATTCTATCCAGTTTTTAAGACTCAGTCTTTCCCTAACAGAACCATGCTAACTATCTCTGATCAATCCACGCTTTTCTAAGTGACAATTTATCTAACCTCACAGAATTGTTTCCAATAACATACTCACCACTCAAGTCAGGCTAACTGGCCTATAAGTTTCTGGCCTCGCACACTCTTTCTAAATAATAGTAAAACTTTCACAGACCTCCAATCCTCCTTTCAAAAGTAAGGACTACTTACATGAAGTAAGTATCATAAGCAATAGGGAAATAAGATTGAGACTAAGTAAAATAAAATTGCGTAAGTAAACCAAAGTGAAATAAAATTAACACAAGGGAAGCAAATGGAAGCCATGGCAAGGCAGGTTGGTCATGCAGAATGTGTGTCTTGTAGTACGTGGAAGTTATGGATGCCTTTGTGTCCTAGACAGGAAATGATATCCAGCTGCTGAAACCTGATCTTCAGGTTTTGGAGCTCGAGTGGTGGCTGGAATTATTGTGGTGCATCCACAGTGAGATCTACACAGATATAATTTTCAGAGAGTGGTCACACTGCATCTGGAGGCAGAAAGGAAATGGGTGACAACCAAGCAGCCCGAGAGAGCCAGGCAGGTAGTGCAGGGGTTTCCTGGGGTTGCATTCACCAATTAGTTTTCCATTAGATATTAGTGAAGGGAATGACAGCCATGTTTGTGTCATCAAAGATGCCTCTGTTAAAGAAGAGGGGAGAAAGAAGAAGGGAAGAGCTGTAGTGCTAGGGGAACAGGCAGGCATTTCTGTGACTGTAGACATGTCTGCCGGATGGTATGTTGCCTACCTGGTGCCAGGTGAAGGGTGTCACAGTGTAGCTGCAGGGAATTCTTCTGGGTGATTACCCTAAAGTTGTGGTTAACATACATACTAATGACTCAAATAGAAAGGAAGGTGTGATTCAGGAAACAGACTTCAGGGAGGAGGCAGGGGCATTGTAGTATTGTCACTGGACTAGTAATCCCAAGACCCAGGGTAACACCTTGAGGACCTGGGATCAAATCCCACCACGGAAGATAATGAAATTTGAGTTCTATATTCAAATTTAATTCCAGATTAAAGGACTGGAATTAAAAGTCTAATGATGACCCATGTCAATAGTTGTAAGGAAAAACCCATCTGGTTCACCAATGGAAAGGAAATCTGTCATCTTTACCTAGTCTAGCCTATGTGTGACCAGAGCAATAAATGCTGGCCCAGTGAGGGACATCCATTTCTCAGAAATAATTTTTGAAAATACGCAAGGGGATTGAAAAGCACAACCTCTAAAGCAGGATTATGCCCAGTCCCAGTGCTAGCCAGCATAGAAACAGGAGAATTGAGTAATTGTGGTGGAAATCTGATGTAGGAGGAAGGGCATTAAATTTCTGAGATGTTGTTTGAGAGGGAAAGTTGGAATCGAGTGTAATGGTATTACAATTAAATAAAGTTAACTATGAAGATATGAGGAAGGACTTGGCCAGAGTTGATTGGAAAGGGAGAAAGGGAGCAGGGAAGACAGTGGAACAGCAATACCAGGAATGTTAAGATTTATTTGGGAGGCACAACAGAAATTCATCCTAAGGAGGAGGAAACATGCTAAGGGGAGAATGAGGCATCGATGGCTGACAAGGGAAACCAAGGACAGCATAAAAGCAGAAAAGAAAACATACAAGGTGGCAAGGATTAGTGAAAAGTCAGTGGATTGAGAAGCCTTTAAAAGTAAGCAGTGGACAACTAAAAAAGCTAAGAGTTGAGACGATGAAATATGATGTAAGCTAGCTAATCTAAAAGAAGATAGGAAGAGTTTTTTCAATATATAAAAGGTAAAAGAGAGGCAAAAATAGCCGTTAGACCGCTGAAGAAATGAGCCTAATAATAGGAAACAAAGCAATTGCAGAGGAACTGAATAGTTACTTTGCATCAGTCTTCACAGTGGAAGATACCCGAGCTCCAGGAGAGTCAGGGGCACAGATGAGTGTAGTGGCCATCATTAAGGAGAAGGTTCCGGGGAAACTGAAAGGTCTGAAGGTGGATAAATCACCTGGACTAGATAGACTACACTCCAGGATTCTAAAAGAGATAGCTGATGAAATTGTGGAGGCATTAGTGTTTGATCTTTCAGGAATCACTGAAGGCAGGGAGGGAAAAAAGATTGGAAATTAGTGAATGTAACACCACTGTTTAAGAAGGGAGGGAGGCAGCAGATGCAAAATTATAGGCTGGTTATCTTGATTTTGGTCATTGGCAAGATTTTAGAATCCATTATTAAAGATGAGATTGCAGAGTACTTAGAAGTGCATGATAAAATAGAACTGAGTCAGTATGGTTTTGTCAAGGGGAGATCATGTCTAACAAATCTGTTAGAATTTTTTGAAAAGGTTAACAAGGAAGTTAGATAAAGGAGAAGCAGTAGACATGATTTATTTAGATTTCCAGATTTGACAAAGTGCTGCATAGGAGACTGTTAAATAAGTAGTCATAGTGTTGAGGGTAAGATTCTGACATGGATAGAGGATTGATTGACTAGCAAAAGGCAGAGAGTGGGAATAAAGGAGTCTTTCTCAGGATGGCAGCTGATGACTAATTGTGTGCTTCAGGGGTCAGTGCTGGGACCACAACTTTTCACAATATACATTAACAATTTGGAGGAAGGAACTAAAGGCACTGTTGCTAAATTTTCAGATGATACAATGATACGTAGAGGGACAGGTAATATTGAGGAAGCCGGGAGCTGCAGAAGGACTTGGACAGGTTAGGAGAGTGGGCAAAGTGGCAGATAGAATACAATATGGAAAAGTGTGAGGTTTTGCACTTTGGAAGGAGGAATGGAGACAAAGACTATTTTCTGAATGGGAAATTTTTTGGGAAATGAGAAACACAAAGGGACTTGGGAGTCATTGTTCAAGATTCTCTGGGATAGAATGTTTGGAAGTGCTGGTGGCTGAGTGTGAATTTTTCAATTTGCTTTTTTTCTCTCTTCTTTTTGAGTGCTTTTTGCTGCTGTATTTAGGCCTGGGGCTAGCTGGGAAGGGAACCGGGGAGTATAAAAAGAAAGTGGCAGTAGACAGCGGGCAGCGTTGGGAGCGGGCATCGGTGTGAATAGGGAAGCAGAGTGAGAGATACAAGGGCTTTGGCTCGCAGGGCTTGGGCTTGAGCAGGCTTAGACACAGTGTGCTACTGGTTTTCCATTGGAATTCACACCTCCAAAGGTGTCCATGACAATGGCAGGGATTAAGGGAAGATGCCTCACCTGTGTACGGTGTCATATGTGGGAGTTCCTGGAGGTGAGACCTCTCCCGAAAGTCCACGTACGCGCCAAGTGTTTGGAGCTGCAGCGTCTGAGGGCTCGAGTCAAGCAACTAGAGCACCAGTTGGAAGATGCATTTTTAGTCAGGGAGAACGAGGCAATCATGGAAGGGAGGCAAAGTAAGGTGGCAGACCCGGAGCCTAAGGGGGAGAAACCTGACCCTTACAGATGGATTACTGTCAGGAAGGGGAAAAAGGAGAGGAGAGACAGTCCAAAGACTTCCCCAGTGGCAGCCCCCCAAAATATCGAGGGCGGAGGGTTAAAAAAGGCAAGGCACGAGGACCAGAGTACCTCAAAGGGGAGGAAAGGGGCTAGAAGGGAGATAGTGGTGGGGGATGGGAGGGTTAAAGGAATAGATAGACACTTCTGTGGTCCAAGGCGGGACTCCAGGATGGTAGTTTGCCTCCCTGGAGCATGGGTGCAAGATGTGTCAGACAGGGTAGAGGGCATTTTGAAGGGTGAGGGGGCCAAGGCGGATGTGATTATTCACGTAGGAGAGAAGGATGTAGGAAGGAAGAGCAGGGAGGATATAAGAAGGCAGTTCAGGGATTTAGGGGGTAGGCTGAAGAACAGGGCCTTGAGGGTGGTGATCTCAGGGCTGCTTCCAGGTGCAGGTAATAACAGAGCCAGGAGAAATGAGATCCTACTGCTGAATGCGTGGCTGAAGGATGGTGTAGGGAAGAGGGTTTCATATTTGTGGATAACTGGGAAGTCTTTGTGAAAGAAGTATAGAAGGGATGGGGAACACTTAAATGGGAAGGGTGTGAACATCTTAGCTGGGAGGTTAGCTGGAGTGTTTCGGCAGGATTTAAACTAATATGGAGGGGGGGGGAGGGGATGAGACCGATCTCTCGGTAGAGAGCGAGATGGGAGATAGAGTAAGCTTGGACGAGAAGAGATGCACCGGGGAGAAGGAGGTTCCGAGTGGTCTTGGAGCTCTGGAGTGTGTCTGTTTCAATGCGAGGAGCGTAACGGGAAAAACGGATGAACTTAGGGCCTTAATGTTTGCGAGGAACTTGGATGTGGTTGCAGTGACAGAGATGTGGTTAAAGGAAGGGGAGCAGTGGCAACTGAACATTCCTGGGTATAAGTGTTTCAGGTGTGACAGAGGAAGGTCCAGAAGAGGTGGGGGAGTGGCATTGTTAGTTAAAGAGAGCATCACGGCGGTGCAGAGGGAGGACAATACAGAGGAGTTAGGAGTGGAGTCGCTGTGGGTGGAGTTGAGGAATAAAAAGGGGCAATTACTATGCTAGGGGTGTATTATAGGCCACCCAACAGCCCACGGGCAGTTGAAGAAGGCATATGTAAAGACATTTTGGATAGGTGCAGAAAGAACAGAGTCATTATAGTGGGAGATTTTAATCTCCCTAGGGTGGATTGGAAAGTACTTAGAGCTGGGGGTTTGGATGGGCAGGAATTTGTAAAATGTGTACTGGAAGGATCGTTGAAACAGTATGTGGCTAGCCCGACTAGAGAAGGGGCTATATTGGATTTAGTTCTGAGTAATGAGCCAGGGCAGGTGGTTGATGTTGTAGTAGGGGAACATGTGGCTAACAGTGACCACAATTTTGTCTACTTTAGGGTACAGATGGAAAAGAATGACTGTTGCCCTAGGGGCAGGGTGCTGAATTGGGGGAAGGCTAACTACGATCGAATTAGGCAGGAACTTAGGGAAACTGATTGGGAACGGTTGTTTGAGGGTAAGTCCACGCTAGGCATGTAGGACTCTTTCAAGGGAATACTGAAAATGTTGCAAGATAAGTATGTGCCGGCCAAGAGGAAAGATGGGAAAGGTAGGATTAGAGAGCCGTGGATTACTAGGGATATTGAAGACTTGGTTAGTAAGAAAAGAGAAGCATATGATAGGTTGAAGCAGCTGGGAACCGAGACAGCATTGAAGGAATATAGAGAGAGTAGGAGGGAGCTCAAACAGGGAGTTAGAAGGGCAAAAAGGGGGCATGAAATGATTTTGGCGGATAGGATTAAGGAAAACCCAAAGGCTTTTTATTCCTATGTTAGGAATAAAAGGGTGGTTAGAGGAAAAATCAGACCTCTTAGGGACAGAGGAGGCGAACTGTGCTTAGAGCCCGAGGGAATGGCGGAAATCCTGAATGAATACTTTGCGTCGGTATTCACGAACGAGAGGGGCTTGTTGACAGCTCCTGTCTCTGGGGAGCTGTGGACCAGTTGAGGGAAATATCCATACTGAGGGAGGAAGTGTTAGAGCTTCTAGGTAGCATTAAAACTGATAAATCTCCAGGGCCTGATGGCATTTATTCCAGACTGCTTAGGGAGGTACGAGGTGAAATTGCTGGGCCTCTTACGCAAATCTTTGTCTCTTCCTTGGACACAGGTGAGGTCCCAGAGGACTGGAGAATAGCTAATGTTGTACCGTTGTTTAAAAAGGGTGGTAGGGATAACCCCAGAACTTATAGGCCGGTGAGTTTGACGTCAGTGGTAGGGAAGCTGTTGGAGGGGATTCTTAGAGATAGGATATATAGAGGGATATTAGGGATTAGGGATACGCAGCATGGATTTGTTAAGGGGAGGTCGTGCCTTACAAATCTGGTAGAATTTTTTGAGGACGTGACAAAAACAGTGGACGAAGGGCGAGCCGTTGATGTTGTCTATATGGATTTTAGTAAGGCGTTTGACAAAGTCCCTCATGGGAGGTTAGTCGAGAAGGTTAAGGCAAATGGGATACAAGGACAGGTAGCTAGATGGATAAGCAACTGGCTTGGTAATAGGAGACAGAGAGTAATAGCGGAAGGGTGTTTCTCTAGCTGGAGGTTGGTCACTAGTGGTGTGCCGCAGAGCTCGGTACTGGGACCTCTTCTATTTGTAATATATATAAATGACTTGGAAGAGGGAGTAAGTGGAGTGATCAGCAAGTTTGCAGACGATACAAAGATGGCTGGACTTGCGGATAGTGAGGAGCATTGTCAGGCGAAGCAGCAGGACATCGATAGGCTGGTAGCTTGTGCAGACAGATGGCAGATGGAATTCAATCCTGATAAATGTGAGGTGATGCATTTCGGGAGAAAAAACGTAGGGGGGAGGTATATGATAAAGGGTAGACCTATTAAGAGTATAGAAACGCAGAGGGACCTGGGGGTGCAGGTGAACAAGTCTCTGAAGGTGGCAGAGCAAGTGGAGAAGGTGGTGAAGAAAGCATATAGTATGTTAGCCTTTATAGGAAGGGGTATAGAGTACAAGAGCTGGCCTTTAATGTTGCAGTTGTATAAAATGCTGGTTAGACCTCATTTGGAATACTGCGTCCAGTTCTGGTCGCCTTACTACCGGAAGGACGTGGAGACTCTGGAGAGAGTGCAGAGGAGGTTTACCAGGATGCTGCCTAGTGTGGAAGGTCTGAGTTCTGAGGAGAGATTAGGCAAATTGGGGCTGTTTTCCTTCGAAAGACGTAGACTTAGAGGAGATCAGATAGAGGTGTACAAGATTTTGAAGGGGATAGATAGAGTAAACAGGGCTAATCTCTTTCCTAGGATGGACTCAAATAGCACGAGGGGTCACGGGCTTAGGGTGAGGGGGGTAAGGTATAATTTGGATGCTAGAGGGAGTTTTTTCACGCAGAGGGTGGTGGGGGTATGGAATGCGCTACCAAGTAAAGTGGTGGAGGCAGGTACTCTGGAGATATTTAAGAAATACTTAAATGGGCACATGAACAGAATGGGAATGGAGGGGTATATAAAACTGATTTAAAATAGGGATCATGAGCCTTGGGAGTCCCTGGGAAGTGTGTAAATAGATGATGATATTGATGTACTTGTTTTTATCCTACAGATACTTTGGTCCACCTTGTTGTCTAACAAGGGGCATACACGTGATGGGTCGTGAGAGGGCTGCTCTTGGACCTTTTTTGAGAGTATCCTACTGCTTCACGTCGTTAGTGTATGCTTGACCTGGACCATCTGATGGGCAACACGACAGCTCAGTGACTATCGCTGTGCTGTGCAGATACATTGATTTGGGCCTGTGTCTGTGGGAGTTTGCGCATTCTCCCCGTGCTTGTGTGGGTTTTCTCCGGGAGCTCCAGTTTCCTCCCACATCCCAAAGATGTGCTCTTAGGCTAATTGGCAAAACAAATTCTCCCTAAATTGTTTCAAATTTGGTTTTGTAATCCATAGATCTATAAACATGGACAGGGATCGCGTGTAGAAATGGGAACATCGAGGTGGCGGCGCGGGCTGGTTGGGCCGAAGGGCCTGTTTCCCATGCTGTTTTATTCTTTGATCTTCTTTGTATTCTCTTAAGGTTAACATGCAAGTTCAGTCGACAGTTAGGAAGCAAATGCAATGTTCATATTCATGTTGAGACAGCTAGAATACAAGGGCAGGAATGTATTTTTAAAGCTGTATAAAATTTCGGGCGGACTCCACGTAGAGTACTGAGAGTAGTTCTGGACCCCATATCTAAGAAAGGATGTACTGGCCTTGGAAAGGATCCAGAAGAGGTTCACAAGAATGATCCCTGGAATGAAGAGCTTGTCACATGAGGAACAGTTGAGGACTCTGGATCTGTACTCATTGGAGTTTAGAAGGATGACGGGGGATTTTATTGAAACTAATAGGATAATGCAAGGTCTGGATAGAGAGGATGTCTTCACTAATCGGAAAAACTAAAACCAGAGGGCACAACCTCAGGCTAAAGGGACAATCCTTTAAAACAAACATGAGGAGGAATTTCTTCAGCTAAAGAGTAGTGAATCTGTGGAATTCTTGGCCGCAGAAGGCTGTGGAGGTCAGATTATTGAGTGACTTTAAGACAGAGATAGTTAGGTTCTTGATTAATAAGGGAATCAAGAGCCTTATTATGGGGAAAAGGCAGGAGAATGGGGATGAGAAAAATATTAGCCATGATTGAATAGCGGAGCAGATGCAATGCACCGAGTGGCCTAATACTACTTCCATGTCTTATGATCTTATTGGGACTGGTATTGGGAAAGGTGGAATCTGTACCAGCCAGACAATTTATAGCTGAACAGAGCTGGGATGAATATCCACGCAGGGAGATTTATTTATGCTGCAGGCAGGGGGATGAGAATATAAAGGCAAATTCAGAGCACGGAACGGGAACGAGCGACTCTACAAATTAGAAAAAGCGCAGGTTAAAAAGTATACAGCACAGGAATTCGGTATTGTTCAAAAATTTATATATAAATGCAACAAGCATAGTAAATAAAGCTGACAGCACAGAAAGATCTATATCAGCATAATATCATTACTATAATGGGAACTTCGCTTAAAAAGAGACAAAAGTGGCAGTTCATCATCCCTGGATAGAAAGATTCCAGGCAGGATAGAGAGGGAATAAAAAACATGGATTATTGGCTAAAGAATCTATTATAGCTGTAATGAGGGATAATGTACTGAATAAAGCATCCAATAAAGCATTTGGGTTGAGCTCAGAAACAATAAAAGGACACCCAAAATGCTAGTGTACTCTAATCTCCAAACGGTGACAGGGAGTTAGAAGAGCTTAAGATCACTCTCTGACTCCTAGCATTCCGCTCCCTCTCCCTTTGCAACATCTGCATCTTAGGCATGGCTTAGTGCAAGCACTCTCACTAATGAATCAGGGGGTTGTGTCCTATTCCAGAGATTTCAGTGCACAATCTTGATTGACAGTCCAGTGTAATACAGAGAAAGTGCAGCTGATGATGACACATTTATGTGCCCTAATGATAAATCTTTTTGGGCTGGATTTAGTGGCCAAAAATCAGTAGGCTGCGCCCCGTTATTAAGGTAATAGGTGATGTGATGATGCTGGGCAGGCAATCAACATTACCCTGCTGGTCATCAATAATATTGAAGGCAAACAGATGCTAAGATTGGAAACTCATGCACCCTTTTGAAGAGAACAATTAGTGCACTATTGAGTTTGTTAAACAGCAAATCTATTGCAGTTTTCCACTAGCCATTTTTCCATTGGATACTGCATATTGATACAAATCTCTTCACTATCTAAAGAATTGCGAATGAAGTTAAAAATTGCTGATGTTGGGGGATTTTGGTGATAGTACTTCTGTTGAACATTAAGGAGTGGTAGTTTGGCTTTCTCTAGTTTGAAATGGTCATTGCCTGTGCTCATGGAATATTGTAGCATGGTCTTATATTATCATGTGTTGTTTGTGTGTGCATTACATTCTGAGAAAGCTAATACACCCATAAAACTGAATATGACTTTGGTATTACAGCTGATGGTTCTTTATGAGCTGCGTAAAAGTGTTGTGGTGTTGACAGAGGACATTCATGACCTTGCTGATTTTATGATAGGCGGCATATTGACTCACACCTGCTGCATCCACTGCAGCTGTCTCAGAGGAGCCAAAGGCATAAAAGAGTTCAGTGCCTTCGTCATATTCATTAGCCCAGTTAAAGTAGTCCTGCAGGTTTGATTGCATCTCCAGCAGGGATGACATCAGTTAAAGACTGCCTGAGGTTCAGATGGAATTCTCTGCAAGATGAGGATATAGTCCAGTCTCTCTTGAAATTTCCCATTCCTCATTTTACTAAACCTGCAACAGCATCAAATAAAATGTTGTTCCCGCCGCAATGTACTATAGGGTGTGCAGGGTGGATTTTCTATGGCAACCTGCTTGAATGCTTCATCAAAGTACATGGAGAAGAAATAACATGAGATAAATCCAAAGGCTAGCGAAATATGGAGCAGGAGGTTAAATAGGCTTTTCACAGGCACTTAACAAACCTGAACAATCATTTAACCTACAACACATATTATTTTATGGAACTGCACTGCAGAATAATGAAATTTGAGGAAATGTGTCAGAAACAATAACTGTGCTGAACACCCCCAAACTGGTCCATGATATTAACAAGATAAAAAAATCAATTGGGAAAGAAAAATACACATTTTGATTCAGGATCCTTAAGATGCTCTGAAACACTTGATGATCAATGTGTTACTTTTGAAGTGCAGTCACTGCTGACTTGCTGCCAAATATGGCAACCAATTTGTGCACAGCAGGATCCCACAAACTGCAAATGAATGATGATCTGTGTTTTATAGTGATAGTTGAGGGAGGGATTTTGCTAAGATGCAGTGACAATGGTCCACTTTTGCTCAAACAACCTCCTGGATAAATGCATGAGGCCTCAGTTTAACATCTCAGGTCAGGTGGAGCAGAATGTTAGCCTGGATTATGTGTTCAGGTCCTGGAATGGGGCTTGAACTCAGAGAGAAGGGATCTGTCAGCTGAGCAAAGGTGGCGCTGTCACGCTTGAAATAATCTCCATTTTAAGTAAAGTGAAGAGGTTTTAATTTGTCCATTTTATAACAGATTGATGTTTCTTCCTCGCTCAGAACTCTCTTCTTCTTGTTGCTTACTGATACATATTTGCTGAATATTTCACCATTATTTAGCCCCTTCTCCACTGATTCTTGTTAAAATGATCCCAATGACTATTTGCACATTTTCAAACAATTGCTTAGATTTCAACCTGATTACACGAAGCCTATGTTTCTATAAGCTTTCTGTACATGAACAGTCACACTGATAATTTTCATATTCAGTCACGGCAGCACCAAAAAAGCCAACCTATTCCTAATTGCTTTTTGGGAAGGTGGTGCTTGAGCCATTGCAGTCTATGTGGTTTAATAGCCAGCTGCATGCACTTTTAGTAAATCGTGCTGCATTCTTTATCTTAAGTTCAGCTACATCTTGAATGACCTGCTCAATCCTCAAACTTATGTCTGTATCTTTGATTAGTGGGGGCACTGTGTATGCCCCAAGCCGAGATAAGCATATGCACAGGGGTTCCATACTGCCGATCTCACCAGTCAGCTCAATCACTGGCCAACCCCGTGACCCCTGCATTGCTGCTCCTCCGACCTTCCCACACCCTGACTGCTGGTCCTCAGACATGTCCACACCTGCTTTGATCTCCGCTCTCCTCCCCTACTCCTCAGCAGTCCCGATCTCCAACCCTCTCCCATCCTCCCCACAGTCTCAATTTCCCTCCCCCCCTAGCAGACTGGATGCCAGGTGGGCAGTATGAAGGTGGCCCCTGGGCATTGTCAGTTTTCTCCTTGGGTAGTGCTGGGGTCCAGGCTTACATTGCCTAGCTGACAGTGCCCTGGGGGCACCCCCCCTCACCTCGACTTCCTGGGATGCCTCAATTACCCCTCTTCACTCCAGCAGGGTCTGGCTGCCAGTTCCCTCTGAGTGGGGAGCTGTTATAAATCCTGTTGGAGTGAACCATTCCTGGTTGAGGGAGGAGGGAGATGTTAGTAGTCCAGAGATTTCAGTCCCAGATCCTCATTCACATACCTTATACACTGTGTGCCAAATTCTGGTATGGAACTGACGGTACTGAAAATCCAGTGCCTGGAGACTCACACAGGCATAGGTGCCCAATGGAAAGCTGCTAAACAGCCTCCATTTGAGTCTTCCAGCCCATTGCACTATAAAAGCAGCACACAAGCTGAGAGAATTGTTCCCTATAACTTTTAAAGTGCATTCAGAAATGGAAGCCAGTGGCTTTACTCCAATCTCCATGGAGCAAATAGGGTAATTCACAAAGGGTGAAACTTGCTGGTCCTTAGCCTGACCAGTGGTTGAAACATCTGTACATGTTTTTAGCAGAGGGAGATATCAATCCCATTTCAGAATAGAAATGCAAAGCGTGCCAATCCTACACTCCACTGCCCACTTCGCAGAGAACAATGGAGTGCAAACATTAGTGACTAGTATTGATTCTGTCTTTTTGCTTAAATGAGGGCATTTTAGAAGTAGCAAGGTTGAACTTGGGGATAATGAGAGGGAAGGATTACACTTTCTCTGACTAAGGCAGATCAGAAATGTTGCATGAAATAGAATATGCTTATTCTATATTGTGATAAATTTCTCAAGTTTCACTGCACATCTTTCTCACATTTCCCATTTGTGTGTGTGATATTCATATAAGGTGTCACATTCAGTTCTACACCGCAGTCCTGTTGCCCATTAGTAGAATGTGCATTAATTGGATCAGACACACACCAGCTGTTATTCAGTCTTGCAGCCACCAGCACTGGCAAAGCTGCTCCTCAATGCCTCAGACACTGCTGCTCCAAATTAAAAATCATCCCCTCTCGAAAGTTAGCAGCTGCTCTGAAACTCCACCATTCCTGCCTGTGACATCTACAGTCTGTCCATTTCCTCAGTTCAGCCGCTGTCATTGGGAAAGCAGTTTCAACTGAAGTCTTGTTGATCAGATGGATTTCTGGCTGGCTGAAGAAGGCCAGTTAGCCATGAAGTTTCACATCTGTTGAGGTGGTTGAAGGCCACTGAGGTAAAGTCTCATTCATTATGAGCCATAGTTTGAGTGGCCATTAGCAGCACTCACTTACTCTCTGCTTATCATACAGAAATTCATGCATTCTGATTTATATAGCTCTTTAAGGAACTCTATCAGATATGACCTTTCACCTCAGTTAATGCTACGTTGTTAACCCTGACTCCGATCACAGAGTAAGAATAAATTCAAGCCAGTTTGTGGCATAGCTAAAGACTGAAATGTTCCAGATTAAACTTCTGTTTCAAATGATGGGCGTATGAGTGACTTCAGTGCCCTTAGCATAAGAACATCCAAAAATATCAAGTGGTGTTCCAATTGCTGATCACCATCCAGGTCCCACTCCTGATCATCACTGGATCCCACTCCCAATCCCATCCAGGTTCCACTTCTGATCACCCTCAAGAATCCCACTCTTGATTATCCTTGAGGATCCCATTTGATCTGCACCTGGATCCTACTGCGGCACAGTGGTGCGTGCTGCTACTTCACAGTGTCAGAGACCCAGGTTCAATTCCCAGCTTAGGTCACTATCTGTGCGGACTCTGTGTAGGTTTCCTCAGGGTACTCCAGTTTCCTCCCATGGTCTCCAAGATGTGCTGGTTAGGTGCATTGGCTATGCTAAATTCTCCCTCAATGTACCCAAACAAGCACTGAAGTGTGGCGAGTAGGGGATATCCACAGTAACTCCATTGCAGTGTTAATATAAGCCTACTTGTGATACTAATAAATAATACTTTAAAATTTTGATCACCATCTAGGATTCCTACTAGGATCTCACTTCTGATCTCTACCTGGATGCAACTGCTGATCGTCATTCAGTTCCCACTCTTGATCTCGGATCCACTCATCAGTGAATGTTACATAAGGGCAGTACCTCATGTTCCCTGAAACACACAACATGCAGACAAGTAACCAATATCCATAATACTACATCCCATCTAGATAAAAAAGGCAGAAATCAATTAGAAAAGAGAGAGGTGGGAAGGAACCAGTCTGAGCTAATTAGCATTGGGCGGCACAGTGGCACAGTCCAAGCTAATTAGCAGAGGGCAGCAGGTTAGCACTGCTGCCCCACAGCACCAGAGATCTGGTTCAATTCCCGGCTTGAGTCATTGTCTGTGTGGAGTTTGGACATTCCCCCCACATCTGCATGGGTTTCCTCTGCGTGCTCTGGTTTCCTCCCATAGTCCAAAGATATGCAGGATATGTTGATTTGCCATGTTAAATTCACTCTTCGTGTCAGGGGGACTAGCAGGGTAAATATATGAGGTTATGGGGATGGGGCCTGGATGGATTGTGATGGGTGTGGACTCGATAGGCCAAATGGCCTCCTTCTGCACTGTAGGGATTCTGTGATCTATTCTATTCTATGAAGGACCCATTTATATTAAAATCCAACACAAAGATAGTTTCAAAACATCAAATGCTACAATTAACTCTTATATTCAGAGGTGAATTTCTGTAGAGATTCTCCTCCTTGACTACCAGCAAGAATTGCATTTATAACGCAACTTTCATGATTTATAATAGCCCAAAGCACTTCACAACAAATGAAGTACTTTAGAATTACCATTACTGTTGTAATGTTGGAAATGTAGCAGCCATTTTATGCACAGCAAGCTCTTACAAGTAACAATATGCTAATTATAAAATAATCTGTTGTCATTGATGTCAGTTGAAAAATTAAATATTAATAACTGCACGATCCCAAAATATCAGAACAAAGACAGGTTATTCCACATTTTAATGGTTTCTATGACTCATCAAATTGCAACAAATGTATCAGGAAATTCCTGCAGAATGGGAGTATCACTCAGTGAGACTCACTTTGAGGTTAGTGCTGAGTGTTTTTGTTTCTTTGCTCACTGGAAACATACCATACCCAACACATAAAACTGCTGTTTTCTCTTTAATTCCTGTTGGACACTCTTTATATTTCTAGATGTATGCAGGTACGTTCTACTGAATACAAACAGCAACAGAATTTGCTACCTTTGTTCCCTTCCAAATATCAAAAAATGTTTTGCCTCCAACTTTGGCTTTTCCTTTCAGTACTGCCTTTTGATATTTGTTTACAAGTATCAGCAACTCCAAAGTATCCAAGGGCGGATTTGATGAGTGCACTTTGCTACTACGTTTCAGCAGGTAATTTGATCCGGGAAGACATTGTTGATCTAGCCGACTGACAGACACAACACTGCTATTCTTGAACCAAATCACTTCTTTATTAAAATATAAATTCCCAATGCTTTCACGACTAAAACTCCCACTAAATTAATTACTTGCATACTCCTTAAAATACATAAATCATTCTATTTCTTTTGCTACCACTACAAATTCCTCAGCAAAGGTTTAAACAAACAATTCTTATCTAATTGTTTCTATAGAAGTTGTAGAAACAATTATCATTTAATTGTTAAGGCCACGAACAAACAAACATTGAACTCTGTCTTCAAGTTGAAATCTTCAAACTTCCTTTCATGATGGTAGTTCCTACACTCTATTGCTAATTTGGCTAATATCTATATCTTCCTTGGGTTTTTGTGTTTGCTTGCATATCTCTACTCTTGGCAGGTTATGATGTGGAGATGTCAGCATTAAACACAGTAAGAAGTCTCACAACACCAGGTTAAAGTCCAACAGATTTATTTGGTAGCAAAATCCACTAGCTTTTGGAGGACTGCTCCTTCATTAGGTAAGTGGGAGCTCTGTTCACAAACAGGGCATGTAAAGAGACAAACTCAATTTACTAAATAATGGTTGGAATGTGAGTCTTTATAGGTAATCAAGACTTAAAGATAAGACAATGTAAGTGGAGAGAGAGTTAAGCAAGTTAAAGAGATGTATATTGTCTCCAGCTAGGACAATTAGTGAGATTTTGCAAATCCAGACAAGTTTTGGGGGTTACAGATAGTGTGACATGAACTCAAGATCCCAGTTGAGGCCATCGTAATGTGTACAGAAATTAGCTATCAGTGTCTGCTCAATAACTGTGCCTTGTCATGTGTCATGAAGGCAGCCTTGGAGAACGCTTACCCAAAGATCAGAGACTGAATGCCCGTGACCACAGAAGTGTTTCCCAAAAGGACAAGAACAGTCCTCCTGGTGATTGTCGAGCGGTGTTCTTTCATCCATTGTCATAGCAACTGCAGGGTCTCCCAACGTATCATGCCTTGAGACATCCTTTCCTGCAGCGTATCAGGTAGCTAACATTGGCCGAGTTGCAAGTGTATGTACCGTGTTCCTAATTGATTGTATTGTCATATGAGATGATAGGCATCTGATTCGATGATCCGGCACATCTTACAGGTTGTCACAGATGTCCATGTAAATGACCTCCCATGTTGCACAATTGTTCTATCCTATTTCCTGTGTGATAGGTGATAGATTACAACCATTTGTTCATTTTACATCTCTGGTGCCTCAAACTGATAATGATCACTTTGTGAAGCCCAGGGACCTCATGCTGTCTTGTATCCTGCGGCAGAACAGCCAATGTAATTCCTTGTTGTGTCTCTGTAACTTATCCACGTTTCCCATCAACCTTCAGTATCTCTTTTATTTAGCTAAGTTTTCAGTGATTTTTGGGCCAGAGCCACAGCATTGTGGTTGAGCTTAATGCTGTGTTCTCATCTAACTCATGCATGTACACCCATACACACACATGTTTAGGCATACATAAGTTTGCATATACAAACTCACACATACATATATGTAAACATATATATATATATATATACACACACACACACACACACTTGTGTAGCACATACTTCCACACTTACACATAAGTGATTCTCCTTTTATTTATTTGCATACATACAAATAACTTATATATATAAATACATATGTGCACAAGAGCAGACAGGGTTAAGTATATGCATACAGGTCATACTCAACACACATAGGCACCCCAGCTTTCAGTAGAGGTGATTGGATAGCAAATAGATATTTCTCTGTGAGATCTTAGTTGTTTCATTTCATGACTAAATTAAAATCTTTTATTTGGCATCTGTATTATGTCTAGGCGTAAGTATTTGCTGTTGATGTAATTTGCCCTTTAAAACTTAACACCACAGCTGTCACCTCCTTCAGCGGACTTCAATATCCCCTGAGCATTCTCCACACTTGCAACAGAAAGAGGAACAAAAAAAAAATCAATTTTGCTGGGTAAGACTTTGAAAAATGTGAATGGCAACTGCTGGCTGTGCCTGGTGTCCCCTGCTATCAACAACTATTTTTCCTGGTGACCGCTTTTCATTCATTGTACATAGTCCTGCGCATCCTGAACCTGCTAGTCAGGCCTGACTGAGTATTCTGAAGTCTCAGGTGGTCCTGATACGCATTTGCTGGCTTTTACCGTCCACCATCTTGTCAGTCGTGCCAATTATTTTTGAAAAGATTCTTGACCTGCAGACCAGTAATTAATGCCAGATTCCGGTCACTGACAGAGTGCTGGTGACCTTTGCTCATATACGGTTCTACGTTGCCCTTTTTAAAGTGCTTCCTGTAAACTTTTCAGGACCACATGTATGACATCTTTCAATATATACAGTCGATATCATCACAAAACATAAGCTTCAATTCACATTGAGGAATTGCCAGAATCCAGAAATCTCAAGGTCTAATTTCTAAACTGTGCTTCATTAGTTGAATGTAATCAAATGCTGTAATTCCTCTCAGAGTCTCCAGATAAGGAAAGTATAAATAATCAACAGGTATTTCTGCTTGTACATGCAGCCCATTGACCCCTGCTGGAAGTACATGTGTGTGCTTGTCAATGAAGAATTGGATATTTTCCTTATGGATTACCATTATCTGAGCCCATATTTGAAGGGCGGGTGCTGAAATGGAGAAATCAAGTTCTCCTGGTATCTGTGGATTCTGAATCTCATGAAGGGACCACCTCTTACAAGGAAGGAAGAAAATAGAATAAAGCAAGAATATCCACCAGTGATTGTGATGTCTCACATTAAGCAATAGATTGGCTCCTATCCAATCCTGTCTGAGGTTTCTGCTCTGTAGCCTGATGCATGGAGGCCCGTATGTGTAGGAAGTTCCTTCTTGTAGAAGATGATCCTGGATTTTGTGAACATTTTATCCCACCTCCAGCATCAATACTCCATGTCATCTGTAGAGAAGGTCATGAAGCTCCTGGAAAACCATTCCTATCTTGTGGGAAATAGCAAGATTGGTGCTACCAAACTGTTCTTTCAACCTATTTCCGTGATGCATCGCACATCACATCTTCATCCTTTCCCTCATTCATCTTCTCGACCTGCAGTTCCACCACAGGAACATGTTGATGAAGAAGAGTAGAAATGCTAATGCATTGTGAATTAGGAAGATGAAGATAAGGAAGAAGATGATGATGAAGACAAAGAAGAGGATGAAGAGAAGATGAGTAAAGAGGTTGAACTCAAGCCCACTCATCAGTTTCTGCAAATTCCCCCTGCCTGTGTTCTTGTGCCTCAGCTTCTTCCACATTTTGCAGTGTCACAACACCTCTCCCTTCTACCAGGCAGCCCCTGCACCTTATACTCATCATCAACAACAACAACTTGCTGTATAGCGCCACAAAATTTGGATAGGTATTATCAAAATGACTCAACAATACTAAGGTGGTGTTCATGCCACTCGCAAACCCTTCCGGAATAGCCCATACTATTTTAGCAAGGGTGTAAGTATGAGAGTTTGGAGTGTGCACTGGATGACCTTGCCTGAGAATGTGATCTTAGGTTTCATGAATGAACTTTAGGACGGTGAAAGCCTCCTCATCACACTCAGGTCTTCAGCCAGCAGCTAAGGGAAAGCAGCAGCCAGCGGTAGTGCAGAGCAGCAGCCAGAAGATTCTGTGGCTCCAGCTTCTAGATATCAACTTATCAAGGTCCTTGAGTGATGCTCCAATTCCCCCTGGCAGCTTCTTAGGGCACCTCTGAATCCAGGCACCCTGAGGCTACCACAGATAAAAATTGAAAAGGGGGCTGGAAATGAATACCTCTTCCTGACATGCCTTCAATTGCTGTGTTTTCTTGATGCTGTAAATATTTCCACAGGCTTTGCCTTTTCTCTGGGACTAGTCACTGGAAAATGAAGAGCAGTGAAAAAGGGGATTGATATAATTGCCAGGAAATAGACGTTACATAGAGTAGTGAGGGTGGGGAGGGCCGTAAAATAGCCATATTACTTCTTAAACGTAGTCACATCTTTTTTCTTTTGTTGGTCATATTGAAGAAATGTTACTAATTTGATTTTGGCCATAATTGTTGACAAATATTAATGACCCAGGGTTTCAGCTTCAGATGCAATCTGGGCACAAACTGCTTCCAAAATTACACTAACTTTGAGCATCACCCTTTCTTTCAAATTCCTGCTTAAACTTATTTGCATTCACTGCATGTATGATCAGATAATGTTTTAAATTACAAATTATTCTGTGATATACCTTAGATTGGGAACTTGGTGTAATATCTGGTCAATTGGAGATAGGTCGATCCTATCCCAAAAAAATGCATTTTTAATCAGTGTCTAGATCTTGAGCAATCCTATTTTATATAACTCCCAGTCTCAGTCCTCCAGAAGATCAAAGTCGTCACAGACAACAAGGCATGGCAGCCAGCAGGCTGCCCTACCTCTGCTGTAGACCTTGGGGCAACACAAAGACACAGCAGCAGTGTTAGAAAGGTTCAGAAAGTCTAACTGCACAGTATGGACATGGGTTTTAGGCATTTGTAGATAGCAGCCACCAATCTCACTTATTACAAACCCTCCATGACTCCCTGCTCTTAAAAGATTTCTTCATGTAGTGCCACTGAGGCAACAATGTTCATGTTATATCGAAAGGCTGGATTCTCACTCTGGAGCCTCCTCCATCTGCTCTCTGCAAGGATGTCAGCTCATTGGTCAGCATTCCCTCAGAGTGACAGAACACACCAGTCAAACCAGTGTCTCCTTGGTAATGAGGATGCGCCCCATAACTTTCCGGGTCACTGTCATTCAACACAATCATTATAAGTATCTGACCTCAGCACATGGAACCCAACGACTAGACCCTGATGAAAAATGTGTCTTTGCTTCTGCTGACACTGAACGTCGGGGACACAACTAATTGAAGAGAAACCTAGATCAGGAAAGATGAAACTGTCCAAGTGATATCACTCTGATATGATTCTAGTCACTGTGGCGCAAGGGAACTATCAATCGATGAGTCAAGCGCCGTATCCTGTTCTTATGAGGGTGCCTTTCAGTGTCTGTAGCAATCCTGAGCAGATTCTGTGTATATGGAGGGCTTGTCCTTAGGGGATGGCTTCTTTAACGTGTTTAGGTTGAAAGCTGGAGAAGTGGAGCATCATGAGGTTATCAGTGGGCTTGCAGTACAGTGAAGTGCTGAGGTGACCGTCCTTAATGAAGATGCATGTATCCAAGAATGCAATCAATTCCGGAGAGTAGTCCGTGGTGAATCTAATGATGGGATTGAACTTGTTGATATCATCATAAAGTTGTTTCAGTGATTGTTCGCCATGAGTCCAAAGAAAGAAAATATCGTTGATGTATCTACCGTATAGCATTGATTGAGGTTCTGTGCAGTGAAGGATATGCTCAGCAATGAACTTACAAGCATCGTCCCCTCATTCACACCTTGACTACTGGACAGTCACCCAACCTAACAGGCCAGATTTCCCTTCCCAGCGTCAGGGCCCTTCAAGGAGGCAGAGGCTCATCTGCTGAAGACTGCAGCCACAAGGTAGGTGAGCTTTAAAAGTTCTTTCTCCATTTGGCCTGGGGTCCTTTCCCCTTCAGAGTCCAGACCATTCCCCCTTCTCGTGAACAGACTATTGCTTCTGCCCAACTCTCCAAACTAGCTTCCCCCTCTAAGTTAAGAGACCTGCCACCTAACCCTCAATCGATCTCCAAGCACCCTTACTCAAACAAACTGTATGGCCTGGTATCCCCTACCAACTCTCAAGCACATAGCTGGTTGCCCCTCAATGCCTGAGCCCCATATCCTGATTGTTGGCCTCAGCTCCAGCTCTTGGCACAGTCCCAATGCCCTGAGGATCTCCCCTGCATCTTAATCACCCACCCACCCTTCCCTCTCCCTGTCTCACTCAGGTTCCCTGCTGCCAACATGGCACAAAAGCCCAGGCTCCATTTAAACGATATGATCTATTGGCACTGCTTTAGCCAATTCTAGGCAAATGAGGCCGATAAAGCCAACACGACAGAAATGAAACTTGAGGCCAATAGTTCCACTTGACAATCCGCTGCCCATATTTTAAATGCTGGTTTATTTTAAACAAATTCTCACTTTCATTATAATAGTGAACAGACATTATCTTGTAAACATATTAGCACGAATTTCTAAGTTGTTATTTTAATTGGACTGAAAATTGAGCTGCAAGTTTAATTATAGGTTCATCTTGCTGCCAATTTGTTGAAGCACACAACAACTTTTCCTGGCAAGGAAATGTTTAAATGGGTTATTTGATTTTTAGATGTTAACTTCTGCTTTCTTCATCCTGAAACATGGGGTGAAATCCTCCCATTTGGAGATAAATGCCACGCAGGGGTGATAGCCCGACATCATTTCCAGGCACCATATTGAAAAGATGCTCAAATTAGTGACCAACCATTTGAGAAAGAAGGTTCACCTGAAAATTAAGATAGATTTCCAATCATACTCAGTCAAGAAGTTGGATCCGCTGAGAATGAAAATGGTTCTCTGGGAACATTCTGAGACTGGGAGATGGACCCCCTCCAGGACACCTAATCTGGAATGTCCATCTGCAGATACTCCCCAACCCACTATTGTGGTATTCCAGGGTTGAGGATGGCCTCCATTCTGAATTCTGCTGACACCTTAGACATTGTTCAGATGAGTCCTGACATCAGCGTGCCACATTGACCTGAACATGTTTCACCCCGACGTGCTTTTCCACCGGCATCATGTGGAATCAGGCTTTTATCTGCATCCCATTAAGAGGATGTAAAAGACATTTATACCATCCTCATAAAATCCCTACAAGAAGGAGATCATTCAGCTTATTGAGTCTACACCTACTCTTCAAAAGATCATTCCAACCCTCTGCCTTCTTCCCATAACCACATGAATCCACATGGCCAATCCACCTAACCTACACATTCCCAGACACCAATGCAGAATTTAGCATGGCCAATCCATTTAACCTGCCCATTTTGGGAAGCTAAGGTATTATTTAGCATGGCCAGTCCACCTAACCTACACATCTTTGGATTGTGGGAGAAAACCCACACAGTCACAGAGAAAACATACAAAATGCATCCAGAGAGTCACCTGAGGAATTGAACCTGGGTCCCTGGTGGCATGAAGCAGCAGTGCTAACCATTGTGCCACTGTTCCCATCTGTGGCAGATTTTTTGACTTATCATGGCAAGGCACCAACAGAAAATTTCATTGTAAATTTACGCCAGCATGAAACTGATTTCTGCACCCCCGCACCCGTCATATTCTCCTATTGTGCTTGCAGTCAAACATTCCCACTTGGAATTTGTGTTTTGTTCTATGGCTACCAGAGTGTCTAGCTTGCCCAAAGTCTGACTTAGGAAGAGACATCACAAACAAATCAATACCCTATTCTCTTAAGAATCTTTTTATCAGTGATTCAACTCACAATGTTCTAGAGTGGGAGAACTGGCTGATTTCTCTCTAAATGGACTCAAGTGCTTTTCCTCACAGTCAGTAGGTGCTGTGCTTGAGATGACCATGTTTGTTATGAGATTAAATCCTCTAGGTTTCAGCCAAGAATAAAATGATAAAGCTCCACAGCAGGAGTAGGTTGTAAAGTTATCATATTAAAAAGCACATTTATATCATAAAAGGAATTATTCTTTGTCAAGAGAGATCATATAATTGACCAGGCAGGCAACGCTTCCAGTGGACTAAACTTGAATAGGTTGCTTTAGTTACTGATCAGTCACCACAATGAGAAACAGCTGGAATCAAGAACTTCATTTAATGATCACGGAACAAGTTTGAAATACAGCCAGCACCCCACAACTTTCTATTACATTTTCCCACTGGCTGCGACTCTTCTCTGGGAGCACACAATTATAAAATCATTAAGGGAGCAAGGTCCTGCAGAGGGAAAATAAGTAGAACATTGTAAGGTACTTTCCCAGAACAGAAGCTGTTGATGTTGTAGTAATTGACTGCTCTCAAAAGGATTGTAGTAAGGCATTTGGGCCATTATGTGTGAGGAGAAGGAGCATAATTCAAGATTTAACAGGATTTCTAACAGCTGCCAAAATCTTGCTGCCATCCACACAGGCGGAATCTTGTGGCCCCACCGATGGTGCATCCCAACCACAAGTTTCCCAATGGCAAGAGGTGCATTCAGTAGGAAACCCCATTGTCAATGGCGGGAACATAAAATTCAATCACCAGCTATGGAAAGGGTATCATCCCACCCATTGTTTACAATGGAAGCTACATGTTAAGGAATCATATCTTGAAAGTAAGCAAAAAAAAGGAAACTACTGCAGACACTGGAATCTGAAACAGAGACAGAAAATGCTGGAAAATTTCAGCAGGCTGATAGTATCTGTGGAGACAGAATGCAGCCAATGCTTTGAGTCTGAGAGATTCATAACATTAGCTTTATTCTCTCCCCACAGATGCTGCCAGACTGTTGAGATTTTCCAGCATTTTTGGTTTTTGTCTTGGAGGTGAAACATTGAATGTATTCAAGAGATGGCTGGATATAGCACTTGGGATGTATGGGATCAAAGGTTATGGGGAAAAGCAGAATTAGGTTATTGAGTTGGATGATCAGCCATGATCGTGATGAATGGTGGAGCAAGCTCGAAGGGCCCAATGGCCTCCCTCCTGCTCCTACCTTCAATGTTTCTATATTTTGATGTAAATACTTTCTTACTACAAAGGATTATATGCAGCGTGATAACCTCCACATCTGAATTTCCAGTAGATGTACTCTCAATCTCCAAACAACCATCTTCAGTGGGCATATTTCCCCACTGGAAACATGACATTCAGTAGGTAAGACAGCAGCTGCAATGAGAAGGTTTTACTTTCTTAGGAATTGTGCTATCAGGTCACACCCAAGTTATTTGCCTTTTCTTCTGTACATATACTGACTGACCTGCAGTATAGTGTGCAGTTCCAGAATTTACTGTTTTCCCTCTCAAATTTGCAATAGGTGAAGATTTTTATTCCTTTCACAGATTTAGTAATTCAGTCTGCTTGACCTTCTGAATGAGCAGAAAAAACATACCGCTTCAAATTTTAAAAAAAATAATGAAAAGCCAAAGCAAACACAATTCATAGAATAAAATGCTGCTTTAAACAAGGGGATTTACAGAAGTGATAAACTTGCTGAATGAAGCCCAAATGCTTTATGGATATTTTCTGGACCTTTAAATTGAATTGTTACCACTTATTCACTGTTTTTTCAAATAATATATTATAGATTCAATAAAATAAAAGCATTTAATGACAGCTGGAATTACTTCGGCTAAGGAATACACAATGAATAATATGCAGTATGTCACAAAAGCACAGTTAATCAGAATAATAGGTCAAACAATTAATAGCTGTCACAGGGATGGACTCTTGTATTTTATACAAGTAGGTAGATTTCCTTAAATCAGTGGTGTCCGTCCTGTTGTAGTCCGTGTATTTGCATTACTCACTATGCTGGAGCATTGCCCAGCAAGCACCTAGCATGAATACCAGATGCAGGAAAGTGACAGGGAATGACTGATGCAAAAAGGAAATTGGTTGGTGAATGGAGGAATAGTATAGGGCAAGCTCAGGAAGAGAAAAGGAAATGTGAACCCATAACTTTTACAGTGAGAAAATACTGCAAATAGGCAACATGATAATCTAGGTTCTTGATCAGCTACAAGAAGCAAGTAGAGTATTTGAACCTGGAGACTAGAATTTTTCCCTCTTCACAGACCAGTGAGTACTTGGATGACTTTCCCAATGAAAGCAGTTGATGTATACTAATACATATAATAATAATAATAATATTTAAATCAAATCAAAGAATTTCTTGTTGGCAAAGAGATCAAAATAAGGAGCTTTGAGGCTCAACGTATGAAGTGAAGGGGGAAAGTCATGGCTTAACAACATTTCTATATAGAGTTGTCAGTGATGGAAGATACAGATGAGGAACCATATTGGAGAGGTTGGACATCTTCCAGGGTGTAACAACCTCAAATCCTGAATTGCCAATGGGTATTCCAAGAGGTGAAATTCCAAACCAAGAATCTTTGACCAAAGAATTTACCCCGAAATGAGTGGACAGCACAAGGAATGGTATGGAACTCATTGCTGATGCTGGCAGTGTAAGAATTAAGCAAGGGCTTTTTTTTTAATAAGAGAGCAAATAAAAAGGAAGTAATTTGGAAATGGCTGCTCAAGTTATGAGATTTGTTGTACTCTTTGGGAATCAAAATGTTATGACCAACAAAATTAAGCTGTGCCAAGGTAAGAAGAACGTGTTATATCAACAGATCATCTGCCAATCCCATCCGGACAGTAGCCATTGGTTAGGCCAGGAGAACGTGCAGGTCTTATGCCACTCAAAAATAATCTGCAATTCTTACACAGGTGGTGCACAAGATGGTCAATACAGTCATGTTACTGAAACAACTGACAGTATGATGTTGATCATTGGACCCTGGTTCTCCAATGCAGTCATAGAGTTAATGAGGAATAGGAAGAGCGACTCCAGCACCCTCACAGTTTTCTAAGCACATTTATTTCATTGCCCAAATACTGAAGGTTATTAAACTTAGTGCAGCAGCAGAGTGGAAGGTCTTATGACATTATGGGTGGCATCCCTGCCTCTGATCTAGAAGCCTCAGTTCAAGTCTTACCTGAGACTTGAAAGCCAAGGAAGGTGTTTTTCAGAATTGTTTGCAAGTAGCAACCTGCAAAATCCTTCCAACACACCAATGACTGCAGCTAAGAATGGGAGAGACTCCTGCTCAACCATGCTTGATGTGGCGTGGTATTCTTCAAGCTATGAGCCCCCAGTAACAAACTAGTGAACTGTTCCAGGAATAAATGGCGATGGAAATAGATGAAAGTCTGCCTTAGTACACCAGTAGGTGTAAGAAGAGAATTGGAATTTGTCAGCACAGAGTGCATACAGTTCAATCCAAAAAATATAGCTCTTGAAGTCTTTCTGTTTTACATTTGATCAGATTACTTGATAATTAAAAAGTATTTATCTTTATTCTAATACCATCCAGTTTCCACCTTTTAACTCAAAACTTCCCTTTGCAATAATTACTTTCCTTCATCATTTATGAACACTTTGAAATGCCTTCCTCCTCAGGCCTTTCCAATTCTATCCCCATCAAAGCTACCTTATACATTCTATGTTCTCTCTACTCAAAATTGAAATCAAGAGACTTTGCACAGGTGGGGTTGGGGCAGGGGTGGGGAAGGCGATATTTTTAAACTTACTGACCTTGAGAGAAACTGAAGAAACATGAATTGGCTGCTTGGTGCACCTTCAAACTTTCCACTGCAGAGATTCAAAATGGGGAAGATGTAAATGGACAATCCATCCAATCCTGTCAATTTCTCACTGGACTCTCTATCTCCTACTCTAACATACCTTCTCTAGTCTTCAGGGGTGCAGAATACTCTATTTCTCTCAGTCTTTCTTTCCTCTATTAGAGAGAAACTTTTACAACTGTCTGAGTCTGGTGTCTCTTAATTCCTTGATATGCTGAGCATTTTTGATCAACTATTTGTTCAAATCTGGTGCTGCCTTGCACTTTGAACAGGGCTTTATGCCTCAGCTTCTTAACACTCAGAAAATGACAGAAAACTACCTTTCAATTATTGATGCTCTGCAAGAAGCTTTTACTCAACTGATGAATAAGTTTATCTCATCCAACTTTTGAACTGCTCAAATTTGAGTTAATTTGAGGAAAGTCATAGGCATCAGGCTGAGCTTTACTGACATCTTTGGCCATCAGTCTGTCATATGACTTCAGCAGATTTCTCACTGCCGATTTAAGTGGTTCAGAAAGACAGTTCCCTTGTCCATGTAGCTACTTTCCAAACAACATCTCCCTGTTCCTTTAATGATCTCACATACCACACAGATGAGAGCTTCCTGATACTTAGTTGACGTTACTAGGAGTACACGACTTTGTCTTGATGCTACTTTCTTTGAACCCTGACCAGTGTGGTGTGTTCATTAAACATTATTATAAACTTAATATAAGTTGGCATCAGTGGAAAGCATCACATATTAGAGAGACAGAATCAGAAATTTACAACATGCATCAAAAACATTAGCAGCTTCAGTAAACAAGATGCGATAGTGATGTACAAATAATTGCATTACTTCAGAATAGGATCTCAAAATTATATGATTTTAAGGGCATACAAATTAAGCGAGGTTACTATGGTCGAGGCAAAAGTTACGAACAGAGGATTCTTGAAGAGATAATTAAGCATTTGGCCTGTTGTCTGTTTTGCGGAAATAAACAAAACTGGATTCAGCTGTCTATCAAAGAGAAAAGCACATAATACTATGGTTACATCATGTCGAGTGTCACAGGACTACAGTGTGTATGATTCACAAACTGCATTACAGCAACTGTCCCAGGCTTCTTCAGCTGCAACTCCCAAAACCGCAACCTTTACCATTGAGGAGGAGAAGGGCAATAGAATACATTACCACTTGCAAGTTCCCCTACAAGGCACACACCATCCTGACTTTGATATCTATCACCTGCATCACCTCTGGATCAAAATCCTGGACCTCCTTCTCAGTGGTGCTGTGTATCAGCAATACATGATGTTGAAGAAGATAAATCATGATCATCTTCCTAGGGATGGGCAGTAAAAGTCGGCCTCGCCAGCAACACCCTCATCCATGGAATAAATAATGGCATGTTGTGGCAAAACTCTGAAGATTTCTGAATTGCAGTGGTGGGCGCTGCTGGGGGACTGAAGATACTGGCATTAAATTCAATGTACTTGTGTTTTATCAAGCAAGCTGGCTGCATTTAAGTATGCAGACATATGCCACTTCTGGGATTACTAGGTTTGGTGTATCCAAATAAATTAAGCAACAGCCAAATTCTGATTGTGAGATTCTGTTGGATAGGATAGCCTGTGCTGTGTGGTGGAGAGTCTATAAGAGGATTACACTGTGCTGGGTGGAGAGGAATCTATAAGAGGATTAGCCCAGGGTTTCCCAAACCTTTCAAGCTGCAGAACTCTGAGCGATCTCCCAAGTATATTGGAGAACCCGAAGCAGTGTCATATCAACACGTTTTTTGCTACGAAATAGGTGTGAACAGAAATCAAATGTAAACAACCCTTTTCCAGCTATGTAAGGAATCAGGAAGAGGCACACAGTCACAAATACATTCACCAGCTACACGGTTCGATAACATTAACCCCTCTCTAAGCCATCATCACATCGCTCCTCAGCGTTAACCCCTGGAAATAGCACCTGCATTAGGAATGGATAATTTTTAAAATTCTGTTAAGAAAGAAATATTTTAATGGGACACACAGACACAGACACAGACACACACATAGACACACATCTCCCAAGATGCTGCAATACTGCTCCCCCCTTCCTCCCTCAAGATCCACTCAATTTAACCCATTAAGACCTGCTCTATTGCTTTACAAACCTCTCTCGCTCTGGAAACAAAAATGACCAATCTACTCAATTATCTGGTTATCTAATCCTCTTAACTGGTCTACTATATTAATCTCAATCTCTGATCTCAAATGTAAATTTATGATCAATTAGGAATTGACGCCAATTTACAATAAGATAGAAACATGGAAGATGGGAGCAGGAGTTGGCCATTTGGCCCTTTCAGCCTGCTCCACTATTCTTTATGATCATGGCTGATCTTCTAACTCAGTAACCTGTCCCTGCTTTCCCTTTAGCTTTTGATCCCTTTAGCCTAAAGAGTGATGTCTAACTCCTTGAAAACATAATTGAATTACCTTTTAACCTGTTATTTAGTTTTAATTGGAAAAAATATCAACTACTTAATGTTTTAGTGCTATGGGCAGAATTTTAATATGCAGGAGCCTACATGGTTCGATCATGGAGGAGTTAAAAACCAGGGAAATGGGTTGGGAAAGTGGTTCCAACTTGCCAGTTTCTATAAGTAACTGCAATGCCTTAGGTCGAGTGTGAACAACATCCTGAAAGTGGGTGGGAGGGGGTTTAACTATTTCAGTTAATCATCCAACTACAGAGATATAAACAAAGTTTTTGCAATTCTTGTGGGTCCATTGGTTTTCCAAGTTTCCTGGATCTTGTCAGTGAGAGCAACCCAAGTACACAGCCATCACTGAAGGGACCAAGACAATGGACAATGCTGACAACTCAAGCTTGTGTGTTTGAGCGAAAGGCTTTGCTCACTGTACTTGTGTTGGGAGGTTAGTTTGACAACAGGTATGGATGTGTAAGCACAGCTTTTGGAGCTCTGATATGGGTGCTGCTTTTGTTGAATCTCAGGCAAGAACTAAAATAATCAACAGCATGAAAACAACAATCCACTAATTTCAGACGGGCAACTCCACAGCAGAGAAGCAATGAACAAAAAAGAGCTGCTCACAGTAGATTATGCAGGATGTGGAGGCAGGGTTGGAATATCAGTGCTTTTCAGGAGGCTCAGAATCTTGCATCATGTCATCGGGAATATTTGGACTCTGTTGGAATAAGAAATGCTGCCAAATTAGCCTGGTGGTCATGCTTTACCTGTCACTGTCAAATTCACTACCACTCTCAGGAAATGTCCTCTCCTTGACTCCTCCTTTATGATCCTATGTCATGTCCTAACCCCACCCTCCCCTCCTCCTCCACACAGGGCCATCTGTCACTTCTCCTAAGTTTTGTTTTCACAAAGCACTGACCCTTGATCTCTTATTAACACATTCTGGGGTCTTACTTATTTGCCATTAATAGAGCTGTCTTTCATCTCTTAACACTACCATTAACTCTCTCAACATTACCATTAACTCTCTTTATCTTATGCCCATGCTACCTTTGTCAAATTTCTCCTTAACTCCCACCTATCATTAACCAGCTTATTTTGTTCCACCTGCTCCACCCTTTTTAAACAGCATAAAATTCACAAAATTTCTCACTCTCTTTAACTCTGATGAAGAGTCAAATAGCCTTGAAACATTGTGTGGAATTTTACAAATAAAATCTTAAGTGTCCAGCTGGCATGAACATGGGAGAGTAGCAGATCTTTTGTTTGGGCAAGTCTTTATTCCCAGTGAAAAAAATGGATTAGACTGTTTCTAGCTACATGGGGCTTACTTTGCCAGCCAGCTAGCTCTAGCAGCAAAGGGAGCTATTGTGCATGTGCAGAACCTCTGTGGCTGCACAAGTGCATTTAGAACAACTGACAGAGGGCTGATAGAGAATAAGAGAGCTATCAGATCTTTGGTGTTGCAGCCAGCATTGACCGCTACCCCCTCTCCCCACCCCCCAGTATTGTGGGCACCTACAGCCAATCGCAAGCCCCACACCACCCAAAAATATCGATCCAGCCAGCTGTCTGCTGTCCAGACGAATTGAACCAATCCCCTTCACTGATTGGAGGCAGAGTATTGGAGGAGACAGTGCCCCCATCCTCCCCATTCCAATCACAGGCAATGCAATAAATAAATGAATAAATGGACTCTGCAGCCTCTCACCGGAAATGGGCGAAAGGCTGACCACACTGGAAATCTAATGCTGGTAAGATCGCAAGAGCTGAGAAATCGGGCGCAATCCTGATTTCTCCACTCTCATGCGATTTTACCAGCTAGCTCTGTAAAATTCCAGCTATTAATTTCTTTTCCCTCTCCACAGATGCTATCAGGCATATTGATTCTTTCCAGTATTTATTTCTGATTGCCAACATCAGCAATGCTTTGTTAAATTTTAGGACATTAAATAATGCCTTACTCTATTATCTATATCCCCAAAACATATTTAAAAACTCTTACATAAATTCTCTGATTAAAAATTCCTTTAAGTCTGTGGTTCCTTTAAGTAGTACTGTGCTGTCAAGTCTTCTCCGAAGATAGGGTGAAAACTAAGATACCAAGTAGTACTATTCCAGTAAAGCATCTCTGCTTGAAAGTCTGGTTTTATCACAATGTGGGCACTAATTGATCACTATTGTGATTTAAACCCTGCCTGGAAATGTTAAAACAGATGTTTGTAGGTTCTGCACTCATGCACTGAACTAAAACATATTTATGGAGCAGTATTAGTAGCCTCCATCACCTATCTTCACTGGGGATGTAGACTGTGCTGACCGACACACAGAAGGGGTGTCTCAAGGACCACAGGAAAGACAGCAAAATTTTTGTATGTAGCCCAGCTGCTCTTGTTGGACGAGGTGAAGAGGGAGAGGGATTTATTGCACTTGTAGCTGAGGAAAGAGTCCACTTCACCTTCCCAATTTGCTCAGTCCTGCAGCAACTAGCGCTGCTCTCCCCAATCACATCCCCTCCTCCCATTTCTCCTGCAATAAAGAGGGATCTCTGTAAAGCTGCTGAAGGCCAACCACTCCTCTAAGGTGGAGTGGCACTGTGCACATTATTTTTATGAGATGCCTTAAAAGATTTGAAGAGTAAACACTGGTAATGTTGGTGAAGTCTTGACAAACTGTCCCTGATGTGTTTTAAATGTTACTTTCAAACGTTTAGCAGCAGTTAAGTAGTGCTTGAAGCTCTCAGCAATAACCTGTTTACTTCTATTCAGCTGGTTGCTGTTAAATGTCATTAATTGAATTGCTAACCACAAGAACTGCTGTGCAACCTTGTTAATGATCGCTGGCAGGCAATTTCATTGTCAATCAGACCCTTAACAAGAATGATGGCTATTTTGTAGTGCATGTTTCAATTCTTTTTTTTCAAGATGCTGTTGAACATTACAGCTCAAGTCCCCACCTTGGGCTCTTAAATACCTGAAGTATCCAGGAAAAAAAATCACCCGAACCCCTGTTATTTTGGAAAGGTGCCACAAAATACATATACTGAACTACTTTTAAATTTTAAGTTGCATGTCCCCAGTGCCAAGCTATGCTCCTCTACCCACCCACTATGACCCATCATGCCCCCAATGCTAAGCTATGCCCTCCCCCCAACAATCCATTATGGCTCTCATTGCCCCTCCATCCTCATGACCCTAATGCCAAATTACTGTCCTCCACCAACCTCCTGTGGCTTCCTCTGACCCCAATGGCGAACTATGACCTTTTATCCATCCACTGTGGCTCCTCATGACCCTTATGCTAAACTCAGATACTTTCAGGCACATGGACATTCAATGCAATGAATAGAACTAATGAACCTTGACAGTAGGATGGTTAAAAAAAGTTTAAGAAAGTAATTCATTTTATATTACATTAAAATATTCATTTCATTATAAGACAGTAATAATTCAAATAGCCCAGAAATTCATTATTCTTGTTGAAATAGGTCCATCACAAGGAAAACATTTCTTTATTGACAGCTAAGGCTCTCTGATCTCTGCAGTCAATTTCAGTGTTAATTTACACAAGATTAAGTAGTTTCAAGATTTTGGTTTTTGCCACATTTTTAATATAGTGGAATGTTATGAATTAATTATTTTTCTAGAAGTTTTTTTTAAAATACATATCACTGTCATTATAGGGTTGACTGTTTTTATAGTGTTAAGTAAGTTAATGGGCTTGGAAGAATCATAGGCTGACATATGGGGTACGAGAAGCAGTTGTGGATGGATGAAGGAACATAGCTTTGTATTGATGGCATGAAGAGGATCTTCTGAACTCACCTTTTGAAAGTTGAAGCTTAAGTTTATTCATTCGTGTCACAAATGAACTTACATTAATACTGCAATGAAGTTACTGTGAAAGTCCCCTAGTTGCCATGCTATGGTGCGATGCACCTAACCAGCATATCCTTTGGACTGTGGGAGAAACTAGAGCACCCAAAGAAACCCATGCAGACACAGAGAGAAGGTGCAGGTTCTGCAGAGAGTGACCCAAGCCAGGAATTGAACCGAGCCCTGGCGCTGTAAGGCAACAGTGCTAACCACTCTGCCACCTGCTCATGCAGACTCAGTTTCACAACTTTTTTTGAGGTGTTGTTAACCATGTCTTTTAACAACCTGACCAAACTCCATGAATTTGCAGAGGAGTAAGGTATGTTGAACTCTGCGATGGAGTTGGTCAGTTTGGGAGTGCTGTGTGAGAAACCTTGATGGGAACCAGCCCACAGCCTTTAAAGGCATCCCTGAAAACCACACAGTCTGGGAACAGAGTCAGGAATCCCTGGATCTGGACATGATTTTTGAAGGGCTCCCAAAATGTCCCAACTTGGTAAAAATTCAGTTCAGAGGACTTAATTTTAACTCTGTGCAACTGGGTGGGTTTTGAATGGGTTAAATTTAGGCATATTGAGGAAGCATCAGTGATGGGCTCTTGACTTGCAATCCTGCTCTGCCTTACTCTGGCCTCCATCCTATATTGGTATATTTACTCTGCTCCATTCTCTCAATCTCTAACATCCCTCTATAGTTACCCCATATCATGTGATCCCATCATTTTTCTCTCCTTGAATCATATTTTTCTCATGTTTAGCATGGCAGATCACTTTGAATTCCCACCTTTCATCTTTAATTAAAAGCTGTTCTTCATTTTGACTCACGTTGTGTCATGCCATGGGAGATTGAATAGCAGGAATATAGCTTAATGCTTTCAAAAGGAAATCAAACAAATACATGAGAAAAAGAAACAGAAAAATGTGTAGGAAGGCTGAAGCGAAACAGTTGCAGTGGAAGGGGATCTGTGTGGGGCATAGACATCTGCTTCTGGGCTCCACATTCTCTATGAATGGGAACTGCAACATTCCCTGGATTCTATACCATTTAGTGATCCAAATGACTAGTGACCCTTAATTGTGTCAATCACTATTTTACAAGTCTGTTTTTTTTTACTTCCAATGAAAAGAGCTTTTCTCAGAAAGCATCTCCTCAGATTTCCCACCAGGTCAGACATTTCTGCCAACTCCTCCAGACACTTCCTAATGATTAAGGTAGATCAGCTGGCCTCAGAAAACTTCAAATGACTATTAGATCTTTTGTCTATCTGACAGAAATGTATGGTTTTAATTTATTTAAAAACTAGTCACATCGGCAATGAGTTGTGAGTAAGATGTGTGAAGAAATTACTGTAAAAACTTGACTTTATGCAGCACATTTAATATTGTAAAATGTTCCAAGGTGCTTCACAGGAGGTTCTTTACACAAGAACCGACCCCAAAAGCAAGGGATGAGAGAACAAGTCATCAAAAACCTGGTTAAAGAAGTTATTTTCAAGAAGTATTTTAAGAGAGGAAAATGTTGGAGATATTTAAGGTAGAACTTCCCTAGTTTACAGCTTTGTCAGCTGAAGACATAGCCATGAATGGTTGAGTAAAGGAAACAAAGGCTGCACAAGAGGCCTGAAGTAGAAGCACACTGAGTTCTCAGGGTTGTTGCACTGATGGAGTTTACAGAAATAGGAAAAGGAAATCATGAAGGGATTCACACATGGTGGTGCACTTTTTAAAATCAAGAAGTTGGTGGATTGGGAACTGTGGTAGGTGAGTGAGCACAAACTGAACAGGGCTTGGCCTGACTTAGAATACAGGCAGCAGAAGTTTGGCTGAGTTCAGATGAATGGCAGATGAGAGATGGAATGATGGTCAGGAAAGCCTTGCAATTGTCGTTGGGAGGTAACAGAGGTATGAAGTATTTCAGCAGCAGGTCAGCTGAGATAGATTTGAAGACAGGTGAAGTTCTGGAGGTAGAAATTGATGGTTTTCATGATGGAATGAATATAGAACATAGAACATTACAGCGCAGAACAGGTCCTTCGGCCTTCGATGTTGCGCCTACCAATTAGGAAAAAGCAATGACCCTCTAACCTAAACCATTCCCTTTTCGTCCATAAACTTATCTACTAAACTTACCTATAGTGATGGGAACTCAACTCTGCATCTCAAAGTTAAGGAGACAAAAGCTAGGGAAAGGGATAGAATCAGTTGTCAGAAAACAAGAAAAATCAATGGGATTTACTAGTCTCACCCACCAGTGGGATTTACCAGCTCCATCAACATCAATGGGTCTTTGACTGGCATACCACATCCACTGCAGGACAGCTGGAAAATCCCTGTCAATAACTTATCTTTTTTTAAATAATTAAGAGAACTAGTTAAAGAGCCAAAGCTGATAAACAGAATAATAATGTAAATAACAGAAGGGGAGAAACCAGTAATTAAATGTCTGAGAATGGAAATTATCCCTTTAAAGGCAACACAGCAGAGTAAAGATCACTTTGCCAAAATGATCAATTAGGACAGACTCACCCCATGGAGAGAGAAGTTCTTTGGCGAGAAAATACTAAGGGAGGCAGCAATAGCCATGATGTTGCTATACAATTCTTATTAATAAATACCTTATCTGTTTAAGAATGAAATCTGTGGAAGTGTACCTTTATATCTGGTGACCAGGATAGATTGGTGATCTGAACACTTAAAAATTTGAAGCTCTCGACTATTTCTACTTCATCTCCATTGATGTAGACAAGGGCATTTTCCCCACTACACTTCCTAAAGGCAATGACTATCTCCTTTATTTTGTTGACATTGAAGGAAAGATCATCATTACACCAATTTATCAGATTCTCTATTTCATTCCTGTACTCCATCTCATCATTGTTTGAGATCCCATTCACTACAGTGATGTCATCAGCAAACTTGAAAATCAAGTTGGAGGGGAATTTAGCCACATGGTCATTGGTGTATCAGGAGTATAAAAGAGGGCTGAGTACACAGCCTTGTGGGGCACTGGTGTTGAGGATGATCGTGGAGCAGATGTTGTTGCCTATCTTTACTGATTGCAGTCTGTGAGTTAGGAAATTCAAGATCTAATCTCAGAGGGAAGAGCCAGAACCCTGGCCACAGAGTTTGGAGATGAGTTTTGTATGAATAATGGTGTTGAAGACTGAGTGTAGTCAATAAATAGAAGTCTGATATATATGTCTTAGTTATCTAGGTCTTGGTTTATCTTTCAAGTCTGGGATAAAGAAACTGAAAGGAGGAACCTTGGAGATCAAAATTTCACGATTCCTCCTTAACTATTGTACCACTCTACATGCAACTACTGGGGTTCCATGATGTTATAGAGTGTTATGGTAAGTATCATCCTATTTGAATTATACTGAAGACTTTAGTGACATCACTAAAGTGCAAGTGACATCATCGATAGCACAGGCTTTCATGAGTTTAGTCTTATCACAGGAGATCTGTGTAATTAGCTGCCTCCAGCTCTGAGTCCATACTGTATTGTATTTTGGGTGTTTATATAAGTAAAGAATTTTTGAATGTCAATGTGCTCGGCTATCTTTTTTGTGGTCAAGTTACCACGCACCAGCAGAACAGCTCATCTCAAAACAGGACTCAGCCTTGTTTTTCCAAAGTTGCTGAGAGGGGTAGAAATCAGCCAAAGTAAATCAGAAAGCAAACCATGATTCACATAGTGCAGCACCATCATTTATGGTACATAAAGCCGGATACGTGAGAAACTCGATAGTGGATCAAAATGAATCTCTGGAACTATCATCTCTGAGACTAGACTTCTTTCATACCAAGTGGACATGGAGGAATGGATTGTCTGTAAACACATGAACCACTTGAGGGTTAGAGAGACACTCCAGTAATCAGTGTTGTCATCAAAAAATGTTTTGAACCCAGCACAGAAGTATCTAATCAACTTGTTATTGATAATAACTGAAGTGTCCATGGAAGCAAATAGTGATGAATCTCCTGTGCCAGGAGAGGTACCTAATATAGCAATTCCTGATAATGTTGATCATGTGGAAGTACCCCAGACAACAGAAATATCCTGTTCTGCAGTAAACAGAAAATCCCCTCAAAGACACGATTTCTATTTGTCCAACTCATGTTTAAATTGTTTAGTTAATAATTCAGACTGTGTGCATTAGTTATTGAAGATGGTATAAAGGACTTAAAAACAGATGGATGTGGTGATTATCCCTTAGGGCAAAAAAGCAGAGGAAGGGTTACATGCGTTATTAGACTAATCTGGACTCAGAGTGTGGAATCACCTCATGGTGAGAGAGGCTCTTAGGCAAAGAGACATTTTGGGATCGCGCTGCAACCATTCTGCTACTTTACAATTCTCATTAATAAATATCTTTAGTGTTCACCACTGAAGCATGTGAAAGTACATCTTTACGGTGAGGAAACCTCCATCAGGTGGAATAACCAGAATAAGTTCTTCCTAAAATGAAGTATATCTCTTTGCACATTACAAATTAATTCAGCAGTGGTTGCAAGATCAGTCCTGGGGTAAAACAATACTACTCAGTAAATGATTATGGAACGATATAAAAAGTATACAGGGGGTAAAGCCATGTAGTTTACCTGTAAAGGAATCACCAATATAGGATATAGCAGCATTATAGGATGAATAATCCAGAGTCCTGGACCAATGATGGGGATACACGAGTTCATAATCCCACCATTGCAGTTTGAAAGTTTAAATCCAATTAAATAAACCCATCACCACAGTCTTTATTGTGCACCAAAGGAATAAGTTACTCCCACAACTTACAGTTAGGTAGTCTTCACTTGGGGAACTACAACTCTGGCCCAGGTAAATCTAAAGGCTTAAAAATCCACGCTGGCTGCTTTCCATTGGGTGACCTTCTGCTCTTTCAATAAGGCAGCTCATATTCCATGCAGCTCAGGGGTAGATCTATTGATAATCCCTGTGACCTTCATGGTCACCATAACAGTGACCCTGAAACCATTGGATTGTTATAAAAAGAACCATCTAGTTCATCATTCCTTCCCTCCAGGAAGGAAATCTTCTTTCACTTTCTCAAGGACAATTCAGCCACATCCTGTGAATGAGTATTTTTTTTAAAAAGCTCATTATACATGTCATGGGAAGAGATGAGGAAAGACTATAACTGAAATTGACAGTTTGTCAAATGAAGAGAACATTGAACAAGAAACCAATTGTATTGCATCTTCATATTGAAGGGAATTATGTAATGAACATTACACGATAACATTACAAATTCACAGATTATCAAAAGTATATAGAGTTTATATAATTCAAACTGTCACAGATCTTTGATCTAATCTAACATGAGCAATCAAAACAAAAAGCTTACTATATCTCAATGAGGTCTCTGCACCTGAATTACTAAATGTAGGAAGCTGATTTGATAAGAACATTAACCAAACAAGTTAGTGCCTCCTTATCAGCAACTTTTATTTGGTGAACAGAATAACTAATTATCCTCTCACCATTCCACAAAAAGGATAAGTTATCTTTCCAAAACAAAAGACAACGCCATGCTGGAGTTTGACAAGTATGTTGATTTGAGGAGTAAGAAAAGACTGAGACTCAATATTTATTCAGGGAGAATTTCCATCTCCGCAAACCTGACCATCAAAAATGATTGTCTGGATTGTCTGTGGGACCAGGTGAATTAGAAATCAGAGTGGATGACCTGGAAAAAATTGAGGAAGATGCCAGGTATGGGGGCAAGCTGGATGCACTGTGTCTGAAGTTTAAAAATTAAGATTAAAATAGGAAACATTCCTCCAGCCCTGAAACACCCACACACCCTCCATGTCAACCTATGCCCCAGCTGGAACCCTTTTCCCTTATACCTACCATGCTAACTCACCTTGTATCCACCAGACTTCCAGGACCCATGCAGAGATGAGATAAATTAATGTTCTCTTAATGTCTACTGTAGGCTTTACTGTATTGAAAAAACACACAATCATAAAAGCCTCTTTATTATATTTACATTCCTTTAACTAAATCAAGCCCTATAACATCAAACATTTCATTGATGTGCACAACATGCATTGGAATACATAGTCTCACATCAAAGAGACTATAACAACTTGCATCTGTCAATCAAACTGTGCAAGAACAGGCATCCTACTGTGATAATGGATGATTTTGAATCAATCGTGCAGCATGTTGGCACAGTGGTTAGCATGGTGTTGTCTTTTCTTTTGGAAAGATAACTTATCTTTTTGTGGAAAGATTAAATGATAATTAGTTATTCTGTTCACCAAATACAAGTGGTTAGCACTGCTGTCTCACAATGCCAAGGACTCGGACTTGATTCCAACCTTGGATGACTGTCCGTATGGAGTTAGTCCTTTCTTCCCATGTCCGCATGGATTTCCTCTGGGTGCTACGGTTTCCTCCCACAGTCCAAAGATATGCAGGCCAGGTGGATTGTTTATCTCCCCAAAGGTGTCCTGGACCATTGGGGAAATCCAAAGTTGTATCTCGCCTCTCCAAAAGGTTTCACATATTATCCGAATCAATGCACAAAATACATACCCTTTCTCACCTACATTGCATACTGCTAGCCTACCAAAGGCTCCTTTGAGTAGAGGCATCTCATGGGTTAAGTAGCCAGCTGTCTCTATAAACTGCCCGTGTACTCCAGTCCCACAAAAATGGCACGTGCCTTCTTCAAGGGTAGGGCTTTCATTATGACGGCAAGGCTCTCCATTGTACTAAAGATCTATACTTGAGAGTTAAGGAGTTTCACAGTTAGAAAGAAGGAATTAGAATAGGAGATGGTTTTGACTTTAACAGGAAACAGCATTGCATCAGTGTTTTGCCACTTAAGATGATAAGTCAGGGACGTTTAGAGGAGGGATAACCATGTGAAAGATATATACATATCTAGAAAAAAAGCAGAATCATGATGGACAGAGTTGGAGGCCAGAGGATAATTTTTGCCCATGAGGGGATTGCACTGACAAATAAATATGAAGATTGCAAAAACATGTGTGCTGTGAAAACAGTCACATAATTGTACTGGCTCATGGATACAAAATTGTAATTTGTGCAATCAAGCATCACCATTACTGCAACTCTTCACAATGATGCTTGTCACCTCTCCATTACCAACCTCGACGTTAGATACAGATTATTGAAACTGGTAAATAAATTGAAACGACAGCGACTGAAAGCATTCCATTAAAACATACCAAAAATGATGATAAGGGCAGGAAAGAAACATTGCCATGTAAAGAAGCTTTTAAACTATGGCTGATTACCAAATCCATAAACATAAACTATTCCCCGTCACACTCGGCAGTTTATATTACTTAATAAACACTTTCAAGCAGTCTGTCAATCAAATTATCTATAGTGCTTATTGTTATTCCAGAGCTTTATTTGCTCGTTTATTTTGGACCTTTATTTATTAACATATTCTGGTGATTATTAAGATTGCACAAATGGTATATCTTAAAATGGAACGACATTGAAATCTCATATGACCTTGATCATGAATGTTGCTAAGCAATTGAACAGAGAGTTGGGGGCAGGAGGGAAGCAGCATGAAATTTGTCTAGTGGGTGTCATTATAGCATTTATGGGGCTTTGGAAACAGAGTGATTGCTGTGACTAGCAGTCTTTGATAGCATACAAGGTGCTCCTGGACACCATTGAGTGGTCTCTGAATCCCACTCAGTGTTGACAGCATAACCTTCTTTTCTTTTGTCATTTTCAAGACAGAATTGGGGCTACATCAAGTGACTGTGAAAATCTTCTTATTGATAGCTATTCACTAAGTCTTCTCCTCACTGCCCTGTCTCTGGACATGTATATGTAGAGACTAATGAACATACGAATATGTAAATAAACTGCCAATGCTCACCAGCTGGGTTCACCTCAGTTACAGGAAAGGGGCTAACTCCTGTGGAATTATCCAGAGATCCCAGGTTGCTGGGCTCAGAGTGGCAGTGTTGCTTTATTTTGAACGGTGTCCTAGAGATTAAAACTCCAGGAGAAGAAAAGATTCCAAAAGGAATCTCAAACATTGACTTCACAGCAAATTTGATGTTGCAAATTTCAACTTCTAAATCAAGAAAGAACAAAGAATTCACAGAAGAATCAGTGAAACGGCCACAAAACAGCTAAATTGGAACAGCCCTCAGTATGGAAAGAGGAAATACCAGCAATGTTTAAACTCTTGGATGGCACATTAGGAATTATCAGCAAAAGCAAGCATAACTGAGCAGATATATCTAGAGATGATTTTCACTTGTTTGTAGAAAGAAAGACAGATTTTAGCCTCCAACAAGTGTACACAATTAGCATTGGGATGATCATTTGAAGGCATTCTCAAGGCTTAAATCAATTGACAACAACCAAAACCACGAAATTTTCAGCCTGAAGATTGTGGCCATATACTACAGGCATTTCAACATGCAATCTTGTGCATGATATATGTTGTAACTTGAAACTTGGGCTTACAGGGTAACCTGCAAATCTGAGATAGTCAAGGAAAGTCACAGTAACTCCAGTAAGATTAAATTCTCCAATAGAAGAACAAAGGTCACTTCAATGGTTAGATTTTCCTGATTGAAGTCACAGTGATCAGGAAAGGTCAGGTAATCCATGTCTTCATAATTATGTGCAGGGATAGTCCATAAAATCAGTATCTGTTAATGCAGAACTCAACTCAGTGTCATTAATGCTAACATTATGATCAGCACCGAGAGAGTTACACATGGTGGAATCATATCGTCTTCCATTCACCTTTATAACAATAACATGATAATTGCCTTATTAAATCAGAAAAATAAAATCAGTGTAGAAGAGATCCTTCAGTTCACTGCGTCTGCGCTAACACGTAAAAAACCTGACCTCCCACATAATATCAATTACCAGCACTTGGTTCATAGCTCTGAATGTAATGACATGCCAAGCGCTCATCCAGGTATTTATGAAGGATGTAAGGCAACTTGCCTTTATCACCCTCCCATATTGGAGACTTATAAAGAAGGCAAATGCACATTCCAGACTGTCACCTCTGGGCAAAAATGTTTTTCCTCACATTCCTCTGAAACTTCTTGGTTCCCATACTGAACTTGTATCTCCTTCTAACTAATGCTTCATCTAAGGAGTACAACTGCTTCTTATCCACTCTGTCCATGCCCCTCATAATTTTGTACACGTCAATTAGATTGCCCGTCAGTCTTCACTGCTCCAACAAAAACAACCCTAGCCTATCCAACCTCTCTTCATTGCTTAAATGTTCTATCCAGGCAGCCTCCTGGTGTATCTCCTCTGCACTACCTCCAGTGCAATCACATCCTTCCTATAATGTGGCAACTAAAATTGCACAGAGTACTTTAGCTGTGGCTTCACCAAAGTTCTGTACAACTCCAACATGACTTCCTTGCTTTTGTAACCTTTGCTTCAGTTGATGAAAGTAAATGCCCTTTTTACTACCTTGCTAATATGACCTTCCATCTTCAGAGGTCTATGGATAAACACGCCAAGTCCTTTTATTCCAGAACTTCCTAACGCCATGTCATTCATTGAATACTTCTTTGTCAAATTACTTCTTCAAAGTACGTAACCTTACACGTTTCAGGGTTAAATTCTATCTGCCACTTATTTGCTCACTTGACCAATCCATCGATATCTCTTGTAGCCCAAGACACACTGTCTCGCTGTTAAACACCTGGTCAATCTTTGTGTCATCCACAAACTTACTAAACCTACCCTCCCCCACCTCACATAGTCATCTATGTCATTTATGTAAGTGATAAATAATAGGAAATGCAGCACACTCCCCTGCAGTATGTCAGTAGACACTGGCTTCCAGTCACTATAGCAGCCTTCTTTTATCATCTTCTGTCTCCTACAACTGAGCCAATTTTGAAATTACCCTGTAACCCATGTGCATGTGCCTTCTTTACAAGTCTCCCATCTGAGACTTTGTCAAAGGCTTTGTTGAAATCCATACCAACAACATCAAATACACAACCTCATCTATGCACCTGGTCACATCCTTAGAGATGTCGTCCCTCTGACATCACCATACCAATATCTATAATCAAGCCTTGCTTCTCCAATTGGAGATAAAGCTCACCTTCAGAGTTTTCTCCAGTAGTTTCTCTACCAAGAAGTGAGATTCACTGGTAGATAGCTGGCATATCTTACAACCCCTCTTAAATAGCAGAAACATGTTAGCAGTTCTCTAGCCATCATGGCCAGAGAGAATTAAAAATTTGAGTCACAGTCCCTCAATCTCCTTCCTTGTCTCCCACAGTAGCCTGGGATAAAATTCATTCAAACCTGGAAATTTGTCCATTTTTAAGCCTGCCCCGCTTCCAATGCCTTGTCCTTTCCTCTGTTAGTTTGCTCCAGAACTTTGCAGTCTCTCTCTCTCTCACTTTCTGAGTTCCATACATTCATTCTCATTCTCTTGGGTGAAGACAAATGTGAAGTATTCATTTAACACTCTAGCAATGTGCTCTGGCTCCACCTATGGATTGCCCCCTTGGTTCCAAATGGGCCATTTTCTTTCCCTGGTCATCCTCTTCCCATTGATAGACTCATAAAATGTCTTGGGATTTTCCTTACATTTTACCAGCTAGAGATTTCTCATATCCCCTCTTTGCTTTTCTAATTGCTTTCTTAAGTCCACTTTGCACTTCACTAATTCCTCCATTGATTCTCTCCTTATGCATCTCAAAGAAATTTTTTTCAATAATTTTAGTAAAGCCATCAATGTATTTAATTCAGGAAAAATTATACTTAACTGAACTTCATTTCACTTTCCAAAAAAAATTCATTGATCCTGTTCTCCCAGTTGGGTAGCGGGGAAAGGGAGGAGTGAGTTTGTTTGAATGAAGTGCATTCAGAGACAGAACTAGAAAATTGAAGCACTGATTTCTCAATGCTCAAACTAGGCTTCTGTTGGGAACAGCTCAGTAAGTTTGTACACTTGTGTTACTTACTCAGAAGAAAACGTAACAACTAGGAAAACCCACCAACGTTTTTTTAAGTTCAGTCAGGCACTGCCTTCAGCCATCTCATTTGAAATGCTAGTGACGGATTCCTTAAGAGGAACAATTAGGAGAACGAATGAACGGTCAGACAATGGTTGAACAAAACTGATGAGGGAGGAAAATGGCTAAGCATTGTGAAGGATTGGCGGAGAAGATAAAGTGTTATAATTGTAAGGCAGTGAGCAATATGGAAATACTGTCAATTATAAAACCTACTCCTTTCAATAGGCGACATACAATTGCCATTGTCATGGACTCTTTCTCCATCTGTTTAATCTCCACAGGGAGTACAAAGCAGAACATGTTTGAACTCCTTCCAAAAGCAACAAAATCAATAATTTATCAGTCTAACAGTACAATATACAAGGCTGAAATCTACACAGATGCATTATTTCACAAATGACAATCTCACAGTCGTAACAGGACTAGAATTATAGTGATCTACAGATTACTTCTTATTTGCTGGAATAAACTCCAATGCTATACTTTACCAAATAATGAGAGAAAAGATCAGATAAGAGATTAGAAATAAAATGTTGAAGGGAATAGAGCAGGAATCCAGGGAAACAGTCCATTAGTGCATCCATTCTTAAAGTAACAACTCACCTCAAAGGTTCTAAATAGTCATCATCCATCAAAGGTCACAAAGTGTGAGGAAAAGGCAGATTCTCTCAATGCAACTAATTAACACCTCTTCATAATGGGTGATGTGTAAATAACAATTAGATTGGGTGTCACTGAAGTAATGATTTATTCATCCAGATTAAATAGGGAGAGATATCTCATGGAGTGCTCTGTTAGTCAGACTTTTCTTTCACATTTTAGTTTGAAATGCTTTTTGCCTTGTAGATTATTGGAAGTGTGAGTTGATAAGAGTCTGCCAAAGCAACAAGACATCTGGGAGTAAAACAGAAAGTGATGGAAATACTCAGCAACGTTTGTGAAGAGAGAGAGAGAATTAACATTTCACAAAATGAACATGGGACATGGAACAAGGAAATATGCTGAGTTAGAATCACATCTTGTTGAGAAAGTGAATGTTTTATCACAAAATGTAGTATCACTGAAAGAAAAAGTAATTGAGGTGGAAATACCAACATGGATTATTTGCGCGTTTAAAATGGTGTTCAGATTACAATCTTCTAGCTCAGATGTAAACGTTCGATCAAATGAGCCAAGCTAACGGTAAACTTCAAACAACTTATTTTTTATGTGGAATAAATTCTATTACTTTGTGTAAATAGTTCATTCTGAAAATTACATCTCAATTCAACTACTTACCTCATTTTCCCTTTCATGTTATCCAATATTCTAGAGCAAGGTAAAATGAAGAATATTAACTTTCAAATTAACCTTCCTCATCTGAATTTAAAATGGCTGAAAATTAGTTGTAAATCAATTCTTGTAGCCAACAGATTTTGAAAGCTGACAATCTAACCATCGCAGTCTTTGATATATTTTACCAGAACTGCTTAGTTCCTAATCGCATTAGTTACTGACCATAAGAATTTGTTACAGGTTATATTCAATAACTTCAGTTATTGAATGCATTCAAAATCTCAAAGCATGAATACAATTTAATAAATATTTGCTCGCTAAAATTGATAACTAAATTAGTGCACCAGTTTATTCATTTTAAATTGTAAACCAGGTCTTAATTTAAATAAAATTCCTAATCCAATGTCTATTCTCTATGGGAATTGTGACAAATAACTGGCAGATCATTATCATTGAGTACATTCATCAAGGACTTCCAGACTTCTGATACAACCTTGAAAAATACAGTGTGGAAATTGAAGGGTTAAATTCTGTTGGAGCTGTGCACAGCATAGGTTAAAAATGTACATGCTGAGTATGACAGGGAAATAAAATTCTAATCTTTGCATATGCAGAGATCATTCATCCATGAGGTAGATGTAGGTGAACCCACACCTTCCTCCTCAGGTGCTAATTCCAGAGTCTGACCTGAACACATCAAGGTGGAGTAAAATAGTCAAGGCTCACTAGTCAGAACAAGTCAGTGTTCTTTTAATTATTGTATCACAAATGCTATTTCCTTCAATTTTCAATCAGTATCCAGATATATCGTTCTCTTCAAGGCTTCTTAATTTCAAAGCATACTCACTCTGCTGATCATTCAAGGAATTATGTTCCCATTTATGCTGATGGTCAATCCTGCCTGGGGTTATGCTGCAAGAAATCTGTTTCTTCCTAATGCACTCTTCTTACAGTATGGTGGTCAATGATTGAAGCAATCTCCCACAAAGGTCAGCAACTTCATTTAAATATATTTTATTATTAAAGGGCTGACATGCCAAATGATACCCCTCCTCATTGAATATTCAGTTGCTGATGTCATGTGGCCAGGTTCAGAAAATCTTCATGAAGGGGGAAACAATTGAGGGGACCCTGCCGGAGCGCCAAGGTCACTTTAGTCCCTAGGAGGAAAGGATATGCTTGGACAGTGCTCTGGCACTGCCAATCTGGCACTTCCAACCTGTGCTCATTGCAGTGACAGGGATGGATCCTCTGAGAGCCCAAATAGCCTTTCTGTTGTGTGTGGTGCAGGGGGCAGGAAGGTGAAGAGCACCAAGGTCTTTGAAGGAGAGGACTTGGTAATGATGGGGAGAATATGCTGGCAGTGAGGAGAGTGAAAGCAGGCAGTGAGGAGGTATCTAACAATGCGGGTGGGGGAACATGAGAGTGAGGGCAAGTGCGATATTGCTATGGTTGTTTTAAGATGGGGGGAAGGAAACGTCCCCGAAAATTGTGGATTAGGAGTGGGAGAAATCCCCCAATACTTACATGGTGGAGGGCAGGGCTGGGAGAAGTTTAATGTCAGTTCTGATCACGGAGGTCTTTAAAGATGGCGCCCTGACTCTATCAGTTTCCGCTTTGCCATGCTGATGGTGTAAACCAAGACCCCAAATCTTTTGTAATCAGAGTCGCTCAAGGTATAGTCTGAAAACTCAACATCTGGAGAGATGCATGCCAGTTTTCAATCAGAGCCTGATGCTCTGATAAATTGTGGGGAAGTTCACCCCATGCAATTATTGCCATTATTTTGGCAAGGCCTGTTACAGCTTGGTCACAGGAGTTCAATGGCCAGGAAAGTCAGTTAAAATGAACAGAAAAATTTAAATTGAACATTGCTCCAATTTCAATCATATCAGTGAGTTTTGTGAATAATTTCAGTTCAGTTCTCAACTTGTTTCTAACAGTTCAGTTCAAAGTCTTGTAGGTTCCTGGGATATGAAGCTTAGCCCACTTCAAATGATCATCCAATTACAAACTGCCTTCCCTGTACAATTGCCTAATCCTTTAATGTTTGGTCTTTCTGAATTAAATGCTTTATTACCGAGGAACCAGTTGCAGCGGGAACAGCTCCTCGGGCTACTGACTCCACCAGGTTCCCAAATCTCCTTATGTTATCCTGGAAAAAATACCAAAGTAAATTGACTTGTTCACATCAATGTCATTTCTCAATTTTCTGGTTCCTAATTCGCTGAAACAAATCATCCTTTGAAGCCAATTTTTATCTTATCAAACCACAAAACATAGAGATCTAGATTCTGTTTTTAAGATGAATGTCAGATGAGGCACAAGAAAGATTGATGCTTAAATACAAAATCTGTCTGTATAATTAAATCTTCTGCATCTTGCCGAGATCTACAGATTATGGAAAAGTGGCCAATGTATCCAGAGGACATGAAGCTTTGGGTTAAATCTTAAATTCACAAAAACCGACCAAGCAAAAAATACGCAAATACAAAACATATCAGAATCTCTGAAAGAATTCCCTTTCACTAAAAATTAACCAATTACACCCCTGAGAATATTTGTTATTGTGACTCAGTTAGTTCTCCACACACGTCTGGTCTACACATCACTAAAATAATACTTGTGCCATAATAAACATCTAAAAAAAACATAGCCACTCCTTCTAACAATCATTCTTTCTCCACTTAGGTTTTGCTTCCCTTAAGGCAAGCATGACTTTCAATCTGCTGCATTCTCAAAATTTCCATTGCCCACCTATGTCTTTGATTCCCCCCTCCCCAATATATTCGTGCCTCTGTTATTGTCAAAGTGAAGAGACTCAGCCCGATAAGAGAGAATAAGTCCCTGACCTTATCAGGGACACAATGGATTGCAATTCTTAGTGTACAAATCTGGCTTGGATGGAGCCCCATACCTTTCTAGATGCTCTATAAAGGTTATCACTTCACACTTGACCTATATTGATTCATGCATGACCTATAATGATCGCAGTAATTTAAAATATATGAATCATCCAAGCTGTTAGTTAAATGGATGGACATATCAGGAAGCATTGATATCTTTACTAAGAAAAAGTTCATATTAAAGGCTGTGGCAAATGGATATTAAGATTGCTATTGAAAGTTAAGACTTTGGTGAAAAGTACTGAAATTACGGTCTAGAGGTATAAAATACACCTTTTATTTTACTGTGCAACCCTGAGACATTTTATAATTATGTTGTGAAGATCTCCAATGTATAAAACTCTCAGAAGACTTGCTAGCTGCTGAGGGCCTGTATCTCTTGGCTAAATAGTTCAAAACTGGGAGGCATTGTTTTAGGCTATTGCTGACTGAGATGAGGAAATCTTATGTTCAGAGCCTTGTGAATCTTTTAATTTTCTACCCCAGGAAACTATGGCTGCTCATTCACTAAGAATCTTCAAGAACATCATTAAAAATATTTCATGAAATGAAAGGAACGTAGGGATGAGGCACAAAAGTGAAGTTGAGGCAGCAGATCAACTCTAATCATAGTGGTTAGCATTGCTGCCTCACAGCATCAGGGACCCGTGTTTGTTTCCGGCTTTGGATCACTGCTTGGAAATTGCACCGCCATTGAATGTCTTAGAATTCTTACAGTACAGAATGAGGCCATTTGACCCACCGAGTCCATACCAATTGCAATCCTACCTAGGCTTTATTCCACACGTTTACCCTGCTAATCTCCCTGATATTAAGCATCAATTTATCATGGCCAATCCATTTAACCCACACATCTTTGGACTGTGGGAGGAAACCAGAGCACCTGAAGGAAACCCATAGGGAGAAAACGCAAAGTCCACACAGTCAGTGACCTGAGGCCAAATTGAACCTGGATCCCTGGCATTGTAAGGCAGCAGTGCTAACCACTGTGCTACTGTTGGCCCCAATCTTCCCATATCTGCATGGGTTTCCTCATAACGTTTCAGTTTCTTCCCATACTCCAGAGATGTGCAAGTTAGGTGGGTTGGGGATGTTAAATTATCCCCAAGATGTGTAAGTTTTGGGGATTAGCGAGATAAATGATCTTCTTGAGTAATGAAGCAAGCTTGAGGGACCACAGGCTCTGCTCCTGTTAACGTTCCTAATTCTTTTAAATTACTGACTCAGTGTAATAATTAAGTTGTCTACTAACTGAGAGTAGAAATTGTGGCAGATGATAATTCTAACCCCTTACTGGGACTATCCCAGGTGAGGTTCACTTCTCAGATGATTCGTCACAAATTTACATTAAGAAAGACGGATTCCAAAGATACTAAATACATCCCATAAGGAGCCCTCACTTCCTCCGCCCTGAGTTTTTAACTGTACTCTGGCTGAACTCTTTAACAAGTTATGGCCAGATAATAACATCCCAGATATTATTATGGTTTGGGATTAATTTCTCAGTAATGTACCCCACCGCTATCAAAGGTAGTGTTCTCAATATTTATACTCTTACTAGAAGCCGAATCATTAATTTCTTACAGGTACCTTCATTATAATTATGCTCAATCTCTTTTATGCTCCATATGAGGTTTGTATTACTGTTAATTTCTAAGTAGACCTGACCCTCTAAGAAATATATCTATTAATATTTGGGTAGGATTTGTTAATTTCAATAGTTGTATGCTGAGAAAGAATGAATCTGAAGCTAGTCTGTACCTTAAAACAGCTTTATTGCCAAGAGAGCAAAGCAAAGCCACAGTCTCTTCTAGTTACCTCCAGGCACTCAGAGTGGTCAAGATACTCTTACAATGCTCCCTTAATTCTTCTCCAATTAGAGGTAGCTGAGATTAATAATTATCTAAAACATGCATTTCATTGCAACACAAATCCTAATTACCTGATACCCTTCCACCAAAAAAAGGAACTGCATTTCCATTTCAGAAAAATAAACAATCTGTTTCATGTGTTATTTCAAAAACATGATTCTTTGTGGGAAATACATTGTGTAATGATATTTAGAATCACACTGATTAATTATTCCCTATGCATTTCTCAGTTTAAACATCTGCAGTCACTGTCCCAGGTTTGCTTTTGGTCTCAACTCTCAAATTGATTAAAAGTACAGCCATCTTCAGATTGCCCATCAATGACCCACCTCGTCTTTATCCTGGAGTCTGTGCTCAACATTTTTTTCACTCTCGGGATTCAGCTACTGTGGAATCCTTCATCCCTGGCATCATCACCAAGTTGCCTTTGTTTGTTAGGAAAGCAGCTGGAAATAACTGTCTTCTCAAAAACATCTTTTAAGGCAACAGACATTTAATCTAGGAAAGTCTTTTGCATGGAATTGAACCCTCACCAATACCAAAACTTTATATGAAATGTGTGCATCATCGAGTAATTTAAATATCAATACAGACTCTGGGATTTCATGGATTCACTTTTTCAGTATCCTACAACACTTACCAAAGACTTAATATATTTCTTCATTAATTGATAATCTATTTTCTTTCATCTATTAAAGGTTAATCATACTTTATATGTTTCCAACAAATCATGTCTTTTGTAAAACCTATCTAAAAATTATAATAGAAGGACCAATCTCTCTTTAATGTCCAATTCTGAAATACTTTACACATAATCTTACTTTTTGGTTGTAATGACAAAGCTAAAGCCACTCCTTGCTTCTTTCAGGGTAATAAAATAACCTAGGTCTACATCTCAACTTCATTTTCCCATTGCTGGTATGAATATTCAAAACCTGAGATTTTGCAAGATCCTTTTGCTTTTCTGTAACTGAGTTTGTCAGCAGTATAATGCTGCTAATTTGTATCAGGGGATAGAAACAAAAATCTCTTATTCAGCAACCAATCAGCAAAACTCAATAATATAAAAGTACTGCAGAATCCGAAACAGAAATAGAAAGTGTTGGAGAAACTCAGGAGATCTGACAGCATCTGTGGAGGGAGAATAGAGCCAACATTTTGAGTTGGGATGACCACTCATCAGAGCAGAGTAAAGCTCAGTGTTAATCTCAATAACCATAGGTTAAAAAAGAATGAGTCAGAAGTTAACATGTGCCTTAAAACAAATTTATTAAAGACATTGCAATGTCAAAGACTTTTGGGGAGAGGGGAGGGAAGGGGGGAGGGAGGGAAGGGGGAGGGAGGGGGGGGGAGGGGAGGGGGGAGGGGAGAGGGAATCCCCCCCCGCACTCCCCACAGGAATCAAAGCAGATTGGAGGTAGGGAAAGGGGCGCACCATGCAAAGGTCTGTTGACTTTGGGCAGGATTTTCTGGTTTTGGGGCGGGAAAATCCCATCTATCTAATGCCTCACACTCAGGACCCTATATACCATTTTGATTCAAAGTGCTGGGCAGATTTGAAACTGGGAATGTTTCATATTCAATTTTTAGACTTGTTCTCAGGTGCCCCCATACACACTCTGCCCACAAAAATATCAGCAATTCCAAATCGTGCTGCAGAAATCTGTGGGCAGGGCTTAACATGCCTGAAACCCTGCAGCTTTGATCAACGCCTCCAATTGTGTATGCGCAGAAACAAGAAGATAGAATACCGCTCCCCTGCCACATCCTTCCCGGGCTGGATAATGTTTCCCCCTGGCCTCCACAAACTTTGCCCCAGTCGCCCAAAATTACTGACCTTTATTCCCCCACCAACCAGCAACCCATCCACCAACCAGACTGATCGCGATCCCCTCCCTTCCTTTCTCTCACTGATTTCAGGCAGTGGACCCCCTTCCTCCCCACTGATCTCAGACAGAGTAGCAGCAGATACCCCTTCCCTACCCCCACTGATCTCAGGCAAAGTAGCAGCAGACCCCTCTTCATCCCCACTGATCTCAGCAGAGCAGCAGTAAAACCTCTTTCCCCTCAGTGATCTCAGGCAGAGTGGCAGCGCACTCCCTTCCCCTTGACTGATCTCAGGCAGAATAGTAGCGGACCCCCCTTCCCTTCCACTGCTCCAGTGGAGGGCACTGAGAGAGTGACAGCGGACACCTCCTTCCCCTCCACCGATCTCAGGCAGAGTGGCAGTGGACACCACCCCCTCCAAGTACTGATCTCAGGCTGAGTGGCAGCAGACTCCCCTTTCCCCCACTGATCTCAGGCAAACTGGCAGTGGACCCCCCTTCAACCCCATTGATCTCAGACAGACTGGCAGTGGATCCCTCTTTACCCCACTGATCTCAGGCAGAGTGACAGCGGATCCTTCTTTATCCCACTGATTTCAGGCAGAGGCAGTAAGAATCTGGCAATACCAATTTTAAGTCCAACCGATTTATTTGATAGTAAATCTGCAAGCTTTCGGCCTTTGTAGCCTTCGTCAGGCAAATGAGATGTTCTGGTCTCCAAAAGCACACATATCAGCACAGACAGTTTACAGATTGCTGATTAGAATGCAAATCCTTACACCTAACCTGCTATTCAAGTCTTAAAGTGGCTAACAATGTGGGTGGGAGGAATATTGAGCACAGGTTAGAGGGATGTGTACCGTCCTCGTGTGCAGAACTTGGTCTGCCAGCTTTCAGCCTTTGTAGCCTTCACCAGGCAAATGAGATGTTCTGGTCTCCAAAAAGTGACACGAGGACAGTCTTAACAGGGATCTTGGCTTCATGTCACACTATCTGTAACCCCCATGACTTGCCTGGGTTAGCAAAAAAACCTCACTTACTGTGCTGTCTGGAGACAATACACATCCCTCTAACCTGTGCTCAATATTCCTCCCACCCACATTGTTAGCCACTTTAAGACTTGAATAGCAGGTTAGGTGTAAGGATTTGCATTCTAATCAGTAATCTGTAAACTGTCTGTGCTGATGTGTGTGCTTTTGGAGACCAGAACATCTAATTCGCCTGACAAAGGCCGAAAGCTAGCAGATTTACTATCAAATAAATCGGTTGGATTTAAAATTGGTGTTGTCAGATTCTTACTGAGTTTACCGCAGTCCAATGCTGGCATCTCTACATCTCAGGCAGAGTGACAGCGGATCTCCCTTCCCCGCTACTGATCTCAGACAGAATGGCAGTGGAGCCCCCTTACCCCCATTCCGATCTCAAGCAGACAACTGTCGGAGGCTTGGCACCTACCTCCTCACTAACTGGAATGACTGAATTGGACTTCAGTGGAGCATCTCTGTTTTGTGCCAATTCTGGATGGGCAAACACAATGGTGAAGGTGGAGGTGCTAGGCTGGATGTTTAAGCCCATTAAGTCAATTTGAAAGCTCACAAAAACATTTAAATGGTCATCGTACCCATTTCAGGTGCAGCCCCAATCACAACCATTTTTGGGTCTTGGTAAAGGGAGAACTGGTATGGAGGTGGCATGGATCATGCTATTCGCCTCACGCCCAAATTCACTAAGCTTTTGTGCACAAAAACATGCGCGATGCAATGGCAAAATCAGGCCCTTGGTGTGAACTGGTTTATATATTCTCACACTGATTCCATATATAGAACAAAGAACAAAGGACAGTACAGCACAGGTACAGGCCCTTCGGGCCTCCAAGCCTGCACGATCACGTTCGCCTATCTAAACAAACTGCTTATATCCCTCTATTCCCCACTTGTTCATACACCTATCAAGATAAGTCTTAAATGTGACTAACGTAACTGCCTCAACCACCTCACTTGGCAGTGCATTCCAAGCCCCCAGTCTTTGTAAAAAAGCTTTCCCTGCATATCTCCCCTGAACCTTTCCCCCCTTATCTTTAACTTGTGTCCCCTTGTAATAATCATTTCTGCCCTGGGACAAGCTTTTAGCTGTTCACCCTATCCATATCTCTTATAATTTTATAAACTTTTATCAAGTCTCCTCTCAGTCCCCATCTCTCCAGGGAGAACAATGTCAGTTTATTCAACCTCTCCTCATAGCTAATACCCTCCATACCAGGCAACATCCTGGTAAACTTTTTCTATACTTTTTCCAAAGCTTCCATGTACTTCTGGGAGTATGGTAACCAGAATTGGGGACAGTATTCCAAATGTGACCTAACCAATGTTTTATACAACTGTAACATAATTCTCCAATTTTTATTCTTCATGCCTGTTCAATAAAGTCAAGTATGCCATATGCTTTCTTCACCATCTTTTCCACCTGTGCTGTCACTTTTAATAATGTGTGGACCTGTACTTTCAGATCTCCCTGTGTCTATGCTCCTGATTGTTCTGCCATTTATTTTATAGTTCCCACCCAAATTGGATCCACCAAAATGCATCACCTCGGATTTGTCCAAATTAAATTCTATTTGACATTTCTCCATCCAAAAATTTTCTAGTCTATCTAAATCTTACTATATTCCCTGACAATCTTCATCACTATCCGCAACTCTGCGGATCTTAGTATCATTTGCAAACTTGCTAATCAGGCCATCTGGCCCTGGGGATTTGTCTATCTTAATGCTTTTTAATTCACTAACATTCTCTCCCTCAAAATGATGACTTATTCCAAAGGGTTTGCATCCCCCTCCAAGACATCATCAACTGACACGATCATCTTCTTTACGAATACCGATACAAAGTACTTGTTAAGGATCTCAGCCAGTTCCTTTGGTTCTACACAAATTTTCCTTCTTTGTCTTTTAATGGATCAACCTTTCTCTAGCTACCCTTGTTCTATATTATAAAATGTCTTGCGATTCTCCTTAATCCTGTCTGCCAAGGATATTTTGTGACCTCTTCTTACCCTCTTAACTCCCTGTTTGAACTCCTTTCTACTTTCCCTGTATTCTTCAAATGCTTCATCTATTTTTAATGGGTACTGCTGTGTTTAATCACACATTTAAAGCATATATTTCTTGCAACTCAAATTCAACACTAAACAAGGGTTATCCCTCATGAATTCAAAGGAATTCAGACACAAATGCCTTTGACACCATCCCACATCACACTATTAACCACCATTTAATTGCAACCCCAGCTTGCCATGAGGTTAAAAAAGCCATCCAACAGCTGAAAACCAACAAGGCCACTGGCACAGATCGAATCGTAGCTGAAGTATTAAAATGTGGCAGAGAAGCCCTCTTGTTAAGAATCCACAATTTCATCACCTTTGTCTGGAAGGGAGTATGCCGAGAGATTTCAGAAAAGCCTTAATTGTGACCATCTTCAAGAAAGGAGACAGTTCCAGCTGCAGAAATTACAGATGGATTTTGCTACACACCGCCATGGGAAAGAGCATTATGAGAATTTTTCTCCACAACCTCCTTCCTGAGTCTGTGTGTTTTCTGCCCATCAAGTGACACAATGGACATGATCTTCAACATGTGACAACACAAGGGAAAGTGCAGGAAGCAGGATCAACCTCTGTACATGGCTTTCTTTGACTCTGTTAACCATGAGGGATTGTGGAAAATCCTCCTCAAATTCAGCTGCTTGCAGAAATTCGTAACCATTCTCTGTCTGCTCTATAATGACCTGCAACTTGTGATCCTCACCAACAAAACCACTATAGACCCAATATGTGTGCAAACTGGGGGCAAACAGCACTGTATCACGACACCAACAATCTTCTCCATTTTCCTCGCAGCAACAATCACCTCATCACCCAGATGATCCTCACTGGAGTGGAACTAAACTACTGGACAAGCGAGAAACTGTTCACCCACTGATGCCTTCAGGCCAGAATGAAAACTCACCCCAACTTCTGTCATTGAGCTGCAATACACAGACGAAGCCATTGTTGATGCATTCACTGAGGCATCTGAGAGAAAGGGCCTCAGAGTAAACACTTGGTTCTCTACCAGCCTGCTCCTGCTACACAAAACTGCCCCCAACATTAACTCCAATGCATCAGTGCAGTCTCCATATCCTGAGGAACAGAGCGTTCAAATACTGAAACTTCAAATCCAGCATCATGGTCTACAGAGCAGCCTTGGTCCCCACCCTTCCGTATGCATCAGAAACATGGGTAATGTCTAGTAGAAATCTTAAATCCCTGGAGTGATATCACCCGCGTTGCCGCTGCAAAATCCTGCAAATCCATTGGCAAGATAGGCGTACTAATGTGAGCATCCGCTCCTAGGCTGATATCCCAATATCAAAGCACTGGTCGTGCTTGACCAGTTGCGATGGGTGACCAATAATGCCCATGCACCCAACACAAACGCCTGAACCAACTGCTCTACTCCGGGCTCCGCAACTGGAAGTGATCACTCAGAGGTCAGACGAATTCCTACAAAGACACTCAGAGCCTCCATAAATAAATGCAACATTCCCATCAATACATGGGAATCACTTGCCTTAGAAAGCACAAACTGGAGAAGGAGAATTTGCGAAAACCCCAACAACTGGAGTCTCCCCAGGTGCAGCACATGGACGCTAAATGTAAACGGCAGAAAGAGAACGCAGAATTCAGAGCATCGCACCCACCCCACTCTATCAAACAGCACCCAGCGTCTGCGGCTCCAGAATTGGGCTATTCAGCCATCACAGAACCCACCTCCCTGGAGTGAAAGCAAGTCACTCTCGACCCCAACTGCCAAATAGAAGACAATGGGTTTTTGGGTTTGTATTCTGCAAGACTCAGTGGATTGTGGTCTAGGATTATCAGCATAAAATCATCTAATCAAATATTGTAGTAGCCTTAGTGACACTTTGCAAAATAAACGTGTTGTTCTGCAACTTTGTGTGTTAATCTCTCTTATCATGGATCCTTTTATTACCATATGTGGAAGCAAGTCTCTACATGCAGAGTGAACTTTTAAACCCTTTTAAAAAAAATAAACTCTTGCTGAGAGGAAAATAACTCTCTTAACCTTACATTCTTTCATTATGGCCAGGTTTCTTCACATGGATTCCTGCACAGAATTTGCTACTGGCGACAGTTAATACAATGCTGCCTGAATGCTAAAGCTCAATATATTTTATAAATGTATCATTGCTCACTTAATAATTTAATTAGTATTTTTGTTTATTAGTCTTCAACCTGTGAACCTACATTTCCATGATCATCTTATTACTAAAAAAAAAATCTGATGTTACAGTCTGGGTATTGTGACTGACTGGAGTACGATTACTAGAAACCATCATAAGATTTGCCTCCTGCTCCATGGCGACACAAACCTCCAAGATTTACAGATGACTTTAGACTTTCCCAGTTCAATGTCACTTCAGATTTACTTGTAAGTAGGTAAAATCCAAAGTGAAAACATAAAGCAGAAATAAGTAAACACTAAAACACAGAAAACAAGGAAGATTAGTTTACCGAATGTATAAACTAGACAAAGTTTTCAGCTTTCCAGCTTCAGGCAAGCTACCTCTGATCTTTCATTAATTCAGTACATTGGTTCGGATGTGAAATACTTCAGTTTTGCCAAATTTTGATCACGTCTAAACCTCCATGAAGGAAATATTGAAACAAAAAGGAGAGGCAGTCAATTCTTTGTGGTTCCTTGTAACCTTGGAAAGCAGCTGGAGGTTTACAAACACCTGCTGCTCTAACAGAGAAGCATCCATGGTGACAGGGAATATCATCTATTCAACGTTGTATCTGCAATCAGCTTGTAATTGATCTCCTAATGTCCCTTTCTACCACAATTATTCCATGTTACACTAATGGTAGAAACTCATTTTTATTTGCACTACACATTAACATCATCCTCCTGTGATTTCAGCTTTGACCCTGAAGCAATACAATAAGGAACATTTGTATTTTCTTTAAAATGTCTGTAGAAACTATGGGAGTGATCCTCTCAAAAGCACCGAATTGGTGGAAAAATTGTTCTAGATCATGACAGTTTTGTCAGTTCAGCTTCTCACTTGAATCTCACACTTTGTGCAATACAGAGGTCACAATTGTGGATCTCAATTAAAAACCCAGGGTGTAGGATCTATTCGTGTCGGAATCTGACAGTTCGAGAACTCTGCGCATGCGCAATGGCCCCAATCTATCAGACTCCCTGTTTGCTGGCCAGCTTGATCACTGGCCAGCCCAGGACCCCCGCAGTGCTGCCCTCCAGCACCCTCCCACAACAATTCACGCTAGACCTGAACCGCTTTCCCCACCCTGGAGTGCTCCAATGTCCAGCAGTGGGACGTCCCCCATCCCTCCTCACCCTGGCAGACTGCCAGGGTCAATCTCCTCCCCTGCCTGAGAAGCAGGCCAACCCCTCAGCAGACCAGCGCCCCTCCCAGCCTTCCCTCTATCACAGACCAATCGCCATGCAGAGTGGCAGTGGGACACCCACCTGCATCGATTACCCACCTGCATCAGTTGCACCCACAATAGGCCCTGCCCGATGCCCAATGGGTAGTGCCAAGGTGTCCCCTGGGCATGAGAACTTTGCCCCTTGGACGGTGCCAGTGGGCACAGGCTAGCACTTCCAGGACACCCGTGCTCAGGGGGCACCAACACCCACTGCGCAATCCCTGGAGAGCCTCAGTTGCCTCCCCCTTTATTCCGGCAGGGTTTCCTGCCAGTTCCCTAAATATGGGGAGTTACTGTAAAGCCCATCAGAATGAAGTACTCCTGGTGGGGTGTGAGATTTAATCAGGACTGATAAGTTCCCAATAATTACATTTAAAATACATTTAAAACAGATCTTAAAAAGATTTAAATGACTTGCCTGTCTTCCTGCTGGTTTATAATATGTTCTTGTGTGCAACTGTTTGCTGGGTCTGGGAGATGTGCGTGCATTCCCAGTGCATGCATAAATCCCAAAATCCCAGGCCAGCAACACACATTTCCCAGAATTGGTGGAAAAATTGTTCTAGATCATGACAGTTTTGTCAGTTCAGCTTCTCACTCGAATCTCACACTTTGTGCAATACAGAGGTCACAATTGTGGATCTCAATTAAAAACCCAGGGTGTAGGATCTATTCGTGTCGGAATCTGACAGTTCAAGAACTCTGCGCATGCGCAGAATGCGCCAGCCAGAAAAGCTGTGGGTCGCAATGGGAGAATCGCAGCCTATGTTTTTTTAAAGTTCAAAAAATACTTTTAAAAGTTTGTACGAAATTTAAAAAGATCAATTATAATCATAGATTCCATATAGTCCAGGAAGAGGCCATTTGACCCATCAAGTCTGCACGACAACAATCCTATCCAAGCCCTCTCCCCATTATCCTACATATTTACTCTGCTCATCTCCCTGATATTAAGGGGCAATTTGCGTGGCCAATTCACCTAAACTGCACATCTTTGGAAGCTGGAGAACTGGAGCATCTGGAGGAAACACATACAGACTGTGCAAAGTCCACATAGTCACCCAATGCTGAAATTGAACCTGGGTCCCTAGAGTTCTGAGGCAGCAGTGCTAACCATTGTGCCACTGTACCACCCATGTCCCTAGATAATAAATAAAACACTAATCCCTGTGGCCTGGTGGCCCTTGGCTTGGATAAGTACAGGTCGCGTTGTAGCTAGCAGATGCAAAGGAAAGCTGCAAACACAGGAGTGTTATGAGCAGAGGAGCTGGAAGAAATCAGTGCACAGTTGCAGACACAAAGAGAAAGCAGACACAAAGAGGAACACTGCTCTGCCATTCAATAAATTCATGGTTCAACTCCACTTTCAGGCCTCAACTTCACTTTCCTGTCTGCACCGCAAAAACCCTTGACTCCCTTGTAATCAAAAATCTGTCTAATGCAGCCTTGAATATCTTCAAGCACCCAACAGCATCTATTGTTTTTTTCGGAAGGAGACTCCAAAGGTCAATGACCCTCAGAGAAGATATTCCACCTCATCTTTATCTTAAATGGGAGATCCCTTATTCTGAAATTGAACACCATAGTTCAAGATTCGCAATGAGGACAAACATCCTCTCAACATGTGTCCTGTCCTCAGAGTCTTAGCTTTCAATAAGATTACCATTCATTCTAATAAAGTCTAATGAACACAGTACCAATCTGCTCAAACTTTCCTTGCAATATAATCGCTTTGTTCCATGAATCAACTTAATGAACCTTGTCTGAACTGCCCCAACGCAAATATATTGCTCCTTAAATAAAGAAATCAAAATTGTATGCTACAAGAGTGATGTCACCAATGTCCAGTAGAGTTCAGGTAAGATATCTTTACTTGTATACTCCACCCCATTTACAATAAAGGCTAGCATCCCTTGGCCTTCCTCATTACTTGTATCTGCACAATAGCTTTTTGTGGTACAAATATACCCGTATCTCTCTTTGACAGCACTCTTTAGTTATTTCCATTTTAAATAATATTTTGCTTTTCTATCCTTCTCAAAGCAAACAAGCTTACATTTTTTCACATTACATTCCAGCTGCCAATTTTTTGCCATCACTTAACCTGTCTATATTATTTGCAGACTCTGCGTTCTCCTCACAATTTGCTTTCACACCTATCTTTGTATCATCAGCAAATTTGGCTATGGTACAGTCCCTTCATTCAAGTCATTAAAAGTCCAATGTCTGTGTATAATTGACAATGACAGATGCAATGTGCCACCTATCCGAATTAAATCTGGCATCGTATTGGCCAATCAGCCAATTAGCTTGATACTGAGTTAAACTGTTTCATTGAACTGCATTAGTTAGCATCATTTCCCCTGCACATGGAGATTAACCATTTATCTACCTTTAATCCATTCCTGGGCCTGCTTTTCTTTTGTGCCTGAGAGAAACAAATTAAATCGATTCCAATTCAGTTTATGTTAATGTGACTTGCTTGACTTCTTTGGTCCAATAAAAGATGTCGGGAGAGGGATTTTTAACCCCAGGAAATGGAAGCAGGGAACTGTGGTACACAATTCAGCCACTGTCATTCACTGAGATGCAAACTCAGTAGATTGGTGCCATTTGTTTTTTTTCAATGATTACGACATGCACTGAATGTATCAGTGTGGGCTCCAGTATCTCTACTACTGTGAGGGACCTAGTGTTCTTCAAAGAGGAAATGTGATGTAGTTGCAAGGAGCACTGCGAGCTTGTTCAAACGTTAATCTGAGTTGCAATACTTTGAGAAAAGGCTGAACACACAAGAAAGTGAAGACCGAAGTTTTCCGAAAAAGTATTGGATGTCTTAAAGTCTATTTATTAGTGTTACAAGTAGGCTTACATTAACATTGCAATGAGGTTACTGTGAAAGTCCCCTTATCGCTACACTACAGTGCATCTTCAGGTACAGAGAGAGAATTTGGCATGACTAATGCACCTGACCAGCAATTCTTTGAGACCGTGGGAGGAAATTGGAGTACTTGGAAGAAATGTACGCAGATATGGGGAAAACACGCAAAGTCCGCACAAAGTGATCCATTCCGGGAATCAAACAAAAGTCCCGAGAGCTATGAGCAGTACTAACTACTGTGCCACCTAATAAGATAGATTTTGACAGAAGTTCTTTCTGGCAGATATCCTATCTCTGCGTGGGTGCAGGAGAACCTCCAAAATTATACACAAGTAGTATTAGGGATAAATAGCTGCAGAGGTCAATGCGAGGAGGGTTACTCCAACAATATTGATGCAGTATAGGAAGACATTTAATAAGCTAACATTAGTTAACAAATCTAGCATAATTGTGAGTTCAAATGGCATATCATACCAACTTGCATCCCCAGCCCCATCCAATGCTCAATTCATTACATTCCCAATACTCACCAACCAACAATGTCTATCAGTTAATGCTTGCACTCACAGCTCACACTCACAGGCAACTATTCAACCACATTAGCCATATTACCCAAAACATATTGTTCCATTTTAAAATATAACATATCCAAGAATTAGAACTTTTCCAGTTAAAAGCAAGAAAACAGGGAAGACAAAGAAACACGTCATTTGATCAAACACTCACAACTACTGCTCAGAGATTAACACTGGAGACAAGGACAGAAGAAACATCTGACCATGGTGAAACACCAGGTGTAAGTGCTCAGGAGACAGGCTGGGGGAGAGAGGCAGGTGCCAGTTTGTCAAAGGCTGTGCCATTACTCATTTCTCCAGCAGCAGTCTGGAAGGAATCAGAGACATAACCTTTACTTGTCTCAGAAAACATGAGTCCTAAACTCAGGAGACAGTACATAAACTCTAAATGTCTCGGAGAACAAATGATTTCTAAACTTCAGGAGAGAATACATAAACCCTGACCTTGAGAGAGACCATGTGACATGACTGACACAGTAGGTGACAGGTAGATGCATTTTTGCCTGTTTAATGCTAATACTGTTTTGCATTGCATATTATAGGAAGTGGCACCCTCTTGAGTGCATCAAAGGCCTCAGTGAAGAGGGCAAATAATTGTATGTCTCTTACTGAGCTTGGTTGGAGGGTTATAAAATTAATAGCATAAGGACTGATAAGGAGGGTAAATTAGAATGAATCATAGAAGTTTACAGCATGGAAACAGGCCCTTCGGCCCAACTTGTCCATGCCACCCTTTTTCTTTTTACACAGCTAAGCTATAGTCCCATTTGCCTGCATTTGGCCCATGTCCCTTTATATCCATCTTACCCACATAACTGTCTTAACGCTTCTTAAAACACAAAACTGTGCCCATTTCTACTACTATCTCTGGCAGCCTGTTCCAGACACTCAGCATCCTCTTGTGAAAAAATTGCCCTTCTGGACTCTTTTGTACCTCTCCCCTTAAAATTATGTCTTGTAGTTTTAGACTCTCCTACCTTTGGGAAAAGATATTGACTATCTAGCTGATTTTTGTCCCTCATTATTTAACAGACCTCTATAAGATCACCCCTCAGCCTTCTATATTTCAGAGAAAAGTGTCCCATTCTCTCCAGCCTCTCCTTATAACTCAAACCATCAAGTCCAGGTAACATCCCAGTAAATCTCTTCTGCAGTCTTTCTAGTTTAATAATATCCTTCTTATAATAGGCTGACCAGAACGGTGCAGAGTATTTCAAGTGTGGCCTTACCAGTGTCTTGTAGAACTTCAACAAGACATCTCAACTCTTATATACAATGTTCTGGTCAATAAAGCCAAGTATGCTGAATACCTTCCTCACCACTCTGTCTACCAGTGTCTTCATTTTCAAGGAGCTATGAAGCAGTACCTCTAGATCTCTTCGTTCTGTAACTCTCCTCAACCCCCTATCATTAACCGAGTAAGTCCAGCCCTGGTTCAATCTACCAAAATGCATCACCTCACATTTGTCTAAATTAAGCTCTGTCATCCATCAAGCCCTCTGGCCCAATTGATCAAGATCCATCTGCAATCTGAATGGGTGAATTTAATGCCAAATCTAAATTCAGAAAGAGAATTGAAAAGAAGAAAATGAAGATTGTTTTAAGAAAGAAAAGAAACAATAAAGAAATTGTTCTAAATTCCTAATAATTAAAAATTGAAGCAAAGAGATTGCACATTTATTGTAGTGTATTTGATTGACAATAATTAATAGAATAACTTGTTTGGATAGACATGTTATTCCTTTAGTGAGATAAGGTACCTCTTTAGATAGCTCTTGTGACACTGTAAGGAGAGGTAAGATACCTTTGCGAGGGATAAGACAATCTTTGAAATAATTTAAGGGATCTTTAGGGATTGTTAAATTTGAAGATGATTATGCACATTGTACTCACAAACTCATTGGAACTGTCAAGCTGTTGAAGAAATATCTAGCTGTCAAGGAACTGCCCAGCTTTTGAGGAACTGTCAAAGATCTGTCATGCTGTCAAAGAGCCAAGCATCTGTCAACCCTGTTAAAGCTGTCCAAAAGTGTCAAAGATGTTAAGGAAAAGCCCAAGGATACTAGATAAGCTGGCATGGAGGGGAGTAAAGGCAAAGGGTGGTGAGTAGCATCAGATGGAATGAGGATATGGTGGAAAAGAGAGAGAGTGAGTCAAGAGGTACTAAGCTGCCATGGGGTGAGAAAGCCATGAACTGTAGGAGGAGATATGGATTGATATAGGTTGTCATGGATGGGACAGCGTGAGTATGGGGGAATTAATGGGGTGAGCGTCGGAGGGATTTTGGTTTCATTGTTATTTTTTTATTTATTTAAACACTGTGATGGAGAGCTCAGGCTGCCCTTACATTCAGCTCACCTGACAGATTCTGCATTCATTCTGGGGTCTACTTCCCAATTTCTATTTCAGCCCATTCCCCCCTGCACCCTATCCTAGGAACGAAAATCCAAGCTGTGGGTGTACATTTCTAAACGTTGTACTCAGCAAGCCAGGAAATCTCCTGATTCAGCATACTAGTCCAGGGATTAAAATCTGAGCCTTTATATCAAATTGAACTCAGACTAACTTTGTAATTATGGAAATCTTATGCTACTTGATGCACTTCAGTAGAGAGCCAAACTGCAAGACGTCACTTTTACAAAGTTGAAAGGGTGGAGTATCACAGACACAACTTTTTGATTTCTACCTTTTCTTACTTGGCTAATATGGTGCATCAGCTGTGATCCAATTGATAGCACTTTCATCTCTGAGACTGAATGTCCAGGGTTCCAATCCCACTGCAAGGCATCAGCACTGAAATCAAAATTGACATTCCAGTGACGTATTGAATGAGGGCTGCACTGACACAAATATCGTCTTTTGGCTGAGATGCTAAACTCTGCCCTCTCATGTGGATAAAATAAATTCTGTGGCACTATTTTGAAGAAGAGCAGTGGAGTTATCCCTGGCACCTTGGTCAATGTTTAATCCTTAAACAGCACATCACAAAAGAAATTATCTGTTCATTGTTACTTGTCTGGTTTGTGCGGGTTTGCTGTGTGCAAATTGGCCTCCAAGTTTTCTGCATTACAAAGTGACCATACTTCAAAAATACCCCATTGGTTGTAAAGCAATTTGAGATGCCTGGTGATTGTGAGAGGCCCTATAGAAATGCAAAACTCTCATTCTTTGGCAGTTGCACAAAATAATAGAACATAGAACATTACAGCACAGAACAGGCCCTTCGGCCTTCAATGTTGCGCCGACCAATATAAAAAGCAATGACCCTCCAAACTAAACCATTCCCTTCTCTTCCATATACTTATCAACTAACCTCTTAAACGCCACCAAACTGGGCGCATCTACAACTGCCGCAGGCAGGGCATTCCACTCCCGAACCACCCTTTGGGTAAAGAACCTACCTCTGATATCCGTCCTATAACTATCACCCCTTAATTTAAAGCTGTGTCCCCTCGTGCTAGCTTTCTCCATCCTAGGAAAAAGGCTACCACTGTCCACCCTATCTAAACCTCTAATCATCTTATATGTTTCGATAAGGTCCCCTCTTAGCCGCCTCATTTCTAACGAAAACAACCTCAAATCCCTCAGCCTCTCTTCATAAGACCTGCCCTCCATACCAGGCAACATCCTGGTAAACCCCCTCTGTACCCTCTCCAATGCCTCCACATCTTTCTTATAATGCGGGGACCAGAACTGCACACAATACTCCAAGTGCGGCCGCACTAGAGTTTGTACAGTTGCAACATGACGTTGCGGCTCCGAAATTCAATCCCCCTACCAATAAAAGCTAAGACTCCATATGCCTTCTTAACACCCTTATCGACTTGACTGCCTACTTTCAGGGATCTATGCACAAATACACCAAGATCCCTCTGTTCATCAACACTATTAAGAATCCTACCATTAGCCCTATACTCTACACATTTATTATTCCTGCCAAGTGCATTACCTCACACTTTTCCACATTAAACTCCATTTGCCACCTCTCGGCCCAGCTCTGCAACTTTTCCAAGTCTCTCTGCAAACTATAACACCCCTCTTCACTATCTACCACTCCACCGACTTTAGTGTCATCTGCAAATTTACTAATCCATCCTTCAATACCCTCATCCAGATCATTTATAAAAATTACAAACAGCAGGGGCCCCAGAACAGACCCCTGAGGTACACCACTTGTCACCGAACTCCACGATGAATATCTCCCATCAACCACCACCCTCTGTCTTCTATCTGCTAGCCAATTCCTAATCCAATTAGCTAAATCACCCTCAATCCCATACATCTGCATTTTCTGCAGAAGCCTTCCATGGCCCACCTTATCGAACACCTTACTAAAGTCCATATATACCACATCAACTGCCTTACCCCCATCCACCTCTTTGGTCACTTTTTCCAAAAACTCAATAAGGTTAGTAAGGCACAACCTACCCTTCACAAAACCATGCTGACTATCCCCAATCAATTCATTTCTCTCTAATAACTATAAATCCTATCCCTAATAATTCTCTCCAATACTTTGCCCACAACAGAAGTAAGACTCACTGGCCTATAATTCCCTGGAAGGTCTCTCTTCCCCTTCTTGAACAATGGGACTACATTCGCTATCCTCCAGTCCTCCGGAACCACACCCGTAACCAACGAACACCATTAGATTGGTGAACACCATTAGATCACTGCTTTTGTGAAAGCCATTTATTGGCCCAATTTTCACCAGCAAAATAAACATGTGACCCACAACCAAAAGTAAATTCAACCCTGACTATTAGGCTGATCATGTGAAATCTGGCTATATCGACAGACTTCACTTCCTCTGTGTCTATTTCAAAGGCTAAGACAGCTTCATCTCTGCCTTACTGTGTACTAGCATTGATGCAGCAGATTGTTCAGAGAGAAATACATTGCACTTCATAAGCCAGCTCTTTAATTGTCAACAAACATAACCCAGCAAACTGACTTATAACAAGGCATTTTGCAATAAATATTATTCTGCGGTAAGTCAGGTCTGTATGAGTCATATTCTGAATCCAAGGCTTTGAGGAGACACCAGTTTGCAGAATGATTTTACTTTAAGAGAAAGAAAGGAGGAGAGAGTGAGAGTGACAAGAGAACAGAGGGCGACAATAGCAAAGAAAGAGGGAAGATATAGCAAAAATAAGATAGGAAAGCAACAGAGAAAGAGTGGCAAGGAGAGAATGAGAGAGAAAGAGAAAAAAAACAGCAATTGAAGAGGAGGCAAAATGCAAGAGAAAAATGATAGAAATTAAAACAAAGTCAAAGTTACGGGAAAGCAGAGATATGGCACGAGATACAGCAAAGAAAGATAAGCAAAAGAGGAGAAAGAAACATTAGGAAAATAAATAGGTGAAGAAAGAAATAAAAGATGGATTGAAGAGAAAACCAGGCAGCTTGATACAGGCACTTTGGTATAGACTGAGGAAAGAGACAAAGAAAGGTCGAGGTAAAGCATTATTTAATGTGACAAGTGCATTGTGCGGATGACAACCCCAGCTGTGCTCTGATCACCACATTACAGCATGTGGGAAAGAGAATCAGGCAGTGCGGCTAATGACTGTTAAGAGAAAACATTTTGTTTTGATTAAACAAAATTGAGATGATTAATAAGCACAATCTTGGCTCTATTACATTGAGTAACAAATTACTGGGGATTGTTCCAGAACACAATCAGACATGTCAGCCCTAATCAGAGGTTTGAGATGTGAAGTGTAAGAAAGATCTTGTGGCCAGTGATTACCGTAAATGAGAAAGAGTCACAGGTAAACCCAATGATGAGTAACGACGTTACCAACTCTCATCACTAGAATTACTGCCGACAAGATCTCAGTCATACACGTAACCACTTACAGGCAGGTTTCTAGTCCATTTCTTTTCAATTTTTTCTCGAAGAGACTGGGCTACTATTTCAGGCAACCGGCCAGTCATTCTTCATCTTCAAGACAATGCAAGGACTTTCATTAAAGTATTCCAGCATAAAAACCACAGTTAAGTCCAACCCTGCCAATAACCTGGTACTTATACACATGTGTGCACACATGTACAAACATATCAGCGCACATACCTCAGATTAAAGGGCTGATCATTTAGGACTGTCTTTAGAATAACTTCTTTACACAAGGGTTGTGAAATTTTGGAATTATCTACCTCAGAGAATTGTTGATACTCCATCATTGAATATATTTTAGGCTGAGAAGGACAAACTTGGCATTTCTCAGGGAATCAAAGTGCATGGGAAGTGGATGGACTTACGAAGAGTCAAAGAACAAAGAATAGTATGGCACAGGAAACAGACTCTTCAGCCCTCCAAGCCTGTGCCGCTCATTCGTCCAACTAGACCATTTGTTTGTATCCCCCCATTCCCAGGCTGCCCAAGATCAACACAAACTTAAGCAAGAAAACATCCCACTCCAATCATCTCCGCCTCCACCTTCTCGGCTGATGAATTGGTATTCCTCCATGCTGAACACTATTTGGAGGAAGAATGAAGGTGGCAAAGGCAATGAATTGCATTCATAGAATTCCACTTCAATGTCTATCAACAAGAGTGGCTTGGAAAGCCATTACTGACTGAGTTGACCTGGTCCCAAAGATATAGTTGTTGAACTGGTCTTTGGAATTTGACAGGGCAACCAGCAAGAGTTGGTGTATTTGTATTTGACCCTGCCTTCACCAATCTACCTGTCACAGATATATCTATGTATAACAATACAGGTAGAAGCAGTAACTACTGCACAATCCTTGTGGAGACAAAGTTCTTTCTTCACAAGAGGATACCCTCCATCCTGTTGTTTGGCACTACCACTGTGCTACTTGGGGTAGGTTTTGAACAAAATCTAGCAGCTCAAAACACAGTATCCATGAGTTTGTGTCATCAACAGTGGCAGAATTACACTCAACCACAATCAGTAACCTCATTGCCCAGCATACCCTCCACCCTACCATTAGCATCAAACCAAGGGATCAACTCTGGTTCAATGAAATGTTCAGGAGAGATATGAAGAACAAAACCAGACATATCCAAAGATGAGGTGAAGTTTTAACACAGGATAACATGTTGACCAAACAACAGAAGCAGGAAGTAAAGCAGCCAAATTTCCCTCCAATTCGATTTTCAAGTTTGCTGATGACACAATAGTGGGTCAGATTTCAAACAATGAGAAGTCAAAGTACAGGAATGAGAGAGAATCTGGTGAACTGATGGGACGACAATAATCTCTCCCTTAATGTCAACAAAACGAAGGAGATCATCATTGACTTCAGGAAGCATAAAGGAGAACATGCCCCTGTCTACATCAATGGGGATGAAATAGAAAGGGTCAAGAGTTTCAAGTTTTTAGATGTCCAGATCACCAACAACCTGTCCTAGTCCCCCCATGTGACACTATAGTTAAGAAAGCCCACCAACGCTTCTACTTTCTCAGAAGACTAAGGAAATTTGACATGTCAGCTATGGCTCTCACTAACTTTTACAGATTTACCATAGAAAGCACTCTTTCTGGTTGTTTCACAACTTGGTATGGCTTCTGCTCTGCCCAAGACTACAAGGAACTACAAAAGGTCATGAATGCAGTGCAATTCGACATGCAAACCAGCCTCCCATCCATTGACTCTGTCTACACTTCCTGCTGCCTCAGCAAAGCAGCCAGCAAAATAAAGGACCTCACGCACCCTGGATATTCTCTCTTCCATCTTCTTTCAGAAAAAAATATAAAAATCTGAGGTCACATACAAAACTGACTCAAGAACAGCTATTTCTCTACTGCTTTCTCTACTATTTCTCTACTGCTGAATGGATTTACCTTGCATTAAGTTGATCTTTGTCTACACTCTAGCTATGACTGCAACATTACATTCTGCACTCTCGTTTCCTTCGCTATGAAATGTATGTCTTGTTTATATAGCATGCAAGAAACAATACATTTCACTGTATGTTAATACATATGTCAATAATAAATCAAATCAAAATAAAGACAAAGCTAAGAGATTCTACAATCAACTGATCAGGTCTAAGTTCTGCACTCTTGCCACATCCAATCATGAATGGTAGTGGACAATTAAATAACAAGGGGAGGTGGAGGTTCCATGGATATTTTCATCCTCTAGCCCAGCATATTGGTGCAAAAGGCAAGGTTGAAGCATTCACTACAATCTTCAGCCAGAAATGCTGAGCGGGTGATCTATCTTGACCTCCGACTGAGGTCCCCAGCACAGCAGATGTCAGCCTTCAGTTAACTTTCCTTATTCCACACAATATCAAAAAACACTGAAGGCACTGGCTACTGCAAAGGTTAAAGGTGTGATAACATTCCTCCAATAGTATTGAAGACTTGTGCTCCAGAACTAGTCACACCCCACAACCAAGCTGTTCCAGTGCAGCTACAACATTGGCATCTATCTGCCAATGTGAACAATTGCTCAATTATGTCCTGTGGAAAAAGAAACTAGACAAATCCTATCTGGCCAACTACCACACCATCACTAGCTTCAATCATTAATAAGATTATGGAAGGGGCCATCGACAGTACTATCAATCAGCACTTGCTCAGCAATAAACTGTTCATTGACTTGCAGTTTGGGATTTCCCAGAATATCTCAGCACCTGATCTCTGTACAGCCTTGGTCCAAACATGAGCAAAAGAGCTCAATTCCAGAGGTGACAGCCCTGGACATAAATTCAAGTATAAAAGACTCCAAGTAGAACTGGACTCAATGGGAATGAGGGGAAAATCTCTCCACTAGTTGAAGTCACATCTAACACAAATGAAGATGGTTATGGGTATTAGAGATCAATCATCTCAGTCCCAAAACTCACTACAGAACTTCCTAGGGTCAACCATCTTCAGCTGTTTCATCAATGACCTTCCTTCCATCATAAGGTCCATATGCAGCAAGGCCAACCAAGATTCAGGCTCAGGCTAATAAGTAGCAAGTAACATTCACATCACACAAGTTCTAGGCAATGATGTCCAACTTGTCTCCCCTGCTATTCAGTACATTACCATCACTGAATTCCTCACTAACAACATCCTGGGATTACTATTGATTAGAAACTGAATGAAACTAGCCATATAAACACAGTGGCTACAAGAACAGGTCAGAGGTTGGAAATTCTGAGGTTAATAATGTGCCTCCTGATGCCACAAAGCCTGTCCATCATCTACAAGGTACAACTCCGGACTGTGATGGAATAGTATCGTGATGAGTGCAGCTCCAACAATACTTAAGTTTGACACCATCCACTACCTGGGTCGTTGGCACTGTGAGGCACTAACCAAAAATGTCTTCACCTTCAACCACCAGTTCTTCATCCAGACACATGGAACAGCCATGGGGACTAAATTTGTACCTCAGTATGCCAAACTCTTCTTGCACAAGTTTGAACAAGACCTCTTCACCGCACAGGACCTTTAACTGTTGCTATACACTAGGTACATCAATGACATTTTCTTCCTTTGGACTCATGCTGAACAATCACTGAAACAACTACACGATGACATCAACAAATTCCATCCCACTATCAGACTCACCATGGACTACTCTCCAGAATTGGTCGCATTCTTGGACACACGCATCTCCAAAGTCACCTCAACACTTCATTGTACTGCAAGCCCACAGATAACCTCACGATGCTCCACTTCTCCAGTTTCCACCCTAAATATGTTAAATAAGCCATCCCCTACAGACAAACCCTCTCTATACACATGATCTGCTCAAATGAGGAGGATCGTAACAGACATCTTCAGGTGCTGAAAGATGCCCTCATGAGAACAGGATATGGTGCTCGACTCATTGATCGATAATTCCGATGTGTCACAGCGAAAAACTGCACCAACCTCCACAGAAGACAAACACAGGACACGGTGGACTGTACTTCCCTGGAGTAGAGAAGCTATGGCATCTTCTCCAGAGCCTTCAACATGTCATCGATGAAGACAAAAATCTCGCCAAGGCCACCCCCACACCTTGCCTTCAAACAACCTCAAACAGACCACTGTTTGCAGCAAACTACCCAGCCTTTAGGAAAACTGTGATCATGACACCACACAACCCTGCCACAGGAACCTTTGCAATATGTGTCGAATCATTGACACAGATGCCAACATCTCACGTGAGAACACTATCCACCAGGTATATGGTACATATTCTTACAACTCAGCCGGCATTGTCTACCTGATACACTGCAGGAAAGGATGTCTTGAGGCATGGTACATTGGGAAGACGATGAGACACTACGACACTGTTGAATGAACACAGTTCAACAATAACCAGGCAAGAGTGTTCTCTTCCTGTTGGAGAACACTTCAGCAGTCACAGGCATTTGGCCTCTGATCTTTGGGTAAGTGTTCTCCAAGTTGGCCTTCCTGACACTGGACAACGCAGAGTCGTTAAGCAGAGACTGATAGCCAAGTTCTGAACACGAGGGCAGCCTCAACCAGGATCTTGGGTTCACGTCACACTATCGTAACCACCATGATTTGCTTTATCTTGCAAAATCTCACTAACTGTCCTGTCTGGAGTCATCTCTTTAATCTGTCCACTCATATTGTCTGTACCTTTAAACTTGATTACCTGTAAAGACTCGCATTCCAACCATCATTTTGTAAATTCAGTTTGTGTCTTTATATGCCCTGTTTGTGAATTGAAATCCCACTCATCTGACGAAGGAACAGCGCTCTGAAAGCTAGTGGCTTTTACTACCAAATAAACCTGTTGGACTTTAACCTGGTGTTATGAGACTTCTTACTATGTATACTTCTGTTAACAGCCTTACATTGAAGTGTTTAATGGGGGGAAGCTGTAGGTTTCTCTGGAAGAATGAACTAAATAGATTGAAATGACCTCCCTTATCTGCATAGATCTGAGCTGTCTTTGTGGTTCAGTTGTTGCTGGAAATTCAAAAATCAAAATGAATGCTTCCATCTTATAGATTGAATAAATACGGCAGAAGTCAAATTCTCCGAAGGTGATCTTTAATCCAACATAAGCATCAATTCTATTTTATTTAACAGCACCATTCTGAATAGAAAAGATTTATATTTTTGCAGATAAAATGGTTTTCATGTGCTATAACTGGCAACCAAATCAAGCTACATGGCTATATTAAAGAACATAAAACCTGGCAGATTAAAAATCACTAAGGACAGAGGAAGAGATGATTTTAGAGTCTGTTTGAGATTCACAATTGGATTTTTAATCTGTTTCTTCAATAGGAAATGAAAGACTAACATGGAATGAAAAGAATATAGAGCTAGGAGTCAAACAAATGAAACAGTTCAATCAAATTATTCTATGAAATACAACAGCATTAACCTATTTATTTATTGTTAAACGAAGGCATGTATCCACTAATACTGTAGAGGAGTCAGACGAACTTCGTGTGTGTTCACTATCATTTAGCAGCATAATTTTAGGACCTGTGTAAAATTACACAGTAACAACAGCGCAAAGCACACATCTAGCAGAAGATAGTGAACCACACTCCATTACTTGGCCAACTAAGAAAGGTCTAAAATATTAATCAGATGTAGGCTCTTTCTAAATGTTAAGAGCTTACATCTCTAAGAAGCATTTCTGCTCATTATTTTAATATACACAAAATTAATGAACTGATAAATAAAAATAAGGTGTTTGAAGAAAGTAACTATGGGTTTTTATTCTGAAGCTAAGTGATTTTGTTATGTTCACAGGATTTGCCCGCCAAATGTTGGGAGGAGATGTCACTGCAAAGAGTCCTCCACAGGGTCTGCCTCGGATGCCATGGCAAATCAACCACTTGGAAGCGACCTTGACAATCTCTAAAGTCAGGCCTTCAGGGAAGTCAAGGAGTAGTAAAGGGCTTGCTCAGCCAAACAATGTATAACACTGTCATTGCAATGAGTCATTGAGAGCATTTCTCTACAATGACAGATTCATTTAACATACTTGTCACTTCTTAATCCTTCAACATCTTAATCATGAAAAGTCCTGTTGGATCTTTAAACACTCTATAGACCTCTTACACAGAAGGAAAACAAATTTTAAGGCTTTTTTTTCTGTTTCCCGTCACCTACCCTGTCTTCATCCTATCTAATATTCATTTTAATTATCTTTAATCAAATATTCCATCATTGCACATTTCAAATGAACTTTAACTTGCGAATCAGTCTCAGTATTTCATTAGTTTTTACCCTGTGGTCAATTTGTTATTCTTGCAATAAAGCCAAGGATACTTTATTTCCACAATTTTCCCTTTTCTTTGTGCTGCTACTTTTGGGCCCAGCCTTTAATTGAACACAAAACATAGCTCTCTAATGGCCATGGCAGCTTGTTGCAGCTCTGTCCTGTTGTGAGGCAGTAGTTGTCCCTTTAGTCAGGCACAATCAACACACCATGCAATCTCAATTTATATTGTTATATAACTTGCACAATCTGTTGTTATTTTCTCCTCCTTTGAATAGATCTGAATGAAATAAACTAAAATCCTCAGAGAAGTGGGCAGATTGTGATTCACTCCCACAGCAAGGAAGACAAAAAGGGCAGGATGTTGTAGATAATAGGTTTTAATAGAGAAACAAGTTAGGATAACCTTTCATTATCTTCCCATTGGAAAGCTAGATTATAATATTTCTGCTGTAAGTATACATATTACTGTTATCTAGCCTCTTGGCTATTTAATAAATTTAATTACTAGTTTAAAACAAGAACAAGGTCTGATATGGTGTTCTAACACTTAGCAAGGAATGGAGACAGATCCATGGAGGCAAGGGTAATTCCAGTAGCTTAGACCAGAGATTGTTTTTGTTGTACCAGGCATGTTACTAAACATTTTACCTACGTAATAATGCTTCTGAAGTACCCTTGAAGGGGAAGAGACCTGTGGTTCAATGATGTTGAAGACCAAACAAGTCTAAAATAAAGAGCAATAAAACTAAAAATGGAAAAATTAACAACTTTAAGTAGCACTTTCCATAACCAGCAGACATCTCAAAGCATTTTACAACCAATGAAGTATCTTTCGAAATTTAGTCACTGTTCTAATATAGAAAATGTGTAGCTAATTTACATGCAGCACAGTTTCACAGACAGTAATGGCAGGATGACCTGTATTTTTGTGATTATTGTGGAATAAATAATAACTATGTTACCAGAGTAATTCTTGCTTCTTCAAAAAAACACGATGATGGGCTCTTTCTTACATCCCTCAGTTTAACATCTTATCGATATGACAGCACCTCTAACAGTGCAGTACGTACTCAGTACTGCACTGGAGTATTAGCTTGGAATGTTGTGTTCAAGTCCTGGAAAGGAACATGAAACCTACAACTTTATGATCTTCATACAAGAGTATTATGATTCAAGACATGGCTGATGCACAATATAGGCATTGAATCCCACATATTCATCCATTTTCAAATCACTGATCATTTTGAAGAGCAGATTCAATAAGCTTGTACTCCTGGAGTGGAGCATCAGTGAGCAAGAGGAAGGAGAGACAATTTGAACTATAATATCATAGGCTTCTCATTTATTATAGCTTCATCTGACAAAGTACTGTTCCAGGAGTACATCATCAGAGATTTTTTTTCCTCCCAAGGGTATGCCCATAAACGTTAAATATATTTGATCTGGATCTCTGTTGTACAAAGGAAAAAAGCAAAGAGAATTACAGTACAGGAACAGGCCCTTCAAGTCTGCACAGACCATGCTTAACTAAAACCTCCTACTCTTCTGGGGAACATATCCCTCTATTCCTATCTCATTCATATACTTATCAAGATGCCCCCTCAAAGTCACTAATGAATCCGCTTCCACTATCTCCCCCGACAACGAGTTCCAGGCACCCACCACTGTGTCCCCTATGTCCCCTAGTAATTGACTCTTCCATCCTGGAAAAAAGCTTCTGACTATCCACCCTGTCCATGCCCCTCAATCTTGTAGACTTCTATAAGGTCTCCCCTCAACCTCCAGTGAGAACAAACCAAGTTTTTCCAACCTCTCCTTATAGCTAGTGCCATCTGTACCAGGCAACATCCTGGTAATTTTTTTCTGTACCCTCTCCAAAGCCTCCACATCCTTCTGGTAGTGTGGCATGCAGAATTGAACACTATATTCCAAGTACAGCCTAACTAAGGTTCCATAAAGCTTGACTTGCCAATTTTTAAACTCAATACCTGAGCCGATGAAGGCAAGTATGCCATGTGCCTTCTTGTTTACCATCTCCACTTGCTTTACCACTTTCAATGACTTATGTATCTGTACATCCAGATCCCTCTGCCTATCAATATTCCTAAAGGCTCTGCCATTTAATGTATATTTCCTATCTGTATTAGACCTTCCAAAATGCATTACCTCACATTTGCCCAATTAAACTCCATCTGCCATCTTTCCGTCCAAGTCTCCAGCTGACCTATATCATGCTGTATCCTCTGATGGTCCTCATCACTTTCTGCAAAACCACCAACCTTTATGTTGTCTGCAAACTTACTAATGAATTCAGTTACATTTTCCTCCAAATCATTTATATATATTACAAACAGCAAAGGTGCCAGCGCTGATCTCTGAGGAACACCATTTGTCACAGCCCTCCACTCAGAAACACACCCTTCCACTCTACCCTTTGTCTTCTTTGGCTGAGACAGTTTTGTATCCACTGGCAGCACTTTGTTGTCTTGGGAGCCATTTAGTGTCTATATTTGAGAAATTACTTGTAAATTCATTTCTCCCTTCTGGCTGTTCCTGTAGCCACTCTCTGTATCATTTGTTCATTTGGAGGGAGTTTGAACCCTTAATTGTTATAGGCTTTAATGAAACAAAGTAAGAACATTATTAAGTTCTCAGATAAACTATTGCAATAAACTCAGACAGCAATTACAGCTTAACGCAGGCTGCACATTTCCCAGATGATGACTGGGCGGGGAGTGCTCAATGACTTCTCTTCTCGCAGCTTTGGTCTTCAGGCTGTTTGGAACCACATCGCAATTCAGCTCCCTGTCTCTTTCTTTAATCTGTTCACTTTGAGCTGCTGCTTAATTCCAGTTGTCAATTATTACTTTGTTGCAATTACCGTTACTAACTTCAACCAAGATTGATTCTGCCATTTCCACTTTTCCGTTGTGTTCACCACTTTGATATTTCTTATGTCTTTCCTTTGATGTTCTCACTCTAGCATTTCAGTCAGTTGAACTGAACTTTGGGAAGATTGGAGATGCATATTAAAGTTGAAACTAATTTGTGCTTCTGATAGGTACTTCAATATGTGAAATGACATGTCTTTATAGCATGGTAAAAATCCACATAAAATTATTGAACACCTAATAACTGCAATCTTCCACTTTATTTTAAATATATTACCTTAGAGTACTCATTTTTCAGGGAATTTCTGATCTCCACTCAGTGACACCCAAGTGTTTACTGGAAATTCACACTAACCATCCAGCATTCACCAATTTCTCAATAACCTACACTGCTTATCACACCAATCCTATAAGTTGAAGGCACTGATTAGTGCCACGGCATAGCTGCACTAGTGCTGGCAGCCCTCTAATATCTTGCCCAATTGGTAATTTGCATAGCCCTAATCAATGAGAGTCTGGGTTAGAAACAGAAAATAAAAGGAGTAAGCCATTCGATCCATCAAGGCTGCACCACCACTCAACATGTTCATATATGATCCTCCACCTCAATATCATACTCTCATTCTCAGCCCATACTCCTGAGCAGCTTTAGTGTCTAGAAATTTATTTCTTTTTTAAATACATTCAGTGACAGGGCTTCCAGTGGCAGAGAGTCCCACAGGTTTACCATCCTCTGAGTGAAGGAATTTCTCCTCATTTTGGTCTTAAACGACCTGCCCCATATCCCTTTTGATCCCTGGTTCTGGAACACTCAACCAGGGAAAACAGCATCCCTGCCTTCAGTTGTCCAGCCCTGTTAAATTTTTATATGTTTCAATGGGATCCCCTCTCATTCTTCTAAGGTCCAGTGAAGGTAGGCTCTATTGACCAATCTCTCCTCATAAGACAATGCTGCCATCCCATGAATCAGTCTGAACTTTTGCTGCCCCGCCCCCACAACAAGTTAATCTTTTCTTAGGTAAGGAAATCAAAACTGCACACAATGCGTAGGTTGGTCTCACCCTGCCAATCCCCCAATGCAATGTCTCACCAGCTGCAGTAAGATGTCCTTTCTCCTGTACTCAAATCTTCTTGCAATAAAGGCCAACATACAATTTGCCTTCCTCGCTGCTTGCTCTATGACTTGTGCTTGCTCTACATCATGGAACACATCACAGCTGAATTTGATGCTATTTTCACTGACAATCTTTTCAGTAGGAGACATTGAAAGAGTCCTTAGAGTGCAATTAGAAATTTTACACCATTGTAGCTCAATATCCTATGGCTAACAGCATTAATGTGTACCCTCAGCTGAGATCAACTAGCGCTGCAGTATGCCATTTTATGTATTTAATCAGCATTACCAATTTACTGATAATGGAAGCAGTCGTTCCCCATTCACTTTGTCAAAACATCAATAATTTTGAAATGTATCAAATCTCGTCGGTCTCAAAAAGTCTTTACTTAATTAACTTTACTCAAAAATTTGAATTGCTAATTCTCTTTCAGAAGATGCATAATTTGGTACTTATTTACTGGAAGTGGCTGAGAGAAAAATGACAGGATAAATTCTGGGTGTTGAGGCTTTGAATGAAGAAAATGAGTTTACAGACTGAAAGGGGTTTCATTAAAGGGATGCGGAGCTAAGCTGAACTGAAAAACATCATTTTTTTAGTTGCCATGAGCAACTAAATGGAGGTTGGTACTTTCTCATACAATTCTGTTGGTAAATGCGGATGATGCTACTTTGGTCGCAAAGTTTGTGTGCATCACCTAAGGTCCATCGGCAACATGAAGGGCAAACAGATAATGATGTCAATCAATGCACAACACTGATTTGATGCTAGTGATGCTATTTTTGATCTCGATGCACTGAACCACAAACAGCTGATCTTGATGTTAAACAAAATGATGGACATCCCGTCTATGTTTTTAATAGAATTGCGAATTACTTATGGATTAATTGCTAGATTATCCCTTCTTAGCTGCTCTGAAGTTGAGGGCTTGGCTTTAGATTGCATGCTCCGTGGAACCATTGACAATTCCCCAAAAAGTGTGTCACCAATCCTACTGATCTGTTGGAGAATAGGAATTCCTTTGAACAATGGCACCCAGAGCCAGAATGCAAGCATTCTGAGTTAGCAAGGCTGAACTTGAGCTGCAAAACTCAAAGCTTTAGTGGAAGTTGTTTGTACTGCGATGGAAGTTGCGCTATCAGATTCTGCATCATGGTGGATTCCACAGGTGTGCTCATGGAAGACACCACTCATTCTGCATTGGAAAGGAAAAGCTTTAGCCCTGGCAATGGCTACAGCCTCAACAGTGCCCCTTCACATAATGGTCAGCACTATCTGCTCTCATAGAGTTCAGCCTTCCAGTTCTTTGCTGCCACATGCTATCGTGCACCACATTTCCCTGTGAGAGAGAGAAAAGTGTGCCGAGAGACATGGTAACACTGGACTCTTCCACACTCTCTCATTTTATGTGCAGATTTTCTGATAAGATTGCCAGTATAACACACAATTTGTTACGTACACTCACCACCTTTATTCTATAGCTTCATTTGATCCTTCATGGCTGAACTACTGCACAATTACACTGTCTGATGAGAGCTAATTATATGATCTTTTTAATCTGGTTTCACTTCTATGCACACGTGCCTGTCTCAATTGGCAGATCCCTCCTCTCTCCTAACTTCTAATTCCATTCAGTATTAATACCTGAGCTGCTGACTGCCAATATAAGATTGAAGATGGTGCATTTCACCTTCACTGCCTTCTTCCTCCAATTTGACTAGTTCCAATTCTTTATTATCAAAATTGAAAATGGGACAATAATTGTATTGTGCTGAGGGCTGCTGAGAAAGTAAGAAATACATGCACACCAGCTGCAGCTCCTTAGTGCAGAGTGATAAAGGGATAATAGAGAAGCAGATGAAAGCAGGAAGATTAGGTATGCTGATACCATTTATTAGCTTTTGCTTCAGCCCCAGCAATGGCTGTGGTCACTGCACTGCCCCTTCCCATGATGGTCAGCACTCTCCTGCTCTAGGGAAGTTTAGAACACCATTATCCAGTTGATTACCTGCTGTCATGCACCATATTTCCCAGTAAGAGAGAGAGAGGAAAGCGTACCAGTGAGTGTTCTGTAAAATGTTTTTAGCTATCATAGTTAAATAGATGTCACTAAGTGGTATTAGTAAGGCTTACAACAGTGTCAAGTAGTGAGATAAAATTTGTGAATTATAGCATTCATGCTCATTGGTAGAATTAAGGTAGGTGATGAGGCTGTAGAGAAATGGGCATTGAATGAGATTATTGTGCAATGGAAGTTTGTCCATATGAAGATTGAACTTCCTCCAACAACTCATGTTGGACAACCAAATGTTTTCCTTCCCTGCCTTAATCTTCTTGAAGCAGCACTTTGGACCCTGATCTGTTATTTCTTCTCACTGGCTCCTGAGCAATACAGCCTCACCTACTAGCCCTTAAGGAAGTGATAGCACAATGGTTATATTAGTTGATTAATAATCCAGCAGCCTGAGAAAATGAAGAAAGATGAGCGCAAATCCCACCAGAGCAATTGTGGGAGTTAAAATCATTTACAATAAAGCTTGTATCAAAAATATAACCATCAGACTATTAGATCATTGTAAAGCACATTTTATTTACTGATGAGTTTAGGGAAAGAAATCTGTTGCCCTGGCCTATGTGTGGTTGACTTCTAACTACCCTCTGAAATGTCTTAGTAAAGTGCTATGTTGTACTAATCTATTACCAAGAGCACATAAGCAATTCAATAAGGCCACCATCACTTTTGCAAGGGCAAGTAGGGATGGACATGAATATAAGAATTGCCGGAAGGAGTAGGTTGTGGGAATAAGTGCTTACCTTGCCAATGACGCCCACATATTGTGAATGAATAAAAAAAAAACACATGCTCAACTTTAAAGTTCATATGCTTTACCCCACCCACACATACTTGGCATTGTTGTAAGCTGCCTTTAATGAGATATTGCACTGGGACCCTTTCTGCTCAGTGAGGTAGACATAAAAGATTCCATGGCACTTCAAAATTGGGAGTTATCCCTGGCAACCTGGCCAATATTAATTTCTCAAACAGCATTACAAAAAAGATTGTCTTGACATGGTGATATTGCTGTTTGTGGGAGCTTGCTGTGTCAAAATGATTACTGCGTTTTTCACTTTACAGCAGTGACCATAGTTTGATAGTTGTACAGCTCATCTGAATGTCTTCAGATCATGCAAAATACTGTAAAAATGCAACCTTTTCTTTCTTTATTTCAAGAGTCATTCTGTCATCTGTGGACAGGGAATGGCTCCAACATTCAGATCCGCATTTAGTAATATTGCAGCCTGATTTTTTATGAATTTTCAGCTTTAACTTCCAATCCCAGCTGAAGTAGCCTCTCTAGGGAAGACCATCAGGCGCAAGGAAAAAGAAAGGAAGAAACATTCCCTTTTCATGACAGTAGTTGCCATTTTCAAATAAGGTTTTAAAGTTCCAAGCGTTTCACTAAGTGATTAGGTGAATGGATAGGAGAGTGACTTTTGTCAGGTGGGTGAGGTGAGCAGCTGGCTGAGTGAATGAGGTGGACAGGTGAGTGAGTGGCGAGTGGGTAATCAGATCGGGGGTAATTGAGTTTAGGGGACGTAATCTGGTGGTGGGGATATTGCACTGGCCAGGGGGGTTCTTGGGTCTGATTGAGGGTCACTGAGCGGTCGCCCCATTGGATGTTTTGGTAGGGGGTGGTGGGGAACTAGTCAGGTATTTGGGTAAAAGCATTCGGGTCAGGTTTGCAGGGGTAGTCTCATGATCAGCAGAGTAGTCGATCAGTTAGAAAAAGGTATTCAGATCCAGTCAGTGGTGTGGTTGGGTGGCCACGGGGTAATTGATTTGTCCAGAGGAGTAGTTTGGTTGTCATGGAGCATTTGGGGGTGATAGGGTTAGCCAGGTCTGATTGGGGGCATTCAGGTGGCAGTGGCAGGGTAGTCAGGTGGTCAGGGGATTGTTGGGTCTAGTTGGTTGTTGTCAGGTTTGGGACTTATTGTTGGGGTAATTGTGTTTGGACCAGAAGAGGTGCAATATGATGTTCAGGGAATATTTTGGTTGGTTTTGGGACAGTGAAGTCTAGTTGGGAAGGTTGTTGGGTGGTCATCGGGGCAGTTGTGTTTACAGATGTTATTGTAGGGGGGTTGCGAGGAATGAAAACGAGCATGGTGTGATTGGCGACTGTTAAGAGCATTGGTACTGTTACTTACAGCCACATCTGGGAATTTTGAAGGTTGTGTTATCTGCCCAATGTCAAACTTAAGGGGGTGGTAGGGTGGCATTGTGGTTAGCACTGCTCCCTCACAGTGCCAGGGACCAGGTTCAATTCCGGCCTTGAGCAAGTGTGCGGAATTTTCATGTTCTCCCCATGTCTGAGTGGGTTTCCTCCAGGTGTTCTGATTTCCTCCCACAGTATAGGGATATATAGATCTGGGGATTGGCTATGGTAAATGCGCTAAAACTTGGTGGGCCAAATGGCCTTCTTCTGCAATGCAGGAATTCTATGTCATTCGGTATATCCCCTTAAGACAGAATATAAACTTGAAGCAACAAGAGAAGGATCTGGTTGTTGTCCATATAGGAACAAATAAATGATATTTTGCTGAGAGTATTTAGGGATCCAAATTAAATCAATTTCTGGATTATTACCTGAGCCACATATCAATTAGCAGAGTGTAAAAGCAGATTAGAGAATTAAACTCGTGGCTCAAATAACAGTATGGGAAGAAAGGGCTTTGAAACACGGGCATAGACAGTAGTACTGGAGAAAGAGGAACTGTTCCATTGGGATAAGTTCCACGTAAAATGGATCAGGATCTTTGCTGCTGGATTGCCTAACCACATCAATAGATTAGGCTTGAAATTAAAGTGAAGGGAGTTTAAGAAATTTTAACAGAAAAATTGAGACAACAAAACAGTGTAGCAAGGTAGGCAAAGACAATGAGACTGGTACAGATGGGGGCAGAAAGTTTAACACAAATAGTGTAGCAGCAAAAAGCATCCATACAAATAATCAGAATCCCCACATTGCAAAAGGCGGCCAATCAGGCATTGAGTCTGCACTGACCACAGACCCTATTCCCGTAACCCCTTGTATTTACTCTGCCAATCCTCTGATACTAAGGGTCAATTTTAGCATGACCATTCAACCTTATTAGCATATTTTTGGACTGTGGGAAGAAACCAGAGCATCCGGAGGAAACTCATGCAGACACTGGAAGGACGTGCAAACTCTATACAGACAGTAACCCAAACTGGGAATCGAACCCGGATGCCTGGCACTATGAGGCAGCAAATGCTAACCACTGTGCTACCATGATGATAGTTAATAATGATAGTTAAGAAAATTAAAATTTGTTATTTGAATGTACAAAACATCTGCAATAAGATAGATGAATAATGGTGCAGAGGGATAAATGGTTTAGATCCAATCACCATTGGTGGTATGGTTACAAGGTGATCAATGTTTGGAAATAAGTATTCCTACACAACATTTTAAAAAGACAGCAGAATGGAAACGGAGGAAGACTAATCCTGGTAGGTTTTTTTTTGTTCATGGGACATGCATGTCATTTGTTGGCCAGCATTTATTGCTCATCCTAGCTGCCTGAGGGCAGTTGAGAGTCAACCACATTTCTGGATATACCCTATATCCAGGTAAGGACAGCAGATTTCCTTCCTTGAGAGACATTAATGAACCAGGTATCTTTTTCCAACAATCGACAATGGTTTCACAGTCATCAATAGATTCCTAATTACAGCTTCTTTATTGAATTCAAATTCCACCCTCTGCCATGGTGGGATTCAAATCTGGGTCCCCAGAACATTAGCTGAGTTTCTGGAGTAATAGTCCAGCAATAATACCACTAAACCATTGCATCAGTGGGAATAACTAAAGGATAGTAGTGAGAATAGATTTGTGGTGGCTCAGAAGATCAGGAATTAGAATCAATATGAGTGTAGATTAGGTTCAGTGAATGCTGGTGAGATTAGTTTATAGGCCTGCTCATAGCTGTTATAGAATTGGGCAGAACATTAAACAAGAAATAATATTAGTTTGTAACAAAAACAATGGCTGAAATTTTATGATCTTGTCGCAACCATTTTGTGACGGGTAAAATGTCGTAAAATTGGACAGGATGGAACCAGCGGGAATAGTTTTCATGCCCATTCCTATCTCATTAAGAAAAAATAATTGGCATGATTAGAACCCTACCCAAAACAGATAAAACATCAATATTCATTTTTTTGCATTCATCACAATATCATTAGGGAGCTTCACTCCCAATCATTCCAGCTCACCTGTCTTAGTGACCTTGTTCGCCGCAGCCGGATTAGTTAGGAAAACACCTCCTTTATAAAAGTCAGATTCAAGTGTTTGATCACTGTGGATGAGCAAGGAGGTAAGTCTTAATGTTCAAACTGCTCTGTGCTGCTCAGAGGGGATTGTTTCATGGTGGCCATGTTGTGTTTTGGGTGGGGGGTGCCCATAAGTATATGGGAATAGGAGGCTGCGGTTGTTCACAGGGTCCAACTTCAGCCTCTCAGGGTGGACCCTGGTCTGAGCACTAACCTCGGGTCTTAGCACTGACTCTGGATTCCTAGTATTGACAGCAGCAAGTACTGTTGCTGGTGGGGGATGGGCTGGAAACTCTCTGAAGTGGCAGTACTGCAGCCTCAGGACTTGTCAAACAGCACTGTCTGGGGCCATTACTGCATGGGTTCTGGGTGTGCATTGCTGGGGCAATGTGGGAAGTGTGTGTTGCTAGATTGGGAGTGAGCAGAATTCTTCAACTTCTCCATCTGTCACTCTCTTTCCCCAAACCCTACACCGCCCCTGCCTCCCCAGATTGATGAGATGGCTTTTGCAGTGTAACCAATTGATTTTGCTTCTCTTCTGGTTACTGCTGGAATTGAGGAGGAGGAGCAGGAGGATGAATTATGGGCAGAGGAGGTCCAGGCCTTACCATTCAGTTCCACATGAGTATCCTTTGAGCAACTGTCAGACATCATGTGCCATTGAGGCACTTAGTCGGCATAGCTGAAAGCAGGCACAGATCACCACTGTAAATAGTTACAAATAATAAATCACCTTCCAGTGTGATCTCTAGTCTCTAAAAGCCAGGAGCAGGCAGCATTCCCACGTTGACTCTCTTCATTATTGAATGTGTCCTGACAGTTGTAGCATGCAAGCATCCTGACCCCTGCTATGGTTCCAAAAGTAATGAGGCTTACTTACTCCTACTGTACAGAAACCCAGAGGCAGGATGCTAATGGAGCAGCATGGTGGCACAGTGGTTAGCACTGCTGTCTCAGTGCTAAGAATGAGTTTGATTCCAGACTTGGATGACTGTGTGGAGTTTACACGTTCTCCCTGGGTTGGAGTGAGTTTTCTCTGGGTGCTCCAGTTTCCTCCCATAGTGCAAAGATGTACAGGTTTGGGAGATTAGCAAGGTAGAATACCTTGGGATTATGGGGAATAGACATTGAGGGGGACGCTGCTCTGGAGCTTTGGTGCAAACTTGATTAGCCAAATGGTTTCCTTCTGCACTGTAGGGATTCTATGATGTGGCTATTCTGGAAAAAAAAGGAAAGCCAATTCTAGTGACTTTTAATTTTAGGATCTGTCAGCCCACCCCTTCGCCTATTAACCACCACCATTCCCATAACACCACTCTGCTGTGAATGGTTCAAATCGTATCTTAAGCCAATTTTCTGATTACATGCTGTTCAGAACTGTGTTTTTGAGTGAAGAGGGGGACCATCTCCTGATAGGTTTTTACTCCTTCAAAATGTGCTTTGTTTGTATGCGTGGACATTGAGCGAATATAAAGGTCATGCTTGATTGAAAGTTGCTGACATATAAAAAATGGCCTCGTGTCATCAGGCATCTGGTATTCACAGTGGTCAGCAACCTCAGGTCAGGCAGGGTGAATACTGGGCAGAAAAAAACATTTCAGTAACAGTGAGTTAATAAGAAGCTTGTTCTGTTGCTTGAGCCCCAGCCTAGAGAGGACATGAGCCCACGTACATCTCACTACAAATTCACCAGCTGGGAGCCAAGCATACCTGAAATGAATATAAAGCAAGCAAACAGAAGACAACAAGATATAATCAATATCGCCAGGAGCTCCAAGCTGTGCAGCGTAGTTATTCAACAGGAGCAACTCCGTACAGATGAAACCTAGCACTGTTTCACATCACTGTGCATCTATGTATAAATCCTCATTTCCATATGAATATTGACCTTCAACTATGGAGATAATTTTAGATTTTGCAGTAAGCCCATGAGATTCGTTGCATTTAACCTGAAATAAGTTTCCATTATGTGTCGCTCCTTCAATCTTCTAAACTCATTTTCAGCCAATAAACTTTAATAGTACGTTGGAATTTTGAATTTTCCAAACTATTGATGTAAGGAGCCCTATTTTAAACCCTGAACCTTACAACCCTCCCTACATTTCTCCACACTGTTTCGTAGATTGCTGTCACCTGTACTACTGGCCTGCACATTCATATCATTCTGGATAAAATATCACACCTCCCTTCTATGGGATTGAAATTGCATGGAGAAAGGTGGCCTTTGGCATTATGGAAGGTTTCAGGTGCAGAGATGTGGGGGAAAACCAAAACTAGGGGTCATAAATGTTATCTTGTCATTTAATGAATCCAATTGGACATTCAGGGGAAGCTGGATAACCACATAAGAGAGAAATGCCGATAAGGGTAAGTGAAGAAGCATGAAAATGTGAGGGAATACATATCAAAATATGAAGTTATAAAAGACTTTAACTATAAATCGAGTTATAAGACTAAAGAGGGTGATTCTCCATATGAAGTAGGGTGTCAAAATTAAAAGCAGAGTTCATCACCTAGAAAAGAGTTCAGCAGTTTATAAACATGCCTGGACATAATTGTATGTTCACTGACATCCTGCGGTATAGGTTATGGTATACCCTCCAAAACAAGGCAGATCCTGAAAAAAAAACAGGAACTGGCTTCTGTAACATTTCAGAGAGGCATTGATAAATTGTAAAATACCACAACTCACAATGGGTAACCTTAACATTGCCTTTAAAAAGCTTGCCAACTGAATTCTCGAAGCTGAATATATTGACAAGAATCGGCACCTCTTAGTCTCATGTTTGGTTGAAGGATGTTGACTAAAACAAAGGATGCTGTCCAGTACAAGTGCTCAACATGATTCCTGCAGTTGAGCTCTTTTTTATTGTATAAATATTGAAAACACACCATAGTGTTTTAGATTTTTGAATTGACACCATCATCTTTTAAATTAAAGATATGGTTGTTGCAGTACAGCGCTGATCATTTTCCTTATAATTGGAGATTTTTCTCAAGATATTTAATGAGATTCGATAGTTTATTCATTGAATCGTAGAATTCTTACAGTGTAAGAGGTGGCCATTCAGCCCATCAAACCTACACTGGCAACACTCCCAACCAGGCCCTATGCTTGTAACCTGGTATATTTTTTTCTGCTAACCCCCTGACACTAAGGGGCAATTTAGCATGGTCAATTAACCTAACCCATACAGACACGGGAAAAACATACCAGCTCCATACAGGCCATGTACCGAAGACCAGAATTAAATCCAACTCCCCAGCACTATAATGTAGCAGTGCTAACACTGGTCCACAATATTGCTCTACTCAGGGATTTAAGCTATTGCTGGATATGTCTCTTTAACAATATTAAGACCTGGGATCTCTAATAGAAATAATATTTATATACGATCAAAAGAATTTTTGTTTTTTTAATAATTTTTGTACAATTTAGAAAATGTATTGTTTAATACAGTCTGTATTTAAACAGGTCTATGCTCTCTTCAGCAGAAAGATTCATTGCTGAGGTGAGATGCCTGGACCCTTATAATGGCTGGATTGTTCATTAAAGCTAAATCTTGTTAAAAAATACCATCTGAATGATAGTAACATTCTCTGGTCATTTCTTTCCTTTGGGTAAAGTTAGATCAGTCCTTCAGACCTATTTAAATTGTTTACGAGATCTGTCTTTTTCAACCTTAATGAACTTTTGAGTAATCCAAATAGTTCAAAAAAGGGGCTATGATTAAAATCCAATTATGGAGGAGGCTTATGGGAAATTTAATGAATGGAATAGATCTGTTTGGGTCAAAGAGCCTGTTTCTGTGTTGTAGATTCCTTACAATTCTATGTAAATATGAGGACATGTCACAGCATATCCGATTTCCAGCCTCATTTCTGGCCTTCCCAACACGCACCCATTGGTATTATGGAGAGACTGTATTGGGTGGTCTGTGACCATTTGTTCATTTGATTTTTCTGGGATCTGGGCTGGCGTAGTGGCACAGTGGTTATCGCTGCTCACAGCACCAAGGACCTGGGTTTGATTTCTGACTTGGGCCATTGTCTGTGTGAAATTTGCACGTTCACCCACGTCTGCGTGGGTTTCCTCCAGTGCTCCGGTTTCTTCCCACAGTCCAAAGATGTGCAGGTTAGGTTGATTGGCCATGCTAAATTGACACTAGTGTAAGAAGGGACTAGTGGGGTAAATATGGGGATAGAGCCTGGTTGGGATTGTGGTCGGTGCAGGCTCAATGAACCAAATGGCCTCCTTCTGCACTGTAGGGATTCTATAATTTTCTGTTCTATGATTCTAATTTCTTATCCCCAAGATTGACAGTGGTCCTCAAGAATGATTGAATTATTGGAAGGTTCAAGGAATGTGGAACTGCACTTTCAGTAAATAGTTTGGTTAAAGCACCACTGCTTTTATGAAAAACAAATTAAAAACTATTCATTTTGGACTAAAAATGACAAGTCAAGAGGAACCAAGCAACCCATTTACAGCTGATGAGCAATTCTGAAGTAAGGAAAAGATCCTGTCTTCATTGGATGGTTTTCGACTGAAATCGAACTTTTTAACGTAATGTATGATTTATTAGCGTTAGGTCATTTACTTGTTAGGAAATTGCTCTGAAATAGAGAAAACTCTGATTACAATTCAAGAACTGAGAAATGATCTTTCTTTATGTTGGCTTCAATTGACTGGGGAGTGACCATTAGACTAGAATCTACCTGTGCAGCATACTTCCATTGGAATCATTGCTGAAGTACAGTGGCAGTCTGACAGACCTTTACAATAAGGTTGCTACATTTTGCATTGTCAAAATCCAACAAGACCTTTGAGTCATGACCTAAGTCCCTGAGGATCACATTAATATCAATCCAGGCCACGTCAATAACCAGTTTTTAATGTTACATAAATTTATTTAATTGTGCCACATTTTCAGTTAGTATCTGCAGACAGCACTGAATACATATCACTTGAGGAACCACAAACAATGAAAAACCTTAAGAGGCAGCTCAATCTGATATATATGAGGTATACAAAAAGAACTAACCTATAGTAAATTGGATTTTGAAATCATTTAGGGACTCTTCATCATTATCATAAATTTCACACAGTGCGAGGGTTGACTTTTAGATGTGAATGATGTGCTCATTAAGTTGTGAAATGTTGATTCTGGGATTGCAATACTTTTCACTTCAGGCATAGTGTCCACACCATACACTCCCAAATCAACTAAAACACAGTTGGATGGAGAAAAAAAGTCCCTCTCCTCATGTAAAGTAAAAGTGATTAAAACATTCATCATCTCTTTCTTTCTCTCTGATTGTGGGAAAAGATACTTTGTATTTTGTGAAATGCCTTATTGTACCTCTCAAAAAGCTTCACATATGCAGGCTGCTTGTGATTTATCCCCTAAAGATATCGCACTTGTGTGGTCATGCAAAATAATTTAGAGATGTCACGCATTCAAATGCAAAGGCTATGATTAACAAAAGGAAATAGAGTGGTAATTTCCAGTGAATCTATTATTGGTGATATTAAGTGAGGAATTCTGGGCAGGATACTGGGCTCTTTAATGTCCATATCAACAGGAGAATAAAAGCAAAACACTGTGGATGCTGGAATCTGGAATCTGAAACAGAAACAGAAAATGCTGGAAAATCTCAGCGTGCCTGATAGCAACTGTGGAGAGAGAATAGAGCTAACCTTCCAAGTCTGGCTGACTCTTCATCAGAGCCCACACTTGAAACACTAGCTCGTTTCTCTCCACAGATGCTGACAGATCTACTGAGATTTTCCAGCGTTCCCTGTTTTCGAGTCAACAGGAAGATGTTGCTTTAGCCAAGTAGCACTCCCTCAGAACAGCATTCCTTCCAGCTATATGCCTTAATCCCAATGTCAGAAATACCATAATAATGCACTAAAGTGTTAGTTCCATTACCCTCAGCAACCAAAATTAACCTACGCTGAATTTTGAGTCATTTGTGCTTTCAATGTAATCATAAAAGCATTTTGAGACTGCTCTAAATGATTTTACAAATAACAACACAAAGTTGGAAATATGTGGCTTCTGTTAGGTATGACTGATCAACTGCAATCATACCTAACACAAAAGAAAATGGTGGCTATGGTTAAAAGTCAATCATATCAGCCTCAGGGAATAATATAGTTTAAGTCAGTGTGCAGCAATGTTTGGACAACATTCAGGTTTGGACTGGTAAGTAGCAAATAACATTGTGCCAAGCAAGTGATAAGCAATGAACAACAATAGAGAAATAACTGCCTTCCCTTCATCTTTTTACGAACAGGGATAGTGGGATAACTTTTCCTACCGCTCAGATGTCCGCAATAAAATGTTTGCTTAGAAGGAGGGTTTTAGCTTTTTAGTGTTGTGGCTTTTAGTAATAGACACAAACGAGACTGATAAGTTTAAATCAGAGGAAAGATAATGTTCATTCTCACAATATTCTAATATGTAAATGCAACAAAAACACTCATTCTAGAGAGCAAAGAATGCAGCTAGAATATTAATAGAATACAAGAAGCAAATCACTTTCCAACAGAGTAGTGTGCACAATGAAAGTTTGGATGGTTTTTCTCTCTTAGTTATTTGGAAATAAATGAAAATTAGAAATCTCTGGATTTCCAGATGAGGCTATGGCTAACTTTTTGTTCTGATAAAAATGAATTAGTCTACCTTGCACTGCTTGAGTTCATAAGTTCATAAGAGTTGACTGATTAATAGGCAGAAGTCTGTTCTCCTGACTGGAGAAAATGCCCTTCTTTCCCTATTCATTTCAAATTGGTTAAGGTTCTTTCCAGTGCTTGAAGTAAAATATTTGCCATTGGAAGACAGTTTTGATCACCTGATCAGTATCAGAATAGTTTGGAGGCCGTCATCATGGAATCACAATAGAACTCCTAGAGAAGAAAGGCTATTTGGCTCATCGGGTCTGCATCAACTCTCTCATAAGGTAACTTACCTAGGCTCTCTCCCCTACTCTATCCCTGTAACTCCACACATCGACTATGGCAAATCCATTTGCCATATCTACACATCTTGGGATTCCAAGGTGTAATTTAGCACGGACAATCCACCTACTTGCAAATCTTTGGACCATGAGAGGGAATTGGAGCACCGAGAGGAAACCCACGCAGACCCACGGGGAGAATACGCAAACTACACACACACACACACACACACACACACGGAGTCACCCAAGGTCGAATTGAACCCAGAGTTAAGAGGTGCTAACCACTGTGCTACCATGCCATCCAAGATCCAAAACAATTGTCCAACAACAGAGCAATTAATTTTTTTTTTTACTTTTTACAAATTGGTTTCAGTGGCTGTCTTTTGTCAAATATCGGGCTTCGAAACAATGGGTGGAATTTTCCGTTCCCACCCATTACAGGAATCATAGCAGGCGGGACACAGACCATGTAACAGTCTGTTGATCTCAGGTAGCATTTTCCAGTTTCAGAACATGCATGGGCAGAAAATCCTATTTACTGAGTCTGGAAATCCAATGATTTTGAGTTTTGAAAAAGTCCTCAACAATGAAATGAATGAATTTTTCAGATGGTTTATAATTTGGTACATCTAAGAGATGTCTAAGACATTTTTAAAAAATTTCCAGAAGCATGTTCAGATGTGATTTAATCGTTTATTTGTGTAGAAGTCATAAAAAGTCACCTGATCATCATCCCCCCTCCCCCAACCCAGTGGCTATCTTGGGTAGCAATTGGCCACTTCTTAAAGTTAATTTAAAATAGTCTTAATTGATTAAAGTCCATACCTTGAAAGTAAGCAATGTGATACCCTTACTGCATATGAAAACATTTAATAGTCCATCTTGCAAACCTCCTATCCACTGATTCCATCTACATTTCCTACTACATTGGAAAAGCAGCCAGTATCATCAAGGACCCCACGCATCCCAGACATTCTCTCTTCCACCTTCTTCCATGGGAAAAAAGATACAAAAGTCTGAAATCACAGACCAGTCAACTCAAGAACAGCTTCCTCCCTGCTGGCATCAGATTTTTTGAATGATCCTACCATATATTAAGTCGATATTTCTCTACAGCCTAGCTACGACTGTAACACTATATTCTGCATCCTCTCCTTTCCTTCTCCCCTATATACTTTACAAATGGTATGTTCTATCTGTATAGTGCACAAGAAACAATACTTTTCACTTATATATTTCACTTATGTAGCAATAGCAAATTAAATCAAATCACTGATTTCCCTACCGTTAACATCCTGGAGTTGTGGTTAACCAGTAACAACTGCACAAGCAACATAAGTACCATGTCCACAAGGTAGGTCATAGGCTAGTAATTCTGTGCAGAGTAACTCACCTGCTGACTCTCCAAAGCCTGTCCACCATCTACAAAGCACAAATCAAGTGTTTCATGGAATACTCTTCATTTGGATGAGTGCAGCTCCAAAATAACTTGACACCATCCAAGAGAAAGGAACCTGTTTGATTGGCACATTATCCAGAATCCTAACTATTTGATCCTCCACTACTGGCTCTAATATAGCTATATTGTGTGTCGTCTATAAGATGCAATGCAATAACTTGCCAGGGGATATCTTATGAACTCCGCCACCTAAAAGAACAAGACTGCATGTGCGTGGAAAAACCACCACCCGTAAATTTCACTCCAAACCACTCACCATCCTGACTTGGAAATATATCATCGTTCTTTCACCACCACTGGGTCAAAATCCTGCCACTGCCTCACTAACAGCATTGTAGATGTACCTATACCACATGGACTGTAACTGTCAAGATGGCAGCTCACCACCACTTTCTCAAGAGCAATTAAAGATGGATCATTGATGGACGATAAATGGTAATCTTATCACAAGACCTATGTGGCATGAACAAGTAACAAAATTGCAAAAAAGCTGTCATCTTTCTCCTCCAGTTTCAGACTTACTTAATGATCATTTTTTGGTATTTTGTATTGCAGACTTCTACCATTTCCTTTTTTCAACTATTTCAAACTGAATCATTGCAAGAGAGAGAGAGGAGGCTGATGAGATGAAAATCCTGATACCAAAAAATAAAAAGATACACTAGCTTAAAAGTGCATTTTATAGTCTTAACATGTTCAATAGTTAGCACAATAAAGTCTTTTTACTAGTGTTAGATGAGTTCATGTACTACGATCTAAGATACAGGCCAGAATCCTGGAGATGAAGGAGGTCTCAGTCACTAGCATGTTGTGCTAGAGGCATTTTCTAGCACTTTATAGGTCGGCAGCAAGCCTTCCCCAGGATCAAGGACTCCAGCACAGAAGTCCCAAACGTCGAGAGTTGCTGGCCAATAAGTGACTGATAACTCTATTGAATGACCATGCCACCAGGGAGATACAGTGACACCCATAAAAGGTGAACTATCACTGGATCCCAGGCCACAGGTGAGAAAGGGTGGGAGCGAGTTTGTTTGTGGGGATTGCCGGAGTGCAGAGTCACAGTTCACAACTGAATTTTATTACGGAATATAAGGAATTGAATATTTTCATCTTCTGAACAGCAGCAACGATAATCAAATTGTTGCAGTGCATGAAAATTTTCTCAATTCAATGCTCTGCAAATTTCTTTTATCAAAGTGCGCAGTGCAGCATCCCTCTCAAAACTCCATTGGAAGTGCGTAGATTTGGAGAACACAAGGCTCATTTTTATTTTACAACACAAGCTAAGTTTAAAGATCCAGTCCGAATGTTAGTGAATCAATGAGTGCATTGGTGAATGGAAAATTGGTAAGTGGGTGAGTGAGTAGGTATCTAGGATGGTTAGTTGGTGAGGTTGATAGGGAGGGTTTGGAAGATGAGGTGGGTATGTATGTAGGCTGGGGAGATGGATCAGAGCTGTAATCAGATTTGGATAGTTGGAGATCGTTAGGTAGTCGAGAGGGATAATTGGTTGTTCAGGAGGGGTAGTTGGATGATCAGGGATGTAGTTAGGTGGTCAGAGAGATTTGTTGAGTTTTTGGAAGTCATAATCATGTTAGGTGATCAGGAAAGGAGAAATAAAGGGGTACTCAGGTCTAGTCAATAGTTGGATGGATCAGAAGTATTTGATGGATTGGGGTTAGGCAGATGTTTGGGGGTGGATGGATCAGATCGGGATGTTAGTCAGCAGTGAGTCAGGTTATGAGTATAGATGGATGGTCAGAGGAAGGGGTAGGTGGCAAGTCAGGATTTGATTGGGGGTGTCAGTTGTGCACTTACCCTGATGTTTGGCTAAGATTTAATCTGTCTAATGTTTCCTGGGTAATTATCCAGGTAAATATATCAGAGCTATCCAAAGTCTCCAGCTTTAACTCAGAGTGGAGACATTCCCAGAAAATCCTGGGAAGCAGGGAAATTGCCTGTCGGCATTTGAAACTTCCTAGCTAATCCCCAAGTAGGTCTGAGCATTAGGTTTTCCACTGGGTCCAGACATGCATCTTTGGCCACATGTCCAGTCTTTGACTGTCTGGAAATTGGAAGATTTAGTCTAATATCTTTCTTGCATAGTGCACTAAGAAAGATTCATATTTATGATTAGCCATTGAAGGGGTTAATCCTGTGATAATTATAAACATTATTTATAATGTTTCTGTTATTACAAGAAGGCCAACCTATCCCCAAGCTTATTTATTTATTCTGGTTCTTCTACAACTCTTTGGCAAAAATATTGAGTGCACACTGCATCACTCATTAAAACAGAATGACATTCTACGCAGTTTTCATCACTATTTCCTGAACTATGAACCCATTATCTAAAGAGTCAGCCAATAACACATCAGGAATGAAAAAGTTATTAGTGAGGTACTCAAACAGGACATGACATTTTTATAGGTGTTGAATAAAATAAATACTAATTTCATGGCGGAAACATTCAACTGGAAGGTGACAGCATTTGCATCAATCAGTTGAAATGCTTTGCTTGCATCTGGAAATGATTTTATAATGTTAAAAGCCATCACCCTTCCCTGGATGTTGACATATTATACTTCTTTGACTAGTACGAGGTTTATTTCAACAGACACTTGAAACAGAGGTACTGGCAATTGGCAAAGTCCTGATTTGGGGATACACACCTGAAAATTTTAGGAAAAGACCAAGGAAAGATACAAAAAGGAAGAGTCAACAGATGTGAGCCTGATTTTTATACCAAAACAAAGTGTACGATAATAGTGCTATACTATATGATTCACACTATAGGATATATGATAATGCTCATGATTTGCATGGGGAATCATTAATTGACCTCTGAGTTGGGCTTGTTAAATAAGAGGTCCCCGGAATTGGTAATTAGCCAATCCCAAAGCTTGAGTCACCTGGTGGAAATGCCCTCCGAGTCCTTCGTTACTCCACAGAGCGTTTCCTATACAGACTGTTGCTGCATACCTTCCACTATCACTTCCTCACCTGCTGCCCAGATACACCTTGGTGGCCCCTGTTGCCGTCCAGCAGCTGAGGTCCCCCGTGGAGGTCCCGCTATGGAGGGATCCTCCCCCACTATCTTGGGGACCTGGGGTGAAAGGTGGTTTATACGACAGTTTCGTAGAATAAAAGATTAACTTGGTTCACGGACTCCCAAGTGATCTGCCCTTTTTGCAATATCGTGAAGTTGGTGAGCCAATGTTGAATATTATAGATTCCCTTTTGTTTCCTCAAAAGCCTTCTGTTAATGTTTTGTATGCACTTCAGTCCCACACTCTTGATCTACGGACAGCAGGTGCGGAGAAGGAGCACGACCTCCTCTTGAACTTGCTCCTGGGCTTATCAAGGCTTGCCATCTGCATGTCCAGGCAGTGGGCAACCGAAGAGGTCATTCGATTTGACTGTCTACCCCTCCACCGTGACTATATATACCTGTGCATGCCCTTGGAGAGGGTGCATGTGGTGTCCGATTAATGCCTTCTCTGCCAGTTGAGACTGGGATGTATTATTAAGCTCTTTAATCACATTTTGATTTGTTGTTTTAAATTTCTTTTCCACTTTGTCTTTTGTTTTGGGCAGTTCCCCTCCTTTTGGGAACTGCCCTTTTTAATTTGCTCTCTCATTACTTTGCTTTCATTTAGTTAGTAAGCCAAAAAGATTGATAATTAGTTAGCCAGGTGAAGCTTGTATACTGAGCCCTGTATAAAACAAGATCCTGAGAGGGTCCATTAACCTTTTAGTCCCAGTTGGGACTTGTTGTGTTAACCACAGGCTTGTAATTATTATTCACTTCCACTTTGTGCAAAAATAGCACGGTTCCATCATAGCTGACTCCTGGAGTTATTATTTGGCAATGAAGTAAAAGGAATTTTTTGATAACCTTGCATCAGATTCTGGTAAGCCTGTAGCATTCAGTCTTACAATGCCATTTTTTGGGAAGTTGGAGCCATATAATGTGAGTATTGAGGGCTGGCCATAATAAACTGAGAGAATGAGGTACTTCTTTCCAGTAAACAAAATAGGAGGAGGCACTCAGCAAAAGGTCATTAAGTTGACTTTGTGTAGGCTGCAACATTAGCATTACAAAAAGTCTGATGTATCCAGAAACACTAGAGTCCAAGACCTCTGAAGAGTTAGCAAATCATTATAATCCTAAACCTTTTGTGATCTTGCAATGGTACACTATGATTCGCAGGGGAACCAATGGCAGAATTCCTGACATGAGTAAAAAAGCTGGCAGAGCATTGTGAATATGGCATAGCATCACTAAAAATACTGAGACCATTTAATGTGTCACATAAATAATACAGCAAACTAAAGAGGGCTTCAGAAAGAGCCAAAGCTAGAGTTTAAAAAAAACCTTTAACTCAGGAGAAGGGGGCCCAAGAGCTGTAAGGATCCACAGATCGTAACATCCATAGGTTCGAATGATTTTCCTACCGCAGATCCAGATTCCCAAGTTAACATATTTGTGAATTCCAGTCTTGGGCGAAGAGAAACAAAGAAACCAGGAAATTCCAACACTGGCCAAGAGAGAATTCCTCAGTTTAGGGAGTGGCCAGCATAACTGTGCTGTGCATGCAGCCTGGTAGCCCGTCCCAAGCAAGGTTACCAAAACAAATAATGTGCAATGCCCATATCAAAGAATGAAGCAACCTGAAAATACGATGTGCCAGACAAGTCAGGCTGAAGAGGAGGAACTAGCAATAGTAAATTGTGTCATCACATCAAAGTTTGCCACAATACAGATACAGCTCCAAGTAAATGGACACACATTGGATATGGAAGTTAACACAGGGGCAGCATTATCTATTGTAAGGGAGCGTGAACTTAGAAATGATGATTCGATATTTCTACAGTCAAGTTGAAGGACACCAACATATATAGAAGAACCACTATGAGTAGTAGGGACCATCATAACCCCAGTCACATTTGAGCAACAAATATTTCCACAGATAGTGTTAGAAGAGCCAGGCTCCAATTTTTTGGGATACAGAATATCCATTTGGATTAAGGAGAATTTTCACATGGGCACTGGAACCTTACGTGAGGTAATAAATAGGAAAATAACCAGAAGTTTTTAAGACAGGCATTGGAAAAATGAAAGGGGTCAAGGAAAACACTTGGGTGGACCCAAATGCTCAAATGATATTTTTTTAAGGCAAGACCAGCTCCATATGCAATACAAGTGAAAGTAAGGACTAAACTGAAGCAATTAAAAGAGCTGGAGATAATTCAACACATACAATTTTCTGAGTGTGCCACACCAGTAGTCCAGGTGATAAAGCCAGATAACACAATCCATCTTTGTGGTGATTATGACTGTGAATAAAGCATCTCATTTAGACAAATATTTGATGTTGTGAATAGATGACCTCCACGCAAAGCTATCCAGAGGCCAGATAGTCAAAAAGTTGGACAGGAATCATATATATCTCCAGTTAGAATGAGAACAGTCATCAAGAAATTATATAACAGTAAACACGCATAAAGGTTTATGCGAATACATTCGCCTACCATTTGGGGTATCATCATTGTGTGCAATACTCCAAAGAATCATGGAAGGCTGGGATTAGTGCAGGGACTACCCAGACTGGCACTGTTGAGGAACATTATGAAAATTCAGCAGAAGTCTTCCAATACCTTTCGATTGCTGAGGTCAGACTAAAAAGTGAAAAACACATTTTCCAAGCAGTGGAGATAATATCTCAAATACAGGGTTGACAAAAACGATCTACACCCAGTGAAAGAAAAGAACTGTAAAAGAAGCTCCAACACCAACGGACAAAATGGAATAAAAATCATTCCTTGACCTTGTAAATTATTATGGAAAATTCATTTCTTACTGGCACTCCTACATACTTTGTTGAAAAAGCGTCAGAAATGAGCATGCAACGAAACACAGGAGGACTTTTTTGTGAGGGTAAAATATCAACTGCAGTCAGACAACATATCGACTCATTTCAATGCAGAAAGGCTTTTGGTTAAAACATGCAACACGCATCTTTACAGAATAGGTGCAATATTATTGCAATGATGGAACAACAAGGTAGAGCACCTAATTTCATACACTTCAATGACATTAGCTGAAAGAAGAGATGACACAAACAGGAAAGGAAAGTTTGGCAGTGGTTTTCACAATAAAAAAATTCCATGAATGCGTGTATAATAGACATTTTACCATCATAATAGGCCACAAACCTCTTCGCCTTTTTTCTGAACACAAAATGATCCTTTCCATAGCGTCAGCCCAAATACAGTGATGGACACTATTATTAGGCACTTTTGAATATACCCTGGAACATAGACCAGGAACACAAATCACTGAAGCACATGCCCTGAGTCACTTACCTTTGCCCACAAGCTATCAACACTGAAAATGGATCAGGTAGTGATAACATTAAATTTTACGGATACTTTGCCAATTCGGCAAAACAAATAAAGACTTGTACTTGAAGTAACCCTACTCTGGCAAAACTAAGCCACATGATATTGAATGTCCAATCCAAGATTCGAAGCTGTATGTGACAAATTACTCAGAATAAAGCATAGAAGACAGCATTATTCTGTGGTGAGCCTGGATTGTTATCCCATGTCCCATTCAAAGGTCTATCCTTCAAGAACTGCATAATGGCCATCTAGTTGTATCAGAAATTAAGATTTTATTGAAAGGCACATTTTGGTATCCTGGAATTCATGGGGGTGTAGAGAAAATGGTAAAAAGATGTAGAAAGTGCCAGGAAAGCCATGGGTTAGGATGCATACGGACTTTGCAGGACCATTTATGAGCTTATGATTTTGTTGTTAACTTTGTCCAAGATTGCAAGAAACTATAAAGGGATGTGAATAAAGCCCACTCATCATTCAAACCAGCCTCCCATCTATTGACACTATCTACACTTCTGGCTACCTTGGAAAAGTAGCCAGCATAATCAAGAATCCCATGCATCCCAAACATATACTCTTCCTTCACCTTCCATCAGGGAAAAATGATACAAAGAGGACACATACCAACCAACTCAAAAACAGTTTCTTCCTTGCTGCCATCAGACATTTAAATTGACCTACCTCTGGGCCCTAGCTATGCCTGTAACACTACATTCTGCACTCTTTCCCTTCCTTCCCTATGCTACCTTTTATCTGTTCAGCAAGCAAGAAACAATTCTTTTCACTGTATACTAATATGTGACAATAATAAATCAAATCAACAGTCTTCATGCAAAATGTGAGGCAGCAACCAATAGATACCATGAACATTTCATTTCAAAACAGGACTAGCATTCTACATGATGGAAGTTAGAGACAAAGAAAATAAATGCACTACCTAAAATGTCAAGAGCTGACAACAGAAGCAGCCAACTCGGCAAGTTTCACCCATTTACACATATAGCATTCTTTCCATCGAATCCATATAACACTGAAGGAGGCCATTTGGCCCATCGAGTCTGTGCCGAGCACAATCCAACCCAAGCCCTATTCCTGTCACCCCATACATTTGCCCTGCTAATTCCCCTAACACCATGGGCAGTTTAACATGGCCAATCAACCTAATCCTAATCCAGAGGAAACCCACACAGACACAGGGAGAATGAGAGACTCCACACAGACAGTGACCCAAGCCAGGAATTGAACCCAGGTCCCTGGAACTGTGAGACAGTTGCTAACCACTGTGCTACCATGCTGCCCTGTATGCCATCAGAGACCCAAACTGCACAGGGGAAGGACAAAGCACCGACCAACAGGAGGCCCTGAAACACCATAAGGATTCTCTCTAAAATGGAGACTAAAACAACAGAAATCCAGCCAGAAGTTGTGTTGATGAGAAAAAAAAAACATCTCTGATAACACTTTGTTGATCATCAAGAAAGAGGCACTCATTGATGTGCTTTACACCACATGACAAGATAGAGTAGGAAAAAGATCAAGGGCCATAAGATGAAGATATCTTTGGTATCCAAGAAGCGAGGGAGAGCCCTTGGACAACCAAGGGGAGGTGTATGATAACCCCCATGATCTGCTTGGGGAATCACTAATTGACCTCATAGTTGTACTCATATACAAGCTCACTGTGGATTGGTAACTAGCCAATCAGATGGAGCTTGTATATCTAGCCCTGTGCAAAGCAAGATCCTGAGACGTCCATGAAACTTTTAGTTGGGATCTGTGGTGTTCACCACAGACTTGTGATGATTGTTTATTTTCATTTGTGCAATAAAAGCATGGTTCCTTCCCAGCCAACCTCTGGAGTTATATTGAGGCACGTGTGACTTGTATGAGCAGAGTGCTGTGTGGGCATAATATTTGACAGAAGGGGCACTGGAGTAGCAGTGATATCAAGGAAGATTACTCTAACAGTAGCTGCATAAGATATGCCATTAAGCAGCAGCAACATTAACAGTATTTGGCAATTCAGAACAGGTGATACAAGACAACAGTAGATTCTAGAGGCAGGCCAGGGATTAGTGAGTTTTAGTGATCTGGGACATTGGAATTTTAGTGAGTGGAGATTAGAATGCATCTCAGATTAACCTTTTAAAATATGGAATTTAGTCAAGTTAAGATGACAGGGGTGTGGTGGGGTGTTATGGTGTCAGGAATTAAAGGATGGGAAGGTGAGTTTTACACTGTGTAGAACAGGGAACCTCGGCATTGTATCATTCATTTTTTTTTAATGGAACTAAAGGAGTAAAATTTCCTACTTGCAAAACTCTCTTTCCTCATTTGAATGAGCATAAATGCCAAGCAAACAAAACATTTTTTTTGCCAGACATTTTATGCTGTGATAAAATTTTTTTTTATGGTAAGTATGTGGGTAAGATATATATATATATAGTCTTAGATCATTCAATTATTCACTCCACAACTGAACCTAAATTAATGTAACATATAACATCAACAGTTTATTGTTATGAGTGTTAATAACCTGGAAATGCCAGCAAGATTAGAATTTTGTTTCTGAATGGAAGCCTTTCTTCAAGTTAAATGACACTAAAGCAGAGAATCATATCTGTGCTGGTGAATAGACCATTGAAAAACTGTCACCATAGTGAGTACCTTATTATTTTATTCAATAATACCTAGAGACAGAAGGTAGCTGCCCTGACACTGAACCATTGGAAAATCAGAACTACAGGAAAAAACCTCCCATTGCATCAGGTTGACATTTTCACAGGAGCATCCCTGATCCATGTCATGGGTATAACATATTTAAGTTTTCACAAATCATATGATAAAGTCACAACTGTGATGACAATATTGGTTAACTGGATTGGACATTAAACTGAGACTTCTTGTCCAGATGTTAAAGTCCCTAATGGCACTATGCAAAACACAAAGCAGCAAGATATCCTGGCCAACAATCCTTCAACCAAATGCAGGTACATTATTCACTTCAATGCTGTATGTGAGCAAACTGACTGCTATGTTTTGCTTACACACCAGTCATTGCATTTTAAAGTATCTTAAAAGCACATGAAGTACTTTGATGTTTTTTTAAAAGTATTATCCAGTGCTTTGTGACCTTAAGGCAGTGAAAAGAATTCACAAAGGAGAAGTAAGGTTTTGGTACTTTCATTGGTGTCAGATTTATGAACATAATAATTTAAGAGTCTAATCATCTGTCATGTTTTTGGAGACCAATCTGACACCAGGCCTGTATACCCACAGCCAGGTCCTTAATCCTCTTCATCTCCAAGAAGATATCAGCTTGTCTCTTGAATCATTGGATCCTCATATTCCATACATTCTGAGACAGAGAATTTCTACTATGGAGAGGAAACAGTCAAAAAGTTGATTGGCCAAAGGGATGTCTCGATTTTGATCATTTGGTTTATACACCCTTCACTGTTAAGAACAGCACTTCAACTACTATAAATCTACTCTTTGGAATTCCATCAGCAAAACCTTCCACCTCCCCAATTCTTCTTCCTTCTTTAAGTACCTTTGCTAAACCTTTCCCTTTCAATAACCTTTTGATCACCCTATCTTTCCTATAATTTGTCCAGACCCCAATTCTTCTCCTATTAAACATGTTACAAAACGCATTGATATAGCCTGTTCTCATTCATTGTTTCTTTCTATCCTTCACACTTCGGCTGACTAGTTTCTGCCAATTTTGTCCTTTGGTTACCCTTGTTAGCTTCTATTTAAGTGGCACTCGATTCATTCGCATTGGCAATTTGCCTGAACAACTTTTCCAATTTATTTCTCAACTTTGAAAATTTTAGCTCACCTTGAGCTGTATGTATTCTTTGAAGAAAGATTAAGAGAGGACACATGAACAAGTCTAAAAAAGTAATGAAAAATTGAGATCGTTTAGATGTCTGCAGGTTATTCAATTCATAGTGTCAGCAAGACTAGTGGACTAGAGATTACAGGGATAATTTCCGATGTTTGCAGTCCTGGCACAGGGGATTTCACATCACAAGTATGTACCTGAATATTGAGCAGAGAGGATTGCTTGCCAGTGAGCCAGCTGGTCCAATTTTTTTCCCCTAAATCTAAATGGATGGAAGGTCAAGCAACTGTGCCCCATAGGTGTTCCTGTTCTGTGGTGTTCCACCCGGAATGCAAACAGAAATTCATTTCTGGCTTTTTGGCTTCACAAGAGTCCAATGGATTCAAAAAACAGCAGGCAGGATTTTTCTGGTGGTGGTAATTGATTAGAGGGAGGAATTGATATCCCTCAGTTGAGAGAAAATCCCATCTCTGAGAGCTGCCAGCCTTGAGTGCCTTCCTCCATTGGGACCACAAGCACTAGGTTAATTCCTCATCTGAGATTCTACTGAATCTCAGTAGAAGATGGATCAATAAGAGCAGATAATCACATAGCCTAATTGAGTATTTAAGGCACAATAAACATAAATGTCCTGCAACCACAATAAAGGAAGAGATCTGATAACCTTGAAAACCAGACAGTGACTAGCGGTCGACTCAATTACTGTGTAAATTGTAGACCATAAGACCATAGGCAGAATTTTACATTCCCCCTCTCCGTTCAGGAAGGTGGGGGAAATGTAAAATTGAATGGACAGGACTCCCCCCACTACCCCTGGGAATTTGCCTACTCAAATCCAATACGATTTCATACATAGGTGGGTAAGCCCCACTCATTCACCTATTAAGGCCCTTTAGTCACCACTTAATGGTTACTTACGGACTTTATCTCATCCAACCTAACTTTTTAGGTGGCAGAAGCAGGTGCACGTAGGGTGCGAAAGTGACATTTACACCTTTTCCCACCTTGGGCTGGCTGCCTACTCTGAAATCCCCCTCAGAGTTGGGCCCTCCATTCCCCCCAACATCGGAGATATTGGAGTTGAAGGATCTCTCCACTTTGGCCTGCCTCTGATGCTGTGATCACACCCCAAGTCCTCTGGGAAATTAAATTTTCAACTAAGGCAGAGTGTAACAGTTCCACTCTGACCAGTGCAGCACTGAACCTACTGGTTTCAAGAGCAGTTAGATAATCTCATTCTCTTGGGTGGGATTTCCTTCTAAGGACAGATGAAGGTCCCACCCGCTACCAATCAAAACTCAAGTAAATATTAAATGGCAGTGGGAATTTGAGAATTGCCAGCTGAGCATTAGGTGCCAACTCTCAGAATAGTGAGCTCCGAATTCTATCCCATAAAATCATAAGACATAGATGCATAAGTAGGTCATTCAGCCCACTGAGTCTGCTCAACCATTCAGATCTGATATGAAATTTCCAGAGAACAGCCCAATTAAAGTTATTCAGTTCGATGGGGTATAACAAAAAAGTATAGCAAGACACCCTGAAAGTAAAGGAAGAATAAGGAACACCATCATTTTCCAATCTCCTTGCTGTCTGGGAAGAAGTTTCACAGGTGGAAGGATGCCTCACTCAGTCAGGAGTGCGATGGAATACTCTCCACTTGCCTGGATGAGCCCAGTTCCAACAACATTCAAGAAACTCAACACCATTCAGGACAAAACAGCCTACTTGATTGGCACCGCTTCCACAAACATACATTCCCTCCACTGTGGCTGTGGTGCATACCATCTACAAGATGCATTGCAGGAACTCACCAAGGCTAGGAAAATGATGGTGACTGCCTGCAAGATGATATTCTAAATTTTAACTTGTTCATTCTGGAAGGAATGTAAAAGAATGAAGCTGTTGCAGAGACAGATGATCTGTTGAAAGAAAGGGTCCTGAAGTTTACTATACTCTTTGACTCCAATGCTATTGATCACAAAGCCTGCCTTTGTTAACCCTTAAGAATTAACATGTTGTTGAATAAGGGTGAACAAAGAGTTGAATTTGTCTGCTTATCCTATTGACAACATGAAACAACAATAAGACGCAGCTAGCAAAATGTTATCCAGGGAGAATGAGATGCTTAACTCCAAACTAGATCAAACTAATAGTAAAAATTCAGAAGTATTAATCATTACAATTGTAAGTTGAGCCAGCAATACATGGACACCCTTAAGCTTCCAGTAAAGAAGCATAGGACTGAACTACACAGCATCTAAATCTGGAGACAACCTCAGAAAATCTTCAGATGATGTGCGGACCGTGAAGGAACAAAGATAAAAGATCAACATGATAATTATGAATAGCAAAGAGGCTACAACAGCCAAGTCATCTACAGTTGCTCCCATTTTTTAACTTCTTAATTTAGGATATGGAGAACTTATTAAAGTGTAAACTACACACAGACATTTGAAAGGAGGCAGTTTGATAAGAAGCATGTCCTTGTTCGATTAGTTTTGTGATGCTGGATTTAATGGAGTGACGAGGGCCTTGGTCACCAGCTAGAGTGCCTGTCAGAGCCCAGGATCACCTCTTTAAGGGGAAACCTGCCAAATTAAAGTCAGCTCAGGCACTTGATTGGCTAGAGGCAGACCTCTTCTCTAATTAGGACTCCAGGGGCAGACAATCTTTGTCTTTGAATCTTTACCTTATTGAAACAGATAAGATGATTAGAGGTTTAGATAGGGTGATAGCCTTTTTCCTAGGATGGAGAAAGCTAGCACAAGGGGACATAGCTTTAAATTAAGGGGTGGTGGTTTTAGGACAGATGTCAGAGGTAGGTTCTTTACCCAGAGGGTGGTAAGAGTATGGAATGCCTTGCCTGCGTCAGTTGTAGATGCGCCAAGTTTGGTGGCGTTTAAGAGGTTAGCAGATAAGTTTATGGATGAAAAGGGAATGGTTTAGGTTAGAAGGTCACTGCTTGTTCCTAATTGGTCGGTGCAACATCGAGGGCCGAAGGGCCTGTTCTGCGCTGTAATGTTCTCCCTGCTTACAGTTGCTGGTCAGAGGCCTGCAGTTCCTCTGTGCTCAGCAGCAACACTGGGGAGGGATGGTTGAAGCCAGGACGATATTCATCCAAGATCTTGTAACATGGTAAAACCTAGCTACAGATGAGTGATGGTGGAAGGAGGATTGTAGGAGGGTGGGGGAGGGTAGGCATGGGGGGTTTATGGGCAAAGAGGTTCTGAGGGTGGGTGGCATAGTGCAAGAGTGGGGTAATGAATATCCGAACATCCTCTTTTCCAATGTGGGGCCCTCAATCAAGCCTTTGAATGCCTTTGAACAACGACCATCACCCCACTCCACCCCAAGGAGCTTGTAGACAAACAGGTTTCATTTCCCCACATAACAGGAGTTTCTCCACTCGCTGCTGCATTAATACCAGCAGCATTGGGATTAGACACATTTTGGACAATTTAAGGGCCTCTATTGACATCAAGGCAGGAAGACTGGCCAGGGACAGAATTGGAGCAGAATAGGAAAGCAGCAGAATTCCTATCTGTCACCCTCTCACCTGAACTGTTTGCCATCAGTGTCACGGGGAGAGCATTAAATTCCACCTGTCCATACATCCAGAACTAATTTGTTTCACCATACAGACAGTTTTGTGCAATGGCCTTAAATCTAGTGTGAGTGAGGTTAGAATGCTTATATTCATTTCGGCTGCACACTTGAAACCAACACACACAGAAGGTTATCATTGCAACATTGCAAGGATTTCTCTTCTAACCATCTGCTATCTTTATGAATTGGCAATATTCATTATGTAGGGAGTTGTAAACAGGATTCCTACAGGGACATTTTATTTGTGAATCATTTTTGGACTTAAATATAATACACATAACGTTCCTGAAGTATCTGGTTGACAACAGTAATTCAATTAGATAATTTCATTAACACAGTTAAGGCAATTTCTTCTTGAGGTTGTTTTCCTTTTAAATGGTTGCTAGCAATTAAAAGCTTTGGAAAGACTGTCAAAAGCCTTCTGTTATTAAATAGTGACGTTATGTTAAAAATCAGCCAGGATTCTCTCATCATGATAAAATTTGCGTATATGAAAGAAGATATAGTTAATAGGTTTATTTCACCTCATACAAGATGGATCAGCCAAGGTTTGTAGATGGTTGTAGTCAATTGGTTAACATTATCCCAGTTCCTTTGGTAACTGAGAGGTTGTGTTCTCACCTGTCTATTCAAGAGCCAGTGAGATAAGAAAGATAATGGGGGTGATTCTCCCATCCCTCTGTACTGTTCCACACCCATTGGGTGTCACGGTCTCTGCACGTCTCCCAGGCAAAGAATTCTTATATAATCAGCTCCCAGCTGGAAATCAGTAAGGAGCTGATTATCATATGGAAATGTCGTGGCAATTGATACTTTCAAATGACGAGCTGGACCTGGGAAGGAATTCCTCAGACCTGCGAAAAGACCACCCCCCCTGCCTCCCCTTGCTGGGAGTGGTTCCCTCCAGCGGGTTTTACTACTGTCCCCACGAACTAGTGGCCTGACACTGCTGGAAGGAAGAGAAGCCATCGCTGGCCAGCCCCACAACCCCCCCATTGAGGCCCCCTCAGGAGGTTGGGGATGGATACAAGGCGAAGACCCTTGCACTGCCAAAGGGGCAAATTAGCACTTCCCACCAGCAGCTTTCTGTTGCCTACTTGGCACCAGGTAGTGCTAAGAGGGTGATTAGTCTGGCGAGGGTGTGCATGGAAAAGAGGTTACAACCCAGTGCCACTCTGTAATTGGGATCAGTTGGAGATTGAGGAGTGAGGGCCATCAGAGCTGGTCATCAGGATTGGTGGAGGAGGTGACTGAGGCTAAGTATAGCTGACTCCTGGGCATGGCAAACTGGGAGCTGGCCTGGGAAGGTCCAGAGGCCAGTGATCAGGTGGCTGGGTCAATAGGAAGGCCAGAAATGGAGGGGGTTGTGGGGCTGGCCAGAAATCAGGAGGCCAGAAATCGAAGGGGGGCTCTGACAGATCGGTACATGCACAGTTGCCAGCTCAGTGGTTTGCTGCTGACCCGTTTGGGTGGGAATAGGCCCCGCTCCTAGTTGCCCAGAATGAATCACGTTAGGGCACAGGGTGTTGGAGGTTCACACTACTATCACACTAAATAAACCAGCAGAATTTCTACACGTTGGGGACTTTGAATTTTTTTGAGAATCTCAGCTCATGTTGATCATGGAAAAGTAAGTTTCTGCTTACACACTGCGAACAGAGAACCTAATCCATTAGCAGCATATACTTAATGGAAAATTGCCATTGAAGAGAACACCATGGACATAATTTCTGATTACCCAAACTGGCAGCTAAGTTTCCATGCAGAAACAAGATAGAAATTATCCTGGAAGTCGTGATTTTCCCCAAAAACTTCTAAGTGCTCAATTTGCCGGAAAACTGGTGTAAATCATATTTTTTCAGTATGACTTCAGACAAGAAGCTCCCACACACTGCACAGGTCACAATCAGGAATATCATTACATGCTCGGTAGCAGGGCCTGTTCACACCAAAGAGGCTGAAATGGGTGCAATGAGCAGGAACCCACGCACGCGCACATCTCTGGGAGATCACTGAAAAGATTTCCCAACATTGAGATCATTGCCCTCAAACGCACCTCCCCACAACTCTCCCCCCTCCATTCCCCCACTAGCCTCTGTCCCCATGCCACAAAGACATCACTGACCTCTCACCCCCCACCTCCATACACAGACATCACTAGCATTTGTTCCCATGTCCCCTCCCACACAGACATCACTGGTCTCTGCCCCCATTCCTCCCTCCCACACGGACATTGCTGGGTCCTGTTCCCATGCATCCCCGCCCCCACTAAGCCAGATATCGCGGGCGCCCCATCTCTCCCACTATCTCCCTGCCTCTACAACATACTAATCTCACTGATGCCTTGCACAGAAATTGTGCTGTGCTGCCATGTACGCATGTATATCCCCTGCTGCGAGCATTGCCTCTGCTGAATGAGAGCCTTCAGCATTGCACGTCTGCTGGACACAGAAGCTTGTTGAATGAGAGCCAATCAGCACCCTGAGAGATGCATGACAATTGAAGCCAAGTTCCCTTCGTATTTCTCACAAGGAATTGTTGCCTTCCAGCCCATGACTAGACCAAACTGACTGCACCTACACTCCCTGAACAAGCAGAGCTGCATATAAACTGCAAGATTGGACACACAGCTGGTAATGCCATGAAGATGTCTAGTAAGGAACCTGCTCCGAGATTCCCCAGGGCTAGCCAGGCCTGCCTGCTTACTGCAGTGAAGGAGAGGTGCTAGCTGCTGTTTCCCAAGCAGGGCCATTGCCAAAGAGACATCGCTGCAAGGGCATTATGGGTGCAGGTGGCAGCTGTATTAAACACCAGGAGCCTGGCACCTCAGTCTGGGCATCAGTGTAAGAAGAAACTGTATGACCTTCTTCGAGCAGCAAGGGTGAGTGTGGATTCCATTTTGGAACCTGCATATGTTTGGCATGGATCTCAAACCATACTTAGAAACCTGAACGTCATTCAGCAAAGCCCCTCCACATGCCCCCCACCACATCTAACACCCCATCTTCTCAAGTAGCACCACCCCTGTAGTGACTCTTTTCCTCAAAACTGCCAAAGCCACGTCTGAAACATAGACCCACAACGCAGACCATGCTCTTCAATATATTAATGCTTATAATCTGCCTTATGTTCCAATAGGAAAAAACTGCACACAACTGAAGAGGGGGGACAGACTGGGAATGGTGACTGGCTTTAAGCAGCATCAAATAAATCAGTTGGATTAAAAATTGGTGTTGCTAAATTCTTACTGAGTTCTTACCACCCCAATCCAACGCCGGCATCTTTACATCATTTAAGCAACATGCCATGGAGCTGGTAGGGGGTGATTCAACAGCCCTATGATGAGGGATAGCAAGTCAGTGTTTGGCACGCAAGTGAGAATCAGTTTACTCTTTTTCGAAATAAATGCGATGCTGCATAGGATGTTTTCCTTCCCTTCCCCTAACGTGTGTTCTTTATTACAGCCTTGGACCCAAAGGAAGCCGACCCTTCAGGTGTTGGTGCACCCACTGCTGCTCTGGAGCAAACGCCCCATGACACTCAGAACACACCTTGGAGGGAGGCCCTAAAGAATACTCCGAGCACAGTACCAGTGAAGCGGTACCGGCATCTATCACACAACCCAACAACACAGGCTATCATCATGGTTAGTACTTTTATGGTAAAGATTCTGGATCACTTACTGGTGAGTACATCATAGACACTGATGCACATTGGGTGGAGACGGGCACACATGAGGGTTCAGGCACAGAGGGCTATCGGAGGTGGGGATTCAGCTATCCCCAAGCCAGATATCGGGTCTCAGGGATTGTTCATCCCAAAGTTGGTGAAAATGCATCAGGAAACTCGAGGCATTGTGGAAGGGCTGTCCAAATACACTTCCATCATAGACACAGCAGAGCTGTTTAGGGGAGTCCAACAGAGTACTGTTGCAGAAGGCAGTGCTGGTACAGCATGCGAACCAAGCCAACACTAAGGGTGGGGTCCACAGTGAAAAGTCTGGCTCAGGTGTTTGTCTAATGGGTGTCATGTCCAGTTTATCCTGGAGACTGAGCAGGAGACAGCCAAGCACGTTGCCAGTACCGAGAAGGCATAGCGTTCTATGGTCTTGGGTATTGGGGGCATGATAGAAATACTGTTGGCCATGGCTGGGACTCTTGCTGGCATTCTGGGCACACAGCAGACCATGGCTGAGAGCCTCAAAAACTTAGCCCAGGATCAGAGGGCTACTGCTAAGGGGCTCCAGAGCCTGGCTTGCTCACAGAATGCTGTAACAGAGGCACTCCAGAACTTGACCCTGTCTCAGAGGGCTATGCTGAGGGATCATGGGGTAGATGTATGAGAGCTTCCAGGACTGGCAAACTAGGTGTCACTGGAGCTTTTGGAGCTCAGTCCAGCTAACCTGGCATCCCACGGAGTGTCCCTGGGCCCTCGAGGGAGGAGGAAGGGCTTGAGCCCAGGCCAGGACACCCCAAAATATTCCAATTCCTCCTTTTCCTCACACTGGGGCAACACAGAACCAGCTAGATTAACAGCATGACGCAGAAACAGTGTCATCCATAAGTCAGCCAGGGCCCTCCAGGTCTTGGCCATCCAGTGAACATCCGCTAAGGGTATCATAGGCAATGGGGTATGCATCACAGCTGGATATCTCCACCTCCAAAGTGCAACCTCAGGGAGCACCTAGAAGGAGCAGTAAGCCAGACAAAGTTAGTAAGTTGTAGGTTCACTAAGAGGGAATGGATGAAGGTCACCAGTAGTCAGGGTTTCTTTACGTTATATGTTAAAAGCACAATAAACTTTTATTTGTACCTTACAGATGTGACTAACGTGTCTCTGATTCTCCCATCACAGAGCTGAGCGCTCCCCGTCGAGGTGTCAACTGTTATGCTGTGCGAAACTCGGACACGTTATAGAGTGCCTGCCCAACCGTCCCAACATCCACCGGACCTTTAGCGAAACTGGATCCCTGCCACCGCCACTGTGATGTTCCCAATTAATGGTCCCACAGACTTGTGTTCCCAACTCTTATTGCTACATTGGCCAAGGTGACATTGTACAATTGAAAAACAGGTAGGAGTCAGACTTGAATGATACCAGGGGCAGGATCCCAGTGTGAACAACAGCGAGTCGTCACCATCCTACAGCCTTCGACCAAGACTCGCTAGCTCAGGCCCATTAATAGGTTTTGGTGTTTCCAGAGCACAAGATGGTGGAATGAGAGAGGCTGGGGGAAGAGTGAGGGAGGTGGGATGAAAGAGGCTGGGGAAGGGTCAGGTAATTTGAGAGGAATAGCAGCTGTACTTGCTTATGGAACGTGATGGAAGTGTATTCAAAGCAGCTCCACACTGCACAGCACCAGCTATCACGTATCCATCGCTGGCCTGTCCTACTGGGTGCCTGCCATCATTGTCTGCCCTCCATCCTCTGGGTCCTTGTGTGGCAAGATGTTCACCTTGCTTCCTCAAAATTTCCTCCCGTTCTTCGTGCTCCAGCTGGTCTCCCCGCTGCTGCGCGAGGTTGTGCAGGACACAGCACACAAATTATGATGTGTGAGGCACATACAATGTCATATTGCAGGGCACTCCCAGAGTGATCCAGGCAGCAGAACTGCATTTCGGACTGGGTGACAGTGAGGGCCTCATTGTAGTGGCTCTTGACCTTAGTCTCCGGCCTTTGCACAGGTGTCATCAGCCATGACCTCAGCAGATAACCCATGTCCCCCACAAATCATCCCAGAAACCTGGGCTGGTCTTCAAAGAGGCCAAGGATTTCTATCTGCCTCAGCACAAAGCTATCATGGACACCCCCTGGGTGTCATGCAATGACCTGCATGATGTTCATTTGATGGTTGCAGACAATCTGCATGTTCAGGGAATGGAACACTTTGTAGTTCCCAAATGGCTACAGTGCTCTTTAAGTCCCATCCTCTGCTCTGTGGGCATTGGGCATCCCTGTAATTAATGCAAAGTCTGTGGCCGAGGCCTCCTGCTGTGTACGGCCTACATCAAAATGAATGTATTGTCCTGCCAGGCATACAGAGCACATCTACACACAGAGGTCTGGGAGATCGCATAGAGGTCGTCAGTGAGTACCTGGAAGGATCCAGTGGCATAAAAGTCAAGGGCAGCCATTACCTTCACTTCCACAGGGAACAAGTGGCCACGCCTTCCCCTCAGGTGCCGGGTACGTGAGCACTTCACACAGATGCTGCACTGTGCTCTTCAAGAGCCACAGCCAGCGACAGCCATCGGCTCTAACAGGGCCTTGAGGGAATACCGGGACTGGTACCTCCTTCCCCTCTGCAATCTCTGTCTTCTGGGCACACTTTCAGAACACTGCTCTCATACCTCCTGGCCCTCTGCCCCTTACCCTCCTTAAAGTAAAGTTTATTTATTAGTCACATGTAGGCTTACATTAGGACAGCATGATAGCACAGTGGTTAGCACTGCTGCTTCACAGCGCCAGGGACCTGGGTTTGATTCCTGGCTTGGGTCACCGTGTGTGGAGTTTGCACATTCTCCCTGCATCTGCGTGGATTTCCTCCGGGTGCTCCGAATTCCCCTCTCATTCTGAAAGGCATGATGTTCAGATGCAGAATCTGGTGACTAAGGAAATTCCACAGTAACTTCATTGCAGTGTTAATGTAACCCTTACTTGTGACTAATAAATAAACTTTACATTACACTGCAATGAAGTTACTGTGAAAATCCCATTATCGCCACATTCCGGTGCCTGTTAGGGTACACTGAGGCAGAATTTAGTATGGTTAATTGATCTAACCAGCACATCTTTGGACTATGGGAGGGAGTACCCAGACATAGGTGGAACATGCAAACTCCACACAGACAGCGACTCAAGCTGGGAATGGAACTGCTCGTCTGGCACTGTGAGGCAGCAGTGCTAACCATTGTGCCACCATGCCACTCCTGGGACTGCTAGTGGCTGCTCCTGCAGTGGCCTCCCAATACCTGTCACTTCCTGAACTGCCTCCTCCTCCTTAGCTGCCACCATTACTGCCAGCTCCAATCAATCAATCTAAGGTTCATTCTGCATAGTGGGGTTTGGACAGAGCAAAGAGTGATAGATTAATGTCATTGGCTGCATAGACCCAGCACCACCCCAATGGCCCAATCCCTCATTAGGGCCAGTACCCACTTGTGGGTGCTGGCAACACCATGCAATTCATGCATGACCTGTTTAGGTTGTGTGAAATTGCCATTATGACAACAGTGGCAGAGAGTATGCAGGTTGGTGTGCAGTCATGGGCACTGGGCACCCTTGAGTCATTGCCATGTGTGAAACTATAACATCCGTTCCAGGCATGTGTTGCTGATGGTGGCATGGGGCAGAGATAGGCTGCTAATCATCGCCAGATGGGTCCCGACTGACTGCAGATTCCATACAGTATGACTTGTGTGCCTGAACCTGAGCACCATTGCTTAGAGCACTAGTAACTTGAGCTGATTAGCCCTTGGTCAGCACATGGTGCACTCCTCCCCACCCCCAGAACTCAGTGCAGTCCCTGACCACATCCTGCAGCTAGAACAGAGCAACATGCAATGGTTGCAGACAGCAGCCCTGACTGGACTCCGATAAGGGCCTCACCCCCACAGGGACCACACAGTGGGTGCAAAAAGCAGCCTAACTAGCACCCCAACCCCAGATAGTACTCCAAAACTAGAACCCTCTCCAAGATAGCACAATGTTACTGGTCTGTGGGATAGCACCTAAAGACATCCATAAGATAGCCCACAGCACATCACCGTGGCCTGCCTCCAATATCCCCCGCACTCCGCTAGCTTCTGATCCACAGCACTTACCTTCTCTTGCCTGTTCAAAGCTGCCACTCCAGATTCAAACTTAAATATACCTAGTCTGATCTATGCCAGAGAGGTGGGAGATACTAACAAGAGCGGAGGCTGCTGTGTTAAGCCTACTAATCACATGCAAACATAAGGTAAGTGATGCAAATGATCATCATGCCAGTTTTCGACCTGGTTCTGGTGGCCCCAGTAACCTTGGGTTGGGTGATGCACTTGGAGCACCAAAACTCATGGGAATCCTGTGAATTGACTGACAAGCAATTCTCTTGGACTGCGAGCTAAAAAATTAGCACGGCGTGATGGGAGAATCGCTCCCATAGTTTTCCTGACACCAATAGGCTTTTAATATCTAGGAACAGCCACTTGTAATTATTATTCTACTCGTTACACATTCCTGAAAGACCCAGTCACCTGGAAACATCAATTTATGAAGATGCAATCATTTAAGATTTAATTAATTACTATCCCATGAGTCAAATAGAGAAGGAATATCCCAGAGTCAATGTGTGGTTTGTACAGCGTTAACCAAAGTTGAGATAAAGTACAAACATTGTATCACCTTTAAAGAAGTAAAGCTAAAATTGGAAAAGAATGGTAAATGGAAATGTTAAAGAACTTGTAAGGAAAACAAAATAAAGGAAATGGTTCTAAACAAGAAAAGGGACAGAACTTGTAAGCAAGATATAACATTTTCATATTTCCTTTCTTACTTTTCAATATAGCGAATTGTGATTTTGTCAGAATGTTTGAAATATAGTAGTTTATGTATGCTGACCCAGTTCAGCTCAACTGTTCCCACCTGCAAAGCAGCTGGATTGATGGCAATACCAGTGTGTTAGTCACTGTTGCAAACTTATAGGAGCAAATCTGCCAGAAAGAGGAAATGCTGTGATCCTTGGTTTATTTCCTATTTCTTTTCTTGCGCTCGTCAAGATAGGCTTTCATGCAAATCTGTCTTTTGGATGAGACTGACAGCCTTCTCTGGCTACTCAGCAAAAGATCCTTTGACATTATTTCAAAGAGCAGATGAGATTAATAACTATCCCTCACCAAAATCATTTAAATGAATTATCTGGTTGTTATCTCATCACTGTGGGAGTTTGCTGTGTGCAAATTGGCTCTTGCATTTCCTACAGTTCAGAAATACTTAATGGGCTGTAAAGGATTATGGGATGTCTTGAGGCCATAAAAGATGCTATCAATCTAGTCTTTCTCCTTTTAAAGCACCCTTAACATTGCTTTGGTAATGAGTGTCAATTCCAAGTTTCTATGACAGAAGCTGGATGATGCAGAAGGAATAATGGATACCATTTTTCAAGAATATGGATATTATTTTCCAAATAATTGTTATAATTATTTTCCAAATAATTGTTATATAATTTTCCAAATAATTGTTATATTTTCAAATAATTGACAGCTGGGAGTTTCATTTGTCACTGACCACGATCATCCCCTCATCAGCAGTGAGGTTTCCTGTGCCAGTGCTTATTTTGGAAAGAAATGATTGTACAACTTTCAAAGCATAGCTCCTGAGTTAATACTTTCAGATGGGCCACTAGTTACTATGGTCACATGAATGAGCAACTTTTAATTTCTGTTCTTCCTCAACACAATTAGCTGAAAATTGCCTAAATCCTCCATAACTAGATTATGCATTTAAAAGTTAATCTTACATAAAGACAAACAGAACAAATACTTTCATTCTGCTCACTCAATTTTTCGCAATTCTCTTTCCCATTCTCCACCTGTTCAATTTCTTTTATTGAATTTTATAATCCTCCACCCACAATTGTTAGATTTCTCTTAGTTTTTTTCTCAGCTCTGCTAAACTGATGGGAAAGTGGAAGTAAGCTTTAGAAATACAGTAACCGGAATTCTCCAATGCCGTACATCTCACCACCACTGACAGCAAGGACGGAGAATTTGGTGCTCAGCCAAAATTCCATTTACCGCAGTGGGACTGAAGAATCCCCAGCTGTTGGCGGGGAGAAGAGGTTCAGAGAATTCTGATCTGTGTTTTAATTGGCAGGAAACCAACTTTTGCAACCAATTAAAAGCTCCAAGTTGGAAGACTGATGAGTTAATATTATGGATCTGAATAATCTAATCATTGGTGAATTAATGGCTTCAAGTCTGGAAACAGACTATTGAAAGAAGATACTCGTTCATATCCCTGGACTCTCAAGGTCACAAACAAATGAAGTCAACGATAATGTTAAGAGAGTTAAAAGTGCCCAAAGTGTGTTAATGTCTAATACCTTCTCAGCATTTCAGAGCTATTCCATCCTGTAGATGAAATGATAAAACATTAGCGTCAGCGTATTGGACGAGTTATCAGTCAGGTAAGTCTGAAGTTTTCTTTAATTGTTACGTGTGGATCATATATGGAAGTGATTTACAGCTAGCATAAAGCTACAGATGCCCGAGAATAAGTTCAATTTCAATAGCAGAATGGATGGATTTAGATGACATCATAAATCACAAACACAGTTACAATGTTAATCAAATCCCATGTCTTGTAGGCCTGTGTGGACTGCAGTTTTTGCAACTTATTACACACAACACAGCACGAATTACTAAAGTATTTTCAGGAATAATATACATTCCCCACTGCTTCCTTTTTATTAGAAAATCACCCACCTCCACTGATAACATGGCAGGCGCTGTCATATTCAAGGTAAGCAATCAAGCCAGGGTAGTCATAGCAACTACAACTGTGACAGGGCTTAGGAGCATTGTGTAGTATTGGGAATGAAAGAAAAAGCTGGAGACTGGAGCACTATAGCCAGCCTGCGTCTGAGCGATAGAACTGTCTGAGTAACCAGTCTGCAAACTTGGCTCCACAGTAACCACTTCAAGATGTATCTTCTCTTCTACATTCAGTCACAGCAATGTCTCCTATTATGGTCTTTATCAACTAATATAACTGATACTTAGATTAAAGCACATGCTTATTACAATTAGTTCCCCGTGAAATATAGGGCTTCTGAGATTAATGCAAATCTAATTGAATTAATCAGGGATCATTTTCACAGCCAGAAACAGGTGAGTTCGGACTTGTAAAAAACTTCTAGCCTGAATCCAACCCACCTTGTAACCACCTATCTCTGGTTTTAACAGAGGTGAAACAGGGCGTGGGTAGGAGGTAGATAACTCATTTAACTATTTTAATGAGTTAGATTTTGATCTAACTCATGCTTTAGATTTTATCCACTCTCCAGCTTTAATTCTGGATGATCATGTTTCCCAGAGCTCAGGAAATCCAAGACTGAATGAAGGTGAGAATTGCTCAATGGAACAAAAAAGACCCTTTACAAGCGGTGCTTCTAGACCAAGAGAATCAAGAGTGCTACCCCTATCCAATGTAGCCAACTTGTTAACAACACTCTGTGTTTTATGACCATTGGTCATCTCTCCTGCATCCTCCCTGGTCTGAGATCCTCTCCATGGAAGCGAGGAAGTGCATAGTCACTTCCTCCCAACCACTTTGGGCCTCACTATAGATGTGCCACTAGACCCTTGATCCATCAGGTCTGCAATACCCTACCCTATCAGAAAATCTCACCCCCTTTTAGGCAAACCTAACTCCTCCAAAATTGATCTTTGGATTGATTCTTTAAATACTGGAGTTCAGATAGTTTAATATAGAAATTCATTGCAATCACTACGCAATTGTCTTAGCATAGATATCAACCCACCTGCTTTGAAATTTGAAATGCTTGGATTTGACAATGGAATAATGAAATGACATTTCAGGATAACTGATTTTTGTAATTATTTGTTGATGGGATGCAATAAACACTAGCAAAGTTCAATTTTTTCCCCCATCCTTAAAATGAAGACGGGTATAATGCAAGCTGCCAGAGCAATGGGATTAAATTGTAGCCCATCTATGTTTTGTGAAAGGGAGTTTTTCTGAGAGTGGTGTAAATAAGAACTAGGAGCAGGAGTAGGCCATCTGACCCCTTGAACCTGCTCTGCCATTCGGTAAGATCGTGGCTGATCTTTTGTGGACTCAGCTCCACTTACCCACCTGTTCACCATAACCCTTAATTCTTTTACTGTTCAAAAATTTATCTATTTTTGCCTTAAAAATCTTTAGATCTTATGCTGATAATTCTTCCACATGCAGGGAATACTGGGGCATTGAACAAGCCATGATAAGAAATGGCAATTTAAGTCCATGGTGTGGGAAATATAGGTTTTTAATTTTTAAACACAAGGTCAAATTCTAAGCCATTGAGGCAGGAAATTTCCCAATTTGGCAGACCAGACTCTATAGGTCCAGCATTCATTGTTTTTGTTACGAGGTGGTGGGAGCAGGTTTAAAACACATTCAAAATAACTCTGACCTAGTTCTGTTCAACTGCAAACCATCTAGCCTGTACAGGATCCACTTCCTGCAGAACTAGTTCCAATGTCCGAAGAAGCTAAAGTCCTCCCGCCTTCAATTCTTTCCAGCCATGTACTCATTTGTCTTATCCTTCTATTTCTCTATTCATCTGTAAGTAGCATAGAGTAATCTGGAGATTATTTTGTAGTTGTGCCTGTTAAATTTCTATCTAGCACCCCAAATTTAGACTGCAGTAACAGATCCCTCTTTCTACAAAGCTATTGATATCAATGTGAACCATAACTGCTGGTTGTTCACACTTTCCCTTCAAGGTGCTGTCATTCAGTGACATCCTTGGCCCTGGCATCATGGGGACAACACACTATCCTCAATTCGTATCTACAGCCATGGAAACACTATCTATTTCCCTAATTATCGAGCCACCTATAAAGCTCTTGCTTATACCCCATTGTACAGCTGAGTCACTCATGGTGCCTTTGACTTCGCTCTGGCAACATTCTCCAGATGAAATATCACTTCCTTCAATATTCAGAATTGAACACTGGTTGGCGAATGGGATGTTCTACCTGTTTGCTCCTTCTAGAATGTCTGAGGGCTGCCCCTTCTTTTTCTGCCTGCATTCTCTTTAGCTGTGAGGTGACCACATCTATAAATATGCCAGCCACGTAATCTCATGATGTTCCACAGGATGTCAGTTACTGCTCAAATTCCACAATCTGGAGCTTAAGCTTCTGTCACTTCCTGCACAAACATTCCAGAAATAAGAGGCATCATGGAGAACCCAAATAGCATAGAATTAGCACTCTCAAGATTGGAACATCTCTGCCATTTCTCTATTTAGTAACTGACAAACTATTTACTGTGATTAAACCTTTTTATTAATATCAAACCATACTAATATAGCTTTACCAATACAAATAAAACTTTATTAATAAACCTTACAATATTGATAAACCCTATTAATAATAAGCACACCTTACTAGTGATAACGAACCTTACAATCAATAAACTTTACTAATACCAATAAACATTATTAATACTTATAATTCCTATAGATAATGAATACAACTTATCAGTGGTATTAAATCCTACTTTATAAAAAGAGTATAAGAGTCATCTGGTTATTCCCTAGTTCGGGTTAGAAATACCCACTAGCCAATTACCTTCCTGTATCAGATGCTGGATACAGTTTTCCCATAATTTATTAGAGTGTCAGGTTCTAACTGTAAACTGGCAGATCCTGAACTACACTGGGGATGGGGGCACAGGTGAAGAGTGTGTGTGTGTGTGTGTGTGTGTGTGTGTGTGTGTGTGTGTGTGTGTGTGTGTTGGTGTGTGTGTGGTGTGTGTGTGTGTGTGTGTGTGTGTGGAGTTGAAGGGGAAGAATGCCTGATAACTCAACGTAAAAGGTGGGGTCTGAGCCAAACCTCTGAAAAAGCACCTCACCTAGGCCCGTCCTTGCCATATCCCATAACCCCACACATTTACCTAACCTACACATCTTTGGACAAAAAGGGGCAATTTAGCATAGTCAATCCCCCTAATCTACACAACTTTAGATACTAACCGGCAATGTGTCATGAGCAATCAGCCTAATCTGCACATCTTTGGACTGAGGGAGGAAACCAGAATGCCCAGAGGAACCCACACAGGCATGGGGAGAATGTGCAGATTCTACATAAGCAGTCACCCAAGGCTGGAATTGAATCTTGGTCCCAGGTACTGTGTGGCAGCAGTGCTAACCACTGTGCCACAGGACAGAAAATGAACTTTGGGTATTAAAAATCTGTACACTTTTGCGGAAGCAAACATTTGGCTCAAAGAGCCAAATGGCCTCCTTCTGCACCGAGGGGATTATAAGATAGAGGAAAGTTAGAACTCCCACGATCAAAAAAAATACTGAAAACAGAAACCTCTTTTTAGATTCACCGTGAGATATGATAACATAAATTCTGGGGATGTTTGCTTTCCATAATTGATCTCAGAATGGAGGGGAAAAAAAAAGGTAATCAGAAGGTTCAAGCTGTCCTTAAAGGGAGATTATTATCAGTAAAACATTTTTGAGCAATTTTATCCCATATAGGTGGAGTTGTGATCAGGTCATTGTTATGATTGTTAGGCTTTAAAAAAGTTTAGAAATGAACCATTAAGGGTTAAAAAAATACATATGCAACAATCAAATGAGCTTTATTTAACTAAACATCCACTGTGATATGAAGTTACTGTGTGACTGATATGACTGATACTGGGCAACATTCACAAACTAATTTATAGGATTCACCTTGACTGGAGGAGAACTGAGGATCACTAAAATATTCGACTGTTCAAAATCTCCAAAGTGAGTGGAACTGATGCTGAGTAAACAAGTGTCTACAGGAGACTTTATAATTGCTCTGAAATGTACCAATTATTCAGTGCATTCATCATGTTGTGAATTGTTGCAGTTATCAGTGAGTGCTGTCTTTTATAATCTGTTGACTTTATAACTGCTATTCTGTACATCTCTCATAAATGATTTTGTGAAAGCAAAAGGCTAGTGTGGGGGGAGGGTGGTTCGCCAGGCCAACAGCTGCCGGCGAGAATCATGATGACCAAAGGAACAGTGCATTGGGCAAAAAGGGGGTTTGATCACAATGCTCTCGGCCCACCCATCAGCCCCAATTGGGTTCCTGCCGATAATTATACAAACTCACTAATTATAATACAATGCCTGGCACTGAAATCCTGGTGTGGTGTCTTGAACCCCAAGTAAGGGAGGAGGCAGGGGATTCAAGAAGGTACATCTATGCCTATTTGCACCTTTTCTGCTGGTAGGCTGTTGAGGAAGGGTCCCTCAAGGATCCTGGGAGTTGGGGGCAAGGGGTTGACCTTGCCACTTTTCCCTGGAATGGAGGCCTCATGCTGGATTTCCCTTCTTGCCATAGCTAACCTAAAGATCACTCTCAGAATATGATTTCAAGCAGTCCTGATCAACATTTACATTCCTGCCTGTCGGCTGTGAAAACTTTGAAGTAACCTGGTCACTGTAATTTCCATCTACCTATTCACTTGGCAGACTTTTAAAGTAGTGCAGCAGTCCATTCTGCATCCACAATTTCCCTTTTCCCCTGTCAGAAGCTGCAGGTGCGAGGAGATCCCTGTGAAGTGTTCTGACTGGGAGGAAATGTTGATTTCACCTGTGTGGGTGGTGATGGAAAAGGAAGGGGTGATTTCACTCTTTACAGTTGTGCACCCAGCCCCACTTATTCCTTTTGAAGAAACCATAGCTGCAATCAAGCTTAGAATCGATATAAACATTGTGATTAGGAACAATGGAAATGCATTCAAGCAGAAAACAGCTGACTGGAGGCTGAGTAGAACAACGGAAGCTTATTTCAAAGCACTGGCCTTTGAAATTTATAAAGATCAAAAGTTTTCAATCTAATAGAAAAGATTTCAGCTTGTTAAACATTCAGAAACTTCAAAGTTTCTCCAATACTTTTTGTCTGCTAATGTTAATTCCTGAAATATCTGCACTCTCTTTAGTGTTTGGTTACTATTAATTTTTGATATGAGACACAAGTCTCCTGTTGTAGACAACACAAAATATTGGTCAATAATCCCTCTGCTATTTCCTCATCCCCATGATAATTTTACCTGTCTCTGCTTCTAAGGGACCAACATTTATTTCTGCTACTCTTTTTATTTCAATATATTTAATATATTTTATGGTCTTTTTTATATTTCTGGTGTTTTCATTCTCATACTTTTTAAACCATATTATCAACTTTTTGGCAGCCCTTATTGGTTTCTAAAACAGTCCCATTTCTTGGATTTACTGTTGTTTATGCAACTTTGTAGGCTTCCTTTTTGTAAATGTAATACTATACTTAACTGCCAGATTAAACTACTGATGTGATTTTTTTTTCCTGTGTTTTAGATTTTCAAATGGAATGTATTTTTGTTGAATATTTTGATTTGTTTTTTAAATGCCTCCCACTATTCATTTACTTCCATATCTTTTAATCTACTTACTCAATTAGCTTTAGCCAGTTTTCTCCTTATACCAATGTAACTAATTTTGTTTATGATTGAAGCATGTCATTTTCATGGAATTCAACATTATTATGGTCATCATTTCCTAGCATATTTTTTATTATGACATTATTAATTAATCCTACTACATTCACAATATTAGATCTAAGATAGCTTCATCTCAATATATTATTCTGAGAAATTGTCAGAAAAAAATTGTACAAACTCATTGTCTAGACCAATCTTATCAATTTGATTGTCCTAGTCTATGTCAAGATTAAAGTCAACCTCAATGATTACATTGCCTTCGTTAAGGCTCCAATCATTTCTTGTTTAATGCTATGTCCAACAATATGATTATTATTAAGGGGCCTCTAAACTACTCCTACCAGCGTTTTCTGATACCTGATATTCCGAATTTGCACCCAAAATGATTCCACTTCATGATTTCTGACACCAGGTTATTTCTCAATAATATTCTGTGTTTATCAGTGCTATCCCTCCTCTTTGTCATTCTGTCTGCCTATTCACAATATTGTGTACCCTGGAATATTTATTTCTCAACCTTGATCACTTTGTAACCATATTTCTGTATTGGCGATTAGATCTAAATCATTATCTCTATCTGTGCCCCTAACTCATCTATCTTGTTGCAGATGCTTCATACACTCAGCTAAAGGAACCTTTAATTTCTTTTTTTTTTCTTTAACACCTCATACAAACCCGGTCAGCCAATGTTTGGAAATATGAAGAGGCCACAAAAATTCCAACATGTAAATTGCTAAATTAATATTTGGAGACATTGCAGATTTCAAAGGTTTTAGACAATAACTTAGCTCCGTCTTCCAAGATGATTATATGACGGTTGTTCGAGGGCAAGTCCACGCTAGGCATATGGGATTCTTTCAAGGGAATATTGAAAATGTTGCAAGAAAGATATGTGCTGGCTAAGAGGAAGAATGGGAAAGGTAGGATTAGAGAGTCGTGGATTACTAGGGATGTTGAGGACTTGGTTAGGAAGAAGAGAGAGGCGTACGTTAGGTCAAAGCAGCTGGGAACGGAGAGACCCTTGGAGGAATATAGAGAGAGTAGGAGGGAGCTCAAACGGGGAGTTAAAAGGGCAAAAAGGGGGCATGAAATGATTTTGGCGGATAGGATTAAGGAAAATTCAAAGGCTTTTTATCCCTATGTTAGGAATAAAAGGCTGGTTAGAGGAAAAATTGGACCTTTTAGGGACAGAGGAGGGGAACTGTGCTTAAAGCCTGAGGGAATGAGGGAGATCCTGAATGAATACTTTGCTGATAGCAGTCATGATGTAGAGATGCCGGCGTTGGACTCGAGTAAACACAATAAAAGGTCTGACAACACCAGGTTTAAATCCAACCAATTTATTTTATAGTAAACTCACAACCTTTCGACCCTCTGGTCTTTGTCAGGTGAATGAGGTGTTCTGCTCTCAAGCAGCACATAAAACAGCACAGACTGTTTGCAGATTACTGATTAGAATGCAAATCTTTACACCTAACCTAGGAATCTTTACACCTTACACACACCTCATTCACCTGACGAAGACCAGAGAGTCGAAAGCTTGTGAGTTTACTATCAAATAAATTGGTTGGATTTAATCCTGTGTTGTCAAACTTCTTACTGTGAATACTTTGCGTCAGTATTCACAAAGGAAAGGGGCTTGTTGATCGGTCCGGTCTCTGAGGGAACTGTAGACCAGTTGAGGGAAATATCCATACTGAGGGAGGAAGTGTTAGAGCTTCTAGGTAGCATAAATCTCTGGGGCCTGATGGCATTTATCCCAGGCTGCTTAGGGAGACGCGAGGTGAAATTGCTGGGCCTCTGATGCAAATCTTTGTATCTTCCTTGGACACAGGTGAGATCCCAAAGGACTGGAGAATAGCTAACATTGTACCGTTGTTTAAAAAGGGTAGTAGGGATAACCCTGGGAATTATAGACCGATGAGTTTGACGTCAGTGGTAGGGAAGCTGTTGGAGGGGATTCTTAGAGATAGGATGTATAGGCACTTAGAGCATGGCGATCTGATTAGGGATACGCAGCATGGCTTTGTTAAAGGGAGGTCATGCCTTACTAACCTGGTAGAATTTTTTGAGGAGGTGACGAAAATGGTCAACGAAGGGTGAACTATTGATGTGGTTTATATGGATTTCAGTAAGGCGTTTGACAAAGTCCCTCATGGGAGGTTACTTGAAAAGGTCAAGGCTAATGGGATACAAGGACAAGTAGCTAGGTGGATAAGTAACTGGCTTGGTAATAGGAGACAGAGTAATAGTGGAAGGGTGTTTTTCTAGCTGGAGGTCGGTCACTAGTGGTGTGCCGCAGGGCTCGGTACTGGGACCTCTTCTATTTGTAATATATATAAATGACTTGGAAGAGGGAGCAAGTGGAGTGATCAGCAAGTTTGCAAAGATGCAAAGGACTTGCGTATAGTGAGGAGCATTGTCAGGTGATACAACAGATCATAGATGGACTGGTAGCTTGGGCAAATAGATGGCAGATAGAATTCAATCCTGATAAATGCAAAATGATGCATTTCAGGAGAAAGAATGTAGGGGGGAGGTATATGATAAAGGGTAGACCTATTAAGAGTATAGAAACACAGAGGGACCTGGGGGTGCAGGTGCACAAGTCTCTGAAGGTGGCAGAGCAGGTGGAGAAAGTTGTGAAGAAAGCATACGGTATGCTAGCCTTTATAGGAAGAGTATAGAGTACAAGAGCTGGCCTTTAATGTTGCAATTGTATAAAACGTTGGTTAGACCTCATTTGGAATACTGTGTCCAGTTCTGGTCGCCTTACTACTGGAAGGATGTGGAGACTCTGGAGAGAGTGCAGAGGAGGTTTACCAGGATGCTGCCTGGTATGGAAGGTCTGAGTTATGAGAAGAGGTTAGGCAAATTGGAGCTGTTTTCCTTAGAAAGACGTAGACTTAGAAGAGATGTAAAAGAGGCGTACAGGATTATGAGGGGTATAGATAGAGTAAACAGAATTAAGCTTTTTCCTAGGGTGGACTCAAATAGCATGAGGGGTCACAGGCTTAGGGTGAGGGGGGTAAGGTATAATTTGGATGCTAGAGGGTGGTGGGGGTATGGAACACACTGCCAAGTAAAGTGGTGGAGGCAGGCACTCTGGAGTTATTTAAGAGATACTTAGATGGGCACATGAACAGAATGGGAATGGAGGGATATAGAAAACTGATTTAAAATAGGCATCATGAGCCTTGGGAGTCCCTGGGAAATGTGTAAATTGTCAATGACATTGATGTATTTGTTTTATCCTATAGGTACTTTGGTCCGCCTTGTTGTCTAACAAGGGGCATACACGCGATGGGTCATGAGAGAGCTGCTCTTGGATTTTTTGAGAGTACCCTAGTGCTTCATGTCATTTGTGTACACTTGACCTGGAGCAGTTCATGGGCAACATGACAGCTCAGTGACTATTGCTGTGCTGTGCAGATACATGGATTTGGTCCTGTGTCTGTGGGAGCCTGTGCGTTCTCCCCGTGCTTGCGTGGGTTTTTGTGTTTCAGGTGCTTCGGTTTCCTCCCACATCCCAAAGATGTGGTCTTAGGCTGATTGGCAGAACAAATTCTCCCTAAATTGTCTCAAATTTGGTTCTAATGCATAGATCTATAAACATAGACAGAGATGACAGGGATCATGGGAACATCGAGCTAGTGGCGCGGGCTCGATGGGCTGAAGGTCCTGCTTCCCATGCTGTTTTGTTCTTTGTTCTTTGAAGCATGTGGGTTTATGGTTTAATTTATTGATGAACTGAATTGGCTCCCTCCTGTCTAGACATTTCAGGGATTAGAATTGATTAGACTAATTGTAGCCATTTTTTCAGAGGACAAGTGTCTAGAGAGCATACAGTGGAAGAGGTAATCTAGATTTTAAACACCTTGGATGAATTGTACTGATTTACATGAAAAATGGAATTTTTAAAACATAGCAGGATTGATTCCTGACCTTCTGGCAATCAAATATCAGAAATTCTCTTAGAAGGCTTAAATATTGTTTTTCAAACAAATAGGGAATCTATTGCTTCCCTTTGGCAATCTTTTCAAAACTGGACACATTTCCTTTAGCCAGTTCTTTGACTGTTCTTTCAGTCTCTGTTTAGAGCCTGAAATTTTAGCTTCCATTCCTTGCTTAGTGCAACTCCAGATTCTTTATCTAACGCCTGTCTCAGTAAACTCTCAGTTTTTAGTTTCCTTTCATCTGGCTTAATCATTCCCTGATTATAAAAGCAGTTGTCCCTTGGCCAATCCTGTCTATGTCAAATCTTTGGTAGATCTATCCTTTCCTCTTAACTTTGTAAATGTTTCTTTTCAAGTATTTACCCAATTCCTTTTGAAAGTTACTATTGAATTGGTTGCCACCATCCCTTCAGACAATGCATTCCAGATCACAACAACTTGCTGTGAAAAATATCTTTCCTTACATCCCCTCTGATTCTTTCCCCACTCACCTTAAATTGGTGTTGGTTGGCCACCAACCCTCTGTCACCAGAAACAGCTTCTCCTTATTCATTCTGTTCATTATTTTGAACTTGTCTAAATCTTTTAACCTTCTTTGTAGTAAGAAGAACAATCCCAGTTTCTCTAATTTCTCCACATTAAGTGAAGTCACTTATCCATGGTAACACCCCAATAAATTAATTTTCTGTTTGTCTTTTTGCCATTTCTTTGATTCTTGTCAGTATAGACTCATTATCTTCTCTCATAGAAAAAGTTCCATGCTTTTAAACTAATGTTTGTTTTCTAACAGATTCTTCATTTCGACAACTCTCCAAATTGCCTTTAGCATTTTGTTGCACTTTTCTTCCTTTTAAGATTTGATTCCATTTATATTCAACCCCTCTTTTCAGAGTAAATTTCTTTGATTTCCTAGTTAAGCCTAATTGATTTTTCCCCACAGTGTTTTATGTGGAAAATCAACCTCAGATTTTTAAATTCATGATTCTCAGTTGACAACTTGTACATAGTTCTGATCATCAAGGGGCTGCTATCCCACCTGGGATTTCCAATGGCCTGTTGAATTGCGTGAGGTCCAAATTGGGATTTTCGCCAGGTGTCAAATTGTTGAGAAAATCTCTTGACCCACTTGAACTGGCCAGACCAGGTTCTCATTCAGAGCAGATGAGAATCTGATCAAAGTTGATTTAAATATATTTAAATCAACTTTGATCAGATTCTCATCTGCTCTGAAGGAGAAAATCTGATTTAAAATTAGCAGCCTGGAAGCTTGAATCAATAGCCTCGATTGAATGCTTACGTAACCTTCCGCACTGCACCCCTCCACCCCGTCCCCGTTCCCTCCCAGAAGGAAGTCACACAGGTGTACAATTGTCAATTAGTCCTGATCATGAAAAGTAGGGCCAGGTAGGAATTGTTCTTGGTTGATTGAAGAAGCCCCAGATGTTACTAGATGCTTTGATTGGGTGGCACAGTGATTCGTATTGCTATCTCATAGCTCTAGGGACCCAGTTCAATTCTGGCCTCAAGTGACTGTGTGGAGTTTGTAAATTCTCCCTGTGTGTTTCTTCCAGATGCTTCATTTTTTCCCACAATCCAAAGATATGTAGGTTAGATTGATTGGCCATGCTAATTTGCCCCTCAGTGTGCCAGAATGTTTAGGTTAGGGGAATTAATTATATGAGGTTACAGGGATAGGATCAGTGTAGGACGCTCTGCAGGAGAGTCAGCACAGGCTCAATGGAATGAATGGCCTGTTTCTGCACCGTAGGGATCTTATGATTTACAGGACCTGTCAGTTTCATTAGGGAAATCCCCTTGTTTTCTCTCATAAGCCCCAACTACTCCAAAACTAAGGTGATCTCTTTTCACGCTTGAATGAGCCCCAGCAGTTCTGAAATTCTCTGACCCTGCCTGGAAAGCGGATAATGCTTTATGATAGATTTTTTAAACCATTGGCTTTATCTCTTGCCTACAAAGCTTTTCATTAAATCCATTAGCTTCATTTACTACTCTTTTCTAACTCCACCAATCTTCAAAATTGGATGATTATCTTCAAGATAGGAGGTAGAAGGACGATTTAACTAAAATACATAAAAATACATAAAATATTGAGAGGGATTGACGGTATTGAAATTGAAGGATTTCTGTCTAAAAGCAGAGAAGTAACCTGGGAGGCATAGATTAAAATTGGTGGCTGAAGGATGAGGTCAAGGGAAGTTAATTTAACCAGAGAGTGGGGCTGACAGTGCTGGTCATGGGGGTGTGACGGATGCAGAGTCAGAAACACGCGGCATGTGATTATCCATTAGAAATTCCTACAGGGCTACTGCCTAGGGTTGAAAAATGAATGTTTTCTAGCTGACAGACATTTGATGGGCTGAATGGCTACTTTCTATAAATCTATAGCTAATCTCCTCATTTCATCCAATTAGACCCTCAGAAGGACCATTCATAATAGTTAAAAACATCCAAATAATTTTGCCATTGACTTATGAGATAAGGCGGCAGAATCTTGTCATTGGGTGTTTCATTGACCGTAAGTAGTTTCACAAGTCTGACTATTGTTGTGCCTATCCTTGAATTTGAAATTGACCTTAGAGTAATAATAATAACCACATTTAACAAACATGCCAGATCTTGCATATGAAAACTGTTAATTAAAGCACCAGACTCTTTCTACATGACTGATTTCTCCTCATCGATGTTCATCTTCTTAAGAACTGTTAATAATATTTCAATTAAGTCATTGGCACTCTGGGACATCATGAGGACATGATAAGGTGTATGCAAAAATGTAAATCTTTTTATGATTGTTTTCTCATCATTTGCAGCATTTGAGTGTGAAATGGGGGGCAGCTGGTCACTCGGAGGTATGCAAAGGCTGGTATTGGAGTAACTCTCCTCCCTGTGTGGGAAGTGTTTGCTTCCAATGATTAGATGAAATTGGAAACTCATGAGACATTGCACGTATTAATCTATATCTCTCTGCTTGAATGTTAACAAGCTCAAAATACTAACATACTGTGCCACCCTGATGCAATTGCACCAGGTACATTATCAGCACAACACCTCATAGGTATGTGTGAAAGATAGAACCAACAAGATACAGTTGTCATGGTGAAAAACTACAGGTTTGATTCAGTCATATCACATTTTAAATGAGCATTGCATGGAGCATCTAATTAGTCTTGTGATGAACTAAATTTTGGGGAGTAGTTGATTTACAGGTTTCAATGTTATATTCTGGGTTCTTGCAGCAGTAGAGACTATCATAGATAAATCCATTATTATCAATGAAAAAGATTATTTCTTAGATCTTTTCTGAAACTAATGTTTCCTGTAATGTGAGATGGGGTTATTCTTCCTTCAGTTATTCTGAGAGAAGGAAAAGCAGCAAGTGCTCCTGAATGTCAACTGAACAGCTGATCGCTGATCAGGAGCCTCACACTCCTGGTACATTGGGCCTGGTATGATTTACATGGGGACATTTTTTTCAGTTTTAAAGTGCTTTAATCCCTCAATAACCTCAATTACACTGCCAGCGCCAGCAGGAAATGCACTGATTTTCCTGCTGGCAGCAGCACTTAGAATTCATTTAGGAGAACTATAGTCCTTATTACAAAAGAGATATTGTGCCACTGGCAAAATTGTAAAGAGGATCAAAGAACTGAGAGGTTTAAACTATTAGGAGAAGTTGAACAGGCCTTTCCCAGAAAAGAAGCAGCCTGGATATTACATTTTTCAGTGGGGTGAAGGAGGAAAACAGGAAGTGAACAGTCCATTCCTCCTGCCCTTACCTCCTCAATTCAGTGAATCAAGCATTGGATTCTCAACTGTTGACTGCACAATGGGGCAATTAGTGGTGTGAAAGATGGGTCTCCTTGCCCAAAAGAGACTCTTGTCTAGGATGTCATGTCGCAGACATTTTATGCCATAAACTGCAAGTTCTCTCATTCTCTCTACTTCCATATTAGTGGTGAAGAGGCTAGTTTTACACTGCCTTTTGTACTAGTGGCATCAGGTCCATGATGCATATATGGTAATATGCTGCTTGTGAAAATAATGGGATAAGCTACTAGGTTATAAGAGCATGAACTATATAATTTCTTCAGAAACCACTCAGCAACTTCATCTTTGAGTTCTAAGTTCTGGTGTCAAACTTGATTCCAAAACCTTATGAATTAGAGATGAGAAAACTATCAACTGAGCCATTGGTGATGACTAAAGCATTGTTTAAAATCAGAAAAATATTCTCCATGTGACCCATCAAACCCCTTAACAAATTTAAGACCTCTCTCTGATTGCTTCTGTCTTCCCAGGCCACAGTTCAGGCAGGCCAGCCCCAATGTAAATGTAAAATACAATGTGATGATGTAATCTCATCATATTATCAAAGTATTGGAAAAGTTAACAAATGAAATGAAAGTAACATCCAGGTGCTCCCATCTCCACTGACAGAACTACAAGCAGACAAGGGTAAGCATTTTCTTCAATGCTTGTGTCATTCCGCCACACCTGTCATAAAGCACCCTCAAAGCTCTTCTGTCCAATGCCCAAAATATGGTATACAATTGAGCTGTTAACAAGCCCAGAAGCTTGTTGATTGGTTATGCCAAAATGGCAGACAGACATCCAGTAGTCTCTATGTCCTTTCGTCTTCGATAATTTTGAATTCTAAAACCTTATGACTTAGAGATGAGAAAGCTACCAACTGAGCCATGGGTAATGAATGAAGCATGGTTTAAAATCAGAAAAATGTTCTCCATATAGCTCATCAAACCCTTTGATAATATGGTAAGATAGCGTCATATTGGTGACCCAAAATCATCACACCGTATTTTACATTTGCATTGGGGCTGGCCTGCCTGATGTGTGGCGTGAGAACATAGAGACCATCCGAGAGAAATCTTAAAATTATTAAGGAGTTTGATAGGCTTCATGAAGAATATTTTTCTGATTTTAAACTATGCTTCAGTCATCATCAACGGCTCAGTTGGTAGTTTTCTAAAGTGTAAGGTTTTGGAATCAAGTCCGACGTCAGGACTTAAAGATGAAGTTGCTGAATAGTTTCTGAAGAAATTGTATAGTTTTTTTATTACCTAGTTGCTTATCCCATTATTTTCACAAACAGCACATTACCATATTTTCAGCATGGACCTGATGCTACTAGTGCAAAAGGCAGTGCAAAACTAGCCTCTTCACCACTAATATGGCAGCAGGTCCATCCCACCACAGCACTAATCTGAATTTATTTGGCATTTTTAACATAATAAAATGTCACAGCGTTAAAAAATACAATTTGATACCATGGTGCATAAGGAGCTAAGAAACATGCTGCCAAAAACTTGTAGTCAATAATATATGTCTGAAGATATACCTTAAAGGAAGAAAGTGAATTTGAGAAGTATTGGGAAGATTTCAGGAGTTAATCCAATAGCTGGGGGTAGCTGAAGGTGAGATTACCAATGGTGGAATGTAAACATTGGGATGCACAACAGGCCAAATATAGAAAAATGCAGTCATTGCAGAGGAGAGGGTTACAGAGGTACGATGAAATGGAGGAATTTCAAATAAGAAATGCTTATTTGAAACCAAGGCATTGACATACTGGTAGCCAACATAGGTTAGAGAGTATAGGAATAATAGGTGAAGTCTTGAGACAAGTTAGAATTCAGAAAGCAATGTTTTGATTAGGCTGGGTAGGTTGCATGATGGGACATTGGCTAGGAGAACACTGGAAGAGTCAAGTCTAGAGGTAACAAAGGCACAGATGAAGGTTTCAACAGCAGACGAGTGGAGACACATTTTAATTTGGAGCTATCTCCTTATACGCTGGAAGTAAACATCAAAATATTTTGAATGACCAAATATTTGCAAAACTCTCCCATTAATTCCATTTACTTTACGTTATAGTTGTAAAAATATTTTGTCTGAATTCATACCCCCAAGCAGTTTTAATGGAGCAGTTTAATAGATACAAATTTCTAGGCTTCTTCACCAAGTGAGCATTCCTCACCTGACATGATCCTTTAAATTTGTCTAATTCATAGGACTGAATGAGTCCAATAAGTGGTTTCATCTATTGTACAGGCAAATTGTTTCCAGAGATACAACACAAGAAGTAACCTATTTAGATTTATTATTGGTCCATTGATTTAGTTTGATTGACAGTCTATATTGAATTAGCTGTATACACTCTGTTGGGGGTAGCAATTATTTGAAAAAAGAATTCACCCTACTTTTAATGGCTGATCTTTAACGTATGCTGAAAAATGAATACAAGTTGGTGCCTTTATATGTCGTTTGAATGAGTGTAGGATGAATGCGAATCTCAAGATAGTTAAAGAACCTCCTGGTGCTTACTATCTGAGTTTATGCCTGTGTTTGGTGAAGGTATTAGATTGTCTCTGGCATCTTTGGGGCAACACCCACACTGGCAAGGAGAAAAAGTTGGGGATGGTTTAAAAAAAAGTTAATAAAAAGCTATAGAAGGTTAACTGTCAAGTTACAGAGAATTCTAATCCACAATCGTGTGTTCATTTGCACTTGGACTAGTGTGACAGATGTGTTATATTCTCACTTGTCACTTCTCCCTGAAGGCTAAACAAGGCAGTGGCTGGACTGATTAATAGGGAACAGCTGATGTTTCATCATTCTTCATGTAAATTTGAGGGAGAGTTTAATTTTGCAATTTCGTTCATTCAAAACATATAAAATGGCTGACAAAGAACGTTTTTTTAATTACACAAAGCCTCTGAGAAGTGAGATCTCAGTGCCATTCCTTACAGTCTCCTCTTTAGTGTGTAGCCACAGCATTGACTGCACTGGAGAGATGCATGATGTAGAGATGCCGGCGTTGGACTGGGGTAAACTCAGTAAAGTTTTGCAACATCAATTTAAAATCCAACCAATTTATTTGATAGTAAATCCACGCGCTTTCAACACTATGTTGTGCCTTCGTCAGGCAAATGCAGTGTTCTGATCTGCAGAGGCACTCATATCCACACAGACAGTTACATACTGCTGATTAGAATGCGAATCCTTACATCTAACCTGCTATTCAAGTGTTAAAGTGGCTAACAATGTGTGTGAAGGGAATCCTGAGCATTGATTAGAGAATTGTGTATTTTCTCCAGACAGCACAGTAAGTGCGGTTTTTTGCTAACCCAGGCAAGTTACGGGGGTTACAGATAGTGTGACATGAAGCCAAGATCCCTGTTAAGACCGTCCTCATGTGTGCGGAACTTGGCTATCAGTCTCTGCTCAGCAACTCTGCGCTGTCGTGTGTCACGAAGGCCCATTGTACAAAGAACCCCCAGCTTTTGTCTTGACACTACGGACTTCCTACAGAAACTCAGCACGCATGAAGCAGTTGAACCAGGGACACTCCTGGTCACAATGGATGTCTCGGCGCTCTACATCAACATCCCCCACGACGATGGTATTGCTGCAACGGCCTCAGTACTCAATGCCAACAACTGTCAGTTTCCGGATGCAATTTTACAACTCATCCGCTTCATCTTGGACCACAATGTCTTCACCTTCAACAACCAGCTTTTCATCCAGACACATGGAACAGCCATGGGGACCAAATTTGCACCTCAGTATGCCAACATCTTCATGCACAGATTCGAACAAGACTTCTTCACCACACGAGATCTTCAACCAAGGTTATATACTAGATACATTGATGACATCTTTTTCCTTTGGACTCATGGTGAACAATCATTGAAACAACTGTATGATGATATCAACAAGTTCCATCCCACCATCAGACTCACCATGGACTATTCTCCAGAATCAGTTGCATTCTTGGACACACGCATCTCCATCAAGGACGGTCACCTCAGCACCTCACTGTACCGCAAACCGACAGACAACCTCACAATGCTCCACTTCTCCAGCTTCCACCCTAGACACGTTAAAGAAGCCATTCCCTATGGACAAGCCCTCCGTATACACAGAATTTGCTCAGATGAGGAGGATCGTGACAGACACCTCCAGACGCTGAAGGATGCCCTCATGAGAACAGGATATGGCGCTCGACTCATCAATCGACAGTTCCAACGTGCCACAGCGATAAACCGCACTGACCTCCTCAGAAGACAAACACGGGACAAGGTGGACAGAGTACCCTTTGTTGTCCAGTACTTCCCCGGAGCAGAGAAGCTACGACATCTTCTCCGGAGTCTTCAACATGTCATTGATGACTATGAACATCTCGCTAGGGCCATCCCCACCCCCCCCACTTCTTGCTTTCAGACAACCGCACAACCTTAAACAGATCATTGTTCGCAGCAAACTACCCAACCTTCAGGAGAACGGTGACCACAATACCACACAACCCTGCCACAGCAACCTCTGCAAGACATGCCAGATCATAGACATGGACGACATAATCAAACGTGAGGATACCATTCACCAGGTACACGGTACATACTCTTGCAACTCGGCCAACGTTGTCTACCTAATACGTTGCAAGAAAGGATGTCCCGAAGCATGGTACATTGGGGAGACCATGCAGACACTATGACAGCAGATGAATGAGCATCGCTCAACAATCACCAGGCAAAACAGTTCCCTTCCTGTGGGCGAACACTTCAGCAGTCATGGGCATTCGGCCTCCGACCTGCGGGTAAATGTTCTTCAAGGGGGCCTTCGTGACACACGACAGCGCAGAGTCGCTGAGCAGAGACTGATAGCCAAGTTCCGCACACATGAGGACGGTCTTAACAGGGATCTTGGCTTCATGTCACACTATCTGTAACCCCCGTAACTTGCCTGGATTAGCAAAAAACCTCACTTACTGTGCTGTCTGGAGAAAATACACAATTCTCTAACCAATGCTCAGGATTTCTTTCACACACATTGTTAGCCACTTTAACACTTGAATAGCAGGTTAGATGTAAGGATTCGCATTCTAATCAGCAGTATGTAACTGTCTGTGTGGATATGAGTGCCTCTGCAGATCAGAACACTGCATTTGCCTGACGAAGGCACAACAGTGTCGAAAGCTCGTGGATTTACTATCAAATAAATTGGTTGGATTTTAAATTGATGTTGCAAAACTTTACTGGAGAGATGCAGACAGGCCGTGCTGATGTTTAGACTTGCTATCAGGATACACCATGATCCAGTTAAGGATTTTATCCTGTGTCTCAGTTAAAAAGTGAAGAAACTTGGGTCACACTGCCCAATGTAGGTCAGAGAACATAGGAATAATAGATGAACAAGACTTGGGTCACATAGGTAATCGAATTGAATGCTGTTTTGGCTCTCATATCGAGAACTGACTGACAGTCTATCTATTTTCTAGTTTCTTTCTTCGCTTCATTTAACCTTTCCTGTCAGTAACTCACTGATTCTTTAAAAACACGTAACTATGAAAAAGTAAGAGACAAGTTTCCTATAAACTGTTAAAATATAATTCTGCAAGTTTGCTGGAGGACAAGAGAATGCACTTATTTAACAGAAAGGGCTGACAAAAGAAAATGTTACAACATTAAGATCCCACCTTCAAAGAAAAAACAATTAAGAGAAACTGGACATGTTTTATGCTTCCTTGAGTGAACCTAAGTTCTCAAATATCTGTAAGGTGGCAGACAATGTTTAGCCATTATTCTATGGTCTCTTCTGCCCAATGCAATATTATGGTCCCGCTGAACCAAATGCTAATTTAAATAGCCTATCATATTCACAGGGTCGAACTACATTGTGGCAGGGCTATGAAATTCTAACCCTACGTCTGTGGCAGAGTTCAATGAGCCTTTCAGGCAGTTGTTGAGACAGGTGCCAGAATGTGGACCAGCAAAATGTTTTTCAGAAAATCAAAAATCTTTAATTTCTTCTGAAATTTTAGAACATTATGATCCAAAAATAGACACTATTGTGGTAGCAATTATAGCTATTCTTGGTGTAGTATAATCTCAATACAGAGAGATGGTAAATGTACACCACAATATCACTCAGAGAGAAAAGATGTGCCACAATTTGAGAAGGAAGCTTTGGCAGCAACATGGATGTGCTAGAAATTCTTAGACTGAGAGTACTTGGAGTATTGTGCGCAGTTCTGGTCACCTCAATACAGGAAGGATGTGGAAACTATTGAGAAGGTGCAGACGAGATCTACAAGGATGTTGCGTGGATTGGGAGGCATGCCTTATGAAGATAGGTTGAGGGAGCTAGGTCTCTTCTCGCTGGAGAGACGAAGGTTGAGAGGCAACTTGATAGAGGTTTATAAAATGTTGAGAGGTATAGGTAGGGTGGATTCTCAGAGCTATTTCCCAGAGCTGAAATGGTCGCTACAAGAGGACACAGGTTTAAGGTGCTGGGGAGCAAGTACAGAGGAGATATTAGGGATAAGTTTTTCACTCAGAGTGGTGAGTGAGTGGAATCGGCTGCCGTCAGTGGTGGTAGAGGTGAACTCGCTGGGGTCTTTTAAAAGACTTCTGGATAAGCACATGGAATTTAATAGAATTGGGAGTTACAGATAGTTCTACGGCCTGGTAGGTATAGATATGATTGGCACAACTTGTAGGCTGAAGGGCCTGTTGGCGCTGTAGTGTTCTATGTTCTATGTGATGGAATTGCATTTCAGAGCTGAAACAGACTATAAGCTACTAATCTGAAAATAGATTGTGAAAACGCCACTTAGGTTCTAATGGTTCAGATCAAGATGAATGAGATATGATTTCATAACAGAATACATGCAAGGAATACCAGACAACAGCAGATAGTTTTGAAGATCAGGTTGAATGGACCAATCTAGAAGATTTGCATTTTGTTGAAGTTGCAGGAATTAACACAAGCACAACAGCAAAATAGATATAAAGAAAAGAGAACTCTCCAGGCTTCCCACTGACATGGGCACTTAGTCCCAATTCGAGAGAATCGCTGCTTTGGAAGGGGCAGATCACAAAGAGAAGTCCTAATATGTATACAGCTTTTGTAAATAGCGATTTATAGTAAAAACAAAACAGTCACAAGGAGCTTTCTTTGAGAGATAGAAAACTCCCAAAGAATACCATTTAGATCCCAAACACATGATAAAACATAAATCTGTTCTTTTCTAGTGGGTTAAGCTCTCCCCGATCATCAAATCACCACCTTCTGATATGATATTTCCCCATCGCCCCCTGTTTAAAAATTATACGAAGCATAAACTGCGAAAATGAGTTGCGAAAAGCCAAAAACACACCATAGGGAACAAAGTAAGCTTCTAGTGTCAAGCAGGATGCTGACTCCACATGCATAATTCACTTCAAAAAGACAACATTGGTACAAAGGAGTTTGACTTTGTACCAAATGTAACAGGTGTAGTAGTATCAATATATCAAAAAGCTCCAGGCTAGGGGTGTTGCAGTTTCTAGAATTGCTAATTATGTATTAAAAGCTCTAAAGAATTTTAAAAAAAGTTTGAATCCATGTTGCCATTGATATGCATAAACATTTGAGGTTGTTGATATTAACTGAACTTGATGTTCTGATTAGGTTTTACCTAACAATAAAGCACTAGTATTAAGAACAACCCATTCCAACTTTTCAGAAACATAATGTTCTAACAAGAATAAAAAAAGCAGAAAATAGATTTGAACTCACTGGGCTTTGCAGGTCAGACTGTTAAGGCCTGTCACATCATATACTCCTCAGGACAGCGCATACATAATTGATAATGTCCCAGCAATAGACCTTAGATACAGCCCTTATAAATGGAAATGTATTTCATTATATGCAGATGGTGGGCTTTATGTGAATCCACTTGTGCATCTGTAAAAAGATACAGGTTGAAACTATGGTTACTATGTGATCAAATGCATATTTATAAAGTGTAAGGGCACAATTCTCCCAAAAAATTTCTAAGTGTTGAATTTGTGGGAAAACTGGAGTAAATCAATTTGTTTTTGCCCAATTGGGGTTCACACTAGAATCTCCCACACACTGTGCACTGCAAAAGCCACTAGAATGAATACCATTAAATTTCAGGGGGCAGGGCCTATTCCTGCCTGGGGATGCTGAAACCAGGAGACTTTTGCACATACACAGTGGCCCCAACCTGTTAGCCAGCCCAGGACCCCTGTAGTTTTGCCCCTCCCAACCCCCATGGCCGGATCGCGGCTCTCTAACCATTCCCAGCCAGACTCGATCCTCCCAACCCATTTTGCCCCAATCTCCAAACCTACCCTCCCCCCGTCAATGACAATCCTCCACAGTAATAGACATGCCCACACCAGATAGTCTCCAAATCTTTACCTGAATTTGTTGGCTGGCACATCACAATTTAGAAATTATACTAAGCATATGCTGTGAAAATCAATTATGAAAAAACAAAATGACACCCTAGGGAACAAAGTAAGCATCAGTGTCAAGCGGGGCACCTGACTCCACATGCATAATTCACTGCATAAAGACAACTGTGGGAGGGAATGGTGCTGCAGGAAGGTGGGGGAGAGGAGATAGGTTAGGAGATCAAGGCAGGTCAAAACGGTATTAGGGGGAGGGGGGAGAGGATTGACACTGGCCAGGAATGTTCAGGGGCCATGATTAGGCCATGGGGTTTGTGTGGGGGTGGAGGGGGTGAATCGCATGGCAAAGGTCATTGAAACTCAGGATGTTTGGAAGCTGGTAGTAAGGTATTATCTAATGCAACACAATAATAGTAATTTCAGAATTAGTGTGTAAGGAGCTTCTGTTTTTACTGAATCAGAGAATCATAGAATCTACAGTGCAGAAGGAGGCCAACTGCCCAATCGATCCCGCACTGACAACAATCCCACACAGGTCCTGCCCTATTCCCATAACACCACACGTTCACTTTTCCAATCTCCCTGCCGTTAGGAGGCAATCCTTTATGGCCAATCAATGTAACCTGCACATATTTGGAGTGAGGGGGGAAGCCGGAGCACTCGGAGGAAAACCACATGGACACTGGGAGAACGTGCAACCACACACACACTCACCCAAGGCTGGAATTGAACCTGGGTTCCTGACACTGAGAGGCAGTCGTGCTAACCACTGTGATCTCTGTCCTAAGCTAAATTCAACATCTCAATGCAAGTGAAAATGATCACCATACTAATGTCAATGTCACATCCAGATACCAGGAGACACAAACCACATCAGCTAATGTTCATGTCTTATATTATCAGATCGACACAAACAAGACATGCATGCTAAGAGATTATTTGAAATCATTCAACTCAAGACATTTTTGTTCCAGTTATGGTCTTTTGCTAATCAATTAAATGCTTGCATAATTGTATCAATTACATCTCTTCTTCAAAATTTTGAATTGAATTAGACTAATTGAAATTAATTCCAGAAAATTTATGGGCTAAAGTATCTGTAACTGAACATACTGGACTCACCATGCACATGTTTTCTTTGTCAGTTTAAGAGTTTCAGCACACTATCAGAAATAGTGCAGTGCCCTTCTTCACCTTAAGTCTGCATGCATCATGTTTATTGCCAGCAGGAGATGAAGACCTAACTCAGTCAGTTGTGTCATCTCACTGATTCTCTCCAGAGCCAACAGTGATCAGAGTCTGACCTATGAAACAGGTGTTTTAAAATTTGCCTGCTCTCCTGCTGAGTGCTCAAATTTTCCCAGACCACAACTGAAGTGATGCATTGAATTTAGTTGATGTTAATAACGTGGGAAATTTAGTAGCAACTGATTGCTGATCAGTTTTGTTTAATTGTCACAGATCCTCGTTTGCAGAACAGAGAGTTAGTTCCTACATGCACTAAAAAGGGACAGAAATATTTACAGAGAATTGCGTACAATATATGGTAAGACCAACTAGTCCAAGCCATTGTTTATGTTCCAATCAAGCCTTCCCCGTTGTTCCTCATCGAACTCAATCATCAGAACCCCATAATGATAGCACCCTTAATTCTATACCAGAACTTTCACATTCAAGTCCAAAGCCCAAGATTTTTCAGTCAGGGAAGGAGCTTTCATAACTCGGTTCAATGAACTGATGATCAGCTTAGACATCTTTACACCATTATTCCCCAAAGGGTTTGAAAATATACTTAAAAAAAACACAGAAACTCTCTCTTATGAAATCCAGTCTTCTCTAAATACACATGTAATATTTGCCTCAATTACTCCATATGGTAACAAGTATGACATTCCGAGGGTGAATAAGCTTTGTTCTGAATTCTGGGTGAATATTTTGTAATGTTGTCTTGTAACTTTGCTCTTTCTGAAAAGTAGAAATGTGCTCTGTGGTGATTTTAACCAAACAAATTCTGAGTGCCAAACTAACATGTCTGCTCCATCAAGAAGACCTTTATTGGGTCAACACTTAGTCTTCAAAATTCAAGAGAAAAGAGACCTAACCTGTTTACCCTTTTTTGATAAATTCTGTATTGATATCATGCTAAATCTTTTATGCACTGTCTTCAATATTTCAATTCTTTCTATATAGTATGTGTGGCCATACATAAAGCTTCGTGTATGGTCTAACTGAGGTTTGATAAGTTTACCATAACTTCCCTACTTTTTAATCCTACCGTTATTGAAATAAGCTCTAGGTTTGCTTTATTATGACCTTATTTGGCCTGTGTCATAACTTTTATTGATTTGTGCATTTGTACTTCCAGATTCCTTTGCACCTCTATCCTGTTTAACGTTTGTATTTTATAATGAATATATGACTTCCTTGTATTTCCTAACAAAATATCACAGACTTAATCATGTCAAAATTTATTTGCTAATTGCATGATCATTCTGCAAGTTTATTAATGTCTTCTTCCAATTTATTGGAGTCTTTCTGCATTGATTGTTCCTCCCAATTTCATGTCATTTGCGTATTTAGAAATACTGATTTTGATTCAAATTCTAAATTGTTGACATAATTTGTGAGCAACAGTAGTTCAAGCTCTGACTTTTGAATACCTAAGCCATTCTGAATAGTTCCTTTTTACCCTGCTTTTCAGCTAGGCTGCCATCCAGCCTGCTACTTGCCCCCCAACCCTAAATACTTGGATCTCATTCATAAAGTTATGATTTATGACCTTATCAAAGGTCTTTTGGAAATCTAGATTAATTTCATATGTTGCTTTTTACCCATGGCTACAAGCCTGTTACTTCTTCAAAGACTTCAGTGAGGTTAGTCAAGCAAGGCTTTCCCTTTTGAATGCCATGTTAACTATTGATTATCATACCTTTGGTTCCAAGATGTTTACTTTTATCTTCTTTAGTACAGATTCTGTTATTCTTCCTACTACCAGTGACTGGTCAGTCTAATATTCCCTGGGCATGTTCTATCTTCCTTTGTATAGATAAATGCATTGTTGTTATTCACCAATCCTCTTACACTACACTTTTTATCCAGATTAATTATTAAATATGTGGAATAGTTTCTCTGCTCTGTCCTCCATGGCTTCCTTCCAAATGCACAAATCAGTTTGTCTGAACCAGGAGTTATGGTCTTTGAGTTTGATTTGTTGGTTTAATATTTCTCCACTTCTAACTTTAAATGCAGTTTGATCATTTCTAATCATATCTTCTGATCTCATATTCACTTGATTTATCTCTGTGTTAAATACTGAATCAAAATAATTATTCATTATTTCTCATATCTGACTATTTGTGTGTATACCTGACTCCCCCTTTATGGATTATTTCATATTAACTTCCCTACTTATTTATGTGCTTATAGAATATTTTAATATATTGTTTTATACCCCTTAATAATTATTTTCATTATTCTGCTTTGTCTTTCTGATTGGGAGGGAAGTGAAATAAATACAATCTCTTTTTATTCTACCTTGCCTTTCTCTTTGCTATCTATGTCCCTTTTATTATCCAGATTTTTTTCCTATGTCTTTATTTGTCTGCAGCGTCTCATTAATTTTTATTTTCTTTTCCTGTCGAACACTGTTCTAAATGTTTTCTATTGTAGTTCTACATCATTGTTTGACAATATATTTGCTCCTTTAAGTTCCTTTTTCACCCCCTTAAAATTAGATTTTTCTCCAGTCTATTATTCTCATTTTTGACATGCTTATATTCTTGTCAATTTTAACTCTAGATCATGTGTTATAATCACTACAAATGAGATTATTCTTACTTATATTTCTCCTGTATGCTTGGTTCATTCTTCATTACAAGAACCAGTAGTGAATACTTCATTTTATATATATTGGGAGCACTCTTTTATGTTGAGTTAGAAAGGATCACATGCAGGTGGAATCGCAAGGCCAAGCGGAAGTACTGCCTCACTCTTTTACCAATGTTTTGAAAAATTAGGGTTGCAATCTTCTCATTTCACTCCACTGGTCAATGACCTAGCACTGTTGGCCTGGCACCCTAACACTATCCATTAAGTGCCTTGGCAGTGCCCACTAGGTAGCAGGCAGTGCCAAGGGAGTGGAACACATGCTGCAAACTCTGCAATAATGATTAATAAGAGGCACACTGCATGCTCTGCAACAGCGATTGGTATGCGGGTTTGAGGGAAGGGGGCGGGAACAGTGAAGCACATTGCATACTCTGTAACCTGGCAACTGGGTGAGGGGGCATTCTGCTAACCCAGTCAACATGCACAAGCTGAGTGGGGGGTCAGGAAAAATTGAACAATTGATGCTGTAGGGCAGGGGTGGGGGGTGGTAAATTGGCTGTAGCAGCCTGCAGTAGCTGCGGGGGTGGAGGCAATCAGTGTGGGAGGAGGGAGGAAAATCAGCTATGGAGGCATGTGATGGCTGGACAAGACTGTCACTAACACATCTCTGAACACAGAGATCTGAACAGTACATTGGCACCTTCTGTTGTTATCTGCCGGCTTTCGATGAGCTTAGGGTATGCCCCCTTTCCTGCTGGCAGAAAGGGATTTGGCTTCATTTTTTTGACGAAGGTAGGATTCCAATTTTAACTCATCCAAAAAAAGCTACTCAATTCTCTTGTGTTTTCATGCACATTTGGCACTTAGTTTTTTTTTTGGCAAGATCACCTCCTGGGTCTTTTTCTTTGATGATTATTCTGTAGAAATAAAAGGTTTTAAAAGTTAATTCTCCAGAGTTCTTCTCCAGTAACTCTGTTAGAACCAAACAGTCTTCAGTTTTTTAACAAAATTAAAACATCCTTCTTTCACTTCTCCCAACTTGGTTACAGATTACATCTTTTGGTTGTTACAGTTCTCAAAAAGAGACATTCCCCAAGGAAGCTAGAATTTTATGTTACCAGAGAAACAACTGTCCACAATTTGCTATCAATATGAGGCCAATGGTACTCAGTATTATTTATGCATCCATGTTACAACAACTTCAGCTGAGGACAGATAGAAGGTGAAACAGTAATCCATGATGTTACTAGCCAAGGTAAATTATTTGCCTCAGAAAACATCTCACTGCTTCTTTCATCAATACAATACATCAAATATTGTAAAATTCTAATATTTATGGGGTAGATACAAAGAACTGAGTACACAAGTTAAACTTTGTCCATTTTACTCTAAGTATTGGGACTACTGGGGCTATTAGTAAACAGATTGGCCAATAGCTCTTGATGATAAGACTTCTTCCCGAGTAAAGGGCAGAAGTTCCACTGTTAGCTAATTTAGCCCACACAGAATGTTTTATGGCTGTAGGGCAGATTTACACAGGTAAAATGCAGCCTTGTTTGCTTCACTAGACTTTCATCAACTTGCAAAAAAATCAAAACTTAAGCCAGTCCAGCAAATGGCAAACACCGTGAGGTTACAATATAATATTTTGCCATAAATTATGCAATTCTTCCTTAACTTGCTTTCAAGCTAGGTATAGTATTATTAAATACTGATGTGAAAAATCATTGTGAAGAAAGTAATCTCCATTCAGCTGACAGTGTGTCTCTGCACAATATGAACAACTTTTAAAATGGAATAACAGGAAATTTGAAATGATTTGAATATTTAAAATCCAATGAAGAATCAATAAAACATATTGAGCAATGATATTAGTAATTAAATTTGAACCAGTGTTTTAATAATGGTTGGAAAGCATGTTTTATAATTGCAAACCTGGCTGCCATCTGTTAATTAATCCTGCTCTGTTATTATTATATGAAAATTTGAAAGCAACTCATCCGCCTTAGACAACTTTAAGTCTTTTATTTGTGTTCCGCCTATCAGATATATGCTTAGTTTTCATAACAGTTTTTTTTTAAGTTTGTCATAGACAATTTGGATGCAGTGAGGTTTCGAGAGGACAGGATAGAAGGAAAGATGGATTGGAAGATTTATGGGGGTGATCAGTATTCTTGATCCATGAATAGATTGTTAAATATATCTATTGTGTGAATGTCTGCAGAATTATCTCCACGTCGTCAGTGAAAAAATGCTGAAGGTGGGCTCAATGTCTGCATGTCCTTGTGCTCCAAATAACAACTTTCTGGAGAATAATTGTCTGAAAAATATAATTAGTCGAGTGTGAAACCCTATCAATCTTTCTATGGTATTTCTAGGAAAAGTCGTAAAATCCTTTACCTGACCAGAACAAGTAAGAATTGGCAAGTACGTATACTGCTAAATAAAGCAGAGCACAAATGACAAACTTTCTAACTATTTAACACCAGAGAAGCAGTTGAAAATATTGCTGAATATAATGACAATGATTAACATAATCAGTGATGAGTAGACAAGCAGCTGAAATATTTGGGGCTATTTTCCAAGTGTGTAGTATCAGAAGTAGTTTTAAATAATTAATATTTATATTTGTGGGTGGTAGAAATAAGGTACACCTTTAAGTTTAATACTGTGTTTCTGTGTGAGAAAGGATTAAAGCTTTAGCTAGCTTCATGTTAAACAAAAGTGCCTTTATGTCTATAAGTTTTGGTCACTTTACAACTGTGCCCACAGTGTAATTAAAGGGTTTACAATGTATAAACAAACAGGGTTTAAAGAAAGGCTAGACTTCTGTTCAGCAAATAGGGGCCAGCCTAGGTTAGAATGTACTTTTGAGTTTAGTTTGGAGGCAGTTGAACAGGACAAGGGAGCTGTGAAAAGTAAATCTCCCAAAAGAACAAAAGAAAGCCTAAAAACCACGAAGTTGGACGAAGAATATGTCTCAGGAAAGTAGTTATTAAAGGGACAAAAAAACAAGAACTCAAACAAGGTCCTGTTTAGAAGAATTTCAGTAAAATGGCAGAGAAAGTGTTCTAATTTAAAAGGCAGCTGCAAGGACAAGATTTAAGTTAGCTGGTTAACATCTGAGGTTAGGTGAAATCTTACTATAGCAGTGAAACAGTAGTGTTCTGTTGGCATGGCTGGAAAGATTGTGTGGAAGCTTGAATGCATGTGGAAATCCAAGTTAGAAAAGAAATACTGGAAGTGGATCCTTAGTGAAAGCATCTGAGAGAATGCGTTATTTGGAAGAAGATGCCAAGGCACAAATTTTTCAAGATAGGTGTTAGAAAAAACTTGTATGGAAGTCAGATTTCAGTGAGACCAAACACAGAAGGGGATTTAATGAGAAATCCACATAAGTTATATTGGATGGCATCTGAAATTTATCTTTGACCACATTTGGCCGATAGGTTTCTCTTAAAATCTGTGCACATCTGCAAAGATATAGATGGGGTGAAAGAGTATTGTGTCATAGTGAATTATTTCAAGTTAAATAAATGGTTTATTATTCTGCTAAAAGTTAATTGGCAGTCCTGTGGCTGTTCATTCACATTTCTAAATTTAAAAAAAAGTTATTGTCTATTGAGTCAGGGTTCCATTCTGGGACCTGACTGACCAATAGTATCACTTTACAGTAGTTTTTCATTAATATGTGGTATTGGAATTTCTGTGGACTATATAGAATAGCTTCATGAAAGGCCATGTCACCCTCAACCTCTTAAATGTCCACCTTAGAGTATAACATATGCAATCTGACTAGGATGTTCAAAACACTTTTCTATGACAAAGACACACAGGTATATTCTGAAGTTGGTGTGTGTGAACTATCTTTCAGTTTCAAGGTGATGTAAGTTTAAAAAAGACAATTGGAAAATATCGGTTTGGGAAAGCATTGAAGGCTATCAGAATAAAATCAAAAGCAACTGAGAACTCAAGAATACAATGATCCCCAGTTGCTGGGAAGTGGAGAAGGAGGAATGTTGTTCATGGAGGGCAAATTTCAGAGTTATATAGTGGATACATGAGGATGGGTGAATTTTCTTGCTATTGATTATTTTAATGAACTTGGGAATTTTAATGCAAAATCTTAACCTCAAAAAATTAAATGAATTTAATAATAAAAGGTGGATCATACAGATATTATTAAATGAGCAGCTTGCTGATTTGATACAAAACTTGTTCTCAACCTGAAGGGCAAGAACTTTACTCATACATATATAAAAACACTTCACCAATAAAGGGATGCAAGAGATAGGGCCAGAATTTGCCTCCATGTTTACAGAGATGGAAAAATCCCCAACATACTTAACCACTAAAAACATTTGACATTTGCCTGAATTTTTGATCTTTGGTCAATGAGGACAGGTTAGAATAGGAGTCAGGTGGATGACAATAAGTAGTGTGGAGTCAAAAGTGTGCCTGGCCTGGGTAAGGCAACTGGGGTCAAGATAAAAAGCAGGCATTCAGAAAGGTCCATTTGAGAGGTTATTAATGCTGAACTCTGTGCTTTGGAGGAGACGTATTGCCTTGTCAGGTGAGTGTCCTCGTTGTAAATGTTGTCCAACTGTTAGCTGATTCTGGGATGAATGCCCATCATCGGCTTTCCCTCTTGGAGAAATTACATTGTTGTTGCCTCATCAAAGTATACCCGACTGAACGACTGAAAGCATGGAGTGGATTCTCAAGACAGTCAGAGATGGCATCGTCTGGGACAGATAGTATTCAGTTATCTCATTGGTTGACAAGACTCAGTAGATGGATGAATAATGAACATTCCTGCACACCTTTCCTGCTCACCGACATACTGTTGATACTTGACTGGGACCCTCACAGATACACAAAGTCATGGCATAACACTGTCAGTAATGGTGGAGCACAGCATGCTGCCTTGGAATCACAGATTTACAGCAAACATTTGTTCAGAGCCATTTTCTCCACAAACACTTTACCAGTAATCATTGATATGGTGAGAATAGTTAATACATGCAAACACACAAACATGAATAAGAGCATTGTAGTATCAATAATTTTTGATTTGGTCACCCTTTTTGCCTTACATTTTTATTGGTAGAATATTTCACAGGGGAGTGGGTACAGAGGAACAGGTGAATCCAGCTGAGTCACACCTTTTAGATCAGATCGTTAAAGATTTGGTGTAAGCGGTCTAGATAAGGAGACCAGGCCAATAGCCAGTTTGCTACAGTAACACCCCTCTAAGCAAACAGGAACTGGATTTAAATTGAGGCTGTAATGAGCACAACAGGAAACATCAGTGCTTGTGGATTCAGTGCAGTAAAAAAGTTCAATTAATCCTGTATTTAGGCACAATGAGTAGCTTGGCTCACCCACAAAGGAAAGGTCATATCTGCATGTTGCAGCTAAGGTGCAAGATATGATTCATAGAAGCCTCAAAGTTGAAGCAAGGGATGTGTAAGTATCTCATGTAGGTGTGCATTGAATACATGTGAATGCCCATTGTAATGCACATATGCACTAAGAAGATATGAGGTGAGTGAGTACAAAAGAATAAGATCCTTCGGATACAGTCATATCCGCTGCAAAAGTAAGAATGGTATTGCCAAATCTAGACTCCCATTCATTCACATGGGATACAACCATGTGATACAACGAAGCATAGTGGCACAGTGGTTAGCATTGATGCTTCATGTGCCAGGAACCTGAGTTCAATTCCAGTGTCAGGTCACTGTCTGTGTGGAGTTTACACATTCTCCCTGTGTCTGTGTGGGTTTCCTCCCACAGTCCAAAGATTTGTGGGTATGTTAGTTAGCCATGGTAAATTGATCCTAGTGTTAGGAGGATTAGCAGGGTAAATTTGGGGAGGTTGGTTATGGGAATAGGGTCTGGGTGGGATTGTATTTGATGCAGTCTTGACTCTTTCTACACTGTAGGGATTCTATGAAGATTAAAACAGAAAAAGAAAGCTTATGAAAGTCACAAAAAGCTTAAAACTGCAGATAGCCTGAAGGAGTAGAGAAAGTACAGGGGTGAGGTTTAAAAAAGGAAAAATCAAAGAGAGGGCATGAATAAATATTAACAAGCAAGATTACAAAAAACCCAAGATATTTCACCAGTATATAAAGAGCAGATAGTTAAGGAAAAAGTGAGATCTATCAGAGAGAAAAAGGAACATATGTGAAGATGCAGAGAATATGGGAGGAGTTTTGAATGCATTTTTTGTCTCTATATTTACAAAGGAAAGGGATGATGTGGATATCGTAATCCAAGAGGAGCAGTGTGAAATACTAGATAAAATAATCATGAGAGAAGAAATGCTAGAGTTGGAATTATTGAAAGTGAATAAGTCATCTGAACCAGACGGATTGTGAGATAACATCTATGAGGCCCGTTGGAAACCACTAACTGAACTTTCTGTGGGGCTCATTGAGTATGAGGTCTCCTGATAACCAGTAATGGCTTGCCCAGCTGCAACTCGTTACTTTTATAAGGCAGACCCGGGATTGGGCTTGCAGACTATTTGTCTCAAATGGGACTAATGTGTGCACAGCAAAGCTGTGACTTTATGTTCTATAAATAAATAATGTTCCTTTCCAGTCAAGTTTCCTAAATTACAGATTGCTCCCAAGGGTGAAGGCGGTCAGGAATGAATAGTAGATGCTCTGAAGATTATTTTTCAATCTTTGCTAGACACGGGAGATGCTGGAGGACTGGAGGAATACAAGTATGCTTCCATTGTTTAAAAAGAATAGAAAACAATTATAGTCTTACATTGGTAGTGGGCAAATTAGAGTCAATCCTGAGAGATCAGATAAACTGTTACTTGAATAGGCATGGACTAGTCAGGAATTGTCAGCATAGCTTTGTTAAGGGAAGGTCATGCCTTACAAATTTGATTAAATGCTTTGAAGTGACAAGGTGGATTGATGAGGGCAGTGTGGTGGATATTGCCTACATGGACATCAGTAAGACATTTGACAAGGTCGCACATGACTAGTCAAAAAAGTAGAAGCCTATGGAATACAGAGAAACATGGTAAATTGGATTCAAAATTGGCTTCATAACAGGAAACAAAGGGTAATGTTTGATGGTTGCCCTTGTGAATGGAATGTTGTTTCAAGTGGTGTTCCACAGGAGTCAATTTTGGGATCCTGCTGTTTGCTTTATATATTAATGATTTGCACTTGAATATGAGGAGCACGATTGTGAAATTTTTAAATAGCACAAAAATTGATGATGTAATGGATAATATAGAGGATAGCTGTAAGTCCAAGGTGGTACAAATGGGTTGGTGGAGTGATCAGGAAAGTGACAAATGGAGATCAACTCTGATAAGTGTGAGCTAATGTATTTTGGGAGGTCAAACAGTAAAAGGGAATACACAATAAATGGGAATATGCTGAGAAGGATAGATGAAATGAGAGATCTTGGAGTGCCAGTGTACAGGTCCCTAAAGCTATCAATACAAGTAGGTAGGGTTGGAAAGACGACATCTGGAATGCTTTCCTTCATTGGCAGGTGTAGAATTCAAAGTATGGATATAATGCTGAAACTGTATAAGACACCAGTGAGACCACAACTGGAGTATTGAATGCTATTCTAGTCACCACAATACAGGAAGGATGTAATTGCTCAGCAGAGTGTGGAGAAGATTTACTAGAATGTTGCCAGAGCTGGAGAATTGCAGCTGAGGTTGGGGTTGTTTTCCTTGGAACTGGAGAAGGCTGAGGAGTGATGTGATTCAGGTATACAAAATTATGAGGAGCAGACAGGAGGAATCGGTTTCTCTTAGCAGAGAGTTCAAAAACTAGGGGTCATAGATTCCAACGCAGTGGTGGAAGGATTAAAAGAGTCATGAAGAAAAAAATTATTTTATGCAGAGGCTGGTGGATGACTGGAATTCGCTGCTTGAGTTAACGGTGGAGACAGTGATCCTACATTCTTACAAGTACCTGAATCTGCACCTTAAGTGCTGTAAGCTGCAGGGCCATAAGTGAGTGAATGTGGTTGAATCTGTGTGAGTGTACTAGGGTGAATGACAGAGAGTCCAAGTGAGTGAATGGCTATGAGTATGAGAACCCTAAAACTGAGCGCGAGGTGGACAAACACATACATCTTCTCCTCTCTGTTCCATAAACATTTATCCATAAACATTTATCCATAAAGCACACCAGGAGAGAATGGCAACTTACCTTGCATGAATTTATAGTTAAGGGTAGCCTTCTTAGAGCAAAACTTTCGAGCACTGAATCAGCTAGTCACATGTGGTAAATTACAGATAGCTTACCATTCATGCCACAGTGAACAGGTCTTTGTCCTCTTTTATTTCTGATGTTGCAGAATATGTACCTCTGGATAATGTGGATGGGCCCCAGTGTAATGCTGTCCCAGAAGACTAGTAGTGACCTTACATTCTGGTTGACTATGTAAAACTTGAAGCTGCCCTGTATGCAATGGAGAGTGGCCACTCCTCCCAGGTGGATGGTTTGTCTGTCACGGGTCACAAGTTCACCTGGATGTTGGGGTAGCTCCCATAGCGTTTGCATCAGCAACATATTGTACTTTGCTCCAAATATTAATTTTTACCTTTAGCCATGTGTTGCTGCAAACAAAGTTCAGGATGGTGAAGGTCACACCCTTTGACACTCTCATAATAAGTTTTGTTGGAAGTTCAGTTGTTTTGCTGTTCTAATTGAGCTCCAATATGCTTATCTTGCTTGTGCTCCAAAGTTTGGAGGAATGATTGGCTACAATGCAGCCAGTGGCACATGAAGGCTGTTGTGTTTTAGATCTGTAGCATTTAGCAAAATAGTTTCATTTGTCACATTCATTGCAATGTTTACTAAATGCCAAACATGCTGTTGTTCTGAGGGTGATGGTCAGAGCAGTAGGGCAGAGCAAGTCCTGTGTCACAGAAACTTATCTTTTCTACATTTTTTCTGACTTCTCATTTTGCATGCAAATACTGATGAATCATTGCAATGTTAAATCTTGCTCATGAAGCTGTGACTTGTGGACAAGAACAGTAGACCCTACAGATTATGCAATCCCTGACTAATGCTTCAGTAAGGGTGCCAAATGCATAATTTTGTGCTAAAATGTTTAAAGTTGCTGTACTGGACTCCATTAATTAATCAGCTTGTGGTGTTAAATGCATAGCTGTTCAGTATTATGTTCATCATTGGTAAACAATGTTCTTAAAACTTTTTAACAGTTTCTCAGAGATATCTTTTTCCTTCTCCATTTGGAAGACAACAGATTCAAACTTCGCAAATGCTTTGGGGCCTGCAAGATTTAGTATAGTATAGGTTTGTATCTTTTTGGATTTGTTCAATAAACCAGCACCATAGTAGATGCACCACTTTTTCAGATTTTGCACTGTTGCTAGCAATGTCTCATTCACGTTTGATGAAAACAATGTGGAGTAGCCTCTGTGCTATGCTGCCAGCTCCAGACTCCATATAGAAGTGCTGGGTTCCAATGACTGACAACCAGGAACTTTCAACAACAGTTTTTTTTAAAATCATGTTTACTAAGCATCTCTTACATGTTTCCACTTTGCCTGCATTCCAGGAAGAACTCCCACGCTTTCAACACATGACCCTTTTAAAAAAAACCATGTCATGATGATATTGTAGCATATGGTAGTGAGATCCCTTCAAACTGTAATGAGGTCCTTTGGCTCTCTGTACACTCTCAGCTTTCCAGGTTGTTTTACTGTTAATCCAGTATAGGATTTTTTACCTTCTTGATTTCACTCAACTTTTCAAGCTCATCTATCTTGTCTTTTAAGTGGGACTTGAGTGCAGTAGAATTCTCCTCAGAAGATGCTGAATTTGTTTTAACTTTTATTTACTTCAAGGGAGGTTCCAAGACCCATGAAAACATCTTTATCAATTTTTGGGACTTGTTCAGCAGTCGATGTTTTCATGCTGTATGAAGCTCAGTAAACCTCTTCTGGCACATGGAGAATTACCAGTCTAGGCTTTTCACTTGTTTCAGCTGAAGTTAGTTAATTAGTTTTGCTTAGTGTCTCCTATTTGGAACTGCAAATTTTTTTTCTTCCCATCACACTAGACCCACAGCTGGGATGTGCATCGTTCAATCGTGTAACCTCAACTTTACCTTTGATGACTTCACTTTCATGTCACTACCTTGAGCAACTTCACACAGGTTCTACAAAACTGGTGATGTTCATATAGCACCAGCATCTAATACTTCGTATTAACTTGATGCTCTCCTTTTGCTGTCTCCTTTCAGTAGTCACAAGCCATTTTTTTTTTTCCTTGAGACTTGAGAATGTCAATCCTTTCCAGAGTATAGAGTGATCCAGGTATGTAGATGGGTCGAGAACTGGCTTGGGAGGAGGAGACAGAGGGTAGTAGTGGAAGGCTCTTTTTCCGACTGGAAGCCTGTCACTAGTGGAGTGCCACAAGGCTCAGTACTAGGTCCTCTTCTAATTGTGGTCTACATAAACGACTTGGAAGTTGGGGGTAGGTGGTGAGATCAGCAAATTTGCTGATGACACCAAGATGCTTGGATTGGCGGGTACAGAGGAGCAGTGTCAAGCAATACAACAGGACATAGATAGGTTGGTAGACTGGGCAGATAGATGGCAAATGGAATTTAATCCGGATAAATGCGAGGTGATGCATTTTGGCCAGAAAAATGTAGAAGAGAGTTATAGGATAAAAGGTAAAACTATACGGAGCATAGAGACGCAGAGAGACTTGGGGGTGCAGGTTCACAAGTCTCTGAAGGTGTCCTCACAGGTGGAGAAGGTGATAAAGAAGGCGTATAGTATGTTAGCTTTCATAGAAAAGGGTATAGAATACAAGAGTAGGAGTTTGATGTTGCAGTTGTATAGAACGTTGGTTAGGCCTCACTTGGAATACTGCGTCCAGTTCTGGTCGCCGTACTATCGGAAGGACGTGGAGTCCTTGGAGAGAGTGCAGAGGAGGTTTACCAGGATGCTGCCTGGTATGGAAGGACTGTCTTATGAGGAACGATTAAATAGACTGGGGTTGTTTTCCCTTGAAAGACGTCGGCTTAGAGGGGATCTAATAGAGGTGTATAAGATTATAAGGGGTATAGAGAGAGTAAGTGGTGGTAAACTTTTCCCACCTTCAGAAATGGATAGGACGAGGGGTCACGGCCTTAGGGTGAGGGGGGCTATGTATAAGACAAATATTAGAGGGCAGTTTTTCACACAAAGGGTAGTGGGGGTGTGGAATGCACTGCCGAGTAAGGTGGTGGGAGCAGGCACGCTAGGGCTGTTTAAGGGTCTCTTGGACAGCCACATGAGCGGTATGCAGATAGAGGGATATAGTAGGACTGTTTAACTATGGCTTTTTTTTTTCCCACAGGTAATTCGGTCCATACTTGACCAACAAGGAGCATGCATTCGGCAGGTGGTGCAAGGACAGCTCTTGGATGTTGATTCATGGGTTGCCTGGTGCTTCATGTCGTAAATGAGTGCTTTATCTGGACCATCTGAAGGGCACCATGACAGCTCAGTGACTATCGCTGTAGCTGTGCAGACACTTGGAATTGGGCCGGTGTCTGCGGGAGTTTGCGCGTTCTCCCCGTGGTTGCGTGGGTTTTCTCTGGGCGCTCCGGTTTCCTCCCACATCCCAAAAATTTGCTCTTAGGCTGATTGGGAAACAAATTGTCCCTACATTGAGACTCTTCTATATTAGGAATAACCTAAAATTAGGATAGGATAATGGAACTGTTACTATATAGTTATGACGGCGGCGCGGGCTCGTTGGGCCGAAGGGCCTGTTTCCCGTGCTGTGTTGCTCTGTGTCTGTGTCTGATTCATCAGATTCATTGTCTGACATTCTTAGCAACTACCTTTATATGCTGGAAACTTCTGATCTCACCTGTCTGGGATTCTCTGGTGCCACTGCAATGAAAGGTGTTTTTACTGAGCACTGGATTCTTGTATGTGCTGGCAAAAGTGGAGAATCCTATACATAGGCTTAGTTTTCTTCTTTACAGTATAGCACTTTTGTCAAAATGACTCAGCTTCTTGCAGTTAGTACTGCTTCTTGCAGTACTGCTTTCTCACGCTGGACATACTTCCTTTTCTTTCATATAGTGCCCGCCACAATACTTACATCCACTACTTCAGCCTTGAACTGTCTGCTGGTCCTCTGTGAAAGATTCTTCCTTCCCTCTATTGCTTTGTGTTAGAAAAGCATATACCACATTTCAGCAAAGCGCGAAGTCTTGTCAGCTTTCCCATCAATACTCTGCAGCCGATGATTGGTCACTTCAGAGCTTTGACACATCAATAGTTTTCTTGATAGTAAATTTCACTTCTCAGAGCAGACGTGCTCTCATGGCAGTATCTCTTATTGCTCAAACAACCCAATCTCTGATCAAATCATCCTTCAGTCATTAAAATTCAAGATATAGTTAAACATCTCAATAGTCACAGTGATCAATGTTCTACTTTTTTTCCTGAACTCTGGTGTTGAACACACAGCATTCGTAGTAACATTAATAAAGAAGTGAGCTTTTCTGTTGCTCAGTGAGGTCAACGGTGCAATGCAGCACTCTTTACTGAGCACTGACAAGAGTTTTTGTTATTTGTTCAGTTTTCTTGTTAAACTTGGTGACAGTTTCGTAGTTTTACCATTGAGGCAGGAAGAATTTCCAATTTATTTTCAAATTGGCTTTTATCTCTACAAAAGCAGGTACTGGAATATTCAAAGCCAAACTGATTTACCTAACGATCAATCGGCTGCACAACATTGCAGACTGAAGTTTTAATTATTCTTTGCCCCTCTTACAGCTATCAAACACCATACAGTTCCAGTTGCACATTCCTGACACCATGCTCCAAGTGGTGCTCTCACACCTTTGTATACTAAAGATAGCATCAGAGTCACATGACTATGGCAAGCCACATTGCACGAAAACCCTTCTCCAAACGTAAGTATAGAAAAGGTCCAACAGCATATAAGGTCCAACAATCTATTAACTGCCCTGTACATAGTTCATGATGCCTTTAAACTGTTCTGGGTGAGGATCTTTTATGCCAAGTAATATTGTGTTCAGCTGTGGAAAGTGAAAACAGAGCACAGATTGGAGTGAGGTGTTCTAAAAGAGCAACGAAGGTGTCAATTCAGTGTTGCACAATGATTAACATCACAATCTGTTTGCACCCCATACTCTCGGTTATTAGAATCATGTGTGAGAGCCTTTTTATCAAGATGGGTCAGGTTAGTTCAGTTGGCTGGACAGTTGTTTTATGATGCAGAGAAACACCAACATCATGGTTTCAATCCCTGTAGCACCTGAGGCTATTCATGAAGGCTCTGCCTTCTCAACCTTGCTCCTCATCTGAGCTGTGATGGTCGTCAAGTTAAATCATCGTCTTAGCTCTCCTCCAAGAAGAGAATAGCGCTATGGTCATCTGGGACCATAGCTGCTTCACCTTTTTTCAAGATGGTGTCAAGCATACTTCCCATTTGAAGTACGTCTTGTATCTCAGAGACCTTTTTTGAGCATTTGACTGTTTGTACATAGAGCCTAAAAAAAATGGGTGCTTGACAGCCCAATTTAGCCCCATGTATGTTTATGGAACTGTACTTCCTTGGTCAAATTCTATAAACAACAATGACAATGGTATACTTTTTCTCTTTGACTAGCAATCACCTTGAACAGCACATTCCTGTTGTGCTTATGGTATTGTTGAATAGAATCTTTCTTTTTCAACAGAGCTTCACTACAGACTTATCAAGTTTTTTTTTATGTTTTACAGGCTCCCTACTCAGCTTTCAGTTCTTGGCTTTTCAAAGCTGAAGCAATATACTTGATTGGAATTGACAATCAGCAATCTCCATGCCAGCATGTTACTGTCTTAAAAATAAATAATTTGCTCTAACTGGCTCACTGCTGTCATTGCCTCATACTGACAGAATTGTGTATGTTGGTGAACTGAAGACAGTCTGTATAGCTGCTATTCAGGGTGCAGTGAGAAACGTGAAATAGCTCATTTTTTAATTTATTCATGGATGTAGCAGGCAAGGCCTGCATTTCTAATTGCTTGAGGTGAGTAGCTACCAAAGCCATTTCAGAATCAACCACATTGCTGTGGATCTGAAGTCATGTGTCAGCTAGGCAAGTGTAGTAACATGGCTGCTTTGCCACAGGAGGCAGCGGGACTGATCCTGGCCACATGATCAGGTTGGACCCTATGGGAAGGCTGGGCAAACGGGAGCAATGGCATGATGACTGAAAGGAATTCTGTTGGAGCCAGGGATAAGAGAGTGGATCCGGACTGTGTTTCTGTTAGACCGTATCATGTAAATAGTTATCTTGGTTTACTAAACCTTTTTAGTTTTGGAGCCACATTTGCGTCATCTCCAGTTATAACAGCAAAGACGACAGCTTTTCTCCCATAAAGGATATTTGTGGACCAGATGGAATTTTATCACAATCGAAAATGGTTTCGTGGTCATCAATAGACTTTAATTCCAGGTCTTTACTAAATTCAAATTTCACCATCTGCTGTGGTGGGATTTGAACCTGGGTCCCCAAAAATTACCCAGAGTCTCTGGATTGCTGGTCCAGTGCCAATACAAGTATGCCATTGCCTCTGTATTTGAAAGCATGCTGTAAATAACAAAAACTTATGACATCTATAGTGTATCCCAAAGTGTTTTTAAAGCATAGTCATTATTAGAATATTGACAAATTGAGCAGTCTCTTTCTGCACAGCAGGGTCACACATCACATGGGAGTAGTTTTCTCATAACCCACCAGTGAACTGACAGAAGGCTGATTTACACCGTGCATGATTTTACACTCCACTGTAAACAATGGAGAATAGCGTCGGAGTGCAAAGCTAGCACCCAACCCAAACCTCTGATTTCTACTGGGTTCAAAATTATTCCCTCTTATTCAATGTATTTACACCTTCTTCACATCAATAGAACATATTTAGAATCTTATCCAGATATCCTTCCTGCCTATGCAATTTTCTGTGGCAATGGCTTTCCCTTATAAATTTCTTTACTAAAATTTGTAACAGCACCTACTGATATTTTTGATCATATCTTTCTGCACTGAAACCATAATAATGGTTTTATTGTAATTTTTGATTCTTGAAATAGTAACATTAATATTGTAACTAGAACATGTTCCACTTCAAGCACCAACTCTCAACATTATAGTGGCCTGGCACAAAATGCATTAGATGCAGAGTTCTCTGTACTTTGCCTTAATAATAACATTTCACATTACATCTATCTGACCATTTTCTATTTCCACTCATTTGATCTTGATTTGAACTAGGCTTCTGAACTAAAGTTTAGTGTTTAAATCCAATGTCCCATCCAATATGGGCAATGGAAGGTTTGGTGGTTAAAGCATAGGGGTTGCAATTGTACAGTATGATATTAGGAACAAACTCATCAATAATTTCATAGGAAATCCAGTGTTTACGGTTTTAAAATAATATTAATGTCAGCCAAATATTTGTGTGCTGGAAACAGAAACTGCTGAAATCATTAAACAAGTCTGGCAATGAAAAGTCAATCTGAAATTTTAATTTTGTTTTTCTCATTCTCTTCCATATTCTGTATTTCCTGTTTCTATTTCAGATTTCCAGTTTTTGCTTCTATATAAAAATGTTTGTTCACTTGAGACGTTTTTCCTCTGTATTAACACATTTATTTATATTACACTTTGTAATTTTAATTCATGAATCTTCAGTTGATGACTCAGTGATGTGATTGTTGATGCTTTGATCCCTGTCCATCATCTCAACATTGTACATCATATCTCACAGAAGAGTTCTTATGATAACTGTCTTATCATTTACTTTGCCAGGCTGACCAACTTCATTGTTGATCCATCTCCTGTTACAATGAGCTGCCCAGCATTAGCACCTGTTCAGAATCATAGAATACTGCAGCACAGAAGGAGGCCATTTGACCTATTGAGTCTGCACCGACCACAATCCCATCCAATCCCTATTGTCATAACCCCATGCGTTTATGCTAGTTCCCCTGACACTAAGAGGCAATTTAGCTCAGCCAATCCACCCAAATGATACATCTTTGTGGACAACAAGAGAAAACCGGAGCGCCAGGAGGAAATCCACGCTGACACAGGAAGAACGAACATGCAAACTCCACACAGACAAAGTCCAATTTCGAACCCGGGACCCTGGCGCTGTGATTCAACAGTGCTAACCACTGTGTCACCATTGGGAATTTAGAGCCAAAACCAATTAAGGCAATTAGGAAATGATAAAAGGGTTGTTATTGGCAAAATAGGTATAAGTTCATGGAGGACTGGAGCCTGTGTGATTGAAAGAGAAATTGTTCTGCTGAACAGTTCTAACTTGCTATAATGGAAAATATAATGCAATACAATGTTCTTAAAAAGACAAAAAATGCTTTACATTTTCACTGTAGAACTTTTAGCAACCTTTTGCTCTAATCTGTAAATTATTTTTTTAAATCACCTTTTCCATCACCTGCATAATGGGGTGCTTATGTCTGTGCCTCTCTGTATGTTAAGTTTTGTTTTCATTCACTCTTTAGCTATTAGTTAAGTGCCCATTCCTAATTACCCTGGAGAAGGTGATGGTGAACTGTCTTGTGGAACTGTTGCTGCTGGGAAGGGGATTCCAGGAAAATTACACAGCGACAGCGCAGGAGCCACGAGATACTTCTGTATTATTGAGAGATTGTGGATTTGAAAGGTGTTGTTGAAGCTGCATAGCAGGTTGCTGGAGTGTCCCTTATAGATGGTATGCACCTCTACCACTGTATATTAATGGTGGAGGAAGTGAATATTTATAGTGGTGAACGGGTTGCTCTGCTTCAATGTTGTAGAACATATTGGCTGAAGTCCGTGACTGTTCACATCTTGCTGCCATTGCCAGCAATGATCAGTCTGCATCAACAACCTCTTCTTTGGTGTTAGATATGACTCCAACCATAAAGTTCAGGTTTACAGCATGGTCCTTCTGCCCAACTTGGCAATGCCGCCCATTATGCTAGTCCCAATTGTCTATGTTTGGCACATATTCCTCTATACCCATCTTATTCATGTAACTGTCAAAATGCTTTTTAAAAGGCAAGTTGTACCCACCTGTACTACTGCCTCCAACAGCTCATTCCAAACACTCGCTACCCCCAGTGAAAAAATGGCCCCCGTAACCCTTTGCATCTCTCCCCCTCACCTTAAACATTTGCCCTCTAGTTTTAGACTCCCCTATCTTTGATAAAAGATGTTGACTATCTACCTTATTTATGTTCATTATTATTTTATAGACCTCTACAAGATCACCCCTCAGCCTTTTATCCTCCAAAGAAAACATTTCATAGTCTATCCAAGCCTCTCCTTATAATTCAAACCAGCAAGTCCTGGTAACATCCTAGTAAATCTTTGCTGCACTCTTTTTAGTTTAATAATATCCTTTCTTTCTGAATTGTATACAGTATTCCAAGTGTAGCCACATTAATATCTTCATGAGGCTATACTTCAACAAGTCCCAACTCCAGTATTCAATGTTCTGACCAATGAAACCATGAATGCTGAATATCTTCTTCACCACCCTATGACTCCACTTTCAAGGAGCTATGTACCTGTACTTCTAGATTTCTTTGTTCTATAACTCTCTCCAATGTCCTAACATTAATTGAGTAAGTCCTGCCCCAATTCAATCTACCAAAATGCATCACCTCACATTTATCTAAACTAAGCTCGAATTGCCATTCATCATACCATTGCCCAACTGACTAATGGAACATTTTCCTCCTGATATAACTCCAATTTTGCAAGGGATCATTGATGTCACACTCGATGAAATAATGCCTTGAAGCCAAGGTCAATCATTTACACATCACCTCATGAATTTTGCTTTTTTTTTAAGTTTTACTTGGATCAAGATTGTAATGAGATTTGGAAGCGAGTGGCCCTGGCAAAACCAAACTAAATCGAAGTCAAAGAGAGTCACTGAATCGATGCTGGATAGCACCATTAGCAACATCTCCCATCACTTTGCTGACAATTGTGAGCAAATGGATGGGGCATTAATTGGCCAGCTTGGATCTGTTTTGCTTTTCATGGGCAGGACATAGATGGATAATGGTCTGCATTGTTGGTTATATACCAGTATTGCAGCTGTACTGCAAGAGCTTGATTAAAAGTCTGCAGCAAAAGTCATCATTATTACATTCAGGATATTGTCAAGGCCTTTACTGCTGATGTCATATACAATACTCCTTTCTGTTCCACTCTCCTTTCTACCTCATATTCCTTTATTCTATTTTCCTATACAAGTTTGATTACCCTAGTTTTTTTTTAACTCCCATGTGGTCTTTGCATTGTTCTGTCATCTTTCAAGAGTATTAAATTCAAAAGGGGCACACCCATCCTCTGACAATGCCACTTTGTAACCAGCCATCTGAAGGGCCCCTTCTCCCAACAGGACTTTTCATCCCAGTTGTTGTCTCCCTGATCCGCAACTCACTGAGCAGAGTATTACATGTGGAAATCAATCTTTGGTGTGGTTTGGAAGTATGCAAATCTCCTTTTTAATCCACTGATGTGCGTTGCATAGCAATCGTGCTTGAAGTCAGTTATCCTCTGTTGTATATAAAAAGCACAAAAGCTTGATAGTATGTTGATGGTGATTTTATTGCCTTTGAATTCCACATTAGCAATATCTTACATGACAAAAAATGTTGTCAGATACCAATTATGTTTTGTGTTCTTTGCTGAGTTAACAGGCCATTTAAAAATTTAATGCCAGTGGCTCAACAACACAACTTTATCACTGATGAAGATTGGATCCATTTCACTATAGATAGGTTTTAATTCCTAAACTGTGTTGGTTACATTAAATGCTACCTTAATTCAATGTCTATGATAGGTATGAGAATCTATTTTTTGATCATTTTTCATGGCAGTCATCTCTCTTTCGTAGCGACTTGGAGATTATACAATCTGAATGACTTCTATTCAATTCTCGAATATGCTGACCCCAGTGGATATATCCCCCTTACCATAATTAAAACTACAAATGCTACTCCACTGATATATAGTTCCTAACATGGTGGATTTACAATCATTGATCCAAGTGTAACAATCCCACTCTGCATTGCAGTGCAAAATTTTGAGAGCACACTTGGATACACAGAAAAGCATGTCTTGGACATAATTAAATTTTTGCAGCTTGTTCCAAAAAGACAAATTTATCATTACCAGGCACAATGTGGTGGGAGAGATGAGCAGTATCTCGGTGTCTTAACATTCAGCTTTGGAGCAGGTCTGGATATTGGGCTCTGTCCACTGCAGGGCATTCTCTGTGGAGCACTGTGGGTTCTGGCCAGCAGAAGGCAATGGCCTAGGAGGATACCAGGCAGAGAATTTGGTCAACTGTATGCACTGTCTTACGAAAAGAATAGATGCTCTCGCGAGCTCAAGTGGAACTCAAGGCCTGTACTGAAGTACAAGGGATAGGTCTGAGGCCAGGTCTGACTGACTCTTACCATTTTCAAATTGAGATTGGTGAAATGCTCCTTCAAGAAACAGTTGAGAGTCTACTTAAAAAATATAGTAGATTCAGCTCACATTATCACCAGCCACCTCTCCACCACATTATTTTTGTTTCAGTCTTCATTTCCATCACATTTTCCTTAGTCCACCCATGAATTTGAGACATTTTACATAATGAGGAGCAGGAGCAGGAAATTCAGCCCTTAAGCTGGCTTTGCCATTTAATCCAATCATGGCTGATCTCATCTTGGTTGCAATTCCACTGTCCTCTCCATTCTCCATAAACCTTCAAACTATCATTTATTAAAAATCTGTCTAGTTTCTCCTTAAATTTACTCAATATCGTGGCATCCACCACACTCTGGGATAGTGAATTTCAGAGGTTCATGACTCTTAGATGAGGAGAAAATACTTCTCAATTTTAAATCTGTTACCCCTTATCCTAAGGAAGGAGAGATCATAGTTTTAGGATAAGGGGTAGCAGATTGTTGCTGTTGTTCGTCCATTGTCAACGATAAGGACCTCAACACTATTAGTCATGATGATGATGGTGTCAAGACAAGCGCTTGATTTGGATTAAAGTGAAGGAGAGTTGTGCAGCGTCAGCCTCACTCTCTCTTTCCAATTCCCATCTACATCAAGTGGCAAGACAAGAGTCAAGACAACTGGAAATGGGACCAAGCGCAGTGGATGACCAGGGTGTCTTCTGTGTCTTGTCCTGCTCTTTGCGTTCCACAATGTTTACAGAGACCGCCTTCTTGACCGTTGGATCTTCCGTTGGTCTCATCTGCTCAATCTGCCGGACTCTGTCTTTACATGCTGGGATAGACATCTCCCCATCTCTCCAAGATTACCCTGCAAGAGGAAGCATCCCTTCTACATCTACTTAGTCAATAACATTTATCATCTTATATACCTCAATTAGATCTCCTCCTGCTCTATTAAACTCCAGAAAATATAGGTCCATGCAAGTCAATCTCTCTTCATAAGACAAACCCCTCATCTTCGGAATCAATCGATGAACTTACTCTGAATTGCACCTAATGCCACTATGTCCTCCCTCAAATAAGGGGACCAAAACTGTACACCACTCCAAGAGCAGTCTCATCAATGCCTTGGATTGTTGCACCAACACTTCTTTATATTCTTTTAGCTCCGAATGCCAAAATTTCATTTATTCTTATTACCTGCATACTAGTTTTCTGCGACTTATGCAAGAGGAGACTCAGAAGTTCCTGCAGCAAAGCATCTCAGTCTCTTTCCATTTAATATAAGTTTTTTCTCCATTTTTCCTATTAAAATGGATGACCTCACACTAATCCATGTTAAACTCCTTCTGGCTCACTCACCTAACTATGTGTATCTATTTGCAAATTTCTTATTTCTTCATCCCACTTATTTTAGTGTCATCTGCAAATTGGTGCTTTTTATCCCTGTATTCAAGTCATGAAATAAAGATTGTTAAGGGGGGTTAGGCAGGTGGTGGAAAAGGGAAATATCCTGACTGAAGGGTTGAGGTGTGTCTATTTTAATGCCAGGAGTGTAGTAAATAAGGTAGATGAGCTTAGGGTGTGGATTGCTGCTTGGGAGTGTGATGTGGTGGCCATTACAGAGACTTAGTTCTCTCAGGGACTTGACTGGGTACTTCAGGTGCCGGGATTCAGATGCTTCAAGAGGGACAGGAGTGGGGGCAAAAGAGGAGGTGGTGTGGCACTGTTGATCAGGGACAGTGTCATGGCTGTAGAGAAGGTGGAAGATGGGGAGGGAATGTCTACGGAGTCTCTGTGGGTGGAAGTTAGGAACAGCAAAGGCTCGATAACTTTGCTGGGTGTATTCTATAGGCTGCCCAATAGCGACAGGGAACTTGAGGTGCAGATAGGGAAACAGATCCTAGAGAGATGTAGAAAAGCAGGGTTGTCGTGATGGGAGATTTCAATTTCCCAAACATCAACTGGAATATCTCTAAGGTAAGGGGTTTTGATGGTGTGGAGTTTGTTAGGTGTGTTCCTGACAGTACGTGGAAAAGCCTACGAGAGAGGCTGTACTTGACTTGGTGCTTGCTAATGAGCCAGGGCAGGTGTCGGATCTCACGGTAGGTGAGCATCTTGGTAATGGAGATCATAATTCTCTCTCTTTCATGATAGCGATGGAAAGACGTAGGATCAGGCAGGCTAGGAAGGTGTATGTCTGGAGTAAGGGGAAATATGAAAACATTAGGCAGGTAATTGGACGTATAAACTGGAAGGAGGTGTTCTTGGGGAAGAGTACAGAAGGAAAGTGGCGGATTTAAGGAATGTTTGTCTGGGGCACTGCAAGACAACGTTCTGAGGAGTCGAGGTGGTTCTGGTAGGACGCGGGAACCGTGGTGCACGAAGGTAGTGGTGAACCTAGTTAGGAAGTAAAAAAAGGTATATAAAAGGTTCAGAGAGCTAGGGGATGTTAGGGATCTAGAGTATAAGGTGTGTAGAAGGGAACTTAAAAAGGAAATTAGGAGAGCCAGAAGGGGTCACGAAAAGGCCTTGGCAGGTAAGATTAGGGAGAATCCCAAGGCCTTCTACAAATATGTGAAAAGTAAAAGGATGAGAAGAGAAGGGATAGGGCCTATAAAAGGTGAAGGGGGAAATGTCTGTGTGAATCCGGAAGAAACGGCAGAGGTGCTTAACAAGTACTTTGCCTCGGTATTCACGGTGGAAAATGAACTGGGAGATTGCACTGCAGGTTTGAGGCATATGGAAAAGATTGAGAATGTGGATGTTAGGAAAGAGGATGTGTTAGACCTGTTAAATTCATCAGGATAGACAAGTTGCCGGGACTGGATGGGATGTACCCCAGGTTATTGTGGGAAGTGAGGGAAGTGGTTGCAGAGCCCCTGGCGATGATATTTGCGTCGTCCATGGAAACGGGAGAGGTTCCAGAGGATTGCGGATGTGGTTCCTATCTTTAAGGAAGAGAACAGGGATAGTCCAGGAAATTACCGACCGGTGAGTCTGACTTTAGTGGTTGGTAAGCTGATGGAGAGGCTTCTGAGGGATAAGATGTATGAACATTTGGAGAAGTTTGGACTGATTAAAAATACTCAGCATGGTTTTGTCAAGGGCAGGTCATGCCTTAAGAGCCTAATTGAATTCTTTGAAAATGTGACTGAACACATTGACGAAGGAAGGGCGGTGGACGTAGTGTACATGGACTTTAGTAAGGTGTTTGATAAGGTCCCCAATGCAAGGCTTCTGCAGAAGGTGAGGGGGCATGGGATCCAAGAGGCTTTGGCCTCGTGGATCCAGAACTGGCTTGCCGGTAGAAGGCAGAGAGTGGTTATGGATGGGTCTTGTTCTGCATGGAGGTCGGTAACCAGTGGAGTGCCCCAGGGATCTGTTCTGGGACCCCTGCTGTTTGTCATTTTCATAATGACCTGGATGAGGAAGTGGAGGGATGGGTTAGCAAGTTCGCCAACGATCGGTGGTGTTGTGGATGATCTGGACGGATGTCAAAAGTTGCAGCGGGACATAGACAGGATGCAAGACTGGGCGGAGAAGTGGCAGATGGACTTCAACGCGGATAAATGTGTAGTGGTCCATTTTGGCAGGAATAATGGGATGAAGGAGTACAATACAAGGGGTAGGAGTCTTAGCTGTGTTGTAGAGCAGAAGGATCTCGGGGTCCGGGTCCATAGGACCCTTAAATCGGCCTCGCAGGTGGAGGAAGTGGTCAAGAAGGCGTACAGTGTACTTGCCTTCATTAATCGAGGAATAGAGTTTAGGAGTCAGGAGGTAATGATGCAGCTCTACAAGACTCTTGTCAGACCCCAGTCGGAATATTGTGCGCAGTTCTGGTCGCCTCACTATAGGGAGGATGTTGAGGCTATTCAGAGAGTGCAGAGGAGATTTACAAGGATGCTGCCTGGATTGGGAGGCGGGCCTTATGAAGATAGGTTGAGGGAGCTGGGACTCTTCTCACTGGAGATACGTAGGTTGAGAGGCGACCTGATAGAGGTTTATAAAATGTTGAGAGGAATAGATAGGGTGGACTCTCAGAGACTATTTCCCGAGCTGAAATGGTCACTACGAGAGGACACAGATTTAAGGTGCAGGGAAGCAAATATAAAGGAGATGTCAGGGGTAGGTTTTTCACTGAGGGTGGTGAGTGAATGGAACCGACTGCTGTCGGAGATTGTTGAGGCAAACTCACTGGGGTCTTTTAAGAGACTTCTGGATGAGTATATGGAAAAGAATAGGATAGGTGGTTATAGATAAATCTGTGGATTGGTAGATGTGATCGGCGCAACTCGTGGGCTAAAGGGCCTGTTTGTGCTGTATGGTTCTATGTTCTAAGAGTTGGGGCCTGGCACTTCACTAGTTACACCTTGCCAACCATTTTTCCCAATTCTCTGCCAGTCTTCTCAGATGTAGAAATACCAGTGTTGGACTGGGGTAGTAAGAACTCAGTAAGAATCTAGCAACACCAATTTTAAATCCAACCGATTTATTTGATAGTAAATTTGCAAGCTTTCAACTTTGTCTTCGTCAGGCAAATGCAGTGTTCTCGTCTGCAATAGCACACATATCAACACAGACAGTCACAGATTGCTGATTAGAATGCGAATCCTTCACATCTAACCTGCTATACAAGTGTTAAAGTGACTAACAATGTGTGTGAAGGGAATCCTGAGCCTTGGTTAGAGAATTGTGTATTTTCTCCAGACAGCACAGTAAGTGAGGTTTTTTGCTAACCGAGGCTATATACTAGATACATTGATGACATCTTTTTCCTTTGGACTCATGGTGAACAATCATTGAAACAACTGTATGATGATATCAACAAGTTCCATCCCACCAGACTCACCATGGACTATTCTCCAGAATCAGTTGCATTCTTGGACACACGCGTCTCCATCAAGGACGGTCACCTCAGCACCTCACTGTACCGCAAACCGACAGACAACCTCACAATGCTCCACTTCTCCAGCTTCCACCCTAGACATTTTTTAAAGAAGCCATTCCCTATGGACAAGCCCTCTGTGTACACAGAATTTGCTCAGATGAGGAGGATCGTGACAGACACCTCCAGACGCTGAAGGATGCCCTCGTGAGAGCAGGATATGGTGCTCGACTCATCGATTGACAGTTCCGACGTTCCACAGCGATAAACCGCACTGACCTCTTCAGAAGACAAACACGGGACACGGTGGACAGAGTACCCTTTGTTGTCCAGTACTTCCCCGGAGCGGAGAAGCTACGACATCTTCAACATATCATCGATGACGATGAACATCTCGCTAGGGCCATCCCCACCCCCCCCCACTACTTGCTTTCAGACAACCGCACAACCTCAAACAGATCATTGTTCGCAGCAAAACTACCCAACCTTCAGGGGAACAGTGACCACATTACCACACAACCCTGCCACAGCAACCTCTGCAAGACATGCCAGATCATAGACATGGACGACATCATCAAACGTGAGGATACCATTCACCAGGTACATGGTACATACACTTGCAACTCGGCCAACGTTGTCTACCTAATACGTTGCAAGAAAGGATGTCCCGAAGCATGGTATATTGGGGAGACCATGCAGACACCAGGACAGCGGATGAATGAGCATCGCTCAACAATCACCAGGCAAAACAGTTCCCTTCCTGTGGGCAAACACTTCAGCAGTCACGGGCATTCGGCCTCCGACCTGCGGGTAAATGTTCTTCAAGGGGGCCTTCGTGACACACAACAGCGCAGAGTCGCTGAGCAGAGACTGATAGCCAAGTTCCGCACACATGAGGACGGTCTTAACAGGGATCTTGGCTTCATGACACACTATCTGTAACCCCCGTAACTTGCCTGGGTTAGCAAAAAACCTCACTTACTGTGCTGTCTGGAGAAAATACACAATTCTCTAACCAATGCTCAGGATTCCCTTCACACACATTGTTAGCCACTTTAACACTTCAATAGCAGGTTAGATGTAAAGGATTCGCATTCTAATCAGCAATCTGTGACTGCCTGTGTTGATATCTGTGCTATTGCAGACCAGAACACTGCATTTGCCTGACGAAGACAAAGTTGAAAGCTCGCAAATTTACTATCAAATAAATCGTTTGGATTTAAAATTGGTGTTGCTAGATTCTTACTGAGTCTTCTCAGAGTCATAGATCTTTACAGCATGGAAACAGGCCCTTTGGCCCAAACTTGTCCATGCCACCTTTTTTTTTTAAAAAAAACCCTTAAGCTCATTCCAATTACCCATATTTGTCTCATATTCCCCCTATACCCATCATACATGTAACAATCTAAATGTTTTCTAAAAGATAAAATTGTACCTATTTCTACCTCTTCTGGCAGCTTATTCCAGACGCTTACCACCCTCTATGAAAAATTGCCCCTCTGGACACTTTCGTATTTCTCCCCTCTCACCTTAAACCTATGCCCTCTAGTTTTAGACTCCCCTACCTTTGGGAAAAGTTATTGATTCTCGATCTTGTCTATGCCCCTCATTATTTTATAGACCTCTATAAAGTCACCCCTCAGTCTCCTATGCTCAAGAGGAAAAAAGTCCCAGTTTATTCAGCCTCTCATAACTCAATGCATCAAATCCCTGTAGCATCCTAGTAAAACTGTTCTGATAATAACATCCTTTCTCTAATAAGACAACCGGAATTGCACGCACCATTCCAATATCTTATACAATTTCAACAAGACTTCCCACACTATATTCAATGTTCTGACCAATGAAACCAAGCATGCTGAATGTTTTCTTCACCACTCTGTCCACCTGTGACTCCATTTTCTAGGAGCTAATAACATGTACCCCTCAATCACTTTGTTCTATAACTCTCTCCTACCATTAACTGAATAAATCTTGCCCTTGTTTAATCTACCAAAATGCATCACCTTGCATTTGTCTAAATTAAATTCTATCTACCATTCGTCAGCCCACTGGCCCAATTGATCAAGATCCCATTGCAATTCGAGATAAATTTCTTCACTGTCCACTCTGCTACTAATCTTAGTGTCATTTGTAAACTTGTTGTCATCTACTAACTGCATCTTCTATATTCTCATCCAAATCATTAATATAAATGACAAATAACAGTGAGACAGCACTGACCCCTGAGGCATACCACTGGTCAGAGGTCTTCAGTTTGAAAAAACTCTCTACAACAACCCTTTGGCTTCTGTTAAGAAGCCATTTCCCAAAAACAGATGTTAAACTAATTCCTACTTTCTTCCTCTCTCCCTTTTTGAATAAAAGTATTACATTAGTATTTCTCCAATCCACTGGAAACTTTCCAGCATCCAGGGAATTTTGGAATATTATAACAAATGGATCCATTACCTCCACTGCCATTTCCTTTAATGCTTTAGGATGTAGGTCATCAGGTCCTGGGCACTTCCCTGCCTTCAATATCAACAGTTTGTTCAGTCCTATTCCCCTGTTGTTGATGATTGTTGCAAGTTCCTTCCTTTCTTTCACCTCTGCATTGTCTGTTACTATTGGGATGGTACTTGTGACCTCCATTGTGATAAGTGAAGCAAAATATTGATCTAGCATCTCTGACATTTCTGCGTTACTCACTATTAACTCCCTGGTTTCACCTTCCAACGGATCAATATTCACTTTAGCTACTTTCTTTCCTTTTATATATTTAGAGAAGTTTTTTTTAATATCTTGTGCTAAATTTCTTTCATAATTTGCCTTTTTTTAGTAACCCTTTGTTTATTGTTATATGTACCCAATCTTCTAGCCTGCCACTATTGCAATATGGTATGGCCCTAACTTTTGTCTTTGACTTTCTTGCCTGATACTTTTTCCTCTTACAATATTTCTTCCTTGCTGAAATGTATTTTATTTAGGAGTAATTGAATATCCCCTTAAACAATTGCAACTGCTCATCAACTGTCTGATTTTTTTAGTCTTCCTACCCAGTCCATCAGGGCCAAGTCAATCCGAAAGTCATTTATCTTTGTTTAACTCCAGAATGTAAGTGTGGGCCTCCAGCTACTCACCCTCAAACTGAATTTTGAATTCTATCATACAATGATCACTCTTCCCTAGAGGATCCTTCACTATGACATCATTAATTAATCTGTTCATTACACAATACCAAATCCAGAATAGCCTGTTCTCCGATTGGTTCCACAATATATTGCTCCAAGAAAAAAATCGCTAATATATTTAAGATAGCCCTCAAGGTTATCCTTGCCAATACTGCTAATAGCTTTGAGTGTTTTTGATTCATTAAATTTTGAAAGTTTGAAATCCTAAAGGGCTTTTGGCAATATTCTTCTTTTGACTTAGGACTTCTTCATGCAATTCTATTCAGAGTGATTGATAAGGAAGAAAAGAAACAAAAAGGAGGCATGAGCAATTAAGCCCCTTCAGTCCATTTTTCCTTTTTACTGATCCTCTATGTCCTTGCATTATTCTTTTATATCTGTGCCATCCTTCTTTGAAAGCCAATATATTTGAAGTTCAGGTTCTGAACTAAGTTCAGTACTTCAGATGGGCTCTGACCAAGGCTCAGTACAACTGAAGCATTACTCATTTATTTTTTACTTCAATGGAGTTGGAATACAAAGATTATTAGTCTTTTTGATTATCTTTTTTAATCAGTGAACTAGTTTTTAGTGATTTATAGACATGAAAACCTACATTTCTCCCACAGCTGCAACCTCTTCCAAGCAAGACAATATTCTGATTTATCTTTTCAGGACCTGAAGAGGATGATATCACAGTTTCCCATATTTTACTCTGACTTGCCATTGTTTTGTCTGCCCACTGAATATGGCTGAATCCCTTTGTAAATTCTTGCTATCTCCTACATAATTATTTACATCTCCTAACATCATGTTATCTGCAAACCCAGATACAGAAATCTCTAGTGAACTCATTCTTTCAAAATGAACATACGAAAAAGGAGTGGAGGTAGCCCATTCAGCCCCTCAAGTCTGTTCCATTACTCTACAAGAGTAATGTTGACTTCACTTCCACCACGTTCTGAGATAGTGAGTTTTAAAGTTGGTGGGCATTAGGTGGAGGAATCACAGAGATTGAAATAGCAATTGGGAAGCCAGCGATCGGAAAACCAGTGATGGTGGACCTGTGCACATATACCTATCTCCCCACTGACAGATTGGCGCATGCACAGTGGCTCACTCAATGTATCAATGCCAGCCTCTCCAGAAGATTCAGGCTCCCCCATTCCCCCACCCAATTAGCATGAATTGCATTCGGGCTTCCGTGATGCGCAGAGTGGTAGAGATTCATTCCACTCAGCTTGCTGAAAGAAAAACAGGTGGAAAAAGATCCTGTATACCCACTATAGGAATAGAATCCTTACAATGCAGGAGTCCACACAGACCACAAAAATCTTACCTCGGCCCTATTCCCGTAACCCCACATACTTACCCTGCTAATCCACATGATACCAGGATCAATTTAGCATGGCTAACCAACCTAACCCACACATCTTAGGAATGTTGGGCAATGTTTTCTTTGGGAGAATAATCCCCAACATCTTTACTTTTATGTTCAATTTATCTCATAATAAATGATAGCATTCCATTAGCCTTCTTAAAACATGGCAGCTCAATGTTCCAGGGTATAAATGCTATAAGAAAGATAGAACAGGAGGTAAGAGAGGAGGGGGAGTTGGACTTTTTATTAGGGAAAAGCATCACAGCGTTCTAAGAGGGGATATATCAGAGGGTTCAGCCACTGAGTCTGTATGGGTAAAACTGAGAAATAAGAAAGGGTAAATCACTTTGATAGGGTTGTACCCTAGGCCCCTAAATAGTAGGTGTGAAATTGAGGAGTAAATATGTTAGGAGATTACAGAAAGCTCCAAAAAAAAAAAAGGGTGGTAATAGTTAGAGGTTTTAACTTCCCAACATTGACAGGGAAAGCCATAGTATTAGAAGGTTGGATGGAGAGAAATTGGTTGAGTATATTCAGAAGGAATTTCTCATTTAATATGTGGATGGCCCGACTAGAGAGATGGCAAAACTTGACCTTTTAGGAAATAAGGAAGGGCAAATGACAAAAGTGTTAGTGAGGGATTGCTTTGGGATCAGTGACCAAAATTCTATTTGTTTTAAAGATAGCTATGGAGAAAGATAGGTCTGGCCCAAAAGTTAACATTCTAAATTGGGACAAGGCCAATTTTGATGGTGTCAGGCAAGAATTTTCAATAGTTAGTTGGGGAGTCTGTGGGAAGGCAAAGAGATATCTGGTAAGTGGCACGCTTTTGTAAGTGTGTTAACCAGGGCTCACATTCCTCAGAATGAAGGGCAAGGATGGCAGAAGTAGGGAACCCTGGATGACTCAGGATATTAAGATCCTGGTCAAGAAGAAGCAAGAGGCACATGACATGCACAGGCAGCTGGGATCAAACGAATCCTTTGAAGAATATAGGGAGTGCAGGAGTAGAGTTAAGAGAGAAATCAAGAGGGCAAAAAGGATTCACAAGATTGTTTTGGCAAATGAAGCAAAGGAGAATCCAAAGAGTTTCTACAAATACATAAAGGACAAAAGAGTAACAGGAGAGAGAGTAAGGTTTTTTTAAAGGATCAACAAGTCATCTACATGCGGATCCATAAGAGATGGGTGAGATTGTAAATGAATATTTCCCATTAGTATTTACTGTTGAGGAAAGCATGGATGTTAGGGAACTTGGGGGAATAAATAGTGATGTCTTGAAGACTGTATATATTACTGAGGAGGTGCTTCAAGTCTTAAAGTGCATCAAAGTAGATAAATCCCCAAGACCTGATGAAGTATATCCCAGGATGTTGTGTGAGGCTAGGGAGAAAACTGCGCTCCTCTAACCAAGATATTTGAATCATCGATAATCATGGGTGAGATGCCTGAAGAGTGGCAAATTTGTGCCTTTGTTTAAAAAGGATTGCAGGGAAAAGCCTGGGAACTACAGGCCAGTGAGCCTCATATCTGTGGCGGTTAAATTGTTGGAAGGTATTTGGAAGAAACAGGATCTACAGGCATTTAGGAGATGCAAGGAATGATTAGGGACAGTCAGAATGACTTTGAGAGTGGGAAATCATGTCTCACAAGTTTGATTGAGTTTTTTGAAGGAGTAATCAAGAAAGTAGATGATGGCAATGCAGTTGTTGTTGTCTACGTGGACTTCAGCAAGGCTTTGACAAGGTACTGCATGGTAGGTTGTTGCATAAGGTTAAATCTCACAGGATCCAAGGTGATGTATCTAAATGGATACAAAATTGGATTCTTGACAGGAGCCAGAGGGTGGTCGTAGAGAATTGTTTTTCAAACTGGAGGTCTGTGATCAGCGGTATGCCTCAGGGATCAGTGCTGGGCCCACTATTATTTGTCATTTATATTAATGATGTGGATGAGAATATAGGAGGCATGGTTAGTAAGTTTGCAGATGATACTAAGATTGGTGGCATATGGACAGCGAAGAAAGTCATCTCCAATTACAATGGGATCTTGAACAATTGGGCCAGTGGGCTGATGAATAGCAGATGGAGTTTAATCTAGACAAATGCGAGGTGATGCATTTTGGTAGATTGAATCAGGACAGGACTTACTCAGTTAATGGTAGGGTGTTGGGGAAGAGTTACAGAACAAAGTGATCCAGGCATCCATGTTCATAGCTCCTTGAAAGCAGAGTCACAGGTGGATAAAATGGTGAAGACAACATTTATCATGCTTGGTTTCATTGGTCAGAACATTGAATATAGGAATTGGAATGTCTTCTTGAAGTTGTACAAGACATTGGTAAGGCCATACTTGAAATACCATGTGCAATTCTGTTCACCCTATTATAGAAAGGATATTATTAAACTAGAAAGAGTTCAGAAAAGATTTACTAGGATGCTACTGGGATTTGATAGATTGAGTTATAAGAAGAGGCTGGATAGACTGGGACTTGTTTCCCTGGAGAGTAGGAAGCTGAGGGGTAATCTTATAGAAGTCTGTAAAATAATGAGGGGCATAGATAAGCTAGATAGTCAATAGCTTTTCTCAACGATAGGGGAGTCTAAAACGAGAGGGCATAGGCTTATGAAAAGAGATACAAAAGTGTCCAGAGGGGCAATTTTTTCACATAGAGGGTGATGAGTGTCTGGAACAAGCTGCCAGAGGAAGTAGTAGAGGCGGGTACAATTTTGTCTTTTAAAAAATATTTAGATAGTTACATGTACGATGGGTATAGAGGGATATGGACCAAATGCAGGCAATTGAGACTAGCTTAGTGGTTTTAAAAGTAAGGGCAGCATGGACAAGTTAGGCCAAAGGGCCTGATTCAATGCTGTAAACCTGTGATTCTAATTACTGAAATGCTGATACTCCTTTACAAATCCTTGGATAACAGTCCTTGTAGCATCCTGCAGTTAGAGAACATTCACTTTAACTTCAGTGTGTCTCCATTTCTCAGCAATCAATGATTCAAGTTACCTTGAATTCTTTGAGCTTTCATTTTACAACAATCTCTACAGCAAAACTTTTAACAAATGTTTTCTAGAATGATTGCAGATAACTGTTAACATTAGCCTATTCATTGTGCTGCAGGCATCAAAATAAAAATCAGATTAGTTATAGCCCACCTTTCACAAATCTATACTATCTCATACTTTAAAAGCGCCGTTATATTGATTCCAGTAACTTCTCTACAGTTAATGCTGGGGAACAGCAGTAACAGGAGGAATTAGTAAAAAATATCTGCAGGGAGATTAGCTAAAATGTGTTGGCAGGAATCCTTACCCTCCCAATCGAGTGTATGGACCCAGGGGAACAGAGTCACTCTTAGTTGAAAAGTATTACATACTGAACCAATATCAAAGCTCTGCACTTTCAACAAAAACTACTACTCTACTGCCTGATACAGTCATGATTGTAATGGCCTTAAATATCTTTGCCCACTGTTCCTTTCAGCTTGCAACACAATATCAATATTATTCTGTTTATTGTTCATGCTGCTATGAAGCAAGTGACTAAAACATTACTCTCCCCATGGACAAGACAATAAGGTTTTAAGATTTATGTAGATTGCAGGCTTCTGTTTGAAGAGGGTGTTATGGACTGCATCATATTGGGAGTTCTGCAAACAAAACCCCTGGTTTTACAAACTAACAGTGATCTTTCCAATAATATGCAACTGATATGTGATCACTAGATAATACTGGTCTGTGCTCACTTTTCTGGCAATTGGCATAACACCTTCTTATTGTGGCAAACCTCCTTCACTCCCTCTTTCCACAACACCACCCCATTGTTCTCCAATGCTGGCGAGGGGGTAGTCAGTTCACCCTGATGTTTGCTTGGTGTTTGCGGTGGAGGGGGGGAAGCAAAGAGTGTCCCAATCTTTCAGTAGTAGGGGGATTACCCATCTGCGCGCGAGGGTTGGGAGTGTCCCTAAGTCTGCTAGGATTCCAATACTCAGAATGGAGGGTAGGTCCTTGATGTCCAGGGGGTAGGGAGGCCTGTAACTTTATTTTGATATCAGGGTGCCTTAAAAAGGGTGTTCCAATCTCAAACTCCTTGCTTTGCTGTTGAATTTAACCCTCACTCCAGCTGGCTGTGTAATCCTCACTTTCACTTTGAAATTGCATGGAGTATTATTTGATCGGCCGAGAAAAGACAATTGTGAAATCAGTGGGTTTCACACAGCTTTTCTCATCTGATCTGGCACTCTGCAATTTTGGGAAAATTCTTCCTTTGTTTTGCTGCAGGACCAATGCTATATTCAAAAGAAATTAGTTACATTCTCCTACTAACCTTTACAATTCACTACTGCAATGCTATTGCTCAAGACTTCTGACCCCCTGTTCCTTTTGAGAACAAAGTGAAGAAACTCTGTGCTCCTCACAAGTGTCTCTTCTATCATCAATAGTGGTTGTCACAGAATATAAATTGAGTGCAACTATGATTGATTGTAATTGGGAGGTTGATTTGCCGAACATCTCAAGCATGATCCTACATTTTCTGTGGTTCATCACATCATCTCTTATTTCCATTCTCACTTTCATCTTTCCATCTGGTCTCCTACACTATTCCCCATCAGACACAATGCAGATTTGGAGATCAGTATCACTTCTGAATTTGATATTAGCAGCCTCAAACTAAAGCAATTTCTCAATGTCATGGTGTTCCCTTCCATTTCAATGTTGTTTCTGGATTATCAAACTACTTTGTTTGGTACCTAACCTTCGGCTACTTTCTCTCCCACTTTGTTTGAATCTTTCATGTAAGAGGATCTCGAGATAGGTAATTTTCCAGATAAAGGTTCTTTACCCAAAACATTAACCTTTCTTTTCTCAAGGGGAGTAATTAACAGAGTTTCTGCTGCTGCTAGCTTTTGTCACATACTTAGAAAATGAGTCCCAGGGATGTATAGTGTCAGTTGTAAGTTTCAGTAGATCTTATGGTGTTTCACATGATTTACTTTAACAGCAGGTTTGGTAGAAGCTGAATTTTGATTTTTTTTTAATTCACACCTGCATTTTACATTATCCAGTCTTACCACATTGCTCTGTAACTGGCACATCAAGGTTGCTGACAGAGGAAATCATTGTCATCGAATTCCACACCCATGGGGATAAAGATGGTGGTGCAGTCAGAGCAATGAGTGAGATGCAGTCAGTGGGGATGCAGTTATGATAACTGAAACAGTTAGAAAAATTTATTGTATTCCAAAGGTTTGTCTGAATTTGAAACATTAAGGGTTTAGCCTCACACAATGCAGTAGGTTAGAACAGACAATAATCTCACAGGGTTTAGCTATTGAAATTTTTGCAATTGAAACTAAACAAAGTTGATGAATTATTTTCAGACAGCCAATGATAGTACATCTTTCAGAAAGGAATGAGTTTGATCAGAATGACTGATTATGTCTTTTTTCATGTTCATATAATAACCTGCTGTATTGGTGAATACTCCCAAGCAGTTAGAGCCTTTAGAGGCACTCAGCTTGCTTGAAATGTTTTCACTGTATTTGCACCTTTAGTCTAAAATGCAACAGCAGCAGGAAACTGTTAGAAAATGGCATGTCATCTGCTTCACAGGGCTGTATCAAACAGTCAAGGACAAAAGCATTTCCTTTTTAATATTATTGCAAAAGTAGCAGCCATATTCATCTCACATTAACCCTTTCATTTCATTCTATAGTTACCATTGAGTCATAGAGTCTTACAGCATGGAAACAGGCCCTTTGGCTCAACTTGTCCATGCCGTTGCTTTTTTAATGGCCTCCTTCTGCACTGTAGGATCCTACGCTACTCCCAATTGCCCACTTTTGGCTTATATCCTTCTATAGCCATCTTATACGTTTAACTGTCTAAATGCTTTTTAAAAGCCAAATTGAAGCCGCCTCCACTACTACTTCTGGCAATTTGTTCCAGACATCACCACCCTCAGTGAAAAAATTGCCCCCGGACCCTTTTGAATCTCTGCTCTCTCATCTTAAACCTATGCCCTCTAGTTTTAGATTCCCCTACCTTTGGGAAAGAATATGACTAACTAGCTGATCTATACCCCTCATTATTTTATAGACCTCTAAGATCACCTCTAAGCCTCCTATGCTCCAGAGGAAAAATGTCCCAGTCCATCCAGCCTCTCCTTATAACTCAAACTGTCATTTGTAATCAGTCACTTGGTAGTACAGAAAGTATTGCTTAAAAAAAAAGACACTGCTGAAACGTTTCATCTTATATTTATCAGGATAAATGAAAGAATGCCAAATTTCAAATGATCACAATAATTAAACTGGGAGAAAATGCTGCTGGTTAATTGGTAAGTTGACTGTGATTCGTCAAGTTTGTGCAACGAGGAAGCAACAGGAAACTGTAGTCTCCTCAAGCTCCCAGTATTGATGGAACACTAAACGATTCAAAATTTGAGTGGGACAGTATTTGCCAACAAGAAACGCCAATTAAATATTTATAATTCCCTGTACTTCATTTTAAAACATTATTTACATTTATATTCATTTTATGGATCCCAAAGTGAATGTTTCAAAAAATGATACCTCGAGACTTAAAAAATGCTCAACTCTCAGTTCAGCATGTCTATGTTCAGTAAAAATCAAACAATGAATCAATACCCTCTTTCTCTCTCTTTTGTTCTTTGAATTTCATTTGCTCCCTTCTCTGTCTCAATCACCCTCTAACACCTTACCATTTCAGAGCTTGTGAAAGGACCCTAACATTGCTCTGTTTATTAAAAATGACAGAAGGTGACAAACTGCAGAAACAACAGCATTTTATACGTACACTTGATGAGAATATAAGAAAGACAAGGTCAGTCATGGCAATTTTGTAATAATGATCATTTTAATCATTCTAAACAGTTAATGAGCCATTGACCTGGTGTAAATAGTGACAAATTTGTTAATTTTGTTTTGGAGTACACAGCAACTAGGATGCAAGTTTCACTGGCATTTGTTCTCATTGCCCTCAAGAAGGTAGTGGTCATCCACTTTCTTGAACCATTGAGTTTTGGGAGTCAAGGGTCAGTTATTTCACACTTAATTCCCAGTCTCTGACCTGCTCTTGTAGCCACAGTATTTATGGGACTGACCTGGTTAAGTTTCTGCTCAATGGTAAACCAGAAACTTGCTGTTAGGAAAGTTAGTGATAATTACCATATTGAATGTCAAGAATGATTAGATTCTCTCATTGGAGATGATCATTGCTGTCATTGACCCCTGTAATCCACATTCAAGTTTGTCCTACCAAAATGAATCACTCACACTTATCAGGATTAAACTCCATCTGCCACTTTTTGGCCCAGTTCTGTATCTTATCAATGTCACTTTGCAGCCCGCAAGAGAGTCCTCCACTTCATCCACTACTCCACCAATCTTGGTGGAGTCAGCAAATTTACTAACCCGCCCTTCAGCCCCCTCTTCCAAGTTATTGATAAATATCACAAAAAGTAGAGAACCCAGCACTGACCTCTGTGGTACACCACTGGTAACTGGCCTCCAGTCTGAAAATTTTCCCTCCACCACCAGCCTCTGTCTTCTATGATACAGCCAGTTACTTATCCAAATATAAAGGAACCAACATAAACAAAAAAAAAAGACAGCATTTTTGCAGAGGAGAAAACCAAAATGTTTCTTCTCCAGAGAAACTAGTCAGTTTTCTCTCCAGATTCTACCACGTTAACAAAAATTAAGGGGGTGTGATTCATGCCATTCTAGAGAGAACAGGGTCTACACTTAACGGCAAAACCCAGCTGCTCAGAGATTGGGTGTATGCCCTTTTTAATGAGTACTCTGAACAGAACTGCAAAAAAAAACAGCTGGCCTTTTTCCCCCTCCCACATCTAGAGGCTGTCATCCACACCCGCAACTGAAGCCAGCATTTGCTACTAAATTTCCCTGCCCCCACACGATCATTGGTCCCCTCTTCCCCCTCTCCTTTTCAATGGTTATTGCCAGCATCCCCCTCTGGTCGGACTGTTCCAAGTCAACAACTACAGCTGCTTGAATGCTCCCGGTCTCCCCTCCTCCCAACCCCCCACCATCATACGGCTTCCACTGGAACTTGCCCCTTGGTACAGATTGGAACTGCCAGATTTCATGGACATGGTGCCAGCCTGTGCCAAGGGACAGTACCAGGAGACATTATGAGGGCAATGCCCGGCCATGTCCTTTCCCAGAGGCTATACTTACTTTTACACCCCAGGGGAGATCCTCATAAGTTCAAATCTGTATGAACTTGTTGTAAGCTGTACTGCGTGACATCACATTGGCACAGTTGGAAGATTTAACCCAGGAAGGGTAGGGTTTTAATGATATTGAAATGTAGGTCCATGACACCTGCTATGGGCATGATGACATCATCGTTAAGGAGCAGGGAAAATCCAAAATTGTGTTCTCAGAGGCAAAAACTGAGACTGAGACTTCAGGAAGTTGAGCCCCTGTTTGCAACCTCGCAGACAGTAAACATGGACTCATTGTCTTTTAGTGACAAACGTGATTCGGTAAGCCTCATTTAGCAAATGAGCAAGCTGAAGATGAGTGTTTCAAACAAATAAGAGCTAAAAGTTTGAGAAAATATGAAATTCCTCATCAGAAGCATTTCTGCAATTGGGTATTGCCATATATCTTCTGCTTGTCAGAACACCAGACATGGTGGGATGGGTTTCCTGCAGGCTGCAGAGTGGGAAACATGGCATGCACGGTGCTTGAATCAAGTGGGAGCCAAAATTTTGATTTCCTGATGATGAGTTGAGTTGCAGAGATTTAGTTAGCAGCATGTATGCAGCAAGTCAGGGTTCTTGCTTGTAATATATTCGCATGCCATGAACACTCGTTAGTGTGAAACATTTTCTAATTACATTCTAGCTTCAAGATAAAGTTAGCGATGCATGAGAATCTCATGGCACCCACTTCACTTTTGGCTTTGTGTAATTACATCTAATATTAGCTGTTTTCTATGTCAAATTCTGTATCACAAGAACAAGACGGAGGAGGGGAACAATTGGCTTTTAGATGCTGGAACGTAGGAGGACAGGAAAGGGCAGATGGTGGCTTTTGGATGAGGGAGGTGAAGAGGAGGGAAGAAAAGGAGGACAGAAATCCAGATGCAGGGAAGTCTGGATGAGAGAAGGATCTGGGTTTGGCAGTTCGGTCAGTGGGATGGGAAGCTGGTCCTGTGTGTTGATGGTGCTGAGTGGCGGAGAGAACAAACAGGCACAGGGGAAGTTGAATTTGTTAGGGCAGGGGCAGGTCTTGTGACAGGGCTGTATGTTCAATGATCTCAGGGGGTGGGTCACAGCAAAGAAAACCATTAAGGCTGATAAGTGTACAGGTTGGGTCAGATTAGGCATTTGGCAGGGATGGCACAGGAGGAAAGATGGCATGTCAAGGGCTATAGTGATAGGATTTAAGGTAGAAGGTTCAAACATCACAGAGGTTATGCTGTTAGGTTAAGGGTAATGGGTGCAAATATGAAAGTGACAGGAAGAGAGTTGCAACTATAAGTAGCGGTAGAAAATGTAAGTTTAAAATATCCTGAGCTCAAAGTGACAGCAGATTCATACAAATACAACTTTTATAAACATTCATAATATATTGTTTTTACTTCATTCATGAGTACATAATGATAATTCTTTGGTGACTTCCATGATAAGAGAGCTAAACTTAAATGGTACACTCATGCTCTCTCACATTAATGGTTCCAGAGAAAATATGATGGAAGATGCAGGAATGGGCCTGAAAAGTCACATGCACCATATTAAGGGGCTTGTATAAAATGCTGCCAAATGGATTGTTAATTTAAATGGGAGGAGGAACATCTAGGAGTAGATTTGTGTGCGCGCAAATTAAGGGGAATCACTGATCATTAGATATATGATGAGAATCACGGACAAGTAAGCTCCTATTTTTGTGTCTGTTCTCCTAATACAAGGTAATTACTGCAATAACAAAGGGTGTCATTCACCCAATTTTTCTGCAGCCTCAGGAGCAGGAGGAAAGGATGTGATGAAAAGACAACAAATGGGGCAAGAATGCCAACAGCAGGCAGCACAAAAAGATAGATGGTCAAGATGGAGCCACTGGCACATCTACCTCATCCTCAGGGCAATAACTACCTACTTTCAAACATCAGAGAAATAATGCCAAAAGATAACCGAAGATGTCAGGGGAAATTGTATACAAGATTGTAGAAATATGCATCGAGATCTGAAGCCATGTGGATTTAATGGGAACCTCATGCCTGTCACTTCAAGCTCACTGTGCTGCTCAATTTCTTCCCCAGCGATGGCTTGCAAGGTATGGCAGATGACACATGTGGCATCATGCAGGTTACCAGACAAAGATTCATAATTGAGATGGCCAATGCCCGATCCTGTCATGCCAATGATTTCATTCACTTCCCCATCAATGATGTTCATATGTTCCTAGTAACTGATCTCACTCCTCTCCCTGGCACCTCTCTCAGACAGAACCAGATTGTTTGAACCGGACTTAAGCTACTAATCCCATATCCTTCCCAGAACCATGAATAGCTACTTTTCCCCAACCTAGTTTCAGCCATCTCTTATCAGAAGCAGAAACCCCTCATTCATTTGATACGTCCAGATTTGTCTGTTCTAATACTCTGTCTAGCCTCCAATGTTCCATACGCTATATATTTCAACTCATCCAAAATTCATATCCAAGCTCAAAGTCCTGTTCATCCATTACCATTGATCTTGCTGACCAGCATTGGTTCCTGATTTGCCACTATTTTTATTGCTCTTCTTCCTGTACACAACTCTTTCTCTGACTTCTAGTTACAAGTGACATTGATTTCTCTCTTCATTGCAAGGAGTGCTTCTTTTAAAAAAAAAATATAGAAGATGGGGATGTACAAATCTCAGCACCTTAAGAAGAATACACAATTTCAGTATTCTGGCACCTGAACCTTTCCAATGATTGGCCTTAAAAATGCAGCCTTCCTGTCCCTTGTCTCTACATTAACAGATGCAGCCTGTATATGGTCGGTATCCAATAGAACTGGAGCAAAACAAAAGGCAGGTCCTGGTCTCATCGATAACTCATCAAATCTTATTTAAATTGAAATACTTGGTTCAAAGTTTTGAAATTTGAGAAACTGCAGCCAGTGAAATATTGATGCAACACGGATGGAAAATCTTTGCTTACTTATTCGTACAATATGCCAAATGCAGGCACAAAACAGAAACAAATGACAAGAACTTTCACAGTCTGGAAACTGATAATCTTATTCAAAGAGTTCATAACTGTGACAGGTATGAAAAATTCACATTAGTCTCCTAAGGTTGGCAAAGCATGTGAATGTGAAATCCCCATTGGCAAAGGCTTGGATATAACATGTCCTGTTGTATGAGTCAATTTGTGAAGAGGCAGGAAGAATTTGGGAAAAATATTGTGAACATTATCTTACTCACACAGACCAATAGTGTAGATAAATGACAAGTAATGATGACACAAGCTGGTTATGTCATTCCCACGAGAGAAGCTCTTAACTCTGATATTTATATCCCATTTGCAATGCCTGCCGAAAAAAATGCAATTTTATGATGTTATGACCTTAGTAATGTTTGCAACGTCAGGGTGTCACACTTGTTTCAATATGTGCCTTTTACATCCTCAAACATTATAAGTTATTGAAAGCAAGATGTGGCTTAGTTGAAATTACTTCACCTTTGGGCAAGTGTGAATGCAATTGGCCAAATAAGAATCAAGAGGCACTTAGGACAAAGAAATAAAATAACCTTCACAATCTCAATCACACCATTGCATTTTAAAATGTGTTACTTTATATTCTAAATCAACACAGCTCCACTTCCCCTCATTTTTAGTGAGATACGAAGAGAAGGCCGAGCATGCTTATGAATCAGCATGCCTGACGTATCGAATGCAAGAAACAATAGGATAAGTAGATGACAATTTTAGCATTTATAGACAAAATATCCTTGAAAACGTTTATGAGAAAAATCTGCATCAAAATACACTACCACAGTCAAAAGCCTTCAAAGTATTTCTGATTGCTTTCTCACTGTCAGAAGTGAGCTTGATGAAACATCGACCTTGGACTTTGAGGGCTCAAAGTGCATTCTTATTATTCACTTTCTACCGAAAGCCCTCAACAATATCATTTCAAATCATACTCCTCCTCAAAATGAGGGAAAGACACTGCAGACAATAAGCATTGGGAAAAGGAGAGTTAATCAAAAGCTGCAATAGAAAATCAAAGGCCTAAATTATTAATAAAACTGGATCAATATCCACAACATTGAACCTACATCTAAACTTTTCTGTAGTGAGGGAGTCTTTATATATTACCATCACATGGGGCTCCAGTACAAAGATCAAAAACCACCTGACAGAAATCATTTAAATGTCTCTCTCCATTGAGAGAAGGAGAGATCAGTCAATCTATAGGCTCAGGTCAATCTGGCGAGAACTTCCCACTAGAACGGTTGACCAACTTTTAGTTTATCATAATCTTTTAGGAATGACAATCAAATGGGGAAAACTATAATACTAGCCCCTTTTAGGGATGTGTCATGTGACCCAATTGCCCAATGGGGAACTAAAAGGTGTAGTTAGACCGTGGGGACTGCAGCTATTCAAGATAGATAGATAGATAACCACTGCCTTTTCAGGAGCAATTAGGGGTAAGTAACTAGTTATGCCAGCAACAGCCATGCCCAATCAGGTTGAGTTTGTTTGAGAAAGTTGCAAGTATTTAGGTAGCTCATTTGTTGTCATAAATGTGAATTTTCAAAAGCTTAAAAAGGTGCCATGCAATAAGCAAATTACAAAGAGTCCTGTGGGATTGGAGTACAGATGTTAGATTGAATAAGGAGTTGGAGTCTCTTTGGAAAAGATTCTTATGAATAGTGGTGGTTTTGTATGGCAACTTGTAATTGAGTCCCAAAGATGGTCTGTTGAAAGATGGTTACATTAAAAATATTTTTTTAAAGATCTGGATGCAGATAGAATAGATAGAATCATCCAGTGCAGGAGGTGGCCATTTAGCCCATTGAGTCAGCACCAATAACAATCCCACCCAGGCCCTATCTCCACAACCACATGCATTTACCCTACTTAGTGTTAGAGGGACTAAGGGGCAACTTAGTCTGGTCAGTCCACCTAACCTACACATCTTCAAACTGTGGGAGGAAACTGGAGTATCCTGAGGAAACCCACATAGATACGGGGAGAATGTGCAAACTCCACACAGAGTGACTGAGGCAGGATTCAAACCTGGGTCCCTGACGCTGTGAGGCAGCAATGATGACTACTGTGCCATCCTACTGAGGAAAACTTTCTTTAAGTTTGAAGATGATTGAAAGATCAGTATAACTGTGAAAACCTTAGATGAGCTGGTGATAATCATATCTTGATGTGAAGGATTGAAGTATTAAGCATGTGGCTAGAACTAATGTGAGGTATGTGTGCAATTTGCAGAATTCCTGTTAAACTGGACAAAAGGCCAAGGGATAAAAATATAGAAACTATTAATATTTGACAACTAATGTTGTTTGCCTGTAGGAATATCAAATAGAGGTTTAGAATGTTGGGATAATCCAATAGAAAACAAAAGCTGTTCAGGTATAAGACTAAGTCTGGACATCACCTGAACACTAATTGGAATTTTACTAAACAACATAGAATGAGGCTGGAGACATGAGGCCACAAAATGGTGCAGTAAAGCGGGGGTGACAGTACAATTATCTTTGTGTCACCTTGGGAATTGTGGAAAGGTGGAAACATTCCTCTATTCTACAGCCCAAATGAACCACTTAAATGGCCAGTTTAAGGCCTCTTCCCACTTCCATTTCCCTTTTACCAGTAGGAGCAGGGCTCTATACTTCATAGGGTGACCAAGTAAATGATGACAATGTTCATAGACTCGAGGGAGGTGGACTCCTTACTCGGGTATTCTTTATCCCACTGAGGGGGGAACCCAGCAATGGCCACCACCACAGCAATGGCACCATCTGCCTTCATGATTTCCTCTCCATCCCTGTCTGGCTGGTGTCAGCATTCTCAGACCCTTCTTACCTCATTATGAGGGCGTACGACCAAGGATTATCTGGCAGTTCTTGGGGATGGGCATGAATTTATTGGATGTGGCTGATGAGTTGAGATCTTGGGTCCCATTGACCACCATCTGGGGTGCCATTTTTTGGGTCATCAATATATCCCACTGCCACCACTAAATTCAATCTATTGTGTCCAGTATTACTTCTCCCACATGGTGAGTAATATAGAGGAGCTGGAAATAGTTCAAAGGACAACTACTACATTGATAGCATCTACTACTAGAATCAAAATCCCTCAATCCATGTGAAAGTCTTAGTGCTCTGGGCCTTTTCAAACTCTAGGAAATTACAAAATTCTTGGAGATGTGGTGGAGACTTTTGTAATAATTATCAAACTAGACATTGTCCATATCATAGGTTGGAGTCAATTGGGGACATAAGTTACAAAAGCATAAAACTAAATTAGGGTTTGGGAGATTTTGATCCTTTTTCAACAGAGGGAAGATAAATAGCATTGAGAAAGATCAACACCAGTTGAGCAGATGGGGTATGGAATGGCAGATGGCTTTTAATTCAGATAAATGTAAAGTGATGCATATTGGAACAGGAAATGACAGCTCATGCACATGATAAAAAAGTATTACCTTTACTGAAAGAGGACATGGGATAAGACTTCTGGATGATTTCTTTTTAAAATCACTCATGAAATTACCTGGTAAATGTAAAGCTGTTTAAAAAAAAACACTATGGTAAATCTCAAGGATACTTGGGTGTGTCAACATAGAGGATTCTAAACTCAAAAAGATCATTGCTGGAGTCACATTTGAAATATCCTAATTCTGTATTTCTACAGACAGGATTTGGGGGAATTTAAAAAAAAAGAGTGATAAGGATATTTGAGAGATTTTGTTCAAAATCAGGCAGACTGCAATGTTGCTATTGGAGATAAAATTGGGACATAATCCACATCCTTAAAATGTAAAAAATGGGTTTGGAAACAATAGGAATAGCTAGCTATTAACTTTACAGTAGTTTGTTAGTTCCTGTACTAATGATGATGTGACATGTGGTGACTAATGGTTCAGGTTTGAATAGTAAGATTGATGATGAATGAATATTCCAGAGTTTGACTATTTAACTTTGGAAAGTTAAAGTATTTATGCAGAACTTTCCCCAGGAGATTAAACGCATTGAGAAAGTAAATTGAGTCTTTCAAAGGAATACATTTAATTGAATGTCTTGGGATCAATGGTTTTATACGCCATTGGTGATGAAAGTCTTTATGAAAATCTTGAGATTATTCATTGACCTCTCAATCTGCAAGCACACTGTCCAATTCATACTTTTGTGTCCCTTTAAATACATACTTCTACCTTCTAAAAGGAGATCAAACTCACTCAAAACTTCTTTCGATGTTCCTTCTTAGTATCTTCATGAATTTAAAACTCAAACTTGGCATCATCTAATGTCTGAAAAGTTTTTAAAACTTTGAAAAGTTCATTAATGGAATGTGAGAGATTCTGGCAAGATCACTGTTTATTACTGATCTCCAGTTGCACTTGAAAAGGTGGTGATGAGCTGCCTTCTTGAACTGCTGCAGTCTCCGAGTTTGTAGTTAGCCCACAGTGCTGTTAGGGAGGGAGTTCCAGAATTTTGAGTTGTGAAGGAATGTTATGTATCTCCAAGTCAAAAGGGTGGAGACTTGGAAAGGAATTTCATCAGCTAAATGGATGTAGATTCACAAACCTCCACTCACCTGAAGGAGCAGTACTCTGAAAGCCTATTTTGGCCAATACCCCTCTGTACTCATCATATCCATGTAACTAAATACTTTTTAAAAAGACAGTATTGTACCCATCCCTACTACTACCTCTGGCAGCTTGTTCCAGATATCACCACCTGTGTGTGAAATAATTGCCCTTAGGACCCTTTTGTACCTCTCTCCTCTTATTTTAAATCTATGCCCTCTAGTTTTAGACCCCCTTACTGTTGGGAAAAGATATGATTATCTAGCTGATTTGTGCCCCTCATTATTTTATAAACCTCTAAGATCACCCCTCAGCATCCTACGCTCCAGAGGAAAAAGTCTCAGTCTATACAGCCTCTCCTTATAACTCAATCCATCAAGTCCCAGTAGCATCCTAGTAAGTCTTTTTTGCTCTGTTTCTACTTTAATAATATCCTTTCTATAATAGGGTGACCAGAATTGCACACAGTATTCCAAGTGTGACCTTACCAATGTCTTGTACAACTACAACAAGATATTCCAATTCCTATATTCAATGTTCTGACCGATGATACCAAGCATGCGGAAAGCCTCCTTCACCAGTCCACCTGTGACTCCACTTTCAAGGAGCTATAAACATGTACCCTTAAATCTCTATTCCGTAACTCTCCCCAACACCCTACAATTAACTGAGGAAGTTCTGCCCTGGTTCAATCAAAATGCATTACCTCGCATTTGTCTAAATTAAACTCCGTCTGCCATTTGTCAGCCCACAGGCCCAATTGTTCAAGATCCCATTGTGGCACAAATGTTATTTATCATATGAGCCCAAGACTGAATATTGTTCAGATTTAGCTGCATTTGGATATGGATTGCTTCAGTATCTGAATTACAAATGCTATTGAACATGCCCTTATGATGGAAGGAAGATGATTGGTGAGGAAGCCTAAATAGTTGGGCATAGGTCACTACCATGAGGAACTCCTGCATCAATGTTCTGAAGCTGAGCTGACCAATTCTAATCAATTACAATCATCATCTTTCATGCCAGGTATGGTTCCAAGCAATGGAGGATTCTTCCCCCCCTCCCTGATTCCTATTGACTCCAGTTTTGCTAGAGTTCCTTGATGCCATACTCAGTCAAATGCTGCGTTGATGTCAAGGGCAGTCACTCTCACTTATCTCAGAGATCCAGCTCTTTTGTCCATGCTTGAACCAAGGCTACAGAGGTTAGGGGTAACCCTGACAGGATCCAAATTCGAGCATCTATGAGCAGGTTGTCATTAGTAACAGCCACTTGTTCACACTTTACTAATGATCAAGAGTTTCAAAGCAAAGTGCATCTAGAGCACAAGTCTTCAGTACTTTTGCTGGAATATTGTCAGGGCCCATAACCTCTGCAGTATCCTGTGCCTTCAGTTATTTCTTCATATCACATGGAGTGAATTGAATTGATTGAAGACTCACATCTGAGTTGCTGAGTACTTCTGGGAAAGGCCGAGATTGATCGTCCATTCAGCACTTCTGACTGTAGATGGTTGCGAAGATAGTTTTCGCCTCATCTTTTGCTCAGCTTCTCTATCACTGAGAATGTGAATATTTGTGGAGTCTCCTGCAGTGAGTCATTTAATTGTCCACTACCATTTACAACTGTGCGCGCCAGGACTGCAGAACTTTGATCTGAATCGTTGATTGTGTGATTACTTTGCCTTGTCTAATACTTGTTGCTTATGCTATTTGGCATGCAAGTAGTCCTGTTTTGTAGCCTCAGCAGGTTAACATCTCATTTTTAAGTGTGCCTGATGTTGCTCCTGACATGCCCTCCTGCACCCTTAATTGAATCAGAATTGATCCCCTGGCTTGGTGTTAATGATAGAATGGGAGATATGCTGGGCCATGGAGGTTAAAGATTATGTTGGAGTACAACCCTGCTGCTGCTGATGACTTAGAGCACTTCATGAATGTTTCATCTTGAGCACATTTTCATCCCAGTGTGAAGCTGGGACTTTAACTCCACAAGGACTGTCTGGTGGTTCACTTCTATTGATATTATCATCATGAACAGCGTCATCTGCTGCAGGCAGGTTAATGAGGATGAGGTCTAGTATGTTTTTGTTCTAGTTGGTTCCCACTCATCTGCTGCAATCCCAGTCTAGTGGACATACCCTGTAGTTTCCAGTTAACTTGGTCTGTGGTGGTACTATCGATCAACTCTTTGTGATGGCCATTGAAGTGTCCCTGCTCTCAGACTACATGGAGGAAGCACTGAGGGTGATTCAAAGTGGTGCTCAGCATAGAGCAGTACTGATTGGTCAGTTGTGGGGGGATGCTACATGCTTTCCTTATCAATTTTTGATCCAGTGCAGAGAAACTTCATTGGGTCCAGAGTTGATAACAAAGAACAACACAGCACTGGAAACAGGCCCTTCGGCCCAACGAGCCCGCGCCACCGTCCTAACGTCTTAATGACATATTGGGTAACAAATTGGTCCCCATCAGCCTAACAGCACATTTTTGGGATGTGGGAGGAAACCGGAGCACCCGGAGAAAACCCACGCAATCATGGGGAGAACGTGCAAATTCCCACAGACACAGGCCCAAATCCACGTGTCTGCACAGCAACAGCGATAGTCCCTGAGCTGTCATGGTGCCCATCAGATGGTCCAGTTTAAGCATACACTAACGACGTGAAGCACTAGGCCACTCCTGAAGCAACATCCAAGAGCAGCTCTCGCACGACCTGCCGCATGCATGTCCTTGTTGGTCAACAAGGTGGACCTGTGGAAACAAATAGGATATTTAAAAAATCTTACTATATCCCTCTATCTGCAGACCGCTCATGTGGCTGTCCAAGAGACCCTTAAACAACCCTAGCGTGCCTGCTCCCACCACCTTACTCGGTAGTGCATTCCACACCCCCACTACCCTTTGTGTGAAAAACTGCCCTCTAATATTCATCTTATACATAGCCCCCCTCACCCTAAGGCCGTGACCCCTCGTTTTATCCTTTTCTAATGGTGGAAAAAGCTTACCACCATTTACTCTATCTATACCCCTCATAATCTTATATACTTCTAATAGATCTAATAGATGTTCGGATTCCCAAGGCAATATTCTTCAGACTTTATACCATTACACATAAGACTGGCCCTACCCAAGAATGATGATGGTGTAAGATACGATTCTGAGAGTATGACTATGGCAGGCCGTTACTCTGCGAGAAGAATTTTTCTCTGCGAGAAAATTGTGTCAATTTTGACACAAGACTCCAGATGTTCTTAAGAAGGACTTTGCAAGGTCAACAGAGTTCAGATTGTCATTGTTGTTTCTAGTGAGTAGGTCAATGCTGGGAAGTCCATCCGGTTTGGCTCCTTTTTGTTCATTTGCTGCAGTTCAATACAACTGAGTGGCTTGTTAGGCCATTTCAGACAGCTTTTTAGAATCAACCGTATTGCTGTACGTCAGGAGTCACACGTAGGCCAGCAAGATTGGCAAGTTTCCTTTCCGAAAGACATAAGTGGATTGGTTGGGTTTTTACAATAGTCAACCATGGTTCAGGATTATGGATAGGTATTTTATTGAGTTTTTAAATTCCACCATCTGTGGTGCTGGGATTCGAACCTGAGTCTCTGGATTACAAGGCCAGTGACAGTACCACGATGCCACTGCTTCTTCTCTTACACTTTTTAACCCAATGCCATTCTGCACTTCATTTAAAATTTGTTTTCAACTTAATTGTTTTGTCTTTGCATCAAAGTGGCATTGAGGAGTGATTAAAACAAATGAATCAAGACAAATATTGATAAGTCTTCCTGCTATATTGGGGGAAAAAGGGCCCCAATTCTATGAACTATTAGGAGATGGATTTCAAGGCAGGAAGGTCAGGCATTTCTCAAGTGAACATATGGATCTTCAGTTCAATGTGGTCAAACTCCAAAAGATCATGCTAGAGGCAGGTTCATATCTGCCCACTAGCAACTCACCCAGCAGCAGAAAGCAGAGAATTGAGATCAATTAAAGTTATAATTAACAGGAAGGCACTCAGTGATGAGATATTTTACTGTGTCAACACAGTAACAGCTTAGCTGAGGCAGCTGCACAAGGTCAAGACATTGTTCAGTGATTTGGGCATGCAAGCCAGAGTATTAAAAAAGGGAGGCAGCAGAACTGATAACTTGCCTAGGCCAAAGCACTGCATTGAGTGGTATCATGTCTGAAAGAGTTATTACCGTAGCAAGGTGTTTAAGTTAAAAATGAAGGAGCAGAATAAACTGCCTGGTCGGTTGGGCTGAGGAGAGCAGTGCCTTGAAGGATGTTAGACACAGATCACATATGTAATTGACAGCTAAACTTCTAGAGGAGGAGCTGCATGATGACCAGAATTTGTAGCCACGACTGTCAGAGAGCAGTAGATGTGACCTCAAAGGAGAAGAAACTCAGATGGTCTGCTGTCCAAGGGCCAGCTTTCTAGATCTTTTACAACAGCAGGATTGCAGAAGATCATACTTCTCAAAGCAGCTGGTTACAAACTACAGCATGATGATATTATGAACCATGTAGCTGGTGGACATAGTGTCATTGGTATGAAAATTAGTGATTTTGAATCTCTGCCACCAACTCATCTCAGGGTTAGGCCGTGGACTGTGAAATTTCATAATGCACATTCACCCGTCACACAGACGCCTTTTACGCGAGGATTTCTGATTACAATTACTTTCATTCAATCAAGCTCAGGTGGTTTTGGATTTTGCTTTCATTTCAGGCTTCATGAAAAGCGAATTGCGTGGAGGACACGGAAAGTCTGCAGAAAGATTTGGATAGGCTGAGTGAGTGGGCAAGGACCTGGCAGATGGAGCATAACATTGGATAACCTCACTTTTGCCACTTTGGAAGAAATAATAGTAAGATGGAATATTATTTAAATGGTGAAAACCTGCAGTACTCTACTGTGCAGAGGGACCTGGGGGTCCTTGTGCACAAATCACAAAAGCTCAGTCTATAGGTGCAGCAGGTGATCAAGAAGGTAAATGGAATGTTGGCCTTTAAATCACGAGGGAAATAGAATATAAAAGCAGGGAGGTCTTGCTGCAATTATACAAGACACTAGTGAAGCCGCAACTAGAGTACTGTGTGCGATTTTGGTCTCCTTATTTGCAAAAAGGATATATTGGCCTTGGACGAAGTACAGAGAAGATTCACCAGGTTGATACCAGAGGTGAGGGGGTTAGCTTTGGAGGAGAGATTGAGTAGATTGGGCCTGTACTCATTGGAGTTTAGAAGGCTGAGAGGGGATCTTGTAGAGACATGTAAGATAACAAAAGGGGCTAATTAGGGTAGAGGTAGAGAGATTCTTTCCTCTTGGAAAGGAAACCAGAACTAGAGAGAGTACAGCCTCAAAGTAAGGAGGGAGGCATTAGTTTAGAACAGAATTGAGGAGGAACTTCTTCTTCTCAGAGAGTAGTGAATCTCTGGAATTCTCTGCCCATTGAAGTGATGGAGTCTACCTCATTGAATATGTTTAAGTCACGGGTATATAGATTTCTGATTGATAAGGGAATTAAGGTTTCTGGAGAGCAGGCAAGTAAGTGGAACTAATCCACTTCAGATCAGCCATGATCTTATTGAATGGCAGGGCAGGCTTGAGGGGCTAGATGGCCTAAACTTATTTCTTATGTTCTTCCTTCTGGTGCAAGGATGATTCAGGCCACAAGAGTGCAAAGTATGCCACTGAAACACCTGGGGGCAATAATTAATTGGAAAAGCTTCTATGCCCTTAATGTTCAAGCCCTTCAAGTAAATCATTCAAATCTGCTCAAAGAATGAACGAATGTACTTGAACAATTGAAAAATGTTGTCACTCATGGCATAATGGACTTCTTCATCCTATGCCCAATGGCATTCACAGCTTCCTGGAACTCTTCTGGATGAAGACACTTCTCACATTGCTGCTCCACTGGAACCCAGTGCATGACCCCCGAGGTTTTTCATTTCTGGCAAATTGAGCTTGGCTGCAGCTGCCCTCAGCTATCTGAATTGGACTATTTTCAGTCCATTGCCTCCTTCATTTGCTCAGATGTGATGTTCTCCTTATACTGCGCATAAATTCCTAATCCTGACTATACACTCAAAAATGCTAGTATGTGCGCTGGAGGAAGTTTCACTAGTTTGTCATGACAGTATGTCCTTAGAGACAGAAGTTGGATGAGACATCCAAGTCTATCATAGTGCTCTGACACTGGCCCTTCCATGATAACACAATGATGGCTATTTCTCCTAGTTTCAATTTAAAGAAGGTTTAACCCTGTAAATATCGACATACAAGCTCTGTCTAATTCAACAGGAAAAATAATATCTTTTGCTGGATGCATCCTTATCTTGCCTGATTTACTGAATCTCATCTGAAATTCAACCCATCAATATGCCTTCTCTTATAATTATGTGAGGTATGCGATAATTGCCATTTTTCCCCTGCTGAGACCCCTCTCCCAGGCATTGGTTGCTCCTTTCTCCTGGAGTTTCATAGGATCTGAAACATTTTGTTATGTCAGGAATTCCTTGTCATTTGTTTCAGATAATCCATGGTATTTGAATTTATAGAATACATGAGAACAGTCCAATGCTTTAAATTATATTTATGCATCTTTTAGTTCCTCAGTACATCAAGAATCAGCTGTGATGACTTGTGTCGGTTGTCCCTTTGTACAGAAGTCAGTTGTAGTTACAATCCCTAATTGCTTTTGAACTGAGTGCATTTCAAAAAGCAGTAGAGAGTCACGCGTAGGCCAGACCAAGTAAGGATTTCCTTTTCCTGAAGGACATTAGTGAACCAGATGAGTTTTATAGTAATTGGCAATGATTTCAGAATCAGTTAGATTTTTATGTCTCAAGATTAATTGAGTTCAAATATCACCTTCTGCCATGGTGGGATTCAAATCCCAGTCCCAGACTGTTACCCTGGGTTTTTAGATTGTTTATCCAATGACAATAAGCACTCTGCCACCACCTGCCCTTTGGATCTTCAATTTCATGAGGTGATCTTGAAGCACATACAACACTGAATCTAGCATTTTGCAACCACACTGGCTTCTGAAGTTCTCGCCACCTTCAACCATGCCTAATTTGTGCGCGTGCTGTTGGACTGACATTCCGTTGTCACAAAAGTATTTCTTTAGGCTCCCACCACCTTCAACATTACCTGTTAGGAGTCATTTCTCTGTTTTCATTCAGTGCCTTTTTTCCCTTTCCGCAGGTAGATAAAAGAATTATAGGTGGCCGTCACTTAAAATCATCTGTCTTTATAACTCTAAACTTCCCAATTCCATCTACGATCCATAATTGGATGGCAAGTGTGCAGGTGGCTTCTCGGAAGATCTAACCAGTGGAAGAGTGGCATTCATACTTGAAGGCAGAATCCAGAAATGGTCTTCCTCCTCTGTTACAGATTAAGGCATTAAGATTGCACTGGTTATTGGCTGTGCTCGGCAGCTTTTAGTCACAACTACTGGAAACTGAAATAGAAGCAATGAGAGAATGCTCTTAATGTCTGGGTTGCAAAGAATTCCACATCAGTGGCCAGGTATCAGATTTCCCCAGTAGCCAGCCTTGTGGGCAAAACACCCTTCTGCAGATAATGGAGATAAATTGAGAGAATTTCCTGATTCCAGGAACCCTGCACACATTTGAGCAAGCAGTTTCTGCTCATATCAAGACACCTGTACATTTAGAGTTAAGCCATTTCTGGACATTGCATAGAAAGCTATTAATGATAACACTGAATGAGTGATTGTAGGTCCTGGCAAAATAACAAGTAGGATGAGCAGCTTATCATTTCATACTTAAGTGACAAATAATTAAGTCATTTTGGTTTTTCTTTGCATTTTCTTCCTCCCATTTTTCTCCTCTTCTGGAGATACTAATATTGGACTACAATACACCAATGCTTGTTACCCACAATTGTACTTCTCTTTGAGCAGGAGCATAACCCTGCTGCAGTGCAATCTAGTCCTTATCTGTATGTCCATATTTACACCATAAAGCTGTGGTCGCTAGATATCAAGGGGACTTGCCTTTGGCTAATTTTTACTATTTAAATTGAAAGCAGTTAGCAATTCAACCTCAGAACCAAATCTAGGGCATCTCTGGTCTGTCTACATGTGTCTGTGAATTAATTCACTAGGTCATTAGAAAGTCCACAACAGGGTAAGTTACATGATGTATGTAAGGATAGAACAAAGTGGCTTTTTGAATAAGACCAGAGTGAGGGACACACACACGGAAACACTTGCAAGCTGAAATACCAGACACAAATGAAAGATGGGAAATTGATAATCTTAAATTGGGAAGATCAACCCACAAACAAAACTATAGGTGAATGCAATTTCCAATTGAACGCCAAAGACCAAGCTATTCAAATGGGTTATTAATAAACTGCAGTTTTTTCAAAAATGATTCCCATATAGGAGATAGTATATAGGAGCAAACTCCCTTTCACCTGAGAGAGAAATTTCAATTTCTGCACAAATTTTTAGTTCCTGTCTTTTTGTTATCTATATCTTACCTGTTTCTTCTCCCCCTTATTTTCCCTTCCCTTGCAAGGTACCTCATCCTATAAATTGAATGGTCTAAATGTACACTCTGCTGATACTTGGAATGGACTATGAATATCATAAAATTGATTGCTAGTCAGAATTTTAACTGAATAGCTTATTTAATCATAGATACAGCAGATACTGGGATTTTGTTATGGGTTGATTGATCTTGTATGGTTTGTATATAGGTAGATTCTCCTTAGTCAAGAGCATAACACGCGCATTGTCAGAACTATAAAGGTGTAACTCTATCTTCCATCTCTGCTTCTGTACAGTGAAATGGTCCCGAGGATAGAGCATTCCAATTTCATAGAACAACAGGATTTATGGGCTGTGATATGATTATGGGATTCAGCTGACATCACGAGCTTAGAAAGCCAAGATGAAGCTACGGTTGTTACTTTCACTCAACATTTTTTTAAAAAACTGTATTCAAAGTCCAATTCAAAGTCTCAACCCGTGAGACAATACAGATCCTAGCTGACAAGACTGGCAACCTTATTCCTATCGTGGACTTGAGCTACATGATCCAAGCCGATAGGAGAAGGTATTGCACTCCTTCTAGAGCTTAATCTCATTTGCATCTTAGCCAAAAGCCTAGATACCGTTTTAAAAAACTGCTTCAAATGAAGCCTCATTATAACCCCATTAGCTTCTATCAATGCTGGACTACAAAAATTTCACCCTTGACATTTTACACAACATACTGGGAGAGTTGTCAATGCAACTAGGAAGATCATTGGCTGTAGCACAGTTCATGTACTCCCCATCTTTAATAGATGTTGATGTTCTTATGAGGAGGTTAATGTACGTAATGCTAAACACATGCATTGAAAAATAATCCCTTGTTGATTTTGAGAAAAAGTGACTGAACAGTTAACGTGATTTCCAAGCCAAGTGCCCATTTAAATGCTAACAGCGACACATATGAAATGGCACATTTTGTTAAAATAGCTGAATTTATTTATAAGGCGGTACAAGAGCAGGTGTGAAATGACAAGTGAGTGAAACTACATTCAAAAAATAAAAACTGCAATAGGCTCTTCTACTGAACTGAGCAATATATGCATAAATCTCAAATAGAAGTGAGATAAATGATGGAGATGACAGGATTAGGACACTAGGGCAATTGTGTATTTTGTATGTTTTTTTTAAAAATATGCTGGAGTCTATTAGGGTCTGACTCATTGTATACCCATTACCAGACTGCTCAAACATAAAAGCAGCTGCAGCTTATGGTATTTTACATAAATTATTAACAGCATTTTACTCTGAATAAGGCTGGAGGGATTTTAAGTGCCATAATCACTTAGAAATTTATTTTCGATATTGAAGGACGAACACTTGAGACAGATTTCAGTCTTTATTGTCAACGGTAACCTAGCTAAGCGGCCATCTGACCAGGATGGATGTATAATGGACAAGCAATCTACTATCAACTATGAAAGGTAAAATGTACCTCTTAATATGCATTGGGAACAATCGTCTCTTTATTGGTTTAGTACAGGAAGAGACTTTTGTTTGAAGTGATTCATGATGCTGTTAAAATATGGTCAGAACAATGTTACAAATAGCACTACCCATTCACTAAATCCAGGCATAGTCAATAAGATTCTACACCCATTGGGATTATCACAGAAATTTTAAAGCTGTCAACAGTATTAGACACAACAGCACAACTCTTAATTTTTCCTGTATAAATTGTCTCATTATATGCAGATGAATCATAGCTTCAGATCTCGATAACTTATCATACAAATTTGTAAATTCAAAATACCATCCGTGACATTTTCACAGACACACTATTGCAATTTCTCTTTGCTCACACCAGGGAGAAATTTAAATTGATCATTATTCAATGACAAACCACTTAATATTTTAACTGCTTGTTTTGTGCCAAATGTTTTCTCAATTGATTGCAATGCAAAGGTTAAGAGGCATCATTATACTGCATAATTATTGTTCTGACTCCAGTCATAAAATATAGCTCAAAGTTAGTTGACTTGCCAATTTTTTTTGGTGGCATCCTTTTGTGAATATTTACATTCCTGGAGCATCATTATTGCCTCTTGATTACTGGGCCCTTTACATGGCTCCTAATGCTTTCAGCTGGTATTTTTGAGAAGTGATGATTAAACTCATGCAGAATGAATTCCTCGATTGTAGAGAACTACACACTATAGTTAATAAATCCACAGAAGGCGATCATCCAGTCCTTCATATCTGCAGTAATGCTCACGAAAGCAATTTGATCCCAGAGTAAATCTGCTGCCCTATGCCTTCTGTTGCTTCACAGAATCACAGAATAGTTAAAGCACAGAAGGAGGCCATTCAAACATTTTTTGTGTGCCAGCTTTCTACAAGAGCAATTAGCAAGTTATGGTCCCCTAACATTTCCCAACGTACATTTACAGTACTTTCTTTTCCATTAAGATTAGAATGATCTCTGCCTCCGTATCTGCCTGTAACAAAATCTAAAAATTTTCTGGTGGGAATTTTATTTCAATAGTGCCACATCTTGAGGTGAAATGCAGACGTGGAGAATGAGTGGGGCGCCAGCCAGCCCACATAGCATTCAGTACTGTTATGTGTACACATTAATATGACCCTTGCTTGCAGCCAAACATGTAAATGGCACTATCTTGATATCACAGTTTAACCAGGATACCAAACTTTTTGTTGAAAAGAGAAAGCTGTTGCAGAAATTTTTCATTTACAGGCATCAGGACAAAGGCAAAAATACCAAATTTCAAATGATCACAACGATTTATTTTACTGGAGGTATTGACTGGTTGGCAAGTTGAAGTGGGTCACAATGGTTATCCTGATCAGACCAATGACCACTGTGTATCATGCAAACATTCAAGTGGGCTAAACACTGCCTCATTCAAACCTGAAAAGTGCCTAATTACTTCAAATTACTGAGTATATCAAAATTTGAACAACAGGTTAAACAAGTCATTTCACATTGCTTTGTTGTGGTGGCAATATAAGTGGCATTTTCTACTAACTGGATGTTGCCATCTGTCCAGAAAGAAAAAGTCCTGCCACACAATTTTACAGTTGTGCATGAACTTCAATGCCAGTGTGATGCCAGGTACACAGATCCTATGTTTCGATAAATTAAACATACGCCTTCAGCTGTTTGTGAAAGGCAGAGAACAAACTATGCAAACAATCCATTCTTGCAAACCCAAAACAAAATAGCTATTGTTAGATGTAATTCTGTCATTGGGCTGTATTTGCTGAATAATCCTGAGTGAGCTAGTTGTGCTCATAACATGACTGACTTGCACTTTCTAGAAGTGACAGTCATTCAAATACAACAACCATTATCTGCAAAAGCAAAAGGAATATGCTCAAGCTTTGTATCTTTTTTGAATTACCTGAAGGCTTGGAGATCTTGTGCTCCCTTTTCTATTGTATTCTACAGTGTTGTGAAACAGATTATTCAATGAAATAATCGCAGGAGAAACTAAATACAAAACAACCATTTATTAACCAATGTGTTGGAGAACTCAACCCTCCAAGGGCCTTTGGCATTGACTCTGCCCTAGCTGAAGAACGATATAATATTAATACATTACAAGTTTCATCAGCTAGCATTATGCTACCATTGTCTGGTTTAGGTTTCACATTAAGCAATTTACAGATGTTCACAAGGTAGAATGCTTAATATTCCAAGAACGAGCTGTTTTTCTTAGATCTCTGGTTTTCTTGCAGCCTCCTCGCTAGTGCTTGTTACTTCAACTTTGCACTGTCAAACTTGTCTGCAAATTTATCTAAGTAATATAGAGGTCTCTGGACATGTTTATTGGTATTGCTTACCATTTGGCCAGTAGTGTTTGTCTTTTGCCACATCAGCACGTTGGCTGGGAGATATGTCACTTAACTTTTCTGATACTGCACTATATAGTTTTCAAAACCCTTTTAAAAAATCTCTTCAATAAGTTACTAGTTCATTTTGATTGTAATCTTTTGACACTTAAGATATCTTAACAAAACCATGATTGTTGTCTGTGCTAAGAAGTTGTTGTAATAGTCCATATTTATTAGTCTCCCTCTTGCAGCAATAATGCCTTAGTCAATCAAGTCAGGGTTGATCTGCTAACCAATCAGCGACCCTTTTCTCCTATAGTATAAATTATGATCATTTACAATTTGGCACTCTTGAATTTGTCTGATGAATGCAAAATGAAAAGCTTTGGCAACATGTCTCTCTTCTCACAGCATTTAAGTTCAATTCTATCAAGCAACTGCCTTGGTACTAAAATTGGTTATCAGATTCAGGCAATGCCTAGATCATTCAGAAATGAAAAAAAACAAGAAATGCGAGTCAGCAAGAAGGACAATGAAGCAGCATTATAGAAAGGGTCAGACACCCTGATTGGAGGCATGTTAAATTTCTAGAAAGTGTTCCATCAGAAAAATGTCTGAAAATCGTTCAGACTGGTATTGAAGGTGCCTGATGCATCTCTGGATTGTGCTGACTCATAACTGTTGCAGCCTGTGGACAAGTCACCTATTCCTTTGTCAATCCTGTGGAGGCATCATTAACACCTGGCTGAATTTTCCTAAATGGGTCACAATCCTGATGTCCATTCTGGGTCAGGAAGCTAAGTGTAACAGTGGTGGAACTCCAATTGCAAACTGTCCAGAGATGGCCAATTAAAAAAAAACTACATTTGGAAGTTTTTCTGACAGTGAGCAGATCAGGGAAGCAGAAGGCCCAGAGGGCCTTCAGCATTGCAAGACCAGCAGTCTGACTGGGTGGGTGGGTGGGAGTGGGCACTGCTGAAGCAGACAGGCAAGTGGAAGCATTTCAATACAGAGATGCCCTATGTTACCTGCAGAGAATCCGACATATAAAAAAAAAAGAGCCCTGAAGTCATTGAGGTGGAGGAGAAACTTCACAACAGGAGTAGTGAGTAATAGGATTGTGGCCTTTCATTCTCAGTACCCTGTTATTGTGGCAGCTCTGATGGCCACCTAGCCTGCAACCAGGAAACTGCCTCAGCTGACCTAGTGGCCTCTGTGCATGGAGAGTTGAACATTCTACATGTGGGGAAAATACCTGCCCTATCATAAAATGGTCTTAATTGCACCAGTTGTCTGACCACCTCCATGGAATGAAAACTGATCCCCAGCCTGTCTCATGCAAGCAGGAATGCATCAGAAAGCCATCCTAATGCAGTTCTCCTGTTTTTGCAGCTTCCTTGCCTCCAACTACAAATGACTATAGAGAAGATGGGAGTTTGCACTTACACTTGGGTGTCCTCGTACACTAGTCACTGAAGAATATAGATGTTACAGGCAAATGGTATGTTGGCCCTTATGGCAAAAGGATTCAAGTACAGGAGCAGGAATGTCTTTCTGCAATTATATAGGACCTTTGGCAAAACCATACTTGGATTAGTCTCCTTATCTGAGGAAGGACGCTTGTACTGTGGATGGAGTGCTGATGATGGAACTGACAGCAGTCAATAGGGCTGATAACACTGAAGGGTATCTCCCTGCCTTATGCCCTTTCTTGATTCCCAGCATATCCCTAATTTTGCTCTCTGTGCTGAACAAGCTGGAGATGGTATGTCCGTGGACTCCTTGATTCCCTCTACCCCTTCTTAAACCTTGACTCTCAAGACAACGAAGAACTGGAGCCAGCCTATCCAGAGGAGCTCTGGGATGAGGTGACAGTAGGGACATTGAAGATGAGCCATAGCATGTCACTCATACAGAGGCCACATCACTTATTGTGACACTTGTAGTCATCAGATAGGATTTAGCATAGAGTTGGGATCAACATGTGGTGAGTCACCAGGCATGAATTATTTGTAACCAGATCAGGAGTAAAGGATGTCTTGTTTGCTAACTCACTGGAGGGTTGGTTTGCAGCCAAGTTCTGCTACAGAAGATTGAGATAGGAACTTATGAGCAAATGTGTGGCAGATGCATGTAGAAACCATCTCCTCCATAGGGCTTTGGCATCCTTGTTCTTGGTTTGTTTCCTTACATTGTATAGCACTTTGCCTGGCAAGAAAAAGGACAGAATGTCACTGATTGAGTTGTGCTGTATTATGGTGATATCTCCAGCTGTTAAGCTATGTGAAAAGGTCAAGAGATGGAGGTGAGGCTGGCAGGTTTAGCAGGAAGTTTGAATACCTGGACATTTGGGTGTGAGTTTTGAATGCTGACTGGTAAGTGACATAGCTGTGATGCATTAAGCACCTGTTATCACTCCCTCCAGGATCTCTGCCTGACCTTGATCAGCAAGCACATTGTGACTTGAAACTCACCACCCAGAAATCAGGCCAATTAAATTTCACATCATAAAGTTAATCTTCCCTCACTCTTCTCCTAACACTTAGAGACCTACACTACACAAACAGAGGGAAGCACGTTTCCCTATTTATCCCATCAGATCTTTTATAAATTTCGCTTAATTCTCGTGCTTCAGCGGAAACAATTCTAGTATCTTCAATTAGTTCTCATAACTATAGAACCTCAATCTTCGTTATCATTGAGTACTTTATTCTTTCAATGGCTTACATGACAATTCTAAAATGGTATGCCCAGAACTGTACAAAGGACTGTAATTATTCCCAAACTTTCCACTGCACATATTTATCACAACTTCTTTACCCTTTATAAACCCTTTTTTAAAAATTATTTCATTGAATGTGGACATTGCTGGCAAGGCCAGCATTTGTTGCCCATCCTTAATTATACTTGAACTGAGCTGGGCTATTTCAAAGGGCAGTTAAGAGTCAACCATGTTGCTGTGTACCTCAAGTCACATGCAAGTCAGATCAGGGAAAATCCCAAATGACATTCATGAATCAGATGGGGTTTTGATAACAAAAGATTTGTGGTCATTATTACTAAGATTTACTTTCAATTCCAGTTTTTATTAATTGAATTAAAATTTCACAAGCTATGGTGGGCTTTGGACCTAGGTCCCCAGAATATTAGCCTGGAACTCTAGCTGTATCCAATGACACAGGACCAAGAAAAGACCCCACATTCATTTTCCCACTGCTTCCCATATCTTCTAATTCCCTGAAAGGCCAAAAATCTGTATATCCCAGCCTTAAACATATTCAGCAATGCCACATCCACAACAACCCCCTGGAATAGAGAATTCCAAAGATTCAGAATGCTTTGAGTGAAGAAATTTCTCTTCATCTCAATCCTAAACGATTGACTCTATATCCTGAGACTGTGTTAGAATTCCAGAGCAGCAAAAACAATCTCTCAGCATCTACTGCATAAAGCCGTTTCAGAATTTTGTAGGTTTCAGTAGATCATGCCTCTCATTACTTCTACGTTACTGTCTCTGCAAACAAAATTGCTGGCAATGTTGTCTTTATCATTCATTCATGAAATTATGATTCACCTGGAACACTCAATTTTTTCCAAAACCTTTCAGTATCTTTCCACACAATCTCTGATTTATTTTCCTTCAAATGTGTATTTATCTAAACCTTCAGCAGGAGGGCTTGCCAGGAGCAACATCAGACATACCAAAATGAGGTGTCAGCCTGGTGAAACTACAACATGAGACTACTTGCATGCCAAATAGCAAAAGCAACATGCCATAGACTGAACTAAACGATCCCACAATCAGTGGATCAGATCCAAGTCCTGCAACATCTTGTTATGAATAGTGGTGAACAATTAAAAACACATTGGAAACAGCGGCTCCACAAATATCCCAATCCTCAATGATGGAAGAGCCCAACACACCAGAGAAGATGAGGCTGTAGCATTTGCTACACAAACTTCACCCAGAAGTGCTGACTGAATGATCCATCTTGGTTTCCTTCAGGAGGTCCCAGTCTTTGGTCACATATCAAGAAACAGCTGAAGGTACTAGTCATTGCAAAATCTATGGGCCCTGACAATATTCCAGCAATAGTGGTAAAGATTTGTTCTCCAGAATTTGCTATATCCCTGGCCAAACCGTTCCCGCTGGTACAACTACAATATCCGGCATTGCAGAAAATTGCCTTGTATGTCGTGTAGATCCTTCAGATTGTACAAAGAACGTAAGAAATAGGAGCAGTGGTAGGCCATCAACCCCTGGAGCCCACCCTGCCATTCAATAAGATTATGGCTGATCTGAAAGTGGTTCAATTCCACTTACCTGTCTGCTCCCATAACCCTTAATTCCCTTATTGATCAGAAAGCTATCTACCTTTGACTTAAATATATTCGATGAGGTAGCCTCCATCGCTTCAACGGGCAGAGCATTCCAGAGATTCACTACCCTCTGAGGGAAGAAGTTCCTCCTCAACTCTGTTCTAAACTGACTCCCCTTACTTTGAGGCTGTGTTCTCTAGTTCTTGTTTCCTTTCTAAGTGGAAAGAATCTTTCTGCCTCTACTCTATGTCGCCCCTCCGTTATCTTATATGTCTCTATAAGATCACCCCTTAGCCTTCTAAACTCCAACGGGCCCAATCTGCTTGATCTCTCCTCATAAGCTAACCCCCCCCCATCTCTGTTATCAACCTGGTGAACCTTCTCTGACATCTGCCATGACAGGGACCTCCTGAAGGAAACCAAGATGGATCATTAAGCCTCAAAATAAGGTGGGTCTGATGAAGAGATCTATGAGCTCAGTATAATACAAATGAACTTAAAGAATTTGTTGTACCAAGAAAGCGATGTCTACAGGATATCATATAGCCATTGCCTTGTCTGGGTCAGATTTTACACCGTTGGCTGTGAGTAAACAACTCAAGTGAGGAACTTGGTTGACCCTGAATCTGCATTTTGCTGTGTTAAGCTTCAGCTGCACAGTCCTGATTCTATCAAGGACAAGGCAAAGATGTGCATCATGTTCTTGCATGGTACCACACCCAACCAGGATGTCATCAAGAATAATTTCACAAGGATAGCCTACAAATAATTGTTCTGTGCACCATTGGAAGACTTCTCCGACAGTGGAATCCAATAAAGTACATGAAGAAAACAATATCTGCCTAGCAAAGACACTAAACGTGGTAAATTTGAGAATTCTAATTTAACAGGATCTGCCAGAACTCTCATTTCACATCTAGGATGTTGAAATCCTTGGCACTTGGCATATTTGCTATCATCTGTTCCACTTTTTTCATAGGATGATGAGGTCTGAACGGTGCTTTGTTCAAGAGCACTGGGTCAGTGCAAATCCTGTCATCTTTCTTTTCTGCAGCCACACATTGCTGAAAGCCACTCCGGTTTCGTCAATGGGAGTTATAACACCCAGTGCTCATTGACTACTTTCTGCTTCATAGCTATTGACATTGTTTTTGGAGCACAAACCATTGCTGATAGAGTCATCGAGTCTCATGTGGTATATTACAGCTTGCCAATCATGTCACAGTTGTAGAGTCTTTGGACTCGCTCAACTCTGGCATCTGGTTTTGCAGAGCTTTTATCTCTGGACCAAGTTTAATGAGCACCAGTGTGATGCTATCTGAAGAGCTAACAATGGCCCTACTATTTGATCAACTGCATAAAACTTGAAACTGCCCTGTGCAGTGGAGAATGACCACACCTTCTGTGCAGATGGTTTGTCCACTATAAGCCATGGAGTCCATCAGGGAATTGGGGTCTAGTGTTGCACATAGGCCTAGTCTCCATTGCTACAAATCACGTTGAGTTGTGTGAAGATCTCAACTTATTTGTGACAGTAGTAACATTCTCACTGTACGGTGTTGTTGGAGGCTCAGTGGTTTCACTATTTTGGTTGAGCTCTAGTTCATTCACCATGCTGACACTCTTACCCTTGGAGGACTGCCCAGCTAGTGTAAGGTGGCTGCAGTGGTTTTGATCCACACATTTCATGAAATTATTCCACTTGCCATATTTGTTGGAATATTACCATACATGAAATGTGCTGTTCTGTTGTGAAAGTGATAGCTACTACAGTTGGAGCAGAGCATGTCCTTCACATTGAAAACTTCTGTTTCTTGCCTAAAATCTCAGCTACTTTTTCCTGATCGATCATGTAACATGCAGGCGCTAATAGAGGTTTCTAGTGTTAAGACAAGATTGTAGTGGATTCCCACTGACCATTTGATCCCTGACTAGCTCATCAGTAAGTGTGCCAAATAAACATTTCTTTACTAGGAATTTAAGGTTGCCGTATAAGAGAGTGTATCAATTCCTCTACTCTTTCATTTGTTAAGCACATTTTTTAAGAATTATCTACAGTCCTCTTTCTCCTGTTTTGTTTGGAAAGCAAATACTTGAATTTCACAACAGTCTTGGGGCCTAGGTTTAATGAGGTGCAAGATTGTACCTTTTTGACTCAAATAATGCAATACTGCAGTAAATATGTCACTCCTTCTCAAGCAATTCGCAACTGTCTGCAAGGTTTTCAAAGATGAATGGGTCAGTACAATGAAGACTTTGTGCCATACTATCAACTCCTGGGTTCTCTAACACTGATAACAAGGACTTGTAACAAACAACATTACATTCACTAGATGAGCAACCACTTCACACCCTCCGAGCACCTGACCATTTTTGTAGTCACATCATCAGTGACAAGTTGGTCAACATAGTCCCTTCAGAATACTGGAAGGAGTGGATGTGATGCATTTAGCATGATGCCACCGTCAATGATTCAGTAAGAATTTAGCAACTCTTTTTTACTATCAAATAAATCGGTTGGATTAATAATTGGTGTTGCTAAATTCTTACTGAGTTCTTACCACCCGAATCCAACGCCGGCATCTTTACATCATGACCATCAATGATGGCAGAATCGGAAGAATCTGATTCATTGAATAAGGAATCAAAGAAGAAATAGTGAGGCACTTAAAAAAGAACGGTTTGATCAAGCAGATGCAGCACGGATTAATTAAAGGGAAATGGTGTTTGACGAATTTATTGGATTTCTATGAGGGTGTGACTAGTGTGGTAGATAGAGGGGAACTGGTGGTTGTGGTGTTTTTAGATTTCCAAAAGGCATTTGATAAGGTGCCTCAAAAGATTGCTGCAAAAGGTTAAGGTGCAAGGAGTTGGGGGTAAGGTGTTGTCATGGGATGGAAAGAGGACACAGCGAACCCTCTCATTGTTTTGTCACAGAGGGGAAGGGATGACAGCAGAAATACAGGAAATATGGTTGACACGGTTGAGGGCAGGAGGGGGGAAATTATTGGTTGAAGGTGAAAGAAGACATTTTAGAAGTGCTACTGTGAAAGGTTGCATCATCATAACAAATGCAATAGAGATGGAGGAACAGAGAGAATGCAATGGATTCATCACAAGGTGTAAAGTATGAGGAAGTATAGCAACAGTGGTAGTTTGTTGACATATAATGAATATTAGTTGATACTTCTGTATCTTCATTTCTGGCGACAGGGTAAGGAAGAATCAGGAATGAACATGTGAAAGAGATGGGTGGAAATTGGAAGCCAATTGGTTTCTTTTTCTTGTTCCATCTCTATTCCCTTTGGCCCTGGAGGTCTTATCATTCAATCATTCCGGTCTTTAATCTGTCACAAACCTTTTGTCCCTGTCCAACTCCTTCCTTCTGATGAAAAGACAATTTGGCTTGATTTTCCACACCCAACCCACCATCCCATACCCCTCTATAGCATGATTCATGTCAGATGAGATAGTCCCATTGTTATCTCTCTTCCCCCAGGAAACCCATGGTGAGGGTTCACCATCAGCAGGAATGGAAAATTCTGCTGGCAGAATTGTCTGTAGTTGGAAAAATGCTTGAATCCTTCATCAAAGAAGAAATAACGAGGCACCTAAAAAAGAATGGTTTGATCAAGCAGATGCAGCACAGATTCACTAAAGGGAAATAGTGTTTGACAAATTTATTGGATTTCTACGAGGGTGTGGCTAGTGCGGTAAATAGAGGGGAACCGGTTGTTGTGGTGTTTTTGGATTTCCAAAAGGCATTTGATAAAGTGCCTCAAAAGATTGCTGCAAAAGGTTAAGGTGCAAGGAGTTGGGGGTAAGATGTTATCATGAATAGAGGATTGGTTGTCTAGTAGGAAGCAGAGAGTAGGAATCAATGGGTGCTATTCTGGTTGGCAGCTGGTGACGAGTGGAGTGTCTCAGCCTTAACTGTTTACCATATACACAGATGATCTGGAGGAAGGGGCTCAGTGTAGGGTAACAAAATTTGCTGATGGCACGAAGATGAGTGGAAAAGCAAATTGCATGGAGGGTGTGAAAAGTCTGCAGAGAGATTTGGATAGGTTGAGTGAGCGGGCAAGAACCTGGCAGATGGAGTATAATGTTAGCAAGTGTGAGGTTATCCACTTTGATGGAAATAATAATAGGAGGGATTATTACTTAAAAGGTGAAAAGCTGCAGCATGCTATGGTGCAGAGAGACCTGGAAGTCCTTGTGCACAAATCACAAAAACCCAGTCTGCAGATGCAGGTGATCAAGAAAGCAAATAGGATGTTGGCCTTTATAGCTAGGGGGATAGAATATAAAAGTAGGGAGGTTTTGTTGCAACTGTACAGGGTGCTGGTGAGGCCACAGCTGGAGTACCGTGTGCAGTTTTGGTCACCACATTTGCGGAAGGATATATTGGCCTTGGATGGAGTGCAGAGAAGGTTCACCAGGCTGATACCGGAGATGAGAGGGTTAGCCTATGAAGAGAAATTGAGTAGACTAGGTTTATACTCGGAGTTTAGAAGTTGAGGGGGGGGGATCTTATAGAGACATATAAGATAATGAAGGGGACGGATAGGGTAGAGGTAGAGAGATTTTTCCCACTTAGAAAGGATAGCAGTACTAGAGGGCACAGCCTCAAAATAAGAGGGGATCAGAGTCGAGGAGGAACTTATTCACTCAAAAGGGTGGTGAATCTTTGGAATTCTCTGCCAGTTGAAGTGGCGGAGGCTACCTTGCTGAATATATTTAAGTCACAGGTAGATAGGTTTCTAATAAGCAAGAGAATTAAGGGTTATGGGGGGAAAGCAGGGAAGTGGAACAGATCCACTTCAGACTAGCCATGATCAGATTGAACGGTGGGGCAGGCTTGAGGAGCTCGAAGGCCTACTCCTGCTCCTATTTCTTATGTTCTTATAGAATTGGCTAGAAAATTCCAGCCATTAACTGTTTCTTTTCATTGATGCAGAAATGATCTGCTGTGTACTTTCAGCATTTTCTGTTTTTATCTCAGATTTCTCACATCCAGTGTTCTGCTCTTTGATGAGCCTAGTCATGCAGAGGTATATCACAACCTTTCTCTAATCTGAACAACACACAATTATTCCAACCTTTTATTTCAATTCTATTGACCAATTTAACTCCGATACATTCCTTTTTTTTTTAAAACAATAATGTCTGAACATTTGTAACAAGCCTTTTATAAGATATATTATTTAGCATTTTCTGATAAGTACTGTATACTGCTTCTGCCTTTATTTAGACAATTGGGATCAAATTTTTCCAAGGTCCTGCTGGTGGCTCCAATGGAAGGCACGAGGAGACAACTTGGGGACTTGGGAAGACCTAGACATCAGTTTCACACCGGTGTAAAACACTTTTGGAACAATGTGGTAGTCAGATGTCAGGACTCATACTGGGGACTCTCTCTTGAATTAAGGATGGAGATCATTGGCAACTCTAGATGTCGAACATCCCAGCAATGGGTGGAAAGCATCAATCAGCTTGCAGTAACCTAAATGTCACAATTTGCCTTTAACATCAGTTTGCTTGCAGTAGCTTAAAAGTTACAATTTGCTAATGTTACATGTACAATATTCCAAGGAAGGGCGTGCCAAGGACTTTTCATTAATGAACACCAAATGGAAATAGTGTCCAAGGGAGAATATATTGAACAAAAGTAAATGATATTTCAATCGTTTATGAAGTGTGCATAAACACTGCTGTTTAGTAAAAATATCAATATCACCACTAGGCAGGTTGATTGGATTGGTGAAGAATTCACTAGTTTAACCATCAGCTTCTGCTTCAAGTAAATTCCCTCCTATTGTAAGCGACAGAATACCATGTCTGTGCAGTAAGCTTTGTTCCAAACATGGCCTTGCTTTCCTTACTTAATAAATGTGAATCCAAACAGGAATTGAGAAGAGTTGGCCTTTAATGTTGCAAGAGCTGGCCTTTAATGTTGCAGTTACATAAAACGCTGGTTAGACCTCATTTGGAATACTGTGTCCAGTTCTGGTCGCCTTACTACCGGAAGGACGTGGAGACTCTGGAGAGAGTGCAGAGGAGGTTTACCAGGATGCTGCCTGGTATGGAAGGTCTGAGTTCTGAGGAGAGATTAGGCAAATTGGGACTGTTTTCCTTAAAAAGACGTAGACTTAGAGGAGATCTGATAGAGGTGTACAAAATTATGAGGGGTATAGATAGAGTAAACAGGGTTAAGCTGGACCATCTGATGGGCAACATGACAGCTCAGTGACTATCGCTGTGCTGTGCAGATACATGGATTTGGGCCAGTGTCTGTGGGAGTTTGCGCATTCTCCAGGAGCTCCGGTTTCCTCCCACATCCCAAAGATATGCTCTTAGGCTAATTGGCAAAACATTTTCCCTAAATTGTCTCAAATTTGGTTTTTAATCCATAGATCTATATACGTGGACAGGGATCGCGGGTAGAGATGGGAACATTGGGGTAGCAGCACGGGCTTGTTGGGCCGAAGGGCCTGTTTCCCGTGCTGTTGTTTTCTTTGAGAAGGAATAATTCTCAAACTATCTTTAAAAGATGTGTCTGTCACCACTGGATCTCGGAACTTAACAGGTCAAAAACATCTCTAGTAGGAACAATGGGATAAGATCTGCCTTCAAGCATGAGGATTGTGATGGGTGGTTACCCCACACCCAGTCCTATTGAGATAGGCAATAGGGAAATTTCATGTTGGCTTCTTAGTAAGATGACTGAATTACTGAAGGTGACACAAAGGTTGTTGGATTTGTGGATGGTAATGAGGACCATCGGAGAATACAGCAGAATACGAATTATTTGGAGACCTGGGTGGAGAGATGGTAGATGGGAGTTTAATGAAGTCAAATGCCTGGAAGGTCTAATAAAGATAGGAAATATACAGTAAATAGCAGAGCATCTCTAAGAGTATTGATAGGCAAAGAGATCTGGGTGTACAGGTACATAGGTCACTGAAAGCAGCAACGCAGGTGGAGATGGTAGTCAAGAAGGCATATGGCACGCTTGCCTTCATTGGCTGGGTTTATGAGTTTAAAAATTGGCAAGTTATCTATAGCTTCATAGAATCTTAGTTAACCCGCACTTCGAATAGTATTCAATTCTGGTTGCCACATTACCAAGAGGATGTGGAGGCTTTGGATGGTACAGAAAAGATTTAGCAGGATGTTGCCTGGTGTGCAGGGTATTAGCTACGAGAAGTTAGAGAAACTTTGTTTGTTCTTACTGAAATGACAGAGGCTGAGGAGTGACTTGATAGAAGTCTACAAGATTATGAGGGGCATGGACAGAGTTCACAGTCAGAAACTTTTTTCCAGTGTGGGGAAGTCAATTACTAGGGGGCATAGTTTTGAGGTGCAAGGGGAAAGGTTTAAAAGGAGGTGTATGAGGCAAGTTCTTTTTTCTTTTTACACAGAGGATGGTGGGTACCTGGAACTTGTTGCCAGGGAAGGCGAGCAAGGGGAAGGAAGAGGGAAGCAAATACAATGGTGAGTTTTAAGGGGTGTCTAGACAAAGACATGAATAGCATTGGCATAGAGGGGTATGGTGCCCTGAAAGGTAGAATGTTTTAGTTAACTCGGGCAGCATGTCAGTACAGGCTTGAAGGGCCTATTCCTCTGCTGTAATTTTCTTTTTTCTTTGACTGCAGCATGATTGAATGTGCATTCAACACAGAGCCTGCATTAACTGTGGCTGGCATGAAGCAGCAGTAGCGTGGATCTTAAATGGGACCTACGTGCAGGCTACAGAAGCTGTTGGAGCAATTTCAATGAGGCTTTGGTGGAAGCAAAAGGAGCAAAGAGTCAAAGAAAGTTCAGATTTTCATGTGTCATGCTTGAGGCCTTATTATGGAGACTAAGTCAGAAAGAAATGATGCTCTGCATGGGTTCAAGAAGCCATTGAAGTACACCCTTGAAGGGAATGGGAGCTTTAACTTGTTTGGAAATTTTGAATTAACGCAACACTATATTTATCATAGTTGAATGTTCACTAATGACTTTTGCATTCAGTTTTGGTTTGCCTATTTGGTTTGGATGTTTTAATCCAAAACATTTATGTTCAATAATCTGCAACAAAAAGGATTTAGGTAGCTACTGCATTTTTGGAACTGTGTTTTTCCTTCTGTATTGTTATTCCTGCAGTTCCTGTTAGATAGTACTAGATTCATTCGAGGCATACACATTGGCCAAGAAAAACAACTGAACTGAGGCAAAAACAAAAAGCTGAAAAATCTCTGCAGGTCTGGCAGCATCTGTGGAGAGAGAGCAGAGCCAACATTTCAAATCTGGATGTCCTTCATCGGTGCTAAGGATTGAGAGCAGTTCAGAATTCAGCAAGGGAGCGATTAGGGGGGGAAAAATAAAATAATAAAAACTGACTGTAAAAGTTTCTATAGTTAATCAAGGAGAAAAAAATGGTGAAGACAAATGTAGGTGTCTCAGTCAGAAAGAGAAATTTACAAATGGGAACAACGAAATGGCTCACCAATTCAATGTATGCTTTGGTTCTGTCTTCACAAAAGGAGGACAAATAAGAAAACAGAAATGTTGGAGAACATAGGATTTAGTGAGAGGGAAGAACTGAACATTAGTAGAGAAATGGTATTGCAGAAACTGAATGGCCATAATGTGCAACGAGATCTGGGTGGCTTCGTACAGCGATCACTGAAGGTAAGCATGCAAATGCAGTAGTAACTGAAAATGCTATGTTGGCCTTCACAGCAAGAGGATTCAAGTGCAGCAGGAGAGATGCCTCGCTACAATTATACAGCGTCTATTTGTGGGGCCAGACCTACAATAATATGTGCAGTGTTAGTATTCTTATCTGAGGAAGTATGTTCTAGCTCCAGGGGAGTGTAGAGAAGGTTTACCAGACTGATTCTTGGGATGGTGGGACTAACTTATGAGGAGGGATTGAGTTGTTTATTGAGGCCTTAGCGATTGTATTCAGTTGAGTTCTGAAAATGAGGGAGATCTCATTGAAACCTTTAAAATTTTAACAAGATTAGACAGGATAGATGCAAAGAGAATGCTCCTGATGATGGGGTATCCAAAAGCAAGGAGCACAGTTTGAGAATACAGGGAATACAGTTTAGGACAGAGATGAAGAGAAATTTTTTCACCCAGAGATTGGTTAGTCTGTGGAATTCACTACCACAGAAAATATTTGAGGCCAAAATAGTGTATATTTTCACTAAGCAGTTATTGTACTTGGGGTGAAGGGGATCAAAGGATATTCAGGGAGAAGGTAGAACAGGCTATTGGATGCTCAGCTGTGATCATAATGAATAATGGGCTGAATGGCTTCCTCCTGCTCCTAACTTTCTGACCTGGTTATTTCCTCTCACATGGTCGGGGGTATAATTTTGTTTGTCACAATCTAAAATGTTAATTTAGTTGTGAATGATTTTAGAAAACAAACTAAAAAGTTCTTGAGCAATTCTTGAAAATGAAATAACATATTACTCTTCCAAATGAAGAGCCTGGAGGATGTAAAGGTAGATAGAACATTGTCCTAGTATGTGAGGTGAGAACCAGGGGACAGGAATCTCAAAATAAGGGACAAGTCATTTAAGACTGAGATGATGAAAAAATTCATTCACTCTTTAAAATTGTGAATCTTCAGAATTCTGCAGAGGGCTGTGGAAGCTCAAACATTAAGTATGTTCAAGACAGGAATCAATAGATGTTTGGATTGTAATTACATCAAGAGATATGGTGATAAGCAGAGTACAGTTAGATGATCAACCATTTTTGAAATCATCCTCCATGGTTATCTGCAGCTTTCTTCACTGAAAGTTAACAGCTTTCGACGAGTCATGTCACAGCCATTAGAATATAACAGCTTAGCACATGGAAGAATGCTGACAAGACAGGTATCAAGGGATTGGACTAGGGTCAATAGTTCATTTTTAAATGTATGATGGAAGAGCTGTTAAATAAAAGTTGTGGAATTTTGTCAGTGGCTTTTATTTCAGCACTTGAGCTTTCAGGACACTATTGTAGGACATGACAGATAGATTGAAAAATGTGGGGAATTGTGGAGCCACTTTTACATGGAGAAAGCTCTGCAGGGAAACGAGAATCTGAAGATCCTATCCTAGGCATCCATTCCAAGTAATAGACTCCCAGGTGGTTCCTCTTCCTTTCCCTTCTACTGAGGCGACATTTGAAGGCTTGGTAATAAATTCTGGGTTCTCACGATATCAAGATTGAGGAGGTCACAAAAGACTAATGAGTAATTGAGAGGTCCTAGCATGCATCCCGATGAGTGAACATAGTTTCCGAACACTATTTACTCTGCAGCACTCCAGGCGAATGCATGGCTCCCACTGTAGGCATGCTGTCCTTACATGGTCAGGTGGTACAAGGCATCATCTGTGGGGAGGGATAGCTAAGTAGAATTCAAGACAGGGTTAACAATTGAGTAAAAATAGTTGCTCCATTTCTTCCTTGCAAGATTTATTTAAAACAGGCTTTCTATATTAAAAAATAGTAAAACAAATACACTCAGTTATCAGTCAAGCTTGTTTGGAAGAGTATGGATGCGATTTATAAAATAGCTTTTGTGACTATCCATAAATATTCACTGAAGGGAGAAGGATTGCTATGACTACTGCAAAATTTTGAATTAATCAATGCCTGTACAATGCTTCAAAATCTGTTCCACTAGCAAGCTTCATCACTAGAAAAAGGGCAGTGAAATCAGACAGGATATGATGTTCCAACACAAACAATTCAATTTCAGAGACATTAGAGTTCTGTAATCACAACAGTTTAATTTCCTCCTCAAGCATCAAACCTATGTTTATTTAAAATGAAAGTCTTTCATTCTTAAATTAATTCTCAATTAAAAATTTCCAGAATCTAGGAGCTTAACAGGCTATGTGGTTGCTTGGGAGACCTTTGACCTCCCCAAGTCAGTGCATTCCAGAGATCCAGAATCTACTATTGTTCAAACGGACCTCTGAACTCAGCATTTCAAATCACTTTCTGACTTGCACTTCTATATTCTTCACCTCTGCCATTCTTGTTTTGCTTAGTTGGTTTTCTCCACCTTCACTTCATTAGGCTAATGTTGACAATTCTTCAACAAAGTAATAGACTGTTTTGGGAGAGAGTAACCTCCAATCATGAGATATGAAGTGGGGACCAGAGAAAGAAAAGTGAAGTATATTGCAGCACAATTTACATAGCCTTCTCCAAACTAATGTTTTTGCGTTTGAGTGAGAAAAAATTATGTTTCTATCTGATAAATTTGAAAAGGTTGAAGCAGTGGTAGAAGGTGCAAGCTGTTCATTCCTTCTGCTCAAGATAATATTGGTGTCTCAACAAAGCTAAATATTGTTGGCATGATCCAATTGTACTAATGTGACTCAGCTCACTATAAAATCATATCTTTATATAAGTGGCATACCAAATGTTTACTCTGATTATTTAATTGTCTTTCTCAATCCTTGTCATTTTTTAAACAATTATCTCCAAGTGTATTTTCCATTATTTTGGGGAAGGATTTGTTCTTGATATCTCAGTTATCAATGAGTTCACTTTTTGTTCAATGATGTGAATTCAGCTTCAGTTTGATGAGGACTGTTTATAAAAACTCACTACTATGGATTACTATAGTATTCCAAGCATATAGCAAATTTCATTTATTCCAATTGCAAAATCTGGAGGATATGAGAGACAAAATCTTAAGCAACTGAAGATTATTCAGCTATTAAATTGGCTCTATCCTGAAGATATCTAGGATCATTATCAATTGTGAATTTCTAGTTTAAGGATCACTGAATTCCTCTTTACCACCTTGTAAAACAGGTTAATAAAGGTTCTATCCTTCTCATCAAAAATTGATCCCAAATCTACTAAATTCACTGAGTACAGTTCACATTTCAACTATACTTGTGAAATTCTAATCCAGCCTGAATTTTTTCCCAACATCCTCTAATCTTCTGTTTATTGCCCGGGTTAAATAACTTGCTCACTTCAATCTTATTTACACTTTTCATTAGTTGAAAGACTATCCTATCTGTTTCGGAGTGATGATTTTGGTTAGTACATAATGTAACGCACTAAAGTTCGGAATATTCCTAATTACCTTTCAATGAATCTTTTAGAATGTAGATATAGCCCATCAGTGGTATATGATCAGAATATCACACCTTACTCTGCATTGATCGATCCAGCGTCAGCAGAAAACGTTCTGTTTTGCAACCAATGCCCTTCAAATACGTCCCACTACACACTGTCTTATTAGCAACTGCTTCACTGGTGCTATCAAGTAAGATCAATGATCTCCCTGTGAATCCATTTTCTTTTCATCAGTTGTCAATGGAGATCTAATTATATTTTTACACATTTGCTGTTATCTGTTCTGACATGCATTACCCTACATTTGTGCATGTTAAAATCCATCTGCTATGTCTCAGGTGATCTGTATGATTGTACGAGGGCATTGTACCAATGAGATAATTAATCTCCTTTCTGTTCCTTATATGCCTACACAGATTCATATTATCAGCAAATTTAATGCTGTTACTGCCACCTCATTCCATATTATTCATAAACATTCTGAATAACATCAGGTCCCTGAATAGATCCCCGTGGAGTTCCATTAGTTATTTTATCACATTTATTACCATCCTCTGTTTCCTGTTGCTAAACTAATTCCTAATCCATCAAGACAATTTTTCATGTACTTCATGAATTTAAAACTTCCTTACTAATATCAACTGGAGAAAACATATTTTAAAAAGCAAAGTGAATTTAATTTGCTGAATTATCCTCCTCCATTAGCAAAGAATTCTGCTAAGTTCATAAGATGAAGCGAACAGGTCTAATGATTATCATAATCTTCAAATGATCATAGTATTGCATTATTATCAAGCATTTTCTCATGACCTAACTCAACTGATACATGTTTATTTGTTATGTGAACGTCTGAAAATGTATATGTTTACCTGACTTTATAGGAATATGGCTGGACCATCCAGTTCAAGCCTTTTCTGTTGTTCAATCAGATCACGGCCTCAACTTTTATCCCATCATTGCTTCCTCAGTATCCTTGCTGACAAAAATCTTAGTCATGACAGTTCCAATGACATTGCCATATAGATCTATATGTACATATCTTTTAACTATTTGTGTGGCTCAAAAGGTTGTTTTCTCTAGTCAGTTTAAGCATAAAAATCAAAATTGAAAATCCAGTGTGGGACTGAAGAAAAATTACACTTAGTGCATTTAGTTTGGGAATATCAAATTGGCAGAGGTAGCCATGAGGAAGAAATCAAGTATATTTTTGACAGTTTCCAAGAACATTTTAGATTTGGCATTATGTAAAGGGACAGGTATAACAAACAAACAAACTGAGGAAATAGTGACCATAACATGGTAGAATTTAACATTCAGTTTGAGGGCGAGAAACCTGGGTTAGAAACAATAATGCTGAACTTAAATAAGGGTAATTATGAGGGAATGAGTTGGTTGGATTGGACTGGGAAAGGAATTTAGCAGAAAAGACAGTTGATCAGCAATGGCAGACATGAAAATAGTTCATGACTCACAAAAATATATGTCCCAGTAAGAAAGATTCTAGGAAGGGGTTAAATCAATCCTGGTTAACAAAAAAGAGTTAAGGATAATGTTAAATGGTAAGAAAAAAAGTACAAAAGTAGCAAGCCAGAAGGTTGAGTAAGTTTTAAAATAATGAAAAAGATACAGTATGATCAAGTAATTTAATAGACAGTAAGAATTTCTTTAAATATATAAAAAAAAGGCCAAAGTGAACGTAGGTCCCTTAGGGAATGAATATAGGGAAATACTAATGAGGAGCCAGGAAGTGGCAGAGAGTTAGATAAACATGTTGGAGTCAATGGAAGGAATAAATAACGTTCCAAAACTACTAAAAATCAATTGGACAAAAGTTTAGGGGATGGTGGAGGGAAAGAGGAAAATAAATTTATCACTGGAGAAACGTAAATGGGAAACTAATGAGGCGAGAGGCCAATGTGTCTCCTGGACCTGATGGGTTGCATTCTAAGACATTATAGGAAGTAGCTACAAAGATAGTGGCCAGAATTCTCTGACTCAACCATAGTTGAATCTCTGGTCCTACTGCAGTTTTAGCTGGGCATCAAATTTTCCATTCTCGCTCGCAGTGGTGGTGGGGCATTCAAGTTAAATTCTGGAGATATCCCAGATGATTGGAGAACTGCCAATGTAACACCTTTGATCAAAAGGCTAAAAAAACAGGTAAATATATGGCAGTTAGCTTAACTTTTGTCATTGAGAAAATGTTAGAGTCCATTATAAAGGATGTAATAGCAGTGCATTTTTAAATACATAGGATCAGATTCTCCAATTTCACTCTCAGCTGAGATTCCCCATCCTGTTGCAAGTGATTGGTGATTTGGATGAGAGACAAATTCTCCATTTCTGTTGGCAGTGAAGCATAAATGGCTGAAGAATTCCAGCCATAACATAATCAAGCAGAGTCTGCATGGCTTCAGGAAGGGGAGAGCATGTCTCACAAATTTATGAGAATTCTTTGTAGTAGTAAGAGTGTGATAGACAAAAAGGAACCAATAGATGGAATATACTTGGATTTCCTAAAAGCATTTGATACAAATAGGGGAGTAGGTTGGTTCTGTACTCACTAGAGTTTAGAAAAGTAAGAGATGACCTGATTGAGACATATAGGATTCTCAGAGGGATTATTTCCCCTTGTGGGAAAGCCCAGCACCAGAGGACATAATCTCAGAATAACGGATTATCCATTTAAAACAGATGAGGAGGAATTTCTTCTCAGAGGGTAGTGAATCTTGGAATTTTTTTTTTTAAAACCACAGAGGGTTGTAGAGATTGGGTTGTCAAGTACATTCAAGGCAGAGATAGAATTTTAATCGGAAAGGGAATTAAGGGATTTGGGAATAAGACAGGAAAGTGGAATTAAGGATTTTCATAGCAGAGCAGATTCGATGGGCCGAATAGCCCACTTCTGTCCCTATGTCTTATAATCCAAAGAAGTGCCATCTTTCAAATGAGACATTAAACCAAGATCCAAGTGCTCAGGTGAATGTTAAAGGACATGTTGTACTATTTTTAAGAGATCATGGGCACTATCCCTAGCTTCTTGACCTAAATTTATTCTTCTGTCAAATTACAGAAACAGATTACGTGCTCAGTATCACATTGATGTTTTAGGAGTTTCTTGTCATATTTTATACATTACAATAGTGACCATGCTTCAAAAGTACTTAGCTATTTGACATCAGATGGTCGTGAAAGGCATTAGGTAAATTCAAGTCTTTATTTTATGTCCATCCATAAACTGATGATTTCCTTAGTTTTAAACTTGTCACCCCAGTAATTGCTCTTCTGAGCTCCAAATGATTTCCTCTGAAAGGTAGAATCATATCACTGAAGGATTGATGTCTGTTGTTTTGATGCCACAAGAACAATATTTTATAATTGGTACATTTTGCATTCAAGGCCAGGATGTCTATGTCACTTATCTTTGCTCCCTGTTATGCAATGTCCCAACACAGTCTGCTGCCCCACATACTGAATTTGTGAACCAAGCCACAACTTGTTCCTGAAGTAATAGGAAGTTAGTGAGGAAAAGGATCAGTGATCGGACAATATTATTGCCAACGTTAGCAATAGCACACAAACTGTTACCACTTTTGTATGTTCTATTTTGGCAACAGTATTGAAAATGTTTTCACTTTTTTTTAAAATTAGTTTCAATGACTGCAGTAAGCTAAGAGATCTTAACCATGGGAAATGAAAATTATTCATTCTGGTGATCAAGGGTCACTCCAAACACTCCTTATGATCAAAAAGAATGACTATTTGCTCTGTACAATGTTTTGGCTCAGTTCCAATATTAGATGGACAAATTTGACTACACAAATGTGAAGGATTCAATTTTCCACCCCAGCCCAATGCTGTGGCCTCTCTGAATGAGCCCACAAATTTAGTACCATACACAATCTAAAGCCAACAAGCTGTAAGCTTATGTTCTCTCAGAGGAAGAATGCAACAAACAAACAGAATAAACAATCACCAATCTAGGTTGATAGATTTAAATTCAGGTCCTGTGTGTCAATCCCTACTCACTAAAACATACAGGTATCCTTAAGTTTATTTTTACAAGGAAGAATGTCCCATTCTCCCCACCCACCAAGGTGAAATTTGAACTTCTGGTTTCTTGTTATCCTGCCACGAGCATTAATAAAAATATCATTCAACTGCAAATTAAACCATAACATTTGTGAGGAGAAAAAAATTGATTAAACACAAACAAAATCTAATATAAAATCTAATAATCCCTGAAGGTTATAGCTAATATTACTGAAAGACTTTTTCTCCAAGGAAAAAATCTTTCGTGCTCAGGGCATTGTTAATCAATCAACTGCAAAATCAGCTTGGTTCATTGTAGGAGTTCATTTCCTAATGATTAAAAAAAAATTGTACTAAGTGTTGAGATATTTGTCTACCTTAGAGAGATTGAGGATGCTGGTTAAATATTGCATATTCATAAATTGTGGACTCAACTATGGCATCTAATGTGTTAGATGTCATTAATGGGAGGAATAAAAAAAACAGTAATTTTAATTAACTTTGATACATCTTAGTACCTGATACTTGTAGGTTGATGTCTGTCTTTGACTATAGTCTGTTATCTGGAAGGTGCAACTCCTCTGCAATTTAGGGTTCCATAACATTGATAAGGATTACAATCAGCCAAAAACTTCATTAGATTTATAATATTACATTTTATTAAAACGTAGTAAAAGGTACATTTTAAAGTTGAAGCCCTAAGAATGTCTTCATACAGGAAAAAAAAAAGCACGAGGACAGCAGTGGAGACACAGGATAAAAACAGATTGAAAAGCTAAAAATCAGTTAACTTTTTTAAATAATCAAATAAAATAGGGATGGAGGACCCAATGATATGTTGGCCCTGCATGATATGGGAGCTGGTGGACGCTATTGAGGTTTCTGGTGAACATAACACTCACAGCGGATGAGCTGGAGTCTGAATTTGAATTCCGTGACACAACAGGGAGAGGTGGAGGTACCTGGATGCTGTGTTTCAGATGCAGTCAACCTCAAATTAATTACTTTGAATTCAGCCAGTGGTCAGGAACAGCAGGGTGTGACAGTGAGGCAGGTAGAAGAATCCAAGGGATAACACTGCAGCAGCCTCAGTTCTTATCCCTATATAACAGGTACAAGGTTCTTGCTCATTGAGTGGATGAGAGAAGGAACCTTAAGTAGAATGAGAACCTGACCATTGTTCAGAGAACCGTTCAAATGGGGGGGAAAAAGATAAAGGTAGTTGGAAAAAGTATAGTCAAGGCAATAGGCATGGTTTTCTGTAGCCAAGATCAAGAGTCTTGAAGGATATATTGTCTGCCTGGTGTCAGGGGTTCAGAACATTTGCTCTGGACTGGAGAGGACCTTGCAGTAGGAAAGGTAGGATGCAGCAACATAGGTAGAACCCCCAAAATTATAATCTGTGGATTACCTGAGCCACAGGCAAATTGGCAAAGAGTACTTAAAAGTTAGAGATAACATGTGATTCAAAGATGTTATGGAAAAAGTGGGTATTGATTCTTGGGACATTAGAATCAGTACGAGGGAAAGTGGGGGCTGCGTTATTAGCACAGACTGTATCTGAACCATGCCAAGATCAGTGTTCTTGTAGACTCTAACTAGGGAAGTAGAGAGGGATTTAAACTAAAAAGAGTGTGGGTGAGGGTTCAGTTGCACTGAAAATTAGGAAGTCAAAGTTAAAAGATAAGAGTGCAGTTTACTGATTAACCTGAGTGTCGAGAGAAAACTACAGTAGAGACAGATCATGTGAACATTATTTTATTTATAAGGACTCATAAGAACCATGTGCCTGTAAACCCCAAAAATGGAAGGTTTTTTAAAAAAAAAGGTATATGAGGGAGTTGTGGGACAGGACAGTGAGGGAGAACTTAACTGTTATAGTGTGACAGACCAGGGCAGGAAAACAAAAAGAAATGCAACACAAAGTAAATCCAGAGTTATATCATTTGTAAAATATCAAAGCCAAATGTTCTTTATCTGAATGCATGAAGCATTTATGATGATTTCTTTGCAAGAAGATAGATGTGTTGACAGTACAGGTTACATGAGTATGATGCATTAGCTATCACGGAAATATAGTTGCAAGGTGACTAGGACTGGGTGCTCAGCATTCCAAGATATAAATTTTCCAAAATAACAGTCTAAAGGGGAAAGGAGGATGGAGTAGAATTGTTAAATCAAGGGAAGTTTCAGAGCCATGATGAATTGTAATTTAAAGGCAATAGATATTATGTACAATCTGTTTTGGTTGAAATCATGAATAGCGAGGAAGGAAGACGAGGGTCAGAGTAGTCTATAGATCTCCAAAATATACCCTCTCAAGGAGTCAGAGCACAAATGAGGAAATATCAAGGGCAAGTTTGAAGGGAACTGCAATTATCATGAGAGACTTTAATCTGCATGTTGGCTAGACAAACCAAACCAGCAAGGGTAGAGAAGAATTTGTGGAGTGCATCAGGAATCTTTTTTTTAAGAGCAGTATGTTGTGGAACTACAAAGGAATGGAGTTATTTTAGATTTGGTTTCATGTAAAAAAAATTAACAAGGCATCTTGTGGATAAGGACTCTTTAGTGACTACACAATACTCAGCAGGAGTTTATCCCCTTCAAAAAGAGGGATTTCACAAGACAGAGTCAAGATTCATGGTTGACAAAGATGTCAAATTGAAAAGCAGGATATGCAAAGTGGCAAAGGATAATGATAGACCAAGAACTGGGAAGTTAGCAAAAGACTGAGTCAGTCGTTGACAGTGCTGGGAATTGTCAGAGGATGCAACAGGACATAGATTGGGCACAGAAATGGCAGATGGAATTTAATCCCAACAAACATGAGGTGATGAACTTAAGGATAAAATTTAGGTGTTAATTACAGTAAATGGCTGAACCATTAGGAACATTAATATATAGAGGGATCACAGCACACAAGTCCACAGTTCCCCAAAAGTGGCAACACAGGTAGCCAAGGTGATTAAGGCAGTGCTTGGCATGCTTACCTTCATCAGCCAGGGAACTGAGTACAAGAGTTGGCAAATCATGTTCCAGTTGTATAAAATCTTGACTAAACTACATTTGGAGAATTGTGCACAGTTCTGGTCATCACACGATCAGAAGGATGTGGAAGCTTTGTGGACAGTGCAAAGAAGGTTCACCTGGATGTTGCCTGGTTCAAGGGTGTTGACTATGAAGAGAGGTTGAATAAACTAGGATTGCTTTCACTGGAAAGACAGAGGCTGAGGAGAGACCTGATGGAAGTCTACAAAATTATGAGACGCATAGACAGGGTGAAAATGTCAATTACAAGATGGCGTAGATTCAAGATGAAGGGGGGGCAGAGTTTAAAGGGAGATGTGCGGAGTGGGGTACTTGTCACCGAGTGATGAAAGCAGGCACATTAGCAACAGTTAAAGAGGCATCTGATTGGGTATTCTAATAGGGAGAGAATAGAGGGACACAGACCGAGTAAGGGCAAAAGGTTTTTTTAAGTCTAGTTAAGGTATCATGATTGGCACAGGCTTGGAGTGCCAAAGAGCCTGTTCCTGTGCTGTACTTTCCTTTGGTTTTTTTGACAAAAAGCAGCTCATAAGGAAGGTGAAAATACATTGAGATTAAACTTACATGCAACATGTAAAAGTTTTTAAACTGATGTATAAGTAGGAAGTAAGTGGCTGAGATAAATATGGAATCTCTTCTGAACGAGGTGAATTGACAGCAGCAAACAAAGAAATTATAGGTATGTTAAATACATTCTTTGCATCAGTTTTCATCCTGTAAGCCATTCCAACTACCTTGAAGATATCAGTTGGGCTAATTTCAAACATGGTAGAACTTACAAAAATCCAAATCACAAGGGATAGAATATTAGAGAAAATCAAGGGGGTACGAGGTATACAAGTCATCAGGACCTTATGAACTGTACACTAGGTTTTCAATGGAAAGGGCTGCAGAAATCATGGACCCATTGGTTGAAATTTTTGGTTTCATAGAATTGCTATAGTGCAGAAGACTCTGCACTGACTCTCCAATGAAGCATTTTACCCAGATTCCATCCACATAATCCCATTAATTTCCCTTACCTACACATTGACACATGAAGCATAATTTAATATAGTCAGTCAAATAGGAGGACCCAAAAGAAATCCACACAGACCTCGCTAAATTCATGGAAAGTACAAGAGGATTGAAGTCAGATAGTTTAATATCTATTAATGGTATGAAGTTGAACTCAAAGAAGGATCTAATCATTTAGCAAAGCAGGATATAATCAAACCCTAGTAGTTTTTATGAAAAATAAATCATGTTTGACAAATTTGCTTGAATTCTTTGAGGGTGTAATAGGGAGAATATAACAATGAAAAGAAAAAAGAAATTACAGCACTGGGACAGGCTCTTTGACTCTCCAAGCCTGTGCTCCCCCCCTCCCCCCCAAACCACCACCTTCCCTGATCTTTGCAGGGGCTGTGTCTCTCTATTCCCATGTTATTCATATTTGTCAAGACACCCCTTAGAAGTCACTATTGTAACTAGTAGAGAGAGATGAACCTGCAGATGTAGCATATTTAGATTTCCAAAAGATATTTGACAAGGTGCTACATGAGAGATCGGTGTATAATGTAAAAGCCCATGGAGTTGGAGAAAACATGTTAGTGTGGGTTAAAAATTGGCTGTTATAGAAAACAGAGTTGGAATAAATGGGTCCTTATCAGTGGAAGGATGTAGAGTACTGTATGGTTCAATTTTTGGTCTACAATTGTTCACTATTTATATTCATGACCTGGGGGAAGAAACAGAATGCAAGATTTCCAAATTTGCTGATGACACGAAGATAGGCAGAAGGACATGCTGTGAGGAGGATATCGTGATTCTGCAACAAAGTATAGATAGATTGGATGACTGGGTGAAAACCTGGCAAATGGAGTTCAACGTGGAAAGTGTAAGGTCATGCCTTTCAGTAGGAGAAATCAAAAGGCAGATTATCTAAAAAGTGATAGACTGCAGGCGAGAGGGATTTAAGTGTTTTAGTTCGTGAATCACAAAAAGCTAGCAGGCAGTAACAAAAAAACAGTTAAGGCTGCAAATAGTATTTTGGCCTATGTTGCAAAGGGGTTAGAGTTTAAAAATAGGAAAAGTTTTGTTGCAATTGTACAGGGTGATGGTGAGACCTCACTTGAATACTGCAAACAGGCAGTCCAAAATAGATTCATTAGGTTAATTCCTGAGATGAAAGGGTTGTGCTTTCAGGAGAGCCTGAATAGTATGGGCCTGTGTTCTTGGAGTTTAGAAGAGAGAGGAGCGAGTTTTTTCAAACATACAAGATGCTGAGACAGCGAGATGCTTTGTCTAGTGGGAAAGTCTCAAACAAGGGGACATGGCTACCAGATAATGGAATAATCATTTAAAAACTGAGGTACATAGAAATGTCTTCTCACAGAAGGTGGTGAATCTCTGGAATTCTCTGCCCCAAAGGTAGTGGAGGCTGAATCATTAGAAGTATTTAAAGTGAAGTTGGATAAATATTTGATAGACCAAGGAATAGTGGGTTATTGGGAAGTGACATAGTAAAGGGAATTGAGGCTGGCATAGATTAGCCATGATTGTATTGAACAGCAGGGCAGGCTTGAAGTGACTGGTAGCCTACTTCTGCTTCTATTTCTTGTGTTCTTTCTAATAGTCAGTATAATTTCATATAAATGATTACTGAGATGGCATGCCCTACCCATCCAACACACAAGGATTCAAATGGTTTTTGCTTTCTCAGGTTCAAAAGAATCAACTTTCAAAAAAGCCAAAATCTCAATTCCCACAGTAGTGCTGTGAAATCTCCCATCACATCAAGCTTTGGTTAATTTGACTCAGATAAAAAGGTTGTGGCTATTCTGTATACTGAAATCCTAAGGGCTGGCACCATATGTTGGGCCTGGGGATTGTGACTTGCAACCTGATTAGACCTATTGCCCATGGAGATGGGCAGCATGCAAATTTGCTGGTTACCAGCGTGGTCCAAGTTCAAAGGAGACAATGAAATCAGCTGCTAGGGACATAATGATTGGGTAACAGTTCTGAAGTTTCTAGTGCACTGAGCACCCCACAGGAGCAGCCATCCCAGAATGGGGCATTGACCCCCAACTAGAGGATTAGTGCACCCCACTTAAAGACTTCCAATTTCCATGGTGCAATCTTGGATCCAAACTTACACTCCCTACATATCTTGATGTGAAATGATTGAGTTGTGTATTACTCATTTCATTTCTCATTTGCTTCATATGGCCAGAGTCTAGTTCAGATCCCATATATTCCTTTGTCACTTTCTATCTTAAATTGAAATTTCCGAGCTAACAATCCTTGTTTTTGCTCAGACACTTATCAAGTCTGACAATTTAGGGTTGAATTTTGCTGGAAGCACTGGTACAGCAACTCTTATCTAATTTGGCTATTCATAGTCTTTCAGGATGGTGTCCATTTATGAGTGGAATATTATACTATGTAATACCAGGTATGGAAAAAAGGTGAAAATTTATATGACAAAATGGTGGTCAGTAGTACCAGCTTTTATCTCACAAAAAAGGTCGGTACCTTCTCTCATTAGCCTTACAAACGATATATTTCAAGACTGATACATCTTTAAATCTGTTGACATAAGGAATAGCATATTTGTAATGACTTCAATCAGCCCATTGAAGTTGATTAAGGATCCAACTGATGGGCCAGAGAGTTTTTGCCTTATACTTAAGCAGGAGTGTCAGTTGCTCTGACACCCCTTGGGGACAGACTGCTAACTACTCTCACACTGTACTACTGTTAAGAGTTGTAAATAAAGGCATTTTAGTGAAGGGAGTTCTGCCTCTGAAGATTTATTACAATATTCATCAGTAGATGCTATAGAATAATGCAAAGTTGACTAGAAAGTGCACAAAACTCTGATGTGTGGGTAAGCTTTTGGGAAGATCAAGTCAAAAGTTGATGTAGAACTATGTACTTTGTTGCATTTCCTTCAGAAATGCTTTATGTTTCTTCATTATGGTGTGACACAAATGGCATTCTGCTTTTGACAGTGCTTGAAAAATACTTCTGCATTTCTTTCGTAGAGTTTTGATGAATGTCAATTTTGTGTTGCAAGAATTCAGTTGATCAGGGAGAACTTTTCTCCTTTTGTGGTTGTGCTTCAGAGGGTATTTTGACTGCTATAATTTTGTAGGCTGCTGTGGTTTCCTCTCATCTCTTCAGTTGATTTACATTACTCTTCCCTTGGAATGACATCGAACTACTGCATGTTGTTTCATTCCGACTTTCATGTTGATTTGTGTCAGAGTGTGAACTGTAGTTCAGTTGACAGTACTTTCATCTCCAAATCAGCAAAAAGCTTTACGCCAGGGACTCGCGCACAAAATTCTAAGTTAACAATACTAATGGGGAACTGCTAATGCAACTCCAAAAATGTAGCCCTATTGTTTCCAGTTAGGTGCATTTATAAGACATTGATTGGAATGTTACTGCTGGCAAGAGATTTCCCATCCCACTGCAGTGAACAAAAATTTGGCTGAGCACCAAATTCTTCAGCCTTGCTGCGACAGGAGTATGACATGAATGGCTGGTAAAATCATACCTAATATTTTAGATGATTATGAAAATTTAATCAGCATCCTGTTCAATACTCATCCTTCAACCAAATCAGTAACAAACAAGTCTCCAGTCATTATCTTATTGCTGTTTATTAAAACCATCTGTCTGCATCAATGATTTCACAAGTATTTCATTGACTATGAAGCACCATTGGGCATTCTGAACTTGTGGAAGTGTGAAAGGTCACATACAAAAAAGCAACACTTTTTTCTATTTAATCTTTTACCATATTTGACTTCAATTTGTCCACTTGCTATTGTGGGATTTAAATCATTCCCTGGGGGTTTTCCCAGTGTTAGAACGCCCTTCATTATTAGACTTCCAATCCCTTCCACCTGGCTCTTCTGATTTACTGTCTCCATTCTCCCATTCTGTATGTCACATTATCTCTTTCTCCTGTCTGTATTTTACTCTTTCTCCAGTCCATTTGTTTTGTTCATTATTTCAACATCAGTGCATGTTATTCTCTTTTTCCTTCCTTCCACTAACTTGCCTTTTAAAGTCTGCACCAATTATCCATCACAAGAGGTTTAGTGCCACAATGGCTTCATCCCTACCTGAAATTGAATTCAGGTCCAATGGTAGGTGTTATTAACAAATAATTGACAGGGATACTGGAAAGTAATAGGAAACCATTCTAAACACCAAGCTATGATAGGGAGTTCAGCCATTAGAACAGAAGACTAAAGAAAGCTATAAATAAATATTCACAATTAATGTGTTTTAGTATTTTGCACCTATCTGATGGACATGGAGCTTAAAAGACAGTGACTGGAAAGGAAAATAATTAATTGAGTTAAAAAGAGAGAAGACTTACATTTCAAAAAAGTGTTTAGAAGGGCAAAGAAATAGACCAGTGATCAAAATGTGCAATTGCAACTAGAAAAAGTATTAATAGCCAAGATAACAACTTGAAAGAAACCACAAAATACCTGAAGGAATTTCTTAAAATATTATTCTGCAAATTCACTTCAAGCATTGTAAAGAGTAGTTTAAGAATTGCCATGCTCAAATGTCACTCCTGTGGAGTATGGGAAACTTGTGCAACGTCATCTCAACCTCTGCTGAAATAGAGGCTCAAGTCAGATGACTTGCCAAAAGGCTGCAGATTTTGTTAGTTTTACAAGGAAAAATACATGGAATGTTTATACAACATAATCCCTACTGTGCAGGTGATTATTCAGCCCATCGAATCTACACTGACCATAACGCCAAACGGGCCCTATTCCTGCAAACCCACATATCCACCCCACCAATTCCCCTGACACTAGGGTCAATCAATCTAACCCACACATCTTTGGACAGTGGGAGGAAGCTGGAGCACTTAGAGGAAACCCCACGCAGGCACTTGGCGGGGGGGGGGGGGGGCAGAAGGGGGTTGCAAAATGTGCACAGTGACCCAAGGCCGGAATTGAACCCAGATCCCACAGTGCTAACCACTGTGCTGCCCAATGTTTCAATTCAAATACTTCCATATGATCACAATCAGATCACAATAGCAGGATATATCATCTTTGCACTGGAATAGTCTCAGACAGGAAGGATCAACCTCTGCTTTATAACACCAGTTTCACTATAATCTTCATTTATGGCCTTGCAAAGCTCATTTTGCCTATGAGACTTATCTTTATTTCCTCAATCCTTTTTCTACCAAAGTACTAATCATTCAATTTCCTAACTGCTAAGCCAGCTGATAGTTAGTTATTCTGTCCTCAGGAACTGCAACACTAATGTTGGTAACTCTTAAAATATAGTGAATAAAGAGCACAAATTATAAAGATATATTCATTCATACTAATCCAATTACCATCGGTCCCAATCCTGAAAAAAACTCCCATGAACTTTAAATAGTGCTTCTCCAAAACCCCAGTTTAAATAGCAAGAGCAGTTTTATGAAGCCTACCACTATCCAAGAGTATCAAGGGCAGTTCCTCAAAAACCCTTCAAAGCCTCCACCGCATGTGCTGATCAGCAGATTGGCAAGTCTTCTCTCCCTATTCCCCAACATTTTTAATTTTTCAATAACTGTGGCACAGTGGTTAGCACTGCTGCTCATAGTGCCAAGAATTTGGGTTTGATTCCTGGCTAGGGTCACTGTCTGTGCGGTGTCTGCATAGGTTTCCTCTATTCTCCTCCTACAGTCTAAAAATGTACTAGTTAGGTGCAATGGCTATGCTAAATTTTCCCCTCAGTGTATCTGAACAGGAACCAGTGTGTGCTGACTTCAGGATTTTCACAGTAATTTCATTAGTGTTAATGTAAGCCTACTTGTGACACTAACTAACTGAAGCAAAAGTGCAGCAAAACAGTTAAAATTATAAAGATGCTTCATCAAATATACAGCTGGAGGTTGAGTAAAAGGTGGAACAGCTTTTACATGGCACATCCATTTGTAAAACTAATCCATAGTATTATAATTCAATATTTTTCATGAACTTCTCTTTTTGCCATGTGTGACTTTTAACAATTTATTTATTGCAAGATATGTGTCAATTGCATCTTTAGTTTTTAAAACAATGTTTGCTGAATCATTAAAAGGGCTGTTGTAATACGAAGTGTGCTCATTCTAGCCATCAGCCCTAAAGCCAGATGATGTGCCATGCCGAATGTAAATGCAGCTTTGGCTGGGCAGCTGGTGATAGATGGGGCTGCAGCTTTTAGAGGCCATGTGAGGTTATGAATCAAGCAAAAATTGTAATGAATACCCAGGGGGGTCAGTAAAATCTCCATGGTGCGAGCCAAGTTCTTTAATGGAACTTGCAGGCTTAAAGAAAACCAACATTGTCTTTTGCCAACTCTACTTCCCCTAAACAAGGGAGCTGGTTTTAAATTCTGTTTCCTTTTGGTAACATTCCACACCTCAGTGTAGTCCCTAATCTTTGGGTCTACAACATTGCAGCTAAACAGCTCTGACATATAGAAGGAGGTGGTATTAATTTAGTGCCCCAAGCACGAGGAAAGTAAATTAGCTCAAAGAATAATCAGGAACAGTGTCATGGAAGTGTTTTAGCACATTTAAGTTTCATCCAAATCTCTTCCTTGAACTTTTGCACTGCTCTCCTGAATCCGAGGATTTTGAAAAACAAAAAGCACGAGCATTTTGGAAACTTTTATTACAGAAGCAGAAGTTGACAATGGGTATGGTTTTGCTGCTCACAATGCAGTCAAATCATGGCAACTGACATGGCAACCCAGGAAGATAGCACGAGGGACCAAAAATCTGTTTGGCCAGTAAGAACAATTTTGCATCAAAAAAGGTTTCTTTTTGGATGTGGAGCTATTCATATGGAGTTGACTACATTTAAAGTAATATTACCAGGTTCAATATGGCTTCCCTCCCCACCCCTGCTGCCCCCAGATGTGACACACCCCCTCCCCCCTCGCTGGCGAGACATTACACTCAAAGATTACTACTGCTCTACCACAGCAGAGACCTGGCACATACCAGGAAACATTAGAGGCCACTGAAGCCCCCAGGTGGTTGGGGGAATGACTGGGCAGTGCAGTGACCAACTGGGCAACACAAGTGTGCCAGGTGCAGTGCAGCTTAGGTAGGGAATGCGAGTAGAGCTATAAGAGGGGGCACAGTCAGCAATGTGGGAGCTAAGGAGGGGATCATGCAGAAGGTGGGGTGGGTATTGTTGTGAATCTGCCAAGGGACTTTTCAAGGGGGCCCTAATGCTCCGATGGTGACCCATGTTGATGAGGGGCATAACAATGCCATCTTGGGTTGGGATGGTGGATGCAGAATGGTATCTAAGCACTCTGAAGCCAGCTTCACCAACCTGTGTACGTTCCACAGCCCTATTGGCACAAAATTCCAGCTGTCAAAATAATTGCTACAGTGCTGAAATTGCCCAAAAAACCTGCTTGGAGAACTCCCATTTTCACGCTGTTATGACATTCAGAACATTTTTGAGAAAATGCCACCCAGTAGGTCAAGCAGCCTTTGTGAATAGACAGAGGAAAGAAAAGCTAACATCCTTGGTTTATTCAGAACATCTCTCTCTGTTAACTTGGTGATTGATCAGTATTTGATTAAATATGTTCCAATGTGACTATTTCCTGTAGAGGAATTCAGACTATTAGGACAGCTGGTAGTCACAGACACAGAAGCAAAGAAATGTTGCAATTTCTGGTCATTGTGTCAAGCCTCAGGAGGCTATAAAACTATAAAAACAAGGAGAAACCATCTTTATAATTCATGTCTTCCATCTGCTATCTAATGCACAGTGTATTTCAATCCCAACAATATGTGTTCTCAATATTTAGACAGAGTGAACAAATATCAAGGATTGATGCTTATACAAAATTACTAGACTACTCAATATCTTTTTCCAACGCTGGATTTACACTACAATGTCAACGTCAGTGAAGAGTGTTTTTGTTTCATACTGACAGAATCGTGAGAGGTCGAGTGATCACAGGCAGTACTGGCAGGAAAACAGTGTTGAAAGGGAACAAGGGTCCAATGTGAGGCTACAGTCCTGCGGTGCCAATTCTTTGACCTGACTCCCTGCAACTTTGGATTTCTGCTTGGAACATGAACATTCCTGTGGAGCAAATCCAGAGTCAGGGCTTGACATGGGGCACACAGGCAGTGAAGCAAGACTGCCTGCAGAAATATGCAATATGAACAAACCATTTGGAACAATAATTTTAGTTATTTTTCATATGAAACAGATGAACTTAATAGAAAATGAGAATGGAGAAATATGACTCAAAGCTTTAAAGGAGAAAAAGCACAGCCATTCCTTGTGGTATGACAGAGTGTTTGGAAATGAAATACCAATATACAGCCGATCTAGGAACTAAAGCGTGCCTCAATCTTGCGTTAAAAATAGTAGAGAGGCTATTATTATTTGATTTTTCCAAACAGCAACATCTGGTGTCCACACACAAGCAGTTAACCATGAAAATATGGAGCCTGTTGCTGCCCAATTTTCCCTTGTCTCTCCACAATTTTCACTACACCTAGACCTCCCCCCAAGCCTCAGTATTCAAATACATACAATGGCATCAATTTGGGGTAGTTTGCCATAAAATACCCATTGAACGTGCCAGACAAAGTTAGGTTTATGCATCCAGGTGTAAGGGAATTTTTAATGACATGCTATGTCTCAATTACTGCCAAGCAACCTCACCAAAAAATTACATTTACGAATATAAAGCTTCATTCCTTCAGATGTTAATTACTGCTGGAGATAGAAAATATTGAAAGTTGAAATACTTTTAAAATGCTTCAGCTGTCTCTATTAATCACTTGATTTTGCTTTCTGTCCAATATTTTGCATTGAATTAAATATTCCACCTTTAATTTTATAATTTTCATTCTGCAGGTTGGATTTTTGTGGAAGTGGGAGGGAGTATTCAGGGGTGGGTACATATCCGGGTTGCAAATTCTCCTCCAAAGTGAACCAGAAAATCTTTGCTATGTTCATGGTAGTGAGCGTTCCACTGAACAGGATTTAGGTCTGCTAGACAGTGGCTAAAATGACAGAAATGGAAGCCAGTCACTTTCAAAGTGCATTAACTTTAAACACGTACCAGCGGCCATGACTTTTGAAATTGTTCATAGTCAACACCATGATGCCTGTGCAGAGCAGGATCCAGCAGAACAAGGGCTGGATGGCTTATGCTTTTCAAATGCTGATGTGGAGACGATGAGGAACAGATGGGGGAATTGGGGAGCGAGGAGATTCTCCCATAGTGACCCGCAAATTTTCTGGCGGGTTGAGTGATGCGCATTGGCCATTTTACAGATTTACCTGAGCATTTACGACCTGCACGTGTCTCCCAACCAAATAAAAAAAGGCACCTCTGGGACCGCACAAAAAACTAGCATGCTGCTGATTTGCATTTTTTTCCATATCTTAGAATTTAAGATAGTTAGCATATCTTAAACCGGGATCAACCTCCGCACACATTAGCATCTCCCACTTCTTTGGAGTGATGTTACTTTGGCGCAATTCAAAGTAAATATATAAAAATCTCAACCTGGAGTGGCAGGCTAGAACTGGTGAGAGAAGACAAGCGCTACTAGTGAAGCACAGGGAAAGATTGCAGGCAGGCCCTGGAGGTACCGAGTGGGCTTCTTCTTGCTGTCCTATTGGACTAGTGATATCTAGGGTGGGGACCCTTCTATTTTCACAGTGATCAGTGCGGGAAGTCCCAAAAAGTCCTGCTTACCCTGCCTTCCAGGGCACTTTGCAGTAGCATTGTCTTGCCACGGGCTGTGGCCAGGGAGTTGACCAAGTGCTGTTATTCCAGTATGGGGGATTCCAGGGTGCATCGTTTGCTGACTGAGACCTAACCAGATGAAGCATCTGCTGTTCCAGGCTGGGGTGCAGACATTCAGACTGTATGAAATCTGCTGTCACTAGGCATAAATCTGGTGCTGATTTTTAGTCTGACCTTGTCCTATAACACAGAGCAGCAACACATGCTGTAATGGATGTTGCATTTGCGTACATAGCAATGGCTCAAGGGCACACATTATGCAGATTGACCACAGTTGCACACCAATCTGTGCCAGCATTGGTCATGGGGATCTCTCTCAAACCTAAACTGGGTCATGCATGGCACCATGGATTTTATAGTAGGTGCGAGCACTTACAAGTGGGAATTCTGGCCTTAGTGAGAGATTGGGGTGATGCTGGATCTATCAGCCAATGATAATTGCCCATCATTCTATGCTCTTTCCAAACCCCACAGCGCAGATGGATCTCGGTTTGCTCAATTTGGAACTGGCCATTATGGTGGCAGCAGAAGCAGAGGAGGTGGAGGCAGCTCAGATTACAGCAGGCATGGGAAGACGATTGCAGGAGCAGTCACTACCAGTCCTCAGGGAGGCGGCAGGGGCAGTTAAGCAGGCTCTTGAGAGGATGCACAGGCCAAGGAGGTACAGGCTGTGCAATTCATTCAAGGCCCTCAGAGGTGGTTTTGGCTGCGACACTTTTGAGCTACTCACACCTGGCATTACAGCTGTTGATGTGAAGATTAATTTAATGCTCACTTCAGGTACTCTAGTGCTGACCTAGTTGGAATCTCCCAGGCCTCCGTATACAGATGTGTGGGGCAGGTTACAGATGTCCTATATGCCCAGATAGGGCACTACATAAATTTTCACGTGGGCCGTGCACAGCAGGAAGTCTGGGCTCGTGTCTTCGCTTCCATTGCTGGGATTCCCAATGTCCAGGGAGCAGTGGATGGGCCCCACGTGCAGGATCACAACAACGTGAATAGGAAGGTGTTCCACTTCCTGAAAGTCCAAATTGTCTCAATCACCAAATGAAGATCATGCAGGTTGATGCATGTCTCCGAGGGAGTATTCATGACAATTTTGTGATCCAGCAGACATCCCTGGGCTCTTTGAACGGAACGGCTACTGACTGACAAAGATACTCGCTAAGGTCACGGCTCATGATGCCTGTATGGAGACCCGAGACCTGTTACAACAAGGCCCATCAGCCTACTGAAGATGTGGACAGCTCTGGGGGAGGGGGTGACCTTGTGTATGCTTCACACATCATTATTTGCTGCACTCTGCACAATGTTGTCCAGTAACAGGGAGATCAGCTGGAGGAGGAGGAGTAGGAGAAGGAGAGTGTGCCCCACCACATGAAAAATCAGAGGAAAGACTGCGGGTGGCAACAGCAGGTGCCTGGTAGGGAAGGATGGGGAGGGGAACACCTTGAAGCAGCCTGCTTCACTTAGCTGATGCTGTGCAGCGAGAGGGCTGTAACCACCAAACATCCATCACCAGGAGTAAATACAGCCATTATTCCCCCAGCCTCTGTCATCCCACCACCCTATCCCTCATACATCCAACCCTATTAATGCGCCTAGGTTGAAGACAGGAGAACAATAATGATGACTCACTGTTGTGCACACTAGGATCCTGCTCCTGGTACCATTCAAGTCTGACTCCTACCTTTACTCCAAATGCACACTGCCACCCTGGCCCATATAGTTGTAAAGGTTGGGGAATACATGTATTTTGGTCAAGGGGTGGGGATGTTGGAGCACTTGCACCAAGGGTCTGGAGGATGTTGGGGAAGGTAGGGCAAGCATTCTGTAACATATGGCTGAGTCTTAAAAGGCACAACAGACAGCATTTCTTTGCATGGAAACTGGGACCACTCAGCCCTGTCGGGTGGGTGGGGAGGAGCAAAGAATCAGAGACACATTAATCACTGCTGTGAGGTGAAATTGACAGTTTGTGTTCTTAAAGTTACTGATTAATAAATCCTGACTACCAGTGACCTTCACCTATGCCTTCTTACTGAACCAAAAAACTCTTACTTTGTGTGATCTATTGCTTTTTCCTCTCGGTGTTACTGAAGGATGCACATCAGAGGTGGAGGTACCTAGCTGTGATGTTCGCTCTGTTGCCTGTGATGCCCTTGATGGACACCCCCCAGGTGGCTGAAACCTGGAGGGTCCTAGCTGATTTGCAAATGGCACTCTTGGTGCCACCCTAGTCATCTCACTGACCTGGAGATGCTTCAGTGAGAGAGGGGGGGGGGGGGGGAAGAAAGAGAAAAGGGGAAAAAAAGGTGTTGGGACAACTGGAACTTCCTGGGTGGAAGGCTGTGGCCAAGTTCTTCCTTCTCCCTTAGGCCACCCAGAGGCCCAAAGACATTTCATGGGAATCCAGGGTAGCTGGACTGAGCTCCCAGGAACTTGAGTTTCACCTATCTCTGTTAGTTGTGGAGGCCTAAATGCATATGTCCCTCGATCTGTGATTTCAACCTTGGTCCATGCTCTGGAGCCCCTCTGCAGTAGCCTTCTGAGCCTGGACTACATTGTTGAGGCTCATAGTTATGGCCTGTAGTGTCTCTACAATGCAAGTGATAGTCCCATTAGGTGGATAGCAAGCATTAAAATATTTCAGTGCATGGTGCGCAATGCTTGCTTGTGGCTCTGGTGTGTTGACAGCATCAGGGAAAGCGATTATCACTGAGGGATGCTCATTAAGAGGAAGGGATAAGATTCTGTGGGGACGCTGTGTGTGTCCATTCTTGCTTGTGTACAACTCTGACTTATTAGGAGTGTAAGAAGTCTCACAACACCAGGTTAAAGTCCAACATATTTGCTACAAGTAAATGCCACTAGCTTTTGGGTTAGTTTGCTACAAATAAACCTGTTGGACTTTAGTGTTGAGAGACTTCTTACCGTGCTTACCCCAGTCCAACACCAGAATCTCCACATCGTTATTAGGAGAGTGCAAGTGCAGTGAGTGTGGCCAGTTAAAGGCACATTGGCAACAAATACTTGAGAAATTTTGAAAGCTGCATTCAGTTTAGTGTCATTCATCCCTCAGGCTGCTAATAGCAACCTATTGAATGGCAGCCAATGTGCAGGAGGTAGAATATTCTATTCAAGAGAGAAAATGATGGTGAGCAGGATTTGTGCATGTCAGTACAATGCAGTTCTCTGCAGGGAAGCATTGATAACAGTACGTTCAAGGAATGGAAGGATTGGGTACCCATGTTATCCATGGGTACTCCATGGAATCATGGAGTGAACAGACAGCCATGTCTGTATATGTGACAGGTAGGGGGAGCTAGATGCCAGTGATTTGGGTGCTGGGAGGTCTTTGCAGAAATCTCTCAGCAATGTATACATACATGGTTCCATTCATCCCATCAATTTCAGAATCTTTGACATGAGTAGGCTTTGTCCCCTGAGCTTTTAAATGTTATTCATGATTGTCACCTCTCCATTGCACTGAGTGAAGAGATTCTGATCTGAAATTGCACTGAAGTCATGATCTAGACCAGTTCTCTCACCAATTCAGTTTTGGGAGAATCACCCCCGAAATTCCCAGGGATGCTGTTAAGACCAGACATTAATCTTTATTCACTATGTGAATATTATAAATGCATAGTTCCTAACTCTACAGCCCACCATTGGTGTCTCTTTGCAAGTTTAATTATTCAATGAGTTTCCCTCCCAACTGTATACTCTTAACCTTAATTTATACAACAAATATTGTGCAGCTAGACCAAGACTACATAGATACAGATGAAATGTATTTCATAGTATGGACAAAGTAACTGCTAGAGGCATCACACTGAATTCTTGGATAAAGTGTAGGAACAGATTCAATGGCTTTCTGCTGTGGCATGGTAAGTTCAATACCCAGTCAGTAGAACAGGCGCTTGGTCACCGACACGACAACTCAAGCAGCTGTGCTGGTCAGTACCTTAGTCGCAATGGAGGATTGTGTTACTTGGAACACAGCAGTAATAAGTCACTACTTGTAGGAGCTCTCAAAGGCTGCTTGGAGCCATGAACCATGACTAGAGTATAACATAGGGGTGCCATGGTTCCCAAGACTTCAAGTGCTCTTCAATTGAATGTAGCCAACCTATTGAGGGCAATCTTTGGCAGCACTTGTAAGCAGCTAATTCACATGCACAGACTGCATTATACAGCTCAAATTGGTCAGTCAGAACTTGACAAATAATGTCCATAGTGTACATGAAGTAGTATGCAGACAGGTCTGATCAGTAGCTCAGGTGGTTTGGTTGGGTGGAGAGGATGCCAATAATGTTTCAGCACTAGCCTTGCTAAAGCATTCAAGGGCTGAGAATGCAACCAAAGAGGCTGACGATGTCAAGAAGGGAAGCACTGTGCACACACTTCTAACAGATGAATGAGGTGTTCTGGTCTCCAATAGCACACACATCAGCACAGACAGTTTACAGATTACTGATTAGAATGCAAATCTTTACACCTAACCTGCTATTCAAGTCTTAAAGTGGCTAACAATGTGAGCGGAAGGAGCACTGAGCACAGGTTAGAGAGGTGTGTATTGTCTCCAGACAGCACAGTGAGTGAGGTTTTTTGCTAACCCAGGCAAGTCATGGGAGTTACAGATAGTGTGACATGAAGCCAAGATCCCCGTTAAGACCGTCCTCACGTGCGGAACTTGGCTATCAGTGCAGAGCTGCTGAGCAGAAACTATCGTGTGTTGTGAAGGCTCCCTTGAAGCCGAAAGCTTACGAGTTTACCATCAAATAAATTGGTTGGATTTAAAACTGATGTTGTCAGACTTCTTACTGTGTTTACCCCAGTCCAACGCCAGCATCTCTACATCACACACTTCTGTACAGAGGCACCACATCAGGCTGATCACCAGGTGGGTCACTGTGGTATTACGTTCATGTAGGTCACCTGTTTCTACTGCATAGTGAACATAAAATTTAATGTACTTATGCATCTGTGGACCTTAAAGTGTTCTTGTGCAGCAACAGTTATAACTGTGTCAACAGAAAATTTGCTTCTGATTTCAGTGAAAGTTCCAGGCAGTAGTCCAGCTCTCTGGGCTAGTAAAATTCAAGTCTTAATGCATGATTATTTTTCATGGTTTCAGTTCAGATTTGGATATTCACATCCACTTAATCATAAAATGCCTACAATGCAGGAGGCATTCAGCCCATCAAGCCTGCACCAACAATCGCAGCCAGGCCTTATCCTCATAACTCCATGTTTACTCTACTAATCCCCCTGACACCAAGGGACATGACCAATCCACCCAACCTGCACATTTTTGGACTGTGGAAGGAAACCCACATAAAAACAGAGAATGTGCAAATTCCACACCGACAGTTACTCAAGGCTGGAATTGAACCCAAGTTCCTGGCACCGTGAAGCAGTGCTAACCACTGTGCAATCCAAATAAAGTTCCTCAGAATACCAGCTGAACTTTTGATAAATGATTCCTCCCAATTATATCTTCCTGACAAGACCTCATTGTGATGCCCCAGTGCATGAGTGCTTGATGGTTACACTCAGTCCTCACTTAGAGACCTCAGTGCCTGTTTGTCTTCCTTAGACAAATGAGTATCGCCTCAAAAGGTGAACTCTTGTGCCCTGGATTCCATCCATAGACTTTGGGTTGAGATGAAACAGATGCAAAAAGGATAGATTGAGTCAAGAATGAAAGAGGCATTGTGGATAACAGAAAAATATGCACTCAAAGGAAACTGTTGTTGTGATTACACACCAACTGAACGTTCAGAGAGTGGCAAGCTTTCTGTTAATAAACATTTGGTGATCACTCATTGGGTGTCCTGATTGCAACATGGGTGCTGTTAATGATGCCCTATACTAGACAGAAGTCTTGCCCACTTGAGGGCTTTGCATACAAAGGAAATCTTGCTCACTGTTCTGATGCTCATGCAGTCCCAAGAGGGTGATGATCCATGAACTGGTGAAGTCCTAATGCTGATTCCTCCCCTGACACATTGACCTGCAGCAAGTTTACCTTAAAAAGGAAGTCAGTTCTGAACAACCTTTAGATTATTAATTGCAGAAACCTTTGTCTTACTGTCTCGCATCTAACTTGGTTCATGCCATCTTCACCTAGGAGACAGAAAGTTTGAATGCCAGTTGCCTCCATATTAATTCAAAACAGATGTGAAAAAAAAGGTTAAGTTTTATCAAATACCTTAACAACCTCAATTGGCATTAACACAAGTGCAGATGAGTTCGCAGGTCTGCGCTTCACCCACACAAAAAAATTCCAGTGTTGCAAATGGAGATTGAAATTCATTATGTTTTTTTTGGTCAACTACACCCATTCAGATCTGATCCCAGCTGCAAATATCCAACACTAGATCATGATAATTCTTTAACCTGACTTATTGGACATACATGCCAGATATCCCTTGCAAAGCACAGCCACACTGAAATTGGTCTCTGGGACTGGTGAAAGACCACTCAAATGCCCACAGAATGTGATCACTTGTTCATATGCAGACATATGTTGGTCAATTCAACTGACTATTAGCTTCAAGCCATTATCTTTCATAATAGGCTGTTTCTAATTTATTTTGTCACAAAATAACTTTCTTTTACTAAAAGGAGTTGTGTGAAGCAGTTGGACTTTTACAACAAGCAGCAGGTGATGCTAGAGGGATGTTTCTGTGACTGGAAGTCAGTTTCCTGTGGAGTTGAGGAGATGCTGGTGTTAGCACAATAAGAAGTCTCACAACACCAGGTTAAAGTCCAACAGGTTTATTTGGCAACACAAGCTTTCAGAGTCTCACTCCTTCAGGTGAGTGAGGAGTTATGTTCACAAATAGGACATATACAGACAACTCAATTTACAAGAATGCAAATCTTTACAGGTAATCAGGTCTTAGAGATGCAGACAAATGTGAGCAGAGAGGGGACCAAACACAGGTTAAAAAGAGATGTGTACTGTCTCCACCCAGGACAGTTGGTGAGATTTTGCAAGCCCAGGAAAGTCATGGGGATTGCAAGTAGCATGATATGAACCCAAGATCTCAGCTGAGGCTGTCCTCATGTGTACAGAACTTGGCTATCAGTTTCTGCTCAGTAATTGTGCATTGTTGAGTGTCATGAAGGACATCTTGGAAGACACTTATCCAAAGATCAGAGGCAGAACGCTCGTGACTGCTAAAGTGTTCCAACTGAAGGGGTACATTCCTGTGTGGTGATTCTCAAACAGTGTTCATTCATCCATCATTGTAGCATCTGCATTGTCTCACCAATGTACCTTGCCTCAGGATATCCTTTCCTACAGCGTATCAGTAGACAGTATTAGCTGAGTCGCAAGAGTATGTATTGTGTAACTGGTGGATGTAGTTCTCACGAGGAATGATGGCATCCATGTCGATGATCTGACATCTTTCAGAGGTTGCTGTGGCAGGGCTGTGTGATATTATGGTCACTATTCTCCTGGAGACTGTGTAGTTTGCTGTGGACAATGGTCAGTCTGAGGTTGTGCGGTTGTTTGAAGGCAAGAAGTGGGGGTGTGGGGATGTTTGTCTTCATTGATGACATGTTAAAGGCTCTGGAGATGATAATGTTACAGCTTCTCCACTCTACAGAAGTACTGGACAATGAAGGAGACTCTGTCCACCATGTCTGTCTGAGATTGGTGTGGTTTTTTGCTCTGGCACATTGGAACACTTGATACATCAAGCGCCATATCCTGTTCTTACGAGGGTGTCAAGAGTTGGCTGTTGCAATTCTCCTCACCTGAGCAAATCCCACCTAGACAGAGGGCTTGTCCATAGGAGATGCCTTCTTTAACATGTTTAGGGTAGAAGCTGGAGAAGTGGTGCATTTGAGGTTATCCATGGGTTTGTGGTACAGTGAAGTGCTGAGATGACCATCCTTGATGGAGATGCATGTGTCCAAGAGTGCAACCAATTCCAAGAGTAATCCACGGTGAGTCTAAATGGTGGGATGGAACTTGATATCATCATATAGTAGTTTCAGTGATTCTGTCATGAGTCCAAAGGAAGAAACTGGCATCGATGTTATCTAGTGTATAGTGTCAATTGAAGGTCCTGTGTGGCAGACAGGTCTTGTTGGAACTTAAGCATAAAAGATATTGGCATATTGAGTGTGAATCTGATCCCCTTGGCTATTCCATGTGTCTGGTTGTTGAAGGTGGAGATGTTGTGATTCAGGATGAAACAGAGGAGTTGTAGAATTGCATCTGGAGATTGGCAGTTGTTGGTGTTGAGTACTGAGGCATTTTCAGCAATGCCATTGTCATGGGGGGTTCTGGTGTAAAGTGCTGAGACATTCATTGTGATGAGGAATGTTCCTGGTTCAACTGCTCCAAGTCTGTCAAGTTTCTCGTAGGAAGTCCATAATGTCACAACAGAAGCTGGAGGTTCTTTGTATAATAGGTTTCAGTATATCCTGTACAATAGGTTTCAGGATTCCCTTGTCTAGCTGGAGGGGTTTCTCAGTGTCCCATTGCCTGAGAAGATGGGATGAATGGATGAGTTGGCCTTGTTAATGTTTTGGAGGCAGTGGAGATCTCCAACACGTGGAGTACGTGGGATGAGAGCAGAGGGTGCTCTGAAGGTCTAATTCAAAGATCTTGATCAGTCTGTTGAGTTGATGGGTGTATTCTTTGGTCAAATCTGCAGATAACTGTCTGTAGAGTAGCTTGTTGTTCAGTTATTGGTACACTTCTTTGCAGTAATCCATTCTGTTCAGTATAGACAGTGGCCTCTCCTTTGCTTCCGGTTTGATGACAATGTTGTGGTTGGTCTTGAGTGTGGATGATGGTGCATTGTGATTGGATGACGTTCGGGGCTATCTTGAGTGTAGCTGATGAATCTGGCATTGAAACACCTCCTGACAACTTAGCATACAAGGCAACAGCTTACTGGAGGAGGAGTCCAATTTGACTCTTTCCTCTTCAATTATTGCACCGCAAATTCTTCTGTCAGCTGTCCCATTGGGTTTGCTGTTGACCTCTTGGGATTTGTGGGAGAACTCCTACAGCCTCATTTGCCTGATGAATTCCTGATGTGAAACTGATAGGGTCCATTTTGGTAGTGGACAGAAATTGAGCCAGTGGAATTCCAGGGTTCAATCCTGTGGCCCTTGCTGTTTGTGTGTACATTCATGATTTGGGCTTAAATGAAGGGAATATGATCAAGAAATTTGTAAATGATATGAAAAATACAGAATGGTAAATAGTGAGGAAGACAGCCATAGACTGCAGGAGGATATCAATGGACTGCGCAGATATAGGCAGAGTATCATATGTAATTTTACCTGAAAAAGTATGAGGTAATGCACTTGTGAAGGACAAACAAAGAAAAAGGATTATACTATGAATGGTAGGACCCTGGAAGATACTGATGATCAATGGGGCTTTGAAGTGCGTATGCACAGATCACTGAAAGTAACAGGCAAGTAGATAAGGTGCCTAAGGTGGCATATGGGATACATACTGAGATCTCAAATACAAGAGCAGCAAGGTCATGCTGGAACTGCATAAAATGTCGGTTCAGCCATAATTGGAATTCTGTATGCCATTCTCGTTACCCCATTATAGGAAGGATGTGATGCATTGGAATGTGCGCAGAAAAGTTTTGCCAGGATGCTGTGCTGATGACCTGAACTATAGGGGAAGATTGGATAGGCTGGGGCTGTTTTCTTTGGAGCAGTGAAAGTTGAGAGGAGACTTGATAGGTGTATGAGTTTGAGGGACATAGAAAGGCACTTTTTCCACCATTAGTAGAGGGGTCAATTACCAGGGGGAATAGATTTAAGATAAAAGGTAGAAGGCCGAGAAGGAGGTGGATGAGAAACCTTTTCAGTCAGGAGCTGAAGAGAAGTCTGGAACTCACTGCCTGAAACATTTAAAAAGTATTTAGATATTCACTTGCACTGCCATATCCTACAGGGCTATGGGCCAAGAGCCAGGAAATGTGATTAGTGTAGTCAGCTCTTTGTTGACCGGCATGGGCACAATGGGCTGTAAATGTCGAGCAATCTGAAATGAATCTTGGAATTGCTAGTTCAGTACCACAAGACTTCATCTTTGATTAGAATCACCAATTGTAAAAGTTTTCACATGATTCTGTTCTGAGAGTAAACTTTCTAACATATAGATGTTTGCCAATAAAGTTAGGGTTAGAATAAAACAACTCAAATTTGACACAAGTCACCTTAACCAGCTGTATATAGAGCCAGGAATTCTAATTAAATGTATTGAGAGTTTAATTCCAGTAAAGCTTAATTGTGGTCTATTTGCACTGGGAAGATAATCTGCTTTTCAATAAACTGCTTTTTATTTATCTGACTGTACTCAGATTTTATTAACAGGAAAGGAATCAGGAGGTAGCCATGAGGACATCAGAGACAGAGAATTCTTTATGTGCTATAAACGACACACTGATTACTGGGGCAGGCCCAAAGGTGCCTTAGGCTGGTAAAGCCCTTGTCCTCAACTTTGCAAGAGTTCTGAAATCTCCTCATTGAAGATGTGGACTCAAAAGAGATGACAAGGAGGACATTCGTAGCCTCAGGTTAGGCCAGATGCCCAAAGAAGGTGATTTCACACTGACCCGCAAATACACTAGCAGGTACAATCAATGTTGGGGAATTACATTACCTTCTCCAGCAATTTTTATCTCAACTACTCCTCAGATTCAGAGGTGCTAGACCTGGTAGTTGAACTCTGCTCTCAATCTGAGAAAGTACTAAACAAAAACAAAGTAATTGGAAGTTGAGAACAGTTAGTAATATACTATTAAAACAGATCAACTTCTTGAATTATTAAATCAATCTGGTCAAAGTTAGGATATGGGAGGAGGATGAAGAATGACAGAAGTACACATTTGAAATATGGAAAAATCTAAACAGATTAAAGACAGTTTAGCTTGGAAAAAGTTAGCAATTTATGCAAAGGGCTCCATACATTTCTAATTTACCAGGTCCTAATATCAATTGTCCTCACCCAGAAATCTCTTCAGCTGAAGCCTCGAGCCTCATGTAGAAGCTGAACATGTAATATTCATCTCATGTTCGATAGCAATTCCCTCACCATTCCTTTCAGCCTAAAAAAACTCAGAAAATGAGTAGTTCTTGGTGTTTGTGGAGAATATCTAGTTTTAAAAACTAAACCAATCCTAATGGCTGAAATTGAAAGGAATGACCAGCCTGTGCATGTGGGCAAAGAGATCACAAATCACTTCTACATCCTCCTCTTCCAACTACAGGCAGAAAACAGCAAGCATGCCAGGGAAATTAGAATATCAGCAGATCCCTGAAATCAGGGTCACAGAGGGTTGAACAAATATGGACATTAACTGGAAGACTGCTTAATATTCTCCACCCTGACAAGCTCTTATTTACCAGAGCAAAATAATATTAGAGATAAGCCAGGTAAATGGCTGGCTTATGCTAGCAACAATAGCAGATCTAATCTATTTGAATGATTTAGACTAACAGCTGAGCCAGTTACCTCTGATTAATCAAGCATTTCAGAGACTGGACCAGTGTTCTTTATTCCTAAGCAAGACATTTGATGGCTGAAGGTATGGCAATTCTTATATGATCAGTGCCATTCAAAACAGCGAACTGCAAATAAATTGTCCTGTGGTGAAATTTACCATGATAGCATTTCCTAGCTTTTCCCCCCCCCAAGAACTCAAAGCTGCAGAGATGCTTACCTTTCATCTTTCCACTGCACTACCCATTCCAATTTTCTTCTGCATTCTATAGGCTTCTAAAATTAAATCACCCAATCAGAACATGTCCCATCCTTTTTCAGTCTTGGTATTCTACACTTTGACATTACCAGACAATCTCAAAATGCTCTAAAACAATGCTCCAGAACCTTTTTAGCTCTGAAGCTGTGTAAAGGAGGAGTGGTAGATAGCGAAGAGGGGTGTTATAGTTTGCAGAGAGACTTGGACAAGTTGCAGAGCTGGGCCGAGAGGTGGCAAATGGAGTTTAATGCAGAAAAGTGTGAGGTAATTCATTTTGGCAGGAATAACAAATGTATAGAGTATAGAGCTAATGGTAGGACTCTTAATAGTGTTGAAGAAGAGGGATCTTGGTGTGTATGTGCATAGATCCCTGAAAGTTGGCAATCAAGTCGATAAGGTTGTTAAGAAGGCATACGGAGTCTTAGCTTTTATTGGTGGGGGATTGAATTTCAGAGCCGCAGCGTCAGCCGCAACTGTACAAAATTCTAGTGCGGCCGCACTTGGAGTATTGTGTACAGTTCTGGTCCCCGCATTATAAGAAAGATGTGGAGGCATTAGAGAGGGTACAGAGGAAGTTTACCAGGATGTTGCCTGGTATGGAGGGCAGGTCTTATGAAGAGAGGCTGAGGGATTTGAGGTTGTTTTCGTTAGAAAGGCAGCGGCTAAGAGGAGACCTTATTGAAACATATAAGATGATTAGAGGTTTAGATAGGGTGGACAGTGATAGCCTTTTTCCGAGGATGGAGAAGGCTAGCACAAGGGGACATAGCTTTAAATTAAGGGGTGGTAGTTATAGGACGGACGTCAGAGGTAGGTTCTTTACCCAGAGGGCAGTAAGGGTATGGAATGCCCTGCCTGCTGCAGTTGTAGATGCGCCATGTTTGGTGGCATTTAAGAGATTAGTAGATAAGTTTATGGACGAAAAGGGAATGGTTTAGGTTAGAGGGTCATTGCTTTTTCCTAATTGGTCGGCGCAACATCAAAGGCTGAAGGGCCTGTTCTGCGCTGTAATGTTCTATACAACCTGATTACTCATAATGGGTTAAAGTCAATGCTAGAAGAGAGGATAAAAGAATCATCCATAATCACACGCTAATCTCATGATGATAAAGTCTAGGCTTAGTGTCTACTGTTTGCACAAAGTCTGTCTGGCAACAACCTCCTGAACTTTAAAATCATTAACATTAAAAATAACAATTATGCATTCTGTCTCAGAGATAGACTATGAACAGTGGCAATAACACAGATGAAGATTAAACCAAATGGCTCACTTGCCTCCTCTCGAAGTTACAGAAAGCTTTTATCAAAATTAACCCAGTTGTTACACAATTGTTAATGAGATATCTTCATCTCTGGAAGAAAGCTTTTATTATTATTTTGATCCACAAGAGATAACATTTCCCTTTTAAAAATTGTTACTGAAAATTTAGTTAGTTTTTTTTAAAACCAAAAAAAGGATCAATGCATCTGAAATTAATTTTCAGAATCAAACTGAATATTGGTGTCTGGGGATATTATTTCTGACTATAATTCATTATTCTCCCAACAATACAGCTGCAAGCATGGAGCTTTCCTTGCAGGCCATGAAATTATCAAGATGGACAACAATAACTTGCATTTTGTCCTCTTTTAAAAGGTCAAACCAAATAGACAAACGCAAATGAAATTAGGACAAAGTAAAAGGGGCAGCTCCCCAAAGGGAAGGGGGGCAGCCCAAACAAAAAGTACAAACATATCAGGGCAAGGATTCTCCCAAAAAAATCTTTAAGTCCCAAATTTATATAAAAACTGAAGTAAATTCCTTTCTTTTTAAAAAAAAAAGCAGGATTTTCAAAATTTCCTACACTGCACTGAAGACTACCTTAATGAGAATCATGACAAAAATCTGTCAGTGGGACCAATTTCCATGGAGAGGCTGGCAGCATAGAGCAGAGCAGGCCACTGCACGTACGCAGTCTGTCAGAGTGGAGATCGGCATAAGTGCAATAGCACTGCACTACTGACCAGCTTCATGATCCTGATCGCTAGCCTTTTGAACATCACCAAGCCAGCCTCGACCCTCTTCTCCATCTTCCCAACCACCTTCTCCTCCACCCCAAGCTGTCCCAATCATTTCCCCTCACCAACAGCCCTAGCAAGCCAAGCACCCCCCCCCCCCCCCCCCCCCCCCCCCCCCAACACACCCCCATAGTAAGGGTGGTCAGTGATTGGAGCTATCACTGATCTCAAGTACAGAATGGCCCAGTAGCCCACCCCCCCACCTGCATGGTGGGCAGTACTAGTGGGCCAGGTGGCAATGCCCCTCTTACCCTGATCTCTTGGGAGCCTCCATAGCCTCCCTTCACTCCACAGGGATGGGGAAAGAGATTGTTGGAAAGAGGGGCAAGCAGGCCCAGAGACTTCAGACCCAGGCTTGCTAACAAAATGTAAGTACAGATTTTAATTTTTAAACACTAAAAAGCCAGTGGGTGGCCACAGACACATGGACGTCATGACGCTCAGCTGAAAGCATGCTGAACAGTCCATGCTTATGTCTCCCAGCCCACTGAACTGCTGGAGCGGTGCAGTGGGCTGGGAGAATTGGCCCCTTGACATTTAGGCACGTAATATTAACAAGCCCACTTCTTTGTTCTGTTGATGAAACCAGAATCTCTCAGCAACAAATTGATCATTTAAGCAAGAAATGTTTTGAGAACTTTGCTCAGTTCCTCATCAGCTTTTTCACTAAGCTTCTCCAGATGAACAAGGCTTTGTAGCCATGTAAAGAAGGTTTTATGTTCTACTACCTTGAGAAAAGTGACTTCTTTAAGTTCATCCGGTATCTTGTTTGCAACCAGATAATATTGAAATTTCTCTTTGCAAGCATTCCACATTTCCATGAACCAACACCACTATAGTGCCATCTTCAATGTTACCAGTTATTAAATTGTAGTTAAGCAGCCTATTTCTGCTAGAGAGACTGGCAGCATTGTGTCAAGTGGGCCACTGCACATATGCAGTCTGACAGAGTGGAGATCAGCACATACACAGTAGCCCCACACTCCCAGCCTTAATTGCTAGCCAGCCATACAATCCTCTGTCACTGCCCGATCACTGGCCTTCTGAACGTCTCTGGGCCGACAGTGACCCTCCTTCCCAGTCACACACCAGATCTCTCCAACCATCACTGCCATGCCAAGCAGTCCCAATTTCCTCCCTCCCCCACCCAACCCTAACAGCCAAACTTTTACTTCGCTCTTATTTGTATTATTTATTTGGTTTAGTTTTAGTTGGATCTATAAGTTTGAGAAAAATATTAACTACCTCTTGGTAGGCAATTGATCTGATTTTATTAAGAAAGATTTACTTGTAATTTTTTATTTTTTATTAGTAGCTCCCCGTTTGAGGATTTTGTGTTACTGCAGCCTGGCAGTCTACACAGCTTCAAAATCGTGAGCAATTTTTTTCTTTCAACCTACATGAACTTGTATTGTTGTAATGGCGTTTTCTCACTATATTGATGAATTTCCTTGACCAATTTCAAGGCGCTGATTTTTTTCCTCTTCTTGATGTTGAGTTTCAGTTGGGAAAAAAATTCCAGGATCCAGTCAGAACCCTATCCATTTGCCAGTTTTATCTACCATCACCAATGTTTAAAAATTGCATTTTCATGGAAAACTTTTTTAGTCACTGGTTTGGTTGAAAATCCTTCTAGAAAACCTCATCATCTGTTTTTATCTTGTTGCAATTAGATGTTTTGACTAGTACTAACAAGATAAAAGATGATAAGTTGCCAACCCAATGTAAATTTACTTAAGAGCTGTTGCCAGATTGAAGTCCAATACAGAAGATGTATAAAAATGAACATCGCTGTTGATGTCATTGTATATCATGTGACCAATCAATAGCAATGCACTCTGATTTTCTTAAAATCAGAGATTGGGAATTTGGAATTCCAACTTTGCTGGCTGTTTCTGGCCCCTTTCCACCAGCATGAGCCAAGTCTGCAGATTTAGTATGCACTAAATGCAGGATTATCTGATGAGAAAAGCCAGCTGTGCAGCTAGCAAGTTGCATGCCAATTTTCTTCAAAATCATCAGTGCTAGCTGCATAATCACACTATCCAATACAATTCTGATTCATACAGATTATAAAGTCTGAAGTTGATTCTTAATTTATGTTGCATTGGCACATCTCAAATAAATATGCTGGAGGCCTCAATATCTCAGAGGGGGCATCAGAAAATACAAAATAAGCAAATAAAGCACAATGAGAGAATTACGGAATAGAAACAAATCTATACTGCATTGGAGACTGACTTGATTGATAGTGAAGCCAAAAAGAGTTTAACTGAAATTAAGACAAGTAAAAATGAAGATTCCATTTGTGAAATTCTATTTACTAAAAACATGATGGATTGACTTTGGAAAAAGAATGCAGAAATTAAAGATTTCAAAAGAAACTAGGAACTACTGAACAAAAGCCACATAGTTAAAAAAAAAAAGATCTAGAGAGCCATGAAAAAGCAACTTGAGGCTAATAAAAGTCCAAAGAATTGAATGCAAAGGATAAAAGCTTGAAGAAAGAAAGACTGACAATGAGAAGTTAACTGGAGAGTTAAAAATATTGAAAATGACAGCAGAATCAACAACTCAGAAAGAAAGACAGATTATATGCCAAAACAAGATTGCTGAAATGGTCAAGCAAAGCCTAGTTCCATTTCTTCCCATTTAATGCCAGTGAATCAATTGACACTAATGACCCTAATTAGCATTCATGCAAGTAGGTTGCACCACATCCCCTCCCATCTCCAAATTAACCAAGTGAGTTCTCTCCACAGCCAGACTGTCTTTCACCTGTGTAATTTGGTAGGCCCACCCACCGTTTCCCAATGCAATAGGCAGAATTATATTCCACCCTGAATCTTTCTGCTCAGTTATAGACAACGTAGTGTGAGGCAGTTTCCAGACTTAAAGATCAACAATTTCCTATCAACCAATAGAAACAAGGTTTTATTCTCAGTCGTCATTGTGGATCTAGACATGTTTACTGACATTCTGCTATTGTTCTAAACGTTTGTGACTTGTCCTACCTACCTCAATTCTATTATGGAGAAAAATGCTGGGTTTACAGGAGAGAGTTTCAGGATAAGTAGCCTGAGCATTTCAAATGAGAAACCATAGAATCCCTACAGTGCAGAAAGAGACCATTAGGCCCATCAAGCCTGTACCAACAATAATCCCGTTTTTACGTTGTTAATATCCTTGACACTAAGGTCCCATTTAACTTGGCCAAACAACCTAACCTGCACATCTTTGAATCCCCTGGATTCAATTCTTTATTGGATTTTTATTCGACTCAAGTTGCTTTTCCACGGAGTTGATCGTATTCTCCATTGACTCATTAAGTTCTCCTTAATTTTATCTATTTTTTTCAAGTTTGCTGTCAGTCATTTCATCCTTTTGTGGGAGAAAACCCATGTAGACATGGGAGAACATACGCAGTGACCCAAGCCAGGAATCAAACCCAGTTCCCTAATGCTGTGAGGTAGCAGTGCTAATCACTATCATCTCAGTTAGCTGGACAGCTGGTTGGGATACAGAAAAATGCCAACTCAGGTTCAAATCCTAGATTAACTCAGAAAAACATGCTCGTACCAGGGCAGCCAATCCCCATTGCAAAAGATTCAATTACGTTAAGGCCACAACTTTTCATCTCAAAGTAAGGGACACAACGGGCCAGCCAGAATCCACCAATTTTCACAGGACGAGAAGATACTGACAATAGACAGACCTAGAAAATCCCACTGATTTTTACTTTTGACTGTTTAAATTGATACATAAATTCAATCCAAATGAATTGGCTCAACTTTCATTGCTGGGTTGTGTTGTTACAACCTGTGAATTGGAATTAACATTGTATTCTCAATTATTTCATAATCATTGAAATGATATGTTATTGTTGGAAATACAGGCATTATTATATAAATATTCACTGCAGTCAAAATACACATACATACAAAATAAATAGTTTTTAAAAAATACTAAAGAGTATTTTACCTTCATTAGTCCTGAAACGCTTCATAGAATATCATGTTTCTACTCTTCTCTTCGTGTATCAAACCTTTCCAGTTTAGGCCACCCTCTCTTCAAGTAATACCTCAGTTCCAGAAATTTCTTGCAATGATCCAGCTGCAATAAGCAGAACGAGCAATCAGCTGATAAGAAGTTACAGGTGTCTCCAACTGCCAGCAAGGGCAATTCTTCTGAGCAAATCAAATATATAAAATTAAACAAACTCAGGGACAAAACAAGAATGGAAGCCCCAAAAAGAAGAGAATTTCCCAAAGAATATTGTTTTTTTTTTGGCAGTGCCATTGCTTTCATGTGTGCAGAAGGCCAAATGTACAAATAGTGACAGCTACTGAACCAGACTAATTGACCAGGTGGTTTCTGTGATCACTGATTAAATCCTTAAATTATCTGGTTGAATTTGAGTCAGTTATCAATAAGGCAGATCTAGTTCCAGGGTGTCTCTGTAGAATATTGAACCACTAGACAAAACAAGTTTTATTGATACTGTAATGATCAATAAGGGTGACATGTCTATTGTATATTGATCACCCAGTGTCAAGGAAATTGTGAGGAGGGAATAAATTAAATAAAAATGGTTATGACTGCATTTATTTTCACTGGCAAAAAATTCTGTGAAGGGATATATAATACATGTTAAAATAATAGAAGATATAGTAAAGAGAGCTGTTTGTTCCAACCAAAGCATTAAAAGACGAAAAAGAAGATTAAAGCCTCCAAAAAAGTTAGTGGTTAAAATAATATTTTCTACAGTGGATAGTTGACAGATTTGCTGAGAAGTTGGTTGTGCCAGTGTTATCTGATACCTTAGAGAATAGTTTGTTGGAAAGTCAGGTTGAAGGCCTTAAAGAGATCATGTTTTTATTTTCTAAGGAGGTAGAAAGACATACATGGTTTTCTCTTCAGGAAGGGGCCAACAGTAACACATAGGTGAAGCATATGATAGAAAAAAACTTGCATAGACTTTGGGTGGACTGGGCTTAAAGGATGAAATCATCATTTTAAAGGCTAAGCTTTTTATGCCCTGATGAAACAACACAAGTTTTGATCTTGCTTATATCTTTTCAATTCTTTCAGTAAGGATTTGGGTTAAGTTTGCAGAGGCAACTATTCTCAATACAATTGTTCTCCTATTCAACAGATAAGTAAACATCTGCCGGGTAAAATTAAATACAACTAAAATGAAAAGCCGTCAATGGAGAAACCTTAGTCAAAAGGTGGAGGAAGTCAGATTGAAAGCAGAATGAAACTGAACTACAACCTTCAACCATACGCATCCCCTTTCACACCTGAATTGCAGGATTTAGACCACTTTTACAAGTTGATTACAACAGATGTTCATCCTAGAAGTACTGATATCGGAAGATTGTGGGATCACCTGGAATTAACTCAGGATGCGATTTTAATGGGTGCGATTTTAACTACCAGTTACAGCATACTCCTGCTGCAGTGAGATCAGAGAATTTCACAGCCAGCCAAATCTCCATTCACTACAGCAGAAAGAGAAAATCCCACTGGCGTGAACAGTGATAAGATTCCGGACAATATCTAAGATTGGGATCTACATTTCTGAATCAATCATACAATCTGTTATAATGGAGATCATCAATAGACCTTCACATGGGCTTCATGGAATTTGAGCTCACCTATTAGGCGAGTGAAGGCTTACCCAATAAGGAAGGAGCAGAGGGGGAGTTTAAAAACCAACTGGCTCCACTCAGGCCGGCAGTCAAAAAACTTCAGGGCTCATCGGCAATCACCGATCAGCACTTTCAGAACATTGTAAGTAAAAGCAAGAATTCTCGCAAATAAAAACTTAAGTTGCCAATGGGTGGAAAATGGGAGAACGTAGCCTGAATGAATTGTCAACACTCTATGCATCACAGAATGCCTCATTGGGATTCACACCAGAAATGAAGATGCGGAGCAGGGGGGAGATCAACACGTGCGCTCTGCCTCCTGATCGCTGGCCTCCCGATTTCTTCATAGGCCCCCTTTTCCCTGATTGCTGACTTCCCCCTCCCAATCACTGGGCTCCCAATGCCCCTCTCCCATGCCATTACTGGCCTTCTCCCTTCCCCAGTCGCTGCCCTACTGGATCCCACACCTTGGGCCAGTTCTGATCTTGTTCCCTAAACTCCAATCTCCCCCCATGGCCAGCCCCAATTGCCCCCTCACTCCCTCCCTTACCAATTCCAAAGCAAAGTGGCAGGGTATCCCTTTCTACCACCATGATCCTCCCTCCTACCCTGGTAGTCTCTGTCCCCAATAGGCCCCATCTGGCCTCATCCTCGGTGATTGGTGGCCAGTGCCAGGGTGCTCAGTTATCAGTGCCAAGCTACCTCTTGAGCAGTGCCAGCGTGCCAAACTGGCACTGTTAGGCAGTCACTGCCCGAGAGGCACAACCCCCCTTACCTCAGTGCCTCTGTCCCCACCAGTAGGGTGTGTGTTCCTGTTCACCATTAGAGGGGGAGCAGTTGTAAATCACACTGGTGGGTACCTCTCCCAGCAGGAATGGAATCATGAGTGAGACTATCCTCCTGGGCCTGCTAATACTATAGAAATAGCTATTTCCATATGGAATCAACTGTTAGCCAATTTCCAGCATGAATTACATTGAAATCGCCAGCCAATCGTGCAGCACAGCAGGCTGGGAGAATCCGAGCCAAAACATAGCCTTGTCCCCACCCCCTCTCCCCCCAAAACTGCAATCTCAAACTCCACTCTCTCCTGGCCCCTCTCCCAAGCCTGCCTCCCCCTTCCATTTGCCTAACCCCTCCCCCACCTTCCCCATCCTCCCCCCTCCCCCCCCCCCCCTTCAACTCCACCCAGCAACCCTGATCACTGGCCTCCCTCCCTCTGTCACCACCCAATGCAGAGTGGCAGCAGGTACCCCACCCCCACCAACCATCCCACAGCAGCCCTGCTCCTATAAACCCCAGCCTTGTTCAGACCCATTTCCTTAGCACTCCTGATGCCCAGTGCGCATTGCCACTTTGCCCATTGGGCAGTGCCAGGAGGCCAGACTAGCACTGCCAAGTGGGCAATGCCCAGGGGGCACCTCTTCTCTTACCCCTGACCTCCTGGGGGGGCCTCTTTCAATGGGTTAGGTGCCAGCTCCCCGTTAGTAAAGAGCTATTTTAAACTCCGCTGGAATGAAACACTCTTGGTTTCATCTTGAGAGGGGGAAGAGGCTAACAGGCTCAGAGATTTTAGTCCCAGGTCCACTAATCATAGGCTAATTTGACTTTACGTAACTTATGCAGCTCCGCATGGATTGCTGGCTGGAAACTCACGGAGGCTGTAATGTCCAGCGGGGAACCTACTAAACAGCCTCCATTTGAGTCTCCCAGCTAAAGCAGCATAGTGGGCTGGGAGAATTGCCCCAATGTTTTTTTAGGAGTCAAAATCGGCCTTTGATATTTCCATTGTTGTGTATGCAAGGGGGTTGGTAAAGAAGCTAAATTAAGAATAAAATTCCTGTAATAATTCATTGACCCCAGGAAGGATTTCAATTACACTCATAGAGTTATAGAAGTTTACAGCATGGAAACAGGCCCTTTGGCCCAACTTGTCCATGCTGCCCTTTTTTTTAAACCACAGAGTTAATTCCAATTGCCAGTATTTGGCCCATATCCTTCTATACGCATTTTATCCTTGTAACTGTCTAAATGCTTTTTAAAAGACAAAAATTTTCCCGCCTCTCTTACTATCTCTGGCAGCTTGTTCAAGCCACTCACCACCTTCTGTGAAAAAATTGCCCCTCTGGACACTTTGGTATGTCTCCCCTTTCACCTTAAACCTATGCCCTCTAGTTTTAGACTCCTCTATCTTTGGGAAAAGATATTGACTATCTAGCTGATCTATGCCTCTCATTATTTTACAGACCTCCCAATAACTTATCCAACACAGGTGTGAGGTTCACTGGTCTGTAGTTCCCAGGCTTTTCCCTAGAGCTCTTTTTAAACAAAGGCACAACATTTGCCACTCTTCAATCTTCAGGCATCTCACCTATGAATATCAATGATTCAAATATCTCAACTGGGGGACCTGCAATTTCCTCCCTAGTCTCCCACAATGTTTTGGGATACACTTTGTCAGGTCCCGAGGATTTAACCATCTTGATGCACTTTAAGACTTCCAGCATCTCCTTTTCTGTTATAAGTTATTTATTTCCCCAAGTTCCCTAACATCCATGCTTTTCTCAATAGTAAATACTGATAGGAAATATTCATTTAGGATCCCACCCATCTCTTGTGGATCCACATGTAGACGACCTTGTTGATCCTTAAGAGGCCCTACTCTCTCCCTTCTTACTCTTCCGCCCTTTATTTGTAGCAGCTCTTTGTATTCTCCTTTGCCTTATCTGCCAAAACAATTTTGTATCTCCTTTCTGCCCTCCTGATTTCTCTCTTAACTCTTCAAGGCATTCACTTGATCCGAGCTGCCTATGCATGTCATGTGCCTCTTTCTTCTTCTTGACCAGAAGAAGACCAGAGTCTCAATATCCGAGCATCCAGGTTTCCATACTTCTGCCAGCCTTGCCATTGTTTCAATTCAAATTCCATGAGTTTTCTTCAAGTTGGTGCCTCCTGAATGGCCCCCAGCTTGTCTTCCATAGGATGAAAATTCTAGTTAGTTGCTGTATATGGTGACCCACTCTTATGCAGACATCACCAATTTACGGTGTGAGTCATGCCAAGAGAATCAAAAACTGCCCCTCTCAACCCCACTACAGCCATGGGAGTGGTCTGTTAGACCCTGGGTGAGATTCATGTGGATTTCACCAGGCCATATTTGAGTTCCATGTATTTAATTATAATCGATGCACACTCCAGATGCTTAGAGATATATTACATGAGCGTCACTCCTTCTCATGTTACATTGAGAAGCAATAATGTTTCTGAATGCACAGGATACCTGAAATTCGTGACTCTGATAATGGCACTGTATTTACAAGCTCACAATTTCAGACTTTCCTGCTTTCTAATGGAATCAAAGACATTAGGACCACATCCTATTACCATCATTTAGTGGGTCTGCTGAACAGGTGGTGCAGACTCTTAAACTCTGCAGAATTTATAGAAACCAAACTGATGTAATTTTTATTCAACTATAGGACAACCTCTCACAATGACAGAATTGCTACGTTAAGGGGAGGGAGAGGGTCAAGGCTTTGGACAAGATTAAGCTAACTGTTCCCAAATCTGGCAGGGAGAATGGAGTCCTAATAGGAGAACCAAAACAACAGCTATGATTCTTCAAGGACAGAAAGGATGTCCAAAACTGGTGATTCAGTCACATGAAGAATTTTAGGGATGGCCGCAGTCGTGTCCTCAGGATCATATGGAAAAAAATCAGGCTCATGTCTTATCAAAATTGTCCAGAAGCAGCTCAACCATTGCAGGAGTAGTAAGTCCGTGTCAGTGAAGGCCTCAATACCAACCACGGGGATGACCTCTGCCTGTGTCAAGCCATGAACAGAAGTTGACTCTGACCCTTCAGATTCCAAGATGGAAGCGGAAGAGACCGGCGCCCAACTGAAGCAAGACTTGAGGAAGAACTAGCATAACTGGCTTTGCGATGCTTTCTTTGGATGCAGAGGTCTTCAACCTGTTTCATACCCTTCATCTGATCCTGCCTCCAATCAACCCCAGTCTGACAGCTAAGTGGTGGAAAAGTCCCTCCTGTGATGTGACTACTGGGAGAAGAAATGGAGTTGAGGAAGGAGGGATGTTATGATGGCCATGGGGAAATCATCAATAGATCTCTCTATGGGCTTCATAGAATACAAGCTCCCCTATTAAGTGAGTGGAGATTGGCTGAATAGGGAAGGAGCATTGGAGGGCTTAAAACCAGCTGGTTCCACTAAGACCAGCAGTTGAAGGACCTCAGGGCTGACCCGTACTCTGTAGCTGCTGAGTGGCACTTTGAACATGTTGTAAATAAAGAGCGATGGTCACAGGAGACTGGCCTTGGTAAGATTATTACACAATTATTTTCAGTACTTGTTATTTCCCTAATAATAACAAATGGGCTGGAAATACATAGTGCTACAGCCTGATTAGTAATATATTTACATCTATGTCAGAAGGTTGTAGATTCAAGCCCCAGTTCAGGATGTAGCACATAATTCAGGTCTGTGCAAAGAGAATGCTGCACTATCAGAAGTGTTCGCCTTCAAATGAGACTTCCCATCTATTTGCTTAACAGGATATTATGAACACCAAACTATTTCTCAGAAAGAGCAGAAGGTCTCACCTGTATAACATTCATTCTTCAAACTCATGAAGTTGAAGAAGAATAGAGAGTTCACACAGAGGCCTGTTCTGACATTCCTTTCTGATTCAACGATAACCCACACTTATGGATTGAGGGACACTGTGCAAAAATAAACTGATCATCCGTTCAACTCATTTGCTGTTGGTATCATTTGTTGCATTGAAATTACTTTCTGCTTCATTTGTCTATAAAGCAGCAATGAATACCCTTCAAAGATGAAACTCTCTTTGGAATGCTCTGAGGATGTGATGAAGTGCCATATAAAAGCAAGTTCTTGATTTAAGCTGTAGTAACTATGAATTAATCACATCTATAATGTTTTTTCTCTTTATTATGTCTCTCTTCTTCGTGTTATAAGGTTAGGAACAGTATAATTCCTGTGAACATTATTAATTCAATTATAGTTTGCTCCTGAAGATTATTGTTTCACTCTGATTTGTGGTGAAATGTCTGTTGCGCTTGCATTTTCCTCTCACCTCTCAGACTCTGGAGCAGTAAGGATTGCTTGCAGACCTCATTAATATTACAAGAGTATGCACAGGTCTTCTCTGGAGCTATAAAAAAGACTACGTGACATTACTTTTGGATCTGACTCCCCAATGTTGCAGAATGGGAACTACCCCTTTGCCCTCAATATTCCAGGAACAAGCCTGATGTGTTTCTAATTCTTCATTGTATTGCTAGTAGGGAGAATAGTCAACAGCCATCAGAATTTCCAATAGGTATCAATAGGAATGAATAAAATAATCGCTGAGTTCATATTTTTATCATTGAAAGAGGGAGTAGTAAATTTGTTAAGTGTTGTTGCTAAGTGAGTCATGAGAGTTTCAGAATCGTATATTTTAGAGCTAAACACCACTCCCCCATACATAAACATAGGTATACACTACAATTCCTGTCCAGTCCACTACCCACACCCCTCACCTCAGCAGTGGGGATCCCCCTCTACCTCACCCCGTCAGAACTCCTCCCTCGTTGATCCCCCTTGTGGTTAAATCCACCCTGCGAGGTAGGCCCCCCAGCAGGTAAACCCCACCCCAGCCCGCCCTAATCACTGCGCTCCCTCCATCCCAGATAGGTCCCAATGTAGGGTGGCAGTGGAACACCCCGAGCCCCACTGATTGCCCCTAAACCTTGCTCACAATGGGCCCCGTCCTCTTGGCACTGCCCAATGCCCAGTGGGCAGTGCAGAGGTGCCCCCAGGCATGGTCACTTTCCCCCTTGGACAGTGCCGGGGACACAGGCTGATACTGCTAATATGCTCACGCCAAGGGAGTACCAACCCCACCACACCACTGATGCCCAATTGTCTTTCCCTTTATTCCGGCGGGGTCTCTCGCTGGTTCCCCAAACATGGGGAGCTACTCTGAACCCCACTGGATGAAGTACTCCTGGTGGATAGGAGATTCAATCAGGCCTGGTACGTTTCTGTAATTATATTCAAATTACATCTAAAACATATTAAAAACAGATTCAAATTACTTACCTGCATTCCCGTTGGTTTCCAGCATGGTCTGCCTTGCGACTGTTCACTGGCTCTGGGAGACATGCATGCATGCCCAGTGCACGTGCAAATCCTGGAACAATGTTGGCAGTGCGCATCTCCCACCAGCCAGAAAAGTTGCAGCGCATGATGGGAGAATCCCAGCCTTGGTGTGCACCATTGTCACTTCTTCAGTGCTTGCTAGTTTTTCCTTTGTTCTAATTTTGAATACATATATTGCATGAAAGACAACAAGGAATATTTATATATGACAGATGTATGAATCAAAATCAAAACTATGTTAATTTCAGAGGGTGAGGGATAAGTGACAGAAGAAATGACCTAATAAATGCAAGAGTTTCCCTTTCGTTAGTATTGCATGCAATTCATTGATATACCCCATTTGTTGATCATGTTAGTTGAACTCACTTTGTTTCATTCTCTTTATATTATGATTGTACTGGAAACATATTCAGCGTTATGATAATAGTGATTGATTAGAATATGTTAATACATATGTATCCAGCGGATGGAAACTAGTCTTGGAGTTAATACTGTGGCCCGGGTTTCACTATCAGATGCTGACCTCACAGAAAGTTGCTGGTGGCAACTATAGTGGATCTCCAGCATCCATCAGCAGTGATGTCACCAATCAAACTAAGCAGCTTATCATATTGAAGAATTCCCATAGTTAGGTAAACAAGCATTGTTGTTCCTTCTATTTTTAATCATTAGAACAAAAAAAATGTTTGGACACACAAGTGACAGAAGGCAAAATATCCTAAATAAACTTTTTAAAAGTGTATTTCATATAAGAAAACAATGAACATTTCAACATAATGGAGAAATTGACATTCCACAAATCCTACACGTTATTTTTTCAGGGCAATAGCGAAATTGTCCTGCTGTAATTACAAACATAGAAAACAGTTAAAAGTCAACAATATGTCATTCTTTCGAGGATTTTTTTTCACAGTGAAGCCAGCATAAAATCATAAGTTTATGCGAAATTCAAGTGATTTCTAAAGATGCACAACCTTCAATATTGCATCCTATGGAGGAGCAGACAACCATAGAAAGCAACATCCGGATTTTCAAGTGCACATTTTCAAATGGAAAAGCCAGAAGTTCTTGTTAGTTTTGCAATTGTAATGACAGCAAATACTGATAATTTTGCCTTCATTATATCAACCTGGGCCATCTAAGTTCTTGACTTAGGCAGAGGACAAGTTAAAATATGGTTCCACTCCCACCACCGATGCATCCTCTGCCATAGATTTCCCAATGGCAGAAGCGGATTGAATGGGAAATCTATTGACTCCGCCAGCATTAACTGTGTATGGGGGAATAGGGATGGCAGCAGTGACTTGTGGAGTGGAGAAATGCCTCCTCTGATCAGGGTGGCTGAGGGGTAATTGCCTGCTCCAATCAGTTGGGCGTTGAATGGTGCCTCCAATTGGGCAGGAAGAGGAATGGATGAAGTCAAGGCCCAGGATCCTTCAATAGTGGGGCAGGTGGAGATTATTTTTTGATCTGATCAGGGCACCCTTTAAACATGACACCCCAATCTTAGTGCAGTCAGGATTTGCCAGCATGCTTAGGTTCTGCCCCCCTACACGATGGATTGAAACACATCTAGCTTTTTTTTTGTGATGGAGTGTGGTAAGATCTGGAGAGAAAACTAGTGTGTCTCTTTGGAGAGAAACACACCATTTTTCTCACTGAAACCAACATTGCCAGTTTTTATATGACTTCCCTCACAGAATTTTGGATAAAGAGGGGATAAAAAAGTAGAAATATCACATTATTGGTTAAATAATCAATTACAGCTTTGAGAAAGGATGATATATGAAATGAAGCATAAAATTAGGCCACATGGGTTGAGCTCAGAAATATGAAAAAGATTAGTCATACTGTTGGGAGCATACAATACGTCCACAAATAAAGTAATAGAACATAGAACATAGATTCATAGAATAGATTCATAGAACAATACAGCACAGAACAGGCCCTTCGGCCTTCGATGTTGTGCCGACCAAAATAAAAAGCAATGCCCCTCCTAACTAAACCATTCCCTTCTCATCCATATACTTATCAACTAACCTCTTAAACGCCACCAAACTTGGCGCATCTACAACAGCTGCAGGCAGGGCATTCCACTCCCTAATCACTCTTTGAGTAAAGAACCTACCTCTGATATCCGTCCTATAACTCATACCCCTTAATTTAAAGTTGTGTCCCCTCGTGCTAGCAAACATAGAACATTACAGCACAGAACAGGCCCTTCGGCCTTCGATGTTGTGCCGACCAATATAAAAAGCAATGCCCCTCCAAACTAAACCATTCCCTTCTCTTCCATATACTTATCAACTAACCTCTTAAACGCCACCAAACTTGGCGCATCCACAACTGCTGCAGGCAGGGCATTCCACTCCCGAACCACCCTTTGGATAAAGAACCTACCTCTGATATCCGTCCTATAACTATCACCCCTTAATTTAAAGCTGTGTCCCCTCGTGCTAGCTTTCTCCATCCTAGGAAAAAGGCTATCACTGTCCACCCTATCTAAACCTCTAATCATCTTATATGTTTCGATTAGGTCCCCTCTTAGCCGCCTCCTTTCTAACGAAAACAACCTCAAATCCCTCAGCCTCTCTTCATAAGACCTGCCCTCCATACCAGGCAACATCCTGGTAAACCTCCTCTGTACCCTCTCCAATGCCTCCACATCTTTCTTATAATGTGGGGACCAGAACTGCACACAATACTCCAAGTGCGGCCGCACTAGAGTTTTGTACAGTTGCAACATGACGTTGCGGCTCCGAAATTCAATCCCCCTACCAATAAAAGCTAAGACTCCATATGCCTTCTTAACAACCTTCTCGACTTGACTGCCTACTTTCAGGGATCTATGCACATACACACCAAGATCCCTCTGTTCATCAAGACTACTAAGAATCCTACCATTAGCCCTATACTCTACACATTTATTATTCCTGCCATAGTGCATTACCTCACACTTTTCCACATTAAACTCCATTTGCCACCTCTCGGCCCAGCTCTGCAACTTGTCCAAGTCCCTCTGCAAACTATAACACCCCTCTTCACTATCTACCACTCCACCGACTTTAGTGTCATCTGCAAATTTACTAATCCATCCTTCAATACCCTCATCCAGATCATTTATAAAAATTACAAACAGCAGGGGCCCCAAAACAGACCCCTGAGGTACACCACTTGTCACCGAACTCCAAGATGAATATCTCCCATCAACCACCACCCTCTGTCTTCTATCTGCTAGCCAATTCCTAACCCAATTAGCTAAATCACCCTCTATCCCATACATCTGCATTTTCTGCAGAAGTCTTCCATGGGCCACCTTATCAAACGCCTTACTAAAGTCCATATATACCACATCAACCGCCTTACCCCCATCCACCTCTTTAGTCACTTTTTCAAAAAACTCAATGAGGTTAGTAAGGCGCGACCTACCCTTCACAAAACCATGGGGTGGAATTTTACAAGATCAATTCTAAGTGTCCAGTTGGCATGAAAATGGGAGAGTTACAGATCTGCTTTTTGGGCGAGTTCTTATGCCCAATCTTGTGCATATAATGCATAAAAAGAATCAGCTAGACCATATCTGGTTGCTGGAAGCAATGGATGGGCTTAATTTACCAGGCAATAGCAAAGGGAGCTATTATGATGTGCAGACCTCTGTGTCTGCACATACGTAATAGCAATAGTAAAGGGAGCTATTGTGCACGCACAAACCTCTGGTGTTGCATATGCACAATAGCAATAATAGAGATCTAACAGAAAGAGAAAGAGAGAGAGAGAGTGAGGCCTGTAGCTGATCATGAGCTCTACATCATCCAGAAATGTAGCCCCTATCATTTCCCATTGCCCAGACCAATTGCGCCCCCCTTGCTCCTCACCACTGATTGCAGACAGAGTAACAGTGGGGCCCCCCAATACTGATTTCAGGCAGAGTAGCAGTCTTCAGGCCCCGTCCCCTTCAGGCCCCACCTCCACAAGTCCTGCCCTTCAAAGGCACTGCTCCCTGACACTGCCCAGTGGGGTATTCCACTAGCCCTTGGCCTCCCCCAGGGGACCTCAATGGTCTCTGGTTCTATGGGTGAGATAAGCATGACTGTTCTCTGTTCATTGGGAGCAGGAGTTTCCTCACTGGAGAGAACATCTTCTAGCGAGGCCACAAAGACAAGTGAGCTCAGACAATTGAGCACCTGGCTTGCTAATCACATGTAAATCATCTAAAAATTATATAAATAATTAATTTTTCCTTCACTGGAAATGGGTGAGAGACTAATTGCACTGGAAATCCAGTTCCCGTAAGATCGCAAAAGCTGAGAAATTTCTTAGCTTTCGTGCGATTTGACCAGCTCATTCTGTCTATCAATGGGTGGGATGAACGAGTAAAATTCCACCCATAGATTTTGAAGAGCAAATATGTGGACAAATTTCTGAATGTAAAAACAATAGGGCAATAATAGCTGCAGACTTTAATTACCTTAACATCAACTGGGATATAAATAGTGTAAGCACACAGAGGACACAAAATTCTTGAGATAGCATATAACAAACCTAATGAGAGGAGACACAATTTTAGATTTAATCTTAGGAAACAAAGCATGTCAATTGGATGAAATAGCAGTAGGGGACGATTTTGGATATGGTGATTGAAAAAATTCTAGGTTTAGCATTATAATGAAAAAGGACAAAGAAAGATCAGGGGTAAAAGTTCTAAATTGGAAGAAGACAAATTTTAATGACCCAAGAGGTGAACTGGCAAAAGTGAATTGAACACAGCTACTAGAAAAGAAATCAAAACATTGACAAATCAGTTTGAAAGCATTCTATGGGCACAGTGTAGACATATCCTCACATAGAAATAGGGTGATACTGCCAAATCTAAAGCCTAGATATCTAGAAGTTTCCAGAATAAAGGAAGACAGAAAAAAAAGCTTATGACAGTTAGAAAAAAGCTCAAAAATACAGAAAAAACAGGGATGAAATAGAAAAGGAAATTAGAAAAGCAACCAGAGGGTACAAATAATATCGATAAGAAATGGGAAAAAAAAAGAAAAACAAAGATGTTTCACCCAATTGGAGGCACCGTCTAAAGAAAGGGATAGAGCCTATCAGACATGTATATGGTAACTTATGTGTTGATACTGAAAATGTGGTCAGGGTTTATGATGAGTAACTGGTCTCTGCCATCAATAAGGAGAGGAATGATGCAGAGATTCAACTGGAGGAGGAGTGAAAAATAGCAGATATAATGGGTGGAATTCTCTGATCTTGCATGCCCCATTGCCATTGCCAATGACAATGGAGAATGTGGCACTTAGCTAAATTTCCATTCACAGCAGCAGGACCAGAGAATTTCAGCTGCAGTTCAGAGAGTTTTGGCTAACAAGCATACCAAAAGAGAAAATCCTGGAAGGACTGATATCCATGAAGATGATAAACCACTAGGAATGGATGAATTGTATCCCAGACTGTTAAAGGAAGTCAGAGATATAATGGAGCTCTGTGGATCATTTTCCAATCTTCACTAGATATAGATGAAGTATCAGAGGATTGCAAGTCATTGAAAAGGTAGCATTAATTAGAATGGTGTAAGGAATAGGCCAGGACATTCTGGGTTGGTCAGCCAAACTTCAGTGGTGGATAAGTTATTGCAATCAATTCTGAAAAACAGGATAACCTGACACTTATAAAGACATAGATTGATTAGGCATGGTCAACAAGGTTTTAATTGGAAAGACTGTGTCTTATGAATATAATCAATTCTTTTTGCAGAAGTAACAAAGGATTGATGAGGAATAGCAATGCACAGAATAACTGTATGTTAACCTAATTTGCCTGTTTTAGGATCTTAGAGTGTGCAGATTGCTTTATTTCATAGAATCCCCACAATCCAGAAAGAGGTCATTAGCCCATTGAGCTTGCACCGATAATAACTACACTCAGGTCTTATTCCTGTAACCCCGCATATTTACGCTGCTAATTCCCCTGACACAAAGGGTCAATTTAGCATGGCCAATCAACATAGTCTGCACTGTTTGGACTGTGAGATGAAACTGGAGCACCTGGAGGAAATCTACACAGACATGGGGAGAACATATAAACTCCACATAGTCACAGAATTGAACATAGATCCTTGGTGCGGTAAGGCAGCAGTGCTAACCACTATGCCACTGTGCTATCCATCAGTAACTAATTTTTAAAGCCATTACCAGTTGCAAAATACCATGGTACAGCCTGAGAAAATTGAGGGCACTCTATCAATGCAAGTTCTTCATTCTAAGCAACAACTTGATGCCAAAGTAAATTGGTCTTAATGAAATATATTCTTTTCATTGGGTCCAACAAGGTCAATGGTGAGTCTGCCTATAATTAAGACAATTTTGGGCTGAAAACCGGACAGGACCTAACATGAGATGTGATATTCTGACCTTTCCCACTGGCAGGTTCTTCTGGTCATGCTGAAAACAACACTCCTGGTCCTCTAGTGGTGTGGCTAACGGACCACACAAAATATTATAGACTTTGGCAGGACTGGAAGATCCCTCAGCAATCAATGGCAAGCCACCTCAATGGCATGCCATGGGAGATGGAAAATCCTGACCAATAGATTACTGAAGGTGCTCTTGAAAAGGTTACACTGATAGAAATTATGTGTTTAACAGACTAACACAATCCATACATTTTACTAAACTAAGAGTGACAAATAAGCTAAAAGCATATATTAGGTGATTATATATTGAACAGTGAGTGGCACAAATAAAACAACACTAACACTGAAGAGACAAGGTCTCTTTTTAGTGACCAAAGAGGTGGATGGGGGTAAGGCGGTTGATGTAGTATATATGGACTTTAGTAAGGCGTTTGATAAGGTGGCCCATGGAAGACTTCTACAGAAAATGCAGATGTGTGGAATAGAGGGTGATTTAGCTAATTGGATTAGGAATTGGCTGGCAGATAGAAGACAGAGGGTGGTGGTTGATGGGAGATATTCATCGTGGAGTTCGGTGACAAGTGGTGTGCCTCAGGGGTCTGTTTTGGGGCCCCTGCTGTTTGTAATTTTTATAAATGATCTGGATGAGGGTATTGAGGGATGGATCAGTAAATTTGCAGATGACACTAAAGTCGGTGGAGTGGTAGATAGTGAAGAGGGGTGTTATAGTTTACAGAGTGACTTGGACAAGTTGCAGAGCTGGGCCGAGAGGTGGCAAATGGAGTTTAATGTGGAAAAGTGTGAGGTAATGCACTTTGGCAGGAACAGTAAATGTGTAGAGTATAGGGCTAATGGTAGGGCTCTTAATAGTGTTGAGGAACAGAAGGATCTTGGTGTATGTGTCAATAGATCCCTGAAAGTAGGCAGTCAAGTGGATAAAGTTGTTAAGAAGGCATATGGAGTCTTAGCTTTTATTGGTAGGGGGATTGAATTTAGGAGCCGCAGCATCATGTTGCAACTGTACAAAACTCTAGTGCGGCCGCACTTGGAGTATTGTGTGCAGTTCTGGTCCCCACATTATAAGAAAGATGTGGAGGCATTGGAGAGGGTACAGAGGAGGTTTACCAGGATGTTGCCTGGTATGGAGGGCAGGTCCTATGAAGAGAGGTTGAAGGATTTGAGGTTGTTTTCGTTAGAAAGGAGGCGGCTAAGAGGGGATCTTATTGAAGCATATAAGATGATTAGAGGTTTAGATAGGGTGGACAGTGATAGCCTTTTTCCTAGGATGGAGAAAGCTAGCACGAGGGGACACAGCTTTAAATTAAGGGGTATGAGTTATAGGACGGATATCAGAGGTAGGTTCTTTACTCAAAGAGTGATTAGGGAGTGGAATGCCCTGCCTGCAGCTGTTGTAGATGCGCCAAGTTTGGTGGCGTTTAAGAGGTTAATTGATAAGTATATGGAAGAGAAGGGAATGGTTTAGTTTGGAGGGGCATTGCTTTTTATTTTGGTCGGCACAACATCGAAGGCCGAAGGGCCTGTTCTGTGCTGTAATGTTCTATGTTCTATGTCTTATTTTGGTGAGTACTGCAGATTTTTCAGGAGTTGAGTGATCAACAAATGGATCATTATGTTCATCCTTTGGGAAGTGTGGAATGACAGTACTTACCGAGAAACAAAATGAATGGAGGAACAATGTCAGAAAGAAGGAGGTATTGGGGTTCTTGAGAAACATTAAAGTAGACGAATCTCTAAAGCCCTAGAACACTGAGAGGGGCAGGGGAGGAAATTGTTGAGACCTTGAGAGAAATCTTTGGATCCTCACTGGCTGCAGGGGAAGTCCCAGAAGATTGGAGAATAGCCAATATTGTTCCGTTGCTTAAGAAGAGTAGCAAGAATAAACCAGGTAATTACAGGCCGGTGAGCTTTATGTCAGTGGTAGGGAAATTATTGGAGAGGATTCTTCAAGACAGGATTTACTCCCACTTGGAAGTAAGTGGACGTATTAGTGAGAGGCAACATCATTTTGTGAAGGGGAGGTCGTATCTCATGAACTTGATTAAGTTTTTTTGAGGAAGTGACAAAGGTGATTGATGAGGGTAGGGCAGTAGATGTTGTCTACATGGACTTTAATAAGGCCTTTGACAAGGTCCCACATGGCAGATTGGTGCAGAAGTGAAGTCCCATGGGATCAGAGGTAAGCTAGCAAGATGGATATAAAACTGGCTCAGTCAAAGAAGTCAAGGGTAGCAGTGGGAGGATGCATTTTTGAATCCAGGGCTGTGACAAGTGATGTTCCTCAGCGATCAGTGCTGGGACCTTTGTAATACGTATAAATGATTTGGAGGAAAATGTAACTGGATTGATTAGTAAGTTTGCGGACAACACAAAGGTTGGTGAATTTGCGAATGGTGATGAGGACTATCAGAGGATACAGCAGGATATGGATCAGTTGGAGACTTGGGCGGAGAGATGGCAGATGGATTTTAATGAGGACAAATGTGAGGTAATGCACTTTGGAAAATTTAATACAGATAGAAAATGTACAGTAAATGGCAGAACTTTTAAGAGTATCAATAGGCAAAGGGATCTGGGTGTCCAGGTACATAGGTCACTGCAAGTGGAATGGAGGTGGAGAAGGAGTCAAGAAGGAATGCTTGCCTTCATCGGCTGGGGTTTTGAGTTAAAAATTGGCAAGTCATGTTGCAGCTTTATAGAACCTTAGGGTTCATTTGGAGTATAGTGTTCAATTCTGGTTGTCTCACTACCAGAAATTTGTGGAGGCTTTGGAGAGGACACAGAAAAGATTTACCAGGATGTTACCTGGTATGGAGGACATTAGCTTTGAGGAGAGGTTGGAGAAACTTGGTTTGGTCTCACTGAAGCGTCACAGGTTGAGAGGAGACCTGGTAGAAGTCTACAAGATTATGAGAGGTACGGACAGAGTGGATAGTCAGAAGCTCTTTCCCAGGGTGGAAGAGTCAATTACTTGGGGGCATAGTTTTAAGATGCGAGGATAAGGTTTAAAAAAGATGTACAAGGCAGACTTTTCACACAGAGAGTGGTGGATGCTTGGAACTCGTTGCCAGAAGAGATAGTGGAAGTGGAGATGGTAGTATCTTTTAAGGGGTGTCTTGACAAGTACATGAATGAGATGTGAATCGAGGGATATGGACTCCGGAAGGGTAGGGGATTTTAGTTAAGTCGGGCAGCGTATTCAGTGCAGGCTCTGAGGGCCGAAGGGTCTGTTCCTGTGCCATAATTTTCTTTGTTCTTTGTCACTATATTGAAACACACAAGACTTGCTGGTAAAACAGAATACAGAAATAAAACTGAACTGCACATCAGGTAAAGACACAAATGAACCAAAATGAAAATGCATCATTTCTATTTGATATTCAAATTATTCAAATCTTGTCAAATGATTCAAACCTTGGCAAATACTTCAAAAGGCAAATGGCATTGATGTTGTTCACAAGATTGATGGTGAAATATGCATTCACTGTTCTTTATTTCATTGCGCACGTTGTTATTTTCTAGTTAGTCCAACATCTGTTTCTGATAGGACACCGGAAGATCATTCGTATTGCTTTAAGGTTCCCGTTGTATACAGTCTATATGAATTACTGCACGGCTTCTTGTAGCTGCATCAGTCCTTGCTCTATTGCAATACCATGCCAGTGATCCTTTCCGCCACATGTATTGGAGAATTGTTGCAAAACTTAGCATTTCCTCATTTCATTCAGAAGGTCACTTGGCTTGTTTGGTTTGGGTACTCTAATGACTGCATAAATAATTTAGGTTGTACTTAGGATCTTTACGCTTTGTTGATCTGCAATTTCATTTTTGACCAATATCCATCCTTAAGTAGCTCTTCAATGCCATACATTTTGGGCTTGTTGAACAAATTTTTCTGGGATTTCTCGATGGAGGTGGGAGCTACCACCAATTCAACAATTCTGTCTGCCAGTTCTGAGCCTGCAAAATCATAAAACATACTGTTTTCTTTGCTTCTGCTAATAAAGTGGTCTATAGATTCTGTAAGTTGTTGTTGAAATGACATGAACTCTAATTGATGAATACAGAGGTGTTATAATTCAGGTCAGAAACTCCAAAGTGTTTTATGATGCCCACCTGGATCATAAGTTTTGCTATTTGAATTTAGCTAGGGTAAGTATATTATGTTTTACTTCAAGTATGATTCAAATGACCCACTAGGGAACTTTTATCAAATAAAGTTTATTTAATAACACAGTTAATATATATGGAAAGAAAATTAGCAACAACTTTTATCAATTACAAAAAAACCAAAATAACCACGATAATGTGTAATACCTTAACAAATATATTTAAGATGTTCCAATCAAACAAAACATCTCATAGGCAAAACCCTTTTCACAGGTTTAACACAGCAAGGACGAATGCTCACATGATACTGAAACTGAGTCTTTTGGTTGGAGAATTGAAACCCTAACTTCTCAGCCTTATAATTTCTAGCAGCTTTCTAGATACATCCGGGACAGTTTGAAGTCAAACCAGCTTCCCAGAACATCAGACTGAGAGAGAAAAACACTGCTTTCAGTCTGGTGTCTGCTCACTTCTAAACTAAACTTAAACTGTAGCCAAACAAAAACTGAAACCTTAAATTACTAGGAACGAATAAAAACTGTCCAAAACACATGGCCTCCCAACTAATCTTCCTCCTAGCAATGCAGGATCATAAAACAATCCTAGAAAGTACCTGAGACCTGTAATAAAAATAAACAAAACCCCATTTAAGCCACTGAAGGAGAAAGAAAAGGATTTCTACAGATAACTCAGCAACAATGAAATAAGCTGAGGCTATGAGAGATGCAGTGAACATGACCTTTCAAAAAAAATTAACATCACAAAGGTTTGATTGATTCTAAACCAATTTTATAATTTAGTCCATGTCTTATTCGGAACCTTTAGCTCTTCAGTTGTTCAACCTGACATGTTCATTCCCAACTGTTGGGTGATTATTTTATGACTTGCTTTTCTGCTTCTGATGTGCCAGTGTCAAGAAATGAGAGACCTGTATGCTGTAAAAACCATTTTGAATTTGGATAGTAGGCTAGATTTAGCAGATATTTTGACATATCCCTTTGAACTTTCTTTGTTTCTCATACCTGGGATGAATGTCCCTATAGCTTGTTTTGGTGCTTTTCCAAACCTCCACATTATAAATGCAACCTTCTCTGGCATGATTCCAATGATCTTTTTCTGGCTTTTTATTTGATTCTCACCCGCTCTGGCCCATAATCTGGTCATTCACCTTTCCAAATGAATTAATCCACTGTTGGTCCTATCAATGTGCTGTCCTACTCACCTTGAGAGATCCTTCTACTTACCAGCTTTCTTTTTAAGCATTATCTCAGTGCTATGCTTTGAGAGCTCTTATGTGCAGTCACTATCTACGATTTTTATCTGACCAGGATGTCAAAGATCATTTCCTGCCACATGTCAAGATCTAAGATTATTCTCCATATCATGTCTAAACTTAATCTTGCTGCTGGGCTGAATACTATAAGGAGCCACTGTTGCAAATATGCTGTGTGCATTACAATGATATAAATCACCTGGAAGGGATTTTGGAAACATTACGGGTTAATTTATTGAGAACAGCACATGTGAACATATACACATGGATAGAAAGCTTGAGAATGTTAGCAGAGGGCATGATTCTTTTCAGTAACCGAATAAACTAAATCAACAAATTGAAGGGTAAATTGAAGTGGCATTCCTTAAACAGATACTGCATCAAAGTAAATGGAATCTCAAAAAAAGCTTAAAACATCAAAACCAAATCAATTGATTGAAGGGGTCAATAAAACAGGCCAGTCCTCACTGTTTTCACTGGGCAAGGGAGGCCTTGATGGTGTCTGCAGACACTGTGTGCTCCTTTTCCAGTAACATAATGTACCAGTTGAAGGCCTTGATATTGATTTGTGAAGAAATTTGTGCAAAGAAATCCAACCATAATACGGGGCCAATAAGATTAAATAAAGTTAAGAAAGGTTAAAAATGAAGAAGGGTTCAATTTAAGAAGGTGCAGCACAGTGGCACAGAAGTTAGCACTGTTGCCTCACAATGCCAGGTACCTGAATTTAATTCCAAACTCGGGTCACTGTCTGTGTAGAGTTTGCACATTCTGTTTCCTCTGGGTGCTCCAGTTTCTTCCCACAGTTCAAAATAGATGGGGGAGATACTAAATGGGTTTTTTTGCATCCGTATTTACTAAGGAAACGGGCATGGAGTCTATGGAAATTGGGCAAACAGGTAGGGAGGTCATGGAACCTTTACAGATTAAAGAGGAGGAGGTGCTGGCTGTCTTGAGGCAAATCAGAGTGGATAAATTCCCAGGGCTGGACAGGGTATTCCCATGGACCTTGAGGGAGACTAGTGTTAAACTTGCAGGGGCCCTGGCAAACATATTTAAAATGTCAATATTCATGGAGGAGGTGCCAGATGATTGGAGGGTGGCTCATGTTGTTCTATTGTTTAAAAAAGTTTCCAAAAGAAATCCAGGCCAGAAATTACAGGCCAAGTAAGTTTGACATCGGCGGTTGGCAAATTATTGGAAGGTGTGATAAGAGATAGGATTACGTATATTTGGATAGACAGGGACTTATTAGGGAGAGTCAACATGGCTTTGTGTGTGGGTAGCTCATGTTTGACGAATCTATTAGAGTTTTTCGAGACGGTCACCAGGAAAGTGGATGAAGGGAAGGCGGTGGACATTGTCTACCTGGATTTCAGCAAGGTCTTTGACAAAGTCCCTCATGGGAGGTGAGTTAGGAAGGTTCAGTCACTAGCTGTAGGTGGGGAGGTTGTAAATTGGATTAAATACTGGCTCAATGGAAGAAGCCAGAGAGTGGCTGTGGAGGATTGCTTCTCTGAGTGGAGGCCTGTGACTAGTAGTGTGTCGCAGGGATCGGTGTTGGGTCCATTGTTGTTTGTCGTCTATATCAATAATCTGGATGATAATGTGGTATATTTGCTGATAATACAAAGATTGGAGGTATAGTGGACAGTGGAGGAGGTTTTCAAAGCTTACAGAGGGGCTTGGACCAATAGAAAAATGGGCTGAAAATGGCAAATGAAATTTAACACAGACAAGTGTGAGGTACTGCACTTTGGAAAGACAAACCAAACTAGAACGTATAGACTAAATGGTGGAACAGAGGGATCTGGGAATACAGGTACAGAATTCCCTAAAAGTGACATCATAGGTGGATAGGGTTGTAAAGAGTTCTTTTGATACATTGGACTTTATAAAGCGCAGTATCAAGAATAAAAGTTGGAGTGTTATGGTAAGGTTATATAAGGCATAGGTGAGGCCGAATTTAGAGTATTGTGTATAGTTTTGTTCACTTAGTTATAGGAAGGATGTAAATAAGGTTGAAAGAGTGCAGAAAAGGTTCACAAGGATGTTGCCAGGACTTGAGAAGCTGAGTTATAGAGAGAGATTGAATAGGTTAGGACTTTATTCCCTGGACCGTAGAAGAATGAGAGGAGATTTGATAGAAGTGTATAAGATTTTGATGGGTATAGATAGAGTGAATGCAAAAGGCTTTTTCCACTAGGCCACAGGAGAAAAAACCAGAGGGCATGGATTAAGGGTGAAAGGAGAAAAGGAGAAAAGTTTAAAGGGAATATGGGGAGGGGGGGGGGGTAGGTTCTTCACGCAGAGAGTGGTGGGAGTAGTGGAATGAGCTGCAGATAAAATGGTAAATGCCAAGTCACTTTTAACATTTAAGAGAAACTTGGACAGGTTCATGGATAAGAGGGGTGTGGAGTGATATGGTTCAAATGCAGGAGAGTTGACTAGGCAAAAAATGGTTCGGCACAGACAAGAAAGGCCAAAAGCCCTGTTTCTGAGCCGTAATTTTCTATGGTTCTATGTGCGAATTAGGTTCATTGGCCATGCTAAATTGACCTTAATATCAGGGAGATTAGCAGAGTAAATATGTAGGGTTAAATGGATGGATGGTACTATTGTTGATGCAGACTCGATGGGCTGAATGGTCTCCTTCTGCACTGTAGAGATTCTACGATTGTATTTCAGATACCCGATAGTGAACATAGCCACTGAAAAGCAGCAGACAGGTGAGATTGATGAACGCCTCCACCGCCACTGCTTGAACCTATTAAATAACAAGCTTAGCTAGGCACAGGAGCAGGCCCGTGAGGATATCCTCCTCCATCCCTACCCACATCTGCACCAGGTACGTAAGATTGGGGGATGGATTTTGGCATTCCCATTTTGGTGGGATCGGAAGTGGGAGTGGGAAATCCCACAACGTGGGTGACACTGGCAGGATTTTCCATTCCAGTTGTCTCTGCAAATGACATAACAGGATCCTAATTTAATACATTTAAATATAATTATCATAATTTCCCCCAGTTCCCACACCCCCGCTGACATGTATCATGACAGGACCCCCACAGTGTGCAGCTGGAGAGCAAAACCTGCTAGAGGAGGTTCGGTGAGTGCTTGGTTCAGGGGAGAAAGGGTATGCCTGGGTACTGCCCCCAGCACTTCCCCCTGGCACTACTCCCTGGGAAGTGCCAGGGGATGTTATGTGGGCGGATACTCTGTGGGGAGAGGTGGCATGTTCCATAGGGGTTCCAGGGAGAGCAGCCAGAGCCTACCATGTAGCATAACATCATGGGTTTGCTCCTTTGATTGTTTTTCTCTGTGTTTGACAATAGAATAGAGGAAACCACTTATGAGGCCACTTGCTGCCACAGTCTGTAAAAATAGGAGAAAATTCCACCCAAGAGTGGAGAGCTGAAGTGCAACTAAAAAGAAAGTAAAAGATTTTTCAGAAAACTTAAAAGTGGGGTATATCTTCCAACAACTAACATTTATATGGTTCACAGAATCCACAAGGCTACAAAAGATATATGCATCTTGGGAATCTGTGAACAATACAACCTACAGTTGTATGGAACTGCTGTGTGAAACACCCTTCACCAAGTTCCCTGTGGTAAGGGGGGGGACTCTTGCATGGAAAGCCCTCCACCAGGAACCTCTGACAGCAACATGGCACAGCAAGGAGTGTCAGATGGCAGATGAAGATAAGAAAGATGTGCAGCTGCTCACGCAGGAAACCCTTCCATGTGGTGCTAAAGAGCTCAGAAGGCATTTCCGCAAGATGACTTGAATTGTGGGGTACCAACACCAGAATGAGGATTTGGGGCAAAGTGCCAATGTGAAATCCCATCCAAACAGACATATCTTCTGACAGGGGTCCATCACACATCTGGGCTTCCTCTAGATCTTGTGTGTCACTGGGGCCAAGCAATACCACTTTAAGGTGTTGGAGGGCATCGGATATGGGCTGGACATCCACCAATGTTAGTTCAATGTGAGTGGAGAAAGGATTAAGCACAGGTTTAAGGGATGTATATTGTTTCCAGCCAGGCCAGTTGTCCGAGTTACAGGTAATATAACATGAACGCAAGATCCCAGTGAAGGCCACCCTTATGTGTGCATATCTTGGCTATCAGTTTCTGCTCAGCGATTCTGTGTTGTAGTCGGTCATGAAGGCTGTATTGGACAACACTTACCTGAAGAGACCATGCAGACGCTATGAGAATGGATGAATGAACATCGCTCGACAATTACCAGCTAGGAGTGTTCTCTTCCTATTGGGAACACTACAGCAATCACAGGCATTCAGCTTCTGATCTTTGGATAAGCATTCACCAAGACGGTCTTCATGACACACGACAATGCAGAATCGCTGAGCAGGAATCGATAGCCAAGTTCTGCACACATGAGGACGGCCTCAACTGGAATTTTGGGTTCATATCACACTATCTACAACCTCCATGGCTTGCTTAGGCTCACAAAATCTCACTAACTGTCCTGGCTGGAAACAATATACATCCCTTAAACCTGTGCTTAATCTTCTCTCCACTCACATTGTCTGTACCTTTAAGACTTGATGACCTGCAGATTCACATTCAAACCATTATCTTGTAAATTGAGTGTGACTATATATGCCCTGATTGTGATCACAACTTCCAGTCACCTGATAAAGGAGCAGGGCTCCAAAAGCATGTGCCTTGTGCCATCAAATAAACCTGTTGGACATTAACCTGGTGTTGTGAGACTTCTTACTGTGCTTATCCCAACAGCCACAGCCCTCACCTATAGTTAGAGCAATGGAAGTGCAGGTTCGTCAGTAGCGATTCTGATGATAGCCACTATCCCAGTCACAGGAAGGCTACCGTACAAGGTGATTATGCCCAGACATTGATAACATCCTGGCAAAAGATTGGCAAAGCTTGTAAGGAGTTACAAAGACCCCCAGGTATACAAACAGGAACTGTGTGTTATAGTTCAGGCCACGTACCTGGCAGAAGATATTTATCATCAAGGACACATCATTTAGGAGGATTTCAACATAAAGGCATTGGGTAGGATCTGAAAGTGGAAGGTCACTGAAAGTGAAGGGTGCAGAGACACATCAGTGCCTGATCATCCAGCCTAAGTGGGATGCTCAGAACCTCAGCAGCTATGAGTGCAACAGAGGGTTTCTGTGAAACTGAGGCTGGTTCACAAGACATACTTCGATAAAATGATGGCAGGCTACTACCTATTAAAGACACTAGTGAGCTTGGCTACCTGACTTGAGCAATGTGTCTTTGATCTGAGAAATATTTCTCCTGATGTGCAACCCAACACAAAGCCTGGGTCTTTTTCAATAGGTGTTACATAGTTCCATGACTTGTGCCAGTTTTGCCTGCTGCAAATTTGCCTGCTAGTTTACCATGCCTTGGAATCTTTGGAGATCTGGAATGACTGATGGGATCAGAAATTCATTGATTACCTTGATTTTATATTGGTCGTCTATGAGGCCTTTGTTGCTCACAATATGACCTAAAACCTGAATGGAGGTGTTGGAGAATTCCCCTTTATCATTCAATGCTAATCCTGTTTCCTGTATGTGATTAAAAACAACCTTGAATCTCGTGTCATGTCCCTTAACAGTTGTTCTGTGGACAATGACATCATCCAATTGGAAGATGATTCCTTTTATGTCTCCAATGATGGCTGACGTAGCTGAAAAATTCTAGTGCTCAGCTAAAGAAGAAGGGTAAAGAATGAACCAAAGTCTGTGGAATGGGGCAATAAGAAGTGGCAGGAGAAGTGAGGTCTTTCTTCAATTGTATAGAAGCTTGGTTAGCACATGGAACGCTTTGTGCAATTTTTGTTCTCTTACCTCAGAAATGATATTTTTGCCATAAAGAGAATGCAACAAAGGTTTACAGACTTATACAGGAATGGAGCGACTTTGTTATGTAGAGAGAGTGGGAAAACTCGGCCAGCATTATCTAGAGTTTTGAAGAATGAGAGGCAATCTCACTGAAACCTAAAGGAGTTAATGCAGGTAAGATGTTAAAGAGTCTAGAACCAGGGACCACAATTTCAAAATAAGGGGCTAGCATTTAGGATCAAGCTGAGGAGAAATTTCTTTACACGGGCAGTTGTGAATCTTTGGAATTCTCTATCCCCGAGAACTGCGGAAGCTCAGTCATTGAATAAGTTTAGGATAGTAATTGATCCTTACAATAACGTAAAGTCTGATGGGGATAATGAATGTAAAGGGCATTGAAGTGTCTGATAAACCATGATCGTACTCAATTGCAGAACAGGTTCGCTGTGCTGAATGGTGTACTCCTCTTCCTATGTCTTTCCTATGTTTCTATAAAAGTTGTCAGCAACTTAAATTTTTCATCTAATGGAATGAGCCAGAACCCACTGTTGGCATCATGTTTTGAGAACATTGTACCCTTGAAGAGTTTGATCAGCGGTCGTCCACTGAGGACATCAGGTAGAATTCCCTCACCATGGCCTTATTGACTTGGGTCAGTTCAAAACAGTTGGGAATGGAGGTGTTCAACTTCACACTGAAACAATCCCAAAGCACCATTCTGTTGACTGAATAATGGGGAGATGACCCCTTGTTGGTCATCTCATCAAGTTGAAGTTGTACTTATTTATAAGTGGGTAAGATGTTTCCCTTGGATAAACAGAAGATTTAGCATAGTTTTTCAGTGTCATGCTGCATCTTTGTCCACACATCTTTCTGATTTTGGAACTTTTTTACAAAATTTTGTTATTCGGGAGATTAAAGTAACAGTCAAAGGATTTTAAGACCTCTTCAAATTTGCCAGCTGGTTCATTAATGGCTTGATAGCTTTCACATCATTAGAAGTTGTACACAATTGTGTGTTAATTTACTCTGACTTGTTAGTTAATCCTGTTGCAATTTTGCACCTTAAAGAAAACACTTCCATAGTGTCCAATTCTGTGTCTGATCCAATTCTGTCCTTCTATCAACTCGAATCATTCTGATAAAGTAAATTTTGAATCCTTCGCTGTTTTCAGCTCAGGAGAGAGATGCTTTAAACTTTCAAAATGGTGCTGCAATAATCGAGATTTACCACATTGGTTCGGGTTTTTCAAATATCTGCCACAGTTATTGAGCCGTTCTAAACCTGCTCTGAATCTAAAGAAAAATCATCAAAATGATTAAGGCCTGTTAGTTACTTTGCTATTGCTGGAGAATTAAATTTAATAGCTATTGTCCAGTATAGTCTGTGCCTTATTTTGAAGCATTTCTAAGCCATTTTTAAAAGTTTGCTCACCTTTCCTCAATCATCAATAAGAGCACACCCTCCACTCTGAAAACCCATATCTGAGGTCACTATTGCAGATATCAGAGCAGCTTTCTCAAAGGTCAACCCACGGAAAATGACTAACCTGGATGGGATACTTGAATGAGCACTCAGATCCTGTGCACTTCAGCTGGCAGGATTATTCGTAGACATCTTCAACTTCTCTTTACAGCTTGAGTTTCCTATCTGCTTCAAGAAGATGACCATCATCCCAGTACCAAAGAAAAGCCAAGCACCGTACCTTAATGACTATCATCCAGTGGCTCTAACATCCATCATTATGAAGAGCTTCAAAAAGCTAACCATGACATGAATCACTTCCAGCCTTCCGAACTACCTGGATCCACTACACTTTGCCTACCGCCAAAGGCAGTAGGTCCATAGCAGACACCATTTCTCTGGCCCTGCACTCAATGTAGAAACCCTGGAACACCTGATAGCAAAGGCACCTATATCAGACTCCTTTTTATTGACTACAGCTCAGCTTTCAACACCATTATTCCTACAAAACTCATCTCCAAACTCTGTGGCCTGGGCAAGATCCATCTGTGACTGGATCCTGAACTTATTAAACCATCGACAACAATCAGTAAGGTTAGGCAACAACAACTCCTCCACAATCATCCTCAACACTGATGTCCCACTTGGCTATATTCTTGGCCCCCTTTTATGCTCCTTAAATACTTACGACTATGTGGCCAAATTTCCTTCCAATTCAATTTTCAAAATGGCTAATGATACCACCTTAGGGGGTTAGATCTCAAATAATGACAAGACAGAATACAGGAATGACATAGAAAACCTGATGAAACTGACGTGGTGTCAATAATCTGTCTCTGAATGTCAACAAATGGAAGAAGATAGTCATTGACTTCAGAAAGCATATTGGAGAACATGCCCCATTTACATCAATGGGGATGAAGTAGAAATGATCATGAGTTTCATGTTTTTAGGTGTCCAGATCACTAACAACCTATCCTGAACACTCCATGCTTACACTATAGTTAAAAAAGCACACCAATGCCTCTATTTTCTCACAGGATTCAGGAATTTTCACATTTCAGCTACGACTCTCACCAACTTTTACAGGTGCTTCATAGAAAATATTCTGGTTGTATCACAGCTTGGTATGGCTCTTGCTCTGTTCAAAATACAAGAAATGACAAAAAGTCATGAATGTAGTCCAATCCATCACGCAAACCAGGTTCCCATCCATTGACTCTGTCTACACTTCCCACTGCCTTGGCAAAGCAGCCAGCATAATTAAGGATCTCATACATCCATCTTCTTTCATCGGGAAAAAGATACAAAAGTCTGAGGTCACATACCAACCAACTCAAGAATAGCTTCTTTGCTGCTGCCGTCAGACTTTTAATTGACCTACGTTGCATTAAGTTGATCTGTCTAAGCACCCTAGCTATGACTGTGACACTACATTCTTCACTCCCTCATTTCCTTCTCTATGAACAGTATGCTTTCTCTTTACAAAGTTTGCAAGAAACAGTACTTTTCACTGTATACTAATACATGTGACAATAATATATCAAATCAAATGAAATCAAAGCAAATTATCACCTCAGTTGTAAAATTTGTTTTCTGATCAGAATTTTCTACCAACATCCTTATACTATGATGGAGCCCTTCTTGAGCTGCATGGTTGATTTCTTCTCTGCTTCCCAGCCTCCATGTTTATTATTAGCTCTTTTGGCAATTTCAACTGTCTTCATTGAAGCCTTCTGCTATGGTATGACTTTTTCAAATCAGGCTTCAGGTTTTTCAGTTTTCTTTGGGCGATTTGGGGATCCTTCAGCTACTGTCATCATGTTGTATAATTTTTTTGGTTGCCTAAGCGGGAGATTCAGAGGCATATGCCAGAATTCTACGGCTCTGCCTGCCATGGGAATTAGAGCACTCGAGGGACATCGGGCTGGATTTTTTGGTCTCGAATCGAGGGAGGCTGTAGAATCCTGCCCATAGAGTCTGACGAGTAACTATTTATTACACAACACAACTGTGTTCTATGAGATAATAGGTTGCTTTAGTCCGAACTACTAGTCAGGCTACTACAAGTAATGAGACTCACTTTACATCATCGTGTGGGCAGTATTGTTTCCTCAGTCCCACATTAAACTTTTCAGTCCAGAAAAGTCACACACTACTGTGCCAACAAAACCACTAACTTGCTTTCATGTTGTAAGCTCGACTACATATTTGAAAAGTGTCTGCTAATGAGAACTCTTAAATGATGGGCAACATGGCTGATGTCTAGTGAATTGGGTTTTTGACCTTGCACCCAGTTATTCACCAGGACACTAACAGGTGAGGCTTCAATGGTGATCTATTCAAGGGCATTCCAAACTCTGGGGGAAAGAAATGAAACTTCGGTGACCTTGGGGGACTAAAATACTGATAACTAGAATTATGCATTCTAAGACTGTTGTACATGTACAATATGGTGTATTCTCACAGAACATTGGACAACACAAGAAATCAGCCTTGAACAGTACCATCTGCTGGGCACAGTCATGTCACTGTGGTGACACATGTGCTCCTAAAAACAGTATTGTCCTTGCACCAACAAACAGAACATTCCTCGCTGTCCCAATTAATGTCAGTAACATTGGTAAAGTGCCAACAGAATCCTGAAACCACCTACAGAGCATTTTGCAAACCGGGTCAGTTACCTTACCCCTTCTATTAAAAACACACGAAAAGGTACCTAAAAAAAACGACATGCATGAAAGATCAGATAATTGTAATGCATAACATTCCACAAAGTGTAGAGAGTTGTGGAACTGGACATTGTTCAGTTTTTGCTGATATTTCAAGGATTCTCTGCCTGAAGTAATGCTGAATGTTTAGATTCTTTTCGAAAAAAAGGCCCGCCTTCCCAATACAATGATTGTAGGAGGCAGCATAAAGGATTTCACTATACAGTGATACATTTTCAGTCCTGCTAGCACCACTGAGTGCACAATTGTGAGGCAACCCAGGCATTCTTCTCCTCCAACTTGACGTGGCCAGCAAATAACAATTGTTATTATATGAAGGTTGACCCCTTTTTGAGTAGTAATGTTGAATCTTCCAAAGTGGAATACCTAGCTTCATAGTCTATTAGAAGTGTGTGGGAAGATGTGAACTGTTCTTTAGTAATGTTTAGTGATTAATTAATGGAAATACCTGACACTCAATTTAAAATAAACACAACAATTTACTTATTTAACCAATAGAGAACTTTAACTAAACAAATAACAAAATAAAATAAGATTCTAACGAAATGCTGTTCAAATAAATACAAAATTCATTCATTAACCAAAAAATAATATAATAATAGAATTCAATCACTATCAAAAATATAACCAGATACATAGCTTTTGGAATCTTTTGGAGTTCCTCTGTTGATTCCTCTGTCTGTAAGTTCTTTCTGATTTGGTACTTTTTGCTAGTTAGATGGTATGTTCTCTTAAGAAATATTTGAAGTTGGCAGAATTGAAAGCTGATCTCTCCCTCTTGAGGTTTAAGAGATGGCCAATTCTATTATTCTCCTGTCCCTCCCACCCCCTCACTCTCTTTTATACCTGTGATGACGTATCAATTTTCCAACAATAGGAGTGGTCTGATATTGTTAATGCCATCAAACTGAAATTTTATAAGTTCCTGGTAGCTGAGTGCCTGCTTGAAATTGATTGGGCTAAGTAAAAAAAACGTTATCTGGTCAAGATTACTGTTTGACTTTTTGAGATAAATGTTTTGGATTCTGTATGTACATTTTAAATCTCCAAGCACTAAAACAAAACACCAGGTTTTAAAGGGACACTGCAACCTTCATCCCTCTTGCATTTTTACAATTTTTTACATCATTACCATCATCAAATTCCAACTTCACAAACTCAACTTTGTAACACAATGGAAATATTCCTGTAAGCCCACTGTCACCTTGTTTCATTCCTACTATTTTCCAATACAAATACTTCCCCAATATTATGCTAGATTGTGAAATCAATCATCTGCAATGATTACAACAGGTTATATCTTCAAAGAGCAGACAAATTCTCCTGGTATCCTAGTCAGCTTTAACCAAGATCATAAAACAGATTATCTGATAATTATCCTATTGCTGTTTGTGCAACATTACTGTGCTGAAATTGGCTGCTGCATTTCCTATGTAACCAAAGTAACTGTACTTCAAAAGCATTTAATTGAAAAGCACTCTGCAGCATCCTGAGGTTCTGAAAGGCATGATATAAATGCTAATCTTTCTTTGGAAATTATTCATGCCATCACTGAATCCTTGTATGGTTCATTGAGGTAGATATCTTTGTTTCTATCTGAAATAATTCCTTTGCACTGATTTGGAGGGAATATACTGGCATGGATTAAAGTTTGATTTGCAGACAGGAAACAGCGAGTAAAAATAAATGAGCCTTTTTAGAAGTGGCAAGTGGTAGCTATGGGTCCCACAGGAATCACTACTCGAGGGTCCCAGCTATTCACAACATACATCAATGATTTGGATGAGGAAAACAAACCTCATGGCTGCAATTTCTCAGTCATTTACACCCAACCGCCACTGCAAGTAAGGATGGAAATTTTGGCACTTAGCTAAATCACTGTTCACTGGAGTGGGACCCGAGAACCCCATTCACATGAATGACCAGAAAATTTAAGATGTCAAGGATTATGGAGAGCGTGCAGGAGTATGGTGTTAAGGATCAGCCAGAATTATATTGAATGACAGAGCAGGCTTGAAGAGTCAAATGGGCTACTCCTGCTCCTATTTTCTATGTTGCTAAAATTGTTCCAGAAACTGATTCATTTCATTAGCCTGAAGGTTAAATCTTGCACTGGTCACCATGGAAAAAGTGATCTGACACATCAAACTCTACCAGCATAATGATTGTTGAACTTCTGGTTATTAATCTGTACTCTATTCCTCCATTTCTTTCATTTGCAGGTTAGTGCCACTTATGTAGGCTTATAAAATACCAAAATAATTCTGTCAACATTTTGTCTTGAAAAACATGCTCTCAGATTTGTGAGGGGGGGGGGGGGTTTTATCACTTTACTTGTCCCAAAACCTTAAAATCCTGCCCAATTAACAGACATTTCTATTTCTGCCCCTTGCTTGCTCCAATTCTGTAGCTGGCAGGAGGTTAAAATTCTGATCTTGGCCTTTATACAAGATTCATTTCTGATTTGAAGATAAGGTAGACATACCATAGGTAAGTAAATTCCATTCAGAAGAGACTTAACAACAAATTAATACATTCAAAGCTAGAAAAATCATTTGAAGCACAAGGGCGTCAGGTGCTGAATTTCCAACACAGTATACACTCTTGACATTCTTCAAACATGGACAAAAGAGTGCCAGAAGTGAGGTGAGAGTGACTGCCCTTGATATCAAGGCAGCATTTCACTGAGTGTGGCATCAAGGATCCCTTGCAAAACTGGAATCAATGGGAATCGGGGGAAGCTCTCCACTGGTTAGAATCATACCAGGTATAAAGGAAAATGGTTATGGAGATTGGAGATCCATTTTCTCAGCTCCAGGACATCAGTGCCCGAATTCCTCAGAGTAGTATCCTAGTCCTAACCATCTTCAGCTGCTTCATCAATGAACCTTCATCCATTATAAGAGCAGAAGTGGGGATGTTGACTGATGACTGCAAAATGTTCAGTACCATTCATTATTCCTCAGATACTGAAGCAGTTCATCCCTAAATGCACTGTGGGTGCACCTACACCTCAGGAAGCCCAGTGGTTCAAGAAGGCAGCACAGCATCACCTTCTAGAAGTCTGGAAAATAGGACCAGGAGTGGGCCATTTGGCTCTTCAAGGCAGTTTCGCGTTCATTATAATCATGGCTGATCATCCATCTCTAACCTGTTCCCACTTTCTTTCATATCCTTTGATCCCTTAAGCTCTAAAGGCGATATCTAACTCCTTTTTTAAAATGTACATTATTTTGAGCTCAACTGCTTTCCGTGGTAATGAGTTGCAAAGACCTTTGCACTTTGGGTAAAAACAATTTCTTCACATTTCAGTCCTATACAGTTTATCCTATATTCTTAGATGGTGACTCCCACTTCTGGAATTCGACACCATTGAGAATATCCTTTCAGCATCTACCCTATCTAGCCTTATTAGAATTTTATAGGTTTCAATGAGATCCCCCCCTTCACTCTTCTAAACTCCAGTGAATATAATCCTAACTGACTTGATCTCTTCTCATACATCAGTCCCACAATGCCAGGAATCAGTCTGATAAGCCTTTGATGGAGTCTCTCTATTACAAGAACATCCCTTCTCAGATAAGAATATCAAAAACACATGCAATATTCCAGGTGTGGTCTCACCAAGGCCCTGCATAATTTCGGCAAGAATCTCTGCTCTTGTATTTGAATTCTTTTGCTCTGAAACCAACATACTATTTGCCTTCTTTACCATTTGCTGCAACAGTGACTTGTGTATAAGGACACCCCAGATCTCATTGCACATTTCACTCTTGAAACTTATTACCATCTAGGGATGAGCAATAAATGCTGGCTTAACCAATGACGCCTACATCCATAAATGCATAATAAAAACTGTCCAAACACAGTAAGACTTGAATAATGTCCAGGCTTGAGCTCAGGATTGGCAAGTAACATTCACACCATATAAGTGCTAGACGACAACCATCTCTTGCAAGAGAGGATCTAACCATCGTCCCATGACATTTGCATTACCTTTGCTGAATCCCCCCACTCTCAGCATCCTGGGAGTTACTATTGACCAAAACCTGAACTGGATTAGCATTATAAATACTGTGGCTACCAGGACAAGTCAAGAGAAGGAATCATGTGGCATGTAACTCATATCCCGACTCCCCAAAACATGTCCACCATCTACAAAGCACACATCAGGAGTGCAATGCAATACTCTCCACTTCCCTGGATGAGAACAGCATGAGAGCAGCTCCAACAACGTTCAAGAAACTTGATACCATCCAGGATAAAGCAGCTCTTGTTTCTTCGCCCCAGCTTCTTCACTGCAGTACCAAAGAAGTGCTTATCCTGTTACAGGTGCAGCTTTTTTAATTAAGATGTGAATCAAGTCGCTGTTTGATAAAATGAGTGGAAAAGATTGCATGATACTATTCAAAACAGAACAAAAATTTCTCACAACTTCATAAAGAACATTCTTGATGATCAACATTATGATAATCCGCTCAGTCAGTTCACTTACTGTTCATGGGTCTTCACCATGTGAGATATGACCACATCTGCTTGCAAAACAACACTGGATATTCATTAGTGATCCATATGTTATAAAACCCTTTGAAAATTGTGAGTTTTTACTTTCTAATAGTGACAGTTTAGGTAGGGTAAGCATATTTTCCGAAGTCAGAATTGTGACGACTGACAAACCTTGGGCAGGTGGGGCTCTGTAATGATTAACCTATTGGATGCACAATGGCATGAGAGACGGGGAGGGCAGTTGAAGGCAGGAGTTATGATGACAATGGCACGAACACTGAACCATCTTAAAATCAAGAAAGTAAAAAGTTTATGATCAAACTGGCATAATTGTTTCTATTTATGTTACTTTTTGCTGAGTTTAGGATGCAGTTATGTCGCAAGATTAGTATTAACGTATTAATATACTTAAAGTGAGGGGGGTACATCCTATACACAAGAAAGAGAAAAAAATCCAACCCAATCAGTCTACTCTCAATTGTCAGCAAAGTAATAGAAAGTGTCATTGACGCTGCTATCAAGTGGCATTTATTCAGCAATAATCTGCTTACTCATGCTCAGTTTGGGTTGCACCAGGATGACTCAGCTCTTGACATCATTATGGCCCTGGTTCAAACATGGACAAAGGAAATGAATTCAAAATGTGAGAAGAAGCATTGAAATGCTTAACAGCATTTTACTGAGTGTGACATAAAGGAGCTTTAGCAAATGGGAATCAGGGAAAAATCTCCATTACAAAATCGGATTGTTTGCTGATGATCACAAAAATGTTCAGCAATGTTTGCAAATTCGTCAGATACGAGAGCAGTCCAAGCCCATAAGTAGAAGGACCCGCTCCTTGTGTTCCATATGCTGACAGCCAACCTCCCAAAAAATCACTGCATCCTAGGACTCAATACCTCACCTCAAACTGATGCAGAAATGTCTGCCTTCAGTTTAACTGCAGCGTGTTTTGATTATCTGAACAACCTACTCCGAAGAAGTGAGTCTGTGATTATAATATTTAAATGAGGCTACATTTCTCCAATTTTTTTAAATTCTCTTAAGAAAGTGGTCATAAGTGGTTGTGAGCCATCTTCTTAAACTGCTGCAATTCATATAGTGGAGGTAGAAAAGGCCTCATTGGAGAGAAAACCTCGACCTTTGAGCAATCTGTAGAAAACTGTAAGAAAATCCTGGATAGCCCCAGACAAATTGGGATTCCTGGTCACTCTATAAATCAAAAATCATATTCCCATGTTATAATTTATGTGTAAAATTTCAATATAAAAAGAACATAACATTGAAAATCTAATCGAGATCCTAATCGAGTACAAAGCAGGTAGAACTTTAATCATATTTTTTGCAGTACACATTTTGAGAAAACATAATATAGAGAGACACAAACATGTTCAGATAAGGATTGACATTGATCCATCATCTATCCAGCCAGTGTCCCACAGGATTTCTATCATATATTTCCAAATCTAAATAACCCAAATTCTATTTATTGGGATCACTAACATGTAACAAAATGGAAAACGCAGACAATTGAAAAAGTACATGAAGACATCCTCTTGACAAACATGCATAGATTAGAGAAATTAGCCGGTAGATATGTGAGGTGATGGGGATAGGGCCTGGGTGGGATTGTTGTCAGTGCGGACTCGATGGGCCAAATGGCTTCCTTTTGCACTATGCGGTTTCTACAATACAATTACAACTCATTTCAAATGTAAACTATTAGTTTAGCGTATTTGAATTTGAACTTTACTAACTAGTGTGTATATCATATACACAATATGTATTGCTTGCTTATGTTAGATTGCTCTGCTGCAATTTATAAAATATTCTAAACATATATTAAGTTGTAAATTGATATGCAAATTTCTTATTGTATAATTGAGTAAACATTTAACATAATTTATAGGGTAGAAACTCACTAATGTTTAGTGCTTTCATGCTACATTCTTTGCATGTTATTATTAACCAGATTATTTTAAACTTCACCAATTAGAATTCCTACCCTTATTATTCAAAAGGTGTTTGTGAATTGCTCAAAAACTTTCAGAATCTTTAGTCTGATGCAAACTATGATTAATCATGTAAATCATTGATAGGGTATTGCACTGGATTACAATGTTTATTTGGATTTTCTGCCATTGCTGCAATGAAAGCAGTTCAAACTGCTGTAAATGGACAGCAGCAAAAGGAATGTAATTGCCAGTATGAAGAACTTTTAACAGTCTCCATGAAATGGGCTAGTCAGGTATTGATGCTATTGTAGTCCATTGCATCAAGAAGAATGATTTATAATCCCAATAGTAAATTGCCAAATAACACAGAGTGGCGTGCACTCTGCAACATTTATTTCAAATATCAAGGAAAATTATCTCTTCATTCAATATTTCATTGTTGCATTAATTACAAGGTGCTGAATTTTACAGGGAATGGTGTAGGCTGTGGATGGGAGTAGAGACTCTCTTCCTTTCCCCCTATTGTCTCAGCATAAAAGTCAGAGGTGAGTTTACTTCAGCTTGGCTTTCTTATCCAGCAGCCACTTAAATGCTATTGGGCCATTAATTGGTTTGAAGCAGGTCTTCCATCCCATCAAGAAGAAAGTCTGAGAGCCACTGGCCAATCAAATCGCCAATAGTTGTCTTGTCCCAGTAGCACTACCAGGAGCAGTAGCAAGATGTGAAGGTAAATGCAGTGGAGCTATAACCAATGCCAAACTAGCAGGCCCTAGTGAGAGAGATGGTGGATTTAGGGAAGGTCAGGGCAGACATGAAAAGAGAGGACGGAAATGTGAGGATGAGAAGCCCTGAAAGGGTGCCAGATGGGTAGAAGGTATCCCCCTTGACTGGCACCCCCCCAAGTACTGGAAATTTCTGGGCTGTACACTTGGCATGGACCTCTCCTAGTGTGCATTAAATCCCAGCAGGAGGTCCTGAACTGACCATAAATTGGCCACTTAAGGATCTCAATTGGCCCACAGGCATTCAAGTTTCCAAATGCCAACCTGCCACTAATAAAATTGGTAGGCACTGAAAATGGCATCCATAGTATGACAGTTAGTTTCATGGCCTGTCCGCTCTATTTGCAAACCTGCCCCTTGTGGCAGCAAGATCCAACCCAATGGCAAAAAACATAGCACTGTTCATTGTTATGGAGACCTGTTGTTAGCTTCTTTATGTTGGCCTGTAATTTCTAACTCAGGCACATCCTTGGAAACGTAAGGTTCTTATCCAGCAAAGACTTGCCAGAGCAAGAATAAGATGCAGCTGTTGAATTTCCTGCAGAAGAATTTTTTTTGGCTCAAATTCATGCTCCTGGCAGCGTCTTTACATTATATACCCACTTCCTTTCTCCAGATGTCTTCTGTCAATCTTACATTGCTAAGTGTGATGGCATAGTGGTTAATACTGCTGCCTCACAGCTCCAGGGAAACAGTTTCAATTCCAGCCTTGGGTGACAGTGTGGAGTTTGCACATTCTCCTCATGTTTGCGTGTGTTTCCTTCAGATGCTCCAGTTTCCTCCCACAATGCAAAGATGTGCAGGTTAGGGGTATTAGTTGGGTAAATATGCGGGGTTATGGGGATAGGGCCTAGGTGGGATGGTCTGTCGGAGAGTCAGTGTGGATTCAATGGGCTAAATGGCCTCCCTCAGAACGATAGGATCCCTTAGGTACAATGACCAAAGGCAATATCTTTACCTACATTAGGAAGGTATTTGATGCACAAACGTGCCACTTGGAGCATTCAGTGGAGACAGGCAAACTCTGACTTCATTAACCCCACTTCATCTAAAGAAACAGCAGGTGAATAGATAGAAAATCCACACTGTTGGGTCTCACAAAGATACTATAATAGTTGCAAGAAACTGATGACCAAGGCAAATAAATGAACATTTATTCAGCAAAAATATACAAGACAGAGATAAGAATACTTCTGAACTCCACAAGTCCCAGACTCCCACTGCCAGAATGGCACTCCCATTCTCAATTCACGTCTCAATGTAATTGGCCCCATGGGTCATGTGACCTTCCCCACAATAAGTCAGTCCTTAAAGGGGCATGCGACCACATTCCTCCTCCTTTAGGTCGCTAATTAATATTTTACAATAACAACAAAACTATTTGCAATATTATACATCAAAAGGGGGGAAAACTAATACTCATAAAGTCTCTCATAAAGTAAGTCTATCTGGAATCTTCCTAATCCTTCAAGAGCACTGTAATTCTTTAGTAGGTGCTTCATCAGTCAAGGTAGTTCTGTCCTGAACAATAGCGGGAAAGTTTTCATTTTGTGAAGATACTCTAGAGTGGGTAAACCTCTCCAATTCCCGCAAGAACATTACTTAATCCCTCCTTAATGTTGTTGGATTTGATTCTACTTGGAATCGCTGGAGCCACAGGCATAGCAGAACAGATTGTTCAATTGCTACTGTGCATAGTGCTCTTCTCCTCTGGTGGGCCATGTGCTTCTTCATTCTCTTCCTTGTATATCATCTATGTACAACACTTGATCTGTCTTAACCACAACAACCCCATGGACTAGCATTGAAATTTTTACTCAAGTTAAATTGTCTACCTAAAAAATCCTGTCTCCTTTGGTGAAATCATGATATCGCTTCTATGCATTCTGTTTTGCCTCCACCCTCTCTGCCAAACTTGAAAATATTAAATCAAGTTTTTGTCCATCTATGTCTTCCCATGAATAATTCAGCGATAGTAATTTCCTGTAGTGGCATGAGCAGTTGTTCTGTACGTTAATAGAAAATGAGCCAATCAAAGTTGTAAAAGGGCAGAGACTGCTTTCTCATAGGAGACTTAACTATCAGAATGTCTTTTTCAGCTCATCTATTTAAGTATGGGTTGTATTAAGCTGTTCCAACACACTGGATTCCATTTGTTTGAACTGTTGAAATTCCTCACTTACGAATGCAGTCCCATTGTCACTTCAGGCAACCCATGTGTGATGAATGTCTGTCAAAGTTTAACAATTATGGACTAAAGGATTGTCTCCACATTCATCTCACATTTGTCCATCCACTTAAAATGAACATCAATAATGTGGAGAAACATGCTGCATATGAAGGAACTTGCAAAATCAAAATGGAACCCCACAGATGGCTGACTTTTCCCACTAGTGCAGAAGAGCTGAGGGAAGTAAACTGTGTTATTCTTGACACCGGTCACAGTATCTAACAAGGTTTTCAATGTTTTTATCAATTGCAGGCTATCACGCATTACAGTGGGTTAACACTTTCTTTTTGTCACACCGGATATGCACTGTGCAATACTTGTAATAGTGTTGGCTGAGCAGGAAAAGAAATGATCACTCTGGCTCCCCACAACAGTATTCCATCCTCACAACTCAGCTTATTTGGAAAGGTCAAAATTGTTTGGGCTTGTCATAATACCAACAGTGAAAGATAATCCATTTGACTTTAGAGGTCCTTTGGGACCACAACCTGATTTGTCATTTGTCATGCTGACAGCAGTAATGTGTCCAGAAAGTTAAGTGTGAGTACCATTTCTTGAGGCACTGTTGGCGATGGAAAGAAATGTGGTTTACAGCATCCACATTAGCAATGTGGGTGCCTGGCTTATGTTGGAACATATAGTCATAATTTGACCAACAGTAGAGCCCAATGTTCGATCCTCACTGAAGCAATGGGAGGAATGGCTTTGTCCTCTCTGCACAAACCTAAAAGTAGCTTATCGTCAGTAATAATCATAAAGTGACATCCATAAATATAGTGATGAAATATTTTTACCCCATTAATAATAGCCAAACATTTCTTTTTCAATCTGAAAATCAGCCCTCTCAGCATTTGTTAATGTTCTTGAAGGAAAAGCAATCAGTCTCTTTACACCGTCTATTCAAGTCTATGACGCAATACTGCTCCTATTCCACAGGGTGAGGTATCACAGATCAGCACTACTACTCCGGGACAGCACAGTGGCACTATGATTAGCACTGCTGCCTCTCAGTGCCAGGGATCCCAGTTCAGTTCCAGCCGTAGAGTACATTCTGTGTGGAGTTTGAATGTTCTTTCCATGTCTGCATGGATTTTCTCCTGGTGCTTCAGTTTCCTTCCATAGTCCAAAGATATGTTGGTTAGGTAGATCAGCCACCTAATTGGGTTATAAGAATAGAGCAAGGATGGGCCTGGGTAAGATGGTCTTTCAGAGCATCAACGCAGACTTGAGGGGCCGAAAGGCATCCACCTGCATTCTAGGAATTCTATTCTATTTTGCAGTATCAAAATAGACCAAGAGGTTTGAAGACTACAATATCATTTTAACCCACTCAAAAGCTTTCATTTGATTTTCATTTCAAGCCAATTTTGGTCCTTCCTGAGAAGTACATGTAAGGGTGCCAGCAACTTGGACAGGCTGGCGATAATCATCCACAATAAATCACCAACCTTGAGAATAATTTTAGTGCTGATATGTTTCTGGTGCTCTCTGGATTGCCTTAACATTCTCCTCCATACGATATAATCTTTGAGTGTTGACCCTGAATCCCAAATATGTTACTTTGTGGGCTTGGAATGTAAATTTTTCTCTCTTGAGCCTTACTCTTGTTTTTTTAAAGCTGTTCAATACTTCCTCGAAATTTACGAAGTGCTGTCCTTCAGAAGCTCCTATAATGAATACATCTAAATAGAAAGTACCTCAGGTAGGTCCTGTAACCAAGCTCTCCATAGTATATTGGAATGTGGTGCATACCAAAGATACTCCAAGCAGCAGCTGGGTATATTGAAATAAACTTTTGTGGGTGTTGATAGTCATGAATTCCCAAAATGCCTCATCTAATTCTATCTGCTGATAAGCATGACTCATGTCGAGTTTTATATAAGTCAATCCTCCAGATAACTTGGCATATAGGTCTTTGATTTTCATTATAGGGTACCAGTCCAGTTTTGGTGCTGCTTCATTGATGGTTGGCTTATAGTTTTTATATTTTCTTACATTCCTGCCAGTTTAGCAATAGGGATAATGGGAGCAGCCCACTCAGAAAACTCCACCGGCTTAATTATTCTGAAATTCTCCAAATGCTGGAGCTCAGCTTCTACTTTTTTATGTGAAGCATAGGGCACTGAGCTCTGTAGAACTGACTAAGGATCAACTTAGATTTTTGCCTTGATATCCTGTATCATGCTCAGTTAATTCTGAAATACTTCTTGGTATTTCCTTAATATTTTATGAAAATTGCCTTCATTAATGCAAAAGATCTCTAATGAATTTAATTGGATTTGTTGGAAACAAATCTGATCCATGAGACTTGGTCCTTGACCACGAAAATAAGTAACTGAGCTGACTGATGTTGCTAGACATTGTTATGGTATTGATTATTTTTAAAGTTTATTTATTATTGTCACAAGTAGATTTTTATTAACACCAGCAATGTAGAAAATCCCCTAATCGCCACACTCTGACGTCTGTTTTGGTACACAGAGTGGGGGTGGGAGGAGAATTTAAGCATGGCTATGCACCTAACTAGCACATCTTTTGGACTGCAAGAGGAAACCAGAACACCCAGAGGAAACCCACACAGACACAAGGAGAACGTGCAGAGTCCACACAGACAGTGACCTAAGCAGGAATTGAACCCAGATACCTGGCACTGTGAGGCAGCAATGCTAACTACTGTCCCACCCTTAATTATCTTCAAGGCTTCTCCAATATTCATGGCCAGACTGGCCATGTACTTTTTAATTCCAGGACGGAACCCCATCTTGCAAAAACCAATACATCTTCTCTTCAATGGCAGTGGCAGAAGTTCCTGTACACATTTCCATTCTGTTCACCATTAATACAATTACAATTAGGACTGACTTGCTGACTTTAATACTGTTTAATCAGTAAATTCCAGATTCTTCTTTGGAGGAATTTTCTATATATCACAGTCATAGTTTTTTTTGTTGGTTTTGATACGTTTTTCTTGTCTATGAATTTAATCCTAAAACGGCTCCTATTACAGGCAAAACATCTTACATTCTTAAATTTACATCTCTCCTGGGTGAGTTCTCCCTAGCACTGATAGCATTCTTCTGTTTTCTTGTTCTGCAAACTTGACTTTCTATATCTCTATGCCCTGTCCTGCTTACTGCTCTTCAGCTCAGGACTTTCAGTGCCCTCCTCCCTGGCACCATGACTCCCCAAGTTTTCCTGCCTGCCAAAGTTAGTTGACCTTGCCAAGCTGCATGTTGCTTTGCAACTTTAATGCACCTTTTCAAGATTTTCAGTGGCCTGAGCAATTTCTAACATGTAATCAAGGTGATTTCTATCTCTGCTAATAATTTTTTTGCATGGCAAGGTTATCCATATCACAAACTAACCTATCTCATTGAGTGTCGATACAAATTCACAACGCTCAGCTAACTGCCTTAACTATGCCATGAATGCTGCTCTCTTCTCCCTTAAGTTTCTCATTGTTGAATTAAATTTATGTTGCCGTATTATTACCGATGGTTATGGGTGATAGTATACATTGACCAGTTCAATCAGCTGTTGGGAGGTTCTTATACCTGGGACCTCTGGAGAAATTAAGCTATGAGTAAGATTATAAGTCTGAGCCCACAGGCTGTAAGAAGTCTCACAACACCAAGTTAAAGTCCAACAGGTTTATCTGGTAATAAACATCACTAGCTTTCAGAGTGCAGGCTGTTAACAGGATTATCTTCTACTTTCCGCCCACAACTTCATTGGCCCTAAGAGAAATCTGAGAAGTTCACGTATTAGGCCTACTGCACTGTTTCACAGTCAAATGGTTCCACCTTCCTAATTAACGGTATTTTAGCACTCACAAGTTGTTGCAGTAATGTTCATAAAAACGGCTGCAATTCGAGGACTAGTCTCCTACTTTGCATCAAATGACAAGGGAAAAAACTACAATTTACCTTGTCACCAGATGTAATAGCTGCAAGGAACTGACAACCAAGAAGGCAAAGAAATTAACAGGATTTATTCGGAGGAAAGTAACTATTTACAAGATAGAGGTAAAAATGTTTCCAAACTGCATGACTCCCAGACTGCCACTGCCAGAAAGCTCACGCTCCCATTCTTGATTTGTTCATCTTACCATGAATGACTCTATGAATCATGTCACCCCGATCATACGTCTGTTAAAGGGTCAAGCCACCACAGATTCCATTTTACAGCTTTATTACCTACACTACAACAGAGATTACAATGCAAAAAATGCTTCATAGAACTTTGGCATATCCTGAAATGTCATGAAACTTGCTAGATAAATGAACAAGTTTTTCAATTTTAAATAGTTCTCAAAATTCTGTTTAGATCCTCAAAATCTTGAATGAATGACTTTTAAAGTATGTTTTTTAATGGCTTCTCTTCAACTTATGGATGCTTCAGGAATATTCCCCCTGCTCTTCCAAAATATACCTTGGTTTGAATGGAGCATATGCATGGCATTGGCTTTTAGGACAAATGAGCTGTATCTGTACTCTAAAGTTTGATGTAGTACTGAGCGATTGCCATTAGTCTAATTCATCAGTAGTGGATGGGCAGTTTGAATGTCAGCTCCCTGAATGTGAGAGCTAATTAAGATACGTTTAGAAGAATTATAAGATTCTTTGTAAATATAAACCACTTGCCTGGCCTCTGCTTTAGTTCCAAAAGACCAATTTTGACTGGGCTAATGGCTGTAAAGTAGGGAAGGTATAAACACCATGAAGCTGAAAAAAACAGCACAACTCAAGAGTGTGAGGTTTAAAAATTGACAATGCGTTAAGCATCTATGATTGAGAATAAAACATCACCACTTCCTATCTGGCTCATTCCTCACCTAGTCCTGATTGAACTAAAGGAGTTGCAACTCCCAATGTACAGAATCCCTCTCCCAGGTCCCAAAGTCTGAATGACATTTATCCTGAGAGAGAATAGATGGAGTTTCCACCTTTGTCAAAGCATCTGAAAACTCATGAAAATAATCCACAGCTTATATAATTCTGACAATTAATGACTATATCCTGATGGATTTTCCTTTTAATCTTTGACAAAATTTTATTAGGATATTATCAGTTGGAAACTTGAAATTTACCAATTAATTGGACAAAATGCATTCCAAACCATAACAAATCCCATTATTATATATTATAACTACTTTAATTCTGATATGCAATGCAAGAACTGATTTTTAAAAATTTAAGTAATTGTAATAAGTCTGGATCACAGCATTCCACTGCATAATGTCAAAAAGTAATGTTTATGTATTTATTTAAGGGAAAAATGCAGTGATGTGTACATTGCTGTGTATTAACTTTCATAGATGGAGAGCAAGCCATATAGAAAGCAGTGCCATTTTATACTCAGCCATAAATGTTTAACGACTTGTTTTATTAACTCTTAAAACTAACTGAGTTGTCACTAGACCAGGTGAGGATCATTCCCGAGTGGTGTATTTGGTCCTCCAACTTTTTAAAAATGAAACCCAATTTAGGCAGCACAGTGGTTTGCATTGCTGCCGCACAGCGCCAGGGATCAGAGTTAAAATCCTTCCATGGGTCACTATTTATGTGGAGTTTGCACATTCTCCCCATTGTCTGCTTAGGTTTCCTCTGGATGCTCCGGTTTCTTTCCATAGTCCAAAAAGGTGCAGGTTAGGTGGTTTGGCCATGGAAATTGCTCCTTAGTGTCAGGGGGACCAGCTAAGGTAAATGCATGGGGTTATGGGGACAAGAGACTGGGTGGGATTGTGGTCGGTGCAGATTCATTGGGCCAAATGATCTCCTTCTGAACTGTAGGATTCTATGATTCTAATTTTATTATGGTACATGATGTCAATGAAACTGGTGTGCTTTAATAAGATGATTGACTTTGCTGAACATGAGCATTCTCATTTCACTAAAGTATTGATTGAAAATACTTTCGGCAGAAGATACACTTTTGGATTATGTAATTGATGTCATAGGAATGCTTTTGGAAGATATTCATTTCTTCGTGGATATGTGACTGTAGCATCAAGCTTTCAGGATTTAACATTTGTTGGCGCTTAGACAGACCAGATGATAGTTGATAGGAATGGATAGAATCTACCACATACCTTATTGGGATACAACAGATTGAGGTTCTCTGCATCTTGAATCAAATAATCTATTTCCTGCTTAAATATATTGAGTGACTTGATTTCCACTGCCTTCTGTAATAGAAAGATCCACAGATTCTCAATCCTCTCAGTCCTGAATCACTGATCTGATATTGTGAGGCTCTGGCACCTTGTTCTAGATCTCCCCATCCAAAGGAAATACCATCCAAGCTTCCTGTCCAGTCTGATCAGGATTTTATATATTTCAAAGAGATGCTTTTCATTCTTCTGAACTCATGGCCAGTTGACTTAATTATACCATCCCAACAATAAGTCTGGCGAACCTTTGCTGCATTCCTTCTATGGTAAGTTTATCCTTTCTCGTAGAGAACACAAGGCAAAATTGAATTTTATTTTAATTATCCACAAAAACTAATTAAAAAATAATAATATGAGAAAAAATCTGTACAAAGAAAACCTTTACAAGTCGGACAAATTATGACATTGTACCGTCACAATGAAAGTAAAATGCATTTCACAATCTCCCATTCTGTGTTGTTTCTTTCTGGGATTTCAAAGTTTCTTGCCTCCTCAGTCTTATTTCCCTCCAGCGAACAATAACCTTCCAAAACATCAGCTTGGCCTCTCTTTGGCATCACTTCTTGATTCAATTAATCTTTCCTCTTTTCAGTTATGGTGATATCCAACATGATAGCCTTGGCCGTTTGCCTGAGTGCTCACATTTTAAAAATAATCACTTGCTGGCTTATTTGAGTTCATTTTATGGTTACAAAATATAAACTCCACTAACGACTGGTCTTCAATGAACAATATGTTGTTTGGATTGCGAAATGTTGATTCATCATTGTTGGGGGAGATGATGCTTTGAGCTAAGCAGTGGTGATATAGATTTGTGCTAATTTGCCACCTTAGAAAATGGATATGACTTTTTCTGATAACCGCGTATCAGTTGGTGCTGACACAGGGAGAACATGCAAACTCCGCATAGGCAGTGACCCAAGGCAGGAATCACAGCGGGTCCCTGGTGCTGTGAACCAGCAGCACTAACCACTGTGCCACTGTGCAGTGGGGAAAGCATCTTGCTTTTTGATTTAAATGAAGTAATCATTAATAATTAACTTGTGCACGGGGCTAACCAAACAACAACAGAAGAATGTACTGGATTAAAAAAACTGCATGGTGGACATAACCTGCTTGCAGAATAAATCTTTATGAATGTGACCTCAATGTAGAACCTTGTCTTCCAAAGATCCACACCTCTACAACTTTCATCTTATTCATAAAGCTTACTCTCACATATCAAACGTAATTTTCATATATTGATGGCAGAAGAAAGATACTTTCTTGAGAAAGGTCTTGGCCTAAAGTAGCAGATTTACAAACAAATAAACTTTATTCCAAAACAGAAGAAACTTTACTTTAATTGAAATGGCTTTGACAAAATGTCATCTGGACTCGAAACATCAGCTCTTTTCTGTAACCTTTATCATGGTTACATCAGTACCATGTAATCTATTCAGACAGCAAGCAACTAAAGGAAAATTGTACCAGCAAACAGACAGAATAATCTGGAAACCAAACTGTTAGTAATTCATGATTCCTTTCAATAACGCTGATGGGTGGATGTTCAGTTGTGGGAGGTTAAGTCAGGTCATAGGCATTAAAATGGCATTGGTGATGTAAATCAATGCTTTATACTTAATGTGGCCACAATTTATTTGCTCCACATTTTGCTGTTTTACTGATGGTTGTTCGATGCGGGCACATGAACTACTGTGCCAAGTTGGTGTCAAACACACATCTCATTTGAATTATGCACACCCATCTGGTATTCAATCTTCAACTTTTAGAAGACTGACTTGCACCTGAAAATGGATATTGCGGGCTTGCATTTATCCCCCAATGGAAACTTCTTACGGGGTAGATACCACTGAAATAGCAAAGGTAGCTGCAGCAGCCCCCTAACTTGTAATGACATCCTTTCAGAATCAAGTTTCAAAGTTTATTTATTAATGTCACATGTAGGCTTACATTAAAATTGCAATGAAGTTACTGTGAAAATCCACAGACAACTGTAATATCATAGGAAACACAAAAAAAACAGCAAAGAGGTGGTGATTACATGTCACTGAACCGCACCACTTCTTCCCCTCTGCATCCCCCCAGTAAGAAACTGAAAAAAAACATTTTCTATACTTTAATTACCTGCTGTGCTGTTAGTTCGGATGACTTGATGTATTTGTACTTCTGTTCAGTTGGACTTTATGAATATGAAAGCAAATTACTCTGAATGCTGGAAATCTGAAATATGAACAGAGAATACTGGAAGTACTCAGCAGTCAGTGAGAAGAAATATCAGTAGTGATTATGACCCAAAATTGTTGAATTCAGTGCTGAAACAGAAGGGATATGAAGTGCCTATCAAAAATGCTCTCTCTTTTGGAAAGTGGCTGATGATAATGATTCTGCTATTGCCATTATACCTCCGCTAGCCCCATCTGCTGTTTCTTTACTTGTCCCAATATAGCCTTGTGCCTTGCACTATCATTCCTTTCATTATTTAATCATTCCTTTCTTCCACACTATGATAGATCTTCATGTTTGTTCATTCTTACCAATAAGCATCCTTCAAACATGTTCCTGTTCTGTTAAAAGTCCATCAAACTAAATCATAATTCTGTTTCTCTCTTCATAGTTTGATCTGTTGTATATTTCTATCATTTTCTATTTTTAATTGCAGAATATGACACTGAAATCCTGAATTATGGGCAGTGTAGCCTAGTGGGTTTCTGAATCACTGACAGCAAGGACTTTTAACAAAGTGTAGTTTATCCATTAGCATAGCAACTAGTTCCACACTTGTGCTCTGCCCTCACTCCCAAGGATGCACCTTTGTTCCCACCACATAACCTCTTTTGCAGCCACATTATCACATTCTCACATGGCCATTAAGGTGAAGTTTTCCCTTTATCCCTTCTAAATGCTGACTCAGGCAAGATAACTGTCATGCAGTTTGCTGGCTGCACAGCTGGCTTTTCTCATTGTATTGTCCAACACTTAGGAGAAAATAATCCTGGAGGCATATTACACACCATCATGCTTGTGGGGCTGGTTTTGAAAAAGCTAGCAAAGTTTTATTTCCAGAGTTTGCAATGCTGTTTTTAAAGATTGCCCTGATCTATGGTTAAAAAAGAGGAACATCCCATGCACATGGATATCTCCCCACGTGCACATGGGCAATCTCTCCATGCGAGCCTCCCATTCCACATGCATAGTGATGGAACTCCCTAGAGGGAGCACCCCTCCCCACGCAACCACCATCCCCTCCCCCGCACCCCCTCCCCAGGAGTTGTATTGGATTCAGTACCATGGAGTTGAGGGAAGTGTCAGTGTGCAAGAGACCTTTCCCCCAGGGTTCTACTTACCTGTGCAGGCTCCCTTTATCTGGTTCCCCGTGGTAAACCTCAATGACATGATGCCAGGTTGGCGCATGGGGCCATTGTAGAGGCAATGGTGCAATGAGTAAGCTCTATAATTCTATGTTAATATATTTAAATAAACTTCCCTACCTTCCTGAGCATGAATCTTGTTACTTCAATGGCAGTAAGTGAAGGCAATGGTGTCCCAAGATCTCGTCAGTGAGTTCCCAGTTGGCCTTTTCTGGGATCTTGCACTCATGTCGTGATTTTCACCCTCAGCAAACATGGGCATAAAATCCCAGCCAAAGGGTTTAGTTATTCCACCACCGGAAAATCTTGTGTTGAAGTAGTTGATATACAAAGTGGCATTTAATTTTTATTTAAATTTACTTTTTTTCACTTTTCCCTAAAGGTGGTAACTCATGTTGGTAGCATCACAGAATTTTTACAGTGTAGAAGAAGGCTATTTGTCCCAACATGCTTGCACCACCTTACTAAATGACCATCATGACTTTCCCAAATATCAGTAATCTTACAATATCTTGTCAAAGTGTATCTCACTATGTGGAGTTTTATCAAGCTGTGTGATATAGTGAGTGTCATAGCTAAATCTGATTTTGCCTTTATCTATGTGCACACATTTTCCAATAGTGGTCATTCAATAATGGTCAGGCGATTACTTTTTGCTCGATTCAGGTCCACTGTTCTACTGATCGTACTGATATTACTGCTTCAATAAGTTTAGGTAGGTTAGCACAAGCGAAGAATGAGGGCTGGGACTTCACTCCATATTATCCAAATCCACACCATCCAGCTAACAGGGAAACCCATTAGTATCTACAGCTCTCTCATACCCATCTTGTGTAAAAAATTAGGAGAAAGTACAATCTGGTATTGAATTGGCATTAAAATTCATACACGATTTTGCTCAATTATATGAGAGAACATAGAACATAGATCACTACAATACAAACAGGCCCTTCGCCCACAAGTTGTGCCGAACACATCAAAACCTACCCAGCCGTAGACCTATCTATAATCCCCAATCCCACTGGATCCCATGTACTCATCGAGAAGTCTTTTAAAATACCCCAGCGAGTTCGCCTCGACCACCACCGACGGCAGCCCATACCATTCACTCACCACCCTCTGAGTGAAAAACTTTCCCCTAGTATCCCCTCTGTACTTGCTTCCCTGCACCTTAAATCTGTGCCCTCTCATCGCGACCATTTCAGCCCTGGGAAATAGTCTCTGAGAGTCCACCCTATCTAATCCTCTCAACATTTTGTAAACCTCTATTAGATCGCCTCTCAACCTTCGTCTCTCCAGGGAGAACAGTCCCAGCTCCCTCAACCTGTCTTCATAAGGCATGCCTCCCAATCCAGGCAACATCCTTGTAAATCTCCTCTGCACCCTTTCAATAGCTTCCACGTCCTTCCTATAGTGAGGCGACCAGAACTGCGCACAGTACTCCAAGTGTGGTCTGACAAGGGTCCTATAAAGCTGCAGCATTACCTCCTGACTCCTGAACTCAATCCCTCGATGAATGAAGGCCAGTACACCGTAAGCTTTCTTAACCACATCCTCCACCTGGGAGGCCGATTTGAGAGTCTTATGGACCCGGACCCCAAGATCCCTCTGCTCTTCCACACAGCTAAGACTCCTACCTTTGATAGTGTACTCATTCATCCCGTTGGATCTGCCAAAATGGACCACAACACATTTATCCGCGTTGAAGTCCATCTGCCACTTCTCCGCCCAGTCTTGCATCCTGTCGATGTCCTGCTGCAACTTTTGACATCCCTCCAAACCATCCACAACACCACCGACCTTCGTGTCATCGGCGAACTTACTCACCCATCCCTCCACTTCCTCATCCAGGTCATTTATGAAAATGACAAACAGCAAGGGTCCTAGAACAGATCCCTGGGGCACTCCACTGGTGACCGACCTCCATGCAGAAAAAGAGCCATCCACAACCACCCTCTGCCTTCTGCAGGCAAGCCAGTTCTGGATCCACAAGGCCAAAGCCCCTTGGATCCCATGGCCTCTCACATTCTCAAGAAGTCTTGCATGGGGGACCTTGTCAAATGCCTTGCTGAAGTCCATGTACACCACGTCCACTGCTCTTCCTTCGTCAATATGTTCAGTCACATTTTCGAAGAACTCAATTAAGCTCGTAAGGCACGACCTGCCTTTTACAAAACCATGCTGACTATTTGTAATCAACCTAAACTTCTCCAAATGCTCGTAAATCTTGTCCCTCAGAAGCCTCTCCATCAGCTTACCGACCACTGAGGTCAGACTTACCAGTCGGTAATTTCCAGGACTATCCCTGTTCCCTTTCTTGAAAATAGGGACCACATCCGCAATCCTCCAATCCTCCGGAACCTCTCTCTTCTCCATCGACGACACAAAGATCATCGCCAGGGGCTCTGCAATGACATCCCTCACCTCCCACAATAACCTGGGGTACATCCCATCTGGTCCCGGAGACTTGTCTATCTTGATAGCATTTAAAAGTTCTAACACATCCGCTTCCTTAATATCTACATACTCAATCTTTTCAGTCTGCCGCAAACTTGTAGTGCATCCTCCCAGATCACTTTCCACCGTGAATACTGAGGTAAAGTACTCATTAAGCACCTCTGCCATTTCTTCCGGTTCCATACAGACTTTTCCCCCTTCACCTTTTATAGGTCCTATCCCTTCTCTTCTCATCCTTTTACTTTTCACATATTTGTAGAAGGCCTTGGGATTCTCCTTAATCCTACCAGCCAAGGCCTTCTCATGACCCCTTCTGGCTCTCCTAATTTCCTTTTTAAGCTCTCTTCTATAAGCCTTATACTTCTCTAGATCCCCAACAACTCGTAGCTCTTTGAACCTTTTATACACCTTTCTTTTCTCCCTGACTAGGTTCACCACAGCCTTCGTGCACCACGGTTCCCTCGACCTACCAAAACTTTCTTGTCTCACCGGAACGTTGTCGTGCAGAGCTCCAGACAAGCATTCCTTGAATATCTGCCACCTTCCTTCTGTGCTTTTCCCCAAGAACACCTCCTTCCAATTTATTCTCCCCAACATCTGCCTGATGTCTTCATATTTCCCCTTATTCCAGACAAACACCTTCCTAGCCTGCCTGATCCTATCCTTTTCCAATGCAAGGGTGAAGGAGATAGAATTATGATCTCCATCCCCAAGATGCTCTCCTCCCGAGAGATCCATCACCTGTCCTGGTTCATTAGCTAGTACCAGGTCCAGTACAGCCTCTCCTTTCGTAGGCTTGTCCACGTGCTGTTTCAGGAAACCCTCCTGAACACACCTAACAAACTCCTCCCCATCCAAACCCCTTACCCTTGGGATATTCCAGTCGATGTTTGGGAAATTGAAGTCTCCCATCACAACAACTCTGTTATTTCTACATCTCTCCAGTATCTGTTTCCCTATCTGCACCTCAACTTCCCTGTCACTATTGGGCGGCCTATAGAATACACCCAGCAATGTCACCGACCCTTTGCTATTCCTAACTTCCACCTACAGAGACTCTGTAGACATTCCCTCCTCGGTATCCACCTTCTCTGCAGCCATGACACTGTCCCTGATCAACAGTGCCACTCCACCACCTCTTTTGCCTCCCTCCCTGTCCTTCCTGAAGGATCTGAATCCCGGGACCTGTAGTACCCAGTCCTGTCCCTGAGACATCCAAGTCTCTGTAATGGCCACCACATCACAATCCCAAGCAGCAATCCACACCCTAAGTTCATCCATCTTATTTACTACACTCCTGGCATTAAAATAGACACACCTCAGCCCCTCAGACTGGACATTTCCCTTCTCCCCCACTCGTCTAACCTGCCTCTCATCCTGCCTAGAGTCCTTCCCTACCTGGGAGCTAACTTCCTAGCTCCCAGTCTCCACATCACTATTCCCTCCCTCTAACCTTTCTAGTTTAAAGTCCCCCCCAGTAGCCCTAGCCAGTCTTCCCACCAAGATATTAGTCCCCGTGGGATTCAGGTGCCACCCGTCTTTGCTGTACAGGTCACACCTGCCCCTAATGAGGTCCCAATGATCCAGGAACCGGAATCCCTGCCCCCTGCTCCAGTCCCTCAGCCACGTATTCAACCTCCACCTCATACTATTCCTGCTCTCACTCTCCCGAGGCGCAGGCAGCAATCCTGAGATTACTACCTTCACTTTCCTCTTTCTCAGCTGCCTACCCAGTTCCCTATAATCCTTTTTCATGTCCACTTCCCTCTTCCTGCCTATGTCAGTAGTACCTATATGTACTACAACTTAAGTTCCTCACCGTCCCCTTTCAGGATGTCTGGGACGCGTCCAGAGACATCCCGAATCCCAGCTCCAGGGAGACATACCACCATCCGCGACTCCCGTCTGCATCCACAAAAACGCCTATCCGCCCCCCTCACTAGGGAGTCCCCTATAAGCACTGCCTTTTTGCTCTGCTTTTTAGGTTTTTGTTTTTGTTCAGCTCCAGGGAGCTGGCCACCGCTGCCTCCCTTAGATGAGCTGTCCCCCACAGTAGTACTCAGGCAAGAGTACTTATTTTGAAGGGGGACATCCACCGGTGTACTTTCCCTCACCTGAGGTTTCCCCTTCCTAATAGTTACCCATGTGCCTTCTCCCCTTTGCCCTGGTGTGACTACTTGTCTGTAGCTCCTATCAATATTCTCCTCATTCTCCCTAATGAGTCGAAGGTCCTCAAGCTGCATTTTCAGTTCTTTTACCTGGTCCCGTAGGGATTGCAGCTCCACACAGCGATCACAGGTATAGAACATAGAACATAGAACATAGAACATTACAGCACAGAACAGGCCCTTCGGCCTTCGATGTTGCGCCGACCAATATAAAAAGCAATGCCCCTCCAAACTAAACCATTCCCTTCTCTTCCATATACCTATCAACCAACCTCTTAAACGCCACCAAACTTGGCGCATCTACAACTGCTGCAGGCAGGGCATTCCACTCCCGAACCACCCTTTGGGTAAAGAACCTTCCTCTGATATCCGTCCTATAACTATCACCCCTTAATTTAAAGCTGTGTCACCTCGTGCTAGCTTTCTCCATCCTAGGAAAAAGGCTATCACTGTCCACCCTATCTAAACCTCTAATCATCTTATATGTTTCGATTAGGTCCCCTCTTAGCTGCCTCCTTTCTAACGAAACCAACCTCAAATCCCTCAGCCTCTCTTCATAAGACCTGCCCTCCATACCAGGCAACATCCTGTAAACCTCCTCTGTACCCTCTCCAATGCCTCCACATCTTTCTTATAATGTGGGGACCAGAACTGCACACAATACTCCAAGTGCGGCCGCACTAGAGTTTTGTACAGTTGCAACATGACGTTGCGGCTCCGAAAATCAATCCCCCTACCAATAAAAGCTAAGACTCCATATGCCTTCTTAACAACCTTCTCGACCTGACTGCCTACTTTCAGGGATCGATGCACATACACACCAAGATCCCTCTGTTCATCTAGACTACTAAGAATCCTACCATTTGCCCTATACTCTACACATTTATTATTTCTGCCATAGTGCATTACCTTACACTTTTCCACATTAAACTCCATTTGCCACCTCTCGGCCCAGCTCTGCAACTTGTCCAAGTCCCTCTGCAAACTATAACACCCCTCTTCACTATCTACCACTCCACCGACTTAGTGTCATCTGCAAATTTACTAATCCATCCTTCAATACCCTCATCCAGATCATTTATAAAAATTACAAACAGCAGGGGCCCCAAACCAGACCCCTGAGGTACACCACTTGTCACCGAACTCCACGATGAATATCTCCCATCAACCACCACCCTCTGTCTTCTATCTGCTAGCCAATTCCTAATCCAATTAGCTAAATCACCCTCTATCCCCTACATCTGCATTTTCTGCAGAAGTCTTCCATGGGCCACCTTATCAAACGCCTTACTAAGGTCCATATATACCACATCAACCGCCTTACCCCCATCCACCTCCTTAGTCACTTTTTCAAAAAACTCAATGAGGTTAGTAAGGCACGACCTACCCTTCACAAAACCATGCTGACTATCCCCAATCAATTCATTTCTCTCTAAATAACTCTAAATCCTATCCCTAATAATTCTCTCCAATACTTTGCCCACAACAGAAGTAAGACTCACTGGCCTATCATTCCCTGGAAGGTCTCTCTTCCCCTTCTTGAACAATGGGACCACATTCGCTATCCTCCAGTCCTCCGGAACCACACCCGTAACCAGCGACGACCTGAAGATCAGAGCCAGAGGCTCTGCAATCGCCTCTCTTGCCTCCCAGAGAATCCTAGGGTAAATCCCGTCCGGCCCAGGGGACTTATCCAACTTCAAACCCTCGAGAATATCTAGCACCTCCTCCCTATCTACTTCAATACCTTCCAGTTTGCTACCCTGTACCTCAGTGTTCTCCATAACTACATTTACATCACCCTGCGTGAATACCGAAGAGAAATATTTATTCAGTACTTCTCCAATCTCCTCAGGCTCCACGCACAACTTCCCACTGCTGTCTGGACATCTGGGAGACCAGGAGCCTCCAAGACCTCCCACGTGTTACACTGGCAACAACATGCTGGCCTCACACCCATGCTTGCCCCTTTTTAGTAACCCAGAGAAAAAAAAAGTAAGAAAGATTAAAAAAAAACTTACCTTGCTTCCCCTTTTTGCTTAGGCCCTGTGAGCCAAGGACCTTACAGCTCACACAAAAACAAACTTACCTGCTCCTTCTCAGAGCTCCTCTCTCTCTCTCTCTCTTTTTTAGGTTAGAGGAGGAGGGGGGGGTTGGGATACTCTACTTGTGTAGAGTTGATTCCACACCACTCCAATATCTTCTCACTCCAAGAATACCTTCTTGGACTGACGTTAGTATACCATTCATGTTAGCACTGACTTTTCAGATCTGAAAGTGGTGACCTTCAGTCCAATTCCAAGTCTGCGTAATATGCAGCATACAATGATTTGATTGAGATAGCCATTGTTCTGCAGGGTAGGTTTCATGCATTTTATTTCTACCTCGAGCTTACAAATTGAAAAAATGACAAGAGTTCTATCTAAAAGAATGTTTACAAGGCCAATATTACAGCGGCTTGAGCCATATAAATCTTTGTGTGTATATTGACTAGCTTAGGTAGGTTTTCAGTAGATGGAAGTGTAGAAACTATTAGCAAGTTTATCAAATAGCATGTTAAGAAAAAGAATAGGTTAGACTTTTCCACCTCAAAACTGAATTAAGAATGGTATTGAGTGCATCAAGGTTTTTTCAAGAAATCCTTACATACAGCAGCAGATTCAAAGGACAATCTGAAGGTTATGACAACTGATGGACTGGATTTCTAGCTGTTCATGCTAGTACTAGAGTTTGAATCACCTTACAACAGCTATAACACTTACATGGACCATATCTTCTTGTCGCCAGATTGTTGGAGTGTGGATGAATGACTGAAAATGTGATTTGAAACCCTGTGGAAGTTCTGATACATGGATCTCTGTGGGAATTGCCCAAAATTTTCAACGGGTAATCCTCTGTTCCCTGGGATTCTCTGCTAATGTCTCCGACTTCAAGTTAACATTTTTTATATTCGCTCATGAGTTGTGGGCATTGCTAGATAGGCCATTCTTAATTTCCCTTGAGATGTTAGTTGTGAGCTGTCTTTTTCAACCATTGTACTCTGTGTGGTGTAGATACACCCAGAGTGCTGTTGGGAATGGTTTTAATCCCATGACAGTGAGGGAACAGCGATATATTTCCAAATCAATATATGTACGACCTGGAAAAAAACATGGAGGCGGCGATGTTCCCATGCAGCATGAATGACTGTTCTGCAGTACGGACCTGAGTAGTTACAAAGAAAATGTTAGATTAAATCTTGTCTGACACTTCATTAACTATACAGCTTTCTTCAAAACCACAACCTTGATATTACGACCACCTCCTCGATCCCCCATTCCTTGGCCATCAGCCAGACTTCACTGCACTCTGGACCCTACTATCCCCTGATCACCCAAGTAAAACCCCCTTACCTACTTGACTACCACAACTAGACCCGACTACCTAACTCACCCATCTAACCACTAACCCACATTATCCACCTATACATGCCCACTTACCTACTTCACACACTTAACCACCTCATCCACTTAAGCCTACATACATATCCACCTACCCATATAACCCACATACTCCTACTCATTAACTACTCCTATCCATTTACCCACTTAGCTACTTCACCTAGTCACCTATCTGCCTATCTCAGCCACTTGCCTCTATGTACTTACCCTTCCATCCATTTACCTATTATCCACCTCACCCACCGACCCATTTATTCACTCACCCATTCATCAACATTAAGCATGAACTTTTAAGCTTGCCACAGGGCAACCAGTGCTGTAAAAAAATGAGTTTGTCCGGTCTTCCTAATAGTTTTCAATTCTGACCAACTTCCCCGAGGCACTCAGCTCTGCATATTTCCCTGAAAGCTGGGCTCAGAAGACCTCAGTGGAAGCAAGCAGCAGTGCTGACTTGGGGAAATTTCCGAGCACAATGGCAGTCAGACCATCATTGCTGCTACTCAGAAGATCAAAGCCATTTTCCAATTGAAAATACAGACACTTCCAATAAAAAGACAGCTAATATTATTCCTAAGGAGTCTGTGTTGTACAGGTTTCACTGTAATTTTAAATTTCAAAGTGTTAATACATCAAAATCTTCACATATTGGGTTCCTGTTGAGTTGGGAGTGTTTGCAACAGAGGTTTTTGTTTTTACGTTCTTCTCTTCCCCTCCCTTGATTCTTGTTCTCAGATGATTCCATGGAGACTGACCAAGAGACCTGTCCACCTTTAAGATCCTGATAAATGTCAAAATGCCATTTAAGCAAGGGAAGAATCACAACCAGACACAGTTGAACACAAATTTGGGTCCCAAACATTGTCAGTTATTGGCAGGAGAGAGACACTGGGGCAGCTGCAGATGGGACATAGTTTCACATAGGTGTAATGTGGGACTTAAGTGCATGGATTACACAAAAGGTTAAAAAAGACTCCTTTTTTCTGGCATCAAAGCTTTATTAACTGTCAAGGGAAAGTGTAACTCCAAGAAACAACTATTTACTCAGAATGCACACCACTGATGCTTCAAATCTGTGCCCTGGTCAGGGCCTTAGCTCCTTAGTGTGGCACTCACCAGGCATATCCATGCTCATCTTGTTTCCAAATCCTGGCTGCAGTTCATCTCCCCTCTCCCTCTCCAGGAAGCTTCTCAGACTCAGTGATGCTGTCAGTCAGTCTGACTAGGTCCCAATTTCCTGTCATGGCACTTCAGCCACCCTCAGGGAGATCAGGCTGTTCCCGACTCCTGCCATGCTGCCACTCATAAGTTCAAGCTCTGTCCTGATGCCTTCTCCCTCTCCTGATAGCTTGTGGCTCTGCGCCTCAACTTACCAAAGACAGTTATGAAGTTACAGCTCTTTTTTAAAAATGAGTTTTCAAAACTCTTAATGAAATTCTAGAATTTGAAATGAGACAAAACAAACTGCTTCTAAATACAAGGCCACCTTCCAAGGTGAAGTTAAACAAGCAAAAATCACTATAAGAGAGTGTAAAAAGAGACATTTCACATCTGAGCAGATATCCACAACCCATCTCCTACTGATCAACATCTCAGAATTTAACCCTGGGGCAAGAATCGTGGTACTTGTTGCCTTTCAGAATACACAGGAAACTGGGACTAAAAAAAAAACAACTGTAGATCTGCTCAGGTATACTGATGTACTATCTGTCAATGTGTGCACATGTGCGCACATGGGTATGCGCATGACACAGAAACAAGAAAGAATCACAGCTGCAAATAGGACAGACTGGCAGAGGATCTCTTTTTCCCTCTGTTGATGGAGGAATATCAGCAAAAGCTAAAGGAAAGTGGACAGTTTTTCAGTCATTGTGCAGAATCCAGTGGGCCTGATTTTACCATTATATTGTACCTATTTTTGGGTGGGAAAACTTGATAAAGTTGGGCATGAGATGAGTAGCATGATCTGCACCTACCTCCACGCTGGTTCCTCTTTACCAGGGCCCAAAAATGGCCACAATGCGGACTGTGACAGCCATTTAAATGCATTTGTATGCATTTAGATTGACTTAATTGGCTCCATGCCCAACCTTACCAGTCCTTCCCTCTTTATTAGTGCATTCGTCCATTCAGAATTGGTGCAAAACTGACATGCCCAACAGAAGTCCGATTCGGGCACTTCAGTTAATGTGGAGATAAGTGCCAAGTGTCTGACGGCTCTCTGCTTGACGTCAGTGTCTGTGGAAATTGGCGGAGTTGGGGGAGTGTTAGAATGTAACCCATGACATTTTGTATTCGATGTAATGCGACCAATGGTAACAAGCTTTAAGGGTCAGCTAACCCAGTAAAGCATGGAATCAATCACAGAATTATATAATAATCAGCTGACTAGCTGACTCACTATAAATAAGAACCTATTTGGAATTATGAAGAACTTGGATTAGCCCAAGGCAAGGCCCCACATTTGGAATAATAATGTTTCTTCATTAAACTCTTTCTTTTGATTTAAGTTGGAGTAAATTTTGTTCTATTTTTATTGTCTGCATTTAAAGAGTTACTTCTGATCAAATATTTGTCGCACAGGAAAACCCATCGTAACTTGGACCCCGATTTTACTATTTTTGTTCTCAAAATTTTGACTCAAATAGCACGAGGGGTCACGGGCTTAGGGTGAGGGGGGTAAGGTATAATTTGGATGCTAGAGGGAGTTTTTTCACACAGAGGGTGGTGGGGGTATGGAATTCACTACCAGGTAAAGTGGTGGAGACAGGTACTCTGGAGATATTTAAGAAATACTTAGATGGGCACATGAACAGAATGGGAATGGAGGGGTATAGAAAACTAATTTAAAATAGGGATCATGAGCCTTGGGAGTCCCTGGAAAGTGTGTAAATAGATGATGATATTGATGTACTTGTTTTTATCCTACAGGTGCTTTGGTCCACCTTGTTGTCTAACGAGGGGCATACACGTGATGGGTCGTGAGAGGACTGCTCTTGGATCTTTTTCGAGAGTATCCTACTGCTTCACATCATTAGTGTGTGCTTGACCTGGACCATCTGATGGGCAACACGACAGTGCAGTGACTATAGCTATGCTGTGCAGATACATGGATTTGGGCCTGTGTCTGTGGGAGTTTGTGCATTCTTCCCGTGCTTGCGTGGGTTTTCTCCGGGAGCTCCGGTTTCCTCCCACATCCCAAAGATGTGCTCTAAGGCTAATTGGCAAAACAAATTCTCCCTAAATTGTCTCAAATTTGGTTTTCAATCCATAGACCTATAAACATGGACAGGGATCGCGTGTAGAAGTGGAAACATCGAGGTGGTGGCGCGGGCTCGTTGGGCCAAAGGGCCTGTTTCCCGTGCTGTTTTGTTCTTTGTTCTTTGTTCTTTGTTCTAAGTGCTAAATCTGGGTGCAATTCAGATCCGATTTGGAAATCTGTTCTCAGGCACCCCCAAACGTACTTAGCTGAAAAAAAAATTGTGAATGTGAATCGTGTGTGGACAAGGTTTATCGTGCCTGAAACGATCAGAGCTCTGAACTGTGCATACGCAGTGAAAAGGAAAATAAAAAATGCACCTGTCACATTGCTCCAGGGCAACAAAAAGTGGATAAAGCAGCCCGGAATGATGACCCCCCCCAAGATATTACCCCATATCCACAACACAATTGTCCCCCTTTTTCTACCCATCCCCCTCCTGCTATCCAGACTGATCGCCAGCCCCTGCCGCCCTTTGCCCCACCAATCGTCCACAGAGTGGCAGCAGACACCCCTTGACGCATACCAGCCCTGGATCTCCACCACCAGGGAATGATCGGGCCTTCCTTCTACTAACCAGAGAATGATCTGGCCTCCCTCTGCCCCCCTGCTCACACCCCAGCAGTATCAAACAACAATCTGTCCTCCCTCTGTCACCCTGCCAGCCCTCCATACCCATTCCCCCCCCCACTCCACCAGACAATAACTTGGCCTCTCATGCCTCCCCATTCCCCTCCTCACCAGACAAAAATCTAGCTTTGCTCTGCCTCTTATGCCCCCCAGCTGCCTCCCCTCCATCAGTCAACAATCTGGTCTCCCTCTGCCTCCCCATCTCCACCACCAGGCAACAATCTGGCCTCTCTCTGTCTCCCCCTGCCCCCTTCTTCCCCCAGACATCAATCTGGCCTCTCCTACTAATTCCCCCTCCCTCCCCCGCTTCCCCCCACCGGACTACAATCTAGCCTCCCTCTGCCTTCCTCTCACCCCCCTCCACCAAACAACAATATGGCCTCCATCTGCCTCCCCACCATCCCGCTCCCCCACCAAACAACAAGCTGGCCTCTCCCTGCCTCCCCCTGCTCCCCTCCCTATCAGACAACAAACTGACCTTCCTTTACCCTCTCCGAACCAGACAATGATTTGGCCTCTTAACACCTCCCATCGTCATAGATCATCTGACCCGCCTGCTCCTCCTCCCAAAAATAATCAGGTCTCCCTTCTCTCGCTTCACCAGAGAATAAACTGACCTGCCTGCCTCCCACACCCCCACCCCTCCCCGCACACCCCGCCACAGATCTGAGTCAGAGAGAGTTTGGAAGTTCTGAACTCGCTTCTTCAGAAGCTGGAGCACCTTTGTCGAGCAGGTATGTTTCATGCTGAACCTCAACGCACAAACGTTATGGTAAAGGGGAAAATGCTGGTAAAGTTGGGCAGGCAGCCTATTAATCCAAACTTATCTGCATGTCAAATGCATTTAAATCGTTGTTACACCCATTTTCTGCATGACTCAGATTGTGCAATTTTTGGGCTTTTGTAAAGTGGACATCTGCACGGACGTGGGCACAGATCACATTAATGGCCTCATGCCCAGCTTTCTCACATTTTCACGCCCAAAAACAGGCACAATGAAAAGGTAAAATCGGGTGTTTGATGTTTGATTTTGAAGTGCTACACCATGGCAGAAGGTAGAAGTAAACGGGTGGGAATGGATTGTCCCCCTGCCTTTTCAGATGCCGAATCATATCAGCAATGGAAGACAGAAGTGGAAATGTGAACTCTGGTCACCACAATACTGAAAAAAAAGCAAAAGTATGGCATTAGCTTTGTCGCTTCCAATTAGGAGCAAGATAAGGAGCAAAGTATTTTCCGATTAGATGGCAGATGTCCAAAATAAAGAAGAAGGGCTACAGCTCCTGCTACGATATTTGGATAATTTTATCAGAAAGATGAGCCCTTGGAGAATTATGAAGGATGGGTGATGTTTCCAGGATTAGGAGACAAGATACCCAGTCCATTAAAAAGTAGTTTATCGTGGATTTTGATAGGGGCTACACCAGGCTAATGAAATTTAATTTGAAGATTCCAGATGCAGTATTGGCCTTTAAAGTGTTGGACCATGCATGTCTGTGGATATTCTTTCAGTGATAATTGGAATATAATTAAGGAGAACAGAGCCCCTCTTTGATCAAATGGCAACATCATTAAAAATGTTTTTCAATCCTTCCCTGCAACCTTGTTCAATACAGACTGGAATGCCATAGCATAGCAATACAGACTGGAATGGAGGAGTCAATGTTGACTCAACCACCAGACCAAATAATACACAAGGGCCTTTAAACAGAGACAGTTATATTAATAACAGACCTAGTATTGAAAATGGTTGTAACCAATTTAAAAATGGGGAAAGAAGACCCACATCCGATACTGATAAGAGATGTTTAAATTGAAGAAATACTAGAGAGATTGTGAATTGCTATTTCCAATGTGATTCCCAATACCATTACATTGCAAACTCTCAGAAAAGAAGAAATCATATCTTTGAAACCACATGTGACACAGCATACATGGTAACCGACAGTGACGTGGATAAAGATCAGGAAGGCATTGTTTTGATGGCAGGAAAATTGAATTCAATAATGAGTGTTCTGATGCTAGACTCTGTCAGCTATGCTGTTTTAGATAGTGGATGTATGTCCACCATCTGCAGGCAAGATTGGCTAAATTGTTATTTACGGTCATTTAGTCATAAAGACCAAAAGAAAGTAAAACAACATGATAGTTCCATTTGCTTTAGATTTGGAAATGGCAACACTCTAACATCCTCCAAAAGGATGATACTTCCCAGTAGGGATTTCAGGAATCAGTTTATTTAAATGTACAGATAGTTTTCAGTGACATACCTTTGTTGTTAAGCAGGTCTACGATGAAGGAAGCTCAGACGACCATTGATTTGAAACAGGATAAAGCTGTGATATTTGGATAAACTATGCATCTACATTTTACAAGATCTGGCCATTATTGTCTTCCCTTATCAGACCAAAGATTCATGAGGCATTAGTGACACTAACGGATAACAGCATTATGGACAAAAAAAAAGATTATTCTGAAACTGCATTAGCAATTTGGTCACCCAGCACAGACTGAAAGTACTGTTGCAAGATGCAGTTGTGCTGGACAAAGGATATAATGATCTCATGGAACAAATATCAGCCCAGTGTGAAATTTGCATAAAATATAGAATGACACCCCATGTCCAATCATGAGTCTATCATTAGCACGAAATTTCAATGATGGGGGTGGATCTAAAGATACGGGACAAGGACAAAGGTGTTTATCTATCACACCTTGTGGAAATGGCCACCCGGTTTAGTATATCCATGGTGATTTGCAGCAAAGATAAAAAGACCATTATAGATAAAATTATGACCCACTGAATTGGAACAGGATTGGGGGCACCACCTAAATTTTTGACAGAAAATAGAGGTGAATTCGCAAATGATGTGAAAATTTAAATATTGTAATAATGCACACTGCAGCAGAGAACCCATTCAGCAATAACCTCTGTGAAAGAAATCACACAGTTATAGATGACATGTTGCATAAAATTTTGACGAATCAACCAGTCTATAAATTGCACGTTGCATTAGCATGAGCAGTACACCTGACAAATTCTTTACAGATGGTGGAGGTTATAGCCCATACCAGTTGGTGTATAAGGGGAATCCAAAGTTTCTGTCAGTATTAACAAATGCTCCTCTGACACTAGAAGGGATAAACATTAGCTCCATGTTTTCTGCATACTTAAATGCTCTGCATGCAGGGAGAAAGGCCTTCATTAAGGCTGAGATTTCAGAAGGGATAAAAAGAGCCCTCAAGCATTGCATTAGACCATCAGGAGTATACGTCAAGTAAGGGAATAGAGTCTAATATAAAAGAGAAGGTAAAAAAGAATGGAAAGGGCCCGGTAAAGTGATAGGAACAGATGGCAAGGTAATTGTAGTATAACACAGTAACCAGACAGTGCAACTCACTCTTCAAGAGTAGTAAGCGTTGGGTATCAATTTGGAGTACCTGAGCAAGCTGTAGACGAGCAGACGACACTTCTACCTCATGTGCACATTCTCATAGTAACTCATCTGAGTTACTACAAGAATCAGTCAACAATAGATGAGAGGGAATCTGATGGTCAACAAAGTACTCGTGAAGCGGGTATGAAGCTGCTACTTCAAAGGTTCAGCTACCCAAAGTAGGCACAGTGGCACCATACATACCCAAAGGATCAAACAAATAGAGGGATGCCACTATAATCAGGAAAGCAGGAAAGGCCTCAGGAAAATACAAATACTGGCAATATCGAAGAGCAAGGGCTCTTAGCATGTAACTGGCGACAACTTTGTATTGGATGTAATGTGACCAATGGTAACAAGTTATAAGGGTCAGCTGATCCAGTGAACCATGGAACCAATTACAGAATGATGTTCTAGCAAGCTGACCAGCTGACTCACAATAATTAAAAACTGATCTGAAATTGTGGGAGCTTGGATTAGCCCAGGGTAAGGCCCCATGTTTGGAATAATGATGTTTCTTTATTAAACCCTTTCATTTGATTTATTAATTGGAGTAAGTTTTATTCTATTTTCATTACCTGGATTTGAAGAGTTACTTTTGATCAAACAGAAAGATGGGTCATGGGTCTGACAGCTCTTGGCTTGAGATTGGTGGGAGAAGATGGGGGGACGGGTGATCTGCTGCCACAATGCCTATGATCAGTAAGAGGAGAGGGGGTCCGCTGCCACAGTGCTTGAGATCAGTGAGAATAAGGGGGATCCGCTGCCACAATGCCTGAGATCAGTGAGGGGGAAGGGGGATGGGCCTGTCATTGGTCTGGATGGTGGGAGGATAAAGGGGTGAGTAATGTGGGGGAGGTATGGGGCAATGTCTGTGGGGGCCCCAGGGGAGGAATGTGCAGGATTCACTATTGCATTCCATGTCTTCCATTGCCAGATTTCCAGCACTGTCAGATGTGCACTAGAAACTGGTGGGAACACCAGGTAATTACATTTTATTTTTATGTCATTTTAATGTGATTAGCAGGCTCCAGACTGAATTCTCTGGATCTGCTGGCCTCTCCCACCTCACCAGAGCATTTCACTCTCGCTGGGTTTATAGAAGGTCCCACTTTTGGGGAGCTATTGGGGCTACCCCATTGGAGTGAAGGAGGGACAATCAAGGGCCCCCACCATGAGGTCGGGCAATGGGGATGGCGAGGTGTGCCCTCTTGCATGGCTCCATACATTAGGTTAACTATACATCTGGGCTAGGCTATTCAAAGAAAGGTAGAAAAAAATCAAGCAGCAATGACCTGAGAAATATTTCTAAGATTGCCAACTGCCTCACTGGCTCCATTGTGGTGAGGAACTGAAAAGTGCCAAAGGACAAAGATGATTTGTTAAGAAACATTAACCAGCAAACAGAAATAACCTGCAGCACAGTGGCACAAGCTATTCTTGACAATTTGCAGAAACTGTATAAAGTTGCTTGTTGAATCTAAATGTCTGACAATGAATGTCAGATGAATTTGGCAATAACTTACTTCAGGAAATTTTGAGCTGCTTCATTATCTGCTGCTTTCTTTGTTTTTGCTGCTAGGTATCCCACAATCATTAGGAACCATATGCTGCTTCTATACACCACAATATCTTTCTCGTGCTGTCCTTGTGCTGAAAACCATGAACGATATGATTCTATTCTTAACACGGTCAATCGTCTCATAGGGCCTTCAAACCATCGTAAAACACAGTGTGTGGCACTGAAATTATAAAAATCTGACATGGGTCACACCAACCTGAATAAAACAGCAAGAGATTGGGTTCTATGAGAATGTAGTGCTGAAATGCTGGTTTTTGTTTAAAGAGAAATATGTATCAATAGATAGATGTATTAGTTTATCCTTTGAACTGAAAATCAAGCATTTGATTGAGAACTGGTTATTGGGACATTGAGAGTTGACCTCCTGGTCTTTTGCTTCTGACCCCACACCCCACCCCTCGGCTCCTTCTCTCCATGATTTCTACCTCATGAAGCCCTCCCCTCACATTATTTACCTGTAACTTGCGTCCTCCATGGGACTCCAGTTGTTGTCTTCCAGTCGCACAGCCGCTCAGTGACACATTGCTAGGTAGAACTTCTGCCCCAAAGTCTTCATTCAAGGGGAAGGCTGCTGGTGGCCTCACCACTCCCTGATTGGTTTAAGTTCCGACGGATCTTTTCAAAAAGAATCACTCTTTAGGTTGCAGTTAAGACTCACGATGCGTAAGCAAGATTCTGCCTACATACTTTAAAATACAAACAGCCATCCTCATACAATAAAATATCAGATATAGGAAATAATGTTTGCTTTTATTATGCACAAAATTTTATTGAGGAAGAGAAGAATATAATGGGAAGAACAATCATTCATTATTAAATCAAAATACTGCAGACACTAGAAGTTTAAAGTTTTTGTTTGGTCTTAAAATATGTCACTTACAAGTTGAACATGCAATTGCAAGGTATTATGATCACTATTTCCCAGCCTATCTTTTACTGTAATATTACTAATTAATCCTGCTTCATTACATGATATTAAATGTAAGGTAGCTTTATGCCTGGTCAGTTTCACTATATACTGTTCCAAGAAAATGTAGCAAAACCATTTTAAAAACTCATTTCGACTACTCCTGCTAATTTGATTGTCCCAGTTTTCATGAAGATTAACACCCTTGAAAATTATTACATTGCCTTTGTTACAAGCTCTAATAATTTCTTGCATAATGTTCTGCCCAATGGTATGAGTACTGTTAAACTACTCCCACCAGTGTTTTCAGTCTCTTGCTGTCTCTAATTGCCATTCATACTAATTCTACCTCATGATCTTCAGAGAACAGATCCTTTTTCATTAATGTCCTTATGCCATCCTTTGTATAAGGACTTCCCGATCTCCAAAACATTGTGTATCCTGGAGCATTTATTTCCCAATCTTGATCACCTTGTAAGTATTTTTCTTAATGACAATTAGGTCTCAATCATTTTCCTCTATTTGTGCCATTACTTCAGCTTTCTCATTGCAAAATGTTCGTACTTTCAGATAAAGACCCTTTATTTTCATTTTTATATTTGTATTGCCTACAATTACATTTTTCGTCAATGTACATTTTTTGTTAAACTTCATGTGCTTCCCTGTCGATTTCTCTTTGATTTTATCACATCACTTTACTGTTCCAATATCTTAACCTTTCTCTTTTGATTTCTCTTTTGAAGTGAAGTCTCGCTTCACCCAAATCCTTACCCTTTTCTATAAATTTAAAGTTTTGTAATGTCCATCATGTTTTCATTCCATTCCTCATCTGTTCTTTAATTTCCTTCCTTAGATCTGCTGAATGCACTTTGCCCTTATCATTTATCCTCAAAATTGGTGACAAGATTTTCATGTAGAAAATCATAGTTGGACATACAGACAACGATATTATTTTTATGGATGATTGTGGCTTCCAAATTGGAGAGTCCAACTGAGCAAGAGGCAGATCAAAAGAAAGCATATAGCAGACAGAGAAAGGTTGACAGACAGAAAGACAGAGAAGGAGAGAAAAATAATACGAGAGAATAAAATGAAGGGAAAGAATGAATAGAGTTGACAGAGAAAGAATGGAATAGCAACAGAATCAACAAAAAGACAAAAACAGTGGCATCAAAAGCAGAAGGGAGAGGGAAAGAATGAATCAAGGACAAAGAAAAGGAGAGCAGGTATAAAAGACAAAACAACAGCATAAAACAGATAAAGACATGGGCTGTGATTCTCCCAAAAAATTTAAAGTGTCATATTTGCGGGAAATCTGGTGTAAATCACACTGTTTTTTTCAGTGCATCTTCAGACAAGAATTGCCCACACTCTGTGCAATGCAGAGGTCACAATCATGAATGAAATTAAAAGTTCTGGGCAGGCCTAATCACATTGGAAGTTGACAGTTCTGAAACTCAGGGCATGCGCAGTGCTCCGAATTGTCAGCTTGCAGTTTGCTTGGCCAGCTCAATTGCTGGCTAGCCCAGGATCCTCAGTCTCCCCTCCATCCGCACTGATGGCCTTACTGTGGTCCCACCCACCCATCCATTTGCACACCAGCCCTTACCCCTCTCCCATCCCAGCATGCCCCAAACTCCAGCACTGCCTCCTCCCCCACCCCACCCTGCATACCCCCCACACACCCCCTCACCCACCCCTCCCGCCAGCAGTGATGATTCCTCCCCAACCACTCCACCCCCCAGGAAGCAGAACCCATCTTTAGGAGGCAGACCACCTTGGCTGACCTCATTAGCTCTCCCTAGGCTGTCCCAATTGCTGGCCTCTTTCCAGCCCCAACTGATCCCCATGCAGAGTGGCAGCAGGACCCCACATCCATAGTTCACCTTTAACCCTGCTCTCTTGGCCCCAACCCATGAGCCTCACCCCCTTAGCACTATCTGGTGTCCAGTGGGCAGTGCAAAGGTGCCCCCTGAGCTTGAGCACTATGCCTCTTGGGCAGTGCCAGGGAGTACAGGCTGTCACTGTCAAGGTGCCAATGCCACCTGGTGTCCTGGGGGCCCCAATTGCCCCTGCTTCACTCCACAATCGTCAGACCGCTGGTTCCCCAAAAGCTAGTCTGAACCCCACTGGGGTGAAATACTTCTGGTGGAATCAGAGACGCTATTGGGCCCGGAGAATCATTTTCCAGGCCTACTAATTACATTTAAATTGTATTTTAAAGATTATTTAAATATTAGCTCCTCCTCTCAGCTGATCTCCAGTGCTGCACAGATGCTGTTGGAAATCAAGGCCAAGGAGGAGCATTTGTGTCTCAAATGTCCATGGAAATTCTGCAGATTGGCTGACATGTGATTCTCCTGGCCTGCTGCACTAATTTTTTAGTACGGCGACATGGGAGAATCGCCTCTGTAAAAGAAGTAACTGCAGTTTCAGTTACAACGACATGTGATTTTACATTTTGCAGCAGGTTAACTATTGAAAATAGAACACTTTACAACTCTTTTTTCACATTTCTCTTTAGTACTGACACAGTAACTATATAATGGGAGAGGACCTCATGGACATATTCCGAGGTTTAGAATGTGAATCTTCACAAATGAGGTGAGTGACTGGAAGCAGAATGGAGGGCAATTAAGGAACCTAGGGGAGAAGAATCATTAACAATCCTTTGTTATGAAGTAGCATGTCACCTGCATGTTGAATTCTATTCCCCTTATGAATAAGTTGTACTTGTGCCCACTTCACAGCATGAATTAGATGTATTCTATTCAGATCAAAAGTAAGATTTTGAGAAAGAAGAATGTTGCGCTTAAATAGCACCTTTCATGACCTCAGTACATCTCAAAGCCCTTCACAGTTAATGAATACTTTTGAACTGTAGTCACTGTTATAATGTAAGACATACTAGCTTTTCTCTCTCCATTTGCTGTGATAGCCATGATTTGAAGACTTGTTAGGTAATATTATTAAATGAAAGGGAACACCATTCATCTCAGCTGTCCATAATGAATTTAAGAGAAATCTAAAAACTAAATAATTATTCACATCAACTGCTGCCAAATCAACTTTGCAGTATTTTCAATAAATGACTATCTGTTGCAATTTGTCTGGTGAAAGTATGGGTGTGATTCTTCTGTCTGCTCTCTTCAGAGCCCCCGCCATTGCGAAAACCAAAGTGTTTCCTATATTGTTAGCATGTTGGCTGGCCCAGCTTTTTAGAGACTGGCACATTCTTGCCAAAAGGTGCCCAATCTCAGTGCTCAGAGACAGGCCCCCCTCCCTTCCTCAACAGACATGGTGACACTCACTGACAAGGGGAGAACCGCCAACCTCTCAGCAATGAGAGGGATCCTGTTCTTCTACACCACTGAAAAAACAGGTCACCACCTCCTGCACACCATGCAGGCACAAGGGTGGACCTTCCATCTCCCCACACAACGCCCCCACCCGTACTCCCACCTCTCTCCCACCAGCCAGCGGATTCACTCATTCCCTCCCCATTGTCCCCAACAAGAGAGACACTCCAAGATGGGGTCCCTTCAGCCTCCGCCCCTCAGAGACCTACCTTTAGCTCTCTACCCTTAAGAGTATTAACCTTGCACTGACATCTGGCACCCTGCCACTGACACTTTGGCAATGACACACTGACCTTGCACCTAACAGGGGGCTAAATGGGAGATAAGTACTGTGCCCAAATGCTCCTCGGTAGTTGCAAATCTTCGTAGGGAGGGTCCCCCAAAAGATCCAGGGGGTTGATTGGGTTCAAGGTGTGGGGAAGGTGTTCACCTCGGGAATCTTCCCTGGAATGGAGGAGTCTTGGCTGAACTATCCTTTCGAGCCATGGGAAAAGTGTAGATTACACATAGCATGGTAATCTCAAGCAGATTTCAGTTCAAGATCTTCATTTCTGTTGTATACTATGAAACCCTTGAATTTCCCTGGTCACTTTAATATTCATGCCCATGGGCACCTGGAAGTCTTCAAAAATCACAGCATTACTTCATGCTGCAGCAGAGACTGCCCTTTCTCTCTCTCAGAATCTTCATGTATTAGAAGATCCCTTTGAATTCCTCTGACTGATAGGAGATGTCAGTTTCACTAGGGGAATTCTTTTCTGGAGCCTGGATGAGCAGCAAATGCAGCCCGGCCACTTTGATCTGCTCAAATTGACAGCTTCCGAGTGGATCAGATAGTTCATTGTATAGACAATCTAATAAGCCTCAAGAACCTTCTCATTCACCAGACCTATTCACTCAGCCCCATTCTTTTAATACTATATTTTTCAGGATGTGGGCACGATAGGTGGGCACAGTAAGAAATCTTACAACACCAAATTAAACTCCAACAGATTTATTTGGGATCATCAGCTTTCAGAGCCCTGCTTCTTCATCAGCCGAGGAAAGAGTTGGGTTCACAAATATGACATATATAGGCAGAGATATAATTGCAAGATAATGGTTGGAATGTGAGTCTTTACAGGTAATCAAGTCTTTACAGGCACAGACAATGTGAGTGGAGAGAGGGATAATCACAGGTTAAAGAGATGTGAATTGTGTCAAGGCAGGACAGTTAGCAGGATTTGCAAGCCCTGGCCAAATGGTGGGGGTTACAGGTAATGTGACATGGACCCAAGATCTCGATTGTCGCCATTCTCATGTGCATGGAACTTGGCTATCAGTTCCATGCCATTCTCATGTGCATGGAACTTGGCTATCAGTTTCTGTTCGGCAATTCTGTGTTATGTGTCTTGAAGGCTACCTTGGAGAATACTTACCTGAAGATTGGAGGCTGAATGTCCTTGACTGCTGAAGTACTCCCCAACTAGAAGGGAACACTCATAGAACATGGAACATAAAACACCACAGCACAAACAGGCTCTTTGGCCCATAAGTTGTGCCAATCATATCAGTACCTACCAGGCCATAGAACTATCTGTAACTCCCAATCCCATTAAATCCCATGTACTCATCCAAAAGTCTCTTAAAAGACCCCAGCCAGTTCGCCTCTACCACCTCTGACGGCAGCCGATTCCATTCACTCACCGCCCTCTGAGTGAAAAACTTACCTCTAACATCTCCTCTGTACATGTCCCCCAGCACCTTAAACCTGTGTCCTCTCATAGCCACCATTTCAGCTCTGGGAAATAGCCTCCGAGAATCCACTCTATCTATTCCTCTCAACATTTTATAAACCTCTATCAGGTTGCCTCTCAACCTTTATCTCTCCAGGGAGAAGAGACCTAGCTCTCTCGACCTATCTTCATAAGGCATGCCCCCCAATCCAGACAACATCCCTGTAAATCTCCTCTGCACCCTCTCAATAGCTTCCACATCCTTCCTATAGTGAGGCGACCAGAACTGCACACAGTACTCCAAGTGGGTCTGACAAGGATCTTATAAAGTTGCAGCATTACCTCTCGACTCCTAAACTCAATCCCTCTATTAATGAAGGTCAGTACACCATATGCCTGCTTGACCACATCCTCCACTTGCAGGGCAGATTGAAGAGTCCTATGGACCCAGACCCTAAGATCCTTCTGCTCCTCAACACTGCCAAGACTCCTACCCTTGATATTATACTCCTTCATCCCATTGGTCCTGCCAAAATGGACCACCACACATTTATCCACGTTGAAGTCCATCTGCCATTTTTCTGCCCAGTCTTGCATCCTATCTATGTCTTGCTGCAACTTCAGACATCCCTCCAGACTAACCACAACACCAACAACCTTCGTATCGTCGGCGAATCACCCACATGGTGATTTTCACAGACTGTCCATTCATACATTGCTGTAGCATTTGCATGGTCTTGCTGATGTACCATGCTACAGGATATTCTTTCCTACAGCGTATGAGGTAGACACTACTGGCCAAGTCGCAGGAGTATATACTATGTACCTGGTGGGTGGTGTTCTCATGTGTGATGGTATTATCCGTGTCAATGATCCAGCACATTTTGCAGAGATTGCTGAGGCAAAGAAGGTTCATGAAGATGCTGCCTGGTCTTGAGGGTGTTGAATATGAGGAAAGGTTGAATAAACTCAGTTCTCACCATAACAAGGGAGATTGAAGGGCAGCCTGCCAGAGATTTACAAGATTATGAGCGGCATGGACAGAATAAATTGTCAAATGCTCTTTCTGAGGGTAGAAAAGTCAAATACTAGAGGGCATAGGTTTAGGGTGCATGGGGAAAGATCTAGAGGAGATGTGTGAGGCAAGCTTTTTATACAGAGTATGGTGGATATCTGGAATGCACTGTCCAGGGGAGGTGGAAGCAGGTATGATAGCAACATTTAATACATGAATAGAAAGGGATGGCATAAAAGCATATGGTTTTAGTTTACCCAGGCATCATGATCGGCATAGACTTAGTGGACCAAAGCGCCTGTTCCTGCACTGTTCTTTTTTTTGTTCTTTGTTGTTTTCAAATCGCTCTATGGCCTTGTCCCTACCTTTCTCTTCAGCTTTATCATATTCCAAGTCACTTCCCTAATTCAGACCTTTTGGACATCCTTAATTTTAATTAAGCTACTATTGGTGACATTGCATTCACCTGCTTGTGTCTTAAACTCTGAAATTCCCTCTCTAAATTGCTCCGTTTCTTTTCCCCACTTTTCTTCCTTTTAAGAAACCCTTTAAAACCTCTCCTTTTGGTAAAGCATTTGGCCATCTAACCTGATATTGCCTAGTGTAGCTTGATGTCATATTGTGTTTTATAATGTCCCACTCTGGGTTGATTTATTGTGATATAAATGTATATTGAAGAAGTATTGTCTCACTTGGAAAGTCCTACTCAAACTTACCATCAAGTTCTTGCCAATGTGTAACTGTGTAAACAAGTGCATGCTGTGGCCATTACAAAGTTCAGTTAAGTGCCTTATTAAAGACAGTTGGAGGTTATTGGGTCAACCTCCAAAAGAGTATAAATGGAGACAACTGGAAAAATTGCTGTGGGGGGAAATGATAAGGAGTTTGCACTTCTGGTGCATTTTTGTAGAATAAACTTACTGAAGGCAAAACATTTGCATTATTCCTCTATTGTATATTGACAGTTAAAATTAACAGTTTTGACTACTGCTCACTTTGGAAAATTTGACTACAAGGTTCCAGTTTACAAACAAAAACTGAAACAAGAGTATCCGTTAAAGAAAGTCATGCTATGCTAGTCAGAGGAATTGGATGATCTCCTATGGGACTGCTTTGAGACAGTGGACTGGTCAATATTTAAAAACTCACGGCCAACTTGAATGAGTACATCACAATAGTAACTGAATTCATTAGTCAGTGTGTAGAACACTGTATGTCAAAGAAGCAAATCTGCATGTTCCCCAACTAGAAACCATGGATGAACAGGGATATCCAGTGCTTTTGAAGTCAATGACCCTAACCTATACAAGAAAGCCAGATTTGATCGACAAAGATGCCAAAAGAGAGCACTGGATCCAGCTAGAATCCATGGCTAACCATAGGCCCCCCCATTGACTATGGCAAGGTCTGCTGTTCTTGAGTCAGTTGGAACATGACCTCAAAATTTTGTATCTTTCCTGATGGTAGAAGATGCAAGACAGTATGTCTGGGACACATGGGATCCTTGATTATGCTGCCTGCTTTTCCAAGGCAATGGAAAGCATAGGCAGAGTCAATGGATAGGAAGCTAGTTTGTGGGATGGATTGGGCTTCATTCACGACCCTTTGTAGTTTCTCGTGGTCTTAAATAGAGTAGGAGCGATACTAAGTTGTGCTACAGCCAGAAAGAATGCTTTCTATGGTGCATCTATAAAAGCTAATGAGAGTCATAGTTAACATGCCAAGTTTCTTTAGCCTCCTCAGAAAGTGAAAATGTTGCTGGGCTTTATTAACAAAAATGGGACAGCTAGAAGTTTGAAGTTCTTGACCATTTCCACTATGTCCTGTTGAGGTAGACAAGGGCACATAGACATAACAAGCTATAGGATGAAAGCATCTGGAATCACTGGCACCAAGCACCCCTCCCTGATGAGCTCAATGCATTTTATGCCCATTTTGAGCAAGAGGTTAGCAAGAGCACACCCTACACCTTGGAAGCCTCAGGAAAACCTGTAGCTGAGGTCAACATTGCAGATGTCAGAGCAGCTTTCTCAAAGGTCAACCCACGGAATACGACAGGCCCAGATGGGGTACCTGGATGAGCACTCAGAACTTGCACTAGCAGAAGTGTGTATTAGCATACAATGAAAAGTATTGTTTCTTGCATGCTATACAGGTAAAGCATACTGTTCATAGAAAAGGAAACATGACATTGCAGAATGTAGTGTTACTGTTATAGCTAGGATGTAGATAAAGATCAACTTAATGCAAGACAGGTTCAGTCATAAGTCTGATGGCAGTAGGGAAGAAACTGTTCTTGAGTTGGTTGATATATGACCTCAGGCTTTTATATCTTTTCCCCAACAGAAGAAGATGGAAGAAAGAATGTCCAGGATGCATGAGGTCCTTAATTATGCTGGTTGCTTTGCCGAGGCAGTAAAAAGTGTAAACAGAGTCAATGGATGGGAGGCTGGTTTGCATGATGGATTGGGTTACATTCACAATCTTTTGCAATTTCTTGTGGTTTTGAGCAGACCACGAGCCATACCAACCAGAAAAATTGTTTTCTATTGTACATCTATAAAAGATGATGAGACTCATATTGGACATGCCAAATTGTCTTAGTTTTCTGAAAAAGTAAAGAAGTTGGTGGGCTTTCTTAACTATAAGGTCAGCATGGGGAGACCAGGGCAGGTTGTTGGTGATTTGGATACCTAAAAATGTGAATTTGTCCACCCTTCCTACTTTGTCTTTGTTGATGTAGACAGGGGCATGTTTTCCTCTGCACCTCCTGATGTTGATGACAATTTCTTTGTTTTGTTGACATTGAGGGAGAGATTATTTTCACCCCACCAGTTCTCCAGATTCTCTATCTCATTACTGTACTCTGTCTCATCATTGTTTGAAATCTGACCCACTATGGTGGTGTTGTCAGCAAGTTTGAACATCAAGTTGGAGAGGTACTTAGCTACAATTATAGTTGCATCAGGAGTATAGTAGGGTGTTGAGAACACAGCCTTGTGGGGCATCGCTGTTGAGATGATCATGGAGGAGGTGTTGTTGCTTTTCTTACTGATTGTGGTCTATGGGTCAATGAGTTCAGGATCCAGTCGCAGAGGGAGGAGCTGAGGCCCAGGCCATGGAGTTTGGAGATGAGTTTCATAGGAATGTTAAAAATATTAGGCAGAAACTGAAGAATGTAGACTGGGGACAGATGTTTGAGGGCAAATCAATATCTGGCATGTAAGAGGCTTTTGAGTGTAAGTTTATAAGGATTCGGGACTGACACATTCCTATAAGGCTGAAGGATAAGTATAGCAAGTTTTGGGAACATTGGATAATGAGAGATATTGTAAGTCTAGTCAAAGAGAAAAAGGAAGCATTTTTCAAAGCTAGGAAGCTGGGAACACACAAAGCAAGTGTGGAATACAAGGAAAGTAGAAAGAAATTTAAGCAAGGAGTAAGGAGGGCTAAAAGAGGTCACGAAAATACTTGGCCAATAGGATTATGGGAAATCCCAAGGCTTTTTATACATACATAAAGAGCATAAGGGTTGGCCCACTCAAGGATGAGGGAGGGAATCTACGTGTGAGCCAGAGGAAATAGGTGAGTTGTTAAATGAGTACTTTGCATCAGTATTCACCAAAGAGAAGGATGATGAGTCTGGGGAAAGATGTATAGATAATTTGAGTCATGTTGAGATCAAAAAGGAGGAGGAGGTATTGGGGTTCTTGAGAAACATTAAGGTAGACAAGTTCCCATGGCCTGATGGGACATACCATTAGATATATAATACTGAGAGAGGCAAGGTAGGAAATTGCTGGGCCCTTGAGAAAAAACTTTGTATCCTCACTGGCTACAGGGAAAGTCATGATGTGGAGATGCTGGCGTTGGACTGGGGTAAACACAGTAAGAAGTCTCACAACACCAGATTAAAGTCTAAACAGCTTATTTAACAGTAAACCCACAAGCTTTTGGAGTTTGCCCCTTCATCATATTATGTGCTCTGTCTGAGACCAGAACTTTCCACTCACTTGACGAAGGGGCAAACACCAAAAACTTGAGGGTTTGCTGACAAATAAACTGGCTGGACTTTAACCTGGTGTTGTGAGACTTCTTACAGGGGAGGTCACAGAGGATTGGAGAATAGCCAACTTTTGTTCCATTGTTTCAGAAAGGTAGCAAGAATAATCCAGTTAATCACAAACCAGGGAACCTTATGTCAGTGGTAAGGAAATTATTGGAGAAGATTCTTTGAGACAGGATTTATTCCCATTTGAAAATAAACAGATGTATTAGTGAGAAGCAACATTGTTTTGTGAAGGAGAGGTTGTGTCGCACTAACTTGATCGAGTTTTTCGAGGAAATAACAAAGATGATTGATGTGGTTAGGGCAGTGGATATTATCTACATGAACTTCAGTAAGGTCTTTTACAAGGTCCCTCATGGCAGACTAGAGCAGAAAGTGAAGTCGCACAGGATTAGATGTGAGCTGGCAAGGTGGATACAAAACTGGCTCAGTCAAAGAAGACAAGGGTAACAGTGGAAAGATGCATTTCTGAATGAAGGACTATGACAAGTGGCATCCCTCAGGGATCAGTGCTGGGACTTCTGCTGTTTGTAACATATATAAATGATTTGGAGGAAAATGTAACTAGTTCGATTAGTAAGTTTACAGATGTTACAAATGTTGGTGAATTTGCAGAAAACGATAAAGACCATCAGAAGATACAGCAGGATGTAGATCAATTGGAGACTTGGGCAGAGAGGTGGCAGATGAAGTTTAATCCAGACAAATGTGAAGTAATGCATTTTGGGAGATCTAACACAGATAGGAAATAAACAGTAAATGGAAGAACTCTTAAGAGTATTGATAGGCAAAATGACCTGATTGTACAGGTACACAGGTCACTTGAAAGTAGAAATGCAGGTGGAGAACATAGACAGGAAAGTATACAGCATGCTTGCCTTCATCAGCTGGGGCATTGCGTTTAAAAATTGGCAAGTCATATTGCAGCTTTATAAAACCTTAGCTAGGCCAAACTTGGAATATGGTGTTCAATTCTGTTGCCACAATACTAGAAGGATGTAGAAGCTTTGGAGAGGGTACAAAAAAGATTTGCCAGGATGTTGCCTGGAATGGAGGGCATCAGCCATGAGGAGACATTGGATAAACTCGGTTTGTTCTCACTGGAACAACGGAAGTTGAGGGGTGACCTAATAGAAGTCTATGAGAGGCATGGACAAAGTGAATAGTCAGAAGCTTTTTCCCAGGATGGAAGAGTCAATTACTAGAGAGCAGAGATTTAGGGTACAAGGGGCAAGGTTTAAAGGAGATTTATGAGGCAGACATTTTACATAAAGGGTGGTGGGTGCCTGGAACTCATTGCTGGAGAAGGTAGTGGAATCAAATACAATTGTGACTTTTAAGAGGTGTCTTGACAAATTCATGATTAGGATGTGAATAGAGGGATATAGGCCTCTATGGGTTTTAGTTAAGCATGGTCAGTGCAGACTTGGAGAGCCAAAGGACCTGTGCTGTAATTTTCTTTGTTCTTTGGAACAATGATGTTGAAGGCTTAGCAGTAATCAAAAGAGATAGAGAATCTAGTGAACTGGTGCGAGGACAATAATCTCTCCCTCAGTGTCAACAAAACAAAGGAGATAATTGCCAACCTCAGGAAGGGTAGTAGAGGCCAGCCCCTGTTTACATCAACAGGGCAGAGTGGAAATGGTCAAGAACTTCAAGCTTCTAGCTGTCCAAATCCCAAAAACCTATTCTGGCTCCACTGCATTACAGTTAATAAAGCCCAAGAGCACTTCTATTTTCTCAGGAGGTTAAGGAAACTTGGCATGTTAACTACGACTCTCACCAGCTTTTACAGATGCACCATGGAAAGCATTCTTTCTGGTTGTTGTACAGCTTAGCATCACTCTTGCTCTATCTAAGGGTTGTGAACAAAAGTCATCCATCCCTCAAACCATCCATTGACCCTGTCTACACTTCCCACTGCCTTGGAAAAGCATAATCAAAGACCCCATATGTCCTGGAAATACTGTCTTGCTCCTTCTTCTGTCAGGAAAGATACAAAATTCCGAGGTCACGTCCCAACCTTCTTAAGGACAGCTTCATCCCTGCTGCCATCAAACTTTTGAATGGACCTACTTCATTTTAAGATGATCTTTCTCTACAATCTAGCTATGACTGTAACACTACATTCTTCACGCCTTCTTCCCTTCTCATATACTATATGAATGTTTGCTTTATCTTATAGCACACAGAAACCAAACATTTCCACAGTAAACTAATACAGTGACAATAATAAATCAAGTCAAAACAACATTGCTGGATGGGAGAGAAGGTCTTATAAAGATGTGAAAAAGATCAAGGACAGAGAGATAGAGTGAAAAGGAAGGGCAAATTGAAATAGGGGAAAAGAATGAGAGTAGGAGAGAGGAGAAAAAGGATTGTGAGGGGCAAGGAGATTTTTTTGTATCTCCTAGCCCTTCCATAACCTTGCTGTTTCCTCCTGCTCGCTTGTCCTCTGTTAACCATTTCTCCCTCTTTTAGCCATTTTTCCTTCATCTGTCCCATCCCTCATTATCTTTTCCAGCCGACTTCCTTATTTTTGTTTCTGCCCTTCATTCTCTTGTTGTCTTCTTTCCTTTATTCAACAATCTGCTCTTTTACATGTCCTACTTTCATCCTCTCCTTTTCTAGTCCTCATTTCATGTCCTAAACTCTACCCTCTCCCTTTTCCTTCTCCCTTCCTCTTTTCTCTTGTCTGCACCATTTCATTGTCCAATGATCTATCACACCCTCTCTTTCCTGTATATACCTTTCACTCCTTTCCTTTTCTGCTCCCCTTCTTTCCCTTGTTCTCTTGGTTGACTCTCTTCATTCATCTCCTTGTCACTATTTCCTCTCTTCCCCATTACTATTCTCTGTTTTCTCCCATATTGTCCTTCTCTAACCCTTTCCCATCCTCCATTTTCCTTTTTCTACAACATTCTTCACTCCCCACTATTTCCCTTTACTTCGTCACTATTAGTAAATAATGTAATTCCAAAGAGGGCAAGTTAAGCAGACCTTATCTATTGTCAATCTGAATTCTGCAATTTAGAATAAAATAAGAACAGAACTGAATATCACCTGCATGCACTAATACAATTATTCTCCTCTCACCCCAGCACACTTGAAGACTGCACTGGACCTTGACCTGTGTTTAGTGCTACAGGAGAGTGACTGATGTATGTATATGAGAGAGAAAAAGAGACTCCAAACAATCAATCCACTTACTCAATTGGATTATGGTGGGAGAATTTTACCAACACAAGACCTTTGTAACAGGATTATCGAAAGGTCTGTAGTAGCTGTTCTGTTAGCCTACATTAGATTTAAAATATATCTAGTCTGGGTATGATGGATGTGTGAGAGAAAAGAAACAAAAAAAAAGGTACCGTTACCTCATCAAGTCAGCTTTTGAACTATATCTTCATGTCAATGCAGGGTCATAGCCTGGCCTCTGCCTTTGTCTACTCTTACACCCAGAGACTTAATTAACATTAAAGCAGGGATCCTCACAATGTGTGTGAGAAACACCCATCAATTTACTTCATGTTAAATATATTATGACAAACAATCCATTACTGAAAATATTTCACTGAAGCATTGGACTGTTGGTATTTGTGTATAAAAAGCACTGTAAATGTTTGAGAGGGATTAGCCTTGGATTGCTTTCATTAGAGATATTGTACGAGTGCCAAAATGAAGATCTGAGATCCAGTAGTGTATTTTGATACAAATCATGTCACACGATTTTCATTGAAGAAGCTACCTGTCTGAAACAGTGCTGATAACAAACAAGAACATTGCAAGTAAAAACTGCATAGAAGAATACAAGTCATATTTGTAACAAAATGAAAAGGCATCCAACATTCACCTTTCACAAAAACCTACTCACATATTCTGTAGCTGTCGAAATGTGACTGACTATTTAGATAGGTTAAAGGTTACAAGGCCATTCTTCAACATTGACATAAAGTCAAAATGAATGAAAATGACAAAAACATATTTTATCATTTAGAGTGTCATGGAAATGAACTAAGAAAATTCAATATGTTTAGATGCCCTGCAGTCTTCAATATGTACAAAATAAGAGTCAATCACCACTGGATTATGTTCCACATAGATAACAATATAGAAATAAATGCTGAACATATTTTAAAAAGAATGAGGTGAGCAAAAACACATATCCATATACCATAATTGTTCTTCCTACTGCCATCAAATTACTTCAATACATTGTCCAACTGGCCATCTTTCACGTGTAGGACAGTGAAATTTGGTAGGCTATTCAAATTGAGAAGGCGCTTTATCAGAACTGGAGTCCTATCTACTCCAAGCATCCAAAGAGACACACTTCTTATCAGGAGTTGTTGCACAGCATAATATAAGTGGGAACCATGTTTGATTTTCCCCCTCTGACTTTATATTAATTATAGAGCCTATACCATTATCTCTGCTTGGACAAGCTAAGTCAGCAGAGATCTTTGTTGTTCAGTTCCATAGTGTATTAACCAGCTGAGCTATGGTTCATGTTCATTTCAATACATGCAATCAAAATAAAGTAGTGCTTTGCAGAGCTTAACAGTCAGGATTTTCCAGGTGTTCATGCCCCACCACAGCTGCAAGTGATGAGGGGGAATTTAGACATAGCTAAATCTCTGTTCAATGCAACAGGGCCAGAGAATCCTGCTAATATGGACGATCAGAAAACTCTGGCCAATAATTCCGTCAATCTTATTACACATGTTGCACAGTGGCAGATGTTTTGGGGATAGATTTTTGTGCCACTTTAGAGCTGAACAACAGTAGGACTAAAATTCTTTGACTGGTGGAGACGTCCAGCTATTGTTGAGTTGCTGTCTGTCCCAATAATCAGATGAATGTCCATTCAGATATCACAAGTTTGCACTTGAAACAATCTAGAGAATCATTCATTAGTGCCATCTGGAAGTGACAGAAATAAAATCCAGGCTATCTTACATTTGTCTAGACCCATTTCCACACTACCCTACATCTCAATATTATGCATTAATGAGATAGAGTGCATTCTTCATGTATATAATCAGACAGTGGCACTCTTGGATCATGACACCTCATATACTTGGCTATGATAAGATTGATGGGTAAACTGAAATAGATCATTGGTCTTCAAATAACAATGTGGGTAGAATTTTACATAAGATCAAGCAGCATGTGGGGCTGTCATGTCCATTTCCTACCCACTTCACTTGATATTTTGCCAGTAACTGGATGTGATGGGTATGGGGGCAGTGGCAGTTACTTTGACCTCTGTGGTGGAGAAGTTGCTGGAATCAATCATTCAGGAGGAGATGATAGAGCATTTGGAAAGGCAAGGCTCAATCCACCATTATCAGTATGGTTTTATGAAGGGAAAGTCATCTTTGATGAACTTGCTTGAGTTCTTTGAGGACATAACCACCAAGGTGGATAGTGGGGAACCTGTGGATATGGTGTATCTGAACTTTCAGAAGGCTTTTAACAAGATAACACATAAAAGACTGATCCAGAAGGTGAGATCACAGGGGACTGGGATAGAGTACTGGATTGGATTGAGGACTCGCTGACTGACAGAAAGCAGAGGGTCGGTATAAATGGATCCTTCTCTGACCGTGAAATGTCACTAGCGGTGCGCTGCTGGGATCAGTCCTTGGAGCTTAGCTATTTCAATCTGTATAAATGATCTGCAAGCAGGGACAGAGTGTAACATAGTATAATTTGTGGATGATCCTAAAATAGGTGGGAAAGCAAGCAGAGAAGAGGATATAGATAGGCTAGGAGAATGGGTCAAAATTTAGCAGATGGAGTTTAATGTGGATAAGTGTAAGGTTGTCCATTTTTGCAGAATAAATAGAAAGACAAATTATTAACCAAATGGAAAGCAGATTCAAAATGCATCAGGACAGAGGGATCTGGGGTTTTTGTTAATGAATCACAGAAAGTCGGTACGCAGGTGCAGCATACTTATCAAGGACTCGCAGCAGCTGCTCCTTGAATAAGCACCACATTCCAGATGTTCCCAGTCCCTGTAGTTTCCTAGTCCAATCTATGCACCCTAATTCTCTCCTGATGGCCTCATAATTACCCTTCCCCCAGCTATAACTACTGCCCCCAGCTTCATGCCTATCCCTGTCCATCACTAAGGTGAACGTAACCGAAAAGTGACCACAATTCGGTTACGTTCACCTTAGTGATGGACAGGGATAGGCATGAAGCTGGGGGCAGTAGTTATAGCTGGGGGAAGGGTAACTATGAGGCCATCAGGAGAGAATTAGGGTGCATAGATTGGACTAGGAAACTACAGGGACTGGGAACATCTGGAATGTGGAGCTTATTCAAGGAGCAGCTGCTGCGAGTCCTTGATAAGTATGTCCCTGTCAGGCAAGGAGGAAATGGTCGAGTAAGAGAACCTTGGTGTACGAAAAAAGTTGATTTGCTGGTTAGAAGGAAAAAGGAGGCTTATGTCAGGATGAGGCTTGAAGGCTCAGTTAGTGCAATGGATAGCTATAGATTAGCCAGGAGGGAGCTAAAGAGTGAATTGAGGAGAGCTAAGAGGGGACACGAGAAGACTTTGGCTGATAGGATTAAGGAGAATCCTAAAGCTTTCTTTAGATATGTTAAGAATAGAAGATTGGTTAGGGCAAGATTAGGGCCAGTCATAGACAGCAGTGGGAAGTTGTGCGTGGAGCCTGAAGAGATTGGTGAGGCACTGAATAAATATTTCTCTTCGGTATTCACGCAGAGTGCTGGAAATGTAGCTATGGAGAACACTGAGGTACAGGGTTGCAAATTGGGAAGTATTGTAGTAGATAGGGAGGATGTGCTAGAAATTCTCGAGGGTTTGAAGTTGGATAAATCCCCTGGGCCGGACGGGATTTACCCTAGGATTCTCTGGGAGGCAAGAGAGGAGATTGCAGAGCCTCTGGCTCTGATCTTCAGGTCCTCGTTGGTTACGGGTGTGGTTCCGGAGGACTGGAGGATGGCGAATGTGGTCCCATTGTTTAAGAAGGGGAAGAGAGACCTTCCTGGGAATTATAGGCCAGTGAGTCTTACTTCTGTTGTGGGCAAGGTATTGGAGAGAATTATTAGGGATAGGATTTATAGTTATTTAGAGAGAAATGAATTGATTGGGGATAGTCAGCATGGTTTCGTGAAGGGTAGGTCATGCCTTACTAACCTCATTGAGTTTTTTGAGAAAGTGACCAGAGAGGTGGATGGGGGTAAGGCGGTTGATGTAGTATATATGGACTTTAGTAAGGCTTTTGATAAGGTGGCCCATGGAAGACTTCTACAGAAAATGCAGATGTGTGGAATAGAGGGTGATTTAGCTAATTGGATTAGGAATTGGCTGGCAGATAGAAGACAGAGGGTGGTGGTTGATGGGAGATATTCATCGTGGAGTTCGGTGACGAGTGGTGTGCCTCAGGGGTCTGTTTTGGGGCCCCTGCTGTTTGTAATTTTTATAAATGATCTGGATGAGGGTATTGAGGGATGGATCAGTAAATTTGCAGATGACACTAAAGTCGGTGGAGTGGTAGATAGTGAAGAGGGGTGTTATAGTTTACAGAGTGACTTGGACAAGTTGCAGAGCTGGGCCGAGAGGTGGCAAATGGAGTTTAATGTGGAAAAGTGTGAGGTAATGCACTTTGGCAGGAACAATAAATGTGTAGAGTATAGGGCTAATGGTAGGGCTCTTAATAGTGTTGAGGAACAGAAGGATCTTGGTGTATGTGTCAATAGATCCCTGAAAGTAGGCAGTCAAGTGGATAAAGTTGTTAAGAAGGCATATGGAGTCTTAGCTTTTATTGGTAGGGGGATTGAATTTAGGAGCCGCAGCATCATGTTGCAACTGTACAAAACTCTAGTGCGGCCGCACTTGGAGTATTGTGTGCAGTTCTGGTCCCCACATTATAAGAAAGATGTGGAGGCATTGGAGAGGGTACAGAGGAGGTTTACCAGGATGTTGCCTGGTATGGAGGGCAGGTCCTATGAAGAGAGGTTGAAGGATTTGAGGTTGTTTTCGTTAGAAAGGAGGCGGCTAAGAGGGGATCTTATTGAAGCATATAAGATGATTAGAGGTTTAGATAGGGTGGACAGTGATAGCCTTTTTCCTAGGATGGAGAAAGCTAGCACGAGGGGACACAGCTTTAAATTAAGGGGTATGAGTTATAGGACGGATATCAGAGGTAGGTTCTTTACTCAAAGAGTGATTAGGGAGTGGAATGCCCTGCCTGCAGCTGTTGTAGATGCGCCAAGTTTGGTGGCGTTTAAGAGGTTAATTGATAAGTATATGGAAGAGAAGGGAATGGTTTAGTTTGGAGGGGCATTGCTTTTTATTTTGGTCGGCACAACATCGAAGGCCGAAGGGCCTGTTCTGTGCTGTAATGTTCTATGTTCTATGTAATGAAAAAGGCAAATGGGATATTGGCATTTATTGCAAAGCGACTGGAGAATAAAATTAGAGAAGTGTTGTTGCAATTATATAAGGTGTTGATGTGTCCTTATTGTATTCAGTTTCAGTGACCTTATTTGAGAAAGGATATGGTGGCCTTGGAGGCAGTTCAGAGGAGGTTCATCAGATTGATTCTGGGGTTGGAAGGGTTAATATATGAGGAGAAATTAAACAGTTTGGGTTTACACTCACTGGAGTTTGGAAGGATGAGAGGGGATCTGATCAAGGTACATAAAATTTTAAAAGGGATTGATAAAGAAAATGTAGACCAAATGTTTCCTATTGTAGGGCAATCTTGAACAAGAGGTCACAGGTGCAGATTGGGAGGCGGTAGATTTAAAACTGAGATGAGGATAAACTGTATTTGGCAGACAGTGGTAAATTTGTGGAAGTTGCTGCCCCATAGCGCACTGGAGACTGAATCATTAAATGGTTTCAAGAAACAGACAGATATATTTCTAATAAAAGGGAGATAAGGGGATATGGGGAACAAGTGGGGAGGTTGATTTGAGACCAGAGAGATCACCCATGATCTGACTGAATGGCAGAGAAAGATTGAAGGGCTGAATTTGTTTAGTCGTGCTCCTAATTCCTATGTTCACATGTTCCAACATCACAAAGTGACCTCGTGACCCTGACAGTAATGTTGGGGCCTGGGGGCTCCATATTCTTCAGGAACTTTACCCAAATGAGGACCCTCCGACTTAATTTGCATGCTTCTATATTCTCTCCCCCTCAATCTTGACTTATTACTGGGGCCTATCAGCCTGACACTGGAATCGAACTCCAACCTATTCACATTGTCACCAGAGTCCATCGATAACCATCATTGGGTACTTCCTGCAGTTCTAGCAGTGGTTATTTTTCGTGATAGTGGTGATCATCTGAGTGGCTGGCAGCTCTCGGTGGCTGGATATCCTCCCAAAACTCTTGTTCTGAGCCAATTAATGACTCAATTAATGTGAGTACTGCCAGGGGTTTCCCAGCCATGTGGATGTCAACTCTCCCATGATTTTTCAGTCAATATAGGGTCACCATCTGCAGTAAAATTTCAGCTCTTATGTTTGAACACATTGTGGAGTTTCCGTGTATTTGACACAAGGGAATTATCCTGTATGACAATAGTTTGCTCCCTGCTACATAAATATACTCTGTTACCAGGAAGATATACAAAGGCACAATTGGACAAGAACTTTCAGCTTGATGAGGGGGAGGATGCTAAGGGATACAGAAGGTTATGAAGCAGGAGGAGATCAGCAGTTGTTGCAGTCAAAGCTACTTAATACAACTCATTGAAAAACTCTTCAATTTCTAGCTTCAGTGTATTAACAGTCATGTCTAACATCTCTCAGAGCTTTCACCAGTCAATAAACTACCATCTGCCTGAAGGCCAACATTGATATTCATGTCAACCAACACTGCAGGGTCACTAGCTAATACAGCAATACTGTCTGAACCACAAGGATTTCACAATGCATTATGATTTTATTGACTTATAGCAATGTTTGTGCATCATTTAATCACCCTGCCGTGAGCTATTTGTGGTGGTCTTAGTGCTCTTTTACCTATGCTGTGTTGCTAAAGATACTCCAACAGTAGCTGCAGAATAGGGGGTGGAAAGCCACTGTGATTCAGTCATCGGCTCATGAGATTTTCTCGGCTAATGTATTCTGGAAGCTTCAGATTGAAATGGGCCTGGCTGCAGCAACTCCACCATTTATCCCTGCTAGTTGACTGCAGCCATGGTAAGGATGAATTGAGGGGATTATAAAGATTTAGTTGTTTTGCTTCATGATAAATGCATATACGTTCTTTCCCATTGCAAAATTAATTCCTGCTGCTGGGGTGTGAGACTCGTACTGATGTGTGGCAGAGCAGAAAGTATGATGTTCATGATCTAACAGATTGTTTTTTAGCCTTTCGATACTTGGGAGGATGGTTCACTCCAAAGCCTGCATGGTCCAAGAATAAACATCTGTGAGATGTACTATTAAAATTTTCCTGACTTGTACTTGGGAAGGCTCAACCTTTCCAACTGAAGAACTTACCACACATGCAAAAGGTTTCTATAGATACCATAGACTAGAGTCCTACACAATTTGATAATACTCATCCATGTTGTCCAACATATTTTGTAAGCTGCTTGACAAACAATTCAAGGCTTTTTGCTATTACATAGAAATCATCTTATTCTAAAATGAAGGCCCTTACAATCGGTAGCTTCGTCTTCTTTAGTAATCAGTAAATGAGATGGTACACCCATGAACTCATTATTGCGTCAGACTCTAATTCCAATTTTAAGCTCAAGAGATGCTTATTTTGTGCCTGTGCTGAAAAATCTTTCTGGTAAGTACCCTTTCCAGTAAGCCTCTTCCTCAGTCTGTCTGACTCAAGTGTCTGAGTCGTCAGATTGACATGGGCTAACATGTATTCTCATTGGTAACACTAGTAATTGAATTGTCATACAGAGTATCACCAGGTTATAACGAATAGGTAAATTTAAAAACTAAATGGCAAGCGACAAGAGAAAAAGAGGGGAAGAAGCCAAATTACCCTCCTGTAACACAAACGCTAGAATTCGATTACTCCGTCCACCACAGAATCAGAGCAGGCAAGAGGCGAACAATAGAAATGTCTGCTGACCTCAAGCAGGATTTTCTGGTCTTGGCTTGAATGAGGCTGTAAAATCTCTCTTAATATCTCTGATGCTTGTCAATGTATTATCAATTACATTTTCAAGGTTTTTTAATGTTAGTTACATTGCTAAGGGAAACAGATTTTTAAGCACATATAAATAAGGAATAGCTGGGACACTGCATATGGATAAGAAATGATGACACTGAACAAAATCAATAAACTTTCTCAAAAAGGAAAGGCTGTGTGTTTTAAGGTGCGATCTTATGATTTCATCCCGAAACATTTTTGGTGAGGTGAGGTGGTAAGATCGGGCGGGAGACGGAAACGAGAAACGCATGCAGTTTCTCACCTCCCCCAATCATACTGGCCCATTTTTGTCGGTCCAAATTGCAGCACCAACCCAGGCCTCAGCACACAGGTTTTGCTGTGCTGCTGGGTCATAGTGCATTCAGCTCACATCCAGTTGAAGGATGTGCACAAAACCATTGCTGCAGTCTCTTGACTTTGCAAGGAGCTGTGATTATGGGAAGCATGTGGCTGGGGGAATTGGGAATGGTATGGATAGTGACTATTGATGTACTGGAGGCAAAAGCAGTGTTCCACAACATCTACATGCATTCTTCTCTATCTCCCCCACCCCTCCAAACACCACCTCCACCCCTCCAACCTTTCAGAGTGACAGCATGGTTTTTTCTATGAAACTAACAGATCTAGCTATCCTTTTGGTTGCTGCTGGAGCTGAGGAGGAGAAGGAGCAGGAGGAAAAATTGTAGGCACAGGAGGTCTAGGCCTTACCACCTCCAGGACCAGAGAGAGATGACAACCAGAGGCAGGAGGTGGCTGCAATTCAAGGACATAGGCAAAGGAGGGAGCAGAGATCCCGACAGTTCTATGTATGAGTGTCCTTCGACAAAATGTTGGAAACTATGCCGCCGATGTTTCCGATTCCAAAAGGAAACTGTGCGACGCCTAGGAAGCCTGTTACAGAACTTGGCACCTAGAGGCTCCCACTCACTGCTGCTCTAAACTTCTACCAACTGGTTCTTTCCAGTTGGACCCAGAGCGGAGATGTCTATAGCATCTCCCAATCTGCTATGCACACCTGTGTGAGGCAGGTTACTGAAACACTGTATGCCAGGCTGGCCAGTTCATCAACTTCAACCTGGACCAGGTGCACCAGGAAGCCCGGGCTGCAGGGTTTGCAGCCATTGCAGAGATGCCAAATATGCACGGGGCAATCAACTGCACACATGTTGCCCTCAAGGCTCCCCTACTGAAGATTTATAAATAGGAAGGGGTTTCACTGCCTGAATGTTCAGCTAGTGTGTGACTATAATATGACCATCATGCACGCCTGCACCAGATATTCCGACAGCATGAATGATGGCTTCATTGTCAGGAACTCAGACATCCTGAAGGCATTTGAGGAGGCACCCAGGCTGTGAGGTTGACTCCCAGATTATATGAGTTACCTGCTTTGCATATGGCTGATGATGCCTGTGTGGAAGCCTGTGTGTGAGGCAGAGACCACTTTTAATGAGGCCCATTTAGCCACCCACGCGATAGTGGAGAGGTGCATTGGGCTCCTCAAGATGCAATTTCGGTGCCTGGACCGATTTGGTGGAGTCCTCCAATACAGCACAATGATCTGTTCTTGCATAGTGGTTGTGCACCGTGCCTTGCACTATCTGGCTCCATAGAGAGGTGAGGAGAACATGGAGGAGGAGGAGGAGGAAGAGGAGGAGGAGAAAGAGCATGAAGAAGAGCATGCCAAGGAATACCAACTAGGCGCTCAAGAGCTAGCAGCCCAAATGAGATATGTGAGAGTGGTAAGGATGGCTTGATAACCACTTGCTATGGGCCACTTGCTAGGGGCTTGTGTCTATAAGTCCCATACCACCCCCTCTTCCCCACCACCAACCATTAATTCCTTCTATATTCATAAGAACATAAGAAATAGGAGCAGGAGTAGGCCATTCAGCCCCTCGAGCCTGCCCCGCCATTCAATAAGATCATGGCTGATCTGTAGTGGTTCAGTGCCACTTTCTCACTTTCTCCCCGTAACCTTTAATTCCCTTGTCAATTAAAAACCTATCCACTCTTGACTTGAACATATTCAGTGAGGAAGCCTCTACCACTTCATCAGGCAGAGAATTCCAAAGATTCACCACCCTCTGCATGAAGAAACCCTTCTGCAACTCTGATCTGAACTGTCCCCCACTAATCTTGAGACTGTGCCCTCTAGTCCTGCTATCTTTGTTAAGCAGGAAGAGTCTCTCAACCTCTACCTTATCCATCCCCTTCATTATCTTATATATCTCTATAAGAGCCCCTCTTGGCCTTCTAAACTCCAAAGAGTACAAACCTAGCCTATTCAGTCTCTCCTCATAATCCAACGCCCTCATCTCCGGTATCAGCCGAGTGAATCTTCTCTGCACCCCCTCCAAGGCCAATATATCCTTCCTCGAATGCAGCGACCAAAACTGCACACAGTACTCCAGGTGCGGGGCCTCACCAGCACCCTATACAGTTGCAACAGAACCTCCCCACTTTTATATTCTATCCCCCTAGCTATAAAGCGAACATTGCATTCGCCTTAATCACCTGCTGACCTGCATACTGTGTTTTTGCGATTCGTGCACAAGGACCCCCAGGTCCCTCTGCTTCGTTGCATGCTGTAGCTTTTCTCCATTTAAATAGTAGTCCTTCCTACCATTATTCTTCCCAAAGTGGATAACCTCACAATTGCTAACATTATACTCCATCTGCCAAGTGCTCGCTCACTCACTCCTCAACCTATCTAGATCCCTCTGCAGGCTTTCCACACCCTCCACGCAATTTGCTTTTCCACTCATCTTCGTGTCATCACCAAATTTCGTCACCCTGCACTCTACCCCTTCCTCCAGATCATCTGTGTAAATGGTAAATAGTTGAGGCCCCGGCACCGAACCTTAGGGCACTCCACTAGTCATCAGCTGCCAATCAGAATAGCACCCATTAATACCCAACCTCTGCTTCCTATTAGACAACCAATCCTCTATCCAGTCTAATACCCTACCCCCGACTCCCTGCACCTTAATCTTCTACAGCAATCTTTTGTGAGGCACCTTATCAAATGCTTTTTGGAAATCCAAAAACACCACATCCCCTGGTTCCCCTCTATCTACCGCACTAGTCACTTCCTCATAGTACTCCAATAAATTCGTCAAGCACAACTACCCCTTAACGAATCTGTGCTGCATCTGCCTGATCAAATCGTTCGTATCCAGGTGCCTCATTATTTCTGCTTTGACTACAGATTCAAGCATTTTTCCTACTGCAGTTGTTAAACTAACCGGCCTATAATTCCCTGCCTTCTGTCTGCTACCTTTTTAAACAGCGGCGTAACATTCGCCGTTCTGCACATTCTGCACATTGTCACACTAGAGTGGTGGGCCTGAGTACTTGGTGTTAGTGAGTTTTTTGGCAAGAGGGCAATGACAACTCGCCAGGCACTATTATGACAATGCTCTGGTGCAACTTAGTCTGATTCCATCTGAATTGCACATGCACCCTGACACCTGAGCCCAAATCTGTGTAGTGGGTAAGGGATCTGAAACCCCCCTACAGGGCCCTGGGGCAGGTATGGCAGGGGATGGGAGGGAATCACTTGTGGGGTCTGGAGAACCAACGCCTTTCTTTTCTCAGTGACACAGCAGTGAAGGGCTCCCCAACTGACATCAACATGAAGCATCTCTCCGGCAATCATCAACAGGAGAAGATTCATAACCTGACAAATTATTCCCAGGTGGGTGGTGAAAAAACATTTATTTACCATAAAGGTGTTTAAATAAGACATGCTAACATAAAAAGTTGTGAACAGAAAATGTTAAATACTTTTCTAACTAGCGCGGCTCTTCATTCGTGCCATCTCAGTACAACTACAACTTCCTAACCTTACTTGGCCTACTACTACATCTCAGTGACTCCCAGAATGTATATTGGAGGTGGAGGGGGCTAACTACCTATCTCGTCCTGTAGCCTGTGATGCATGTGACAAGCATCCTCTGCAGACCCTGGACCTTGAGTGTCCTGGCTTGCTTCCAGATGTCTGGCTCTCAGTGACACCCTCTTCATCCCACGGCCCTTAAAATGCCCTGGTGTCAAGAAGAGGAAATCAGAAAGAAATCAACAACCACAGCCAGTCTCTTGACTGGAAGGCTCTGGCATGGCCTTGAGCCCTAGTTCCTCCCTCGGGCTCCCTTGGGAAGGTTGTACTTCTGCAGTGAGCTCCAGGAGCTCTGGCATCACCTGGCACTGCCAGTCCTGGAAGACCACCTGTATTCTACCCAGGATCGAGCCCTCTGCAATAGCCACTTGATTTGGCGCGGGATGGAGGGGGGGAATCATTTCAATGGCCCCAGCAAGTGCCCTCTAAGACTGATCCATGCTCTGTAAGCCCTTAGCTATGGTTGTCTGAGACTAGGCTGTGCTTCATACAACTCCTATAAATCTTACTCCTTGCACCTGAAACTTGTGCCCCCGAGAAGTTGCTTCAAAATGATCGAAGGAATGACAGGTGCTCGCATCTTGATGGCCGACTGTACTGTTACTGACATCCTGCATTGCCCTTTCTCTGGAGAATTCCAATGCCCACTCATCAAAGGGGGTGAGGACTTAGAGATCTGGCTCACCAACCCGTTTTTGCCATCTCATGGGTGTTGTGTTAGGTCCTCTCCTGTGGAGACAAAAAAACCCATGAAAGAAATAGTGGTGTGACTCCTGCAGAGAATCAGGCGATGACCTTTAGAAGGTCAGCACAGTCGGGCTCACTGGGGGAAAGAAAAGGAGGTGCTTGGGTATCAGGAGCTGGAAGCATGAGGGTGCTGGGGATGGCAGGATCTGGGAGAGATATGGGGAAAGATGCAAAATAGAGTTCACACTCACCTTAGTCAATGACCTCATCCATGTGGCATTCCTTTCAGCACTGCTTCCCGGTTCAGGGAGCTAGTGCCCTGACACTGACCAAGGTGGCAACTTCCTCCAAGGCTGCATTTCCAATAGTCCCCTTTGGTGTGCATCCAGCAGCCTCCCCAGGTGGCCTCTGAGAATCGGGGAGGTTGGTCATGTGCACATTTTGTGCAGGAATGCCTGCCTGCCTGTCCATTCTTCAGTTTTCAGTACAGCTACCCCTCATTAGGGTAGATCTGCTGCAGACAGTTTCACACAGCATTCCAGCAAATTACATGCAGTTTGCTTGTTAGCATTGAGGGGAAGGCAAGCGAACACTTGCAGATGTGCTGATGAGAGGGTGGAGGGAGTGAGAGTGTGGGGGAGGTGAATGAGTACCTCAATGATCAGGGACAGAGGAGAGAGAGTGAGATGTCATTTGGGTCTGGAGGAAATGGGAGCCCTGTGTAGGGAGATCCAGTGTCGGAGTGAGGAAATCACCCTGTCTGATATATGTAGGGTGGAGAGGCGAGGACAGATGTCTCTGTCTGAGATGAATGAGGGAGAAAGGGGGTGGCCGCAATCAGTCCGGGTGGAGGATGGGTGGTTGGTAAGGGGGTCATTTAAGTTGTGGGAATGGGGCAACATTTGTGCAGGCCATGGAGAGGCATTGTGGTAAGGGAGCAGGTTTCTATCACTTTTTTTAGTAAATATATGCAGTTGGAGGCACCAATCAGAATAACAGGGTTTTGGGTGTGATAAGTCCCGCCCTCAGGCTTATGCAACGCAATTCAGAATCGCTGATAATTTTTTCAGGCAGAATACATATGATGGCATTGGAGAATGGGTCTGAAAGTCAGATCTGAAACACTTCCAGAATCAAGTCTGCCCAGCATGCGGAATCAAAATGGAAAATTGGGCCCATAGAGTCTGGTAATGTCAGAAGATAACACCTCATCAGGGCTGTATCCTATATATTTATATTTATACAGTCATATATTATTAATAAATAGCTATAGTTCAACCATATAAGCCTCTTGATTTCTTCATGAGACAACATAGAATATTACAATATGGTGGCAGTTGGTGAATAACCCCAAAACCCCTAAGAATTGGTCATAGAACCCCTACAATGCAGAAGGAAGCCATTTGATTCATCAAGCCTGCAGCAACAACAATGTTATCCAGGCTCTCACTCCCCAAACCCCATATATTTACCTTGCGAATCTCCCTGACACTGAGGGGCAATTTACCCATGACCAATCCACCTAACCTGCAAAACTCTGAACTGTGGGAGAAAACCAGAGCACCAAGAGGAAACCCACCACACAAGGGGAGAACGTGCAGACTCCATACGGTCACTCGAGCCTGGAATTGAACTTAGACCCAGGTGCAATGAGGCACTCACTCACCACCCTCTGAGTGAAAAACTTACCTCTAACATCTCCTCTGCACTTGTCCCCCAGCACCTGTGTCCTCTCGTAGACACCATTTCAGCCCTGGAAAATAGCGTCCGAGAATCCACCCTATCACTTGTTACCCAATCACTGTGCCACTGGCCATCCTTAATTAAGAAATAAAGAAATTGCATTCTGTCCTGAAAGAAATATGTCAAACTTGAAAGCCTCAAATACATAGCAAGCAATCACCAAAAAAAGATCTATTATAGGTGATGAGGCTAAAAGGTAGAAGAAAGATCTGCTATGCAGTACAAAAGTAACTCCACCAATGGTGGTCCACTGCAACATTCAATCAAAAGCAGAGTCAAAGGACATAATCAGACTGCAAAAATGTGAGCAAAATACATGAAAAACACAAAAGGCTGAATAAGCAATTTGGCAGAGTAAATCAGGCAGCCCTGGGAGACTGATGGTTTTAAAAATGCAGCTTGAATAATGTAGCCTGAATCAAAGATCACTGCCATAACATGTGGCGACTATGTGCAAATGAACTAAAAGCAATATAAAATATTGCCTTTAATTTGATTTTCCAACATTAGAAAAGCAACTAGCTGGTCAAAACAATTCATTCAAAGAATTTCTGCAGAATTGCTGAAGTTTAAAATGGCTCCTTAACTGCAATAGGAGACCATCAAAACCTAACAGGCACACAAAGAGAAAAAGATGATGACTGTAATGCCATTTAAAAGGAAAAAATGTATTTGTGTTCCCCTGTGCTGAAAACAGCCATAGAAATCAACAAAACCAGACCAATTAAAGCAGATGGAAGGGACAAACCAGGCACAAAATTAGCAATTACAGAGAAGATGATTTTTAAGGTAAATGATAGCAACAGAATAAGATAGTATCAGGCTTGATTAAGAAAACACAGGCTGAATAAATGAATGTGATTTTATATTTAATCAGCTTAATAGCTGACATAATTGCCAAACATGAAATACACAAAATTTCCAATAACTTTAAAGAGGTTATAATGTCCTTTTACACCTTCTTTAACCCAAGAAGCAATAACTTTTGGTAGTGAGCAAAAGTTAACAAGAGTCCAAAAGCTTTCAAAGAACAAAGAAAATTACACCTTTCATTGGCCAGGGTATTGAGTTTAAAAATTGGCAAGTAATATTCGAGTTTTATAGAACCTTAGTTAGGCTGCACGTGGAATATAGTGTTCAATTCTAGTTGTGGAGACTTTGGAAAGGGTACAGAAAACATTTACCTGATGTTGCCTGGTATGGAGGGCATTAGCTATTGGGTGGGGGTGGGGGGGTGTTGGAGAAACTTGTTTGTTCTCACTGGAGCGACAGAGGTTGAGGGGAGACCTGATAGAAATCTACAAGATTGTGAGAGGTATTGTCAGAGTGGATAGTCAGAAGCTTTTCTCCGGGCTGGAAGAGTCAGGCCCTTCGGCTCTCCAAGCCTACACCAACCATGCTGCCTAACCAAACTAAAGCCCCCTATTCTTCCGGGGACTATATTCCTCTATTCCCATTCTATTCATGTACTTGTCAAGATGCCCTTTAAAAGTCACTACCATATCTGCTTCCACTACTTCCCCAGGCTATAAGTTCCAGCATCCACTACTCTGTAAAAAATCTGCCTCATACATATCCTTTAAACCTTGCCCTTCACACATTAAATTTATGCCCCCGAGTAATTGACTCTTCCAGCCTGAAGAGAAGCTTCTGACTATCCACTCTGACAATGCCTTTCACAATCCTGTAGACGTCTATCAGGTCTCCCCTCAACCACTGTCACCCTAGTGAGAACAAACCAAGTTTCTCCAACTTCTCCTCATAGCTACCAGGCCTCCTATGCCTCCTATGCATGCCTCCATACCAGGCAATATCCTGGTTAATCTTTTCTATACCCTCTCCAAAGTCTCCACAACCAGACTTGAACACTATATTCCGAGTGCAGCCTAACTAAGGTTCTATAAAACTGCAACATGATTTTCCAATTTTTAAATTCAATACCCTGGTCGAGGAAGGCAGCATGCTGTATGCCTCCTTGACTACTTTCTCCATCCCTATTGCCACTACCTGTACACTCAGATCCCTTTGTCTATCAATATTCTTAAGGGTTCTTTGTATACTTATTGTATATTTCTTATCTGTATTAGACCTTCCAAAATGCATTACCTCACATTTATCTGGATTAAACTCCATATACCATCTCTCTGCCCAAGTTCCCAATTGATCTATATCCTGCTGCATCCTCTAATGGTCCTCATCACCATCTGCCATCACAAACTTCCTAATCAATCCAAATACATTTTCCTTGAAATCATTTATATGTATGACAAATAGCAAAGGTCCCAGCACAGATCCCTAAGGAACACCACTTGCCACAGCCCTCCATTCAGAAACACACTCTTCCACTGCTACCCTCTGTCTTCTTTAACTGAGCTAGTTTTGTATCCACTTTACCAGCTCATCTCTGATCCCACACAACTTCACCTTTAACACCAGTCTGCCATGAGGAACCTTGTCAAAGGCCTGACTGAAGTCCATGTAGACAACATCCACTGCCCCACCCTCATCAATCATCTTTGTCACTTCCTCAAAAAACTCAATCAAGTTCACGAGGCATGTCCCCCCCTTCACCAAACGATGTTGCCTTTCACTAATATGTCCACTTATTTCCAGTAGAAATAAATCCTGTCTCGAAGAATCCTCTCCAATAATTTCCTTACAACTGATGTAAGGCTCACTGGCCTGTAATTACCTGGATTATTCTTGCTACCCTTCTTAAACAAAGGAACAACATTGGCTATTCTCCAATCCTCTGGGACCTCCCCTGTAGCCAGTGAAGATACAAAGATTTCTCTCAAGGCCCCAGCAATTTCCTCCCTTGCCTCTTTCAGTATTCTGGGGTATAACCCATCAGGCCCTGGGGACTTGTCTACCTTAATGTTTCTCAAGAACCCCAATAACTTCTCCTTTTTAATATCAACATGACTCAAACTATCTACGCATCCTTTCCCAGACTCATCATCCACTAAGTACTTATCTTTGATGAATACTGAAGCAAAGTACTCATTTCATACCTCACCCATTTCCTCTGGCTCTACGTGTAGATTCCATCCCTTCTCCTTGAGGGGGCCAAACCTCTCTTTGGCTACTCTTTTGCTCTTTATGTATAAAACACCTTGGGATTTTTCTTAATCTTGCCGGCCAATGCCTTTTCATGACCCCTTTTAGCCCTTCTTATTCCTTGAGCAAATTTCTTTCTACTTTCATGAATAAATTCAGGCTGAAGTCAATAACTTGAAGCTCATAAGAGACTGAATAGTATTGAGAGTATTAGATGATACTCTTTCATCTGTGCTCCAAACTAAAGAAGATTTGACTTTGCAAAAACCTATTCAAATCATCAGACAATTAAAATCTGTCAGCAAAAACCATTCTACTTTGTGTGGCTAAGTTAAATCATAGTACAGACCAACCTCAACAATCCAGCTCATAAAGCAACAGAAGAGCAAAGAGACTCCAGGGCATAGAAAGTGATACCAAAGCACAACACAAAATGGTGACAAACTATGTCAATGCTATGGTGCCATAAGATTTCACAGTGCAGACACCGTGCAGTGTTTTCATTGCAACCAGTTGGGACAGTTTGGAAATATGCATACATTCAAAACCTAAAGGTGTGTGGAGGATCCCAAATAAGTTCATGAGATAATTCATCCACACAAAAAAGAAGTCCAACAATGCTTCTTGGGATAAACCCAGATTCACATTCTAGAATGTCGACACATCTGTAAATGGTCATGACACAAATTTCAAGTTGGACATGGAGCCAGTAAGATGGTCCTGTCAAATCATAGAATCAAAGAGCTTTACAGCAAAAAAACAGAGGCCCTTCTATCCATAATGTCTGTGCTCACCATCAAGCACCTATCTGTTCTAATCCCAGTTTTTTGAGCTTATCACGGATTTGTGTGCTGTGACTCATCTAAGTGTGTCTTAAATGTTGTGAGGGTTCCTGCCTTTACCACTCTTTCAGGTAATGGTTTCCAGATTTCTACTACCCTCTGGGTGAATATGTCTTTCCTCAAATCTCCTTTAAATCTCTTACTCCTGCCCCCTGTTTACTGACCCCTCTACTAAGGGGAAAAAGTTCCTCCCTACCTATGTCACTCTTAATTTTGTATATCTCGATCAGCCTTCTTTGCTTTAAGGAAAGCAACCCCAGTCTAAGCAGCCTCTCTCTTTATACCTGAAACACTCCAGCCTAGGCAACACGCGGGTGAACTTCCTCTGTACTCATTCTATTACAATCACATCTTTTCCATAATGTAGCATCTGGAACTGCACATAGTACTCTAACTGCGGCCTAACAAGCATGTTATACAACTCTATCACAACCTCTCTGCTCTTACAATCCAGTCAACTAATAAAGGCTAGTATTCCACATGCCTTCTTAACTACTCAGCTACCTATCTTGCTGTCTTCAGGGATGAATGGACATGCGTGCCCAAGGTCCCTCAATACTCCCGAGCATCCTACCATTCATTGTATACTCCTTGCCTTGTTAGTCGTCCCAAAATGCATCATCAACACTTTTCAGGGCTAAATGCCATTTGTCGCCATTCTGCCAATCTGACCAGCCTGTCGATATCATCCTGTAATCAAAGCTTTTCCTCTTTGCTATTTACTTTACAACAAATTTTCATGTCATCGATGAATTCACTGATCATACCTCCTACATTCATGTCTAGATAATTAATGTACACTCCAAACAGCAAGGAATCTAACACTGATTGCTGAGGTATGCCACGGGACACAGGCTTCCAGTTACAAAAACAATGTTCAACCATCCTCATCTGTCTTCTGCCATTGGCCACTTTTGGATCCAAGTTGCAAATTGCCCTTGATCCCAAGGGTTCTTACCTTTTTGGCCAGTCTCTTGTCAAAAGTCTTACTGATCCATGTAGACTACATCAATTATATTGCCCTCACACACCTAGTTACATCCTCAAAAAATTCAATCAAATTTGTTTGACATGATCCACCCCTAACAAAGCCATGTTGATTGTCCTTTATTAATCCTTGCCTCTCCAAATAGAGATTAATTCTGTCCCTTAGAATTTTTTTTCCAATAGTTTTCCTTATTAGACTTGCTGGCGTGTAATTATCTGGTTTTTCCCTATTTTCTTTTTTGAATAATGATACCATATTTTCTGCCCTCCAGTTCTCTGCACCTCTTCTGTGGCTAGAGAGAATTGAAAATTAAGAGTCCCTGCAACTTCTTTTCTTCCCGCCAACAGCAGTCTGAGATACATCTTGTCTGGACTTAGGGAATTATCCACTTGTAAGCCCACTGAAAACATTAATACCTCCTCCTTCCCAGTGCTAATATCACAGTTCCCACCCCTGATTTCTATAACTACATTGCCCTTCTCCATAGTGACTCAAATGCAAAAAAAAGTACAAAATCTCACTCCATTTTGAATGACTCCACTGTTCTTATATGGATTTTCCTACAAGCAGTTGCTGTGGATTTGCCTAAAAATAATTGCTCCCTGCCCACTTTGGCCAGATCCTGTTGCATCGTATTAAAATCGACATCCTCCATGTCAGAACCCTTATTTCTGTTCCACCAGTGTCCTTTTCCACAACTACCCCACTGAGTTAAGGTTTCGATCACTGAACTGCTCCCTCATTGACACCTCTACCACCTGCCCAGTTTCATTCCCTAAAATTAGGTCCAGTGCTTCTAGTACTTTCTGCATGATGCTTCACAAAGCTCTCATGAATGCTGCTTAAGAATTCTGCCCCCTAGAAGGCCTTTCACAATTTGACTTTCCAAATTAATATAGGGAGAGTTGAAATCCCAACTATTATTACCCTATTAATTTTTCACTTCTCTGAGGTATACTCTTTTATCTGCTCTTTTATCTCTCTTTGACTGTTTAAGGACCTATTGTACACTCCCAGCCAAGTGACCACATGTAAAAAGATGCTGAGTCCTCAGCCTTACAAATGCACTGCTTGTCTTTAACCAATGCTCAAGCTCTGAAACCCGGCTCTCAATCTAGTCAAACTGGTAGCACTTCTGACACGTGTTCATTCTAGCCTGTAAGGAGTGTCTAAGGATTCCCGCATGCTGCAGATCATGCAAAACATGGGACTGAATCATCCAGTCATATTTTTAGTTTAAAATACTCTTATTGTTATGTATTTGTATTGATTTCAGAAAAGCAGCACTGAAACTGCATTGAGCACTGTATAATAGTATATGTATGACATCACTGATGTCATTGATCATTGGAGTGGGTAACTGTACAGAATAAAGAAGCAGCCTATATTGAACACACCTCCATTAGTTTGTCAGCTCCATGCTAATAGCATCAATTCTGTAGACTCACAAAGATGTTAAATAGTGCTTGCTAGCTGCCGGGAGAAAGAAAAAGACATTGGAAAAGTTGGGAAAAAAGACTTTGAAGAAATGCTGTCCTCATGCTCGGGACAGAATAATGAAAATGAGTGACAATTGCCCTGCAAACTGATTAAAGAGCAATTGCAGAAGCAAAGATAGACCTGGGGTCTTAAAAAAAAACTGAAGCTCAAACTATGTTTTGTTTTAAAAGGGAAAAGCAAGATAGCTACTGAAAACACACTGCAAACTGTGCACATAAAGATCCTATCACTAGAATGAAAACAACAGGGATTTTTGGTGCCATGGGATCCTTTAGTGAAAATTTGGAGTAATGGAGCTGCTGTGCTGCGCAATTTAACTATTTTGTGCAAGAAAACAACATTCCACAAGATTTTAGTGTTCTCACATGCCTGAATGTGATAGAGAAAGATGTTCACTCTCCTCAGACGTTTAGTGTAGCCAAGATCTAAGACATATGAAGAAATTGTCAAGATTCTGCAAGCACACTATTCAACAAAGTCTTTAGTGGTTGCAGAACATTTTAGATTTCATAAATATAATCAAGAAGAGGGGGAAATGAGTTGCACAATTTTTGGCTGTATTAAAAAGACTTGCAGAGTACTGTGATTTTGGTGATGTATTAAATGATATAATTTGGGGCAGACTGTCTATAGTCTGAAAAGTGAAGCATACAGGAATGGTTACTAACCGACAGTAACCTCACTCAGAAAAAGGCCATGGACATTTCTGTGTCACTGAAGCTGAAGCTGAAGAAAGCTCAGCAACTGAGTACTCAAAATGTTGTCTGAGCTGATTCCAAAAAGTTTCCAAACTCAAACTCTTACATGCCACAGATGTGCAAAGACAGCACATTCAGTTGCAGAACACTGGCATAAGGATATTGTCCGCAGAAGCTGTGAAAATGAGGCCATATCAAGCATGCCTGCTGGAAGAAACATCAAGCTACAAGCAAAAATGTTAAGAAGCAACAGCAGAACAAAGCATCATGTAAACAGAAAAAAAAGTTTCATCTATGCAAAAGAGTTGAAAGTTACAAGATGTTTTGCAGTCTAAGGATGAATTATCATTGATATGCTAACCATTGCCAGAGCTATGAATAAACAATGGATCACTTCACTGCTGGATGGACAGCCATTAGTGATGTAAGTTGAGACCAACTGTCTACAAAAGAAAACTCAGACACATTCATTTGAAACCTACAAAAAAAATTGTTGAAGACATAAGCTGGTGAAGTGGCTCTATTCAAGGGCTGCATTGATGTAACTGTACTACTGAATGGGCAAATGACAAATTTGTCTTTACAGGTAGTAAAAGGAAATTATCCAGCATTGATGGGTCAAGCATGTTTAGAAAGGATTTGACAAAATTGGGCAGAAGTCAACCTGACAATGTAGAATCAAGCCTTATAAAATCTCTCAAGAAACACAGAGGCATGTTTGATGGAGGACTGTAAAGCATAAAAATTGAAGATTAAAGAAGGATGCCAAGAGAAAAGCCTTCCTTCAATCTGAATCCATCATTTTACGTAGAACAAGGACCTTTTTCCCATATTAATGACTGTTTGCAGATTTGACAGGAAGATATCATTTTAACAAGGTCGAGCTAAGTCAGGCTTACCTTCAAATGAATCTAGACCAAAAGTACTCAAATATACCATTTGCTCCAAAGAGCAATGAATTAAATCCTGAGTGGCTCAAGTGGAGTCCAGCGTTATCTGGATGTTAAACTAGTAAAGATAAAGAAGAACCTTTTTGGAATTTGAATGTCAATCTCCAAAGATTGAAGGACTATGGACTGAGAGTCTGCAAAGAAAATTGTGAATTCTTCTAGTCTTCAGTCGAGTATTTCCAACATGTGATTGATGTCACGGACCTTCATAAATGTCAAGGTTATTACAAAAGCAGTCACACCTCAAAATGTTAACCAGCTGAAATATTTTCCAGCATTGTTTAACTACTGCTTCAAATTTGGTGACCATTTTAAAACTGTTGATTAATCTGTTATGCCAGAACAGTAAGTAGAAGTGGTCGTTGGACCAGTGCAGCAATGCTTTTGTACAGGCCAAGGAGGCCTTTTAGTCAGGACATACCTCAATCCAAATGTACCTTTACAGTTAGCATATGTGCATCTCCCTGTTGTGTTGGAGTAGTGGTATCACACATCATGCCGTTGGATAAAGAGAAACCTAACAAAAACTATCAGACTGATTCATTATTATGATTTGATTATTGTTCATGTTACACTTGTTTACATTTGTTGGGAATGTTTGATTTGAAGGGGGAAGAAATGTCATGTATTATGTTGAGAAGCAGCATCAAAGCTGCAATGAGCACTGCATAGTATATATGCATGACATCACTGAAAGTGATGCTACTGCTTGTTAGCATGGGTAATTTGCAGAGGATGGAAGCAACCTACATTGAACACACCTCCTTAATAAAATTCTGTTAGTTTGCCAGCCCCAGAGCCTCCAAGCATCAATCCTATGGACACAACACTTTACACCAAGTAGAAAATTATTTAAGAAAGCTCGACCATTTACCTTTCCTTGTTACAGCTTTAAAGTGGAGAAAACAATCTGCTAATCAGCTCTCTCCCTTGTGCTGATGTCATTTTGCAAAAATTGATGGGCAAAACTTTGAATTCTGCCATAGCCAAGTGTTTGAAGTCTGGAACATTCTGCTCTTTCCTGCTGCTCCCTCACAGGTCAGCTCCCAAATGCTGCTTCCTCACAGCAGCTGAAATACTCACCAAATAATTAGCCTCTACTTCTGTTGCAAGGCAAATTCACTTTTTGGACTGTGAATCACTATGGATATGCTCCCCCAACTGTTTGTTCGCCTCTTGACCAGGATTCATAGCCAAATAACCTCTAGCTATGGACGACACATTACTATATGGATACCCAGAGGAATCCAACTCAGAGCCATTAGCATGCTTCAAGAGTCATTTGGCTATGGGAACAAGCAAAAATTAACATTCTATGTTATCTGCAATCCTGAGCAGAGATGCCTATGTTGTACACCTCCTCAAGATTGCAGAAAATGTTAAAGCAACTATTGTACTCAGCTACATTAAGTTGGAGAGTTTTGGCAGGTCCACCAGTGCTGACACTTTTGACTGAAGCTTCAGTTCCAATTGACTTCAGTCTTTACAGATCCTCTGCAGACAGCAGAAAACATTCTTCTTTAATCAGAACATTCAACGCTCCAGACAGGCACCAACATACTTCAAACAGAAGATACAGAGGAAAAGGAGCAAAGACAGAAATTTGAGCTCAAACCTCAAAGACAAACAGATACAGTCACAGAACCAGGAAAAACTGCTGTAATGAATCTGAAGCCAATCCTGGCGCATGAAAGAAGCAACTAATTCACCAAGGCAAAACTTAGAGAGGGTCAAAAGCACACAAAGAAAAAGCACAGCATTACAAGCCAAACTATAATTTGATCTCAAGGATGAGGAACATAGAAACATTTGGGTGGTAACCTTTCAACTACTAGGAAGAACATGATGAATGCACCAAAACAGAAAACCTGACTCCATTCTAAGAATGAATGGAGTGAACAGTTCCTTCAGAAAGAGCAGAATAAACCCATTGTACCAAACAAGGAAGACAAAGAATAATACAAATCTAAGGAGTGCAGAAACTAGGAGTTGACATCTCGGTATTTGAAACATTAAGTGCTACAACAAAGCAGTTGACTCTATCACTTCGCTACACTTCAAATAAATGAGATCTAGAAGAGTTGTAAAGCCAAAGACTACCTGAATCTGTAAAGTCAAAGACCTGCGGAAAGAAGGAATAACATGAAAATATTATTGTAAAGACATTTATGTGAAGACTTTGCAGGAGATATAGTATTACGGGATTCAGGCTGTAAGGGTTAATATAGGGCTGGGGAAACTGTGCTGCCTACATTATGACGGAGAGGGTCACGTGGCAGTAATAAAATATAGTAGTGAATTTGGTAGATGTCGGCATGGCAATAACCTTTCATCAGGTCTGTGTGTGTAGATATATATATACATATATATCTACACACACACATATACACACACAGACACATATAAGTAAATATATATATAGTATGCTATTCATTATCAGTTATTGTTCAACCATACAAGCCTCTAGACCTATTCATGAGGCAATATGCGCACTTACAACACAGACAAACAAACAAGTTTTCCTGTAAGGTCCTTACATTATGTCAGCATTCACTTTCCAGATTTAAGAACAAATAGTTACTATTTGGTTCAGGACCTAAGAAGAGCCAATAACTATGGAACTGTACTCCAGCTTACATTAGCGTCTTCTGTAAAGGAAGGAAGGATAATGAGATGGAAAACTACTCTTTCCATGTCAAAAACTATTCACCAACAAAAAGTAATTGAATAGTGAAGTTGCTGGCAATCTAAAAATAACAGCCCTGACTTTCATCTCTTGTGGACAGGATTAAAGACAGCCAACTGGTTTTTTATGGATGATGGTATCTGAATCATACATCTGATGGGGTCAAACCTCAGCAACTATTATTTGCATACCTTTTATTGCTATATGACAACTGAAGTGTTTGTGGGCACCAAGATTATTTACAGCTGTAATATCTGCATATATTACATTTAATATGTGCATCACATATTACTCTTCATTCTTTCTGTAATCTTTGACAGTCAAGCATACCATCCTAATTCAAAACCTTTCTTTTCCTCTTTGGTCTAACTGTTCTCATTTGGTTCTGTTCTGACTCAGAACAAGAGCATTAACAGCAATTCTCCTTTTCCTATCTCTATCCTGTTGCCTCTGCCAAGAGGCTTTGTCTTTGAGCCCCTCTTTCTTTTCATGCATGCACCCTTTAGCAACATCCTTCACAGCCATGAGAACAGCTTTCATACATACATTCAGTTCTACTTGCCACAACTTCCAGTACCTCTGTTTTCTTAAACTATTTCTCCAACATTCGGGGCCCATAGGTTCTGACCTCCAGGGTGTCATACTCACAGACACCTCAGACATGCGGTAGTGGAACATCTCCTGAGAAGTCTCCATATAAATTTTGTACGGCAATTGCCAGGGAATCTCAAATGGTGGCAGAGGTGCAGCAGCATTTTCACTGGATTAGTAATCTCGAGACACAAGGTAATGCTTAGGGGACCCAAGTTTGAATCCCTACCACAGCAGATAATGAAATTTGAATTCAATAAAAATCTGGAATTAAAACTCTAAAAGTGATCATGAAACTATTGCTGATTATCAGAAAAACCCATATCGTTCACTAATGTCCTTTAGGTAAGGAAATCTACCATCCCTATCTGGTCTGGCTTACATGAGACTGCAGACCCATAACAATGTAGCTGATTCGAACTACCCTTTAAAATGCTCTGGCAAATGCTTCAGTTCAAGGGCAATTAGGGATGGGCAATAAATGCTGGCCATCCAGCAATGCCCACTGACAAAATTACCCTCCACTGAGAACCATGCAAAAGTCCGATTTAAATTGCAATTTTTGGATGATTCTGATTGTCTTACAGAGATAGTTACCCAAGAAATGTTTGAAGAATTGAAACCGCTTCTACCTCCTGGCTAATGATAGTAGTGACCTATCTGGTCTTCCCACTGGATCCCGCCAACCAGTACCCAAATCCTGATTATCACCTTACTTTCCTCCCCCAACAACACTTTTGACTTCACTGGACCAATCCCAACCACCAAGCATGCCCCACCCCCAAAACTACCCCCAACCAAACCCTTATGACCATCATGACTAATAATACCTCAGGCCATCCAACTTCCCTCTCTGACTATCTAACATCCCACCCCCATCCCCACCATCCTGCCTCCCTCCCTCATCTCCTCTCCCCACCACCCTGCATCATCTGCCCCCTGCTATCCTGACGACTTAACTTACACATTTTTCAAAATGGCTGCACCTTTACAGCATCTAGTGCTGTAAAAAGGAGGTGGTGGAGGCAGGGGAGGGGTGGTCTGCATTCCTTTCATCTGACTCCCTTGCACTCAACTAGAAAGATTCCTGCACTGCACTTTTCTCACCTGGCCCAAGTTGAAAGGTCAGGCCAGAAAAATGTGTGGCTGCAGCTCAAAATGTAAAGAAATTGGAGAGAAGTGTCAATCCAATTGTCTTTACCACTCCATGGATGTTATGGTCACCATTGTACAAAACTTCAATATCCTCTAGCTAAGCATCAGAAAATCAGGAACCATTGTTTTTGGCTCCCCACCACAAACTCACTCACCATGGTGATTTCCACAGGTTGAAGTAGACTGTTTGCAGCTTTGGTACCCTATTTGATCTTGGGCTGAGCGTGGGAATCCAAAATTCACTCCATCACAAATATTTCACCTCCATCACATCACTCTTCTTCTCTACTAACTCAGTTAAACTCTGACAACTTAGCAAGACATGAGGGACCACAACATTCTTCAGTCTGCTGCTTAAACATTCTCCCAGGACCCTCGCTATCTGGACCTATTGAGTGTAACTGGCTGACTTTTTAAGCAGACAAAACCAGCAAACAGCAACAAGACATCTGTTTAGAGGCTGCAAATAGCACATAAAATGTTCATGAGACCCCAACCTGAAAGTGTTTTGGGGATTCTAACTGCAACACAGTTGTGTGATTGATATTCTGCATATCTTGCACCCAGATCAAAGATTAACCTGAATGTATTTTTTCACTTCATCTGAGAAATGTAAAAGAACCTACTTGAGACTTATTGAAAGCAATGTATCAGCTTGTACAAAGTCTCAGATTTTGTTACAGATGCAAAGCGGCAATTTTGAACCTGCGTTCACTATTAACGTGAGCAGCAATCCAAGCCCAAATCCCTGTGAGAGTTGGAAAACAAGATGCTTTCTGTACAATCTCATTTCCTGATTTTCCTTGCTTCTTGTCAGCAATGTAACGAGGTTCCCATCCAGAAAGAGTAGGAATCTGATTTCCATACATTTAATGAATTTCAACCGAATTAATGAGTTCCCAGCCAAATGATCTGGTGGTGGGGGAAGGGTGAGGGGGGACTAGGGGAAGAGTCCTTAATACTTCCATATTTGTGGAGGGAGAGAGCCCCAATACTTCCATATTTGTGGGAGGGAGAGAGCCCCAATACTTCCATATTTGTGATGAGTGCCCTCCATGCTGATGGAGGGGAGTTTATTTTCAGCACTTATTGTGGTGTACTTTAAAGATGGCACTCTGATCTCTGTGGAGCTAGCCTTATTGGCTCTATGGAACCTTGCCAGAATGACGGTATAAACTGCATGCCCAGATTTTTGTGCACCTAATATCAGAAAATCTGACATGAAAACTTGGCTGTGCATCTCTCAGGCAGAATCTGACACTGACAAAGTGCTGCTTGCTTTTAAGATATTTCCCAGAAAAGGCAACCACATTCCAATCTTGATGAAGAAATTGAACAAGCTATATTTTGCTTATAGAATTTGGAGGGACTGTCTGGACTTGGAGACTCACCTGATGAAGGAGCAGTGCTCCGAAAGCTCATGCTATCAAATAAACTTGTTGGACTTTAACCTGATATTGTGAGACTTCTTACTGGACTTGGAAAGACAGGCCAATGTAAACACAGCTCCAGAGATTACACCATGTGGCCAGGATTTTCAAGCCATGCTGTTGCAGGATTCACCACTGGGGATTGCAATGGGCCAGTCAAAATCTATTGACTTTCGACAGAGTGGGAAAATCCAGCCATGGTTTAAAACTCTTCTCATTATTAACAAGACTCAATGTGCTGGGCACAATGGCACAGAAAAGGTGCTAACATATTTAAAAACAAACTTCTCCCAATGATCACCTATTGTTCACAAAGCAAAAATTGAGATTCCTTTAAATCCGTTTTACATTTGCTTGCTAATAAGAATTACAGACCTTAATCATTTAAAGATTTGCATGAGCATTCTTCGGTTCCTCAAAAAACATTAGATTATAGAAGAACTTATAAAATGTTCAATGATCTTCAACAGTTCTGATTTTGAAGTATCAGCATTCAAGATATAGATAAACTATTTATTCTGATGTTACATAATAAAGGGAGCTTGGATTTTAACATCTAAATTGAAAAGATTTAAATAATATCCATTTAGGTAGTATGTAAATTTTCAACTATGTCAACAAACAAAATATAACAAAAGACTTATTATTTCCATTACTGGAGTCCAGATAAGCAGAAGAGAAATGCCTGTGCCGTTTGTCTCTGTCGGAACCCAAAGGCTGTGTAATAATTGTATGAATTTCTAGCACGTGTGTGCTTGAAATTCTCAAGTCACAATAAATACCGCCCTACTAGTTAACTTGTTAACCAGACACCTTGCAGAATAGTTACTGGCTGCCTAGGGCAAACCAAAATGGCTTTGCCCTGGCATTAGGATTCTTATTTGCATATGTAAAAGCCATATAAAGCAGCACTCTGAAAGTTCGCAATTCCAAATAAATTTGTTGGACTTTAAACTGGTGTTGTGAGAATTCTTACATAGATATATAGATTTCCCCTTTTTATCACCACTGCCTGTGGATATATAAATGAAGTAGTGAGATGTACAAAACTATGTTATTCAGTGAAATAGTTTGAAGTAGTCATTAGTGAGTTGCTATCTATTATCCAAAATGAACATATCCAAGGTGCCATGTATACCAAGAAAGCTCTGCTGTTAAGATGGGGCTATCTAATTGCTTGACTTCAATCCATTGAGAATAATAGTCAATAATAATGAGAAAGGTTTTATCTTTGAAGATGAATAGATTAACCCCAAGGTGTTTCCATGGGCAAAATGGGAAAGACAATGCCATCAACTGTTCCTGTGATCCTGCCTAAACATAGCACATGTTATACAAGAGACAAAGTTTTCAATGGCTTTCCATATACCAACCCACCAAATGGAGTTTCAGGTTTGTGCCCAGCACTTGGTAATGGTCAGATGGCCCTGGTCAAATGTTGGAAAATGTCCCTCCTGAGGCTCTTGGGAATACAACATGGTCGTTACAATCAAGGTGATCCACAAGGACAATACGATGAATGTTCAAAATATTTCTTTAAAACACAGGTAGTGGGGATGTATGCAGACCAACCAATGATGCAATATGTTTGTATCTATATGCATTTAGTGTCAGCATTCTGAGCTGTACAAATTTCTTCCAATTTCTGAGCGGTTTCTGGGTGAAACTTGGTCGAAGAAGCATAGGACTCCATGTCTGTAATAAAGGAGCTAGCATTCCATATAGGCTTCCCCACAGAGATGTGGGATAAAGCATCAGCAATGATCTGGAGTTTGGCCTGAATATATTCTGAGATAGTATCAAAACACATAAGGTGTAATCAGAATTTCTCAAGCTGGGGTGGCAACTGTACCAGCTCCTTAGTATTGAAGATGGTTACTAATGGCTTATGATCCACCTTTATGGTGAATTTGGTTGGAGGAAATAATCAGAGAACTTCTCACTTCTCTATGTATCTGCCAGGGTTTGTTGCTCAATGACAGTGTACTCCGGTTCAGTATCTGAGAACGTCCCAGAGGCCTCCCCCAATGGGCCACTGAGAACCATCACACTGAATTTGAAATAAAACCACTCCTAATCCAATGAAAAAGGTGTCAGCTGCAACATGGTGTACAGTTCTGGGCCGTAGTGGACCAGAATTTGGTTAGGTGTGAGCATGTGCTTGATTGTATCAAAGGCCTGTTATTGGTGTGTTCCCAAAACCAAGTTTGTCCCTGTTTTCAAAATTGTCTGTAGTGTTTGCTTATGTTCAATTGGTGAACCCACGAGCTTTGCCAAAAGGATGTCATGGGGTGAATTTTTCTTTCTCCTGTCTTATTAAATTGTATACGGTCAACACAAATGTGAAAAGATTAGATTTAGGAGCAAGCACTATATTGGAGCATCAAGAAGTGGGCTTGTGACAGGTGATATCACCCCCTGATGTAGTATGACATCTATCTCTCTTCTCAAAAGATAGAGACATAGAAACATATAAAGGAGACACAGGCCATTCGGCCCTTCAAGTCTGCACCACTATTCAACATGATATTGGTTGTTTGTGCACTTCCAGTATTCCACTCCCATTTTCTTTCCATACTCCTTGGATCCTTTTAGCCACAAGGGCCACACCCAGCTTTCTTTTGAACATGGGGTGCAGAACATTCCATGGGGTAAGTAAGTTCACTGGCTTTGCAGTTGGTTTTAAGGTGATGTTGTTCATTATTTGTAACTTTCTCAATCCAGTGAACAATTTTGGAATTGTTCTTGAACTTGTCATGTCTATTTTAATTGACCAGCGCACTTACACATAAGGCACAATTAGTGCAAGCTCTGCAACTTACTAAGGAATGCTCCTGATAGTGGATGATGTGATTTCTCAGTAACTTATCTTCCTTTATAGCAATGAGTGGCAGTCATCTGCCCTTGTACCTTCAGTGGAGTTCCCTCTGGGCCATGAAATCAGATGGTGGACAACTGAAGATATCCAGGTTTCAAAGGACACTCCTGCTCCTGTACCTAATTCATTATTTCAGTGGTTCAAAAATGTCCTTTGGATTCCTTGGCCTCAGTTAAAAAATAATGGTTGATGGAAACATTTCCTAGTGTTTTAAAAACTGTTGTGGGAACTAATGTGCCTTCTTGATTATTCAGCCAAATCTCAGCAGACTGTTTGAAAATGCCCCCTCTTATAGCAGTTATGGCACTCTGTGCTAAGGGTGGACAGACCTGGTGGTAATTAGATTGTTTTTCACCACAACAGAAACATCTAACAATGGCCATGACAATCCCATTTCTTCCACTTTGCTTGTTGTCAGGTGCTCTGAAAGTCCTGCCATATCGATTGTGAATTGGCAACTAATACCAATCATTTTGAAAGGAATCAATACCTGCTGCAGGCTTGTGGATGGTTCTGTGGAACCTTTGATAGTCTGTACCAGTATCACGTTTCAAATTAAATTAGGAATCAAAGACACAAAGTACTTCTCCTGCATATCCAGCGATTTCCTAATGACCTACTGCATGTTAAAATGTTTTTGGTTCTATTGATGCTTATGTATAAAAGCACAATGAACTGATCCTTATCTTGTTTCTCTGTGAGTTCAAAGGCACTGAAGTAGCAACGAAGCAACTATACCAATTCATCTAGAGCTAAATTTGGCCAAGGTCTGGTATGGTCCAGGGCCTCAGGGAGCGATAAGGCTGTCTTCATTTCTTTGCACATCTATTTTCAGTTGTTGTGGGTGTTTAGTAACAATTCATTGATCTTGTCCTCAAGTGGGCTGTGCTGAGTTGACTGCTTTTCCGCCTTTCTTGGTGTCCACAGGAACCCTTAAAAAATGGTTCATAGACCAGTGCCACCATGTATTAATAACACCATTGGATACTGGGTGGCTTTAATAGAAGGAAGTAGAAAACATTCTGTTGTAAACTAGTGAACTATTTGCATCATTTACAGGCACAACTTTAACAGGACTCCATTAGAACTGTTAGAAGGTGACTTCTTCCCTTAAGTTCTGATTCCATGAGGTCTGATATCAGTGATAATGTACTCTAGCTATTAACATGATAGCTATTAATTCCCTTATACTACAGAATACATCAATCCACATCATGCTGTATACTTCAAAGAATTTAACATTTGTTTGGCCCGACCATTCATTCAAAACTCCTTATTGGTTTAGGACAAAGTTCTTGCACTTAAATGTGTTTGACTTGCTTCTTTCATAATAAATTACAAGTTTTCCCTTGATTGATATCAATGCCAACAAACCTATTCAGGACCACATTTCTGAGTTTAAATAAATATTGGAGCAACATTGTCTCATTTCCAATCTTCTGCCTCTGGTCCAACATTTATTGAGTTAAGATGGATATCTCTATATTGGATGTATTACTTGTGTCCACAATTTTTTTTATCTATTTGAATGCATCCTTGCATAGCAAATTGCAATACTGCAAGTTATTAATGAGCATTTCATTACTAATTTCAAATCTCATCTCAGGAGTTGAATGATGATTTATGCTAACACTCCAGTATGAAATAAGCTGAATTATTAGAGAAGTATTAAAGAAGCTGAATTATTGAAATTGTGCTCTATCAGATGAAATATTAAAACTGAGGTCCTGGATGTCCAGTGCAGAAGTGGAAGCGACAGATTGGTGACTTTCAACATACACATGTAGCTCTTATTATTACATAACAACCAGAAGATATAAGTGCAGTAAATTATAAAAGAGACAGCTGGGTCTTTCAGTTACAGCTGTAAATTTGTGAATTAAAATTGTACCGTTAACTTTCCTGAATTGAGATGATTGTTAGCAATCACATTCTACTTTTTAAATAACTTTTGTTCATTAAGCTAAATACATAAAATCATCAATGCATCAAGAGAATATTAAATTGATCAGTAATACATTAGACTTCCTTCACAATGAGCTTTCATAACAGCATGACCAATAAAAGAAGTTAATTTCAGTATTATAAATATTTCATAGAAAAAAGTCAGACTGTTTTTATGACATTTTCATTTTATTTTGCTACCAGAGGTTTAAAATAAGATTTAGCCTGTAAAGAAAGGTATCAATCTCACATTAATATTTCTCATTTTGTTAGTTATGCTATAGTCACAACCTTACTGTTTAAACATGAATGAATTGGCTTAGGCCACAGTGATATAAGATCCAGTCCCATAGGCCATAGATGGCCATTTAATCTGCAAAAGCTGTTGCCTATTTCTTGCTCAAAATCTTTACTGTTCTCCTGAAATTTCACATTTTAAAGATTACAGATGGTACTTCCTACTTAATAAGCTGCCTAATCAATCAACTATTTAAAATTTCAGGCTAGGCTGAAGATGGAGCAGGGGAAGTAAGTTAGGAGTCTCAAATTGGCCGTACATGGAGACATTTTGCTTTATGTTTGGGTTTTTTTTGATATGTAAAACCTCTATTTTTCATTGTATGGCAGTCTTCCTTCTTTGTGTGTGACAGGAATCTTACCTCTTCTCTCACTGTTTATATATGGGTTGTGCATTTTATGTGCAAACACTCATGTTAATATATATGGGGCCCAGTCACTGATTATTTTAGCAATTTCAAGTGGGGCCAGAGTTCAAAGAGAAATGGAAGTAAAATGCCGAGACACTTTGCTGTCTGTGACTTCCAACCTTTCTGTCTTTAAAACTGAATATTGTTCCCGCACTAATCATGTTGATGGTTGTGCCCCCACTGGAGTCAAAATTCATGACAAGATAAGACTTACTCTGGATGCCTCCCTTTAATTATTCTCCAATTTCTCCACCAAGCAGGGTGGGAATAGATTATATTTTGTGCCCTGTGGAAGGGTTGTGAAGGTGCTATGGCAGATCAGCATAGAGAGGAAGAAAGAGCAGATGTGAACAAGAGGGTGAATTCATTGTAAGGATAGTAGCTGGTGATGTGGGGTTTTGTCCCATTATGGTTGTAGAAAACATTTATGAAGAGGAAAGGGGAGGATTTGCAATTCAAGGTCATTATATTTTTTCTCCTATTACAGCAAAATTGTAGCAAAAATGCTGCTGGCATTGACTTGCCCAGCCCACTTTTCTCCACTGCGCTGACTAATTTGCTGGGTCACTGACAGTCAATTTGAAGGCGGAAGGACTTTCTTCTGGTCCTCATTTGTCGCTAGAGGACTTTTGTGGTAGTTTGTGAAAGTCAGAGTACTCAGGCCTTTGTCATTCTGCCTTTTGTTGGAAATGAGTTATCCACTACAAAATCCTCGCCTCCTCTTTTAAAAGCTGCTTTTAGGAGGTGACTTCAAAAAAACAACGGACCTGGCTGATTTCATACCCTCTCAAATAACAAGCTGAACCAAAATAGTGATTTTCACTGGCATCTGGCCTCTGGAATTTAAACATGGCCCCATCATCAATGAAGTTCCCAAACAATATGCCATTGGAATAGCAGAACAAACACCTTACTTGCTGCTCATGTACTTTGCACCACATGACAATCTCTGGCAAGTTGTTAAAGGGGGATGCAAAACCATTGTACTGTCATATAGAAATGCTAGCAATAATAGATCATGCCAATGCTATACGTAGGTATAGAAATACATTATCCATCATGCTATAGCAAATTAAAGTCTGCTGCAAGAAGACATTTCCATGGCTCATATCAAAGATTTCTCTAGCTTTTTTGTTGAAAGACTGCTTTGCATATAATTGGAGCCCACATAGCATGCAATGGGAACATGAAACAGTTCACTTCCTATTCACAAACTATTACCAAGTTGTTCAGAACAGAATGTGTCATTAATGAGGGACCTTCAGAGAGATACCATGTATTTTGACAGTATATGAAGCCTTCCAGTCCAGAATCTTACTGTTTTGTCACGATATAGCTGTATCCAAATAGTTAGGAATAGTTAGATTAGGCTGGTGAATGTGTGGCTTGAGAGTTGGTGCAAGAGGCTTGGATTTAGATTTGTGAATCATTGGGATCTCTTCTGAGGAAGAGGTGACTTGTTCAAGAGGGGCGTGTTACATCTGAACTGGAGGAGGATTAATATCTTGACGGGCTATTTGCTGGAGCCATCCGGGAAGATTTAAACTAGTTTGACAGGGTAGTGGGACCCATAGGGAGACAGAAGAAAAAGTTGAGGGCAGAATGGAAGTTAAAGAGAACATGTTAAATAGTAAAGGCAATGTCACTAATCCTAATACTTGACAGGTCAGGCTAGAGCAGAACAGAGAGCAAGGGAAGTCTGAATTAAACTGCATTTATTTCAATACAAGAAGTCTGACAAGAAAGAAGGTAAACTCAGAGCTGGAAGGTACACATGGGACTGGAGTATTATAGCAATTACTGAAATGGAAGTTAAGAGAGGAGGGAGAGTTGGGTTTTTGATTGAGAAAATCACGGCAGTGCGGAGAAGTGATATTTCTGAGAGTTCACCCATTGAGTATGTATAAGTAGAACTGAGAAATAAGAGGGTGATCACTTTGATAGGATTGTGCTATAGTTCCCAAATAGTCAGCAGGAAATTGAGGAGCAAATATGTGAGAAGATTACAGATAGCTCTGAGAAAAATAAGGTGATACTAGTAGGCGACTTCAACTTTCCCAACATTGACTGTGACAACCATAGTATTAGAGAGTTGGATGAGAGAAATTTGTTGAGAAATTCCTCCTGAATTCAGTATGTGGATGGCCAACAAGAGAGCAGGCAAAATTTGATCCCCTCTTGGGAAATAAGGAGGGGCAGATAATAGAAGTGCTAGTGAAGGATCACTTTGGAACCAATGACCATAATTCCACTAATTTTAAGATAGCTATAGAGAATGATAGGTCTGCCCAAAAGTTAAAATTCTAATTCGTGGTAAGGTCAATTTTGATGGTATTAGACAGAAACTTTCAAAAGTTGATTAGTGGAAACTGTTGACAGGCAAAGGGACAGCTGGTAAGTGGAGTTTTCAAAAGGGCATTGTTCAGGATAAGCACATTACTCCTCAAGTGAATGGCAAGGCAGGTAGAAGTTAGGAACACTGAATGATTCAAGGTACTGAGGCCCTGGTCAAGAAGAAGGAGGCATATGACATGCATAGGCAGCTGGAATCACGTGGATCTCTTCAAGAGTATAGAGGATGTCAGAATAGAGTTAAGAAAGAAATCAGGAGGGTAAAAAAATTGCTTTGGCAGATAAGGCAATGGAGAATCCAAAGAACTTCTACAAATCTATAAGGCAAAGAAGTAATTTGGAAGAAAATAGAGCCTTTTAAAGACCAACAAGGTCATCTACATACAGAGCCACAAGAAATGGGTGAGATCTTAAATTAATATTTCTCATCAGTATTTACTATTGCGAAAGGCATGGATGTTGGGGAACTTGGGGAAATAAATAGTTTGAGACATGTACGTATTGCAGAGAAGGAGGTGCTGGAAGTCTTAAAGTATATCAAAGAAGATAAATCCATGGGACCAGATGAAGTATATTCTAGGATATTGTGGCAGACTATGGACAAATTTGTGGGGCCCCTAACAGAGATATCTGAATCACTGACAGTCACATGTGAAGTTCCTGAAGATTGGAGGATGGCAAATGGTGTTCCTTTGTTTAAGAAGGGCTGCAGGGAAAATCCTGAGAATTACAGTCAGCATGGCTTTGTGAATTTGATTGAGTTTTTTGAAGGAGTAACCAAGAAGATAGATGAGGGTAGTGCAGCTGACGTTGTCTATCTGGACTTTAGCAACGTCTTTGCTAAGGTACTGCATGGCAGATTGTTGCATAAGATGAAATCTCACAGGATCCAGGATGAGGTAGTCAGTTGGCTAAAAGATTGGTTTGATATCAGTAAGAGGTTTGTGCCTTCGAAGGCACAAACGCCGAAAGCTAGCAGATTTACTATCAAATAAATCGATTGGATTTAAAATTGGTGTTGCCAGACCTCTTACTGAGTTTACCCCAGTCCAACGCCGGCATCTCTACATCTTGATATCAGAAGACAGAAGGTGGATGTAGAGGGTTATTTGAGGTCCATGATCAGCGACAGGGATTGGTGCTGAGTCCACTTACTTGTTACTTATATTAATTATTTGGATGAGACTTTAGGAAGTATGATTAGTAAGTTTGCAGATGACACCAAGATGGTGGCATCATGAACAGTGAAGAATGTTATTTAGGATTGCAACAGAATCTTGATCAATTGGACCAGTGAACTGATGAATGATAGATAGAGTTTCATTTAGATAAATGCAAGGTGATGCATTTTGGTAGATCAAACCAGTGCAGGACTTACTCAGTTTATTGTAAGGACACTGGAGAGAGCTATAGAACAAAGAGATCTAGGAATATTGGTTCATAGCTCCTTGAAAGTGGAGTCTCAGAGGTGGGCAGAGTAGTGAAAAAGGCATTCAGCATGCTTGGTTTCAATGATCAGAACATTGAATACAGGAATTGGGACATCTTGTTGAAGTTGTACAAGACATCAGTAAGGCCATACTTGAAATATTGCATACATCAGAGCAGCACAGTGACACAGCGATTAGCACAGCTGCCTCACAGTGTCAGGGTTCAATTCCTGGCTTGCATCTCTGTCTATGTGGAATTTGCATAATTCCCCCATGTCTGCATGTGTTTTCTCCGGGTGCTCTGGTTTCCTCCCACAGCCCGAAGACGTGCAGGTTTGATGAATTGGCCATGTTAAATTGTCCCTCAGTGTACCCAAACAGACACTAGAGTGTGGCGACGAAAGGATTTTCACTGTAGTTTCATTGCAGTGTGTGTACTTGTGACAAATAATAAATAAACTTTAAACTTTTAAACACCCTATTATAGAAATGATATTATTAAACTAGAAAGAGTGCAGAAAAGATTTACTAGAATGCTACCAGGATTTGATGATTTGCATTACATGTGTACGCACTGATTAGCACTGATGTCTCACAGCGCCAGGGATCTGGGTGCAGTTCCTGGCTTGGGTCATTGTCTATGTGGAGTTTGCACATTCTCCCCGTGTCTATGTGGTTTTCCTCTGGGTGCTCCGGATTCCTCCCACAATCTGAAAGATGTGCTGGTTAGGTGCATTGACCCAAACAGGCATCGGAATGTGGCACCTAAGGGAATTTCAAGTAACTTCATTGCAATGTTAATGTAAGCCTTACTTGTGAATAATAAATAAACTGCAATTTCATAAGGAGAGGCTGGATAGACTGATTCTCAGGATGTACTATTCTCAGGATTACAAGCCTGTGTTGACAGAATAATCACATTTTCTATTTCGATGGGGTTTTCAGTCCATGTACAAGTTAAAATTTAGGTATAAAGTCTTGTACAGGGCTGGATTTTGGATTCTCTCACTGTCTTGTTTAAAGGTGGGCTGAACTTTTAAAATCCAGTTGCCTGCCCTAACCTGTCTGAAATTTTACCAGCATTAGGGAGAGAAATCAAGGCCAATAATCTTAGAATCCTACAGTGCAAAAGGAGGCCATTTGGCACATTGAGTCTGCACCAACCACAATCACACCCAGGCCCAAGCTGCATAACCATGCATTTACTCAGCTAATCCCCTTGACACTAGGGGGCAATTTAGCATGGCTCATCCACCAAATCTGCACATCTTTGGACTGTGGAAGGAAATCGGAACACCCAGAGAAAACACATACAGACACAGGGAGAATATGCAAACTCCACACAGTGTCTCAAGCTGGAAATCGAACCCGGATCCATGGTATTGTGAGGCAGCATTGTTAACGACTGTGCCACACAGGATCTTAAGTGACCAATTAATGGTCTTACTTCACTGCTGCCATTTTTCATATGAGGAAGGGGAGGTCCATGTCATACAGAAATCTTAGTAGCTGCACAGGCTGATGTTGGGTGGAGGGCTAGACTCATTTTGAAACCAATTGTTTGATCAAGAGACATCCTTTCAAAGTTATCTCACCACTCCTGGCTGACATTGTTTGGGGTACAGGTCCACTGGCCAATCTGATTAATTGACAGCACTTCTAAAGCAAAGCATCCTCTCAAATTACATTTGCGTCATACAAATACAAGGTAATGACTATCACAATAACAGATAATCTAACCACCATCCCTTGAAATTCAATGGTGTTACCATCACTGAATCACTCACTATCAACATCGTTGGAGTTACGATTGACAGAAACTCAACTGGACTTGCCACATAAAAATAATGGCTACAAGAGCAGGTCAGAGGCTAGGAATATTGCAGCGAGTAATTTACCACCTGACTCCCCAAAAGCTATCCACTATCTACAAAGCATAAATCAGAAATGCGATGGAATATTTCCCACTTCCATGGATGGATGCAGCTCCAATAACACTCCAAGGAACTTGACAACACCCAGGGCAAAGCAGCCCACTTGATTGGCACCATATCCACAAACATCCACACCCTCTCTGTTGCAGCGGTATGTACTGCCTACGAGATGCACTGCAAAAATTCACCAAAGATTCCTAGATAATATCTTCCAAACACATGATCACTTCCAGCATGAAGGACAAAAGCAGAAGATGCATGGGAACAACACCACCTGTAAGTTCCCTTCCAAGTCACTCACCATCCTGATTTGGAAATACATTGCCGTTCCTTCGCAGTACTGGATCAAAATCCTGTAATTTCTTCCCTAACCATGTTATGGGTTAACCCACTGTATGTGAACTGCAGCTTTTCAACCACATTCTCAAAGGCCAGCTAACAATGCTAATCTCCCATGAATTAATTTTAAAAAGTCTCATCTGAAAGTAATTAACACTCGTTTCAGCGTTAGTTGCTGTGGGGCAGTTGTTATGATTACAAGTGGGCTCCTTCCCTGGGAGGGAGGAGGGGCCTGGACCTTGGCGGCCTGTCAAATTCAGCCAATAAAACTTGTAAAACATTACTTTCCTTTCCTGCTGCTGTTGATGCTTTTTTGTTTGCAGTGCATAGTTGTTGGAACATGGAGGATCAAGGGATCAGTTCCTCATTGATGCAGATACAAATAAGAGTAGGGGATGTTTTAAGTGACCATTGCAAATAATTGGAATGTCCCTGGAAAATAAAAGGTCAGTGGTGACCTTCATGGCCACGGCACTAGTTGACAGGCTTGGTAGACCTTCTTAAATGAGATAGCTCAGTTCAGGTTCACATCCTGGATGTTACCATTAACTAGAAACTGACCTGCAACCGACATATAAGTACTGTGGCTACCAGATCAGATCAAAGACTAGGAATCCTGCAGCAAGTAATTCACATGGTGACCCCCAAAGCCTGTTCACCTTCTACAAGCTTACAGTTGGGAGTGTGTTGGAATACTGTCCACCTGCCTGTATCAGTGCAGCTCCAACAACACTCAAGAAGCTCAAATTCATCCAGGATAAATGATTGCTTGCTACCACTTCTATAAACATTCAATCCCTCCATCACCGATGAAAGTGGTAACTGTGTGCACCATCTATAAGATGCAATGCAGGGAGTCACCAATTTCTAGGTAACACCTTCCAAAGTCTCTACCACCTACAAGGATAAAAGCAGCAGATATCTGGGAACACCACCACCTGGAGGTTCCCTCCAAGTCAATCACGATCCTGACTTGGAAATATATTGCCATTCCTTCACTGTCGCTGATGAAAATTTTGGAACTTTCCCCCTAATAGCACCGTGGGTGTACCTACACCTCAAGTTCCACAGTAGTTCAAGGAGGTAGCTTAACAGAACAATGGATGGACAATAAATGCTGGCTTTTCCAACAATGCCCACATCCTATAAATGAATAAACATAAGTCATAACTTTATATGATCTGCATGACCACTAGTCTACTCATTCACTAGCCAAATCCCTGCCAATGGTAAATTTACTTGGAACAATCTTGATATATCCACTATTTATGTGTCAATGGTGGCTCAGTAATAGTGCTCTCAACTCTGAGTCAGAAGGTTGAGAATTTAAATCCCAATGCAAACACTTGGGCAGAAAATTTATATAGATTGGTACTTCAGTACCTTTTTGATAGAAATTAACCAAGGCTGCACTCACAAGTGGACATAAAATATTCCATCACACTATTTTGCAGAAAAGCAAGGGCGTTCTCCCTGGTGAGTTGGCTATTGTTTATCCCTCAAACAATATCACAAATAAAAGATTATCTCGACATTATCATGGCAGTGGGAACTTGCTGTGGGAAAATTCACTGACATATTTCCTGCATTACAATAGCGATATGTCAAAAATACAAATTGATTGTAAAGCAATAGAGACATTTCATTGAGACATTCCATGATTGTGATACAGAAGGCTTTTCTTGCTTTCTTTTCCCTATGCTCTGTCCTGCTACTGTGAGGTACCCATTTTGTGAGCAGAAAACTCCTCCCTATTATTTATATCTCTTGCTGTTGCATCATTGTTCAATTATTAAATCAAGTCTGATGTGGAATGAAAAAATCATTTTTTATTATGCTTATCAAGTATGAAATTCTTCATAAATTCTAGTGATTACCATTAAAATATCTTAATAAATTGCCGTCTTTTGTTAATATTCACTAAAGCATGTTTTAAAATGCCAGATGTCAGAACATTGCTGAATATAGATGATTAATCCTAATTCATGATCTCGCTTTTGCTAAAATTGGAAATATGGACCCACATTGTTGTCAGGAATACAATACCTGTAGAGAGGTAAGTGCCTCACTCAGAAAAGAAATAGGCATTGAAAACAGCTGTACAAATAAAATTATTGCCCAAAGTATTCATACTTCCTAACACTTTAATGCAATATTCAGATCAGTTTATGTTCATACTTGAACAGAAAACTATTCTACTCACAGATGATGTACATAACACATTAGCCAGCTGCAGATATATTGATGTTTCCTTTATATAAACAAAAATAGCATTAAGCTCCGGCACAATGTGTAAAACCATTAAGAGAACTGAAATTGAACTTGTTAAGTTGGCGAGGAAAAGGATTTGACAATAAGATTCACATTAATGGTCCTTTGCTGTTGCAATAAAAGCTTGTCATTTTTTTCAGCTAATTATTTATCAGAAGGCATTTAGGTGATTAAATACTGAGTCATTGTCCATGGTATAATTGAGTTTGCATAATGGGCACTGCATGCATCTGGCTTTTCCAGATGAAATATGTAAGGCCTCATTGTTGGCTGTGTCAATCTGCTAAACGTCTTCTTCTGAGTGTATGTTCCGCCAAATGCACAGGCACTGCCTCACTAACCATCTGCTGGAGCACACATAGAGTAGGCATGTTCCATTTTAGTTAACAGAAAAACGGTATACCAAATTAAACTTGCATTCAGTGTCATACAAGCCAGCCATCCATCTCTAGTCAAGTTTAAAATAGAAATATATCAAACTGTTCACCACATTTGATCACAACAGGGAATTATTGTCAGATCTCTGTCTATCCAGATAATAGATATGAACATCAAAAATAGCTAAGGCTTAAGTTGTCCAATATTGGTAACTTTGTGGCATTGACAACTTTGAAATGTATTTTCTGCTGTTCACTATTTTTGGCAAGGCAATCATAAAGCACTGTTGCTTATATTCACATCTACTTTTTCATTACAAACAGCAAATGGTGCAAAGAATACAGACCCATTAAACTTACTCTAAGATAACCTAATGGATAATGATGTCAGCAGCTGTAAAAATGCCAACGTATGATGCTGCCATCTTGACAGACACTACAAAAAACCAAAGTACACATATATTTTGAAGAATGCTAATGTTAGTACAAGTGAAAGTCAAAAATGGGGAAACATAAAACAAAGCAAAAATGACAAATTTATCAGTGCAAATTTTTTTGCACTGAGTGTACTTCCAATATCATTTTGGTTTGAGCACTCCTTAGTGTGATCAGGTGAGCCATGACCGCCAGGATTTTTACAGAACTACTGATATTTTTCATGAGCTTGGATTAGAAGCTCAATGTCAAAGCCAAGTTTAAACCTAGCTAGATTCTTCAATTTGCAAACTGCAGTGCTGTTGTTTTAAGATATTACTCATGCAGCCAAGTCTTGGACAATCAACTTTGCATTGAAACTAGACAGGCCTGGAACTGTCTGGTCAGGTACTAAAGACCATATCATTTCAGAATGAACTACTGTTTTCACATCCAGTGATCCTGTTTTGTTGGAATGTTTTACAGATTTAGTAGCACTCATCTCAGTAGGTGGCTCGATGCATAGCAAGACACTTGATACACTTGAAGGTTCAAAACTAAGTTCTGCGGCCTCCAAATGTGGAACATAGTCACTGCATGGATCTTTCTTACCCTACCGATATTAATATTGGGCACAGGCAACAGGATCTTCAAGAAGGGTACAAAGAGGGAGATAAAAGAGGCAACCTAGAGACCTAGCTCTCTCTCTGCTTTTGCATCTTATTCAATGGCACCTCCAGAGAGAATCTTCAACTGCCAGCTGAGTAGCACAGCATTGTCAGCTCCTTGTACCTTGTGGCGAGCATCATCAGACTGACCAGACCCAGAATTCAACTCCAGTGATTCAACCTGAAGATTAGAATCAGCCCTAGATGAGAGGGGAAACCCCGATCAACAACTGCAGATGCTGAAACACTGGCTAATCCTCAAAACTGAGGAGCTATCAATTCCAAGCTTATTGGACAGTTATTACCAGTCTTTTCTGACAAACAGTTCAAAGATAGTGAGAGGGACCTTTGGAAAGGGTGTAATAAATTCTCAGAAGTGTGTGTCAAAATTAAAGAGCTAGAGTAGATTTGAGACTGTTTACTTAGAAATTTAAGACCTTACTGAAGGAAGGATGGCTCTTAGCCTATCAGGTGGCTGAGCGGAACAAGATGCAATGGACCTTTCCATGGATATGGGGCTCTCCCCACCAAGACCTTCATAGTCTCTCTAAGATTCCAGCCACTGTTTCAAATAACCATGCTATTATCTTGTGAAAATATTTCAAAACCAGTGGACTTGTAAAGTATCTTCTGCAGGGATTCTCAGAGTGCTTCATTGTTATTATGTGAACAAATCCTCCAGCAAACTTTCACACAGCAAGGTCTCAGAAAAACACATGGGATAATTGAAGAGTTGATCTTGAGTTGGCCAACACACCAAGAGAACTCACTGATCTTTCATAATTTGTACATTGGCCTGAATAAGTAGATTGAGAATTAGTGTAACATCTCATTATTTCAGTTTTAGATTTAAGTTATTGAATGCATATTCAACGACAGATCCAGGAAATGTTTCTGATGAAATCTAAATAATAGTCAGGATTCCTTTTTCTAAATGAATAGTAAGACTAAGATAACTTTAGAAATTATTTGAATCAGAAATACAGTTTTAGGTGAAAGGTTAATTATTTACCAAGCGAATCATAAATGTTTAGGTGAGATTCTGGCATAAATATAAATTGAGAAGGAAGAGCATATTTAACATACATTCTTTTAGTATAAGATTACTATTTAGTAATCTTATATACAATTAAACACTAAAAGAATGATACCTGGAAATATATTGGTTAAATTAAATTTGACCTTCTCAAAGATGTACTAAAGAATAATGGATCTTTCTCACTACACAGTGAGTATTGTCATTAAGAAGACTTAAAAGTGCTCTTCATATACTGAAGCAATATATTAGTAATTTCATTGGATAATGTTACATTTAATGGATTTTTTAGCATAGCCATTTTCAAGATGCATTTGCAGAGAAAGAATTGAGCTTTCAATTCAAAAAGTACAGATCAGTTTCAGGTTTTAATTGGATCCAATCATTAACCTACTGAACCTTAGATGGACAGTTACTTGAGGGGTAGAGAGATCTTTGGTGTTGTTGTCAATGAAGAACAAAGAACAAAGAAAATTATAGGACAAGAACAGGCCCTTCGGCCATCAAAGCCTGCACCGACTGTGCTGCCCGACTTAACTAAAACTCTCTTCCTTTCCAGGATCCATATCCCTCTATTCCCATCCTATTCATATACCTGTCAAGATACCCCTTAAAAATCACTGCTGCATCCACTTCTACTATTTCCCCCAGCAACAAGTTCCAGGCACCCACTGTTCTCTATGTAAAAAATCTGCCTCCTTTAAATCATTCCCCTCACATCTTAAACAAATGCCCCCCCCCCCCATACTTCAAGTGTTGCAGGGATCGGGGGTTTAAATCCTTGGAATTAATTAAGTGACTAAAATTTGCAGGTGTGTTTATATGTCTTAATTAAAATTGGAATCTTCAGCATGATTGATAACTAGGGCAGGATATTTCTTTCAGCTCCCGTATGATGTATTTCCGGCAGCTGAGGCAGCTCATCATTGGCTGTTGGCAGAGATCTTCCGGTCTCACCAAAATCTATAGTATTTTATATTGTTCATTGGTGCTGTTATGGGGAACCTGTCATGGGGTTGCCATCGATGGGACTGGAAGATCTTGCCAATGGGAGGATCCAGAAATTCCCACCCTAGGTATTTGTTTTTAAAGGACTTAAAGAAAAGACTTTGATGTTAGAATTTAAGTTTTGTGTAAGGGGAGAGCAGGAATAAACACTGGGTTAGAAAGTTGTCTGGTCATTTTTGTAATCGTTCATCATATCCTGGAACCTTCTCAATGATTTTTGTAATCAACGGATTAGTTCAAATTATACTCTCAATTATAGAGGCAATTAATTTACACACAAACAAATTAATAACTGATCAGATTGTTTATTGGTGGGCCAGATGTTAAAGGCCAGATGTTTACCTCAACAATGGGGGAGAGCTGGACTCTTCACAGAATCATTGGATTCGCTATGCTATTAGAATAATCAGACAAAACCTCAACTGAACATTTCATCCTACGGATGGCATGTCCAGTAGTGAAACAATGCCTCAGTCATGCTTCAAAGAGTCTTTCTGGGTTATGCATTCATGCCTGTAATGGGGCTTGAACCCACAACTTCTGACTTGTGAGAATCTATGATTAAGTCAAGTGATGTTTACAGTAATAAAATAGAGAAGCATCAAGATTTTTCTTTAAAGTAGAAAAATGGCTCATTGAAAAGTCTAATCCAACAATTAACTCAGTAGTAAGATGTTGTAGTTTATTGAAAATGTAATGTTTCATTCTAAATACATGCATGGTGTTGACTAGAATTAATAAAAGGTGTCTGCTGATGGACTAAGATATTTGGTATGGCCCAGAGGTGAACTAACACTCTGATGATTTATGAGTTAAAGTGCCACTAGACCACAAAGGTGATATAGTTTTATTTTTAATCAATCTAAGGGACTTAAATTATAAATTGTTACCAATATCTGCTGGGCTTCAGAATCGAACTTCAGTGCACTGTTAGTTTCACAGCTGAACCTTGCTGTTATTTAGTTCTTAGGTTAGAATTTGCTTTCCCCAGACTAAAGTTAATTGCTTTCTGGGATGTACTGTGATCTTCACTACTACTTTCAAATGAGTCTTTATTTCTCTGAGAAAGTGTCTCTATTCTCCTACCTGATGTGAATCTCTGAAATTTGTTTTTGCTCTCCCACTAGAACTTCTAACTCAACAATGCACTAATTCTGATCCATTTCTCTTAGTTCCCATCCAGCTCTAAATTTAGATTCTATGCTGTTGGAAGAGTTTCACCTTGGACTTCTTTGGACGCTGAGCATCTGATTGTGCATAGTTGACTCTACATTCTTGCTATTCCTTTTGACAGCCTCCATCAGTAAATTCTTCGATGCTGCGCCATCTTTTGAATGATTCCTAGATTTTTTTTCCTTGCTTTTATATTTATTGACTTGATCAATGACTAACTTTACTTCATTAATGCTTTTTATATTTGGCTGGATTTTGCACTGCATGGTGTTCATTAGAGTTGCATTGTCTATAAATTCTTTTTTGACTTCTTCATGATAAGTTCCCATCAAATTAGCCAGTCATCCAAAAACATTACAGCCTTTGCAGTAGAATTGTGAATACAACAAGCAACTGTATTTCTGTAATTAATTATTATTATAAAGAGGACAACACGGCCTAAACCAGCAAGTGTCGTAACTAGCTGGACTACTTAATATAAAATCAGATACAGCAAAAAAGTAAAGGAAATAAAGACAAGATTAAGAAATTTAAAAGAGCAAGAAAAGATTTTAAAGAGAATTAAACATTAAAGTTTACAATAATTGTTAAAACCTGAAGAAATGAGATTCCACTTATTTAAATATTAGCTTTCAGTGCCAGAGAGGTTGTTTTGCAAGAATTACACTCATCAAGCAATTACTATAATATTTATACGGGACTGGATGAACCCTAACTTCTTTGGTAAATTGAATCTGGATATATAACTGCAGCAACTTCAGATTATTCCATGTACTAAGTGATGAATTAGGCAAGGAGATAACAATATCACACAGCTTTTGGAGGAACAAGACATCTTGGAAGCAACTTCCTAATCTCTGCTTTTAACTGCACATATATTGTTGCCAGAGGTTGCTATTCTGTTTGCACATAAGCAACCGTGAACATTTCCTCACCATTACTTTTACTCCCATTGTATTTCTGATCCAAAATATGCAGCTGATCCAAGAAGTCTAATACTTTCAAGGAGTTGGAGACAATTTATTGGTTAATTGGCCAAGTGCCATCAAATATGTAGGACTGCCTTCTCATAAAATTTATTTATGCAATTTAAGAGGGATATTTGAATAATTGATTGCTCATTAGAAGACAGCCATTAAGAACTGCATTAAAAATATTGACTTGGTTACAAAAGCATTCTTCATTGGAATAAATTAATTAACAAAATCAAGAGTTGGGGGGGTTTGTCCTTTGTCCTATTTAAGCCTCACAACAAGCCTTAGTTGATGCATGATTAAAATTACAGACTAGGAGGCCCCAGACTTAAATCTGAGGCTCCAAGACAGGGAGGCGGCAACAATATCACAATTAATCCTATTGCCAGAAGGCTAAAAATCAGCCTGATTGCTATTCCTGGTTAACATTCAGTAACATGTGCTGGAATGTATCTATATGTGGATATTTGGGTAAAGGCAAGATTTGATGAGAGCTGTAACTTTAAATAACCTGCTAAAATTCACCATTCATTAATAATTAAATGTCACTTTTGTGAGGTAGAAGGGGGCTTCCACCATATTAGACTGTCAAGAATCAGGCCTTCATCAGACCAAATAAAAGATTTATATATTCTTTTGCTTGCAGAGGACAGGTTCCTACATATGAATATATCTGGCTTCTAGCAGGCATAAGTGAACTATATTGTGAGACAGACTGACAATCAAATTAGCTGTTAGCCTAATTCTTGTCACACTTGGAATTGTTCAGCAGATTGATTGAAAGCATAGGGGTCAATAGCTCCCTGGTGCATTTGTGGTGGCAATGTCACAACCAATCAGAACCAACTTAGCAACCAATCAGCACCTCTTTTTTTAACATAATGTTGACTGTAGATGTAATTCCATAATTAGGCAGCACTTGCTGAACAATCTTGAATGTACTAAGAATGACATTAACAACCAGTTCAGGGTTATTAGTTGGGTGACACAATGGGGTACCTGAGTGGGATGCTTTTTTGGAGAGTGAGTAGAGACTGGTTGAGCCGAATTACCTCCTTCTGCACTGCTAGGATTTATGGCTCACATTGTAACTCACTTGCAATGAGTTACATTGTAAAATCTGCTCACTATGCATTTGTCCTTTAGAATTGTTTTTATGATAAAGAACAAGGCAGAAAATAAAGCAAATTTTTTTTGTCGCACACCAAATGATCGTGGACAAAAATATAATGCATTAGATTGCCAACACAGAATAAGAACTTGCAGGTGTAATATTTATAAAAAATAGGAAAGGTATCGTTATTATTTCTTAATTAATGATACATTTGTAAACGCAGATGAATTCCTTTTGGGATGCTCTAATATAGCATAACATACTTACACTAAATTCCCCTAACAAATTTATGGGAATGCACTGTTTTGAACAGTAAACCTCCTGTGAGATTGAAGTCACCAGAATGCAAGTACAAGTGATGAGCTAATCAGCATGCACCAGTGCTAATGTTTCATAAGCTACTTGTTAAGCAGCTAATGAGATACTTAACGAGATGGAACCTGCCAAACTTAGTTAATGCAGTGTGCAAGCCTCTCGTGGTCTTTATGCTGAACGGTTCGGTTGAAAATCTGGAAAATCCGATTGCCACTTTTCTAGATTTCTGACTGACCTAGGAAAGACCTTGAGTAATTTATATTAAATTACATTAAGTTTAATTCATGTAAGACTAAAGACATAGAATACATTTAATCTAGCGATATTATTTAAAATTAGTTGAGGCATTAAGTCAGGATGGTGCTTCTTTTATGCCATATGAGCTTGAGATAATAGACTTTTGTTAAAAGATCCCAATAAATTTCTGACATACCAGCCTGGATTTTCCAGTCTCAGGATCATTGGAGAACAGATGTACCATCCAAAATACTCATTGGGACAGTGGAAAGTTCCAGCACACTGACTTTGTGGTAATTGCCCAGAAAGTTTGAACTTCGAATAAACAATTCCCTTGCTGCCCAATAGTTAAAATCAGAAACTTTGAGTGGTTCCAACTTATTTGCCTGAATCGTTACACAGGAAATGTTAGACAGAAAAACTCTAGACTAGCACCTGGGCAACAATACAACTGACTGCATCCCGTCTCCCCCACCCCCCACAATCACTTAGCTGAGCATCCTGACTCTTGCAAGACGCCCCACACAGAATAATCCTTCTGTACTCCTAACTTCCCCTTGACTCTCCAACTATCTCCTTGATCCTCCAAACTTCCCTGAAACAACTTGACTCAATCTCAGCACCCAACTCTCACCTAACTCCCCCTCCTTGACCCAATTTGACCTGAGATCACCACTCGATTCCTTGCAGCCCTACCAAACTGATCTCACCACCTGATCTCTGCCAACCTGACTTAATCTAACCTCACCATCCAACTCACCTACCACCCCAGCACCTATTTCCTTAGCCCCTTATCTCATAAGCTTGTATGCATACCTACCTGCCTCCCTACCAACCTACCATCTCACCTACCTGCTCCCTACCCATTTATCTCATCCACTTTTTTGAAAAAAATCGGGATTAGAATTTACAGTCAGAAAGGTGGAGCTCCAGTGTGGTGAGAAAAAGTAGCAGAGCGAGAATCCAATGGTGATTGTTACTTTTTGGGAGATTTAGCCATCATGTTGGAATCACTTATATGGCCTTAACAAGGGAAGGGAAAGCCTCACAAAAAACCTGAACTTGAAAAGTTGGGGAAGGATCAACAGTTAGGTTTTGCGTGTCAAACACCTCATTTTGCCATAAATAAAATACAGGGAGTGGAAAACGCCTTTTTCAAGTTTTGTGCTGACTTCTTTCAGAGATTTACTGCTCAAGAAAGTGAATGTTGTCCTTAAGAAGAACAGTGCTTCGCTATTTTTCCATGTTAAATGGAGTGTTATGAAATACATTGAAATTCACTGGAAACATTTTCCTGTTTCCTCACATAGTGCGTGTAAAATATATCCACCGGTTACAGTTGGCCTCAACACAGCAGAGTGCAAATGAATCCACCCACTTGAAGTTTGTTGATACAGTTTCTGGAATTGCAACAGAATTCTTTGTACCAAAGAAGGAATAGATACCAAATGATGTAACCAACAAAAGGTTATTCAAGAAATTATAACTCAAGTTTCGTAAATGGGAGGTCTTGTGGAACAGTGGTAATGTCCCTGCCTCTCTGGACCAGAAACTCTTGCTTTAAGTTCAACAGAAGGACTTGTTGGCCATGGAAGGTGCATACACAACGCAGTTCAGTGGACTAATAACTGGCTCAAAAATCCTTCTCTACAGGGAAAACAGTGTATGTGAAGATATGCTCAAAAAATCTGCAGATGAAATAACCTATCTCCTTCAATGGTGATAAAAAGGGGTTAGCTTCAGGTTCATTTGACATGTGGTTGGTGATAATGTGTGTTTGTAGAGGGATGCTATTGCGAGAAAGTGCTTTCATTGCAAACTGCTTTCCCATTCAATGAATGAAAGAAAATATGTTCACATCTATTACTTCCTTGACCAGTATGTTCACAATACAACTTGTTGGATCTGAGCTGAAGAATCAGGTGGGGAAACACTTGAGTAACAGTGATCAACATATCAAAAGATTTAGAATGGTAATATAGAAGAGAGTGGGACAAATTGAATAGAACATCTAAGTTAGAAGAGTGCCAATTTCAATAGGATGAGAAGGAATCTAGTCAGGAAACCAATAGAACTAAAGGCTGGCAGGAAATATTCATATGGAACAATCAGTGATCTTTAAGAAGGTGATGCTTCAGATACAGGCTAGTACATTCCAGCAAGGATGAAAGGTAGGGGAATCAAAACGAGGACTTTTCGGATAACAAGTGAGAGAGAGGGAACATTATGAAACACAGAAAAGAATAAATGACGCAAATTAAATAGAATTAATCAAATTAAATATGATTCTTCAAGAGAGAACCAAGCCAGATAAAATCAGTTTCAGAGGAGTGAAGAAGAAAATAAGAGTACAAGGACAGAATGAGAACAAAATGACAATCACTTTAATAGGGAACCTAAAAATCTTCTATTGGCAAATATATATTCAGTAAATAGTAATCATTAAATTCCTACAATTCAGAAGGAGACCATTAAGCCCAACAAATCTGTACCGATATTCTGAAAAAGCATTTGACCCAGGCCACCTCCCCAACCTATCCCTGTGTGCATTTAACAATCAATCTAAACTAGACATCTTTGGACAGTAAGGGGTAATTTAGCATGGCCAATCCAGCTAACCTGCATATTTTTGGTCTGTGGAAGAAACTGGAGCACCCGGAGAAAAACTGCACAGAAGGGGAGAACATGCAAATTCTACACAGTCAGCTCAAACTGGAATTGAAACTGGGTCCCTGGCAGTGTGAGGCAGCAGTGCTAACCATTGTGCCATCTTGTCATGTAAGAGGTGAAGTGGCTTCAATCAAAGAACAAGGATGATACATGTTTAGATTTGCAAGATTACAATATTTAGTGAGTACTTTGTATCTTACTATTTATTAAGAAAGTGGAAACTGACAACATATCAGTAGCAGTAGTAGAGCAAATAAATAGGGTGAAAATAAAATGATTCCAACAAGGTGGCCTGGAAAGGTTTCTTATGCTTAGAATGGATAAGCATCTAGTTCGGAATGGCTTACACCCCATGTTACTGAAAGAAATGGGGATAGAGAAGGCAAGAGTCATAATTTCTTCAATCTTCCCCAGATATAATGGATGTTTCAGAGGTTTGGTGAGTACAAAATGTGAAATCTTTATTCAGAAAAGCACACAAGGTCATTCCAAGTAATTACAGGCCAGTTGGTTTAACATCAGTATTTGGCAGAGTTTTAGAAATAATTCTCAGGGAAAAGAGTCAACAGACACATAGAGAGGTTTGAATTACTTAAGGTTTGCTGGCACACATTTCTAAAAGGCAGATCATGCTTAACTAAGTTATTAAACTTTTAATGAAAAAACAAATGATATTTATGAAAGGAGTGCAATGGATACTGTCTATATGGATTTTAAGGAACTGTTTGACAGAGTCCCACATAGAAATGTGGTTAACGAGTTGGCCATATGGAATGGTCAGTGTTAGCATAGATTAAACATTGGGTAACAGAAAGAAAACAACATTTGTTATTTTTCAGACAGGAAAATGGTAGATGGAATTTAGTTCATAGAAGTTTGAAATGATGAGTTTAGGTGGAAGGGATTGGAAGAGGCAAAGACACTTATGGCACTATTCTAAAGAGTGTTCAGGACAGAGGGAACTGGGGTACATGTGCATAAAACTTTGAAGGTGGCAAGATTTTAGGTTTCATAAATAGAAGTATTGAATACAAAATTAAGGAAGTTATCTTGAAACATTATGAAACTTTACTTAATCCACAAGTTGAGTATTGCATTCTGTTCTATTTAGGGCTGTTCTCATTGAAGCAAAAGAAATTGAGGAGGGATTTGATAGAGTGTACAATATTAACACAGATTTACATCAGGTAGACAAAGAAAAACCGTTCCTGGTAGTTGATAGTACAAGCACAAGATTTAAGGTTTTGGGCAAGAGATGCAGGGGAGATTTGAGGATGAACATTTCCACACAATGAGTGGTAACGATCTGGAATTCACTGACCACAGAGTGGTGGAAGCACAGATGATCAATGATTTCAAAAGATGTTGTCTGAGAAGTTGAAGGAAATAAACATGTTGGGCTCCTAATGATGGACATTAGGATCAATTGAATATTTTTTAAATTGAGGTGGTCAGGGAAGCTGTGATAAACGCACAATATGTTAGACCTATCCATCAGGTCAGGAAACATTTGTGCAGAGAGAATCAGAATTTAGATTTGAGATCATGCTCCTTGAGTCAGAATATTAATGCGAGACAGTCCTACATTTTTAAGAATTAAAGAATTAATGAATCACAAAAAGTTGGTTTGCAGATGCAGTAGATAGTTAAGAAGGAAAATGGAATTTTGTCCTTCATTGCTAGAACGGTGGAGTTTAAAAACAGCAAGGTTATATTGAAGTTAATTAAGTGCTGGTGAGACCACACCTGGATTACTATATACAGTTTTGGTCTCCTTAGTTGAGAAAAGATATACTGGCACTGGAAAGGGTGTAAGGGAGCTTCATTAGGTTGATTCTGGAGTTGAGAGGGTTGGCTTATGAGGAGAGACTGAATAGACTGGAATTTAGAAGAATGATAGAAACATATAAGATAATGAAGGAAATTGATAAGATAAAAGGAGGGAAGTTGTTTCCACTGACGGGTGAAACTACAACTAGGGAATATGGGCTCAAAATAAGGGGGAACAGATTTAGGACTGAGTTGAGGAGGAACTCCTTCACACAAAGGGTTCTGAATCTGTGAAATTCTCTGCCCTGTGAAGCTGTTGAGGCTATTGAATATTTTTAAGGCAAGGATAGATAATTTTTTGAACAGTAAAGAAATTAAGAGTTGTGGTGAGCAAATGGGTAATTGGACCTCCGTCCTCAAAAAGATCCGCCATGATTTTATTGAATGGGAGAGCAAGCTCAAGGAATAGATGGCCTATTCCTGCTCTTAGTTTTTATGTTCTTAATTAAGTAAGAGAGCAGTGATGGTAAATATGGATTTAAAGTCAGAAGTTTAAGAGAAAAAGGGAACATTGATGCAGATAATGTGTCCTACATTTGGGAAATAAATTAGCAGGAACGATGAATAAGATCTTAATTGAATGCAACAAGGAGCAAAGAGTGTATGTTGATATACTTACATCATGAAAAAAAAGAGAAGTTTAAAAGACACTGCATTGACCTTTCTCTGCCTCCTATGCATTAATACAGGCATTCACTTGTTTAGACAACACCTCTGGTAAAATAACAGAAATGTCATAGAAGAACATTAAGCTAATGCAAACTAATATTAGCAACAGTAATTTCTGGGATCAGACGAAAAAAGTCAAGAATGTCAACAAAAGAACAAACATGAAGCTATTGAAAATTCTTTTCCTTGTTTAAATTTTTAGATGACAAAAAGAAGGGACACAGTTTAAAGTCTTGAACACTTTTACAGGGGAATGTGAGAACGAAACTTTTGTATGCAACAAGTGGTAATTATCTGGAAGTTGCTGCCTTGAACAATTTTGAAAAGATCAATCAATTAAAAAGAAAATTGCATAGGTACTTGAGGGGGAAAAAAAAACTTGTAAAACCACAGAGATAGAGCAGAGGGATGAGACTCATTGATTTGCTCTACAGAGAGCCAGCATAGATTCAAAGGGCAAAATGGCCTCTTTCTGTACCAGAAAGACTGTAACAAGTTTTCATAAAACTAATTGAAAGGAGGAGAACTTTTGCCCTAGTTCAGTTCTGCCAATGCCTAGGCATTAATAAAATCTGGGTGCAAATCTATTTCTGGCAGGACATAGCACTGATGAAGGGGGCAGAAAATTCCATATTGTGCCATTCTTGTACCTTTTCTTGTTAAAATCAGTTTACAATGACTTTCAGCACCTACTTTAGCCAAAATACACTAGACCTTTAAGGGGTACAACCTGGATTTAAATAATGCATGTTAACTTTAATTTACGCATTCGGTTTGTATGCTGCCTGCATCAGAAGCAATGGGCACAAATTAATTGTGCCTCAGGATCCCGATTGCACATTTTTGGCATTTTCAAATTCTGCAGCCAAGACATCTCATTAGAGCACAATGAAATTACTCTGCTGAAAGGAACAGTCTGTTTTAAATGCTTGGGACAAGTATGTTGCATTAGAACTATTTGCCTTAAAGGATTTATTGTAGCTTAATTGGTAAAATCTGCATGCAGCCTGTTCTTAATGGATGTTTACAAAGGGTAATTGTCCTCTTATAATCTATTTGGCGCAAAGCTACTATGTGTGTTGCTGTTCTATAGACTTGTAAAATTAAGATAAATCCTCACCCACAATATTTTCTGGCTGTATATTCCTGTCTACTTTCACAAACTTTATAACTTTGAGGAGTTAGAAACTGCTGCAGTGATTTTAAAATGTTACTTCAATTCTTTTTGAAACAACTTAGTATAAATAATTTACAATGGAATGATGAATTCATTGTAAAATAATTTCAATTAAAGGAGATGTTGAATAATCCTTCCAGAGTGATTTCACATCTGACAGTCCTTCCTGCATAGAGCAATATTCAACACTTCAAGCAAGATACTGTCATTGAAAATTATGCTGGCAGTCTTCCATCTTTTAAGAAAATGGTTTGCATTCCAGTGTGACTCAGGAGCTCCACTCTGGCATGACAGCTGCAAAGAAAGACATCAGGCTGAGAAGTTGAAAGGTTTGCTGCCCTTTATTTTCTCTGTGTTCTCCTCTTTTCAGCCAGCTGAGAATTTTGTTTCTGATTGCATCTTCCCATGCCCTCCTGTGATGATACTGTGCCTTTAAGAAATGTATGTGTCACTTGTGTGAAAGATATATTTAAAATTCAACTCTGATTTACAGTGCTAATCTGTCTGCACCAGGCAGTCCACATGCTGAGAATGCAGGAGATTAATTGAGCCAAGATATTAGGGTGTTTGTTTTAATGTGAACTAATGCAGTTTTCTTTATTTCTTTAGATTGTCCTCTGGGGTTTCAAAATTGGATTTAAATAAGTTGATTGACAAAGGCAGAGTAATGTGTTATTGATGAGGAATTACAGAGGCAAGCAGGCTAGGGTTTCCAAGGAGCAGGAGCTCTCTTTCTCTTTCCCTCATAGAGGCTGTTGTTCGAGGGTCAGAAGACTAGTGTCTCTATGTATCTTTCTCCAGAAGTGTTAAGAGAGTCGAGCATTACTAAGCTGTACCAGCACATAAGGCTGTATGTTTTTGCTAACTGATTTTGAAGAGGAGATTACATCTATGAAGAATATTGCTGAAATTGTTATAGTTAAACTGTATCCATAGAATCTCTGCAGTACAGAAGGAGGCCATTCAGCCCATTGACTGTAGGCTAACCACAATGCCACCCAGGCTTTATTCCCTAAGCCCTCATATTTACTTTGTATTGCTAAATAAAGTTTGTTTTGATAAAGGCTTCCTGGGGGGGGGGGGGGTCAATAGAATCATACCTAGAGTGAAACACCTTATCCTCACACTAATGCCAAAATCAGAATTGTTGGGAGCTAACCTAACTTCATAATATTCCTTAGGGTTTCTGATCTGGTCCCTAACAGTCCAAACATTCATCATCTGGAAGTCACAGGATACGTCAAACAGCATCGGTGCCAGAACACAATCATATTTGGCCTCAGTGCAAATCCCAAAGGGTTGCAATGCTGCTCTAACATGGCCAATATTACCCATCATGTTGTCATGGAAAGAGGAAATCACATTAGCCAGTTTTAGTGGGCAGCTAATTTTTTCCAGCAGCTCAAATAGACTACCTCTGGTCACATGGTCTAATAAATATCTTGGTGAGATCAATGTAGACAAAATATATTGGTCTCATTTGTTCATGTCATTTCTCTTGCAGTTATTGAGCTGAGAAGAACATGTCAATTGTAAATCTTCCATTTCTGAAACCATGCTGGGATTATTTTATTTATCCAGTTGTGGGACATGGGCATTGCTGGTTGGTCAGCATTTATTGTCTATCCCTAGATTTCTTGTTATCCTTGCAGGGCTGTTGAAAGTCAACCACATTGCTATGCCTCTGGAGTCACATGTAGGTTAGACCAGGTAAAGCCGGCAGATCCCATTCCCGAAAGGTCATTAAGGAATCAGATGGATTTTTCCAACAATCGACAATGGCTTCATGGTCATCTGTAGATTCTTAATTCCAAATATTTTTCATTTAATTCAAATTCCACTATCTGCTATGGCTGGATTTGAACCTGGGTTCCCAGAACATTAGCTGCGTTTTTGGATAAATAGTCCAGCAATAATACCACTAGGCACTGATGATGGTATCATAGAAGTATATCAGTAAAGAGAAAGAATCAATTGAAAACAAAGGCAGGGGAATCTTTATCATCTGCAATAAATAGTTGGAGAAATAGGTGGAAGATGTCTTGAGTTGCACTCAAGGGCAATATGATGCAGCCTGAAAAGGGCAACATGGACAGAATCTTTGAGAGAGATGCCTTGATATCTGTTGCATTCATTGTGCTGACCTTGTTCCTGTCCAGAATCAGTCTTTATACCACTTACATCTTGGGGCACTGCCCTCTCCTTCCTTTAGAGACAGAGAAGTTTTATCACACGCTACAGGAGTGCCCTGTACTTATGCTCAGGCAATATAGTATTATTATTTGGAGCTTTTCCCATGGCAGGCAAAACATTAGCTTGTTTCTTCAATTGGGGTTAGATAGACGGATATTTGGATATGACAGGCAGGATTTCTATTTTGTCTCGTGTTTCCTTGGTGATAGTGTTCTCCCTAGAGTACAACTCAACGCAGAGTTCTACCTATTTCTCCAACTATTTATTGCAGATGATAAAGACTCCCCTGCTTTTGTTGTCAATTGATTCTTTTTCTTTGCTGATGTATCTTTATGATGCCATCATACATGCTGCAACATTTGGATGTCAAACGACATCTGGGTATTCTGACAGAGTTGTAAAGGATAGTCATTGGCCTAGCAGCCTGCTGGAACTTACTTTGAATGATTCTTAATGTAGAATCTTCTCTCTTGCAATTAGTGAAAGAGTATCACTTGATTTCAGTTGCAGGTTCCATCACAGTGATGTTATCCCCAAGCCAGTCAGCATTTTCCTGCTCATTTACCAAACATTGAGAAGGCAGCATCATAGATGGTGTGTTCAAGTATGTTCCATTTCACTACTGTACTCTGTGTGGGAAGGCCAAATAGTACCTGTTTAATCAGTCAACAAATTGTTCGTTTATATCTAGGTGAGCAGTATGGCTGAGGGTGGCATTTCTGCTTTGAATGAAATAACTTTGAGGATAGCACTGAAACCCTATGCATGCCAGAGAATGATGTTAGTGCTGTGATAGCTGTGTGTATTAAGAATGCTGTTCAGAGAGTCATAGTTACCTCAGTTCAAACTGGTGCTAGTGCCCTGATTGTGCATGTCCCTAGGATACCCGGTGCCTTGTTTGTTCTGAAGGAAGTTGCTAGTTACCAAAAGTTTACGGTGGCAACAAAATTTTTATTTATCTTTCCTAAGCCACAATGTCTGAAACAGAAGGGCCATATCTCATGGTCCATGATGAAATCCTCCATAGGTAAAGATGTTCTACTTAAAGATTCTGCTGATAGCAGTGTCATATTTCTCATGGAATTAATCTTCACTTTTCTGGTGGAGCACAGCATTGGAGCGTAGATACTCATGGGATTAACTGGCTTTTTGAATTGAGAGGCTGATGGAGAGAACACATTCTGAACTATTTGCGGAAGCATCTGTCATTAAGAGCAGTGGATTTGTTGGAGGGAAATCTAAACCTTGCTCACATGTTTCCTGGGAACTCTTTGCATGCCAGATGAACATATATATTTGCCTATCACTGATTTATTCTCAGCAAGTCTGGTCTCTTGAATAGAAACTATCTCAATGTTCAGCCATTCAAGTTCCATGTTGATTATGGCTACTTTGCTTACATTATCGACCAGCTGCAAATCACTTGTCAAACCCATGTACACAGTCTTGACATGCCAGCTTACAAATAGAAGATTGGCATTTTCTTTCTTTTTGTTTGTTTCTTTGCCTTTTCTGATGCATTCCATTGAACCTAATCTCCAAGCACCCGTTTAAACAGATGGACAATGACAGGTCACACTTCAGGAGCTGCCCGAATTGAGATGCAAGGTGTCTTAATAATGGGATACAGTGGTTCTTTCCATCATCAGAAGCACCTATAGCACCTGTTCTCTATATCAATCAAGTTGGGCTTTTCATTCATAATTGCTGCCTACTAGGTAGTGAAACTGGGCACATGTATAGACAAGGTTAATGAGACCCCAGAATGCTCAAATGTCAGGGCTCCCTCTCCGGTTCCCCAGTTTAGTCCAAATGAACGCAAACATGTTTTGCACTAGCTTGATTGCAAGAGAACTAAAATGATGAGATATTTTGATATTCATTTCTCTCTTTGGGCTCCATTCCTAATATTTTATCAGGAATATTCTCTCTTCACCTTCAATTCTTCCGAGATATTCACTGTCCACTAAGAGCCCAGAGTTTCATTCATGATGCCTGGTGGTTTCTACATGCCAGTAAGCCTGTATACCAGGGAGTAATCTGTATCACAGTCAATGCTGTACTTGTGTGTATTAAGAATGCATTTCAGAGAGTCATGTCTCATGATGATCAGACCCACCTGTTGCCCAATGCCCGGATTTTGAAAGTCTCTTGTGAATGGTTTGTTCTGAAAGAAGTCATGCATCACCATGAGGATCACAGCTGAAGACTTGCCAGTGAAGCTGTGTGTTGATAGGAAGAGACTTTACACATTTGGCTTCCATTTTCACATTGCAGTTGATAAATGATGCAGGCTAAAAATAAGAAGCAAACTTGCACACAAAAGTAGAAACCACGCTAATGCTCTTCACCACCCAGCAGATCACATCAACCTAGGGGGACACTTCATAATATTTTGATTTAATGCTGATTGAAGAAACTTTATTTCCTTCTGATAACCACCTCTATTTACCAAAAATTCATATATATTTTTATCTTCATATCCCACTGCTATTCTGAATTTATCAGCTTTAAGTGCTCTTGCTAGCGTGTAAACGTAAGAAGAGTTTTGCGTTGGCGCTGGGAGCCTCTACAAGGAGAGATCTTGGGTTCATGTCACATTATCTGTAATCCCCATGACTTGCCTGGGCTTGCAAAATCTTACTAACTGTCCTGGCTGGAGACAATACACATCGCTTTAACCTGTGCTTGTCTCTCTCTCCCCACTCACATTGTCTGTACCTTTAAGACTTGATTATCTGTAAAGACTCACATTCCAACCATTATCTTGTAAACTGAATTGTGTCTGTATATGCCCTGTTTGTGAACACAACTCTTTACACACCTGAAGAAGGAGGTAGATTCCGAAAGCTTGTGCAGCCAAATGAACCTATTGAACTTTAACCTGGCGTTGTGAGACTTCTTACTGTGCTTTCCCTAGTCCAACGCCGGCATCTCTACATTAGGAGAAACTCACCCAACTGATGGATGGAAATCCCTGTGATTTACACTGGCAGGCCTTTCAGTTCAGAGATCAGAGCACCATTTTTAAAAGGTGACCCGATCTCCATATTTGCAGAGATGTTCCCCCTCCCCACCACTGACCAGGTGAGCACCACCGACCTTCTGCAAAGAGGACAGCCTCTCCCCATGACAAGTCACTCCATTGCCCCCCACTCCACCCCAATTCCCAACACACATACACACACCAATCAGGCATGAGGATGACCTGATCCTCCTTCCCTCATATCTCCCAAATCAGCTCCTTCCATCCTTCAGACTTCTACTCAATCCCCTCAGACCCTCCCTCACGCTCCCTCTTCATTGACAGTGCTAATGGTGCATTGCCCCAATACTCTGGCCTGGTGACGCAACTCATTTGCTCTACTTCATTACCAATAACTAGATCCAAAATAGCTTCCTTCCTTGTTGGGCAAGATAGTTAGATTGAGAATGTTCTACTGTGCACAGGTATAATTCCTTTCCTTCCCCACTTTTGCCATTATGTTTACCCTACTCTATTATCAGTCTTTGGATTTGAATATTTTTAGTTATTGTGATTTTTTATTCATCAATGATTCACAAGAAAAATCATTTTATTTCTTTGTAGAATGACTGCCCATTGATACTGTTAAACCCCTGTGTCACAGGATGAATGATTTAGGGTGTGTTGTGTGTTAATAATCTATTACAAAACATAAGCACATAACAAACACTGCCAGCATTAGCTATGAGTTTTTACACATGAAAGGTTTTGAGGAAATAATTGTTGAATGGATCCATTCTAAACAGTCTGCAGTAGCTGTGATTTTATTTGTGGTACCTTTTCTGCCAACTCTGAGCACTTGCATGAACTGCTCAATGAAATGTACGGTTTAATACATAATTCACTGATCATTGTGAAATTTCATTAAGCAATGCTAGTTTACCAAAATGGGTCTGCTTAAGGAAGTCAAGAGAACAGAATTCGTCATTTTGACTGACGTGTATCCAATGTAATGGTTAATAAAGACCTAAGGCTCTTGAAGTGCATCCTTAGCATAAATGATCACCAGATTCTCATTTACCTCTCTGCTACTCCTTTCAATCTTGAATCATTATAGATGTAGATCCTTCTTTAAATTATGCCTACAGATTGAAACACAAATCAGCTGGGAACTGTTTCAAATGCAACCAAAAAAACCAACCAAGCACTGAAGTCTGCTGTGAAGGGGGGACAATTGCTGTTACAATGATTGTCACTTAAATATTTGGATGCCACAATAATGTTCAAGAAGTAGTACATCAGGCCAAATAAGAAAACACAAATAAAACACATACACATGAGTAAAGGGTCTCCAGAAGCCAGGCCTGTCATATTGATCATTTTTGTGACGTGGCTGAAGTTTTTTGAGTTAATCATACCAAGGAATATAAGTAAACAAGTTTGCGACCTACATTTTATTTTTCTGGCATCAGAGACCAGCTGCATTTATAGCAGGCTACATTTTCACAAGGTAACTCTCATTTCTCACTATGACTCTCTTTTTCCAAGTGAGATTTTTTAGATATCACTTTGACATCTGTAAATGTTCACAACTAGAATGATTCCTTAAATTGCTCATTATTATTTGATTGCTTCCTGAAAAGAAGTCTCCTTACCTTCATAGTGGTCACACCACGACCTGTGATTCTTTGTTACATTATATTTTCTGTTATCTGTATAGTCAATCAATTTTCCTCCAGTGTGTTCTGGATTTGTCCATGAGTGAAGGGTCTCCATAAGCCAGGCCTGTCACATTCCTGAAGAGGCCTTAATAGTAGTTACTGAGCTTGAGAGATGAATGCTGAAGTTAGCATGTAAGTGGAGGAGAGAAATATACACCTAAACCCAATTCCCAGACTTGCTTTTCTTTCTAGTTGTTTTTCAGTAAATCTGAGAAGATCAGAGTTGTGGCCTCAATGATTCCATCATATTTATTAATAGATAACATGATAGAAAACCATAAGTCCAACCAAGTGTGCTCAAGACACAAAGATAGGTGGCATTATAAGTGTAGATGGAAGCATAAAAAAAAATTAAGTGAATTTAGAAAACTGTAGTAAATGGAATTCAATGTAGCCAAGACAGAGAAAATCTACTTTGTGCCTAAATGTCATGGGTCAGAGTCATGTATTAACAATGATAAGCTAGAGGTAGTGAAGATCCAAGTATATAAAAGGGTCCAGATACATAGAACATTAAAATGTTATGAGCAGATATCAATAATAATCCAAAAAGTTAATGGCGTGCTGACTTTTATATCTGGAAGACCAGAATACAATGGATTAAAAGTCATATTATGGCTACATAAAGCTGTGGTTAGATCACAGCTGGAGCATTAAAGCAGTTCTGGACACCACATATTAAGAAGAATAATATTGACCTTGGAGCATAAATTTACTTAAATAATACCTCGACTCCAAGGATTAAATTAAGAGGAGCAAATACACAATATAAGATCTAATTCTCTGGAATTTAGAAGTTTGAATGGTGTTTTGATCGAAGTTTTCATGATACTAAAGGGAAGTAAGATAGAGTGATATAGATAGAATATTTCCATTGATGAGAAATCTAGGACTGGGGAATATAGCCTACAAATGAGAGGATTGTTAAAATATAGGAGCGGAATTAAGAAACACTACTGCACAAAATATTTGGAAGGTTCTTGCACAAGTATCAATTGATGCTGGGTCAATATTCATTTTAAATTTGTGATTGATTGATTGATTTCTGATAGCTAGGTTGACATGCCCAGTAAAGGCACGTCATATTCATAATTTTGCACATGAATGGAGCTCCTATGGCAGCTTCTGGAATTGTGCTATATCTGAAATGGATGCTGATGTTCTTGCTTATTCACCGCAGATTCTGGAAAGTTGTTATACCTGGGAAGTGACTGATGTAGTTAATATTGACAGATAATAGAATCTCATAAATAATGCAACTTATGCTGTCCTGCTGAAGCATTAGCTAGTTGCATAACTAATCATGGCATCATTTAGTACAATTTGGATAACTGCATTTATGGCTCTACATAGATAACAGATAGAGTGATGAATTCAAATTCTTGCCACAGGGCCCTGAAAGTTTCTTTGGACAATGTTCCAAAACATGCTTGGAGTTAAAATTGACCCCACATGTCTTTTGTGACCCTTCACATTAATGTCTATCATTTACTTCTGTATTTTCCTCAGTTCAGATAGGTTTTTACGTACCTCTGGCCACATCTGTTAGGTACATCACACCATGTTGATGCCTGTAGTGATCTTTGGCTATGCTTTGCTGATCCATAACTCCACAAATCTCCTTCATTCTCTCACTATATAACCTTGCCCTGCACTCTATGATTTAGCTCTTCTCTTCCTCTCCCTCTTCATTTACACACAACCTCACCCAACCCTACTTAATGTTAACACAACACTTGACCTTGACTCATTAAGTGCAGGAGACTGATTAGTTAACTTCAAAAACCGAACAAAACAGTGCATTATCAAAAAAAAAGCATCAAAATTAACTAGAGTATTATTCTAGCATTTTCACCAATAGGTGTTATTAATACATGACTGTTGCTTTGCCCTTCCTGATTTTCATGTTGCTTATTATAGCATGGGTCTTCATGATGTTATATAAATATTGACTACAGTTGAGGACTGTAGAACTAACTATTGATCTGAGGCTGAATGAAATGATTCACAATCATGCTTGACACTGCTGTAACTCAAGTTTATCTTACACACTGAACACCCAACTCAATACTTGTTTTTTTATATATCACATGGTAATATTGAAGGAAGTGTTAATTACAGATCATTGCATGTTAGATCTTGAATACAATTATAGATAGGTGAAGAGTGGCAATGACAATCATTCAGAGTTACAGCTACATGCTTCACTGCCATTCATTTGACAAGCCAACCCTACCCTATGATTAATCTGAGTACATGCACTGGACTATGTCAGACACATACAAACACTGCCTGGAAATGTAATTGCATTCATAATTAAGCAGACCACACTAGCAATTTTTTATAATGTCCTGGAGCCTATTATTGTCTAACAGAATAGTCCTGAAGTGAGGAAAAATTAAATCACTTTACAGATCTGCTTTTCTCAGACACTTGGGAGGATTCTAGATTGTAAACTGGATCCATTCAGACTCCACCGGTTGAGATGGCCTGCTATACTGGTAATCCCACCATGACTATTAAACAAGTCAGAAACTACAAATTTTACATTAACCACATCGTACAAAACTGTTAATTTGACAGGAAAATATTCCATGAATAAATTATAACTCTGTGTTCTGTACATTATTTGAGGGAATGATTGCAACCCAAATGAACTGCACAGAACTTTTCCATCCTGTAGCAGAATTAGAAAACTTTCTTCTGTCAGGCACATGATATTATTCAATATAATTATTTCATACAGGGAGTGTAATTGGATTCCACTTTATTAGTAATCTCAAAGGATAAAAGCATCAAATAACTCCTGAGCAACAAAGTAGGATGATTGACAATGTAAGTCTTCACTCTCAGTGAGAAATATTAAAACCCTAAGTGTCTCTTTGTGATACAGCTAATTTTTAAGAGAGCAGAGAGCACAGAGTGAATGTTTCACAGTTGTATCAGTGTTTTCTTGATCAGCAAATCTAAAGAGTCTGCTTTTTCTCTTTACAATATATTTTCAATATCCACATTGCAGCATAACTTCATCATGATATTCTAGTACCCCATTAAAGTATTAAGATAAAGAATGGTAAGTGGTAAATAGACAAAAGGACAAAATTGAAGTCAATGGAAAACTCAGGAGAATCACATGCAATGTGAAAAAGATACTGATTTACTATGAGACCACAGACCCTCCTGTCCTGTTAAGTTCACCCCATAAAGCCTATTCACAGAAAACTTCCATTAGCCACAAAATAAATGGAACACCAGTTATAATTCCACCCTCTGTTCACAAGTAATTATGATGACAAAGGTCACTGAGTCCAGCTCATCTCATCCATCCAGAATGACATAGGAATGAACATATAGAATAGGCCATAACACCCCTTAAGTGCATTCTTCTATTTGATAACATACAACCCAACCTTCCCCCTTGCCCCGCATCATCTCCTCACTCCCATCACACCTCCACCACCCCTCATTCCCCTAGCCACATCAACCCCACCCAAACTCCAGCATTCAATTGGCCCCAAAATGATTAAAGGAATCTGGTTTACCATTTTTTAAACAGAATTTAACCAAGAACACTCTCATGATAGTAACTGTGAAAAATGCAACTGCTTTCAATCTTCAGGCAACTTTATGGTTTTCTGATGGGTTTTTCAAAATAACAGAAGCACAAATGTACCCAAAGGTCAAAACAGTTGCAATTCCTTTTCACAGCTACTGTCAGTAAAACTGACTTTCAACCATTGGAACTCTCAGACTGATGGTTCTGATTTTTTTTTTAAGTTAGACTTTCAGGTCTGTAGCTCTGGTTGCTCAGGCCCCGATGATGAGAAACTTCATTTACAATACCAGTTCTGGCCCTTGGTTACATTTGAAACAATTTTGCTCTACCATATTGAAAGGTGGAATAAATGATAGAGAATGCTTTCTGTTATTACAAGTGATAACAGATACTAAGCCTAATCAATACAAACTCACCAAAGCCAGTCTAATCTAGTCAGTAGTTGAATCAGGTGGGCACTAGGACACTGCAGCAACCTAACCAACAGGTTCAGTTAAACATTTCAGAAACAAAATATTTGGTGAGAGCATCACAGATACCTCTGGTAATATTGCAAACAAAATAACATCATTAGAAGGACGATCAGTCAGGATCTGAAATAGAAAGATTGGATTATGTTTTCTTTCATCAAAACTTAGCATTTTAAAGTTTTAACTATTCAGGTGCAACCTGGCCTGTAATTTCAGCATTTTCTATTTTTACTTCTGATTTTTTTTTCTTTTTTTTTTGTAAGCAACTTTTATGTAATTTGCAAATCAATTCTCTGTTTGGTAATATGTTGCATGCTGAGTTCACCCAAAAGAAATAGGAAGAGGAATAGATCATATGGACAATAGAGCTTCCCAGACCAAATGTCTGTCAATCCCAACCTTAAACATATTCAATGATGAAGCATCAACAACCTTCAGGGGCAGAGAATTGCAAAGCTATATAATCCTCTGAGCAAAGTAATTTCTCCTCATCTCAATCCTATGTGATCAACCCCTTGTCCTGAGATTGTGTCCCACATTGTAGATTCTCAGACAAAAGGAAACAATCTCTCAGCATCTACCATAACAAGCTCCTTCAGAATTCAGCACGTTTCAATAAGATTGCCTCTCATTCTTTATAATTCTAGATAATACAATCCCAATTTACTCAGCCTTTCATCATAGGACAACTGCTTAACCCAGGGACCAATGTTGTGAACCCCCTGCACTGCACTATTTCCAATGCAAGCATATTCTTTCTTGTATGTGGGGATTAAAACTATACACACTATACCAAAAACCTGTATAATTGGAGCAAGATTCCTGTTCTCCTGTCTTCAATATGCTTGCATTCAAGGCTGACATTCAATTTGCCTTCCTCATTGCACTTGCGCACTAACTGCATGAATTCTTCGCATCAGAAGACCCAAGTCTCTTTAGAGATCAGCTCTTAACAGTTTCTCACCTTTTAAAAAAAAAATTCTGATCTCCAAATTGAATAATTTACATTATACTCCATCTGCCATATTGTTGTCTATTCATTTAACTTGTGTGGATCTCTTCGCAGCCTTTCAGAAATCTCTCCACAACTTGGCTTTCCACCTAGCTTTGTATCATCAGCAAACCTATATGCATTATTCCCTGTCTCTTCATCTAAGTCATTAGTATAGATTATAAATAGCTGAGGCCCCAGCAATGATTGTTGCAGCTCTCTATTATAAAAAAAATCCCTCTATGCCCACTCTGTTTTCTATTCATTAAGTAATCCTCTATCCATTCTAATGTCTTGCCTCTTAAACCTTTGTGTGGTACTTTATCGATTGCCTTTTCGAAAATTAGATATACTACATCTATTTGTTCTTCTTTATCCACCCTATTTGTTACATTCTTAAAAAACTCTAATATGTTTGTCAAACAGACTTTTCCAGTAGAAAAACTAGGTTGACTTGTCCAAATCAAACTGTTTTTCTAAGTGCATTGTTAAGACTTCCTTAATAATAGTTTCCAGCATTTTCCCAACATCTGATCTGAGGCTAACTGCTAATAGTTCACTATTTTCTTTCCCCTTTTCTTGAAAAGCGTTGTAATGGTTCAATTTGATGGAACTGTTCCCAAATCTAAGAAATTTTGAAAAATCAGCATCTGTCATCATTGTAGCTATCGCTTTCAGATCTCTATCCAATTATAGTCCTTTAAGTTTCTCCTTTAAGTATCTTTATTTATATTAATTTCCATAGTTTACTTAACCCCTAGGTTACCTTCTATTTCTGGTATGAAACATATGTCTTCCACTGTGAAGACAGACTCAAAATATTTGTTCAGTGCCTTAGCATTTCCTCATTTCCCCCATGATAATTTCTCCTGTTTCTGCTTCTAAAGGTTCAATATTTACTTCAGCTATTCTCTTCCATTTTATATACTTAGAAAAGCTCTTAGAATTTTGTTTTATTTCTGGCTTGTTTATTCTCTTATTCAACTTTTTCCTTTTTATCAATGATTTGGTGGCCATTTGCTGGTTTCTAAAACACTCCCAATTTTTTGTGCAACTTTGTAAGCCCCTTCCTTAATCTAAGACTTAACTTCCTGCATGAGCCACAGATAGGTCTTTCTTATTGAGTTTTTGTATTTCAATTAAATCCATTTTTTGTTGAACATTTTGAATTGTTTCTTTAAATATCTTCAACTGTTCATTTAGTTCAATACTTTACAGTTTATTTACTCAATTAATCTTAATCATTTTTTTCTTTATGCCGATGTAATTGTTTATGATAAGAAGAGACTCTTCAGCCCATCAAGTATGCACCAAGATATTAAAAACACCTGAACTTACACCTAATTCCATCTACCAGTACTTGATCCATAATTTTGAATATTATGACTTGCCAAGTGCTCATCCAGGTACTTTTAGAGGATGTGAGGCAACCCGCCTCTACCACCCTCCCAGGCAGCACATCCAGATGGTCACACCCTCTGGGTAAAAAGGTTTTTCCTCACATCCCCCCAAACCACCTGCCCCTCACTTTGAACCTATATCCCATCATGACTGACACTCATAATCTTGTACACCTTGAACAGTTCACCCCTCAGTCTTCTCTACTTCAACGAAAATTTCCAGGTTGCATCAATGTCTGTGTGGAGTTTGCATGTTCTCCTCATGTCTGTGTGGGTTTCTTCCAGGTGCTCCAGTTTCTTTATCCAAAGATGTGTGGGTTAGATGCATTGGCCATGCTAAATTGCCCCTTAGTGTCCTGGGATGCATCAGATAGAAAGATTAGCTTGGTAAATATCTGGGAGTTGCAGGGATAGGCCCTAGATAGGATTGTTGTCGGTGCAGACTCAAAAGGCCAGATGACCTCCTTCTGCACTGTAGGATTTCTATGATTCTATGAAAACAACCTAACACTACCCAGCCATTCTCCATAACTGAAATGTTGCATCCCAGGCGTCTCCTCTGCACCCCCTGTACGATTACATTTTTCCCATAATATGGCAACCAGGACTGCACACAGTTCTCTAGCTGTAGCTTCACCGAAGTTCAATGCAGCTCCAGCATGACTTCCCTGACTTTGTAATCTGTGCCTCAATTGCTAAAGTCCTTTTTCACCATACTACTAACATACCCTCCTGCCTTCAGAAATCTGTGGACAAACACACCAAAGTCTCTTTGTTCCACAGAAGTTCCTAGTATCCTGCCATTCACTGAATAGTTTGTCAAATTACACCTTCTAAAGCGTATTACCTCACAATTTTCAGGGTTAAACTTTATCTGCCATTTATCTGCACATTTGACCACTCCATCTATATCTTCTCGTAGGCCAAAAAATTCTGTCTCACTGTTAACAGCCCAGCCAATCTTTGTGTTATCTGCAAACTTCCTAAACCTACGTAGCCATCTATATCGTTTATACGTATGATGAATAACAGGGGACCCAACGCAGATCACTGCAGTATGCTACTAGAATATATTTTGTCAGTCTGTCTGAAATAAAATGCACACTGGAATGTTTATTTTCCATCCTTGATTTCCTTGTAACCATATCTCTATAATGGCAATTAGATCTAAATCTATTTGTGCGTCTAGCTCATCTATCTTATTGCAGATGTTTCGTGCATTCAGATAAAGGAATCTTTAATTTCATTTTTTTCTCTTCTATTCCCTGCAATGACCTCATTCACTGATATACAATTTTTGTTAAACTCTCTGTCCTTTTTTTCCACTCTGCTTGTATTTACTTGTATCATAACAATCTTTCAAAGCCTTGACTTTCGCCCTGGATTTATAAATCTCCCCTCATCCAAACACTCCTCCTCAGCACCCCTTAAATATTGTTATCTTTTGTAAGAGTGGAAAATATTCATTTTGCTTATTAGCTTGTCAACTATTTCTATTTACTATTTTTGGCTAATCATATCATACAAAATGCACTGTGAATTCTATAAATTAAAATATTCAGTTTAATATTCAACTCTGAGAATCAAAAGACACCCAATGGATAGTTACCTTTTACAAGGACAGTTATTTTTAGCAGGCATAAATTTTTGACTAGTAAGGATTTCACCAGGACAGTGGGAAGTGTTTTACCACCCATTTGTTAAATGCATCCCTGAAGACAAAGACAACTAACTAGACTGCCTTCTTTTTTCATTCCTTAGAGCTGGGATGGATGAACAAGATACAAAGCTTAGAGATTCACAGCTAAATGTACAATTTTGCAAACTTGTATTCAATGCACATGAAATTTGAAAATAAATGAGATGCATCGGAAGATGAGGATGTGGCAAAACAACTGTTCAGTACTACACCTGTGGAATAGGGAACAGCAGCACCATCATTAAGTCATTTGGGAGTTTCATGCTGTGATAGCTGATTTGAGGTGGCACTTTGATTGGAGTGGTCAATGAGCAAAATTAAGTAGGGAATAGTCCAACATCTTTGATAGCAAGAATGCTGGAAAATGATAATCATTTGTTATTCAATCTGTATTGAGAGTATCATTTAACAATAAATGCATTAATGAACTGAAGGATTTGCAAATGTTAATGAAGAAATGGAGACTGAAATGAGCAAGGAGTATCACACCGATAAAATCAGCTGCGGGGTTTAAGCTAAGGTGGGGAGGCGCAGAATATTGTAAAGACTATCAATGCAAGAAATTCTGATAGACAACTTATAACGTTCAACCATGCATTGTTATAGCAAAATCTAGGAGTTGTTGCTGATTATGAAGAAGAAAGGCAGAAAAGAGTTGATATTCAGTAGATATTGTTTTGCTACCAAATGAGAAATATTCCCTCAGAGTTCAGTTCATTTATATTAATAGATGGTCTTTCAAGTGTTGGGCTACGGCTTTGTCAGCATCTCTATATAGAAACTGGGGGATTTGTTTCAAGTATGTTGAATTATCTAGGACAGCAGTATGTGTATAATTTGACTTTAATACACGAGTAGTATATTAAATCAAATTCATTTTTAGCAGGTCTAATGGGTATCAGCATAGTAGAAATATCACTGGACTAGCAAACAGAAGTCTGGACTAATGCTCTAAAGACACAAGTTCAAAACCCATCACCAGCTGGGGAATTTAAATATAGTCAATCAGTAAATCAGGAATAAAATAAATTTTACACTGAGATTTTCTGCTGCTAGTTGTGTTGTGTTTGACAACAAGAGTGGATAATATCATGAGAACAGTCAAATTGCGTTTTACGTCAAAATAAATGCACAGCACGTGTGTTCCTCCCATAAGTGACAGGGTATGTTTCCCTATGTTCAATGTCAAGAACATAATTTGCATTGATTAATATCATCAGGCCTCTGTGCCTGAATCATCCCCCTCTGTCAGAAAATCCATTCATGTCGGCGTGAAAGCAGAATGGTGTGAAATCTGACTGGTCTCCCGAGGCATGCACCAGCTGAGCAGACCTCTCATGGAGCAATAGTGCATCACTCAGTCTGCATGGACGAGTTGGACCAAAGGACCTGCTTCCATGCTATATCTTTATTACTCTTTTTTTTGGCTTGACAGCATCTTATTAATGGAGAATACCACTCATTACTACTGGCTAGTAACAGCATTCAATTAGCTTCACCTGTTGTTCAAATATTTGAGACACCTTACCCTTCCAAGGTAATCTGGGGTAGAGTGGACACTTATCAGGGATGCAAGTGCCAGTCTGACGTCCATTCAGTTTATGTAACATGCAGTGAACAATAATGTCATCGGACTAGCCATTCTCCTGTAGGAAGGCTTTGTTGGCCCTATTCAGCATCAAGTTTGCACTCAAGACTATTGCAGTCATATCAGCATGAATCAGTTGTAGAATTTTGTTGAAGTTTTTTAGTCATCCATATCTTCAGAGCACAATCCATAGAGTCTCATAATTTCTTGATTCAAATGCTTTAATCAGGTCAATGAGTATAATGAAGAGTTCTTGATATTGTTGGATATTCATTTTTCTTGGATTTTCTGGTAATAAAGACCATGTCAGATGTTCCTCTGAAAGTTCTAAAGCCATGCAGTAATTTAAGAGGATTTCTTCGGCCACAGGAAGTAGGTGATTCAGGAGATAACATGCCAAGATTATCCCCAAGATGTATAAGAGGAAAGTAACTTGTACTGTGGAAATAATTGAGGTATTTCCCTTCTTGAAGATAGTTACAATTGTTGCATTTGTTGAGCAGTTGTGGGGAGGGGTGAAATGGGGAGGGCAGGGTCTTTTTCCTCCCAGATCTGTAGGATCCATCATCATATGAGAACAGAAAAGGCTGGGTAAACTCAGGTCACGCAGCATCTGTGGTGAGAGAAACAGAATTAATGTTTTGAGTCCATGACATCTTTGCCAATCTCTCCTTAGCTCCGATCTATCCCTAACCTTCTATTCTGCTCCATTTCCTCTATCCACTTCTCCAACTCTATAATTCATTTTATTTCTATCACTCTTCAGTTCTATAGAAGTGTCGTATGAATTTGAAACATTGGCTCTGCTTACACCAGCATGAATTTATCCAGCATTTTGTTTTTATTTCAGATTTCCAGCTTCCACAATATTTTGCTTTTATGATCCTTGTTGTGAGGAGTATCACCTCAGAACAGACCTACCACTTGGAAAGGAGTGGTCAAAGGAAACCTCAGCATTGACTCTGGACCCCATGAAACCTCTTGGCATCAAGTCAGATGTAGACAAAGAAATCTTCTGATTACCATGTACTGCCTCAGCTGATCAATCAGTGATCCTCCATATTGAATGCTACTTGGAAGAAGCAATGAGGGTAGAAAGAGGACAAAATGTACTGGTTTGGAGCTTTCAACGGTAACTTGGTAAAATCATTATTGATCAAGTTGACTGAGTCCAAAAGAACATACCTGCCTGCCTGTGTTGGCAGGAGATGGGAAGCAAAGCAACAAGAGAAAAATCTATTTGACTTCACCCTCACTAATCTACCTGCTGCAGTTTCATCCGTATTTGTAGAAGTGACCATTGTATGCTTTTTGAGACAAAGTTCTATCTTTACACTGAGGACGTGTTCTGTCACATTCTCTGGTACTACTACTGGTAAATGGGATAGATTCAAAACAGATTCAGCAAATCAAAAATAGACATGTATGAGGTAGTTTGGGTGATCATAAGCAGCAAAATTGTATTGAACACAATATCTAACCTCATGGGCTGCCACAATCCTCACTGTATCATTATCATCAAGCCAGAAGCAGCACTTACTCTGCTGCCTCAAGTGCTCGGAACTTGCATTCAATTTGCCTTTAGATGACTGTGTGTGGAGTTTGCATGTTCTCCCTCTTTCAAAAGATTGGAGAATCGGTGCAGACTCAATGGGCCAAATGGTCTCCTGTTGCACTGTAATGATTTCATGATTCTAAATTTAGTTCAATGATTATGTGTAGGAGAGCATATCAGGAGTAGAACCATGCATACCTGAAAATGAGGTACCAACTTGATGAAGCTACATTACAGAACTCTCTAAGTAGTGAAAATCAATGTGCTACAGACAAAGCTTAACAATCCCACAATCTACAATTGGATAATAGCTCTGCATTGCTGTCACATTCAGTTGTGGATACAGTAAAGACTATGGATCCTGAAAACATCCCATAGTGGTACTGAAGACTTGTGCTCCAGAACAAGCCACAACCCTTTGCAAGCAATATTATCATCTATACAGCAGTGTAGAAAATGCTCAAATATATCCTGTTCATAAAAAGTAAAACAAATAAATCTAATCAATGATCACCTCATCAATCTACACTTGCTCATCAACAAGGATGGAAAGTGCCATTGTATTATCAAATGACATTTACTCAACAATAACGTGCTCACTAGTGCTTAGTTTGGGTTTCATTAAGGCCACTCAGCTCTTGACTTCATTGTAACCTTGGCTCAACCACAGAAAAAAGTGTGTGGCATAAGGAAGCCATAGAAAAATTGAAATAAATGGGTAATGGGGAAAACTCTCCTCTGGTTGGACTCATATCTAGCACAAAAAAAGATGATTGTGATTGTTGGAGGCCAATCATCTCAGCCCCAAAACATATCGCTCCAGGAGTTGCTCAGATTGGTGCCCTAGGCCCAACCATTTTTCTTCTAACTTAAAGTCAGAATGGGCATGTCTGCTGATGAATGCACAGTGTACTGTACCATTCACAGCTCCTTAGATAATGAAGCAATTCATTCTTGCATGCAGCAAGACTTTGACAACATTAAAGGTTGGGCTGAGAAGTGGCAAATAACATTCATAAGATGTAAGTGCCAGGTAATGACCAGGTTCAATAAGAGAGAAATTAATTATCTATTGTTGATTTTGAATGGCATGACCAGTGCTTAATCCCCCATAAACAGCATTCTGGGAATTAGCATTAATCAGAAACTGAGCTGCACCAACCATATAAATACAGTGGCTACATGAATGAGTCAGAGACTGAGAATTCTGCGGTGAGTAACTCACTTTCTAACACCTTAAAACCTGTCCACCATCTTCAAGATCCAAGTCAGGACTAGTAAGAGGTCTCATAACACCAGGTTAAGTCCAACAGGTTTATTTGGAATCACAAGCTTTCGAAGTGCTGCTCCTTCATTAAGTGAGACGGTGTGAAGGAGCAGCGCTCTAAAAACTCATGACTCCAAATACACCTGTTGGAGTTTAAGCTGGTGTTGTCGGTCTTCTTATTGTGCCCACTCCAGTCCAGCACCAGCACTTCCACATCATGGCAAGTCAGAAATGTGATGAATATTTGCCTATATGAGTTCAGCTCCAATAAACACCGAAGAAGCTCAATATCATTCAGGACAATGTAACCCACTTGATCAGCAATCTATCTATCACCTTAAAGATACACTCAATTCAGTATCAGGACATTATATGGCCTTAGAGTTTACTAGCTACAAGCTGAACCACAGAAATATTCCAAGGCTACTTCACCAGCCAGTGACCTCTACCAACAAGAAAGAGAAGGACAGCAGAACATCTACAAAGTCTCTTCCAAATCACACACAATCCTAACTTGGAAATATATCACCGTTTCTTCATGGTTCGTTCTAAATCCTGGAATTTCCTTCCTAACAACGCTATGGGTTTATCTACACAACATGGACTGCTATGGTCAGGAAAGCAAATCAGCACCACATTCTCAAGAACAATATGGGATGGGTAATAAATGCTGGCCCAGCCAGCACCCACCTAATTACACAAATGAATCTAAAAACCATTAGTTTACTCTGTATATTCTTTGATGTCAGATATGTAAACTTCATGTACAATTGAACAGTCAATGAAAACAAATATTTCATCTTACTGATTATTCAGTTATTAATCTCATCACAATATGTAAATAAATGCCAGAAGCATTCTCTGTGAACCAATCTCACTGTGCATGATGTACATTTAAGTGCCAGTGATCAGAGCTACTGCATTATTGAATTAACAATGGGGGGGAGATTTGGATCTTTTGTAAATAGTGTGTTGAAATGGCAAAATGTCCCTTATAATCAAGGTAAGCCACTATTGAATTCAGTAGTTAATCACAAGGAGAGCAATGACCTGTATCGTACTTGTATGAATTACAAATTCCATTCAAAAAATGGAAGTTTTTTTTAATTAACAGGAGCTTGGATGGGGTCTCTTGGGAAGGTTGACAGTGCAAAGAAGAAAGTATTGTGTAGTCACGTCTGAATCTTAGACAAGAGTGCATTTATAAGGACTGATGAGAATGCCAACATCTCCACTCACTGACCAGGTTGAATAAAAAATGTAATGTTATCTAATACTGCAGTGTCCTACTGAGAAACACAATCCTCTGCATGGTGGAGAAGTAATAGATTATCCAAAAGCAAAGCAGAGCTCCAATGAAAGGTTATCAACTTGAAACATTAACTTTGTTTCTCTCCACGAATGTTGCCTGTCCTGCTGAGTATTTCTTGGATTTTCTATTTAATTTAACTTCCAGAACTTCCACATTGGCAATCTCAGACAGATTGCCTCTCCATTCCTTTGTACTTACCTTGGACAGGATTTGTACATTTCTCGCCTGACCATATGAATGTACTTTCTCCAAATTTCCAAAGTTGGGTGGGAGGGTGAGCTGTGAGGAGGATGCAGAGGTGCTTCAATGTGATTTGGACAGGCTGCATGTGTGGTCACCTACATGGCAGATGCAAAATTATGTGGATAAATATGAGGTTATCCACTTTGGTGGCGATATTAGGAAGATAGTTTATTACTCGAGTGAGTGTAAATTGAGGGAGATAGATTCCCAGCGATGTGGGGATGCCGGCAATGGATTGGGTAGGATGGGGCAGAGGGAGCAATTGGTAAGAGGAGGGAGAGTAGTTGGTGATGGGAATTGTCAAGGTTAGTCAGGTGGGTAGTTGATATTTAATGATGGGGGGAGATGAGGGGGAGTTGGAAATAGTTTCAGTCCTTCAAACTTTCCTCATTGAACATTCTGCTAAGAGAGCCCAAACCATCCATAGCCTCCAATTTAAATTGGAATTTCAAATAGATCCCTGTGTCGGATAATTGCCCATTGGAAATTCCAGGGTATGCAGTCTTGCATGAGAGATCACTCAGCAAAGTCCTGGATAGGAACCCTCCACTGAACCAAAAGTTTGGAGCTAATAGCTTTTGTTATTTGTGCAATTATATACAGAAGTGAAACACTAATATTATAATTCTAACTATACATATTTGTTGTAAAATATGTCTTCTGTGCGCATCATTAAAGGTCACCACATGATCACTAATTAAAGAAATGAGTGTTATCATCATCAGTCAGTTACTTACCGTCGCAAAAGTTTGTGTACGCTTGGTTATCCATTGTGTCAGCTACTACTGTTTATCAACTAAATAGTGACCCAAATTAAATTGAAGTACCCAAGTTATCTAAATAGCAATTCAATTATATTTTCATTTTTTGGATTTTGTCAAAATTACTTTTCCTTAATAAATGAGATCTGGCTGTCTGTTTTGCTAAATTCCAGTTTTGCTGCAGTTTACCGCCATTTAGCCTGATCACCTAAACAATGTCTGTGATATTTGCTAGTATAAATCCCACGTGCCCATCTTACTCAATTGTTCTATCATAACCATCTGCTTGTTATATATAGTGCTAAAAGCTTTGTACAGTAAATAATCCAATGTTTGCCAAATTTATTGTGGGAAGCAGGATGCTGTGCCTTCATTAATAATTTGGATGCTTCCTAATATCCATCTGAAGATGTGAACTTCATTATATTTATATATAAATATATTTATATATTATATTTATATATTTATTTAAGATGTGAACTTCATTATATTTTCCATTATATTTATCAAAGCTCTTATTATCATGGAATATTTATTATGAAAACATTTTGCCTTATAATCAACTATCACAAACAATGATGACACAGAAATCTGATCCATTATATTCACAGTCCTTATTTCACAAAACAATTTTGGTTTCAGTTCCCTGCATCAATCCTATTGGGACAAAGCATTCAAGCATTGTTTAGTGTATTTTATAAATTGTAAACATCTTTGTGGAAAACTTAAAGCAGGAATTTAATCTCAAAATTCCAATATAGACATAAAGTTTGAGATTTATTCCTTGGATTACCTCTTGTATTACTTTCTGTGATTCACTGACACCTCTTCATTCTGCTCTCTATAACTGAATAATTTCACATTAGGGAAGCTCTTATGGCACAGTGGGTTGCATCCCATCTGAAACAGAAGCTTCAGATTTGAGTCTCACACAATCATGACCACAAAAGATGTGATCATCATAAATTATCAACCTATAATCTTTCACCAAACAATAAGCATGGAAGACTTTCCTGGTCAGCTCAAACCTGCAGAAGACCTTAGCAAAACACCATCTTGCCAAGCATGACCGTGGATCAATATATGGAAGTCTATGGTTGCCAATGTGCCTTGGGGATTGGTACCTGAAGAGAGAATTTAATGTAGAATTATCCTATCCCCAAATTCCTTTATCTGTCACCATTTTGCTCTAATCACAAACTAAAGTTTCTAATACTGTTACTGATATTATTTCTGACTGTTGCTGCTGTCTATAAACTACTGCATTTTTTTAAAATCAGAAGTTGGTCAGTAGTTATTTTCAAAGGCAACCCTGTCGTTAATTCTGAAAAAGGTCCTGTAGCCACTCAGAAATTCTGAGAGTGGTTTAATACACCGATGAAGATTCTATTTGTTATGTACTGCACTCTCAGGACAAAAAGTAGAGTTGTAGCACACAGAGTTGCATGCAAACAACATGCAGTTTATTGATTGCTGTTAACTCTACAAAGGTTTGCTCAAGACTGAGGCAAAGCAACCAATGACATCAAACTATACATATACCTAGACTCTTAAAGTGACCATACAACAACAACCCTAAACATATAACATCTTTTAGATCCCACAACAACATATATACAAGGGTAGGACATGAATCATTACACGGTAATAATACAGTTAATAGGAAAGAAGAAAGACAATCTGATGGGTGCAAATTTGCACCCACTTCTGAAATTTTGTTGTTCTTGACATGAAGAGAATTCTCCACTGTACCAGAAGATGTCTCTAGCCTGGGAGGCATAACAGCCTGTTTTGCAGAAGGAAGCCGAGTAGTGGTATAAGATTCTTCGGCAATCTGCCAATTGACCTAAAGTCACAGCCACATTCTTTGGTAGTATGTTTGGCAGTTCATCCATTCTGGCATATACAGAACTGGCACGCTGATGCATGTAGCTGACAACTGATCTGCATGTCATTTCCACACTAGCTCTTCTTCACATTCTACTGAAAAGGAGATAGGGCCAGTTTGAGCCAATTCACTTTTCTCTAGTGGTATAGCTGTACGTCAAAACTTTCTTGTTTTGGGAAAGCAAGCATCTTTTGGAATTACTTTTTCAAAACTTGCAACTGTTGATTGCATTCTACTATGTCTAATATCTCGTGTTAAGATTAGACCAAATATAATTCTCAGCTTTCTCTTCAGTAGTCTCAAAGCAGGGGAACTCTCAGTTGTGATGTTTGTGGGTTGTGAAATGTCACCAAGAAACTGATCGGATGGTGATTTAATAAACCTTGGTCCCTGGAGGCTTTCAGTGAATGCTTCAAAGACTGGACAAACTTTTTGGCTAATTGATTCATTAGTGGCTGATGTGGTATACCACTTGTTTTTCGATAATCTTCAAATCAGTGAGCTGTAAATTGTGGCCTATTATCACTTACAATTTGTTCTGGTTTCTCTAAATTTGGTGAAAATCTTATCAAGCTTTTTAATGATTAGTTCTGCAGTTGTTTACATTAGGATAACTTGCAGCCATTTGGAGTGTGCATCTATGACAACCATAAACATGTGCCCCTCGTATGGACTTGTGAGTCAATGTATAGACATTGCTGAAGACATTTAGGCCACTCCCATGGATGTAATGGGGACAATGGTGATGTGTTCCTTACCTATAAGCATGACTGGTACAGTCCTGCTTTTCCCTCGATCTGGACATCAGATCAGGCCACCAGAAGTAGTTCCTCACAAGTTATTTCTACATCCAAGTTAAACTACATCTGGGTGTTCTTCATGTAATTATTCCAACACTCTTTGTTTCAAAATTGGAGGGATTATTACCATCATCCTCCACAGTAAGCATTCATCCTGTACTATCAATTCCAAGTATTATGGAAATATACGTCCCGAATGGAAAACATTCAGGGCGCTTTCCTGCTGTACTCTCTTAACACCATTTTCAGTACCTTCCCCATCATGGCATCATTTCTGGTCTGTTATTGGACCTGAGTTGCAGTCACTGGGGCATTATCTATCTGTGAAAAATACAAAATATTGGAAACACTAAGTGGTACTTGACCAGCAAAGACAAGCATGACAATGCATCAGCTTTGCCATGGCTCAACTAACTGACAATACTTGATCTCATAGGAACATGCTGATAATATAAAAAAAAGTGTTGTTGAAGTCTGCTTGTAGAAAACAATGAAATAACTTTATCTGGAAGGGACGGTGGTCTGTCAGCAGTGTGAAATGATAACCAGAGGTGAAACTTTTGCACTCAAGACAATAATCAATGTCTTCTTCTCCAATTGACTATAATTTGATTCAGTATTTGTTAAGATATGTGACACAAAAACTCATGGACTTTCTTCCTCTGAAGGTAGTATATGTGATACGAATACTTCAATTTCATACAGCAATGCATCAGCAAAATGTCATAGTGATAACTTTGGGCTGAAACATACCAACATTGATTTCTTCAGGGTATTTTTTTACTAACTGATATGCATTTTCACACTTTGGTGTCTATTGTCTTATTTGTTTTATGAACAACAAATGACGCAATGGTTTAAACAAGGTTGTTTGATTCAAAGCAAATTTCCCAGAATTATTAATCAACCGTAGGAATGGGCTTAGCTACTACATTTGTTGGTCGTGGACTCTCCATAATAGCCTTCATCATTTTAAGTGTCTTGTGCAAACCTTTGTTATCAAACACACAGCCTAAATATTGTATTAAAATTTTGAAAGAAATTATACTTATCTTTCCTGTCACAAAGAACATGTGTCTGAAGGCATTTCAATGTGGCTTTTAGGTTAAGCGTTCCTGTTCATTACCAGGGTTCAATATGTCATCAAAGTGATATCATACCCTCTGAAGATCACTTAAAATCTATTTCATGGATTGTTGGAATAAAGTAGGTGGTTCTCAGTGAGCATGTCTGTAGTAAGTGTTAGTAGCTTGAGGAACTCCAACTCAGAGCGGATGAATGGGAGTCTGAGCTTCGGACGTTGCAACATATCAAGGTCACATATCCTTGGATATATAGACCCTAACCTGATTTCCTTGCAGCCACATCTGTGATGCCCATAACATGGTACCCGCCAATTTCAACATGTGCAACAAGCTTATTTACCTTGTTCCGTATACTGCCTGTATTTAGGTACAACACCCTCACTCCTGCATTGACCATCTCCTTTCTCATACTTGTCACTTTTTTGCTCTGCCTGAGGTTAATTCCTGCCACCTTCTATACTCTATGTTCTATTATGTGGTCTGGAAACCACATCAGGGAACTTAAGGTGAAGGAGTCTTTAGGGAGCAATGATCACAATATGATAGAATTTACCCTGCAGTTTGAGAGAGAGAAGCTAGAATCAGATATAATGGTATTGCAATTAAATAAAGGTAGCTCCAAGGGAATGAAGGAGGCACTGGCCTGAATTCATTGGAAAGGGAGCCTTTCAGGGAAGACACTGGAACAGCAATGGCAGGAGTTTTGGGGGTTATTTGGGAGGCACAACAGAAAATCATCCCAAGGAGAAGGAAACATGGTAAGGGAAGGAAGAGGCATTCATGGCTAACCACAGAAGTCAAGACAGCATAAAAGCAAAAGGAAAAGCATGCAAAGTGGCAAGGATTCGTGGGAAGCCAGATGATTGAGAAGTCTTTAAAAGCAAACAGAGGATAACTAAAAAGCAATAAGGGGGAGATGAAATATGAGTGTAAGCTAGCTAGTAATACAAAGGAAGATAGGAACAGTCTTTCTCAAAATACAGAAAGTAAGGAAGAAGCTAAATAGACATTGGACCACTGGAAAATGAGGCTGGAGAAATAATAATAAGAAACAAAGAACTGAATAGTTACTTTGCATCAGTCTTCACAGTGGAAGATACCAGAGGGATGCCAGAGTGAGAGTGGGGAGCATGGGTGAATGTAGTAGTCATCACTAAGGAGGACGTTCTGGGCAAACTGAAAGATCTGAAGATAGATAAATCATCTGGACTGGATAGACTACAACCCAGAGTTCTAAAAAAGATAGCTGAGGAAATTGTAGAGTTATCTTTCAGCAAACACTGAAAGCAGAGAGGTGCCAGAGGACTGGAAAGTAGTGAATGCAAGACTGGTGTTTAAGGGAGAGAGGCACTAGATGGGAAATTATAGGCCAGTTAGACTGATATCAATCAATGGCAAAATTTTAGAATCCATTGTTAAAGATGAGATTGTAGAATACTTGGAAATGCATAACAAAATAGGACTGAATCAGCATGATTTCATCAAGGGGAGGTAGTGTCTGACAAATCTGTTGGAGTTCTTTGAGAAGGTAACAAAGAAGTTAGATAAAAGAGAACCAGTGGACATGATTTATTTAGATTTCCAGAAGGTCTTTGACAAGGTGCCGCGTAGGAGACTGTTAAATAAGTTAAGAGCCCATGATGTTCAGGGTAAGATCCTGGCATGGATAGAAGATTGGCTGACTGGCAGAAGGCAGAGAGTGGAGATAAAGGGATCTTTTTCAGGTTAGCAACTGGTGAGTAGTGGTGTGCCTCAGGGGTCAGTGTTGAGACCACAGCTTTTCATAAATATATTCATGATTTGAAAAAGGAACTGAAGGCATTGTTGCTAAGTTTGCAGATGATACAAAGACATGTAGAGGGACAAGTAGTATTAAGGAAGCAGGGGGACTGCAGAAGGACTTAGACAGGTTAAGAGAGTGGGCAAAGAAGTGGCAGCTGGAATATAATGTGGAAAAGTGTGAAGTTATGCACTTTGGAAGGAGGAATGGAGACATGAACTATTTTCTAAATAGGGATATGCTTAGCAAATCAGAAACACAGAGGGACTTGAGAGTTCAAGATTTTCTTAAGGCCAATGTGCAAGTTCAGTCAGCAGTTAGGTTAGGTTAGTTGTTAATTCATTAACATATGCCGTTCTTTTGTCTTGTCATTGGCAAATGACCATTCTTAAGATATCCACTCAGCTGTTCGATTTCTGTTAAATTACAATTTTTTTTAAGTTTCAATTTTTTTCTATCATCAATTGTATGCTTCTTTCTCTGCACGAACTCTAATTCTTACTTAAAGGGTTTGGCTATAATTCCACAGATTCTGGCAGCCTCTGGTACCTCATTCAAATTGCTACACATTTACACTTTTCAGAATAAATTATTGAATAGAAATCAGCAGCAGGAACCCTGGCTCATTTTTCACCTTCCTAGCTGTTGAGGCCAATTGCAATATCTCCACCTGCTATCTTGGCTGAGATGAACTAACTCGGCACAAACCCACATAGATAAATTTAAGGGGAAACAAGAGAAGCTGGAGGGAGAAAGGAATAGAGAGTACTGACAGGGTTAGATGAAGAGTGTAAGGAAAAGGTTCATGCACAGCATAAAAACCAATATATACCGACTGGATCCCATCACCTTTTGTGCTTTTTAATTCTATGTAATTCCGTCCAATAGAACAAAGAATTTTCTCATCTCATGATTAGTAACTACCTGTTATACCATCAGCAAAATACCACTATATTTTCATGATGCTATCAGCTGCTGGCCTTTACAAAGCACTTTTTATGTACTAATACAAGGTGCTCTACTGGAGTAATCAGCCAAAATATTGACACTAAAGCAGAAGAAATTATGGCAGGTGATATCGGGGTGGGGTTCTAAGGAATATTTTATAAAAAGGGAAAGAGGTAGAATGGTGGAGAGGTATAGGGCAAGAATTTCAGAATGTAGTGCCTAGACAACTGAAGGCATAATCACGAACAGTGATGCAAAGTTAAGGTCTGAATTGGAAGAACAGTTTTTGAAGGCTTGTATAATTGGAGGAGATTACAGAGATGGGGAGAGATGAAACTGTGGAGGGATTTGAACATGAGGATGAGAAATTTAAAAATGAGTTGCCAGGCCAGAAGCCAATGTATGTCAGGGAGCACAAGAGAAATAAGCTAACAGACTTTGTGTTAACTGGGATACAAGCAGCAAACTTTGGGTGTACTCAAGTTGATGGAGGAGTATACCATAATACAGTGTACATATTTATTTTTTGTTAATTAGCTACATTTTAAAAACCTATGTTGTGGACTTCATCATCGTCGAAGCCCAATCACATAAATATCATAATTTGCATCAGAATTTAATCCTTCTATCCACAATGAGGTCAAAATAAGAAAAAAAGCATTCCTCTTTTATCATCTTGGTGTTCTCATTAATTGCTCTGGTCCTGATACAGTTATTTGCTGAAGGGAAATTATAAAATAATTGTCATTAAATATCTATGCTATGCATCATATCCCAGGTTGCCTTTAAAAATGAATGATTCACATTAAATTAACAAGAGTATAACTAATAACTGTGTGTAGATGAATAATGGATCCTTCACCTTCACCACCAACAAGAGGAACTGTCTTGTGAAATAGGCTTGAGACTGTCATTAACAGATTTCAATCAATTTACATCTGTCATTCTAAACATACCATCTGTCCAAGCTGACCTTTGCCATCCGAGCCTGAAGTCATATTGAAAACTCTCCTTCTACAAATGAAAGGTCACATTGATTGTTTACCATAATAATATCATTACAGGTTATTTTATTTCTCCGAAATTTTACCACTTTATCCATTGTAATTTGAAAGCTGTTATTAATAATCTATTGGCCTTCTGAGAGAGGGCTGCAGCTACAACTCAGAAGTAGTGATCTTACCATCATCTGCTGCACAGAAAACAAATGTGCTGCACATAATAACAGTGTGCAAAAACTTTTCTTGATATTAATAATTTTATAAACTGTCTTTCTCAAACAATTAAAAATAACTTGAGGAAGGCAAAACAAAGACCTCTAAATGTGATATTCCTCAAATACCAAGCACTAATAATTAGACTTCAAAGATTTAACAGGTTCCTGTTAAGTTCTATTGTTCACTCTTTTAAAAGAAGTTCTATCTTTTTAATTAGAGACATAGCAGTCTAAGTCTTGCAATTCATGCAACAACAGTATTTCCTGAATAAAAATTTAAAGGAGAAAGGCATCATCTTCACAAGAATGTTACAGCATCAGCAAATTTTATTAAATGCAAACACTTGGAAAGAAACATCTGACAACACTAAACATGAGAGGGCAAAGGGCAACAGGCTCAATTCCCTGTTCTGCTTTGAATTAGCTGATCTTAGCTAGCATAAAAATAGAGCACTACATGTGGTATCAACATCCATAGATAAGGGAAGGGAAAGGCTGAGAGGAGATTTCCAATCCTGTTCATTATTCCAGTACCTTACAGGCAAATGGCTACCTGTGTGGATGCTGAGCGACAGTGATTGAGCTCAGCTGTGATATCCTTGATAGTCTAATACCTGCTGGTATCAACTGTCCAGGATCAGTCTCGAAAAATGTCCACTTGGGTAAAGTTCATGAGGGCACTTGGCACACTTGAAATGGGACCCCGGCAAATGAGAACATCTTTTAAAGAGTTTGGAGAGAGCAGGAAAATACAAAATAAGTGTAAATATATTTTTGTCTTATTGACTTTTTCTTGGAGAAAGAATATTAGCCTAGAAAATAGTGTTTGCAATATTAATGAACAAATGCCCAACAAGATGACATTCCCTATTTCTATTTTAATAGGGAAGTCAACTTGGTTATTATTGTCTATGTATAAACAATTGCCCAAAAATGTTTTATACTCTAATATTACAACCAGTAATCTTTTTGTTACTTTCTTGCTAATGTGATATCAGTTGTAGAAAATTTATTTCCCTATTGACAGAACAGTGTCCCCAGCAACACCTTATCATATTATTGCAGAGACTTCAGCTCATGTTCTATGCTGACCATTGCAGTAGTGAGCAATGCATGATCAACACCTAAAATAAATAGTCAGGTCATTTATTTCATTGCTGTTTATGGATGTCTATAGGGCCAAACTGATTACCACATTTCTTACAATGCAATGGTGATTACACTTTAAAAATATTTTGTTGGCTGTAAAGTGATTTGGCATCATTTGATATGTGAATACATATCTTCGCATGACTGTTTGTTCCTGTGTTGTATCTTTGAGTAGGGACTTCTGCTTCCTGATCCACTTTAATAAAGACCATCTATGCATTACTGAGTCTAGTCATTGTTATATCCAATGGCATTGACTGAATACAATGCCCCTGTAATGCTGAAGTACAATGTTAGGGCACGGGTTGTGGCAGAGGGCGAGAAGCACATTATTAAGAACAAAGAGTGGTTGAAAATTTAAGTAGAAAAATAAGAAAGCAGCAAGTCAGCAGTATTTGTTTTTCAAAAATTATGCCAATTGTCAATTTGCTATGATAGGTGGTTTTAACAATCTTTACATCACTTGTAAAGAAACAGGCAGTGACACCAAAGAAGAGAGCAGGGTGTTGAAAAGGAGCAGAAAGCAATTGTACAAAATTTTAATAAGGCTGGTCTTCAGGCACTGCTGACTGGCATGGAGCAAAGTAGGGAAACACTTTTGGCTGGCCATGAGAGGAAATGGCAGCCCACTGTCGTAAGTAATTCTATAGATTCACTACTCTCAGAAGAAATTCCTCCTCATCTTTGTTTTAAACAGGTAATCCTTTATTCTGAAGTTAAACCTTCTAGTCCCACAGACTCCCAGAAGGAAAACAATCTCTCAGCATCTACCCTATCAAGTCCCCTGAAAACCGTGTAAGTCTTAATAAAGGCACTTCTCAATTATTCTAAATTCCAATGAGTACAGGTAGAACAAACCTTTCCTCGTAAGAAAGTGCTGCCACACCCTAGAGCAATCCAATTAACCTTCTTTGGACAGTCACCAATGCCAGTATAACTCTTCTTAGATAACAGGATCTAAACTGTTCAAAGTATTCTGGGTGTGGTCTAACTAGTCTTTGTACAGTTTCAGCAAGATTTCCCTGTTTTTATACTCCATTTGAAATAGACTAACATTCAATATGCCTTTTCTATTACCTGGTGAACTTGCATGCTAGCTTCTTGTGATTCATGCACTAAGACCCCAAATTTCTCTATCTTTTGACTTTCTACAATGTTTCACCATTTAAATAATATTTAGTTCCCTTCTTCTTCCTACTCTTAATACTCTTGCCTGACAAAAATCTATCGGTCTTAGTTTTAACATTTTTTATTGATCCAGCCTCAGTAGCTGTTTTGGGAGAGACAGTTCCAGGTATCCACTGCCCTTTTTGTGCCAAAGCATTTCTTGGCATCATCCAAACTTTAAAATTATACCCCTTTGCTCTGGACTTCCCCAGCTGAGGAAACAGTTTCTCTTTATCTACCCCAAAAGATTCTTATTTATCCATTATATTCCAAATAGTTCACCCCCAAAAGAATAGAAACCTACTCTACCTGTCTTCGTAATGTGGCCCTGTTGGCCTTAACGAAAGTCAAAATACATTTTCTGAGGTGTAGTGCCCAGGACTGAATACTATACCTCAGGTAGAGTTGAACCAGAGTTCCATACAACTGAAATATAATTTCATATTTCATGAACCTTTGTCATGTCACTCATGATACTATTTTAAAAAGAGCTACAAAATCACTTTTACCATAGAATCATATAGCACACAAGGAGCCCAATCAGACCACCATACCAGCCCTGCCAATTTGAAAGAGCTTACTAATTAGTCACACTCTCTGTTTCCTCCTCACCAGCACCCACCACCACCCCTCCCCAATACATTTTCTTTCTCAGTTTACATCTAATTCCTTTAAAACTGAATCTGCTTCCACCATTCATTTACATACCTTTTCAGACCAGACCTTATGGAGTGGGTGGACCATATCTATGTTGCACGTAATCGGCTACACAACTTTTTCAGTTTTCTCAAAAACTTTTTGTTGGTGTTTTGTTTGCACTTCACCCCCATGCTTCCGATCTACAGACACCTGATGTGGAGCAGGACGGGGAACAAGGAGGACCTCCTTGTTAACCTGCTCCTAGACCTGGCAAGTCATGCCATTTACTGATCTAGGAATGGGCGATTGATGGGATCGTCCAACCTGACAGTCTGCCCTTTTACCATGGCTACATTTGCAAGCTGGCTGTCCTTGGAACGGGAGCATGTGGTGTCCAAGGACTCAGTTGATGCCTTCCGTGGGCACTGCAAGGACTGGGGTGTATTATTGACCCCTTTAATCACATTTTAATTTGATGTTTTAAGTTTCCTTTCCACTTTATTTTTTGTTTCGGACAGTTCCTCTCCTTTTAGGGAGCTGTCCATTTTGAATTGCCCTTAAATTGATTTTGTTTATTTCATTGGATGCAAAAAGATGCACCTTTCAGATCAAATCTCTGTATTCTTTTGTTAGTCAGGTAATCATTCATTATTGCTTCTCCAGGCCACATGCAAGTAAATCACTTCCATTTGTATCAACTGGAGCTAGCAACAGGTGCATCTTCTTGACTTCATTCACAACACTCTTAATGAAAGCGTAAGTAATGGGTTTCAGCCACTTCAATCCTTATTTGCATTGATTACAATGAGCTTCAGGCTGCATCTTTATACTCACTGCATAATGACTTCAGACCTGATCAGAAATGGCAGTGCAGCCTTAAAGGGTCTGAAACAAAATAAATGGGATTTTAAAAAAAGATGTGAAGATAGGTGTGAAAGAGTGAGTGTCTCCCGTCTACAGGTCACAAAAAATAAGATTATCACGCTAACACTAGCTTTGTGTAGAACATGACATGGAAATTCAGGCCTTCATTCTCTTTATCATGCTTAGAATCCAGTGAAAGGTGTTGATATAGCTGAACTCTTTAGTCTTTAGTAAAAGCCTATATCATGTGAAAGTAAATGCTTGGCACACATGCTTTATAGTTTATTAAGGGTATAGCAGGACTTGTCACTTTGTTCTAGAGCAGGATTTGACACCATAGCTTTTAATCTCAGATGTGTCAATTGTTGGGAGGGTGTCGTTTACATAACAATTTCTCTTAAAGAAGTCTTCGTAGCCTTAGGTTAACTGTAAGGCAGAATTGTCACATCATGTTTTCAGTGCAATACTGATCATGAAAATCAACATTTTTCTCACCGCGGCAACCGGGTTTTAATGCCATATTATCTGCTACCTGTCTAATTAATTATGCACATAGGAAACATGCTGGATTGCAAGCAGGTGGCCTCTGCTTCACCAGTCCTGCCAATGAGCTCACCGGAATGTCAGTCTGGGTGCCATGCACAGCAGTCTTATTGCTGTGAGCCCAAGAGGCAAAAGGACAGCAGCTCCCAAATTCAGTGACATCTCCCTGAACTAATACTCCATAGAAGAGAACCAGTCACCCAGTGCAGAAAGAGGATGAATGATCTCATCCATTCAATCATGGTAAGTTAACCAGGTCATTACTATCAATTCCCACACTCACAAGACCATCAGCCATTTATAGGATGACACTCCACAGAAGTCTCAGTCACTGCCAGCTTGAGAGACAATGCCACTCACATTTTCAAACACATTTTCACATCTTCATCTGGCCTCATATTCTCTGGAGCTTGCATCTTCATCCCAGCCATAGCTCCACTCAATGTTCACACAAGGTATCCTTATCAAAACTGATAAAGAGAACTCTTGTTTGAGTGTAGAAGAGTTCTACGAGCTCAAAACTTTAGCTCTATTTCTTCTGTTATAACGTAACCAATGGCACTGTGGTGGTCAGCTGATCCAACAGAAATAGGAAGCAGATGGGGATTTTGTGGCCTATGATATGGTACAAGTGGTTAATTAAAGAAGGATCTTTATGAAACCTTTACTTTCAATTTACTTAGTGAAGTATTGTTTTATTTATTCTTGCTTGCTACTGGAGAATTATTACTGCTAGACGAACATTCTCTTTCCACAGATGCTGTTGAGTTCACCAACATTTTCTGTTTTTGTTTTTGTTGCCAGCATCTGTGGCATTTTGCTTTGATTATAGGCATCCTTATCATTTACCCTGGCATGACAGCTGTCTGGAGAAAATACACAATTCTCTAACCAATGCTCAGGATTCTCTTCACACACATTGTTAGCCACTTTAACACTTGAATAGCAGGTTAGATGTAAGGATTCGCATTCTAATCAGCAATCTGTGACTGTCTGTGCTGATGTGTGCTATTGCAGACCAGAACACTGCATTTGCCTGACGAAGACGAAAAGATCGAAAGCTCACAAATTTACTATCAAATAAATCGGTTGGATTTAAAATTGGTGTTGCTAGATTCTTACTGAGTTCTTACTACCCCAGTCCAACGCCGGCATCTCTACATCATGACCTTCCACTTATGCAGAGACACACACCTCTATGGGATTACATTCTAGATCAGAGTTACAATCTAGTCCACAGCAAGTGCAAGTAAGAACATCCAAGGTCACTGGCAATCAGAGAACTGCTTAATCTGTGTCAGATGATGTGTCTCTGGACTTGGTCCAATTTCAGTTGGTGGGACTGCAGCAAAATCATGGGAACATCAGGAAGGGATATCAGCTACACTCCCCAGATTGCAACAGGTAATGGGAAAAAATGTCCACCTTCAGTCTGAGCCAGTAGGTCAATACACTGAGGTCAACAGTGAGGATGGCAGGTGTCCTGGAGATATTGGTACTGCACTGGTGTAGAAGCAGAAGTCCATCACTGTAGCCTTTGGTGACAATTAGCAATGACTACATGAGAGGTGAAAGAGACATCTCAATCTCATTCCAGTTGTCCTTTCTCCTCATAGAGTCAGCCAGGGACACTTAAGCACCTATAGGAAGGAGCGCGAGAAGTTGGACACCCAGGGCCATCCATTCAGGTGACTCCAGCAGCATCCAGTCAATCCCGATCCCCTCATCCTGTGAACCCATCAGAATCAGCTCCAAGCTCCATAGCAGGAAACCCAAAGCAGATCCACCCTCAAAGTCCAGAGGACACCTGCCAAAGTCATCACAAAGGACAGAGCATAGTAGTCACCAAGATACCTCCACTTCTACTATGGATGTTGGAGAAGCACCAAAATGTAGTGGTAGGGTAAGCAAGTTAAAACAATATAGGGATCATACGATGTTTAACACATGTATATAGTTTTCACAAATGCACATAGAATCACAAGCATTTCATAAATTATCTTTCATATTTCTCCTTTTTATGATCAGCTGTGTTGTCAGTCATGTGTGACACCATGGTTCCTCCTTCCATATATCAAAGATGTCACTCTCATATGCCTCTTGTCAATGTTATATGCTCCCAAAGTAACTTTGTGCCCCTTTTCAACCTCATTCTTAAAGTAAAGTGTGCTTATGGAAGGGAGTTCATTTTCTTACTTTGCTGCATCATGTAATGTTAGATATTGGCTGTGTAAGATTGAGCTTGAAATGTCCACCTGTCTTCTCAGCGTTATTGAAAGATGAATGTTTGGCATGCAAGGAAAGGTGTTGGAACACATTGAGAAGGTTCACGTATAGTGCAACATTATGTTCTCTGTCATCCAGCAAGGTTTTCATTCAAAAAGCTGAAAATCACAGCCCAAATAATCTCCTGTCTGCCTTGAACATTATCCACAAGTATATATATAAAATCAGCTCACCCAGAAGTATCATTACCTTCCCAGCTTAATGTGCTGGAACTCTTTCTCTTGCAGGCACCTTGTATTTGTGTAACTTGACATTATAGGCTTAAGCTTCCACCTTGTACTTGTCTGCCTAGCGCCCATAAGGCCACAAGGCTCTTGTCACAATATAGAAAAGCATCACTGTGCAATACATCATGTGTGACATCCCCTTGGCTAATGTGTTGTTGTAGACACTGGCAAGAACTCTGAACTCACAGCTGAGCCTTTGAGCATGCTCTTGGTGTTCATATGTCAGCTTAATGGGAAGACAATGTTGAGGATTGCAATTGTCTAGCAGCCAGGATGTAATGAGCCTAAGTTTGCTCTTCCATGTGATCTAAGGCTCACATTCAGGTCTCCATATTGTCAGTGTTGTATCAAAGTCACAAGTTATCTTACATTAAGTTGGCTTTTCTCTACACCCTAGTTATGACTGTAATACTACATTCTGCATTCTTTCATTTCCTTCTCTATGAACAGTATGTTTCATCTGTATAGTGCATGAGAAACAATACTTTTCACTGTATGTTCAATACATGTGACAATAATAAATCAAATCACATCAAAGTGCTAGGATTGACCATTAGGAGTGACTGTCTATATTCAAGTGGAGGCATACTGATGTGTGGCCAACGGTGCACATGGTTACCTTCAGGTTGACAATCAATATGGAAAGGTCAAGCTAAATAAATACATGCAGAATGCCACAAGTCATTGTAAAAGAGATGAAGGTGAAACAAGGAATTGAGACATGTAAACATGCATGACGTCTTGCATAATAATTGCTGCTGCCTTGGCCCAGGTTTACTCAAGATACTTCATAAAGCATTGTGCCCTTGTAGGTACATCAACTAGGCTGCCGTTGCAAGTGGATATTGGTGAGATAAATTAAGAGGCAGGAACTTCTGCAAACTGATGCCAGGACACCATCTCCTGTTAGGACCTAAATATAATTTAAAATTTGTTAAATGGCCATTAGCAAATATGTCTGCATTCTAGATGAAAAACTACAGTCCTTGTTCTCATCCAAGAAGTAGGGCATTGTGTCTTCTCAGTGCGGTAGTCTCAACCTCTTGAACTCTGTTTGGGCCTTGAGTGCCTAATTGGGGTTTTGACTTGGAAATTTGTCACACTGGCCCATCCTGTTAAAGTGGAAGGACATCATTGATCTCTCCTAAGAAAACACACCGCACCGCAATGATGACAAGTTCATTTTTCTAAACATTTTGGGAATGTAAGTCTTTATTAACAAGTAGAACTATTTATGCATTTACAATAAAGGCTACTAGCTATTATTATACTTAAGTCTTTTCCCATCTTCTCAACATCACACTAACCCCTGTTTCTGGATCATGTATCTTGGCAGGTACCGGAGACAGCATGTGGCACAGTGGGTACCACTGCTACTTCACAGCTCCAGGGAGCTGAGTTCAATTCCAGGCTTGGGTCACTGTCTGTGTGGAGTTTGCACATTCTCTCTGTGTTTTCAGGTGCTCTGGTTTCCTCTCACAATCCAAAAATGTGCAGATTAGATGCATTGCCATGCTGAATTGCCCCTTAGTGTCCTGGGATAGGTTAGAGGGATCAGTGGGGTAAATATGTGGGGTTACAGAGATAGGACCTCAGTAGGATTGTTGTCGGTGCAGATTCAATGGGCTGAATGGCCTCCTTCTGCACAAAGGGATGCTATGTATACTTTCTTATACCAATGCATCATGGGTACTGTACTCAATACCGACCAGAACCTTATACTGCAGTCGTCCAAACCTGCAAATTGAATTGATACATTTACCAATCTATGCTGTTCTTACAACCAAAGATAAAAAACGTTTATCATTCAATCATAGAGTCACAAAGGTTTACAGCATTGAAACAGGTCCTTCGGCCCAACTCGTCCATGCTGGCCTTTTTTTTAAAACCCCTAAACTAACCCCAATTGCCTGCATTTGGCTCATATCCCTCTATACCCATTGTACTATCTAAATGCTTTTTAAAAGATAAAATTATACCTGCCTCTATGAATACATCTGGCAGCTTGTTCCAAACACTCACCATCCTCTTTATGAAAAAATTACTCCTCTGGACACTTCTGTATCTCTCCCCTCTCACCTTAAAATCATTAGTGAGATTGTTTTTTAAACTTGGATAAGAATCTTCTAAGAGCTCTGACATCTTGTAAGACCATTATAGAATATACTCTCAATTATATATTTCTTAAACACATTGGCGATGCTTTTCAGATGATTGAGAATTGAAAGCAAGTTTTTATTGAAATCCTGTTTTGAGGAAATTCCTGCTAGATTTTTCCTTTAAATGGCTTGACATTTTTAAATATTTTTGTACTAAATATATGAGTTCTGCGATCATTGATGATAAAGTCACCAACTCCTGATGTGATAATTTGCTGCAGTGAAATTAAAAATGATATTTCACAACAGTAAATTATCATTTAAACATCAGTACCACATGCTGTGCTTCAGAACTTTAAACCTAATCTAAAGGTTCCTGTTATCTGCAGTCACAAGCATTTAAAATATCACATCAAAGGCACAGTATATCTGTGTTCTCAATGCTTTTTTTTGAGAATGGACAGTAAAAATCTATTTTTTTTGAGGATTTTTCTCCCTTTTTTATGTTCCAGGCTGTGCACCAATCACTACCTTGAAGACGATAAACAAATAATTAATTTCTTTGCAGAGAGTTGTTAGGCTACGAAGTGATCTGCTGGAAGTCATTGTTGAACATGAATCCATAAATTCTCTAAAAAGAATATCAGATGGTTGCTTGGAATATAAAAATATTAAATAGTATCAGGATGATGTGGGAGAGTAAAATTACAGCTGGAATAATATAGAAACACTGGTTCATGAAAAACAGAAAATGCTGGAAAATCTCAGCAGGTCTGACAGCATATGTGAAGCGAGAATAGAGAGAGAGAGAGAGAATAGAGCCAACGTTTAGAGTCTGACTAAATGTTGGCTCTATTCTTCCTTCACTGGTGCTGTCAGATCTGCTGAGAGTTTCCTGTATTTTCTGTTTTAGTTTCAGATTCTAACATCTGCAGTATTTTGCTCTCAATACTGGTGCATATTTGAAGGACCAAATAACCTGGCTCTGGCATGATGACTTATTTTAGTTCTACCAGTAATAACATGTCACAGCAGCATGAAGAATATAAGAGTTGCTAATCAGATCATCACTTTAATTTTATCCGAGCCCTGTGAAGGACATTTTCAACCACAGGTATAGTTAAAATAAGGAAAAACCTTTGAGCAAACTTGTTCGCTACATTGCTGCGATATGTGGCAATGGGTCTGACAAGTTCCATCCTTCTGTCTCTATTTTCTAAATTGCTCCTTTTTTTACAACATATCTTCCTCCTCTTCTGCATGTTGTTAGTGGTTGTGGTAATACGTAAATTAAGACATTATGGCCTTTCTCTTTGGTGAATCAGACCATAAACTATTCTAGTGGTACATACAACAAAATAATTAGATGTCCAATTGGATGAATCATCATTCCCAACAGCCCACAATTCCCCATTTAAGGGAGGGATTCAGTTTACTCACAAACTAGTTGACTATCTGGCTATTCCGGTAGACTCACAGTAAAGTTAAAGTGGGGCAATGAAGCAACAGTAGATTTTTGAGACGATTGATTCTTGCTGAATTACAATGCCATAGGCTCCTTGGTGTCTTCTATGTCTTCTAGTGTTTTGAATAAGTAGCCATTGTTCATCTGTAAGTGGCAGAGGACTTTTAAATATGTCTGATCAAGTTCTCAGCCAATATTTATACACAAGTACTTCACAGCATGAAGAAGTGAACATCTTTCTCCTTCAGGTATCATGCCCTAACAGAATGCTGGCAATCATAGACTTTCATTGGGTAATGATTAACAAGTGCTGCAGAGGTTTGCTAGTGTCTTCTACATTAGGGTTGACCAAGAAACTCTCCCATTTTTACTTCCTGCCATCAGGCATATTGGTAGAATTTACAGGTAGATAAATAACCCAAGCTGTGAAAACTGAAATGAACACTCATTCAGAAAACAATTTTGAAAAAAGTACGGTCAAATATTTATCCATTTTGGTTTTGAATGTTAGTGCTTTCACCACACTTTAAAAAATTGCATTCCAGATCTCAACAAGTCATGTTGAAAAATTGTTTTGTCATGTTGCCTCTGGTCCTGTGGCTAATCAACTCAAATTTGTGTGCTGTATTTACTAACCCACTAAGTCATTAGAAACAATTTCAATTTATATACTCTATCAAAACCATCAAAAACCATCCATGATGTTGATCACTTCTGTCAAATCTACTCTAAAGTTTCTCTGCTGTATGGATACAATCCCAGATTCTTCAGTCTTTCTACATAACTTAAATTCTTTATTTGTGTTACCAGTGTAATAAAGGTATTCTCCAGCCTCTGTAAGGTGTTGACATCCTTTCAAACATGTGTGGCTCAGAATTAAATAAAATATTCTATCCAAGTTACGTTTTATACATGTTTTGCATAACTTGCTCACTTTTAAACTCTATTCCTCTTTATTAAAACAAAGTATCTCACATACTTTTTAATAATATTCGCCCCCTTCAAATGTTTGTGTTCACATACCTCAAATTTCTCTACTCCTGCATCACATTTAAGATTATGCCATTTAGTTCATATTCCTTTTTATTATTCTTCCTACCAAATATATTTATGTGGCAGTCTATCTCATCAATCTGTCTACATCTTTCTGAAGCCTGTTATCACTCTTCTCATTGTTTACTACATTCATTCAGTTTTTGCATCACTTTCAAGCCTTGAAATTGTACCCTAAATGTCAAAGTCCAGAACATTAATATACCAAAAAGAGCAATTCTGCTGCTGACAAAAAGAGCAATTCTGCTGCTGATCCCAGGGAAACCCCATAATCCTCTCTAGTGTGAAAATTAACTACTCACTGCTACTCTCTGTCATTTTGCTTTTCTTAGCCAATTTTGTATCCATGCTGCCATTGACCATTAATCCTTTAATTTTGCTAACAGATCAACTATGTGATACTGAGTGAAATGCCTTTTAAAAGCCCTTATGAACACTGCCTGCTCCCAAAGTGGACAATCTCACATTTATCCGCATTATGTAGCATTTGCCCACTCATTCATGAGGGGGCGGGCTAGGATTCACTTCCTCTGCCATGACATCACCAGCTCATGTTTCCGAGTAGCGTATTTCATAGTTTCTTGTGTTCACTCTTCAGCATGGAGAGTGATAGCCCCAAGAAGACACAAACACTGTGTAGTCAACTTCAGCAACAAGGCAGTGGTGGCACTCCACCTGACAGTCGAAGACCAGCAGAACATCCTTTACTCCTGGAAGCTAAAGGTCCACTAGCCTCACTACAAAGGCTTGGGAGAAGGCCACCAGAATGGTCAGAACTTGCACCCCTTAGTTAAGGACTACTCTCCAGCACAAGAAGAGAATGAATGATTATCCATCCCATCAGGGTAATTCAACCTTCTTCATAATCTCAACTCACACTCTCACAAGGCCATCTGGCATTTGCAGGATTACAGTCCACAAGGATCTCACCCACTATCAATACAAGAGAAGCCATCACTGATTTTCTGACACAGTTTTACAACTTCATCTCTTGTCACATCCTACATAAGTCACATCTTCTTTTACACAGATCCACTCAGCACACACAGGAGGCAAGCAAACTTATCATTTTCTTTGCCATCTGTCCTGCTCACAGTCTGTCCATCTGTCTTTCTGTAGGAAAAGATTCACCACAACAACAGTGCAAGACCCAAGTAGCACAGGGAGAATGTCAGAAATCAGGCCATTCACCCATTTGAGGAGCAGGCAGGAGAGCTGTTATGAGGTTAGGGAAGCTTCTTATGCTGAAGATGCATTTGGCATTTCTCAACAAGCCAGTTAGGACTCATCCACTAGTCTTTACCAACTTGCTAAAGTTATGAGTGCTCTTTAATGCAGTTCACTATCCAGCTAAGCTCTAATTGTTTCTTCTCTCTATTATAACCACCAGAAAGAAGAGGAGGAGACATACTACTAGAAAGCCCATCAGCCTCAGCCCCAGACCACCTCAGATATGAGTCAAATGGACCTGGATGCAGAGTCTTCGTTGCTTTCACCCAAGTCCTCCACCAGAGATATATATCTCAGTGGGACCTAGTTTTACATTGAGCATTGAGTATTTTCAAGAGATATCAAGAAATGATTGGAAATACTGCAAAGGCAATAGGCCCTGATAACATTCTGGCAATAGACTGGTGCTCCAAAACTTGCTGTTCTCCTAGCCAAGCTCTTCCAGTACAGTTACAACACTGGAATGTACCCAACAACATGGAAAATTGCCCAGGTATGTCCTATACACAAAAAACAGGACAAATGCAACCCAGCCAATTATCTCCCAATCAGTCTACTCTCAATCATCAGTAAAGTGATAGAAGGAGTAATCAACGTGGTATGAAGCAGCATTTGCTCAGCAATAGCCTGCCCAACGATGCCCTATTTGGGTTTTGCCAGGTTCGTTCAGCTCCTGATCTCATTACAGCCTTAGTTCAAACATGGATGAAAGAGTTGAATTCCAGAGATGAGATGAGAATGAAACTCTTGACATCAAAGCTGCATTTGATCTGAGTGTGACACCAAGGAGCACTAGCAAAACTGGAATCAATGGGTATTGGGAGCAAACACTCCGCTGGGCATAACTGATACATATGAAGCTGGTTATCGTTGTGGAGGGGTCAGTCATCTCAGTTCCAGGACTTCTCTGCAAGTGTCCTTAGAATCATGTCCTAGGCCCAACAATCTTCAGCTGTTTCATCAATGACCTTCCCTCCGTCATAAGATCAAAAGTAGGGATGTTCACCAATGACTGTAGAATGTTCAGCACCATTCATAACTCCTCAGATACTGAAGCAGTCCACGTTCAAATGCAACAAGATCTGGATAATATCCATGTTTGGGCTGACAAGTGGTAAATAACATTTGCACCAAACAAATGCCAGGAAATGACCATCACCAATAAGAGGCACTCTAACACCGCTCCTTGACATTCAATGGTGTTACCATCACTGAATCTACCACTGTCAACATCCTTAGGGTTACCATTGATCAGAAACTCAACTGGACTCATGACATAAAAACAGTGTCTACAAGATTAGATCAGAGGTGAGGAATACTGTGGTGAGTAACTCACCTTCTGACTCTCCTATCCACCATCAACAAGGCACAAGTCAGGAATGTGATGGAATACACTTACTTGGACGGATGCAGCTCCAACAACACTCAAGAAGCTTGGCACCATGCAGGACAAAGCAGCCCACTTGATTGGCACAACATCCACAAATATCCACTCTCTCCACCACCAACGCTCAGTAGCAGCAGCGTATATTATCTACAAAATGCACTGCAGAAATTCATCAAAGATCCTTAGACAGCATCTTCCAAATCCATGACCACTTCCATCTCAAAGAACAAGACCAACAGATACAGGGAACGCTACATCCTGCAAGTTCTCCTCCAAGTCACTCAAATGCTGACTTGGAAATATATTGCCATTCCTTCACAGTCGCTGGGTCAAAATCTTGGAATTCCATCACCAACATCATTTTGGGTCAACTAACAGAACATGGACTGCAGCGATTCAAGAAGACAGCTCATCACACCTTCTCAGGGGCAACTAGGGATGGGCAATAAATGCTGGCCAAGCACCTTTGTATAACATGGAGCGAACTAAAATTTTAACTTTTTTTTATACAGAAACACAAAATTAAACTTACTTAAAGCTACACTTTTTTACTAAGGTTGTGAATATGTGGAATTCACTACCCCAAAGTGCCTTGGATACTGAGACTTTGAGTAAATTTATGGACGAAATAGACAGATTTTTAATTAGTAATGGGCTGAAGGATTATGGAGAATGGGCAGGAGAGTGGAGCTTAAGGTGAGATGAGATCAGCCATGATTGTGTTGCATAGCAGAGCAGGTGCAAGGGGCTGAATTGCCTACTCTCTGAACTTCTTATGTTCACAAAGAACCAGTGATAGATTATTGTTGCCCTTGAGATGCCTTGCAATGCTTCGGCAATACTGCCAGGAGTGCATGGAGGTTTGCAGTGCCATACCTGCCTCTTGAAGGCTACCTACACAGTGAAATATTGCCCGATGCTTGAAAAGATTGCACCTTATCAGATGTCTTCAGTGTTCACAAGTGTAGTACTTATTGTCAGGAAACAGAGATAGTTTCAAATAATCTGGATTTGTAGGTTTTCATGATTTTATAGTGTTGCCTGCACTGTCATTAAAGTATTTATGACATGGAAGTGTTTAAAGGAAGACTATATTATTGCTTAATAACAAAGGGCCACCTTAGGTTAGAAAAAACAAGCCACAAACACGGTAAAAGATAGTTGAGCACTGCACATACAAACCTCAAAATTGCAAGTGAAGAGCGGTTTGCCAGCTGCACACCTATTATAATTGAGTGTGATTTAAAACAGTCCAATTAATCACCAGCATAACCATTTGATTTGGAAGGGGGCGTGATTTCAACAATCTGGGTTTTTAATGAGATGCAAAAGCATATAAATGTGATTCATGACATGGTGCTGTGAACAGCCCACCCACCCAGACAGTGTGATGCCGCATCAATGAAGTACAATACCCATGAAGGAGAGGTTCAAGGCTAGACACTGCTGTGTGTGCATGAGGGAGATGTTTTGGTGGGAAGGGAAGTGGGTCCATGTCTTTTGGGGGAATTCCATGCGGGGGGGGAATTGGAGCGATTCCATTGGAGTGGACGAATTCTGTGGTAGTGGGAGGTGAGGGTTGGGGGGCAGTGTGCGTTTGTGGTTGGGAGGTTCCTTTTAGCTATTTTCATTGTTCTTGCGTTAGGGCCCCGTCAAGAGAACCGAGAGAAGACTAAATGAGTGGCTGATCTGGAGAGGGTGTCTGAGATGGGTCTACAAAAGCCTGCATAACTAAAGCCACCAAGCTTCGCACATGGCATGGACCTCCACCCACGCTGCAAATCAAAATTCTGTCAGTGGCTGAATGAGTCCCTCAATAGGCTATTGATTGGTCACTTAAGGAATTCAATAGGCTTAAGGGAAGATGGCCTGCACAATGCCTTCAACACTCACTAAAATTTCAGACAGGTCAAGGGTAGGGGCATATGCAGCAAGTGCTCTTATTTGAATAAAACCTATCTTGTTTTTTGTTGATTACTTGTTACCTCAAATATTTACTACTCAAATTAACACATTATTTCATTTTTGTCTTCTGGATGGGATGAGTAAACTCTATAATGTAATTGCTCTATTGCCCTACTATCCATTGCATCTCATTGAAGAATGGATAGGTTTGGCTTCAACTTTGCCTTGAAGTGAAACCACAATTTCCAACAGTGATCACAAACTGATAATACAAACTGATAACAAGGAGAAGAGGCAAGAAAGGAGCCAAGAAAGACAAGGATTATCACTGGGAATCAGTGTGCATACAGGGAAGATTTAAAGCATTCTTCTTAACATTCAATAGTATGGCACAAAACTGCCCAAAACTACTATTTTAAACCAATGCTGTGAACTAAGAAACATAAGTATTGAAATAACTATGATACAATATATAAAACAAAGTAGATTTATGTGCATATGTCAACATAGGCCTCTATGATCACACTGACACTGTCATCTGAACAAAAATATGCCCATAAATCTCTTGAGCTGTACATGCTCTTTGTCTGAACTTGTCTTTAATAATTTGAAAGACTTTAAGACAGTCTGTGGCCTGCACAATCTGTATCTCATTGCTTTAATGGCATACTTCAAATGGTAAGATTGTACTGGAGTTAAGTTTCAGAAACGGGATTAATGTTATGTGTTTTAGTCCCACTTTTGGATTAAACACATAAAGAATGAACTGACATTTCTATAGAGTCACAGGATATCACAAAACATTTGAGTGAAGAAATACTTACGAAGTGCAGTCATTGTTGTAATATAATAAAATTGTTCACAGCAAGAGCTGAACAAACAAGATATATAATATCAATTTCAGACAGCTGCAAGGCTAGCAACAGCTCAAAGATGACCCAGGACAAGGCTGGTAACAATCTTCAGTACTGGTCCAGAGCCAGGGGAAGCAGCCCTGCTCATTGACTCTCTGTTCATATAATTTTTATTTTAATAAGAATGGTAGCATGTCCCTTTAAGGACTGAGTTATTGTGGGGGTTCACATGATCTATCAGGCCAATCATGGTGAAACACACAAATCGAATTGAAGCTTTGTCTTGTATATAATTATTTTCCCCCATTCCTATTTGTTTATTTATCTTATGGGTCATCAGTTCCTCCTCAGTTATTATAATCAACTTGGCTGTTTTGGTGGTGGTATCCAGTGGTAGCCTTGGGCCACCAAAATGCAACTTACCCTGCACCCATTACATTAAGGGCTGTCCAATTTGAGTAGGAGTTTGTCCCCTATTTTTATATTGCTAACATCCATTTCAAGTGGAGGCCCAGAATTCTTTTCAGCACATTCAACTTGTTGCTTTTGGTGAGCCACGCTAAAATAACTAAGAGTGCCCAAAGTATTTCTACCTGAGTAAACGTACATGTTAAAGATAGTTGAATCAATCTTATTTTAGGCTGTTTCAGCCATGTCAATTTTTTTTAAGCAGGACAATGAGTATGACCAGAATTTTGTCCCATATTTCCTTAGAATGTGAGATCAATTAAAATATTCTAACTGCTACCTTCACTCCAACTGGGAATTCAATCTGTGACCTTCTGGCTAAAGATTGCTTGGCAGTCCTTGTAAATCATATCTCTGGTGAAAATGCTACCCTTGGTTTTTTTTCATCTCATGTTTTTCTCATGTTTAGTATATATAAATATTATTTTGCATGAATTTCAAAGCTTCAGAAATATAAAAGTAAGTTGAGGATAGATTAGACAGGATTACTAATTAGATTGAGGACAGAATGAAGCCTGTCTAATTTCGACCATCCTTTAGCTCTGAGGAAAAATGTTACCACCTCATTTAAAATCAAATATTCAGAAATTTTTTTTTAACCATATCTGTTTTTGATTATTGTTTCTTTAACTTCATTTGAATGGTGACAATACAATTGAAAATGTGTAGCACAGGCACTTTGGGGAAACTGGCTTCTCATTCAGATCGCGTTGAAGCACCTCAGGTAGGTTAATGGCTCTATCTATATTAATGTAATTGCAGACCCTTTTCATTGCTTTTTGGCATCTACTTTTAGAATCAGAATCATAGATATCCTACAGTGCAGAAAAAGGCCCTTCAGCTTATCAAGTCTGCACTGAACACAATCCCACCCAGGCCCTGTCCCCATATTCCTACATACTTTATCCGCTAATTCCTCCAACTATGGATCTCAGGACATTAAGGAAAAATTTAGCATGGCCAATCAACCAAACCCGCACATCTTTGGACTGTGGGAGGAAACCGGAGCACCTGGAGGAAACCCACGCAGACACAAGGAGAATGTGCAAACTCCACACAGATAGTGACCCAAGCCAGGAATCGAACCCAGGTCCCTGTAGCTGTGAAACACCGTGCTACCCACTGTGCTACCGTGCCGCTCCCACTGTGCTATCGTGCCGCCTAACTTCAAGCCAATGTCCCCACTACTGCCACCAACAGAAGCTGATTAAATGGCAGAGAGAAATGGGCAGAAGAAAACATTTGTTTGAGAAACGAATCTCACTGATCAATATTTCATGGATAGAAGGGTCCACTGGCCCTGATCTGTGTTTTTTGAACGGTATTTGAAATTTAAATGCATGAGCATGACAGAATTTTTTGAGCAATAATTCATCTTTGCTTGCAAGATATGATGGCATGGATCATAAGAGTAAGGACAGCTCTGCAATTAATTTCAGTTCAAATGATGCTATGTACATATAAGAATTGTCCCTGAATTATAATATTAGATAATGTATCTCAGACAGTTTTCTTTCACTAACATTTACCATATAATGTTTTCCCCCACCTTTCACCATTCTTCAGTTGAACATTTCTTCTCTTGAAGGCACCACCTATCAAAGCATGTTCCAGGTGCACCAGTGGTCCGAAGATACTGTGCTTTTGTTTTTGTGTGAGCCTGAATAATAAGTGTTTGACAAGCAGTTTCAGCACGAAGGGCAGTACAACTGAACCAACTCTCACCCAACAGCCACATACTTACTTCTCAGCAAGAGTGGCTGGACAGTGATTAGAAGCAGGATTTATTTTCTCTCTGCAGTTCAGGAGTGTGAAGGCCGATTGTAATGTTGTGCCAAGATCAATCTATTCAGCACTGGGCACAAATTCAGCTTGGAACTTTACGTTGTATGTAAAGAAATTACTAAATGTGTTGGATTGAACATTTCTCCAACTGAAATATTTTTGAAGTAAGGTGCTGCCAGCATGTTTACATTATAATTTGACATTAATATTTTTCAGGGATATTGAAAAATAGATTCACCTTTTTTGCTCAGAGCAAAGAGTGAAAGTAACCAGGGTTATTTATTTCTTTTTGATGCTGCTCCTTTTTCACATCACAGTGGGAGCCAAGATAAACTGACAGCCAAGGGCAGCACAGTATTGTCAGTCATACCAGAGAAGGAAGGATCTTGTGATGTTAATACCAAAAACTGTAAACTACAGATAGTTACAAGAAAAGTTTGTGCTTCATGTTTACAGTGAAAAATGAAAATAACTCAAAAAGCTTTCAAAAATCAGAGGTAAAGCTGACCCAAAAGTGGTTCAATGATAAAAATCACCACTGATAAGGTAGCTTTAAGAGACTAGCCAAACAAGAAAGTTACAATTTAATTAGCTGTATTTGCAGAAAATTGTAGAATTTGATTTATTTTCCCTTTATTTGTATTACTGAACTTGAACTGCATTAATACTGACTGACTGATCTTCAAATACTTTACTTCACGCTTGGTTGTATACATTCAAGTCATCTTCATTGTTAAGATGTCTTGTTTGGAGTGAGTGGTCAAATGTTATGAATGATGTAGTTGAAACTGAGCATAAAATTGCAGTTGATCATACCTGAGGCATCCAGAAAATGAAAAGTATCTACTGTTTCAAAATCTATTCAGCTTGCCCTTATTTCAGCATCTGTATCAATAAAGCATTAATGTCACAAACATCTCACTTGAATTGCCTGCCCCACTATTCTGAATCCTGGAGTTAGCTTCCTGTTGGAAAGGGTTGACATCGGATGTTAATGTAATGATGATGTAGCACCACATGATTGAGTAACAGATCTGGAGGGAACAAAAGTTCTAGTCACATGCAGAGGTCCCAATCTGTACATAGTAGCTGTAAATGTAAAATAATGGTTTTAATAAACTACATTCTTATTCCATTTAATTTGGGAGAATAGAAAAGCTCAACGGAAGTTCACCTAAACCCTGAACACATGACAAAACGTGATTGCAGTCAACAGTGAATAAAAGACAAAAAGCTTCAGTCCTGACAAGTCAAGAATTCAATGAAATAAGGATGAAAGTAACAGATTCAAAACTCACCAAATAGCCAGAGCAAAGTTGCAGCAGATGCAACCTAACCCTAACCCTAACCCTAACTGTAACCCTAACCCTATGTGCAGTGAGTGCAACCTAGAATCAACAAGCAATGTCAGTGAAGCAGCAATTATTCCAAGCATTGGTGCAAGCATAGAATTCACAATATCACTCCCAGCACCATTCCATAGTGCTGAAGGTTTGCAACAGGTATAGCACTGAAATAATTAGAAAAATAAGTTTTCCAGACATAGAACAGATTCTAATTACACATAAAAGAACAAAAGGGTCAGGTCAGTGCATTATTCTGTGCAGTTGGAGTTATTGATGATGATGTGATAGTGAAACAAGTGAATTAGACTTTAACATCTTATGAAGAAGTTCTGCAAATATTTGATTCAGACTTCAGCATTTGCAAGCAATTTATTTATTGATAGGGCAAAGTTTAACAAGTGAAAGCAAAGACTAGTTGAGAGCATGGAGTCGTTCATCAGCAAATCTATACAGGCCAAAAGAAAATTGCAAAAATTGAGGAACGTTGAAAGGTGAGTTGAATCATGATTGAATAATAGTTGGGATCTTCGATGAAACCCTATCAGTTCTCTTGAAGATGACAGAGGATTTAACTTTAGTCAAGGGAGTAAAAGTTACAAGACAAACTGACCTCAGAAAATAATATAGAGCATTTTTTTTACAGAAAAGGTGAGGTTCTATGGAAATGAGTAAGTGAAGTCATTCAGTTTGTAGACCAGAAGAGAGAAAGGGCACCAAAGCAGAAGCCTGTGAAAACAGGAAAAAAACTGTGCCAGCCACTATTTTAAATGTTCTCAGTGCAGTGGGTCAAACCTGCACAAGCAGAAGAATGCCTGGCATGGGAGCAAAGTGCCACAATTGTGTAAAAATAGGACATTTTAAAACTATCTACATTTCTAAAACACTGACAACCTGCAAAAAGAAGGAAAATATTAAAGTCAAACAACACAAAAAGTAGAAAAACCACAGGGAAAGGAAATAAACTTTCTACTGAGAGTCAACAAAATCAATAGAGAAAAAAAATTGGAGTATTAAATTTGAAGTGGATGGACATAGTTTAAATTAGAGTTTAAATTAGACATAGGGACAGGAGTTTCTCTTCTATCTGACAAAATAAAATAGCCTAAGCACATTATACAACAGCTCTCAGCTATCAAATTGCAGGGTCCAACTGCAGCAACACAAAATCATAGGCCAATTCATACTAAAATTGAAGTACAAAGAACCTCTATATGTCATATAGAATCAAAACTCTACGAAATAGAAAAACCTGCTTAAAATTGGAGCAAATATATAAAGGTGATGAAGTTGCTAATGAGTATTCAGCAATACATTCAATGAGTATTCAGCAATACATTCAGGAATGAATTTCCAAGTTTATCTACATGCTTATAAAAACTAAATAATAAGTATCTTGTAATCCTAAGAGCTGCAGTTAGCCCAATTTGCAGGAAAGTCACTCAATTTCTCTTGGACAACATCAATAATGAAATCAAGAATGTACTACAGCAAAGCATTACATCAACAGTCACCATACCAACAAAATGGTGTTCAGGAATGGTCATGATCCCAAATCCAAATGACTATAAAAAATCTGCATGGATTTAACTCAACAAGTCAGTGGAAAATGAGGTCCAACTGATGACTGCAGTTAATGAGAGGTTTGCCAAATGAGACAAGAATATGCTATTCACCAAATTAGATGCAATCAATAGATTTTAGCAATTGCCTCTGGACAAAGAATCCAGACTGTTTACCAAGTTTGTAAATAATTTGGTCATTACTAGTTTAATAGATAACTATTCAGAATTATGTTCATTCCTGAAATTTTCCAGAAAACAATATCTCAAACTCTAAGAATAATTTCCCATATGGACAACATACTTGTACATGGCCCCATGAAAGAAGAATATGACTGTGGTGTTTGTTCTGAGACTCTTCAAGGATTGTAGCATTGAATGAAAAATATGGATTCACCAAATTTGATTAAATTTCTTGGTCATATTGTATAAGAATCCTGAAGGACAACTGACCTACAAAACACAAAGTTAATCAGAGAGTTTCCATAATTCAGGAACAGTCCTGAAATTCAGAGATTCCTTGGGATGGTCAACCAAGTAGACAATTTCCTACAAAACCTGGCAGAAGTCAATGTGCCTTTGTGTCAGGATCAACAAGGTGCTGGAAGGTAGACCAGCAAAATTAAAAAAATGTTTTGATTTTCTCTGAGATTTTGACATATTATAACCCAGAGCTATCAATCATAGTCACAGCAGATGCATAGTCTACAAGTTTGAATGCAGTATTATTTCAGATAATACTGCACTTCAGAGAGAGATGGTAAACATAGACAAGTTTATTATGCCTCAAGTTTACATACAGGAAAAAGATATGCCCCAATTGAGTAGGAAGCATCGGCAAAAATATGGGAATGCAAGAAATTCTCAGATGATGTGATGGGATTGCAATTGCAAAGATGCTGCCCAGAATCCACTGGTTCAGAATAAGATTAATCAGATATGATTGCCTAACTGACTACATTCAAAGGATGTACTAGTCAACAGCAGAAGCACTATCAAGGATACTAATAGAAGGAATAAATTTAGAAGACTTGCATTTCATTGTGGAATTAGCAACATTTACACATCACATTACTCAACATCAAGTGACTACAGCAAAGATGTTGCATAAATAAAACAAGCAATATTGTCTGGAAAGATGGCCAGACTATACTCTCAACAATCCAGTATTACGGCAGTATTTCTGAGTCCTCAATACTACAATGAAAGCACCTCAGAATCACTGATGATCTCCTAGTCATTTAGTTTAGCTTGATATTCATTATGAACTTCACCAAGATTCACTTAGGGAAAGCAAAATATTGAGCAAGAGCCCAGCAATTCATCTGGTGGCCAGGCATTACTTGTTCTACAGCAAAAATGAGTTGTAATTGACTTATACATGCAGTAAATAGTCAAGAGCAAAATAAATGGCTATCCCGTTCTCCTTTTCCATCAAGTTGTGAGAGCACCTGGGAGTGGATTTATTTGATTTTAAAGGCAAGGTATTCATTATGATCATTGATTACTAGTCAAGGCAAACTAAAATAAACAGATTGCACAGCATCACAGTGGAAGCAGTCATTCAATCACTGTAGAAAATTTATGCAACACCATTGGTGATAATACATAAATGTGATGAACATTGCGATATCAAAAAATAGTCTTCAATTTACTGAAGCATTATTACAAAATTTTGTGAAGATGTACAAATTCATTCATGTAATCAGCTCACCTCATTATCCTCAAGCAAATGAAGAAGCTGAGAGAGATGTACAAACCATCGAAGGCTTGATGAAGGAGATTGAAGATATTAATTTCATTCAGAGTTACCCAACTTCACTGTGAAAAAATGGCTTTTCACTATCAGAATTGCTAATGGGAAGGAGATTGAGAATACAACTTCCATCTCTGCAACAGAAACTAAAACCGAATCTTGAATGACCACAAGAGGATAAAGTAACATGAGGACAACAGAGAAACAAAATCCAGTCCATTTCCCAATGACATTCCAATCACTGGGAGTCCAATATCAACACCTTCGTGGTTATTATTAACCAGAAACTGAATTGGATCAGACATATAAGTATTGTGGCTACGAGAGCTGGTCAGAGGCTGAGAATGCAGCAGCGAGTAATTAACCTTCTAACTCCCCAAAGCCTGTTCACCATTTAAAAGGCAAAAATCAGGAGAATGTTGGAATTCTCTCCACTTGCCTAGATGAATTCAGCTCCAATGACTTTCAAGAAGCTTGACACCATTCAGAACAAAGCAGTCTACCCAACTGCATTCCATCTATCACTTTAGTATTCACACCCTCCATCAGCAATGCACAGTGGCAGCATCAAGTATCATCTGCAAGATTACTGGAGCAACTCATCAAGACTCCTGTAACAGCACTTTCCAAGAACATAACCCTAACCAACTAGAAAGATATGGCTAGTAGAAACTTGAGGACATGACGATGTTCCCCTCAAGTTACATACCAACTTAGAATAATATTTCTGTTCCTTCACTGTCACTGGGAAAAAATCCTGGAACTCATTTCCTAACTCATTGTTGGTGTTCCTATAACACATGGCCAAGAGCAGTTCAAGTAGGAAACTTGTCACTACTTCTTTATTTGGTCGGCACTACTTTATTTTGGTCGGCACAACATCGAAGGCCGAAGGGCCTGTTCTGTGCTGTATTGTTCTATGTTCTATGTTCTCAATAAATGCTGGCTTACCCAGCAGCACCCAACTCCATGAATGAATAAAAAATGGCTCATAATTTTCAGGCACAGAGTAAGAGATCTATCAGTACTGAAGCCCAAGAAGAATATTGACACAAGACCACCAGAAAGAAGGCATAATAATCAAAAGGTCTCCACATATCAGATCCTACAGGATTGAGATAGATCGGGAGAATCCGTCGCATCTTAATATCCTTGTTCAAAAAAAGGATATAAAGATAAGCCAGGCAACTACTTGCCAGTCAGTTTAATTTCAGTGGTGGGGGAATTCCCAGAAACAATGGGCAGAATTCTCCCATTTTGAGACTAAAGGCATAATTTACCTGAATTGATCCTAAGTATTGCTGCCAGCAGACGTATCAAAGTGTTTCCCATTGGTGCTGGCAGCACTGAACAGGCTTCATTCAGCCTATGTGAATGGGCCAGTTCTTTCCTCATGAGAATGTAGTTCATTTCCTGACTTCACCATCACCTGATTCATTGGAGTTGGGAATTACCTGTTAGCTCTTTACCAGCAGAAGAAACATGAATGTTTTCTTCAGCATCCACTCTCATTTCAGACAGGAACATAGCTGCAAGAAAAGCTTTCCCCAAGATTCCTGGACACACATGTGGACCGTATGCTGCATGCTATGGAGAAGAAGAGAGCCACCCTATTTTCAAGGATTGGCAAGAACCTCAGGAGGAGTTGAAATTTGCAAGAAGATGAATGATCTCCTCAAAGTTGCAAGGATATGTACTCACCTGTCTGCTCTTCTGAGAAATTAGAGGTGTTGGTGGGCTTTCTTAACATAGTGTCAATGTAGGGCACCAGGACAGGTTATTGGTAATTTGGACACCTAAAAACCTGAAGCTATTGACCCTTTCTATTTTGTTGCCATTGATGTAGACAGGGGCGTGTTCTCCTTTACACTTCTTGGAGTCAATGTCAATCTCCTTTGTTTTGTTGACATTGAGGAAGAGATTATTGTTGCTGCACCAATTCACCAGATTCTCTATCTCATTCCTGTACTCTGTTTCGTCATTGTTTGAGATTCAACCCACTATCATCAGCAAACTTGAAAATTAAATTGGACGGGAATTTGACCACACAGTCATAGGTATATAAGGAATATAGTAGGCAGCTGAGAACACAGCCTTCTGGGGCACCAGTGTTGAGGATGATCATGGAGGAGGTGTTGTCTAAATTACTGATAGTGGTTTGTGAGTTAGGAAGTTCAGGATTCAGCCGCAGAGGGAGGTGCCGAGGCCCAGACCATGGAGTTTGGAGATGAGCTTCATGGGAATAATAATGTTGAAGGCTGAACTGTCATAAATCAATAGTAGTCTGAGGAAATCCTTTTTCATACAATGGAGTACTTTGAGTCTGGAAATGCATTGCCAAATAATGTGGTAGAGGGAAGTTCAATCAAAAGGGAATTAGATTATTATCTAACAACATAGAAACATAGAAACTGGAAGCATAAGTAAGCCATTCAGATCTTTGAGCCTGCTCTGCTGTTCATGTTAATCATGGCTGATCATCAAATTCAATATCCTGATCCTCTCTTCACCCATATCCCTTGATCACTTTAGAACCCAAAGCTATCTCTACTTTCCTCTTCAAACCAGACATTGTTTTGCCTCAACTGCATTCTGTGGCAGTGAATTCCATACATTCACCATTCTGTCAGTGAAGAAATTTCTAAAAGGTTTACCACTTATCCTCAAACTCTGACCTCTTGTTTTGGACTCACCTATTATTGGGAACATTCTTTCTGAATCTACTCTGTTTAATATGTGGTTTATATAAATGACTTGGAAGAGGGGGTAGGTGGTGTGATCAGCAAATTTGCTGATGACACTAAGGTGCTTGGATTGGTGGGTACTGAGGAGCAGTGCCAGGCAATACAACAGGACATAGAAAGGCTGGTAGACTGGGCAGATAGATGGCAAATGGAATTTAATTCGGATAAATGCGAGGTGATGGATTTTGGCCAGAATAATTTAGAGGGGAGTTATAGGATAAAAGGTAAAACTATCCGGAGCATAGAGACGCAGAGAGACCTGGGGGTGCAGGTTCACAAGTCTCTGAAGGTGTCTTCACAGGTGGAGAAGGTGATAAAGAAAGCATATGGTATGTTAGCCTTCATAGGAAGGGGTATAGAATACAAGAGTAGGAGTCTGATGTTGCAAGTGTAAGAACGTTGGTTAGGCCTCACTTGGAGTACTGCGTCCAGTTCTGGTTGCCGTACTACCGGAAGGATGTGGAGGCCTTGGAGAGAGTGCAGAGGAGATTTACCAGGATGCTGCCTGGTATGGAAGGGCTGTCTTACGAGGAAAGATTGAAAACACTGGGGTTGTTTTCCCTTGAAAGATGTCGGCTGAGAGGGGATCTTTTAGAGGTATATAAGATTATGAGGGGTATAGATAGAGTAAATGGTGTAAGCTTTTTCCACCATTAGAAATGGATAGAACGAGGGGTCACGGGCTCAGGGTGAGGGGGGCTATGTATAAGACGAATATTAGAGGCCAGTTTTTCACACAAAGGGTAGTGGGGTGTGGAATGCACTGCCGAGTAAGGTGGTGGGAGCAGGCACGCTAGGGTTGTTTAAGGGTCTCTTGGACAGCCACATGAGCGGTCTGCAGATAGAGGGATATAGAAGGACTGTCTAAATATCTTATTTGTTTCCACAGGCAATTCGGTCCACCTTGTTGACCAACAAGGTGCATGCATTCGGCAGGTCGTGCGAGGGCTGCTCTTGGATGTTGCTTCAGGAGTGGCCTAGTGCTTCAAGTCGTTAGTATATGCTTAAACTGGACCATCTGATGGGCAACGTGACAGCTCAGAGACTATCGCTGTTGCTGTGCAGACACATGGATTTGGGCCTGTGTCTGTGGGAGTTTGTGCGTTCTCCCCGTGGTTGCGTGGGTTTTCTCCGGGTGCTCCGGTTTCCTCCCACATTCCAAAAATGTGCTCTTAGGCTGATTGGGTAACAAATTGTCCCTATATTGGTCCCTATATGGGAATCTTCCACAATAGGCATAGCCTAAAGTCATGGATATGTCATTAAGACATTAGGACGGCGGCGCGGGCTCGTTGGGCCGAAGGGCCTGTTTCCCGTGCTGTGTTGCTCTTTGTTCTTTGTTAATCCTGTTAGAATTTTATAAGTTTCTATGAGATCCCCCCTCATGCTTCGAAACTCCAGAATATAATCCTAATGAATTTAGTCTCTCTTCATATGATCGAGCCGCCATCCCAGGAATCAGTCTGGTAAATCATCGCTGTACTCCCTCTGTATCAAGGATATCCTTCCACAGCCAAAAGAGAAAATGCCGGAAAATTTCAGCAGGTCTGGCAGCACTGTAAGAAGAGAAAAAAGCTGACATTTCAGTCCAGACGGCTCTTTGTCAAAGCTAAAAAGCATAGAAAGCATACTGGAGGGGGAGGGGATGAAAAATGAGTCATAGAACAGAAATCAGGGAAAAGACAGCAAGTAGCTGTAGACAGAGAGAATAAAGGGTGTGAATGGCCAAACAGCAAAGAAGCTAAAATGAGTTTGTTGGGGGAGTGGGGTGGAGAGGAAAGCAGATGGGACAGAGCAACATTTAGGAAAGGAGAAACAAAGGATAAGAAAAAGTAAGGGAAGGGGGTGGTGGGGGAAGAAGAAAAATGAAGACAATAAAGAAATTAAAGGTAGAGAACAGTAAAAAATTAAATAAAACAGAATGAGGTGGGGTAGAGCAAGTCATCTGAAGTTGTTGAATTTGATGTTATGACTGAAGGTTGTAAAGTGCCTAGCCAGAAGATGAGATCTTGTTTCTCCAGTTAGCACTAAACTTCATTGGAACATTGCAGTAGGCCCTGGCAGGCATGGGAACATGGGAGCAGTTTTGTGTATTAAAATGGCAAGCAACAGGAAGGTCACGGTCCTGATTGCATATAGAGGTATTCAGCAAAGTCATCACCAGTCTATGACTGGTCTCTCCGATATATAGGAGACCACATTGGGAGCAACGAATATACTACACCAAATTGAAAGAGGTGCAAGTGAAATGTGGCTTAACCTGGAATGAATGTTTTGGACTTTGGATGGTGAGAAAGAAGAGGTAAAGGGACTTCTGCAATTGCATGGGAAAGTGCCATGAGTGACAGGATAGGTGTTGGGTATAGTGAAGGAGTGGACTAGGTTATCCCGGAGGGAATAATCTCTGCAGAATGCTGACAGAAGGAGCGAAGGGAAGATGTGTTTGGTGGTGGCATCATGTGTTTGGCTGGATTTGGCGAAGATGGTGGAGGATTATGCTTTGCAAATGGAGGCTGGTGGAGTGAAATGTGAGAACAAGGGGACTCCATTCTTTACTGGGGACGGGAGGGAATGAGGGTCATATATCATTTCTCATATCTATATCCTTCCACATGTAAGGACACTAAAACTGCACGCAGCTTTCCAGGTGTGGCCTCACCAATGCCCTATACAATTGTAGCAAACATCTATATCTCTATATTCAAAACCTCTCACTGTAGAGCCAACAAACCATTTGCCTCCTTTACTGCCTGCTGTACGTGCACACACTTTCAGTGATTGATGCATAAGGTCTAGCTCAGTATCCACCTCTTTCAGTTTACACCTATCCAAAAAGGATAAATGTGAAGAGTTACAGGGAGGAGGCAGGGAAATGGCATTAAGTGAAATGTTCATTTGGAGAGTCAACATAGACACAATGGATTGAAAGATCTCTTTCTGCTCAGGAAGAATTCCGTGAATTCTATGATTGTGATCTGTCCCAAATTGAGAGAATTATATCAAAACATTGTTATTGTCAATGTTAAGGTATTCATTCTGAAGTATATGACTATTTTGCCTGGAATTCCTGATCAGTTTCCAAATGTCCCACTTCAATTGAGAAGAAATGTAGAATATCTGCTTCCAATACTGTGCCTGAGTAAATCTATGACTAGTAAAGCACTAGAAAAAAAAACGCCAGGAATAATTTTCCCAACAGAGAAATGATTTCTATTTGATGCCTCCTCACAAAAATATTTACACTTCCTTGGCTGTCATTATTAACCACAAAATTTGGGACAACTTAATTATTTTGGAGCTTCAAGAGAACGGCAGCTCAGGAGTTCCTGCAGAAATTTCTTTTGGCAATGTTGTGCTGGTCAGTATAACAATACAGCTAATGAGCCAAGAAGAAGAAGAAAACCAGGAAGCAAGAATATACAGACCAGCAATAAGGAGTGAGAAGGGGACAAAAAAAAATTTCAGCTTAGAAATTTATAAGAATATTGCACCTTCAATGACGGAGGAAGTGTGTTTGGCAGCAGAGAAGCGGTTACAAAGCTTTTTACAATTTTCTTTGCCACCTGCTTCTATCTGGACAGAGAAATCTACAACTGCTCAGCACTGTGGCTTGTGGTTTTGAAGATAACTTTTCTTTTGGATTTCTCTGTCCAGGTAGAAGCAGGTGGCAAAGAATGTTACAATTTCTATAGAAACCAATAACATCTAAAAAGAAATTTGAACTTCCAGTTAATAACTGAAAATGTAACAAAAGGGGGGAAGTGCATCCCCTTTTACTGCAAGCATAAACGGTGGCACAGGCGCAAAATTTTACAGGAGTCAGGAAGCGAGACTCTCATCGGTGAGGTGTTGTTTCTATAAAAAAATGGAGTGCTATTATGAGCGCCGGTGACTGGGGGGGGGGGGGGCATGGAGATTAAAGTGGCCTGGAACTTTTGCAGCTGATAGGCAAGAATGAAGATATTGATCACAGGGCTACCTGAAATTACCATAAGAAGTCTCACAACACCAGGTTAAAGTCCAACAAGTTTATTTGGTAGCAAACACCACCAGCTTTCAGAGTGCTACTCCTTCGTCAGGTGAGTAGGGAGTTCTGATCACAATCAGGGCATATAAAGCCACACACTCAGTTTACAGAATACTGATAAGAATGTGAGTCTTCATAGCTAATCAAATCTTAAAGTTGCAGACAATGTGAGTGGAGATAGCATTAAGCATAGATTAAAGAGATGTGTATTGTCTCCAAACAGGACAGTAAATGAGACTTTGCAAGTCCAGGCAAGTCATGGGCGTTACAAATAGTGTAACATGAACACAAGATCCCAGTTGAGTCCGACATCAAGTGTGCGGAACTTGGCTATCAGTGACTCTGTGCTGTCATGTGCAGTGCAGGCCACCTTGGAAAGCACTTATCCGAAGATCAGAGGCTAAATGCCTGTGATCGCTGAAGTGTTCGCCAACAGAAAGAGAACAGTCTTGCCTGGTGATTGTCGAGCAACGTTCATTCATCCATTGTCTTAGCGTCTGCATGATCTCCTCAATGTACCATGCCTCAGGACATTCTTTCCTGAAGTTTATCAAGTAGACAACATTGGCCAAGTTACAAGAGTATGTACCGTGTACCTAGTGGATGGTGTTCTTACTTGAGATGATGGCATCCGTCTCGATGATACGGCATGTCTTGCAGAGGTTGCTGTGGCAGGGTTGCATGGTGTTGTGATCACTGTTCTCCTGAAGGCTAGGTATTTTGCAGTGGACAATCATCTGTTTGAAATTGTGTGATTATTTGAAAGCAAGAAGTGGGGAGTGAGGGGATGCCCTTGGTGAGATGTTCATCTTCATCAATGACACATTGAAGACGCTGGAGAAAATGTTGTAGCTTCTCTGCTCCAAGAAAGTACTGGACGATGAAGGGTACTCTGTTCACCATGTCATGTGTTTGTCTTCTGAGGAGGTCAATGTGGTTTTTCACTGTAGTGCATCGGAACTGTCGATCCATTAGTAAGCGCCATATCTGTTCTTATGAGGCATCTTTCAGCGTCTCAAGGTATCTGTTGCAATCCTCCCTATCTGAACAGATCCTCTGTATCTGGAAGATTTGTCCCATGATGACGGCATTGCTGCAACTGCCTCAGTGCCAACAACTGCCAGTTTCCAGATGCAATTTTACAACTCATCCGCTTCATCTTGGATCACAATTCCTTCACCATCAACAACGAGTTCTTCATCCAGACACATGGAACAGCCATGGGGACCAAATTCACATCTCAATATGCCAACATCTTCATGCACAGGCTTGAACAAGACTTCTTCATCGCACAGGACCTTCAACCGATGCTACACATTAGATACATCAACGACATTTTCTTCCTTTGGACTCATGGTGAACAATCACTGAAACAACTATATGATGATATCAACAAGTTTTATCCCAACATCATACTTACCATGGACTACTCTCCAGAATTGGTTGCATTTTTGGACACACGCATCTCCATTAAGGATGGTCGCTTCAGCATCTCACTGTACTGCAAGCCCACGGATATCCTCACAATGCTCCGCTTCTCCAGCTTCCATCCTAAACACGTTAATAATGCCATCCCCTATGGACAAGCCCTCTGTATATACAGGATCTGTTCAGATGAGGAGGATCACAACAGACACCTCCAGATGCTGAAAGATGCCTTCATAAGAACAGGATGTGGCGCTTGACTCATCAATTGACTGTCCCAACATGCCATAGCAAAAAATCGCATTGACCTCCTCAGAAGACAAACACGGGACAGAGTGAACAGAGTACCCTGCATTGTTCAGTACTTCCTTGGAGCAGAGAAGCTACAATATCTTCTCTGGAGTCTTCAACATATCATTGATGAAGATGAACATCTTGCCAAGGCCATCCCCACACCCCACTTCTTGCCTTCAAACAACCGCACAATCTCAGACATTGTCCATAGCAAACTACGTAGCCTTCAGGAGAACAGTGACCCACAACACCACACAACTCTGCCACAGCAATCTCTGCAAGACATGCCAGATCATCGATATGGATGCCATCATCTCAGTTGAGAACACCATCCACCAGATATATAATACAAACTCTTGCAACTCAGCCATTATTGTCTACCTGATATGCTACAGGAAAGGATGTCCCGAGACATGGTACATTGTGGAGACCACGCAGACGCTAGGACAATGGATGAATGAACACCACTCGGTAATCACCAGGCAAGACTGTTCTATTCCTGTTGGCAAACACTTCAGCAATCACAGGCATTCAGCCTCTGATCTTCGGGTGTGTGTTCTCCAAGGCACTCTGTACGCCACAGACAGTGCAGAGTCGCTGAAGAGAGACTGATAGCCAAGTTCTGCACACATGAGGATGGCCTCAACCAGGATCTTGGATTCATGTTACACTATTTGTAATCCCTATGACTTGCCTGGGCTTGCAACATCTCACTTATTGTCCTGTCTGGAGACAATACACATCTCTTTAACTTCTGCTTAATGCTATCTTTAAGACTTGATTAGCTATAAAGACTCACATTCCAATCAGTATTCTGTAAACTGAATATGTGCCTTTATATGCCCTGTTTGTAATCAGAACTCCCCACTCACCTGATGAAGGAGCAGTGGCATTTGCTACCAAATAAATCTGTTGGACTTAATCCTGATGTTGTGAGACTTCTTACTGTGCTTACTCCAGTCGAATGCCGGCATCTTCACATCCTGAAATCACCATACCACGAGTGATCTTCTGGTCTACCAGGGCTAGAAGGGACAGTCCATTCATGACATCACCGTCACAAGGAAGAGTGGTGAAGTCAACCCCTTGCCCCCAGTCTGAACCCATCCAATCCCCAGGACCCTTCAGGGACCTATCTCCTTGACTCCTCTCAGTGTCCAAGATGACAGGCCAGAATACCAAAGGACATTGCATGATCTGAAGGGAGGCTGAGTGGAGGAATCTGAGGGAGAGGGGGCTGAGAGGAAGGGATCTGAGGCAGATAGAGCTGATTGGGGATGCAATAATCCTGATACCTGTGGAGTGTGGAGGAGTGGGGACTGGCGTGTGATTTCAGTGGTGGAGCAGTGCAAAATCCCTCTTTTCTAAGAGATTGGGGTGCTCACCTGAACACTTGGTGTCCAGCATGCCATGTCCCCATTTGTGATTAGCCCACCAGTGGCAGCCCCACTTGCTCTCTTTGTCAAAGCAAAGAATTTCATCTTGTGGCAGCCCCACTGGTGGACTGGTGACCAGGCAGTCAAATCCGCTAATGACATTCAAATCAGCAGGTTTGCATAATTATTGGGTTGCCAACGGTGTGGGTGGGAATCTAATCAAGATTGGTAGTATAGCTCAGGTGAATCCCGATTGTTTTGATGTCCATCAGAAATCCCGATTTTTGGTCAATGCCTCATTTAGCGTGGCAGTAGAATTCTTTCTAACCATCAGAGGAGACTGGAGAATCACCCCCTTCGTGTTTTAGGACATTTACTGTAACAAAAGAAAAGCATAATTTGAAGTCTAATTTGTAGACAAATTATACTTCAAATCATACTTCAAACTACAGGACAAAACTTCCAACACAACATAAAAATTCCCACCATCAGATATGTTACATTGTGCTTTAACTAGACATTCAATTCTCCCAGAATTAGATCAAAATGATCCTTAGCTCCTAAGGGTTTGCAAATGATCTTTTTCCTTTCTTAACTGAGAAATTTTTAACTTTAGAACCATATTTCATGGTTTGAATTTCCTTGGAGACTTGAATGCTTGTTGAAGCTAGGAAAATCTTCCAATCTCATTTTAGCTCTTCATGAGTTTGGTCTTTCCAATCTAAGCATGAGCATGAGATCAACCTGCATTCCTGCACAGTGAAGCATGAAGACTTTCAGCCTGTACCTGCTCTCTCCCTGACCCTCAACAGATTAAGTTGTCTGTAATATTCAATGATATTTTAAGAAAGCTTGCAACCCAATATCACAATCCCTTTTTCTTCTCAAGGTCTATTGTCACATGGGCTTTGTAGCTAGATAGGAATGCCAGTTAGTTGTTCATTAGATCCCTGGCCCCCTGTTATTCTGGATGTATATAGACAGTTTAAAGCCTAACTTTACAAGCTGACAATCTCAAAATTTTTCTGGGATTTTGGAGGCTCAAAGTTTATCTACTGTTCACAGACAGGCTATTGTCATTGTCTCCAAATGAAAAAAACCTTGCACCTGCTTTTCTGTAAAAAAGAGCCTTGTTTTAATTTTTAACAGTCCTATCATGCAGGCCTATTGTCAGGCAGACATGTCATCTGACCCCCTTCATTTAATCCAGAATTAATAACATGGTCCCAATGTCTAACAAACATAACGATCTTATAAACCTCATTTCAGTAACAAAAACCAATAGTCAAATTGCTGTGCATTCTTGCTTCAAGCAGGATGGCAATGCTCTCTTTGTCAAAGCAAAGAATTTCATCTTGTTCCTGATGGAGGCAGCAAAGCAGGGATACAGCGCTATAGAATTTACCAGAATTGTAGGGTTCCCACAATGTAAGAAATAATTGATTATGTATACATTCACAAAGCTAGAAATCTTTTAGACGGGTTTTAGGATTTCTTAAAAGCTAGAATAGCATTAAAATAACATATTCACATCTTTGTAGCTTTGCACTATTTTGCCATCCTACCTTTATTCAAAAAATTACCCAACCCAAGAGATATACTTTCAGATCTTGCAATCTTAGTGACTGGTAAAAAATATTTAAAGCAAACAAAATTACTTGTAAATTTGATTATTTAAATCCAGAATTCCTCACAAAGTGTTTTACATTTGCTTCTTAAATATTTTATTGAAGAACTTTTTCTTAATTACTTCTTAACAGTTCCAAAATTGCCTACAGCCAGTTTCCCTGAAGAAATTGATCTCATACTTGGCACCAATCTAATCCAGTGCTGTCAAATCCATTGGATCATCTCAATTGTTTTTTCACTGGCATTGGTTTAACACAGTGCATAAAGGAAAACTCAACATTCTCTATAAAGTGACAGAGCAACAAGAAGATAGTGAATTTTCTGTAATTCTACAACTCAGATAACCAAGTCGTAAAGGTAGAACTGTAACCTAACCCTTACACATTTACAAGATTTTGCTATAGGCATGCACATGCCTGTTCCTATATAGAATATAAGCAGAGGTGAATTACCAATTAATGCCCATCATTTAAATATAATTAATCCAAATTGATACACAAGTAACATGTAAGACTAATATACTAAGTCTTGGCATCAAATGTCTTAAAGTGAACTGTCTTGATAATGTTTCCTGGTAAAGAAGGGAAAAGGCAATTTGAAGGAGACAGAAAATGCTTTAATGAGTCCAACCAGCATGGTGGCACAGTGGTTATTACTGCTGCCTCACAGTGCCAGAGACCCAGGTTTAATTCCAGCCTTGAGTGACTGAATGTAGTTCGTATATACTTCCTGTATTTCTGTAGGTTTCCTCCAGGTGCTCTGATTTCCTCCCACAGTCCAAAGATATGCATTGATCATTGTAAATTGCCCCTTGATGTCCCAAGATATATGTTTAGAGGGGAATTAGTGGGATAAATATGTGGGGTTATGGGGATAGGGCCTGGATGAGATGCTTTGTCGGAGACTCGATGGACCGAATGGCTCCTTTTGCACTATAAGGATTCTACGATTTTTCTATGTCCAAGGAAGAAAGTTCAGTAAACTGTTGAGCGGTTAATGAGATAGGAGTTATAGAACTGCACTCAAATGCAGAAAAAGGTTAAATAACTTACAAGGATAAGCAAGGTAACAGACAGGTTCTTTCTCTTTCTTTGACAGTCGTAATACACTGTTAGCCCTTTAATATCACTTACTCCTAAGTCCTTTTTAATTTATTGTAAGTTCAGGCAGTTCATATTTTGCCCTATAAGTTGATGCAACACCATTATTGAAGCATCATTACTACAAGGTCTGTAATGATTCAATGAAGTCTATCACCAAAGGACAGGTAATAAATTTGTCTTTGCAACTCTCATCCAAAAGCATTGTCAGACTTTATTCAGACTAGAGTTTTGAATCCTATGCTTTTTTCTTTAATCCATTAATTTATTGCCTGTGTACATGGCTGAAGCTGTACCAAGAAAAGCAAGTCACCAATTTGTGGATGCATGAACAATACTGGAAATAGAAAATAACAATAGCCTAGAAATATCAATACAGTTTTGTTTCCCAGATTAAACACATTAACTGAGGATTGTTGCAGGTTTAAAATTTTGTTCGACCAAAACATACCTTATGACCAATTAGAGGTAGTTGGTTAAAGATTTCCAATTCTCAAGGCAATGATGATGCAGAACATTGAGTGAACCGATGAACTGCACCGCTGTGTTCTAAGACGTGACATCTTTTCCATAATTTTCCACAATCTGAATCATCAATCTCCTCTGGCATCAAATAAAGAGATATTGCTTTGCCTAAGGGAGGGACAATGAGGGAGTAAATCGATCAGTATCTCTCTCATCAATCTTTCAGTGTTTGGTCGATGGTATCCATAGTAAAATGTTAAATGATACTAAATGAATAATCTCTCTCAGGGAAATCAAATCAGTTTATTGGTTAATTTGTTATTAATTCCACAAGCGTTCATTTTTTTTTATTACTCTCATATATAAAGGTTAGAGCTATAGGACTTGTCTTATGGATCTCTATTTCCTGCTCCCTTCCATCCACCACCACCACCACCCCCCGCAACTAAAATGTCAGTAGAGAACCCAACCACCAAAATACTATCTGCCTGCAACTATGTTATTCTGAAAGGAGAAATAATTGACTAAAGGATAGACTTTGGACCAATCTAAGGGGAAGTTCCACCCAAGCCCTCTGTGATGTGAGACAGAAGTGATACCCACTGTGATATTGCACCACTCTTTGTGCTACTGTGCCATTTGGACTGGGCCTCCTCCTTCGGAAGATAAAGCAGCAGCAGAAGCAGTATGAGATTCTGAAGTGGACATTAATTAGCCTTAAGAGTATCAATTGTTCCAAGGATGGGCCAGGAGGCTTCTTGACATCTTCCCCCATATCCCCCCCAACATAAAATGTGAGACAGGAAATTGAAAGCAGTGGAAAGGCCATGTACTGTATTTATACTCTCATATGTTTACCTCTTTCTTAGGTGCTGAACTGGCACTGACTGCACTGCCCACATACTCCCAAGCTAAAGTGGTAAGATGACAGACTTACTTCTCTCATCACTAGGTTAAAGGACATTCCAGTGTGTCTCCATTGTGGACAGAAATCAAATCTGTACATTATCACTGAACTTGGGGGCACTTTATTTCTTCCCTTTGTGGGCTCTCATTATCTTCGACAAGTTCTGGACTGCAGATAGTGAAAGATGTATGGGGTGCAGGTTAAATATGTCACCCAGAAGATGATCTACGATGAAGGTGCAACAGAGTGGATGAATTACAGCTCACCCCACCACTGGATCCAATTTATTTCCTGTAAATTCATATTTAATGAGTTGAAAAGCAGACAATCTGGTACAGAAACTTGCCATTTCAGTCAACAGGAAAGGCCCTTCTTTTCCCACCCTTGCCAAACTTAGTTTCTGGAATAGGAAGTCCCACTGTCTAGATCCCATGTGCTTTCCAACCACTCTCACAATATGTGCTGCCACCTTCAAAGATGTTAAGAAATCTCACAACACCATGTTGAAGTTCAACAGGTTATTTCGTACAAAAGCCTCTAGCTTTCAGAACACAGGCTGCCTCTTCATCAGGTGAGTGGGAGTTTGAATCACAAACCATGAATCCAAAGAAAGAAAATGTCATCGATGTATCTGGTGTATAGCATTGGGTTGAAGGTCCTGTGCAGTGAAGAAGTCTTGTTCAAACCTGTGCATGAAGATTTTGGCATACTGAGGTGCGAATTTGATCCCCATGGCTGTTCCATGTGAATGGTCTTGAAAAATCTCACTAACTATCCTGTCTGAAGACAATAACAAGTCTTTAACCTGTGCTTAATGCTCTCTCCACTCACATTGTATGTACCTTTAAGACTTGATTAGCTGTAAAGAATCACATTCCAATTATTATTTTGTAAATTGAGTTTGTGTCTTTATATGTGATTAGAACTCCCACTCACCTAATGAAGGGGCAGCCAGTGTTCTGAAAGCTAGTGGTTTTGCTACCAAATAAACTTGTTGGACTTTAATTGATATTGTGAGATCTCTGACTGTGTTTACCCCAGTCTAACGCCAGCATCTCCACATCATGACCTTCAAAGATGGCCATGGATGTTTCTCCCTGTATGCTTTTCAGAACTGTGACATGTAGTCTTTATTGCTCCTCCCTTTTCCTTCTGCCAAGATACATCGCTTCACACTTCTCAGTATTAAATCACCTGTCTGCCCATTGTACTAAACCTATCTACGTCCTGTGGCAGCCATTGGCATCATTCCCATTGTTAGACACAACTCCAAGTTTGAAATAATTCGTAAAATTTGAAATTTTACTTTGTATTCCAATATTCAAGTATTTATATATAACCAAAAAAGCAATGGTCGTGGACAGGCCCTTGGGGAGTACTACTGTTTACCATTAACAAAGAACAAATAAAAGTACAGTGCAGGAATAGGCCCTTCAGCCCTCCAAGCCTGTGCCGACCATGATGCCTGCCTAAACTAAAACCGTATGCATTTATAGAGTTCATATTCTTCCATCCCCATTCTATTCATGTATGCATTTAGTTGCCTCATAAATGCCACAATATCACTTGCTCCCACCACCTCTTCAGGCACTGCGTTCCAGACAGTCACCACATTCTATGTAAAACATTTGCCTCACACGTCTCCTCTAAACTTTTTTCCATGCACTTTAAATTTATGTCCTCTAGTACTTGACTTTTCTATCCGAGGAAAGAGCATCTGATATCCACTCTGTCCATGCCATTCATTATCTTGTAGACCTCTATCAGGTCTACAAGTCAACCTCCATCATTCCAGTGAAAACAAACCAAGTTTATCCAACCTCTCCTTATAGCAAATACCCTCCAGACCAGGCAACATTCTGGCAAACCTCCTCTGCACCTCATCCAAAGCATCCACATTCTTCTGGTAGTATGCTGGGTTGTCTGGTAGTCCTCCTTTCTTAAAAACAACCATTGTTCATGATACATAAACTTAGTCAATTTTTTTATCCAAGTTGAAATTGACTCATTTTATGAGATTCAATTTTGCTAAACAGGCTTTTATGTTATACTTTGCACTTTGTCAAATGCTTTCTTAAAATCCATTTAGACCATATTCATTATATTCCCCTACCTGACATTCTCTGGTACCTCACTTAAAAATTCAGTCAGATTATTCAAATCTATGCTGGCTATCTGTAACAAACTCAAGTCTGTCTGTTGATTTCCTTCTGGATTATTGTTTCTAAATCTTCCCCCACACCGACTAACCTGTAGTTACTTAAGCTGTCCTTATACCCTTTCTTGAATAACACATTGATCAAATATCTGAAAATCCAAGTTAAATTCAATGGTTAACTCTCAGCCATTACTTCTTTTCTCAACAGTTGCCAAAGAATTAGTAGTGCTTCTAAATCCATGCTGAATATTAAAGCTTCTATGCGCTTTAAAACATGATAAGCCTTTGAAACTGCAGCTCAAGCCTCTTCAGAGCAACACAGAGCTTCTGCACTGGTAGATTATGACACAGCATGTTATGAGGCCAAGAAGGCTATTAGAAAGATTGGTGAACTGTGTTCTTCTGCAAGAGGATGAAATAGCACAAAACATTTTCATCTTTACATTTGCATTATAGTCTATCATAAATTAATGTCAAGCGTTCCTCTGGGCAAGTGCAAATGACTAACTATTCCAATGCCCTTCAATATCTTTTGAGTGTTTTCTTTATTCATTCATGGAATGTGGATGTCACTGGCTGAGTCAAATTTATTGCCCATTCCTAATTGAAATGAACAGCTTGCTAGGCTATGTCAGAGGGCAGTTAGCAGTCAATCACATAACTGTGGCTCTGCAGTCACTTGTGGGCTAGATCGGGTAAGGACGGAAGATTTCCTTCCCTAATGGACATTTAGGAACCAGATGGGTTTTTAATAACAATTGATAATGGTATCATGGTCATCATTTGATTTTGTGTTTGGTGAGACAACTATGTTGCGAGAATATCTAACCAAAAGGATGATTGTAAGAACATATGTTTCAAATTGGAAAGTCAGAAAGGTATACTATGTGCAACAAAGAATTTAATGAACCAGTATACTGGATTGAAATGGACTAAATTGTGTAGTCCATCTCATAGATGTCATTCATTCTAAATTCTTAAAACTATTTTTGTTCATGTGATGGGGCAGGATTAAATTTTAACAGCAACTTTAATGTATATAACATCTTTAACATAATTAAATGTCCCAAGGCACTTCACAGGAGCATGATAAAACTTCATAAAACCAAGGCACAAAAGGAGATATTAGATAAGATGATCAAAAGCTTGGTCAAAGAGATAGAAATGTCTTAAAGGGAAAAAAAAATGAAGTGGCAGGGCAAAAAGGTGTAGACAGGGTATTCCAGGGCTTTGGGTTCTAAGCAACTGAAGATACAACCACAAATGGTGGATCAATTAATATGGAGCTACACAAAGGATATATATAGAGAGAGAAAACACAGTTAATGGGTGGAATCTTCCAGTCCTACTAGCAGCAGGAAGTTTGACAAGCTTAATGTGGCATGTGGCCAAAAATCAGTTTCCTCACAGTAAAATGAACTTCAGCAAGGATGTTCTCGAAATTTTAAAGGAAGGTTAAAAATGGGTTGAGCTTCCCAATGAACAATGTTGGAAAGTTCTTTGGCATGAATTAGTATGTCATACATGCTCATTAAAAGGCCAGCCCATCGCAATTAAGTGTCCCCTCCAAATTAAGATACCTGCCAGCAAGAAATTTAATAGTTCACTTTTATTATAGCAGGTAAGTCTCTACATCTGGTGAGCTAAGCTTCTTCAATGATTATTGATGAATTGCTGCCACATTGTCCTCTTTGGGGAGCATCTTTGAATTTCAGGCTATGTTTGCAAGCGTGAGGTGACAGTTTAAGTTACCTGGAGAATGTTCAAGCTAGGGTGAAGAGCTAACACAGAAGGGCAGAGCTGTGGTCAGACAAAGGTGAAAGGGATATTGCACGCTGTCCAGGTGCCCTTTAAATATGGCGTTTGGATATTCAATGCTTTCAGATAATAGCGGATCTGGCCACTTTCTGCCTGCTTCTACCATGAAAATCTGCAATTTTCTTGTAGATGCATATTTATTGTGCTAAACAGTGCAAGATCGTATGTAGTTAGCTGTTCTGCCCCAGAAAAAAACCATTTTCACTTTTGTGTCCACCACTAAACTTAGTCTAGAACAGAAGATTCCAGCGAATGTTTCAGGTTGATGATCTTTCATCAGAACTGGGAAAGTTAGAGATCATTCAACCTTTTAGTAAGGGGTGGGTGGGACAAAGACAAAGGAAGATGAATAACTGGAGAGACTGAATGACAAAGAGTTAATTTTAAAAGGTCAAAGAGAATGGTGATGGGGCAAGTAAAGAAACAAAGAAACAATTGTTCTACCTTCAGCTGGTGTGCTGCCATCTGAAAGCAAAAATAAAATATTTCCATCATTTTCTGGTTCTATTTCACATTGCTCCCATCTGCAGTATTCTGCTTTACAAACCAGGCATATTTACGTTTATACTTAATTGCTAATTTGTCCTATTTGAATTTTGTGAGGTTGGTGATAGGAAGTGGGGTGATTTAGCTCAATTGTCTTGTTTAATGGATAAATTCTAAATTAGAATGCTAAGTTCTCAGAATTGTTATGTGCAGAAGGAGGGCCTTAGGCCCAATGCATTTTTGCTGACTCTTCAAATGAGCAACATGGCTTAGTGTAATTCCCCTGCCTTTTCCCTGTAATCCTGCACATTGCTTCTATTTAAGTAATCATCTAATGTCCTCTTGAATGTCTTGATTGAATCTGCCTCCAATTCCAGGCCGTACATTCTAGACAAGAATAACTCACTGTGTGGAAAAGTGTTTTCTCAGTTACATTTGTTTCTTTTGCAAATCACTTTAAATCTGTGCTCTCTCATTTTTGAGATAAATGCAAACAAATTGGAATAAGACTTCCCAGTATTGAGCTAGACAATCATTAAAGAAAAGCTAGAACACCATTTCCTTAAAGGAACCAGCTGGTCTTTAACATGGTTATTTAAACTAATAGTTATGAGAATGTATTTGCTAATCCCCCTTGTGATCAGCAATCTACTTTGCTATTGACATTTTATCTATTTTAATTCTTCTAAATTTTCTGTGCTTCCTACTCTATTACCTTTTTGCTCCCCTGCATCTGTTACATTATTTTTATTAGGTTAGGTTAGTTCAACCTCCTTATTGTGACATTACGGTCTCTGGCTCATGTTTCTCTCTTTTCTCATTCAATTGTCTTAAAGTGGTTAAAAAAAATTCAATTTATGTCCTGCTCTTTCATTTTCTATTTCTGCTTCCTACTTAATCCATTTGTTGCAGCTCCGACATTGATAAATTAACTTGAATTAATGGACAGAAGATTGTTTGAGGCATGCTCGCTCTCCATATCTGAATTCTTGATTTGTGCTCTGTATGCAAAGCTTTTTGCTCATTTGTAAAGCCAACACCTAAATCTAATATAACATCTGCTCAGTGCTTTATTCTCCATGTCATGTTAAGAAGTGCTCACTAATTACCTTGATGAAATTATTTGTTTTTTTTTAACCCTTCCTTCTGCTTATCTCTTATCTGGCCAGTTTCCTTCTCTGACATGATAATCACATTATGATTTCCCACAGACTGCACTTAGAATACATCTTTTTGTTCTGTTCAGTTTGAACAATTGCAATTGTTAATAATTATTTTATCATTAATTTAAACACATTTTCTCTAATCTCTCTACCAGCTCTTATGTCCAATCTATCAATACTTTGTTACTCCTATTTTATCAATCCATCCTCAGGGTTCAATCATTGCAGAATAAATTATCAGTTCCTAAATCCATCTCATGTTCATAGCCAGATTCTTGTGATACTAATAATATTAAGTGTTTTCCCTTGTGCATATATCGCTAATATGGAGAGTCTCATTTTGTAGATTGTTTCAAATGGCAGCAGGCACTTCCTGATGAATGTAGTCATGCCTGCTACTATGCCTGACATAACCTGACACTCACCGAATCATAACTTACAGCCAATGCTCTAGACACCACTACCACCATTCTGTTCATGTCCCACGGGCACAAGTGGAGAAACAGTGGGATACAGTAAGAAGATATGGCCTTAGAAGTTCTCAACATTGACTCCAGATTTTATGAAGTTCCATGGCATCAGGTCAAATATAGGCAAAGAAACTTCTGATGATTAGCTCCTACTTTCCTCCTTCAGCTGATGAATCAGTGCCCATGCGTACCAAATACACTTGGAAAAAAAAACTGAGGGTGGCAAAGGCACAGAATGTACTCTTGTTAGGAAACTGCAATGTCCATCACAAGACTAGATCAAATAGTACCTTTTTGATCTAATTGCATGAGCCCTTAAGGACATATCTGTCAAGCTGGGCCTGCAGCAAGTGGTGAGAGAATCAACATGAATAAAAAATCTACTTGATTTTGCTCTCACCAAACTCTCTATACCAAATACATCTGTTGTTGATAGTGTTGGTAGGATTGACCAGCACCTATTCCTTATGGATAAAAGATGCCACCTTCTGGTGCTCCAGTTTCCTCCCACAGTTCAAAAGATACGTGAGTTGGGATGAATGGCCATGCTATATTACCCCTTAGTGTCAGAAGATTAGCAGCATAAATATGTAGGTTACAGGAATAAGATGGAATAGTTGTCGGTGCAGGCTTGATGAGCTAAATGGCCTACTTCTGTACTGTAGGGATTCTATGATGCCACGATTACTCTCCATTATGTTATGTGTCACAACCATCATGTTAAATAGGATATATTCATAACAGGTTGAGCAGCTTAAATCTGGCCACCCATATGGTGTTGTGGACCATCAATAGTAAGATGTTATTCAACTCCAAAATATGTAATTTTATGGTCCAGCATATTCCTCATGATGTCGCCACAAAAACAGGTTTTGTGGCATGTGCCAACTTATTGCAATCCTTTCAAACTGCAGCACCAGTCCTGATTGGCCTCCCACGCATATTGGCCTGGAAGTCGATGCATGTTTAAATGAACAACTTTAAATATAATTAGCAGGCTTGCAGTCCGATTCAAATATCTTTCAACATTCATCTGTCTCCCCAGCAGGCGCTGCAGCAGGCAAGCTTTCATGCAAATGGCAGCAGGCACTTCCTGATGAATATAGTCATGCCTGCTACTATGCCGAGAAACAACCTGACATAAGATGACATTCACCGAATCAAGCAAGAACCTGTTTTATTGGACCTTAGAATTGAGGAAGAACCACTCATCGAAGAGAGGCATCTTCCCCTCTCATCACTGCCCCCACCATGCAGACATGAGGTTTATCTGACTCAACCCCTACACACAACTCTCCTGACTCCTCAGACCCTGACACAGACCCCTTCCCTCTTAGACCTTCTATAAAGCCACCTCTTCCTTTCAGACTCCCCACTTGGCCCACTTTCCTGCTCAAAGCCCCCCATTCAATCTATTTTTCGGTCACTTCTTTGACAAAACCACTTCAAAGTAAAAGTTAGACCACCTTCTGTGAATCATGATTAGGCTATTAACATTGAGGTCAGGATCAATGAGGTACTTCAGGTGCATTCAACTGTGAAGGGAAATAAAATTAACCACAGGTAGCTGGAAATTGATAGAAATCCACTGAGTCAACAACTGAATTGCTTATAAGGCACCACACATTGAACTTGTTACAGATCAAAGGCTTCAAGTGCAGTGGAGAGAGTTTCAACAATTTTAGCTTGCTGAGAAGCCTCAGCAACTTCAAATCAAAGCTGTGTAAATACATTGAGGTTGAGTGCACAGCTGGGCAAACTAGAACCATCCCTCTCTGCCGCCTCCACTTCAAAAGGGTCTGCTCTCATCTACAGCTTCTGATAGGGGAAAAAGAAAATTACTGCTGCCCAATGGAGTGCTTCAATGATTTAAAATCCAGTTAATCAGGAGATATGGAGGTTTAAGTGACCTGACCACTTCAGAATTTGTACAGCTGACAGGCAGGAATGCAGATCTTGATCACAGGGGCTGCCTGAAATCACTATACCAGGAGTGATCTACAGGTCTCCCAGGGCTACAGAAAAGCCCAGCCACTACAGTCCCATCCCCACACTCAGCCTCAATGTATTCACACAGCTTTGATTTGAAGTTGCTGAGGCTATCCAACAAGGTCAACTTCATGCCTCCAGATTGAACTCACTCATCCCCCAGGACCTTTGAGAGATCCTTTCTCTGGAGCCTGGCAGTAGCAGAAGGTCAAATAGCCACTGGACCTACCTCCATGAACCCTCACAAACCACAAGTTGCCAGGTCAGGGTATCAGTATGAGGATACGGGGACAGTGCACTGTTGACACTGTTGAGGTGCGTGGCTTGAAAGGTCCTGAGTCGAGGAGTCTGAGAGGGAAAGGGAGCCTGAGTGGGGTCTGAGGGGGAAAGAGGGCCTGAGTGGGGATCTGAGGAGCTAATGTGTCGGAGGAGGGAGGGGGTGGGCATGGTCAGGTCACCCACAAATCTGATGATGTGGAGAGGTATGGTTACCTATTTGTGGGTTCAGGAAAGGATGCCCCTTCTTGGTGAGAGGTTGGTGATATTTCCCTAGTCTGTATGGGGGTCACCATTTATGTTTTTGTGGCAGGAAGAGCACAGAAATTTAACCTGGACTCAGAACAATGGGGCTGGCCAATGAGATGCTCGCTATGAATAAATTAAATATATACAAAGAACAAAGAATAAAACAACACGGGAAACAGGCCCTTCAGCCCAACGAGCCCCCGCCGCCACCTCGATGTTCCCACTTCTGCCCGTGATCTCTGTTTGTGTTTATAGGTCTATGGATTGAAACCAAATTTGAGGCAATTTAGGGAGAATTTGTTCTGCCAATCAGCCTGAGAGCACATCTTTGGGATGTGGGAGGAAACCAGAGCACCTGGAGAAAACCCACACAAGCACAGGGAGAATGCGCAAACTCCCACAGACATAGGCCCAAATCCATGTATCTGCACAGCACAGCGATAGTCACTGAGCTGTCGTGTTGCCCATCAAATGGTCCAGGTCAAGCGTACACTAATGACGTGAAGCACTAGGATACTCTCGAAAAAAAAAATCCAAGAGCAGCCCTCTCACGACCCATCGCGTGTACGCCCCTTATTAGACAACAAGGCGGACCAAAGTACCTACAGGATAAAAACAAATACATCAATACCATCGACTATTTACACACTTCCCAGGGACTCCCAAGGCTCATGATGCCTATTTTAAATCAGTTTTCTATATCCCTCCATTCCCATTCTGTTCATGTGTCCATCTAAATATCTCTTAAATAACTCCTGCCTCCACCACCTTAGCTGGCAGCGCGTTCCATATCCCCACCACCCTCTGTGTGAAAAAACTTCCTCTAGCATCCAAATTATACCTTACCCCCCTCATCCTAAGCCCATGATCCCTCTTGCTATTTCAGTCCATCCTAGGAAAAAGTTTAACCCTGTTTACTCTATCTATACCCTTCATAATCTTGTACACCTCTATTAGATCTCCTCTAAGTCTACGTCTTTCTAAGGAAAACAGTCCTAACCTCTCCTCATAACTCAGACCTTCCAAACTAGGCAGCATCCTGGTAAACCTCCTCTGCACTCTCTCCAGAGTCTCCACGTCCTTCTGGTAGTAAGGCAACCAGAACTGGACACAGTATTCCAAATGAGGTCAAACTAACGTTTTATACAACTGCAATATTAAAGGCCAGCTCTTGTACTCTATACCCCTTCCTATAAAGGCTAGCATACCATATGCTTTCTTCACAACCTTCTCCACCTGCTCTGCCACCTTCAGAGACTTATGGATCTGCACTCCAGGTCCCTCTGCATTTCTATACTCTTAATAAGTCTACTCTTTATCATATACCTCTCCTTTACATTCTTGCTCCTGAAATGCATCACCTCGCATTTATCAGGATTGAATTCCACCTGCCATTTATCTGCCCAAGCTGCCAGCTTGTCTATGTCCTGCTGCATCGCCTGACAATGCTCCTCACTATCCACAAGTCCAGCAATCTTTGTATCGTCTGCAAACTTGCTGGTCACTCCACTTACTCCCTCTTCCAAGTCATTTATATATATTACAAATAGAAGAGGTCCCAGTACCGAGCTCTGCAGCACACTACTAGTGACTGACCTCCAGCCAGAAAAACACCCTTCCACTACTACTCTCTGTCTCCTATTACCAAGCCAGTTACTTATCCATCTAGCTACCTGTCCTTTCAGGTGGGAGAATCCTGCTGGATAGATGCTGCTAATGTCAATAGGAAACTCTTCAGGTTTCAAGCTGGCATGGGTGTTTAGTTCAGGAAAATAGCAATAATTTTATTCTTCCCTCAGATGCAATGTCCTCAAGTAGCTCCAAAGACCCTGAGGTCCCCAATTTAGCTGCTGAAAATATCATATAGACAGAATAATCCACATCACATTCTCTCTCTGAATCAGGCATGGCACAGATACAAGAACATCAGTGGGCATTAGTATGTCAGCTCAGATGGTACTGCACAGTGGTGAGGGCACAGTACATTCAAACAGAAAGCTGATGGAGGCAGAGAGTGCTCAGAGTGCTGGCATCAGAGAACTGCTAAAGACAAGGACAATGCAAATGATGTCCAAAACAAATGATGAGCCTTTGGAGATATCAATCAGGTGTGGCAGATGCTAGGTAGCAGAATGCATAGGAAAATTTGGCAGATATTCCTGAAAGTTTGTGCTCCATGGTCCCTATTATGGAGGAGTTCATGAGGAAACATAGAGCCTTCTTCATTGAGAGTGTGGCAACTATTAAGAAAAGGCAATTCCAGAAACAAAAATCAGGGGTCCGGGGGTTGCAAGCCCTCACACAATGACCTCAGGAGATCACAGCTGGATTGAGAGATGGGTGAGGTATTTGGTCTCCCAATTAATTTCATCAGGGGTGAGCAGCAAGGTTCAAACAAAGTTCACACTGGTGGATGAACTGAATGTATCTCTGAGAACTCCTCTCAGGATGGTTTGGACAAGGGCAGCAGCTTTTCTGCCCTTCTGCCAGTGACCAATGCATTTGATGAAGGCATAATGATTGAGGAGTGACCACAATGGCAAACAGCACACATTTCCAGACTCAAACTCAGCCAGCCAAAGGCCAACTGCCAAGGGCATCAGCTCTGACACAGTGGCAGTTAGCAGACTACATCCACTGCCATTGCCATCAAAGGTGCAGTAAGTTTAAGGCTCCTTGAGCACAAGTGCTTCTCATAGGTGACATTATTTCCATTCTTGTTTCAAAACTCTCTTGATGGTATGATTATTCAAAGTAAAAAATATTATGCTTCTTCCTGTCTCTTTGAATATTACATAAACATTGATTTCATTGTAATGGGCTGAGTGTGCCCGATGGTTAAGGGGCCAGTGGAGCTTTGAATTTTATTACACATGCTCCAATTGGAATTTGAGGTCCAGGGTCTGCATATCACAAATGTCTGGTATGGAGGCAGTGTCTTTGGCATGAACTGGAATTGATAATATGGCAGCTAAACTGAAGGTCAAGGTCTTCCTGTTGTCCTTTCCTCCCTGGAGATTCTTGACATATGCCTGCAAGTCCTCACCCTACGCCTGTCTGGGCTCCTCATCAGATCCTTCAGTAGATTATCCTCCATGGCATTTGGAGCTGCCTTTTGATTTCATCCTCCAGTGGGTACCCAAACTAGTTTGTGCAGAGCATAGTAGGCAATGACAAAAGGGATACATATTCTAGAGAATATTGTAATGCCCCCTGACCAGTCCAGGCTTCTGAACTTTATCTTCAGTAGCATAATATCTTCTCTAGGCCTACCGTTATGAACGTGTGATTCCTTTGTAGCTCTCATCCAATCCTGTTCTCAGATGCTCCTAGATGTTTTGGGTCATGAAACACCTTTCCAAGGCATAACCCTTGAGACTAGGAGTCATTCAAATGAGGAGTAGCAATGAATAGCATTTGCATCTATGAGTGTTGCAAGTTGTAAGCATTCTATGAGTTGCCAGGGTAACAGTTATAGATTTGCAAGATCTGTGTCTAGTAATTGTGAATGATCTGCACGTTCATTGAGTGGAACCCCTTTCAGTTCACAAAGACTCCCAGATCAACTGCAGGTGTCTTGATGGTCACATGTGTGCAGTTCCTGGTACACTGAATGTGGGGAGTCTGCAATCACCACAAAGCCTCTGGATTTCTCAGCCTGGCTGGCCTCATACTTCCAGTAATAGATGACTATAACTATCCATCAGAAGATGGCATCATTGATTGGCTTGATACAAATGTGGGCAGCAGATTTCATATACAACATAGATCCTTCACTGACCCCTGGAAAGAAGTGGAGGGTCAGTCTGACTTTCAGTGACATTGAAATAGAGTTCCAACCCATACAGAGGCAATCTTCATCCCAATCACTTGGCAAATGGTGGTGACTGTGTCCCTAGAAAGACAGAGCCCTTTGGCAGTAGACCTCAGACATTTTGAGGCATTTGGAGCACTGCCTGCAGGGCACTCTAGCTACAGGGCAGTGGTGTTTCCTGTGGACCTCTCCATTTTGTTTTCTCCATTGACCCTGATGCACACCCCTATGCCTGTACCTCGCCTCTCACAGGTTATTCCTGGGGCCATCTGGTCTCCTCTTCCTCTTGACCCTCACTTCCTCCTCAAAAGAGGTCTCAACAGTAGTGTATGCAATGCACTGTCTCATTCACTTACTGGTGCAGTCTGCTGAAATCTTCAGACAAAAGATAGCAAGAAAAGGTATTCCAAAAGAAATCTATTCAGAAATGCACCAGGAATGACAGAGAACCCTCACAAATCGAATCAACCTCACAGCAGAAAGGCAAATGGAATGCCAGCCTTTATTTCAAAGGGAATGCACTATAAAAATAGGGAAATCTTGCTAAAACTATACAAGGCACTAGTTAGATCACACCTGGAATACTGTGAACAGATTCGGTCCCTTTGTCTAAGGAAAGAATACTGGCTTTGCAAGCAGTCCAAAGGAGGTTCACTGGGTTGATTCTGGGTATGGAGGGATTTTCTAATGAAGAGAGGTTGATTAAGTTGGGCCTTTATCCATTGGAGTTTAGAAGAACAAGAGGTGACCTTATTAAGACATATAGGATTATCAGGGAGCTCCACTTTGTGGTAGAGTCTAGGACCAGAGGGCTTAGTCTCAGAGTAAAGGGCTACCTATTTAAAACAGCTGTGAGGAGGAATTTCTTCTCATAGAGAGTAGTGAATCTGTGACATTCTTCACCCCAAAGGGCTGTATAGGCTGGGTTGTTCGGTATGAGTTGGATAGATTTTTAATCAGGAAGGGAATCAATGGGTATGGGAATTGGCAAATTAAGTGTGGTTGAGAATTACATTATCAAATCAATCACAATCTCATTGACTGACAGGCAGACTCAATGAGGCAAATAGTCTGCTTCTGTTGCTACATTTTAGTCAAGAATGCTGGCCAAAAGAGTGAAACCCTTTTCTCTGGGGACATTTTATCCCACCTAGATGAGGATGTAAAGAAAATGTGTCGGCCACCTCTCACATTCCCCTTATGATGACTGTAAAATTACACAGGCAATATTATATAATTTTCAATTGGTAAATGAATGGCCTTACTTGGCCCTTTAAGAATTGACTGGAATGTTTCTGACTTCCATGTAGGCCTGCCAAACATAATATCATTCATGTGCACAATGGCGTAGGGACGAGCACCCAATGTTTTCTCACACAATTTCACATGAGTTCTGATTGGGCGAGCATCCTTTTTAATCTCATAAAATTCTGCCCTGCTCCCTGGTTGGTTCCAGAATGATGTGGAGATGCCAGCATTAGATGGAGTAAACACAGTAAGAAGTCTCACAACGCTAGCTTTCAGAACGCTTGTTGCCCCTTCATCAGGTGAGTCCTGACAAAGGGGCAACAAGTGACCTGAAAGCCAATGGCTTCTGCTACCAAATAAACCTATTGGACTTTAAGCCGGTGTTGTGAAACTTCCTACTATCGTTCCAGAATGTGCAACTCTCAGAAACAATCTCAAAAGGAATCCTTATAATCCTGCAGTCACATTTCTGTAATGTCTATCAGGTCATATTTATTTACTTCAATGTGTGTTATTGATTCATTTACTTTGTTATGAATGCTACAGGCATTCAAAAATAGAGTCTTTATCTTTGTGGCATCTATTTTTGACCATTGGCGTATTCTTAGATTTTTCTCTTTCTTCCTTCCTACCATTCTCGGACCCTCATTACTGTTTTGTTCTGCCTTGAATCTGACATTAAGTACTTAATGGCCAATCAACTTACTATCAACTTACAAAAGTACAGTTCTTAGACTATTTTAAACCCTAGGTATAGGATAAACCTTGAACATTATTCGATACCCACCAGATATTCACCAACCAGTCAAATTACTTATTTGTTGTGGTATTACTATTTATTATTTTTCACCCAGCTCAGGTTAGTTCCGAGCAGTTGACTGGTGTGCCTCTCCGACTCCCAAGGTATGCGTACAAGCCTTGACTCTCGCTGCCAATATAAATCCTTCTGTTCCATGTTGCTCCCTTGCAAGTCTGCCATGTTTCCAATTCCCAAAGCAGAAGTATGATAGAATGCTTTGGACTTGTTTGCACTCCATCAATGTCAAAGCATCCCACTTAATCAATACCTCATCCTCCTTCTTCTTCTTTGACAATCCCACAGGAATGAGGATGATTTTCTTCCATTTCAATTCACGGGGTTCCAATATGGCTAATAAGTCCAATGTGGAACTGCAGACTCTACCACATGTGGGGCAGGTGGAGCCATCCATCCTACCCATCACCTTAAACATTCAATCCCTCCATCAGCAGCACACAGTGGCAGCCGTGTGTACCATCTGAATGATTCTTGGGAACATCATCACCTACAAGTTCCTCTTCCAATCACACACCATCCTAACTCAGAACTGCTTTGCTGTTCCTTCACTGTTGCTGGATCAAACATCTAGAAGTCCCTTCATCACAACATTATGATTATATCTGTACTGCATAGATTGGATTGCCTCCCAAACACTTTTCCATCTTCCTTGAAATTTCATATTTGAATCTCTCCAATCAGGTTTCTACCCCCCCCAGAGAACTGAAACATCTCTTGTCAAACTCACAAATGATACCCAATGTGACTATGACAAAGGTAACGTTTTTCTCCTCCTCCTTCTGAACTGTGTGCAACCTTTGATTTTCTTGACCATGGCAGCCTTTGCCAAAGCTTATCTATTGTCCAACTGGTGGGATTCTCTCCTATAGTTCAATTCATATCTATTTTAGCATAGCTAGAGAATCAGTGTAATTGCTTATCTTCCTGATCCAACACTGTTATTTCTGCTTCCCCCAACAATTAATTCTTGGTCCTCCATTCTATTTGTCATCCACACACTACCCTAGATTGCTATGTTTTATTGCAAGAGATGTCTAAGGGATCAGAGCTGCAGTTGAGGGGGGCGGCAGGTGGGTCGCTGTCAGGAGGTCGGGACTGTCAGCTGGGGGTGGAGAGATTGGGCTGGGGCAGACCAGGCTGAAGTAGCCAGGGTCTGGTGGACATAGTCTGGAGAGGTCCGAGTGGCCAGCGATCAGGGGATGGTGGTGGGGGGGAAGGTGGTCAGAGGGGCAGCGATGGAGTCGTGAGGCTGGATAGTGATTGGGAGATTGGCAATGCAGAACCGCTGCACGTTGCCATTCTTCACAATGACAGATCGGCGCACGCATAGCGACCCACTCAGCGCTATGCTGCTGGCCTCTCCAGTGAAAGTAGGCGCCGCCCACTGAGTGAATCCTGCTAGAACTCTCTGCATTGCTCAGAGTGTAGGAGTTCATTTTGAAAATCCTGCTTAAAGTATCAGCAGGAGTTACTCCAGATTTAATGTGAATTCAGCACTTAGCATTTTTTTGGGAGAATTGTCCCTCTACCTCTTTGTCATCTAACCTGATTTTGCCTTATGGGTCATAATGCCATATTTTGTTTTATAATGTTCCTGGGAAGCACCTTGAATGTTTCAGTACATTAAAGAAGCTTTATAAATATAAGTTATAAACAAAGGTATGAAAGCATGTGGGGCAAAGGCAGTTATATGGAGTTGAGTCACAGATCAGCAATGATCTCATTATCTTGTGGTACAGGCCCAAATGACTAATTAGTCTACCCCACTTCCACTAAATATCCTACCCCTGTCCTTGTGTTCTTAATTATCTTATCACCAGTCTCATTCACCCTTCATTCACGTACTTGCTGATCTATCTACACTGACTCCCATTCTGACACCACCACAATTTTATCATCTTGAGCTTGAGCCTAAAGCTCTAAACTCCTTCCCTAAATCTCTTCAAACATCTCTGCATCTTTAAGCTGCTTATTATATCATGCATCTTTGACCAAGCTTTTAGTCATCTGTCTTGATATCTCCTTCTGTGGCTAAATGTCAAAACATTTTTATGATATTGCCATGTTAAGCACTTTGGGTTATTTTGTTACATTAAATATGCTACATAATTGTAACTTGTTGTTCTGTTGAGGATTGATATATTGCACAATGTTAATATTCCTGCCAGTATTTCACATATATACTGAGAAGGCAATGTCCTGTGATTCTCCCACCTTCTAATGCATTAACAAGACCAAACCAAAACATAAAAACAAGAAGAACATCCAAACTGCTTGTGTGCTGATTGTTTATCTGTCCACCCTTGCAGCCTTCACTACCTTTCCCCTAATGCATTTTCTTCTAATCCTCTTTTTGAAACATTTTTTCTGCTGTTTTTTTCTAAAGTGAGTTTCTCTTTTAGACTCCTCATACAACATGTCATTCTTTCACCACTGCTAAATGCCAGGTGGTCAGAGACATGATAGAATATTCCAAGGCTGATCTACCACCTGATTAATTCTCATCTTCTGTACAAAAGTGCCTACCTAAGCTGAAAGTTTCCTCTTAAAGAATTTGACATGATCTGGGTCTTGTAATGTAAGCAATCATAATGTAAGCCTCTGTTGCAAGTGCCAATTGAACAAATGTATTAACCATGTTGTATTTTTTTTAAAAAAAGGTACCATACAACAGTTTCATACAATACTAAGTTGTGGCCACTGCAAGTTTAATTGTATAAACAGTCACCTGAAAAACCATGGTCAGGATTTTATGGCCCCTCCTGCTTGGCAGGATATTGCAGACCTGCTGAAAGAAACACCACTTTAAATGGCCTGCAACATTCACCACGGGGAGACAGTTCTTGCTATCTTGATGTCTTTGTTTTGTTCTTGTTGATAATTTCTAATATGATTTTGGTGGCTGTTGTTTGCTTGGGTTTGCCTTATTAGGCTTTGGATGTACCGACAGTGAGAGATATTAGCATCAAAATCTAAGTCACTGACGTTATCCTCAGATCTCAGATGGTATTCACTTCTCTTGTCCACTATTTATCCATAATCTATGTTGGAGCAATGAAGAATAAGTTGGAAACAAACTACATCCCCAAACTGCTCCACTGATCATTTTGAACACTTTGCATGCTTACTAGTCATTCGCAGACAGCTGTTACCAAAAAATCCTTCATAATGTAATTTGCATTCATTACAATTGCAAATATCATTGTGGTTCATAGTGGAAGGGTCAAACACTTACTGTTAATTATTAAATTTGATTGAATGCTATCAAAATTCATTTGGACTTATCACAGAGGAGCTATTTCATCACTGCAATAAGTGTTGGCTTCCTTCCTGTGTTGTTGATCTCCTAGCTCCTCTTTTTCAAACCAGGATAAAAGCTGGGCTTGACATATTTGCCAGGCCCAGTGTTTTCATTATTTAATAATCTTCTCTGTCTATTCACATGTGTGCACTTTAAATGCCAGCCCATTATTTTATTTATTTCATCACAACATAATATACATCTTACTTTTTTTAAACTGTACTCTTTATATCAGTAATTTTGGCATGAATTTTAACTACTAAAATGACTGTTATGAAAATAAATCTCAACATATTCATACATAACCTCATTACTGATACTGAATTTTGGGTAACAAAGGGCTCCTGATTATTATTTTTATATACAGGGCTTGAATTTACTTTTGAAGCTTGCCAAACAGATTTGAGTAATCCCTTGAACCTTTGACCTCTTTTGTAACATACTCATCTTAATTAAGCTGATAGACTGAATCCTTGACCTTGGAATTTCCTATTTGCTGACTGATAAATTTGCTCTGTGCTCTTGTCAACATAGTACAATATTAAAAAAAAATATTTATTGTAAGTACTGTAGATTGAGATGTATGAATCAACTTTTGAAACTTCAAAATATCCTTCCAAAAAGTGGGTTGACTTTGATAGCAAGTATAAAATACAAATCACCTGCATGGAAGTGAGGAATCACCATTTTGAAATGTATTAAATACATAGTAATTTCAACCAAATCCAACTTTCACTTTTTATTGAATTAAATAATTCTACAAGAATAGTTCAAAGTAAAATTATAGTTGTTATGAACTTATATTTATTCCTACAGGCTCACTGGAGCTATGCTGTATTAATACATGTACCGGAAATGATCCAATAGATTTAACATAAGAAGCCTCTAACCAAAAAAAGGCACTGTGAGGAGGGGCAAGAAATGTAAAAGCAAGATATGATCTTGCCCTGCTGCAACAGTAGAGAACACAAGGGGAACAGCTGAATGGTAAGTAGAAAGCGGGGGTAAGTAGTTAATCATTTTATCATTTGTAGTCTCAAAGGTCATTTCTGTGGCTTGCAGTTGGTAAAGGTTATATTCAGTAGTAACGAGGAGCAGGAAAGAAGGACCCCAGAGAATTGAATACAGTCTGAAAAAAAGCATCTTTCAAAAGTTTAATCTAAATGGGCAAGACATGTCAGGAGAGTTCAAACTTCGTGCTCCATGTGGTAGGCCAGGAATGTCTCCAGTGCCCAGAGCCAGAACGTGTGCAGAAAGTGCCTCCAGCTGAATCTCGTGGAAGCCCATATTACAGAGCTGGAGCAGTGGCTGGGGACACTATGGAGCATCCAAGGCAGAGAGAGTATCATAGATAGCATATATAGCGAGTGGCTACACTGCAGGCTTAGACTCCACAAACAAAAAAGAAATAGATGATCATCAGATAGAGCAAGAGAGCAATGCAGGCAGTGTAGGAATCTCTTGTGGCTATTACCCTGCAAGACAATTTGGGATACTGGTGAGAGGAATGGACTTTCAGGGGAAAATAGCAACAGCCGAATCCATTGCATTATAGTTAGTTCTGCTGCATAGAGGAAGACTAAAAAGTGTGATAATGCAATAGTTATAGGGGATTCAACTGTAAGGGGAATAGATAGGTGTTTCTGTGGATGTAGTATGTTGCTAGGGTTTCTGGTGCTAGGGTTAAGGATGTCTCGGATGGCTGCAGATCATTCATGGGGTCATGGTATCGTGATACAGTGGTTAGCACTGCTGTCGCATAGTATAAGGGACCGGAATTCAATTCCTGGCTTGAGTCACCAGCTATGTGGAATTTGCACATTCTCCTCGTGTCTATGTGGGTTTCCTCTGGCTGCTCCAGTTTCTTCCCACAGTCTAAAGATGTGCAGGTTAGGTGGATTGGCCAAGCTAAATTGCCCTTTAATGTCAGGGGGACTAGCTAAGACAAATACATGGAATTATAGGGATAGGTTTTGGGTGGGATAGTGGTCAGCGCAAACTCAATGGACCAAATGGCATCCTTCTACCCTGTAGGATTTTATGATCTATAATCTATTAAGGGGGATGGCGAACAGCCAGTGGTCATAGTACACATTAGCACAGACAAAATAGATAAAAAAGGGATCAGTCCTCAAAGCAGAATATAATGAACAAAGAAGCAAGCTGAAAGTAGGATCTCAAAGATAGTGATCTCAGGATTACCATCTGTGCCAAGTACAAGCCAGAGTAGAAACAACAGGATGAATATTTAACTGAAAAGATGGTGTGAGGGGAAGGGTTTCAGATTCCTATGTCATTGGGACCAGTTCTGTGGGAAGTGGGACCTGTTTCACGTGCTCACCTTAAGGTTTTGTACCTGAATGCTTAGAGTATTCAAAACATAATGGATGACTTAGTTGCACAGATAGATGTAAAGGGGTATGATATAGCTCTTGAAGTCAACCAAGATTGGAATGAAACATTAAGAGTTATTCAGTGTTTAAGAAAAACAGATTAAAAAGGAAAAGGCGATGGAGTTGCATTATTGATCAAAGCTGATATTGATACGAAACTGAAGAAAAATATTAGCATACATGATGTGGAATCTATATGGGTCAAGTTAAGAGATAACAAAGGACAAAAAAAATTACTGGTGGTGGTATAAAGACGACCAAACTTCAGTGTAGTGTTGGGAAAAACATTAACCAGGAAATCAGAGATGCATGTGTTAAAGGAACATCTGTGATTATGGATGATTTAATCTGCACATAAATTGGGAGAGTCAAATTAGTCACTGCAATAGAGGAGGAATTTCTGGAGTGCATAGGGATGGTTTTTTGGAGCAATATGTTGAGGAACCAACAAGGAAATAGGCCATCTTGTACTGGGTGTTGTGTGATGAGAAAGAATTTGATGGCAATCTAGTTGTGAACAAACCCTTGGGGATGAGTAACCATAATATGGTAGAATTCTTTGTCAAGGTGGATGATGATGTAATTGATTCTCAGATCAGGGTCCTGAATCTCAATAAAGGTACCTATATTGTTATGAGGCATGAATTGGCCATAATTGACTGAGAAACAGTCCTGAAAGGAAAGATAGTGGACAGGCAAAGGCAAGCATTTAAAGAATGAACAGATGAACTCCAAAAATCGCTTATTCTTGTTTTGCACAAAAGTGATAAGGGAATTGTGGCCAAGCCATAGCTTACAAGAAAAATTAGAAATAGTATTAGATTCAAAGAAGAAGCATGCAAATTGGCAAGAAAAAGCAATTGGCCTGAGGATTGGGAGCAGTTTAACATTCAGCAAAGGAGGACCGAAGGATTGATTAAGAAGGGAAAAATAGAGTATGAAAGTAAGCTACCGGGGAACATAAAAACTGACTGTAACAGTTTCTATATGAATGTTGGCCCCTTATGGTCAGAGACAGAAAAATTTATAACGGGAAATAAAGAAACGGCAGAGGAATTAAATTTGTACTTTTCTTCAGTCTTCGCAAAGGAAGACATGAATAACGTATCAGAAGTTATAAGAGAAACAAGGTTTAACAAGGATCTGAAGAAAATTAGCATTAGTAGAGAAATGCTTTTGGGAAAATTGATTTGATTTGTTTTGATTTGATTTGATTTATATGAATTAGTATACAGTGAAAAGTATTGTTTTCTGCATATTATACAGACAAAGCACACAATCCATAGAGAAAGAAAGGAGACTGTGCAGAATGAAATGTTACAGTCATAGCTAGGGTGTAGGGAAAGATGAATTTAATGCGAGCTAGGCCTATTCAAAAGTCTGACGGCAACAGAGAAGTTGTTGTTCTTGAATCGATTGGTACATGTCCTCAGACTTTTGTATCTCTTTCCCGACAGAAGAAGGTGGGAGAGAGTATATCCAAGGTGCTTTGGGTCCATAATTATGCTGGCTGCTTTGCTGAGGCAGCACAAAGTGTAGACAGTGTCATTATGTGGCAGGCTGGTTTGAGTGATAAACTGGGCTTCGTTCACAGCCCTTTGTAATTTTGTGCAGTCTTAGATAGATCAGGAACCATACTAAACTGTGATACAACCAGAAAGAATGCTTTCTTTGGTGCATCTGTAAGAGGTAGTGAGAGTCATAGAGGACCTGCCAAATTCCCTTAGTCTTCTGAGAAAGTAGAGGCATTGGTAGCTTTCTTCACTATAGTGTTGGCATGAGCAGACAAGGATAGGTTGTTGGTGATCTCGACATCTGAAAACCTGAAGCTCTCGACCATTTCTACTTCATCCCCATTGATGTGCTTCCTGAAATTGATAACCATCTCCTTGAAGAGATTATTATTGTTGCACCAGTTCACCAGGATCTCTATCTCTTTCCAGTACTCCGTCTCATCATTGTTTGAGATCTGACCTACTCAGTGGTATCATCAGCAAACTTGAAAATTGAATTGGAGGAGAATTTGGCCACACAGTGATAGATTATAAGGATTGTAGTAAGAGGCTGAGGACACAGCCTTGTAGGGCATCAGGGTTAAGGATGATTGTGGAGGAGGTGTTGTTGCCTATCACTACTGATTATGGTGGATGGGGGTTAGGAAGTTCAGAATCCAGTTTCGAGGGAGAAGCGAAGCCCCAGACCAAGTTTGGAGATGAGTTTCATCGGATTAATGATGTTGAAGTCTGAGCTGTACTCAATAAATAGGAAACTGACATAGGTGTCTATGTTATCTAGGTATTCCAGGATTGAGAGTAGGGCCAGGGAAATGGCATCTACAGTGGATGTGTTGCAACGGTAAATGAACTGTAGTGGAGCCAGACAATCTGGGAGTCCAGAATTGATTTTTGCCATGACTAATCTTTCAAAGCATTTCATAATGATGGATGTCAGAGCCACCAAATGATATTTATTAAGGCACATTGCCTTTGGTACCGCGATGATGGCCATCTTCTTGAAGCAAATAGGGACCTCATGATGTTGTAAAGAGGGGTTGAAGATGTCTGCAAATACCCTACCAGCAGGTCCATGCAAGATCTGAGTGGTCATCTAGGTACCCCTTTAAAGCCAGTTGCTTTCTGTGGTTGACATTCAAGAAGACTTCTTTGACACCTGCAATGGTGACATTGGATACAGCTTCAACTGAGGCATCTGGGGTGGATGTCATGCTCTCACTGACCTCTTGCTCAAAATGGGCATAGAATGCATGGAGCTCATCAGGGAGGAATATGTTGGTACTGGCGATTTTACATGCCTTCATCTTGTAACCTGTTATGACTTGCAGACCTTACCATAGTCGGCAGAGGTCCATGTGGCTAGCCAAGGACTTTAGCTTGGTCTGATATTGTCTTTTGGCATTTTTGATGAATCTCTTACATCTCTTTTATCCTTTCTCCAAAATAATTCCTTTGGTTCTGGCAAAATTATTTCTCCACATGTTTAATCTTTTCATAAATGCAAGAAATTCTCATGGACAGGTTTGTTTTCTTTTCTGGAATGCATTTGGATGAATCTTAATTTACTTTTAATCTTTATTGGCATGTATAACACACACCAGACTGATTCATTCAAATTTGTTATTGTGTGAATTTCAAATCCTGTGCTATAATCTGGTTACAGTTGCTGATGATATAAATAACCACAAAATTGCAGTTCCATAAACATTTATGACAACAAAAATATGAAATCCTCAGCAGCCATGTGTTGACTGTTGCATAATTAATTCCTAACAGATCTCCACTTGGTCCAAAAATTTAGATAGTTTTAGACATTGAAGATGTATTTGCCTGTCCACTCCCATAGTGGTACTTGCTATTTCCTGGTAATTGTTGATTTGAGATTGGGGAGAGTGTACACCACCAGATTGTAGCTCATGCATTGTATAATTGAAGTGCTGCTACAACCCATACAAGGAACTGCTTCTCACTAAGTCTCTACTGATTGTAAGGTCAAGACACACAGGATTGCTTCTATTATTCTCCTTATACTTAGTGAAACAGAATGAGCAGGAGTAGAGAACAAGTCTGGGGATGTCGAATGGCACCAAACCAAATTTTTTAGCCATTTTACCTCTTGGCTTAAATGTATCAATGTGGCAGATGCTTCTGGAAACTGCAAAGGTAGTTAAATAGCTGTGGTATCTGTTTCAGAAGGACCTACAAACTATGTCACATACAGGAATATCAGTAACAGTAACAATCATAGAAACCTCACTGATGTTCAGTAACAATAAAATGGAGTGAGTAAATGTTGGTACATAGTGGATGAAGTGTGTTGAGGTTGTGAAGGTAGTGCAATCTTTATGCTTTGTTACAATTTGGTTAAGGATCAGTATTTTTTTGTTTCATGTACACAAAGTTTGAAATCTAAGTTATTCACTCACAGAATAAAGCCACAAGATTTCATGGTTTTAAACGAACAAAATAAACTTTACCGAACAAACTCAAAAAAGCAAAACAATCTGCAACATACTTTACTCTCAATCATTCAAAAATAAAATGAGGTAGGTGTAAATTAACAGGAAAGCTATAGCCTACCTTATCACACTGTACCTTAAATGGCAGGTATGTTTAAGATAGGTCCTATGGATTTCAGCCAGGTACCAACCACTGTTAATCACAATACCTCAGTAAAACTCAATCTCCCTCATCAGGGATTTCAACTCTTCACTTGAAAATCTGCCTCCAAATTCCCTTGAAAGTCACTCAATTTGTACTGCCTCAGTGACAACTCACCTCACAATAGTTCAATCCCTCTTCTAAAATTGCATTCCACGGGATTCACAAAAGTTGCACACCTGCCTCTAATTGCTGGCACACCACCAGCTCTTTTGCAAACTGCTAGTTTCAGTTAGCTGGCACTGCCCTAGGGTTTCTCTAAACTGTGGTCACCTTGCTGCACCTAGCTATAAATGATTCTGAACCCTAAGCATAGATAAGTGATGATCAGCATTCACTGACCTTCTGAACACATTTACCACTGAGTTCAGCTTTAACAACGTGATTTCCCAACTATGCATGCCCAAGATTGGAAATTTCCACCCGAGGTCAATAGTTCTTTCAATGGGATCTGCTGAATTTTCTGCCCTGGCTGCTACAATTCCTGTTGCGGGCAGGAATTTCCTACCGTAATGTTCTCATGGGATCCCCTCTAGGTCCAGCTCTTGCAAACATTTTGTTGAGTGTCATGCAAAATGTGCTTTTGATGGAATGCCATTAACCCCCTATTCCTTGAATATTTCCATTATGTGAATGATGTGTCTACTATATTTAAACCCATAGCAGCATTTTATAATTTTTTTGTAAGCCTTCATGGACTCCATCCTGAACACAAATTCACCTTTGAAATGGAGTAGTCAAATGAGTCTCTTTCTTTGATGAAAAATCTATCAGGGGCTTTTTTACCAAAATCCACCACGATTCTTCCTACATTGTCAAAACAGGTATAGTGATTCTTATAGTTCCATGAGATGTAAGATTGACCATATTGGCAATCTTGTAACTAAGGCCCAAGACATTTGCTCACCATACAAGCTTGATGCTGAAATAGGGCACATCAAGACATGCTTGGACAATGGCTGCCCTAACTAGATCATTTTGCACTGTATGACACAAATACTCATGAACAGACTTAAGGTTGGAATTTTTGGCCCTGAAAAGTGCCCAATCTAAACCAGATTACTCTGGAAGTGCAAGCTATCTTAAAACTTTGAGCAACAGGTGAAACTAGCTGCTTCGCGCTGCTACTTTATAGTAGCAATGCGAGTGGGAATCACCACTAACAGGATGCTGCTTCCAAGCTAAAAAAGCATATAGCTTATCACATAAATGAATAATGTGGTTTATGAATTACAGTGCAATGCTAGTTATGTAGGATTCTATAGTTCCATGAGTTGTAAGATTGGCCAGATTGGTCATATTGTAACTGGGGCCCAAGACATTTGCTCACCATATGAGCTTGATGCTGAAATAGGGCACATCAAAACATGCTTTGGGATAATGGCTGTTCTAATTCGATCATTTTGCACTGTATGATGCAAATACTCATGAACTGGCTTAAGGTTGGAATTTTTAGCTCTGAAAAGTGCCCAATCTAAACCAGATTACCCTGGAAGTACAAGTTATCTTAAAACTTTGAGCAACAGGCGAAACTAGATGCTTCATACTGCTACTATATAGTAGCTATGCAAGTGGAATTCACCACTAATAGGATACTGCTGCCAAGCTAAAAAAAAATACAGCCTATCACATAAATGAATAATGTGGTTTATGAATTTCAGTGTAATACTAGTTATTTAGGCAGTAAGTTGCAAAAACTGGCAGATCATATCAAACAGCATGCCTTTCTGATGTTCTCAATGGGAAAGGTCTCAAAACACAGGGCAGGATATTCCATCCTATTCACGACATGTTTAATGGTGGTAAGGGAGGACCTCCACTGACCAGCAGCAGGGTCCTTTGGTCCTGTTGTTTCCTGTTGAATGCACTCATACCATTGTGAAACCTGCAGCAGAGATATGCCATTGATGGCACCAGAAGATCCTGTCAGCATGAATGGCCAGAAAGTTCCAGCTACAGTGTCCAACATTAGACGTGATTCTACAATTGGACAACATTTGCTAAATAATCGACAGTATGCTAAAAATTACACTGACAATCAATTTAAGATTGTCAGTCAGACTCACAATGTGAAACATTTGTATATATTGAAAACTGCATATATTAATACACTTGACCCTGTTCTTTCCAAACAAAAAGGATATGTAGACACATTGGGTAGAATTTTACACACGTGAAAATGGGAGGGTTGATAATCCATTTTTGGGACGAGTTTTCATGATCTTATGCACTTAGTTCTTGAAGATATAGGCGACACTGTTTTGTGGGCGGGGCCTAATTCACTGGACAGCCTGCAGCTCAGATCAGAACCATAAACTGCACATGTGCAGGAAAATCGGGAAAAAAAAAGCTCTGCTGACAGAACTCCCACAATACTGCCAGATATAACTTCCTAACTACCTGCCATGGACATCAGAGCATCTACAACATTATCGATCCCTAACCTCCAAATCAATCCCACCCAGGACACCTTCCCTCTGCCCCACACCAACATCACCCTGGACCCTCCCTCCCTACCCTCACAGCAATCCCACCTCTGACCCCTCCCAATTCCCCAGACCCATCCCCCCCCCCAGCCTTCCTTCCTCTATCCCACATCAATCCCACCTTAGCCATCCATCGAATCCCTTCAGACTCCCCCTGGACTCCCTAGCCCCATCCCAAATCAATCTCCTCCCCAAACCCTCTTATCACCCACCCTGGCCCCGAAGGCTAAATGAGCTCTTTGATCCTGCCCCCAATCAAACCAGAGGAACAATTCATGCCCCCTCCTCCCTCCGTCAGCAAACCAGCAAGTGCTGTCTTAGTTTCCCCTTCATGGTATGAAAGCAAATAGCATTAAACTAGTGGAATGCTCTAATGGGCATGTGACTTGCTCAAACTGCCTGAAGCCAATCTTCCCTAACAAGGGACAGTGCCATAAAAACCCCAGGAATGGACAGACATGCAGGCAGTGCAGGTAGAAATGGCCTCCAGGAAGATAGCTCTCCATTTTCCAGATACTGATCTGGCCAGGTTGCTAGAGGCAGTGGAAGCAAGGCAGAAGACCCTCTCTGCCCAGCAGGACACCATCTCAGAAGAAGGGATGGAAATGCGGCCCGGAAGACAGTGGCAAAATGAGTTAGTGCCAGGGCATTTGCCAGGAGAACCAGGAAGCAGCGTTATAGAAAAACTGAATGTCTAATTCAGGCAGTAACCTCATCTAACAACTTCTCCCTAAATGACTCCAAGATTGCCACCTCCCTCAGCCTCTGACCTCCAAGCATCTCCTTTCTCGCACTCCTCGTCACAGACCTTGCTCTCTGAGAGCCACACCCTGAAACTCTGCAGCACTCATGCCATCATATTTGATGTGGCTCCTTCTGTCCCCACAAAAGAATACCTGGGAGTGGACAAAGACAGGGGGAGGTGTACCCAAGAACTGGGTCCTCATCCCCTTTGAGGAGTGGGCACAGGAGTTTGTGGGAAATGACGGCATGTGGACCATTAATGACAGCATGGTTAGAATGGAGCATAGAAGTGAACACCTACCAATCTTCCACTTATTGGTGAAATCTCAAATAAGTTGCATTCCCTCCATTGCACTCAACCTTGTGTTCTGTGTTGCAGAAAGGAACCCCAATGCACCTGGGCCATCTGGCATTGCAGTCTCTACTGCTACTCCAACACATTCTGCTCCTGACAGCTCGGGACACTCTTTGGGAAGTGAATGTAAATACCTCTGAGACTGACACCAGTTTTGTGTCAGCTTACACCTTACAACTCACCATCCCAGAGACTCTCACATCGGTGGGCCAAGTTAGTGGCGAGGCATCTGGGTCACTCTTTGGTACCATGACACATCTGCTGGCGTACATCGGGTGGAGGACGAAATGTCCGGGATCATTGGCATGTGAGGGACAGCCAGAGGGGAAGTTTCAGCTGGCGCAGACTACATGCTGGGCCTCTGAGATCATTTCTCCCTCAACTGCTGGAGATGTAGCAACAGAGCCAAGGAATGTAGGAAGGACTGACTTGACCAACTGTGAGACTGTTGGGAGGAGCTCTAAAGCTTTTAGGCAGACCATATATTGCCTGTCTTGCATGGTTCCAAGGTCAACACAGCAAGTGCAGTGTCCACAGTGAAAAGTCTGGAGCAGGAGATCCTCACCATGAGTGGCAGAGTCCAAGTGATGGCCGAGTCACAGCAGCCACAGCAGAGTCCCAGGGGGCCATGGCCAGTCTCGCAGGCCACAGCTGAGGGCCTCAACACGCTTCTTGGGATTCTGCAGCCCATGGCTAAGAAACTCAAGTCTTGCAAGGGACCCAACTGGACAGTGCTGAGACACAGCAGGCTATGGCTGCAGCCTTCAAGGATGTGGTCCATTCAGAGTGCCATTGGAGAAGGCTTAACCACCATAGCAAGAACACAAGAGACCAGGTGATACCAGAGTTCTGGAGCTCACTGCAAAAGCACTGACATTCTCTGGACTGAGTCAAGAGCCTACAGGAACCCCGATGGAGGAGGGAAGACTCAAGCCTGTGCCAGAGCCTTATACCCAGGAGACTGCAGATATGGCTACACCTTCTGCCTCCCCTCTTCTTGACAGTGGGGCACCTTAGAGGCAGCTGGATGAAGAGGGTGTCACAAATATCTGGCACCTGGAAGTCAGGTAGGGCCCTCAGGTTCCAGGCCTTCCAGAGGATGTTCTTCAAGGGCTTCACAGGGGTGGGAGAGAATCTCTCATGGGTTCTGGGGATGCCATGGTCATGGCAGATGCTGTAAGTTGCTGCCAATGTTGCAAGAATTTATAAAACTCCAGGGGGGGAGGGGAGCAGTTGGGAGTAGTGGAAAATGGAATCAATGTGCTGCAACACAGGTGTGGGATATGGTAGGCAGCTGGTCACCTGCACCTTTGAGGTACATCCTGGAGAGCACCAAGAAGTAATGGTAGGCCATGTAATGTTCAGAAGTTGTAGCAGCACTAAGATGGTACAGGTGAAGAGCAACACTTGGCAAATAAAATATTAAAGCACTTTAAAGTCTTACGTTGACATGTTTATATATTTTCATTTATTTTGAAAGCACTATTATTGCCAAGAATAAATATCATTTCACCCCATATCTGTGACTAACTTGTCTCGAATTAGTCTCTAACAGGAATGTACTTAAACCAGCAATCTCTAGAGGGATGTTGCACGTTGATGTCAGTGGGCGAGGCCCTCAATGCACTGCTACTGAGAATATCAAGACACTCAAATAACTCACTGGCTAAAGTGAATGGCATGCATTGGCAGCCACTTATAGTATCTGCCATGGGAGATTCCACCACCCGCCAACCCCAGGATCCTGCAAGGGCTTTAGTACTCCCTACCTATCATGCAGACTTGTGCATCCGGAGCTCAGGTAGGACACAGACTAGTTTGTACCAGAGCATCATCACAATAGAGCACAGTGATTCATCTCCACCCTCCTGTCTGCCACTCGCAAACTCAGCATATCCAGGTATACCACTCTGGTATTATAATGTTGCAGAACATTGTAGGACTGCAAGATGAGGCAAGGGGTGGGGTGGTGGTGGAGGATGCAGAGGAAAATGCAACCAATATGCTGCAACACAGGCCCTAGTTACCAAAGCGCATGGTGATCAGGACCTTCCTCACTGTCTTGAATGCCTGATCCTTGCTGCCACCAACCCTCCATTGCCTGGGTAGTGTTGCTCATTTTCCTCCTTCCCTTTCTCTTCCTCCTTTTGCTGGATAGCCTTCTCACCGGTGAAGCCTGGCTGGTTCAACTTCCACGTCCTCCACCTTCTCCAAAAGGTCTTCTTGCTGCTGCACCAGGTTATGTAGGGCACAGCACACCATTACAATGCAGGATAATATCCCACTCACAAGCACATACCAGAAACCATACAGTGGTGGCCATACAGAATGCTGCTTGACAACTCCCAAGGTTGCAGCATTGCCACTTCAGAGAGTTTCCAGCTTATCCCCGACTTGCAACAGTGCTTGTTGCTGCCTGCATTAGGAGCTAGAATCAGCACTGAAATTCGATGTCAGCACTCCGAGCCAAGTCTGTGCTGACAGTCTGAGGTTGGACTTCATGAGCAACAACAGTCTCCCTCCCTCCCACAACTTGCATGACCTCCTGACCTGAAGTGTAACATGGCCACCATGAAACAACCCCTTCTGAGCAGCACAGAGCAGTTTGAACACGGAGACCTATCTCCTCATTCACCCACACTAATCAAGTACCTGAATCTGACGTTTATAAAGGAGTTGCTTTGCTAACTGATAAGGCTGCAGCGAACAAGGTTGTTAAGGCAGGTGAGCTGGGATAATTGGGAGTGAAGCTCACTAATGACATCATGATGAATGCAGAAAGATGCAAATTGATGTATCGCTCATTTTGGGTTTGCTTCCAATCATGCCAATTTTTTTTTGGTAAAATGGGAATAGGCGCAAAAATGGGCGTCATTCCCACAAGTCATATTGCACCCGGTTTTACATTTTCCCATCGCAAAATGAGCATGATGAGGTCATAAAAATACCACCCATTGTGCTTGTTTCAGCTGAACAAAATACATGGTAGCCATTCACTTGTTCAGTCTTCATAGTAATGTCTTGACCAGAGTCAAACTGCTTTAAATTTTCAAACAATGCTTGGCAATTAGATAAAAGCAAAGTACCGGTCATGTGCTTGTGTCTGGAATTGTGTCAGATGTTGGAATCTGAAACAGAAACAGAAAATGCTGGAAAATCTCAGCACGTCTGACAGCAGCAGTGGGAAGACAATAGAGTCAAAAGTTTGAGTTTAGGTGACTCTTTGTTAGAGCTAAGAGCAAAGGGAATCAGCAGAGATTTAAACCATGAGGGTGGAGGGTATGGATGCAGTGGGACAAAGGGAATGTACATGATGATCCCAAAGGTTGAGGAAGTGCTAAAATTGTCCATCAAGTGATCAGAATGTGTAATGGCAGAACAGAAGTACAGATGGTACAGGGACCATCTGGGGAATATGGCAGTTGCACTGAAAGTGTGTGTGTGCGTGTGTGTGTGTGTGTGTGTTGGTGGGGGTGGTGGGTGTGCGTGCTGGAAGAGTGGGGACTAGAATGGAGAAGTGGAAAAATGCAAATGAGAACAAAGGTTGATAAAATGAACGAATGAGCTGAAATAAAATAAATGGAAATAGGATGAAGGTGGAGGCGAGAGTTCATGCTTTGAATTTGTTGAACTCAATGTTCAGTCCAGAAGGGGGGGAGGTCTGAGAGGAAGATGTGTTGAGTACTGCCATCATGCTGGAGTTGGCAGAAATGGTGGAGGATGATCCTTTGAGTGCAAAGACTGGTGGGATGAAAAGTAAGTGAAAGAGGGACCCTATCCTGGTTCTGGGAAGGAGTGGAGGGGGTAAGAGCAGTGGTCTGGGTGATAGGTTGGACACAGTGAGACCGATCAATCATGGTGAGTAGAAAATCACAACCAAGAAGGAAGAAAGATATATTGGCAAAACTATTTTGGAAAGTGACATTGTCAGGACAGATGTGGTGGGGGTGGAGGAATTGAAAGAATAGGATGGAGCTCTTATAGGATGTGGAGTGTGAAGAACTGAATACGAATGTTATCTAGACTATTTAAATTAAATTTTATTTTTTATTTAAAGTATGATTTGCCTGTTAATTCATGTTTAATTTACCTTGGTTCTAATTCCTGTTAAAGTAAAAGTTACTGAAAAAGAAAGCGAGCTGGTAATTTTTTTATTGGGGATCATTCAGTACATTTGATTATTTTAGTTCAGGTTTGATCGTAATAGCTTTATTGGAAATCCCTTTTTGACTACCGCACCCGATTAAGAATGGTGGGTGGGCTTCTGATTCTGTTACTCCAATCAGAGGGATGGCAGCTCTTGGTCTCAACAGCATCATTGTGAAAACTGATCGTTGCTGAGGCAACTAGGAGATTTTGGGACATCTTCTGGAAAATGAACTAAAACAAAGTCAGGGGGGCAAGGGTTTTGGGGAAGCCTCAATGGGAGAATCATTAGGGCCATAGGGTCTGCCTTCACTGCCAATGATCCCTCCTTTGGGACTGGAGACTTTGACCTCAACCTGGAGTTGGGCTGCTGCCTCCATTCCTGACTAGGGGCTTTGTGTGAACAAAAGGAAAGCTGAGGTAGAAGAGGTAACTTGCAAATTTGCCTGTACCATGAATCAAGCCAATTAAGGCACTCATTAGCAGCATAGTTTTGATTCTCTATAAATTTTCAAGGGAGTGGAGGTATGAAAGGCAGATAGCCTTCATGAACTATTTAATGTAGGTCAATACAAGGATGGCAATCAAGAACAGGGTCAGCTGAATTTTGAGAAAAACAACTTGTAAGTTATAGTGAATAAGTTAAATGAAGTGGACAAACTTGTCCCATCACAGGATAATTCTAGAACATCTTTACAATTCCCATATGACTGTTCTATGCCAGGTTCTATGTTTCCACCTGAACTCTGAAACGTAATAAGTCTGCACTTACTATTCTTCCAAATGTATAAATTGCTATCTAAATAAGAACCAGAGCAATGCGGGTTTAAGTGAATCAGAATGTAGTCTGCATCCCAATGAAATCTCTGTTCCCACCCAGCCACTAACTGGCGGGTACACCCCTGACCCAATTGACTGCTCACCCTTGCCAAAATAATGGAAAGTTTTTGCTTTCTGTCAGGGTCAAGTTTATGAGTCAGAAATAAACTTGTGTTCTGCTTCCTGCCTCCACCAGAAAAATCTAGCCCTCAATAAAGTTTCCAAGTTCCCCTTCCCTTTGTTCATATATCCACATTAAAGTAGTCCAAAAAAACCATCAGCAAAGTTTATTCTGCACTTATTCCACCATTATTCACATACTGGGTTTACTCCGGGTTGTTCCGGTTTCCTCCCACAGTCCAAAGATATGCTGGTTAGGTTGATTGGCAATGCTAAAATTGCCCCTTAGTGTCCTGAAATGTGTAGGTTAGAGTGATTAATGAATGGATATGGGGTAGGGCCTGGGTGGGATTGTGGTTGGTGCAGACTCGACGGGTTAAAATGCCCCTTTCTGCATTGTAGGGATTCTATGATTCTATGATTCTCTGCCTTGTTGATGCTTTATTCTGCACAATCACAAAGGAAATCTCTGGACAAAGTACAAATAGAATGTAATCAATTTATTCCTGTACTTTGTGATATGTGAGCAGTGTCAATGTTTTTCATTATGTTTAGCCGCCAACCTATGACTTCTTCTAAGCAAAAGATCTGTTGAATGAATAAGTATGGTGGCTGCCTATGGGATTTCATGCCAGTCAGGATTCAGGTGGCCTAAGTAATAACAATGACTGCACTTCAAAAGTAATTCAATGGTTGAATTATGGTACTTTTGGATATCCTAAGAATATGAAAGGCACTGTGCATACAATGCTATTTCATTCATTCTTTAGATTATTTATTTTTATTGCTTTGTGGGATGTGGGGATTGCTGGCATAGCCAACATATATTGCCCTCTCTAATTGCCCTTGGGAAGATGTAGGAAGTGAGAGGAGCCACCCTCTTGAACTATTAGCATCCCTACGGTGTAACTGCTTGAGCAATGTTATTAATAATGGAGTTCCAGGAATCTGATCCAACAATAGTGAAAAAATGGTAGCATATTTCCAAGTCAATGGTTTTTAAGTCAGAGATGATTTTGCAGGTGGTGGTGTTCTCATGTAGATGTTTGTCATGTTCTTCCTGGTGGTAGAAGTCATGAGTTGAAAGATATTGGCAAAGGATCTTTGGAAAATTGTTGTAGGAAATCTTGAAGATGGTACAAACTGCTACCACAATGCATAGGTGGGGTGGGGAGTGAATGTTTAGTATGGTGGTGGGATGCCTGTCAAGCAGGTTGCTCTGTCATGGCTACATAATTTATGCGGCTGGACCAGTTTACTCTCAGATCAATGGTGATTCCTCAGATGTTGATGGTAGGAATTTCAGAAATGGTAATGCCATTGAATGGTGAGGTGGTTAGATGCTCTGTAATTGGAGATGTTCATTGTCTCGGACATTATTGCATAAATGTTACTAGCTAGTTATTATCTCAAGCCTGAATGTTATATAGAAAGGTCTTGCTACCTGAAGACACAGATAGCTTCATTACCTAAGTAGTTGTGGATGAAACGGGACACTGCAGTCATCAAATATCTCCACTTCTAATCAGCATTCCTTTGAATTTGTCTTTGTTCTTCACAGTCTCCTCATTTAAGGACTCTGTAAATTCATCTGCACTGCCATGCACTTAGAAGTACTTTAAGGGAAGAGTCTTGTGCCCATTGAGAGAACATCTGAGTTGGTGCATTGCCATGCAGCCACACAGTCTGAAATAACAATACTGTTGATCTTATAATCAGAAAGTCATAGATGAAGCAGCTAAAGATGGTTGAATGTAGAATATTGCCTGGACGAACTCCTTGGCTGAGGTGATTGACGTCTACTAACCACAACTATCTTTCTTTGTGCTAGCAAGTTTCATTAGTGGAAAGTTTTCCCCTTGGTTCCCACTGATTTCAATTTTATTATGGCTTCTTAGCACAACATTCAGTCAAATTCTGCCTTGATGTCAAGGGCCGTCACCTGGGGAATTCAACTCTTTTGAACATTGGTTGGAGCAAGAACTGGAGGTGAATGGTCCAAGAACAATCCAAACAGGACACAGTTGAATATGTTATTGGTGAGTAAATGTTGTTTGATAACAATATTGACAACAGCTTCCATCATTTTGAAATGATTAAAAGTAGACTGATGGTGTAGTAATTGTTTTGGATTTGTCCAGTTTTTCTCCCCATGTCTGTGTGGGTCTCCTCCAGATGCTCTGATTTTCTCCCACATTTCAAAGATGTGCAGGTTAGATTGATTGGCCATGCTAAATTGACTTTAATGTCAGGGGGAATTAGCAGGATAAATGTTTGGAGTTATAGGAATAGGGCCTGGGTGGAACCGTGGTCAGTACTGACTTGATGGGCCAAATGGCTGGCTTCTGTACTGTAGGAATTCTATGATTCCATGATTACTGTGCACCAGTTTTGAGGCTGTGCTGGAACAGCTTGGTTAGAGATATAGTTAGTTCTAAAGTTCAGATCTTAAATAGCATAGGCAAGTAGGATGGGAACAATAGCCATTTTTGTATTTAATGCCTTCTGCAATTTTCTGATATCATGTGGAACAAATCAAATTAGCAAAGTCAGGATCTCAAGATAGATGATGGTTCAGCCACATTTCTGTTTATCTGGAGTCATGTGCAGGCTTTTGGCTGGAGATGGTTGAAAATGCTTCAGTCTTGCCTTTTATACTGACCAACTGGGCTCCCCCATTAGTGAGGATAGGGATGTTCATGGTTCATTCTCCTCCCATTATTTCTTTAATTGTTTACAACCATTCATAATTGGATGTGGCAGAAATCCAGAATTTTATGATTTGTTAGCCGTAGGAATATATATCCGTATCTGAAGCATGCTTTTTCCAATCTTTAATATGCATAAAGTTCCGTATTGTAGCACCACAAGTTTGGCAACTCAATTTTAGATGTGCTTAGTAATGCTCCTGGCATGATCTTCAACACCTTTCATTGAACTAGGTTTGATCCCTTGGCTTGATGATAATGGGCATCCTGTGTCAGCAGATTACCAATGTGTGAAATACATTTCTGCTGTTGATGATAGCCCACTATGTACCTAGCTTTGAGCTGCCAAACCTGTCCTGATTCTATCCTATTTAATATGATGATGGTGTCACTCAACATAATAGAGAGTATCCTCAATTTATGTCCTCAGAGGATGTCTCACAGAGACTATGCTATATTCATTCCTAATAACATTGTCATAGAAAGATGTATTAGCAGCAGGTAGATTGGCAGGCATGAGATCAAATAGGCTTTTCCCTCTTGTTGGTTTTCTCATCACTTGCTGCAGGCTCAGCCTGAGAGATACCATCAGGCTTAGCTTATTTGGTTAGTTCTGATACTATCACTCTTGGTGATGGGCATTTAAGTCCTCCAACTAGATTGTATGCTGCATGCCTGCTACACTCAGTGCTTCTTCAGTGTGGTACTCAAAATGGAGGAGTACTAATTCAGCAAGTGAGACAGCAATTTCCTTGCTGGAATCTCATAGAATTTATGGGGTTCAAAGTTGATATTGAGTCTTCCCAAGGACCATTCCCTGACAAATGTGTACCACATTGCAAGTGGAACAGGACCTGCCCAGGGATGTTGATGGAGGTATCTGAGACTTTGGTTGAAAGATAAATATGATTGGGTGGGATTCTCTGTTATCGACTATTCCCTTCCTGTTGCCTGTGAAAATGGAATTTGGCACTCGACTAAAACTACATTCACTGCAGCAACATTGGAGAATCCGAGCCACAAACAATATCAGAGGTTTTTTGCAATTATCTCAGTCTGTCACTTGTACAGTTTGAATCAAAACATCAGCACAAATTCTTAGATAGCAGCAAAGAGGTGTCAATGTGGTCAGCTGGGTTGCGTGTGCCTGAGCCATATCCAATGCCTTAGAGGATGCCAGGTAGTCCATCCCGTTTTATTCTTATTTGACCTTTTCGTCATGCTTTGATACAATCAAGTGATCTACTAGATAATTTCAGGGATCAACAAAGGTTCAACCATGTTTTTGTTTATTTGGAGTTACATGTAGGCCAGATCAGTTGACAATGGCAGATTTCATTCCCTAAAGGACAACAATAATCTAAATGGATTTTTACAACAATCTGATCATCACCACCAGACTGAGATTATTTTTTAATTCCAGACTAATTGAATTGAATTTAAATTTCCCCATTGCTCTCAACTCATGTCTTATGATTTGAACTGATATCTCTGAAGCTGAAGTTCAGGCCACTAGCTTACTAGTCCAGTCACATAACTAGACTGCTACCATTCTTGGCCATGACTCTATAACTCATCTAGCTCTGGCCATTATTATGCAACTGGCCTTTCTTTTTCCATTTTCTGGTGAATCCACTATTAACACAAATGTGATTGTCTTTGAGACATAAACTTTAATGTCATCCTGAGGGTCAGCCTCACTTGTATTTGAAGCTACTCCTGTCACTACATCAGCCTGTCCAGTGACACAGCAGCAACTAGTAATATAAATATGTGTAACATCAAACAGTTTCTTTGCAATATTACTTGCAAGAGATAGAGAATATGGGAGGATGTAACTCTCAATGCATTGTTTTGTAGCTGGATTGTGTTGTATATGATCTGGTTTATCTCTTAAACCAAAACAATTTATTCAGTAAAGAGCCAGTCTTAAATTTAGTTAACAATTGCTCAGAGGAATACCCTGAGAATAATTGAAATGTTTTGTTTTTATTTTGCTGAGGAAACTGACAAATATTCTTTTTCCAGTTCATGTATACTGTCACAAGGTAAAACCCCTTTACTTTTGAAATACGATTTTTTAACGTTGCAATTTGAGACAAGCAAGCTGTTTCAAAATGCAAGACCACCTTCCAAGGTGAAGGTCAGAAACAGATAAATCATCCTCTGGGAATCTGTTGGGAGAGACATTTTTTCCAATCCAAACACCTACTGAAACCTGTAACTGTCCAAGGAAGAGATGTTGAAAATGCAAAGTCTTGGATATTGAAATATCTGACAGACACACCTAAAACCTCTTAGAAAAACACGTTAGTGAAGTATTTCAAGGCAAAGCTACCCAGCTACCAGAGAGACATTGCAAGTGACGCAGTGGGTGTTAAGTCCACAGCTAAGGGAACAGGTTGGTGCTGTTATCTCTTTCTCTCTCTTTTGGAATGAGAGTGTTGTCCGGTTTAGAAGTCAACACCACCAGAAACCGAGTGAACTGAAATTTTATAAAACTGTAATGTTGTCCACATCTGACTGTATACAAGAAACCAGATAAATTAAATCAACCACAGTTAAAAAATATAAGCCTCAAGGACATTCAAATTATATTCAACTGTATATATTTTAAAACTTTTTTATTGGACTCTAATTCCCTTTATTTCTGATATATATGTGTGTGTTAGTTTAAGTGTATGTGTGTATTTGTGCACGTGTCCAAAAGGCTGCATGAGAGCCGAATGCTTTTATATTATTTTTCTCGGGTTCAGTAGTTAATAAATTGTTTGCTGTTTCTTTAAACGAAGAAAATCTTGTTTGATGGTCTTTCTTTTTGCTCACAGCTTAAATAGTTAAATACATTCTGATCCATGCAATAACCAGAGACAAATCCAGTCTGTTTGCAATTTTGGTGATATAAGTTAATCATGAGATGAGTTTCTGACTATATAATCACATTTCTATCAAAATCATCTGTATTCATCTTCGTAACATTTCCCAACTTTGCCTGTCTCTGCTCATCTGCTGTCGAAACCTTGATTCATGCTTTTTACCTCAAGACTTAACTATTCCACTGTACTCCTGGTTGATCTTCCTCATTCAACTCTCTATAAATTTGAGGCCATCTAACACTTTGCTGTCCATATCTTAAAACTCACCAAATGCTGTTCACCTATCAACGCTATTCTCACTGACTACACAGATTCCCAGTCAAGGAACATCTTGATTTTAAAATCCTTGGGCAGAATTTTTCTCCCTTTTCATGGCGTGTTTTGTGGCTCTGCATGGTGGCAAGCCGCTCACTGGCGACAGGATTTTATAGTCCTGCCATTGTCATTGAGGTTTCCTCATTAAATGGATCCCTTGCCACTGGGAAATCTGCAGCGAGAGTGTACCATTAGTGGAAATAAAAGATCCTGCCAGCTTGAACGGCAGTAAGATTTCGGCATTCATCTCGGTTTTCAAACCCTCCCTGTTCTTGCTCCCAGGCTCTGTAGTCACCACAAGCTCCAGAACTCTCTGAGATAACTGTGCTTATATAATTCTGGATGCTTGAATAGGACCCCTCATTGTCATATTTTGTTCCACAATGCTTTGCTCCTGTTAAGATTCATAATGAAAAGATGCTATATAAATGTAAGTTACTATGATTGATGAATACAAACACTGCAAGAAGTGGCACCTATTGCATGGTAAACATATCCCAATACGTTGATGTACCAGTGCATCACTAGTGCATTGCACACAGCGGACTGGATAATAAAGTTTCTCCCTCTGTTTTCTTTATGTTGCTACTTTATCCCACCTCTTTTCTTACTCTCTCCATATCTGTGACACTGATTTTTCCTTATATTCTTTTGAATGGGAGGAAATGGCTGTCTTGACATGGTGTGGCATGGAAAGAAACCACTAAATGCTGTGAATTATATTTTTTAATGGGGTTACAAGGAAAATGTGACCTCAGCATCCCCCTTAATTCCTACCACCATCTTTAATCCAGTGGTTCTATTCCCTCATCATATGCTTTTCTATCTATTGCATCCAGACCCTGCACCTTCCATCAGTACTATCCTCTTAGCTTCACCCATATTGCTAATCCTTAAGTCCCCTTTAATTTTCTTCTTTCCAATGCTGTCACTTAACTCTTGTTTTATTCTTTCCTCCTAATTCTGCTGTCATTTACTTCTTATCCATATGCACTCCAACCCTCCCCCAAATTGTTCACTCTCAAGTTCCCTTGTACTCTTATCTTCCATCCATTTCCCTCAAAGTGATTTGCTTTCAAATTTGCATCACTTTTTCCATATCATCCAACTCTACAACCAAGTATGCACAATCACAACCTCCACCCATTTCTGTCTAATTCTCCATGCCTTCAATTTCGTGTAGTACCTAACCTCAGTCTTCCATCCTAGTTTGGTATCATCTGATAACCTTTCCACTTTGCATCGGATTTACAAAGTTAGGTAATTGATGCAAATTATAAACAGTAAGAATCACAGCACTGATTCTCAAGGTGCATCTCTATCATTCTGATATCCTAATGACAACTTCTGATAATTTTATTCCTTTCAAGCAATTTCTTATCCATTTTACTCTGAGAAATTCCTGCAGTTCTCCTGTCCTGGAATGATTGATGTCCAACAACCATAACTATTTTCCTTTGTGCTAAGTATAACTCCAACCTGCAGAGAGATTTCTTCCAATCCCCATTGATTCCAGTTTTTCTCAGGATCTTTGATACCATCCTTGATCAAAGGATATTTTGATGTCAAGGACAATCACTCTCAATTCACCTCTGGAATTCAGCTTTCCTCTGCATGTTTGAATTAGGGCTAAAATGAGCTAAGGAACTGAGTGGCCCTGCTGAATCAAAACTGAGCATCAGCAAGCAATTTACAGCTAAACGAATGCTGTTTGATAGAACTATTGATGACCCTTTCCATCACTTTACTGATGACTGAGAGTAGGCTCAACCCTTACTATACTCCTTATACACGTATTATTGTGTAGCCAAGTTCCCTTCCAACTTGATTTTTCAAGTTTGCTGACACCACTATATTGGCTCAGATCTCAAACAATAATGAGTCGGAGTATAGGAAAGAGAGAGAGAATCTGGTGAATTGGTGTGACATCAATAATCTCTCCCTCAATGTCAGTAAAGGTAAGGAGATAGTCATCGACTTCAGGAAGTGCAATGGAGGACATGTCCCTGCCTAGTTCAACAGAGATGAAGTGGAAATAGTTGAGAGCTTTACATTTCTAGGTGTTCAGATCACCAACAACCTGTCCAGGTCCCTCCACGGTGACAATATAGTTAAGAAAGCCCACCAACTTTTCTTACTTTCTCTACTTTTTCAGGAGGCTAAGAAAATTCAGTAACTCTCACCAACTTTTACAGATGCACCATAGAAAGCATTCTTCCAGATTGTATCACAGCTCAGTATTGCTCCTGTTCTGTCCAAGACCTCAAGAAACAATAAAGGGTCATGAACGAAGCCCAGTCCATCATGCAAACCAAACTCTTATCCATTAACTCTAGCTGCCTCAGAAGAGTAGCTGGCATAATCAAAGACCCGATGTACACCAAACATACTTTCTTCCACATTTTTCTATCAAGAAAAAAGATGCAAAAGTTTGAGAACACATACCAAAAGACTCAAGAGTAATTTCTTCCCTGCTGCCATCAGATTTTGGAATGAACCTACCTCACGACCTTTCTCTACACCACAGATATAATGGTAACATTACATCCTGCACCGTCTCCTTTGATTCTCTATGTATGGTATGTTTTATCTGTGTAGTATGCAAGAAATAATAGTTTTCATTGTATGCTAATACATGTGACAATAATAAATCAAATCAAATTAAAATGAGACTGATGGGACAGTAATTGGCTGGATTGAATTGGTCCTGCTTTTTTTGTACAGGGCATATCTAGGTAATTATTCACTTTGCCAGGTAGATGCCAGTGTCGTGGCTATACTGGAACAATACAGTTGTACTGTTATCTATTATTTACTTTTATGCTCTTGTCTTCGAGTTTGCCTCTAATGATTAACTCAGTTGTTTTACCTGATATTGATGTAAGACTAATGAGTCTGTAGTTTCCTGGATTTCACTGATCATATTTGAGAAACATCTGCTACTTCTGCCAACTATCTTGGAACTTCTAATGTAATATCACTTAGCTATTTATAAATTGTTTTAATCTATATTGTACTGCAAAGAATAAGAACATGGGAAATGAAATAGGTCAATTCACTCCTCCAGCCTGCTCCACTATTCAATTACATTGTAGTTGATCTGCACCTCAACTCCATTTCCCCAACAAAAACTGAAACCCTTCCTAATAAAAATCTATTGATTTCAGTCCTGAAAGTTTCAAAAGCTTCTCTAATACAATTTCCTCAGGAAATTATCCTACCATATCTACAAAATATAGGCAAAAAGCTAAAAGCAAAATACCTGTGGATGTGAGAATCTGAAACCCTTCATCTAGACTCGAAGCAATGGCTCTATCCTCATGGATGTTGTCAGATCTGCTGAGATTTTCCAGCATTTTCTGTTTTTGTTCTTCAAGATTTATTTTCCCCCAACAGGCCTTCCACAGCATCTTTGATCACAATCAATTTGAATTTTTTTCTGTTTATATTATGGCCCGATTCACCCACCTGAAAGATAGAGATGAGCTCATTTTGAGCAACGCACCAGCCAGCCCTGTTGTTCTGAGACTGAGCCATCATGTTTGAAAGATCTCTGCACTCAGAGACAGGCACCCCTTCTATACAAAAAATGAAATGGTGACCCCACAATACTGACAAAGGGAGCACCACAAACCCCTCATCAAAGAGGAGCATGCTCCCCCCATCCACAAATATTGGATAATGCCTCACCTCCACTACCTCTGACCACACCGCAGAGACATGAGGGTGATCCTGACAATTTGCAATTTCTTCAAATCAATTGTGATTTGCAAAAGGGGAAGTTAAACCACAGGCTGTCAGTCAGGCTTACATTCTCTCAACTTTCTGGTTAGGATCAGCAGGATACTTGAGAGGAAATGAAAATTAACACAGGTAGCTAGAGAATGATAAAAATCCATTGTGCTGTCAATAGACGTCTTTTTCAAAGCATTACAGAGAGTTCTGGTCTCAGACAGAGCATATAACAACACACACAACAGGGATCTTGGGTTCATGTTGTACTATCTGTAACCCCCATGACTTGCCTAGGTTTGCAAAACTGTGCTATCTGGAGACAACACACAACTCTTTAACCTGCGCTCAATGCTCCTTCCACTCACATTATCAGCCTCTTTAAGACTTGAATAGCAGGTCAGTTGTAAAGACTTGCATTCTAATCAGTAATCTGGAAAGTGTCTGTGCTGCTATATGCTCTGTCTGAGGCCGGAACTCTCCATTCACCCGACGAAGAGGGAAACCTTGAAAGTTTGTGAGTTTACTATCAAATAAATCAGTTGGACTTAAACCTGGTGTTGTCAGACTTCTTATTGTGTTTACCCCAGTCCAACATCGGCATTCCACATCATGAAATCGTTATATTTAGGGTGATCTTCAGAGATAGGAGGAGCAATCCAGCCATAACAGACCCATCACGGGAGAGTGGTAAGGTCAATCCTTTAGTCCCAGTCAACCCCCAGGGCTTTTAAGGGACCTTCCCTCAGCAGCAATGAGGCAAATGGACACTGAACCACCACCCTGAGCACTTCAGGCCAAGGTGATGGGCAAGATCCAGGGTGATGGGGCAGAACATCATTGGCACTGCACTATTGGCCTGAAGGGAGGCTGAATGGGGGTGTGAGGGAGGAAAGGAGTCTGGTCAGCAGATCTGAGGGGAAAGAGGGCTGAGTGGCAGTTTTGAAGGGAATAGGGGCTTTGGGGATGTCAGGTCACCCTAATAGCTGCATGGTCTGCAGAGAGTGTGACCCATGATTTGAATGATAGGGTTGAGTTTGTCTCTCTTTTCCGAGGGGTTGGCAGTGCTCTCCTGGACTCTTAACGTCCAGCACACTAAATCTCCACTTGTGGGTAACAACCATAAACCCCCTTTGGTGTCATTACCAGTGGCGGGCTGAGTAAATGTTGGGAGGCTGGTGATTTAACTATCAAACCCACTAATGACATTTATATTAGTGGATTTGCATGACCAGTTCACTTATCTTGGCAGCGTCCTCTCCCAAGCAACGATTATTGATACAGAAGTTAACTGCAGAATAGCAAAGGCAAATCCTGCTTTCAGTAGACTCCGCTCCACTGTATGGGAATGTAGAGGAATTAGCCCAGCAACAAAATTGAAGTCTACAGCACTGTGGACTCCTGTATGCCTGTGAAACATGGACTGTGTATCGAAGGATGCAAGACAGCTCAATCATTTCCACATGACTTGTCTTCGCAGAATATTACACATCAGATGGCAAGACAAAGTACTGAAGTTCTCTCTAGAGCAAGTCTACTATCAATCCACACACTGCTGATGACAGCGCAGACCTAATGGGCAGGTTATATCATCCATATCCCAGACAAGCACATATCCAAGCAGCTCCTTTTTGGGGAACTCTCTACTGGAAGATGCTCACATGGAGGGCAGAAGAAACATTACAAAGACACACTCAAGGCATCTCTGAAGTCACTGGACATAGACATGACCACCTGGGAAATGCTGGCATGAAACTGCCCTATCTGGCACTGCCTCATCCACAAGGGCTGTCAAGCTTACGAAGCAAAGTGCATTGCTGAAGCACAACTGAAGCATGAGCTGTGCAAGTTCAGAGCCACCAGCGCAACAACTACAGTGCCTACACAAGTCTGTCCAATATGTGCCAGGACATTCCGTGCTCGATTGGCCTGATCAGTCATTTTCGGGCACATTGCATCCAGTCACAAAATGACTAATGGTGTCAAGGTGCTCATCAATGTTGATGGATGAACAACAACAACAACAAAACAACAACCATTCACTAAATTGGTCTCCTTCTCAGCATCGAGCCAACCAGCAGTACGGACATCAAAATCATTTAAAACCATTCACAACATGAAGCTAGCATTCTAGTTAATGAGCATGGATTAAGGATACATCATAACTCCTGTATCAATGTTAGGGGACTATTGCATGCCGTCTCCTACAGATTGTTCCAATCATTTTCACTCGTTCCTTCCACTTGCTTCTGAGAATCCTTCTATTGAAAGGGATGCTCACTGATCCCCAAAGGAGTCATTTACCTTTCCAATCTCTCTCTTATCTATTTTGGGATACTATACATAATAACGGATGTTTTGGTGCACATGAAATGATTCACAGTTTTACATGTTTTTTAGAACTTAAATGCAAAACTCTGAAATCCTTTAACACTTAAATTTGTCAGTGACAAAAGTATGCCTGCGCACTTCCCAAATGGTTGGGTTAGGAAGTCAACCAGCAACATGTTGATGCAGGTTGGCTATTAAAATTAACTGAATCTCTCTGCTACCAACCTCCTGTTCCCACCTAAGTGTCAAAATTGACTCCTTCATATCAGCTATGATCACTAAGGGCTTCCAACATTGTATTTGAAAATAGGTGATTCAGAGAGTTTTCCCAGCCTTAACTAATAGAGTTAGAGGAAGGAAAAAAGAAAATATCCACAACATCAAAAGATGCATAAATGAATTATAGCAATTGTCCTTTTAAGGGCAACTCAGCAGGTGACCTGGCTGACCAAATGGGACTGAGAGTATGGAATCACCCCTTGGTGAGAAAAGCTCCAAGGCAGAGCAAGCTACAAACACGAGGCTGCTGTACATTTCTCACCTTTGTGCTCACTAATAATGTCTGTGAAAATACATGTCTACAGGAATTATAATCAGTTCTCTGAAATGTAGCTGAGAATGAAGAGGAAGTGGAGACTGATGTTGCTTAGTTGTGATTATGTTTGTGATTATGGGTTCTGTGTATCGTGCATGAGGAGGAGGCTGGTGCATAACTTTGGTCTTTTTAATGTTGATGGTGAGTCCAAAGTTGTCACAAGCTGTGAAAAATTTGTCCGTACTGACTTGCATCTCTGGCTCTGAGCCAGTGTACAGAGTACAGTCATCGACAAAGAGTAAGTTTCTCAGAATATTCGATAGCAAATTCATTGTGGCTATGTCTATCCACTATGTGCCTACAAGAGGGGATATGACACCTGAGCTGCAACTAGGCTCACTACCTTTTTACAATCAGCCAGGCCCCTTTTGAAATTTTGGTAACAGCTTGAAGTCTCCTCAGGTTGAAGAGCTTCCCATCCACTCTGTACTTGAGGCTGATTCCAGCAACACTGTCTTGGAAGGCATCATTCAGCATGGTAGTAAACATCATGCTGAACAGTGTGGGTGTGAACACACAGCCTTGTTTGATGCCATTGGTGACTGGGAATCCCTCAGTGGACTCTTCACCATCCAGTACTCTGACCATCATGCCATCATGGAACTGGCGTACAATCTGACTGAATTTGGGGGAGCAGCTGAATTTTGACATGATCCTCCACAGGTCTTGTCAGCTGACAATATTGAAGGCTTTCGTGAGATCAACAAAGGTTGTGTAGAGCTCGTGACTCTGCTCCTGACACTTCTCCTGAAGTTGGCATGCAGCAACTTGACATGACATGGTTAATGTTACTTAAAGCTAGAATATACTGCTTAAAGCTTGCCTTAATCTCTTGAAGGGGAGGAGCATTGTGGTTAGGTCAATTGTTGACAGGATGTGAAACTCACAGGTGAAACAAAGGAAAATGACACAAGAAGGGAAAGTGCATACTCCAGGATTTCTGAATACTGCACTGGAGAACTGGGTCCAGAAACAATGGGGCAATTTTCCCACTGCGCCACTCTAGTTTTCTATTCAGTCAGTAGTGGTGTAACTGAACTACTCTTGCTGATAGACATTGAGGTTCCTCCACATTTTGCACTCCTGCTATGTTTCTTCCAAGTGATGTTCAACATGAAGCAGCATTAAGTCATCAGCTGAAATGGTAATCAACAGTGTGGCTTCATTGCATATGTTTGATTTGATGCTATGAGACTTCATAGGATCCAGAATTGATGTTGAGGACTTGCAGAGCAATTCCTTCCCAACTGTATGTAATGGTGCCATTACCTCTACTGGGTCTGTCCTTCAGGTGGGACAAGATATAGCCATGGATCATGATAAGGTGCGAGAGATATTGGGATGATTCTCCCATCCCACCATGCTAATTTTGTGGCAGGCCGGGGATATCGTGGATCGGCCAATTCTTGGGATTTGGGCATGCATTCCCATTTCACGTGCATCCCTCAGAGCCGGATATCCGGTGCTGTCTGAGCCATGCTAGAAACCGGCGGGAACTGCATCTATTTTTAATTTTATTTTAATGTGATTAGCAGTCAGAACTAAATTCTCTGGACCCACTAACTCCCAGGAGTTCAGACTAGCACCCCACTTCTGGAAACTAACGGGACAACCCCACTGGAGTGAAAAGGGGGTGTCGGGGCTCCCCAGGGAATTGGGTAACAGGGGTCTGGTGCTCTTTGGGCATGGGCAAACTGGCAGTGCCAGCCTGTGCTCCTTGACACTTCCCAAGACACAAAATGCCCATGCCCAGAGGGTATCAAGCTGTGTCAAGGAGTGGAGTGGAGCCTGCTTGAGACAAGACTTGGAGCGATTGTTGGGGTTGGGGGGCCTGACTGCAGCTCTGCATTGCATCACTGTGGGCTGGCAGGAGGCAGCAATTGGAGCAGGCTGGGAAGAGGTCTGGCTCCTGGGAGAAAATGTTTGAATTTTACGAGAGAGTTTCTGGAGTTTGAATGCACACAGCCTATTCCACCAGGATCTGCCTGTCAGTTTAATGGACAATATTTACAAGTTTATAGAGGGCATGTGGGGGCTACTTGGGGGGGGGGGGGTGGTGCTCAGTCGGGGGTGTATGGCAAGGATCGGAAACTGCTGAGTCGGGTTGGGGGGGGAAGCTGAAGATCGAATGGTTCAGGGACGGGACTGGAGGGTGTTCAGTGCTGGCCCACGAATGGACAGGGGCGTCATGATCAGGCTGTGGGGAGAGGGGTGGATGCTGGTCATGGACGGACAGCACTGTGGGGGTCCTGAGCTGGCTGGCAAGCTGCAGGCTGACAGTTTGAGGCCACGGCACATGAGCAGAGGCCCTGAACTATCAGCCTCTGACATGAATAGACCTCGTCCCATGAGCTTTTTATGATATTCTTAATTGTGATCTCCGCATAGCGCAGAGTGTAGGAGAGTCTTGTCTGCAGTTGCACTGAAAGAAACCAATATAATTTATACCTGTTTTTCCTGCGATTTCAACACTTGGAACTTTTTTTGGGAGAATCACAGCCATTATCTGTAATATATGATTCTGCAAGAATGGCTATATCAGACTGTTAATTGACTAATCTGTGGGACTACTCTCTCAATTTCAGCATTAGTCCCCCAAATGTTAGTAAGGGGAACTTTGCGGAGTTGACAAGGCTGAGTTTGCCATTGTCATTTCCGCTGCCTAGGTCAATGCCAAGGTGTCCATCTGGTTGCAATGCAGCAGACAGATGGCACCCATAAAGTAATGCACATATAGTTAATGGCATGCTACAATATTGTAAAGCTTGCATGCCTTCCAAAACCATATGCTTGTTCCACTGTCTGTTCAAGAAGAAATGAAATGTAGTCCACTCTCAATGAATAAAGACCATCAGAAACATTTACCCAGCTGCAGACAACAAAAATCTTCAACTCCAAACTTAAGCCAGACAGACAGTTAAAGGTTCACCATCAACATCACTTTCGTAGCCATTGGCAATACATTCCTTTCCGTGCTGCAAAGTTTATTTATTTAGTGTCACAAGTAGGTTGACATTAACACTGCAATGAACTTACTGTGAAAATTCTCTAATTGCCACATTTTAACAGCTGTTCAGGTAAACTGAGGGAGAATTTCATATGGCCAATGCATCTAACCAGCACATCTTTCAGACTGAGAGGAAGTCCATGAAGAAACAAGAGAATGTGGACTCTACACGGAGACCCAAGCTCAGAATTGAACCTGAGTCCCTGGTGCTGTGAGACAGCAGAGCTAACCACTGTGTCACTGGGCAGTTGCAAATGCAGTATGTTGAGAATTTCAATGAGGACATCTTACTGAAGTTCAACTATCTCTCACATTGTTCTTTATGGAGGTTCAGGAAAAGAATTGTTCCCTAAACACCTTGGGTAGCTGGAATCTCCTACTGAGATCCCTTCTCCTCCTTTCCTCGCCCCCCCCCCCCCCACACCAAGTTTCCAACAGTTTCTGCAATTCAGCATCCTTTCTGTCCAAGTAATGCTGCATTTCAAACAAAATGGCTATTAATGTAATAATGTGCAAAAGCTACTAGAATCTGCAGAAGCCTTGAAGTCAGCACATCATTCCTTATAGGCTTTTACAACAGGAATCAACTATACAAAACATCAAACACTGGAAAAATCATAACAACATATGGGTATCAACCAACAATTAATTTGTAAATATTATTGGTGGTGTTGAGGTGTAGGTTCTTCCTGCTGCTGAAAGTATGTTAACCTCTGTAGGATTAGCCTCTGAGAGTGCTCTGTGAGCTCCAAAATGGCACCATTAGCATCAAATCAGCTTTGCATGATTTAATACCACAATCTGTTTGCCCTGCATAATTCTATTAGCTTTTCACCATGCATTTAGTAATGCCTGGTGTACCTCATCCTTTAAGTGTATGCAGAGGATGTGGGTGCTGTTTTTGTTCTCAAGGAGCATTCATAGCACTCAAAGAACAGGTATGGGATTTTTTTCATTGTATGGTTAAAGTTAAAGGTAACAGAAGGTAACACAGTATTACAATGTTGTTCTGACTAGCAAATGTAAGGCAAACATCAGAAGAAAGGCATATATCTTGAAAGAAGTTAGGTTTATTAATTTAGAAATACTAAAACAAAGTGCTGCCAAACCATGAAGGGCCTAGGTAGGAGGTTGCCTGTGTTTGAAGAGCAGAACACATCAAACCAGGGAGAAATAGATACGTATAAACATAGGAAGCAACAAATACAGTTGGTTCCTGAAAACCATGTTTCAAGTCAAAATGTCATTAGTCAGAAACAATTTTCCCATGAGAACATGTTGTAAATCGGGGAATTGGCTCCTGAATCAAAGCCTCATAACCACTTTCACCAACATGACCCAAAATTTTGCACTCAATCAATTATAAAAAAGTGATATAAAAACAAATAAATATTACCAAATTAAAAATTTGGAATTACAAAGATTCACCATGTAAAAATGTATCGGAACATCAACTAAATGACCTGAGTCAGGGAGATGGGCAACGCACAATGTCGATACACATAAATGCTGAATTTGTTTACTGACATGGCATCATAAAGTTAAACTGACATAAATTCAAAACAGGGTGTAAATTTATAAACATTGTAAGTGCTATTTGCTGCAACTTGAACATTATAAAATCAAGGATTGCCAGTTGTATTCATATACAAATAATTTCCTAAATAGCACACATTGCTCCATTATAAATACAACTTTAAAATTTTAGGTCAGTCAAAAGCAAAAGTATAAGCATTAAATAAGGAAACAGCCCCTCAATCTGAAATAGACAGATCATCTAAAAACTTTTAATATTAAAATATTAATTTAAAATGTCTGTAGTGTGTTCAGCCAAAAAAGACATATTACATAAATGAATGAGTACAGTTCATTATTATTAGTAGGAATTTAACAATGTAAAATGGACTTGTACAAAATTTCTTCAGTTAATTTGCAGGTGATTTGGGGGCACAGCAAATACAGATTATTTCTAAACATTAATATTTTATAGATTATTGCTCTTTTAATGGAACAATTAATTCTGCATATTTTGAACAGATGTTGTTCATTGATTCAAAATGTTAATTCAGATTATAGGCATTTGGAGAAACAAGTTGTATTTTCCAAGGGAACTCATCCACGGCTTTTATTCCAAAACATACCACAGTCCAAAAATGAGATATTCCTGCTGACAATGCCTTTAACAATTGCAAAATAAGCTTATACTGACTCAAATCAATAAAGAACTACTTATGGTTGAGTATGCTGCACGAAAGTCTAAATGGCCTTACAGACAGATATCTTGTTAGTACTTAAAACTTTTTAGAGGCTCAACAGTTCAGTTGTTGTTGCAATAGAGGTACTGAATGATGTTGTTCAGATATTGTACAAGATTTTGTTGCAGCTAAAGAACAAAAGACATGTTTTTAATATATGCTGAGATAACATCAATGTTTCAAGACTTCTTATAAGCATTCAATGTCATTGACTCTTACGTTACTTCTCACTGACTATTTTATCAATTATCTATCTATTACAAAGTTGTTTTTTCACAATTACGTGAGCAAAGATTTGACACCAGATTAAGCAGGTAGTTTTACATTTCATTACCAATTAAAATGTAGAAGACAGTAATAATCTTGTATGCCACTGGGCGAGTTCAGACTGCATGAAGCCCATGGGAAGACCTATTAACAATATTAATAATCCTCCTGTCCTTGACAGCCACCAGAACATCCCTTCCCCTTAAGTCCATTTCTCCCTCAGTACCCCTGCTATGAGAAAGTCTTTCTGTTTCTTGGCAGTAGGTCTGAAGTCATTTGAAGGTGGGTCTTAATTTGGTGATGTGAACCAAACTGGGGAGCTTTATGGCCAGAGGGACCATTGCAAAGCCACTGACAGAGATTTCTCTTCAGGTTTTGCTTCAGTTGGGACAGCATCTCTCTCTGCTTCCATTTCAGGGTCAGTGTCCCATTCTCCAGAGGGACAGGTGCTGGATTAACAGCCCTTACATCATAAATGAAGCATTATTATTTGCTTGTAATGGTAGCTTCAGATTAACATAAACCGTATGTCAGAACTTTTATAAACATATTTTACATCTTTCATATTTTCTCACATTCAGTTGTCCAGTCCCATGACAATTTCAAACAGAAGAAATTGTGCAATGGCTCAATGATGTAGCCAAGTTAGGAAGAAATTTGCCTTAATAATTTACAAATCCTAGAAAGGACCTCAATTGCATCGTATTTGTCAGAGATGGTGCTTCTAAAATATCATCCATCTTTTTAGGTCCTTTGTGTAGGCTTTCACTACCATTTACAAAACCCAAATACTGGAGTGGTGTCTTAAAAAGGTCACTCTTTTCTTTCTTGATAAGCAGACAATGTGCTTGAAGATGATGCAATATTGCTTCTAAATTTTTCATGCGCTCCTGTTCAATAGACCCTGTAATTAGAATATCATCCAGGTAACATTGTACGCCTGATATTCCACTTAAAATCTGACAGATCCATTCTTGGAATGAGCAGGTGCAGATGTTATTCCAAAAAAAGCAATCTTTTATAACTAAAAAGGCCTTCATGGATTTCAATGGTTAGGAATTGTTGAAATTCATGGTAATGTTCATCTATAAACATTCTTATGAAAGATTAATCTTGCTGAATTTCTACCCACTTGATAACCCAAGAAACAAAGCTTCAAATGAAGGAAGCAGATATTGATCATATAACACTGGAATTATAGTTGTTTTAAAATCACCACAAATACGACCTGAGCCATATGGTTTCATGACAGGCATGATGTAAGCAGCTCTAATACACCAGTACCAACAAGTCATACTAGTCCTTCTTCAACCTTGGGGATGAATTGCATATGACACCACACTTGCTTTGAGACATTTTTGTTGACTGTTCATTTTTTTTCTTGAATTTCACTTGAACACTCTTCATTGAGCCAGGTGTCTTTTCAAATAAATTCTTGTATTTATCCAGAAAGTACTGCAGGTCTCTTCGCATCAACCAATTTGTTGATAGCAATCCACTAATGCCTTATTTTGTCTAACTATGATCTCTAAAACAGAGAGACATGGAGATGCCATTCCACAGTTTCTCTACATTGACTATAATGTAATCTTTTAACAGCACGGTCTGTCCATGTATGTCCTTAAAATCACATCAGCTGATTTTAAAGGAACATGTTTTAGCTTTTATCAATATATAGTCTCAGGGATTAGAGATACAGCAGAACCAGCTTCCATCTTCATCCTAATAGGTTGTCCATTTAACTTCTGAATCACTTAGAATGTACATGATATACTCTGTACAGATAAGACATTGAGTTTGAGCTCATCATAGTTCTGGATGTTCTCTTCTTCACATTAATTCTTTTTCCATGTTGTAAATTCTTTTTAAAGTGTAACTTGTTCTTCTTCTTGAAGGTGCCCAAATCCTTCTTCTAAACTTTCTTCTCAAGGGAAGCTGGTCTAACCTTTTGGTCTAGCTTTTTCAATGTGACCCATTTTGCCACAGTTGTTGTGTTGACTATCCTTGTTCCAGCAATCATTTGCTGAAGGTCCATTCTAGCACAGCTATGACATGTTTGTTGCTGACTTCTTATGGACAGTTCCCAATCTATGGATCTTCATTCCTGCACAAAATTGTAAAGTTTCTTTTACAGCCAATTCATTGATATTGCGATTTCTATTGCTGATTTTAACGTCAAAACATGTTCCAGAAGCAATCTTCTTTGATAGCCTTATTTTTGAGTTCACAAACTAGACAATCTCAAAGTGTATCCTTCTAATAACTCACCAAATTGCCAATGTTGTCTCAGCTTTTTAAGATTGCTACAAACGGCAATGCCTTTGCCTTCCAATTGATTCTTTTGATGGAACCTGAACCAATCCACAATGCTCTCTGATTGGAAAAATCCTCTCTTTTAAAACCTCACAGTGCTTTTTTTTTTCCTTACTTGAACTTCTATCTGCCATTTCAATCTTTAATCCTCTTGTTGTTTCTCTCCAGCCTTCTGGTGTTCAAGATGTGAGGGCCCACAATGTTTTTCCTGCTCTTGGGATCATTTCTCGATGGTCTTGATGAAACAAATTCCAACTCATTGCTAATTTCTTTTTTGTAACATCCTAACTATGTTAGGAGTTGTGGGTTTCAAACGAAAAGAAGAGAAAGTGGTTTGGACATGTACCTTCAAAAATACAACAGATTTTATTGAAGGATATGTAGAGTGCAGAATATAAACTGAAATTAAGACAGCATTCTATGCAAAGCCTAATGACATCACCATCCAGTCATGTACTCAGCTCTTGAAGCAATCATGCAACTACTTAAACCTATAACAATAGCAAATTCAAGGTAAGATGAAACTAAAAGGGCTGATTTATTTTTACAAACACACACCACCACACACACACACACACACACACACACACACACACACACACACACACACACCCACCACACACACACACACACACACACACACACACACACACACTGCAAATTCCACATCACTTTACATTCACAACAAATGGGGGATAAGGAGAAAGTTCCTGGCACAACTGCATTAAAAATATAAATTGGTTTTATATGTATGCAGAATCATGAGAAATGGGAATCTTTTTTCTGACGGAGGTTGGCGGTTTGTAGAATGCTTCATCTTTCAGAAGTGAAACTTACACAAAGGTGAAGACATGTAGGAGTTAATTGGAGGCACAAATTCTGAGGCTCCAGCCGTTGGCAGATGTAATGAGATTCCATGGTCTTTCTGCTACTACTGGCTGGATGGTAGACAGTGCAGACTCTTACTTGGAGTTCTGTTCACTTTGTTGTCAAACAGGAACTGCCAGAAGTTAGAACAGAAATTATCATATGCAGCTTGGGGGAGGGATGTGATGTGATACTTCCTTGGTGTTGGATGCAAGTCTGGAATCTAGCTATTTAATTAGAATTGGGACTCCTTTTGGTTTTGGGGACACTGGCATCTGGTGACCCAACTGCTACTCTCTTTGTTGAGCCATTTGTTAAGTCTGATAACGTTTTTGAAATAAGCACTATTATGGGATGTTACATCTTGCAAAGGTTTTACATTGTGTGAAAGTAGTTGGACTAGACTCCTTGTTACAGTGGCCATTGCTACCTTGATACTGCTGCAAGGCATTGGGTGACTGATTGCACCATTTGTTAGTTCAGCAATTTTCCATTTTTAACAACATAGCAAAAAAAGTCTTTATAAAATATTCCAATTGATGAATAAATACATATTTTCTATCATGTCTCAACCGTGACAATGATCTTTCTGTAATTACAAGCCACCAACAAAACTATTGGAATGAGTAATTTTGATATGTGCACTTTGAGTGCAATTTTGAGAGCGTTATTTTTAAAAGCAGCCAATTGTTGTAACAAAAATAATTTAATGTTTCTCAAGTAGTTAATAAGCTACTTCATAAGAATATTAAAAAATACAGCTATCAGGTATATATACAGTTTGCTAACAGTTGTACCAGCAAAAATTCCAATTTAATTATGAGGTCCTCCAGATACATCTGTCGCTATCCTCAGTTTTAAAATTTTAAAATAAAAAAAAGAAATAGAACAGGAGTAGACCACATGGCCTATTATACAAACATATTAAATAGGAGCAAATGTAGGTCACTTTGCCACTCAATAAGATCATGGCTGATCTATTTGTGTTTTGAATTCCACATTCTCATCTACCTCTGATACTCCTTTGTTCTCTAACCTAATAGGAGTCTACCTGACTCCATCCAAAAAATATTCAATGAATAATTCCCTGAAGACTAACAATCAAATTTATACTAGTTTTAAATATATTCAATGCAGGATCATCTACATCTCTGGAGTAGAGAATTCCAAAGACTCACATCCCTTATAGTGAAGAAATATCAGTACTAAATGAGCTGTCCCTGGTGCTGAGAATATATTAAGTAAGAAATCTCACAACACCTGGTTAAAGTCCAACCAGTTTATTTGATACTAAACCCACAAGCTTTTGGAAATGCTGTTTCTTCATCAGGTGAGTGGGATTGAATGCAACATCTGAAAATTTGCAAACGACACTAAGCTGGGTGGTAGTGTGTGCTATGAGAAGGATGCTAAGAGGCTGCAGGTGATTTAGACAGGTTAAGTGGGAAAATGCTTGACAAATGCAATATAATGTGGATAAATGTTAGGTTATCCATTTGTGTAGCAAAAACAGGAAGGAAGATTATTATCTAAATGGTAGCAGTTTCGGAAAAGGGGAAGTGCAATGTGACCTGGATGTTATGATGGAACAATTGCTGAAAGTTGGCATGCAGAGATAGAAGGCAGCGAGGAAGGCTAATGGCATGCTGGCCTTCATAGCAAAAGGAATTGAGTATAGAAGAAAGGATGTCCTGCTGCAGTTATACAGGGTCTTGGTGAAGCCACACCTTGAGTATTGCATGCAATTTTGGTTTCCTAATCCTAGGAAAAACATTTGTGCTTTTGAGGGAGTCCAGCAAAGGTTCATCAGATTGATTCCTGGAATGGCAAGACTGACATATGAAAAGAGATTAAATTGACTGGGCTTGTGATCACTGGAATTCAAAAAAATGAGAAGGGATCTCATAAAAACATATAAAATTTTGATAGGACTGGACTCGCTATGTGCGGGAAGAATATTCCCAATGCTGGAGAAGTGCGGAACTAGGGTTCACAGCTGAAAAATAAGGGGTAAGCCATTCAGGACTGAGATGAGGAAGAACTTCTTCAGAGTTGTGAACCTGTGGAATTCTTTACCAAAGTTTACCAAAGTTGTGGGGCCAATTCATTAGATATGTTCAAGAAAGAGCTGGATGTGGCCATTGTGGCTGAAGGGATCAATGGGTATGGGGAGAAAGTGGGAATGGGATATTAAAAGTGCATGATCAACCATGCTCGGGAGGAGGAGACAGAGGGTAGTAGTGGAAGGCTCTTTTTCCGGCTGGAAGCCACTAGTGGAGTGCCACAAGGCTCAGTACTAGGTCCTCTTCTATTTGTGGTCTACATAAACGACTTGGAAGTTGGGGTAGGTGGTGAGATCAGCAAATTTGCTGATGACACCAAGATGCTTGGATTGGCGGGTACAGAGGAGCAGTGTCAGGCAATACAACAGGACATAGATAGGTTGGTAGACTGGGCAGATAGATGGCAAATGGAATTTAATCCGGATAAATGCGAGGTGATGCATTTTGGCTGGAAAAATGTAGAAGAGAGTTATAGGATAAAAGGTAAAACTATACGGAGCATAGAGACGCAGAGAGACTTGGGGGTGCAGGTTCACAAGTCTCTGAAGGTGTCCTCACAGGTGGAGAAGGTGATAAAGAAGGCGTATAGTATGTTAGCTTTCATAGAAAAGGGTATAGAATACAAGAGTAGGAGTTTGATGTTGCAGTTGTATAGAACTTTGGTTAGGCCTCACTTGGAATACTGCGTCCAGTTCTGGTCGCCGTACTATCGGAAGGATGTGGAGTCCTTGGAGAGAGTGCAGAGGAGGTTTACCAGGATGCTGCCTGGTATGGAAGGACTGTCTTATGAGGAACGATTAGATAGACTGGGGTTGTTTTCCCTTGAAAGACGTCGGCTTAGAGGGGATCTCATAGAGGTGTATAAGATTATAAGGGGTATAGATAGAGTAAATGGAGGTAAACTTTTTCCGCCTTTAGAAATGGATAGGACGAGGGGTCATGGCCATAGGGTGAGGGGGGCTATGTATAGGACGAATATTAGAGGGCAGTTTTTCACACAAAGGGTAGTGGGGGTGTGGAATGCACTGCCGAGTAAGGTGGTGGGAGCAGGCACGCTGGGGCTGTTTAAGGGTCTCTTGGACAGCCACATGAGCGGTATGCAGATAGAGGGATATATTAGGACTGTTTAACTACGGCTTTTTTCCACAGGTAATTCGGTCCATACTTGACAACTTGAGCATGCATTCGGCAGGTGGTGCGGATACAGCTCTTGGATGTTGATTCATGGGTTGCCTGGTACCTCATGTCGTAAATGAGTGCTTTATGTGGACCATCTGAAGGGCACCATGACAGCTCAGAGACTATCGATGTGGCTGTGCAGACACTTGGAATTGGGCCGGTGTCTGCGGGAGTTTGCGCGTTCTCCCCGTGGTTGCGTGGGTTTTCTCCGGGCACTCCGGTTTCCTCCCACAACCCAAAAATTCGCTCTTAGGCTGATTGGGAAACAAATTGTCCCTATAGTGAGAATTTTCCATATTAGGAATAATACATATATTATTATATAGGAATAATATAATAGGATATTGGGTTTGCTATTATATAGTTATGACAGCAGCGCGGGCTCGTTGGGCCGAAGGGCCTGTTTCCCGTGCTGTGTTGCTCTTAAAAAAAAACCATGATCATATTAAATGGTTGTGCAATCTCGAAGGGCCAAATTGTGTACTCCTACACTATTTTTTATATTTTTCTGTTTCTATGATCATTTGTCAGAGTCAAGGGTCACCCTGACTCAAAACATTGGCTCCTTCTTTCTCGATGTAAAGATGCCGGCGTTGGACTGGGGTAGTAAGAATTCAGTAAGAATTTAGCAACATCAATTTTAAATCCAATCGATTTATTTGATAGTAAATTTGCGAGCTTTCGACACTCTGTGTCTTTGTCAGGCAAATGCAGTGTTCTGGTCTGCAATAGCACACATATCAACACAGACAGTCACAGATTGCTGATTAGAATACGAATCCTTACATCTAACCTGCTATTCAAGTGTTAAAGTGGCTAACAATGTGTGGGAAGGGAATCCTGAGCATTGGTTAGAGAATTGTGTATTTTCTCCAGACAGCACAGTAAGTGAGGTTTTTTGCTAATACAGGCAAGTTACGGGGGTTACAGATAGTGTGACATGAAGCCAAGATCCCTGTTAAGACCATCCTCATGTGTGCGGAACTTGGCTATCAGTCTCTGCTCAGCGACTCTGCGCTGTCGTGTATCACGAAAGCCCCCTTGAAGAACATTTACCCGCAGGTCGGAGGCCAAATGCCCATGACTGCTGAAATGTTCGCCCACAGGAAGGGAACTGTTTTGCCTGGTGATTGTTGAGCGATGCTCATTCATCCGCTGTCGTAGTGTCTGCATGGTCTCTCCCCAATGTACCATGCTTCGGGACATCCTTTCTTGCAACGTATTAGGTAGACAACATTGGCCGAGTTGCAAGAGTATGTACCGTGTACCTGGTGAATGGTATCCTCATGTTTGATGATGTCGTCCATGTCTATGATCCGGCATGTCTTGCAGAGTTTGCTGTGGCAGGGTTGTGTGGTAATGTGGTCACTGTTCTCCTGAAGGTTGGGTAGTTTGCTGCGAACAATGATCTGTTTGAGGTTGTGCGGTTGTCTGAAAGCAAGAAGTGGGGGGGTGGGGATAGCCCTAGTGAGATGTTCATCGTCATCAATGATATGTTGAAGACTCCGAAGAAGATGTCGTAGCTTCTCCGCTCAGGGGAAGTACTGGACAACAAAGGGTACTCTGTCCACCGTGTCCCGTGTTCGTCTTCTGAGGAGGTCAGTGCGGTTTATCGCTGTGGCACGTCGGAACTGTCGATCGATGAGTCGAACGCCATATCCTGTTCTCACGAGGGCATCTTTCAGCGTCTGGAGGTGTCTGTCATGATCCTCCTCATCTGAGCAAATTCTGTGTATATGGAGGGCTTGTCCATAGGGAATGGCTTCTTTAACGTGTCTAGGGTGGAAGCAGGAGAAGTGTAGCATTGTGAGGTTGTCTGTCGGTTTTCGGTACAGTGAGGTGCTGAGGTGACCGTGCTTGATGGAGATGCGTGTGTCCAAGAATGCAACTGATTCTGGAGAATAGTCCATGGTGAGTATGATGGTGGGATGGAACTTGTTGATATCATCATACAGTTGTTTCAATGATTGTTCACCATGAGTCCAAAGGAAAAAGATGTCATCAATGTATCTAGTATATAACCTTGGTTGAAGATCTCGTGTGGTGAAGAAATCTTGTTCGAACCTGTGCATGAAGATGTTGGCATACTGAGGTGCGAATTTGGTTCCCATGGCTGTTCCATGTGTCTGGATGAAAAGCTGATTGTTGAAGGTGAAGACATTGTGGTCCAAGATGAAGTGGGTGAGTTGTAAAATTGCATCCGGAAACTGGCAGTTGTTGGCATTGAGTACTGAGGCAGTTGCAGCAATACCATCGTTGTGGGGGATGTTGGTGCAGAGCGCCGAGACATCCATTGTGATAAGGAATGTCCCTGGTTCAACTGCTCCATGTGTGCTGAGTTTCTGTAGGAAGTCCGTAGTGTCAAGACAAAAGCTGGAAAACTTTCTTCACTGTCCACTATGACACCAATCTTGGTATCATTTGTAAACTTATTAATCATGCCCTGATATTCTTATCCAAATCATTAATATAAATGACTAATAACAGTGGGCCTAGCTGATCTCTGAGGCACATCGCTGGTAACAAGCCTCGAGTTTGAAAAACAACTTTCTACAACTACCCTCTGGCTTATTCTGAAAAAAAGCCAATTTTGTATCCATTCTAAAATACCTTTTAAAATATACATTACTTTTTAATTCTTCTGACCAAAATAAATAATTCCACAAATCCATCTGCCATTTTATTTCTCACTCATTTAATCTATGTTTCTTTCCAACTTCGCTGCTTCCTCCTTGCAGCTTATCTTTCCATCAAATTTGGTCTCAAACTTAGATACACTATTCTCATTATATCTTCATCTAAATCATTAATATAATATCATTAGAATGGATAGTTCACCTAACTTACATATCTCTGGCCTGTGGGAGGAAACCAGAGCACTCGGAGGAAACCTACAGGGAGACACAGGGAGAAAATGCAAACACCCAAGAGGTTTATTTGTAGCAAAACCACAAGCTTTCAGGACAGCCTGTCCCTTTGTCAGGTGGCTGGGAGTTCTGAACTGCATTGACCACAATCCCAGCCAGGCCCTATAACCCCAGTGCATTTACCCTAGCTAGTTCCTGAAACTAAGGGGCAATTTAGCACAGCTAATCCACGTAACTGACAGATCTTTAGACTTGCCACCTCTTCAGTCCTCAGGTGAGTCCTCATTTCCACCAGCCCAAAGGATGGAATCTTGTGCCCTCACTCATGATGGGTTTTGTGGCTAGGAGACACTTAATCAGATGAGGGTGCAGGCTGGCCACCTTACCAGCTCCACTTCAATTAAGTCTATGTCAGGAAGGTTTGTTAATGGCTTTCCCACCTCACCGCCAACTGACACTCTTAAGTAGGCAAGTAATGCAGGGGGACAAGAAAGACTCCCTTACTCAGAAGCACACTGAATTATGAAGGAAGGCCCACTGAAAACTCCCACCCTCTGCTCTTCCTGCCAGCTCTCTCCACCACTCTCCACCACAACCGCAATCCCAAAATCCGCTTCCTGCCTTCATTCATTTGTGGTCTAGGATCCATCATGGATGTCATCCCAGCAGCAACCACCACTTCTCCAGAAGTGCAGCTGTTCAATAAGCCACCATCCTTTGATTAACTAATAGCCCTCTTTACCCCCAGAGACATTGATCTCAGGGAAGTCTTGCTGTTGGCCTGTCTAGTGCCTGAAAGGTACAAGATGCAGTAAGAAGTCTCACAACACCAGTTAAAATCCAAAGATTTATTTGTAACAAAAACCACTAGCTTTCAGAGCGCTTGCTGCTCTTTTGTCAGGTGAGTGGGAGTTCTGTTCACAAACAGGGCATATAAACACACAAACTCAATTTACAAAATAATGGTTGGAATGCGAGTCTTTACAAGTAATCAAGTCTCAAACCTACAGACAATGTGAGTGGAGAGAGCATTAAGCACAGGTTAAAGAGGTGTGTATTGTCTCCAGAGATAGTTAATGAGATTTTGCAAGCCCAGGCAAGTTGTGGGGGTTACAGATGGTGTGACATGAACCCAAGATCCCAGTTGAGGCCATCCTTATGTGTACAGAACTTGGCTATCAGACTCTACTCAACGACTCTGCACTGTGATGGGACGTGAAGGCCACCCTGGAGAACATTTACCCGAAGATCAGAGGCCAAATGCCCGTGACTGCTGAAGTGTTCATCAACAGAAACAGAACACTCTTACCTGGTGATTGTTGAATGGTGTTCATTTATCTGCTGTTGTAGAGTCTGCATAGGATTTGCTTAGATGAGATCTTTTTTGTAAGCTTTCCATGCAGCCATGTTATGGTCCAGCTACTCCTAACCCCAGTCTATCCTCTGCCTGCGATTGTTACTTTCTTCATCCTTTCCCTCCTTCCTGGCATCGTGAGTCCTCACCCTTTCCCCCTCCTTGGACAGCCCTTTTCCTGCTTTTACACTGTTCCTGCTGTCTTGATGTCTTCATCAAGTTACATCCCCCCACCCACCTCCAACAGCTCCCTCCCCACCCCCAACTTCACCTTGCACTCCAACCCAGGTTGAACTTTGGATGTTTGTGCAGTGGCTGTTTGAGTTCTGCAGTATAGTGCTGTCCCAATGGAAACTGGCATGTGTCATCGGGGGAAGGAGACGCCTATACTCTCCAAAGTTAGGTACTGTGTTAATCTGAGATGGTGACAAAGGAAGATCTATATGTCCAGCAGCAAAGTGCTTTCCATGAACAACCAGTTTAGCGTGGAAGTGGAAGGCAGGAACTGGTCTGCCCCAGCAAAACAATGAACAGTGCATCAGGAGCAGCATAGCACTATGCGAAGTTGGTTTTGTTGCATTCACATTGAAGTCTCTTGCAAACTGAGCACTGCTCTATGTATGCCACTCTTTAGCAATCAGACCTTAATTCAATGAGCATTCATAAGATGCAAATTAATGCAAGTTGGTTTCATGTCACCAGCCAGCAGGTAGACCAATCTACCAGTAACCCCCATTGGGAGAATTTCCATTTGCCCATGGATTCTCATCTCACTGATGATTCCAAACACTCATTGCTGCTGTCTCATGCACACATCATCTACATTGTTCTCTTTCTCTACATTTTTGTGAAAAGCCGTGTGAATAGAAAGATCTTGGAGGCGATCTTACCATTGCAATCCTCTGGTCAATAGATGATGCAAGCCAGTAAGATCAGCACAGCTGAGAAATCAGGTTCATGCCCATTTCTGATGCTAGGCTGAGTAATTATTGAAGTATATTTAAATCAAAATTTATATTGAATTAATGAATCCAGAACACTATGGTCCCGGTTAACTTGCCTGTATGACTGCATCAAGAGAGATTCTCTCTGGCAAGAATCACAGTTGGTCCCCAGCAAAAGAGACCAGTCATGATGGCCTTAGTAGTAGAACAGAAGCAATTGAGGCTGCCCGTGGGGGCCAGGGAGAGAGGGGCTGCCCCTTAGGTAATGCCAGCTGGCACTCTGGTAGTGCCCATCAGGCAGCCTGGCACTTTCCCACTGAGCACCAAGCAGTGACAATTGGATAGGTATAGAGGGGGCAGATCTTACTGGCACAGTGGTTGGAGGAGGAGCATGCTGCACATTCTACATCATGGATGGGTATGGGGAGGGAGAGAGAGATCAGCTGCCACTCTGCACTAGGGATTGTTATGGAGAAGGAGGGAATCTGCTGTGCACTCTGCACTAAGGATTGGTGAATATGGTGGGAAGGAGGGGGACAACCAGGGCTGGCTATTGGAAAGGAGAAGGCCGATAATTGCAGGTGGGAAGTGGGTCAGGCTACCAATAATGGATGGATTTTCGCCATTGATCATGGGGGCGGGGATGGAGAATCAGTCTGGATGGGTTTTATGATAGGCTGCAGTGGGCAGTTGCTTTGTGTGAAGCTGGCTGAGAGCAGCAGAGGCTGAGTGATAGGTCTCTGCTGGTAGTGACCTACACCTGCGCAATAGCTATTTCTGATGCTTTCAGCCAACATTCTGGCAATTTAAGCCTGCCTTTTTTCTTACTACAAGCAAGAAATTGTTTCTGCTATTTTTTTCATGCGCTAAGTGCAGAGGATTGCAGATTTGAAATTGTCCATTAAACAGATCTGGAAGTTTCCTGTTTTCATGCCCGTCCTGAAATTAGAATCTTTTTGGTAAGATCACTCCCCCTTGATTATTGGATGTAATCCATTGATAAAACAAGGAATCTTGTCAGTAATTGTGATTCTTATTGATCATTAAGAATTTTTTTATTTTTGTCACAGTAGTAGAACCAGTGGAAATCTTCTCAAGAGATCCTAGACAAGAAGTCTTACATGATATTTGCTACTCTGGTATAAAAATATCAACACCAGATTCATCAACCGCACTCAAAAGACAGCCCCGAATATCACCCAAGCACAACGCAATGCCATCCATGCTCTCAAGACCAACCGCAACATTGTCATCAAACCAGCAGACAACGAAGGGGCCATCGTCATATTGAATAGAACGGATTACTGCAAAGAACTGCACTGACAACTAAACAATGAGGAAAACTACAGACAGTTACCCAAAGAACACACCCATCAACTCAATACTCTGAACAAGACTTTTGATTTGGATCTTCAGAGCACCCTCCACGCTCTCATCCCATGTAATCCCCATGTTGGAGATCTCTCTGCCTTCCAAAGATACATAAGGCAAACACACCCAGCCATCCCATCACATCAGGCAATGGGACCCTGTGCAACAACCTCTCCGGCTACATCGAGGGTATCCTGAAACCCATTGTACAAAGAACCCCCAGCTTTTGTCACGACACTACAGACTTCCTACAGAAACTCAGCACACATAGAGCAGTTGAACCAGGGACACTCCTTGTCACAATGGATGTCTCGGCGCTCTACACCAACATTCCCCATGATGATGGCATTGCTGCAACTGCCTCTGTTCTCAATGTTGACAACTGCCAGTTTCCAGATGCAATTTTACAACTTATCTGCTTCATCCTGGACCACAATGTCTTCACCTTCAACAACCAATTCTTCACCTAGACACACGGAACAGCCATGGGGACCAAATTTGCACCTCAATATGCCAACATCTTCATGCACAGGCTTGAACAAGACTTTTTCAGCATGCAGGTCCTTCAACTGATGCTATACACGCGATACATCAATGACATTTTCTTCCTTTGGACTCATGGTGAGCAATCACTGAAACAACTATATGATGACATCAACAAGTTCCATCCCACCAGACTCACCATGGACTATTCTCCAGAATCAGTTACATTCTTGGATACATGCATCTCCATCAAGGACGATCTCCTCAGCATCTCACTATACTATAAGCCCACAGATAACCTCACAATGCTCTACTTCTCCAGCTTTCACCCTAAAAACGTTAAAGAAGCCGTCCCCTATCGACAAGCCATCCATACACACAGGATCTGCTCAGATGAGGAGGATCACAACAGACATCTCCATTCACTGAAAGATGCCCTCATAACAACAGGATATGGCACTTGAATCATCAATCGACAGTTCTGATGTACCACAGCGAGAAACTGCACCAACCTCCTCAGAAGACAAACATGGGACACGGCGGACAGAGTACTCTTTGACGTTCAGTACTTCCTCTGAGTGGAAAGGCTACGACATCTTCTCCAGAGTCTTCAACATATTTTATTGATGAAGACGAATATCTCACCAGGGTCATCCCTATATCTTGCCTTCAAACAACTGCACAATTTCAAACAGGTCAGTGCTCACAGCAAACTACCCAGCTTTCAGGAGAACAGTGACCACAACACCACACAACCCTGCCACATCAACCTCTGCAAGATATGCCAGATCATCAACATGGATGACATCATCTCACATGAGAACACCATCCACCAGGTACATAGCACATACTCTTGCAACTCGGCCAACGTTGTCTACCTAATACGCTGCAGGAAAGGATGTCCCAAAGCATGGTACATTGGAGAGACAATGGATGAATGAACATTGCTCGACAATCATCAGGCAAGACTGTTCCCTTCCTGTTGGTGAACACTTCAGCGGTCATGGGCATTTGCCCTCTGATCTTCGGGTAAGCATTCTCCAAGATAGCCTTCATGACACACGATAGCACAGAGTCGCTCAGCAAAGACTGATAGCCAAGTTCCATACACATGAGGGTGGCCTCAACAGGAATCTTGAGATCATGTTGTACTATCTGTAACCCCCATGACCGCTGAAGTGTTCGCCAACAGGAAGAGAACAGTCTTGCCTGATGATTGTCGAGCAATGTTCATTCATCCATTGTCTCTCCAATGTACCATGCTTCGGGACATTGTAGGGATGACTTGTGTAGGGATGACTTGCCTGAACTTGTAAAATCTCACTTACTGCCCTATCTGGAGATAATACACATCTCTTTAACGTCAGCCTCAGTCACAGGCTATCTTCACTCACATTGTCTACAACTTTATGACTTGAATAGCAGGTTAGCTGTAAAGACTCACACTCTAAATCAATATTCTGTAAACTGTGTGTGCCTTTTATATGCTCTGTTTGAGACCAGAACTCTTCACTCACCTGATGAAGGGGCAAACCCCAAAAGCTTGTGGGTTTACTATCAAATAAACTGGTTGAACTTTAACCTGGTGTTGTGAGACTTCTTACTGTGTTTACCCCAGTCTAACACCGACATCTCCACATCATGACAAAAATGTTTGCCATTTCTGTTTCCCTAACATGATAAAAAAGCTGAACAATTTTTGTTCGGCATCATTCATATTTATTCTGTTAAACATTATACTGCATTATTTTAGTTCATCAACACATTCAACCATTTATAAAGAAACTAATGTCACTGAGTAAGATAATAAATATTATGAGGTATATTAGTATTTGAAGTAAAACTTTTATGAAATTTTTGATTTATATAATTTATTTCAACCTTTTTCCTGGTTGCTCATCAATGTTTTTGAGACAGTGCTGCAACAACTAAGAAAATTAATGGCAATATGACCATGTAACATAGTTTTACCTCTTTCAATGTAACAAGAAATGAAACTATCCAAGTGATTAATGAAAATTGACTCCAATGAAATAATTTAATTGGCTACAAACCAGTTAGCTCTTAAAAGGAGTCATTATGCCAAAGGTATAGGATTGAATTTTGCAAGCAGCAATAAACAAAAAAAGCTAACCATTCATTGTCTGTACACTTGCCCACATCTTTCTGTGGGATTTTGCACTAGAACTTACAAAAATTAGACACTAATTTGGCACAGAGCCACAGAAGATCTGAATTCTTCATGAATAGGCTAATCAATTGCATATACTGAAAATTCACTTTTACATGAATAGCTTGATTCCTTTAGGATTTAATGTTTGAGATTTAAGGTTTACATTGTTTGAAATTTACTTATACCAGAATGAACTAGTCCTAACTTTTTTGTGCTTTTTCTTCTATGGTCAATATATTAAATCACACTGATTTTTCAAATGCTTCTCTGCTTCTTTGAGGGACTTTAAATAACAGGCAGCTGAATATTCAAGAGCTGTATTACTTCATACTCGTTTCATCATTCATGTGCCAGTAGCTCCAACACACTTAGTAGCACTAAGTTTAAGCGCTTTGTAGATCTCAACGACCTCATACAGCAACATGGATACAATGGAAGTTTGCTGGGACCAACCAGAGTAAGCAGTTTGGCTTCTTAAAGGGAAAATGAAGCTAATTTTCCATTAATTCTTTGAGTCCTAATCTTTTTAGAAGAGAATATCCTTCTGTTTTTCCAGTAAGCAACAGAACCCAATACCACAATGGCTGTACATTTCCTGAGGATACTTCTTAACAGTTCATATCTTTTCCAAAATCACTAATCCTCCGAAATTAAGTTTGGAGTTGCACCATATGAGCTGATTGAATTGTATTTTAAAGTTCTGTACCCACCCAAAGAAACTTATGCAAAAAAAATTCTCATACTGCTTTCTAGCTATCAAACTATGTCTAGGCAGTTTGCCTGTGGAATTCTTAGAGCTGAATTGGTCATCACTTGCTGAATCAGCATCAGAATTGAAGTAGTGAGAAATAAGTTACAATTTTTTAAACACCCAGTAAAGTGTTCCCACCACATCAGGGTCAATTTTATGAGACATTTATACTTATTACTCAAGTCTCTTGAATTTCATATTACTATGGAATTCAAAGTATTAAAAAACTAACAAAAAAACAAAACTGCACTCTCTACTCGTCTTTATTATCTTGTGCATGTAAACTGTTAGCATTAGATCATGACAGTATATTACATATATATCCAATTTAATGGGTATATTAAGTTAAAAATGTATAGCTGCAAGTTAATTTTTCCAAAGACAGTAAATTAAACTTATCTCTGACTATTATTCTTTCCACTGGGGCATTGGAGATTGATCTAACTACAATTAAATCATTTAAATATATTTTCAATTATGATGCCTTCAAATCTTCAAAGATTGGTGAGACAAACAATTGGGACTCATTCTGGGATAGGTGGGACCTCTACAAGAGAGATGGTCTACACCTGAACCAGAGGGGAACTAACATCTTGGGGGGAAAATTTGCAAAGGCTATGCAGGGGGCTTTAATCTGATTCAGAGGGGGGGTGGGATCCTGAGTAGTTGGGGTGCTAAGAGGGATGAGAATAGGGGGGTCATAGAGGAGAACTGCAAAACACAGCAGCGTAAGGGTGGAGTAGGGCATGGTTTGAAATGCATATACTTTAATGCAAGAAGTATTCACAATAAGGTGGAGGAACTTGCAGCTTGGACCAGTACCTGGAACTTCGATGTTGTGGCCATTTCAGAGACTTGGGTAGAGCAGGGACAAGAATGGATGTTGCAGGTTCCAGGGTTCAAATGCTTTAGTCGGAGTAGAGAAAGAGGTAGAAGGGGGGGAGGAGTGGCATTATTAGTCAAAGACTGTATCACAGTGACAGAGAAGAAGTTTGATGAGGACTTGTCTGTTGAGGTAGTATGGGCTGAGATTAGAACCAGGAAAGGAGAGGTCACCCTGTTGGGAGTCTTTTATAGACCTCCTAAAAGTTCTAGAGAGGTTGAGGAAAGGATTGCAAAGTCAATCCTGGACAGGAGTGAAAGTAATAGGGTAATTGTTATGGGGGACTTTAACTTGACTAATATTGATTGGAATAGCTATAGCTCTAGCTCGTTAGAGGGGTCAGTTTTCGTACAGAGTGTGCAGGAAGGTTTTTTGACTCAGTATGTAGATAGGCCAACTAGAGTGGAGGCTACATTGGATTTGGTGCTGGGCAATGAGCCAGACCAGGTGTTAGGCTTGGAAGTTAGTGAACATTTTGGTGATAGTGACCACAATTTGGTTACGTTCACCTTAGTGATGGATAGGGATAGGCATGAAGATGGGGGCAGTAGTTATAGCTGGGGGAATGGTAATTATGAGGCCATAAGGAGGGAATTAGGGTGCATAGGTTGGACTAGGAAACTACAGGGACTGGAAACATCTGAAATGTGGAGCTTATTCAAGGAGCAGCTGCTGCGAGTCCTTGATAAGTATGTCCCTGTCAAGCAAGGAGGAAATGGTCAAGTAAGGGAACCTTGGTGTACGAAAAAAGTTAATTCGCTGGTTAAAAGGAAAAAGAAGGCTTATGTCAGGATGAGGCTTGAAGGCTCGGTTAGTGCAATGGATAGCTATAGATTAGCCAAGAGGGAGCTAAAGAGTGAGTTGAGGAGAGCTAAGAGGGGACATGAGAAGACTTTGGCTGATAGGATTAAGGAGAATCCTAAAGCTTTCGTTAGATATGTTAAGAATAGAACATTGGTTAGGGCAAGATTAGGGACAGTCATAGACAGCAGTGGGAAGTTGTGCATGGAGCCTGAAGAGATTGGAGAGGCACTGAACAAATATTTTTCTTCAGTATTCACGCAGGGAGATGTAAATGTAGTTGTGGAGAACACTGAGGTACAGGGTTGCAAACTGGAAAGTATTGAAGTAGATAGGGAGGATATGCTAGATATTCTCGAGGGTTTGAAGTTAGATAAGTCCCCTGGGCCGGACAGGATTTACCCTAGGCTTCTCTGAGAGGTGAGAGAGGTGATTGCAGAGCCTCTGGCTCTGATCTTCAGGTCGTCGTTGGTTACGGGTATAGTTCCGGAAGACTGGAGGATAGCGAATGTGGTCCCATTGTTCAACAAGGGGAAGAGAGACTTTCCGGGGAATTATAGGCTGGTGAGTCTTACTTCTGTTGTGGGCAAAGTATTGGAGAGAATTATTAGGGATAGGATTTATAGTTATTTAGAGAGAAATGAATTGATTGGGGATAGTCAGCATGGTTTTGTGAAGGGTAGGTCGTGCCTTACTAACCTTATTGAGTTTTTGAAAAAGTGACCAAAGAGGTGGATGGGGGTAAGGCAGTTGATGTGGTATATATGGACTTTAGTAAGGCGTTCGATAAGGTGGCCCATGGAAGGCTTCTGCAGAAAATGCAGATGTATGGGATAGAGGGTGCTTTAGCTAATTGGATTAGGAATTGGCTAGCAGATAGAAGACAGAGGGTGGTGGTTGATGGGAGATATTCATCGTGGAGTTCGGTGACAAGTGGTGTACCTTCAGGGGTCTGTTTTGGGGCCCCTGCTGTTTGTAATTTTTATAAATGATCTGGATGAGGGTATTGAAGGATGGATTAGTAAATTTGCAGATGACACTAAAGTCGGTGGAGTGGTAGATAGTGAAGAGGGGCGTTATAGTTTGCAGAGAGACTTGGACAAGTTGCAGAGCTGGGCCGAGAGGTGGCAAATGGAGTTTAATGTGGAAAGTGTGAGGTAATGCACTTTGGCAGGAATAATAAATGTGTAGAGTATAGGGCTAATGGTAGGATTCTTAATAGTGTTGATGAACAGAGGGATCTTGGTGTATTTGTGCATAGATCCCTGAAAGTAGGCAGTGAAGTCGATAAGGTTGTTAAGAAGGCATATGGAGTCTTAGCTTTTATTGGTAGGGGGATTGAATTTCAGAGCCGCGACGTCATGTTGCAACTGTACAAAACTCTAGTGCGGCCGCACTTGGAGTATTGTGTACAGTTCTGGTCCCCACATTATAAGAAAGATGTGGAGGCATTGGAGAGGGTACAGAGGAGGGTTACCAGGATGTTGCCTGGTATGGAGGGCAGGTCTTATGAAGAGAGGCTGAGGGATTTGAGGTTGTTTTTCGTTAGAAAGGAGGCGGCTAAGAGGGGACCTAATCGAAACATATAAGATGATTAGAGGTTTAGATAGGGTGGACAGTGATAGCCTTTTTCCTAGGATGGAGAAAGCTAGCACGAGGGGACACAGCTTTAAATTAAGGGGTGATAGTTATAGGACGGAGATCAGAGGTAGGTTCTTTACCCAGAGGGTGGTTAGGGAGTGGAATGCCCTGCCTGCGGCAGTTGTAGATGCGCCAAGTTTGGTGGCGTTTAAGAGGTTAGTTGATAAGTTTATGGAGGAGAAGGGAATGGTTTAGTTTGGAGGGTCATTGCTTTTTTCATAATTGGTCGGCGCAACATCAAGGGCCGAAGGGCCTGTTCTGCGCTGTAATGTTCTATGTTCTATATATAAATGTATACTCCCACTATGTGTACTGCCATGTTTATGGTGGGAACTGTCAACGTTGTGCAATTTTTCAAACTCATTTCAGTAGCTAGGGACTTTAACTAGCCTAATAATAGATTGGAAACCAAAACAAATTAAAGATCTACGATGGTGAAGAATGCATAAAATGCATTTGGAGAACTTGCAATTTAGTATATTTCTACTACAATAAGGAACCAGTACTGGATCTAATTTTGGAAGTTGAAGTAGGGCAAATGCTTTATGTTTTAATGTGATAACATCTGAGTAAAAATGATCATAATATAATTAGGATTAAAGAAAACTAAAATTAACAATAAAAGATACCCAACAGAAAACCAGACAATGTCGTGGGGCAGAACTTTCTCAGCAGGTTTTCAGGCAGGTGTCCCATAAAAATCAGTGGGTGCTTTTGCTTACTGCCTACACAGCTATCCTCAACATGACTGCAAGTTAACATGTGGCAGGCAAGTCCTTGGATGGCATGTCCACCATCATGCCATTTGAAGCCATCAATTGGCCAACAATGGTTACTTCAGGATCACCTTTCACTTGATTGCAATTTTCTATACAGTAGGAGGGAGTCAGCGAAGGGTAGAAAGTCTGGGAAGTAAGCCTGCTTAGGCCTCGGCAGGAACGGTGCGGGTGACTCTTTCATCTTCGATTGGAGTTCATTTCTCCTTTTCTTAATTCAGCTGGAACCTGATTTCTGTCCTTGGTCCTTGTCCCTTACTTCTGGGACATTTTTAGGTTAACAAAGCTGAGTCCTCAAGATGTACTTTCACTGACCCTTGAAATAGTCTGTTGACCTATCACAGTACTCCAAGAGGGTCTCCACCCTTTTTACTAGGCAGTAACAAAACAGCGGAACATCCTGTACCATAAATGTTACATATCTTGGAAGACTATGAACTTACATAGCACATAGAGACACTGAATGAATGGACTTTCTAATAGGTGGCAGAATGAGAAACACAGCCATCCATAATTACTGGACCATCTGACGGGCAACGTGACAGTTCAGTGACTATCGCTATTTGCTGTGCAGATACAAGGATTTGGGCCAGTGTTTGCGGGAATTTGCACATTCTCCCCGCGATTGCAAGGGTTTTCTCCAGGTGCTCTGGTTTCCTCCCACACCCCAAAAACGTGCTCTTAGGCTGATTGGTGTAACAAATTGTCCCTAAATTAGTCTTCCCTCAATCTTCCCCAATAGACATAGACAAAGATCATTCTCAGAGGAGGGCGCTCACAATGTCAAAGTGGTGGCACGGGCTCGTTGGGCCAAAGGGCCTATTTCCCTTGCTGTGTTGTTCTTTGCATAATATTCTGCCCATTGATTTATGGAGGGATCTAGCACAAGTAGAATGGAAACAATGATTGACTAGGAAAACAGCAAACAAACAATAGCAGCTTTTCAAGCCAGACATTGTTCAGGAACAAGAAAAGCATATCCCCATGTGGAGGACTGATGGGGTACCAAAGCCAGGGCTCCCTAGATGACAAAATAAATAGAGATTAATTCAAAACAGAAAAAAAAATGTTTATACAAATGTCAGATGCAAAATATAACAAAAAAGGTAGAATATACTGAATGCAATTGGAAATTGATAAAGGATGTAACAAAAGTCTAAGAGAATATGAGAAAAGATCAATATGTAACATGAAAGGGAACTCAAAAATATTTTATAAACACAGAAATCTGAGGGGGAAAAGAAAATCTTGTTGAGGTAGAGGGCATTTTTGAGATACCAGTGGAGTGATGTACATTGTATCTGTCATCACAAAGGAAGAGGACAAAGTTGATGGCACAGTAGAGGTGAGGGGAGTCAGGATGTTGGATAGAATAAAAATACATTGGTAAGCATCAGTCAAAATTAACAAGTCATCTGGTCCAGATGGGATACATCTCAACTTGCTGATGGAAGTTAGGTTGTAGAAAGCAAAATTTCTGACCATAACTGATCAATCCTCCTTACATACATCAGTGATAGCAGGAAATTGGAGGGTTGTAAATATTGCATACAGTGTAAAAAAAAACGGAAACAGAGAGACTTGATAGCTACAGAAAAGTACTCTAATGATTGGTAGAAAAACAACTAAAAATTATAACCCAGGAAAATATTAATTCTCACTTGGGCAAACTTGAGTTAATAAGGAACAGTCAAACTGGATTTGTTTAAGGCAGCGCCTGACCAACCTGATTCAATTCTTTGATTAAATAACATAGCAAGTTGACATGCATCACATGTTTTAGATATGTGCTTTCAAAAGAAATATGATAAAATAATGCAGAGCAGAAGTACTAGGAAAATTAGAAGCACATGATATTAAATGAATGGTGGTAACTTGAGTAAGTAATTACTTGAGCGATGAATTCAGAGTGTATCGGTAAACTGTATTTTGCTGGCTGGAGAGAGATATGAATAAACTTCTGCAGGATATTATGTCAGTTGTTTTTCTTGTTATATATCATTATAGCCTTGTTTCAAACACAAACAAATGAGCTGAATTCTAGAAATGAGATAAAAGTGACTGCTTCTGTCATCAGACAGTACATGATCATCATACAGCATGTAGCAATACCTAGACAATGTTCAGACTTGGGCCGATAAGTGGCAAGCAACATTCATGCAACACAAGTCCCAGGCAATATCCATCTCAAGATAGAATATAACAACCTCTCCTTGATGTTCACTGACTTATCACTAATGAGTTACCCACCATCAACAGCCTGGGGAATTCCACTGACTAAAAACGTAATTGCAGAAGCCATAGAAAAACTGTAACTGCAAGTCAATGGTTGGATATTCTGCAATGAGTAATTCACCTTATGACTCACTAAAGCCTTTTCACTATCTGCATGGTAAATGTCAGGAATATGATAGAATATTCTATATTTCCCTTGATAAGTGTTGCTCCAGAAAAGTTCAACTTCTTGGTGACTATCTAATCTTGATGGCCTTTAATCATGCTCTTTGCTCAAAAGGAAACATTTACTTCGTATTGTTTTGAGGGTATGTCCCTTCAGTTTTGAAAATATGGATAAACTTTCTCTCATAAAAATTCTAAGTGTCAAATTCAACATAGAACATAGAACACTACAGCACAAACAGGCCCTTTGGCCCACAAGCTGCACTGATCATATCCCTACATACCAGGCCTATCTATAATCCCCAATCCCATTAAATCCCATGTAATCATCTAGAAGTCTCTTAAAAGACCCCAACGAGTTTGCAAATTCATGTAAAGAGTAAATACCACTGTTGTTTCTTTTCAGTGGGAGTTTCAAAATTAATCTCCCATACTCTGTGCACTGCAGAGTCCAGTAGTGTAAATCATGCCAAAAAGCTGGGGGTGGAGCCTGATCCCACTGGAGTGAAATATTCTTGGTGATGGGAGAGAGGCTAAGGCCTAGAGACTTCAGTCTGAGTCCTGCCGATATTTAAAATAGATATAAATGGCAATTTAAATAAATTGTGCACTCCACGTTGATATCTGGCATGGAGCTGATGGCACCAGAAATCCAGCTGCCAGAGACTTGTGGGGTCGTGACACCCAGCAGGGAGCCTTCAAAATGGCCTCTGCTTGAGTCCCTTGGCTTACTGTGCTACAGAAACAGCACAGAGGGCTGGGAGGATCACCCCCATCATTTTTCACATTTCACTTGGCTGGAAATTTTACGATTTGAAATGAGACAGAACAAATTACTTAAAAATGCAAGGCCATCTTCCAAGATGAAGGTAAAAAATGATCAAACCATCATGAGGGGAAGGTGAAGAGAGAACCATTTCCTACAATTCAAAGATCCACCAAAACATATCAATGTCTCAGAAAGGGACAATAAAATACAAAGTGCTGGATCTTGAACCAGTGGCTGCCACCGACTAGGCTGATCCATCTCAAATCCTTTGGAAATATACAAAATTTAAGGCCAGATTGCAGCCACTATAGAGAGATTGCAAGAAAGTTTTCAGCAGAGGAAATATGTCGAAAACTGTTCTCTCTGTCTCACTTTTTCTCTCTTTTTCTGTAGTATGGAACAATTGTACTACCCAGTTCAGAAGCCAACTTTACTGGAAATCTGTTAGTGAACCAAAATCTCATAATAACTACATCTTCTATATCTCACTATATCCACAAAACTAGCTATTCCAGATTAGCTGCAATGTTTAAATAGCTATGTCTCAAGGATAATAAAAGCACTCCTTACCACATGTTATTTAACCTTTTTTTTTAATTGGACTCTAACTTCCTTTATTTCTGACACGTGTGTGTGTGTGTGTGTGTGTGGCATTGCATTTTTATTGTTTTTTTCCCCCTTGGGTTTAGTGATTAATAAATTTAATCTTTCTTTGAGTCAAGAAAACTTAATTTGATTGGCTCCTTATTGCTCACAGCATAAACAGCTGAATTAATTTGGATTTGGAAAATATATATCCTCATGAAAAGGGTATTTAACCTTTGCTGTGACCAACCTAGAAAATTAAATAGAGGGGACTCTGTTTACCCCTTCTCACTTAACTGGAGCAAAATCCATCCTACCAAAACCTTTCCAGTGTAATTTTAAATACTTCTGTTAGGTCACTTGCATGCCTTGCTTTTTACAAGAGAAAAGAGGCTAACCTGACAATAGTTTCTTGATATGTACCTACATATTTCTGGTGTCAGTCTTGTAAATCTTCTCTGCACCCTCACTTGTGCCTTCATATTCTCTCATAATATAATGACCATAATTGCACGGAGTACTTAGTGTGGTCTAATGAAACTTGATACAGGTTTAGTACAACTTCACTGATTTTCAATTCTCAGGCACTAAATGCAGAAACAATAGTGTTTAGAAATTCTGATTCAACCTTAGCTGCAGCAATATCTAAAATTCTGCACACCACAATTTAGAAGGGATCTCAATGCCTCTGAGAGGGAACAATGAAGGTTTGCCAGGAATGAGGAGCATCAATTATGTAGAGAGTTTGGAAAAGCTGCAACTTCTTGTTAGAGAAGAAAAGGTAAGGGAAAACCTAATAGATGTGTTCAAAGTGATACCAGGCTTTGACAGAGCAAATAGGGAGAAACAGCTTCCTGAGGCACGTATGTCAGTAGTCAGAAGCCACTGATCTGAAATAACTGGCAAATAAACCAGAGGGGAAATGAGGAAAATGAAATTTACACCAAACATTGTTAAGATCTAGAATGCACCATGTGAAAGGGTGGAAGAATCAGATTCCATAAGAATTTCCCCAATACATTGGACATGTATTTGAAAATGACTGACTTGCAGTGTCATGAGAAAAAATTGAACTGAATTAAGGGCAAAGAGCACAATGGACAGAATGATTTCTTTCTCTACTGTAAGATTCTATGATTCTATTTTATAAATCAATTATAAAGGCATGGTTTACAATGTATTTAATGCATCAGGTATTTCAAGCAATTCAATAAGTTCTCTGCACCTCATTAAAGTGCAATTATGTTAATTACATAATTTTCTCTATTTACTGTTTTAAAAGCTCTGCTGATTTCAGGCAAATTGATGTGTCTTGCAACTTGTATTGCTACTTACCCGGTATGTTGGAGCTGAGTACCTCGGTACAGCAATGAAGTGAGACATTGTCTTTATTTCATGATAAATTGGGACTGATTGACAGGATCACACATACTTAGTCATTGCAAGAGCTTGAGTTTTACTGTACTTATTTCTTTCTTCTGGACATTGATGAATTCTTTAAGAACAATATAAAGCTACAAAAGTGAGCCAGGTAGTAGAGCATTATTGAAACTGTGTGCTGCATTTTTTTGTTTTACAATAAGCAGTAGACTATTAAGTTAAAGGTTAAATATTCTTTCTGCAAAGTCATTCATTCTCATGTTGTCTGCTGTCCCAATAAGAATTTTACCTATATAAATATAGGTAAATAAATGCACATTTGAACTCAAACCTGGAATAGTTGAGAAAAAGATATTAATTCAATTTCAATGAGAGTTTGGCTTCAAATCTTAAAACTGACACAATTAATACTAAACTGTTGTAAATGTATCAGAAACTGTGAATCATAGAATCATAAAATAACAGAAAATACTACAGCACAAATAGGCCCTGCAGCCCACAAATTGTGCTGATCATATCTCTACCTACTAGGTTTACCTATAACCCTCAATCCCATTAAGTCTCAAGTACTCATCCAAAAGTCTCTTACAGACCTTATCGAATTTGCCTCCACCACCATCGATAGCAGCTAATTCCACTCACCACTACCAATAAGAATCAATCAGTAATTGTTGACATTTGTGGTCATTGGTGTTTAAATGTCTTTGTGTGAGCTGATTGCGTTAAATGAGAGTTGGGAAAAACCATTCTCTGTAATGGATTATCTTATGAGTGGATGTGTGTTAGAGGATCAAAGAGTGTCCTATGCAATATACATTTTCAACACTATTGTGTTGGATCCCAACACTCTGAAGGGGGAGAACTAACCTTGGTAACTACAAACCAATTGATTTAACATTAATGGAAAACTTTGGAAAATTTAAATAAAGATGATATTGTATGATATCAATTTACAAAGAAAATAATAAACAGGAGCCAACAAGGACTTCAAAAGGGAAAACAAAATTCTTAGGGCCATAACTTCCTCAAATTGTCACTCCTTGCTCACATAACTACATAATATTTCTTCTGTACTTGTCTCATCCTACTTTCCAACTTAGTCCTAGGGAGATTCAAGCTATGCAGCTCCCTCCAAAGGCTAATGTAGAATACAAGAGAGGTGAATTAAAGGAGAGAACCCACCCCTTCCTTTTTTACACCATTAACTGTCTTAAACTAGGAAATTTACAAGGAAGGTCCCATTTAAATTGACAGGGGAAGGTCAGTGCCTGAGATAAAGGGATAGGATTTGGGGGCGCGGGGCTTCAAACCTTCGACAGGGTGGTGACGATTCAGAACTTGGACTGGGAATGGATTGGACCTTGGGCTAGGGTTGGGGCAGCGGAGTTTAGACCTTTAGCAGGAGTAAGACCTTGGGGGACTGTGACAGCTGTGACCTCAGATGCTTGGGGGTATTTGGACCTTGGATGGCAATGGGGCTCAGATCTTGATTTGATTTATTGTTGTCACATGTATTGGTACGCAGTGAAAAGTACTGTTCTTGTGCACACTACAGATGAAGCATACCATTCATAGAATATTTGGGGAAAATGAAAGGAGAGGGTATAGAACGTAGTTTTTTTTAAGTTCATTTGTGGTACATTGTCATTGCTGCCTGGCCAGCATTTATTGCCCATCCCTATTTGCCCTTGGAGGGCAGTTGAGACTCAGCTGCATTGCTGTGGCTCTGGAGTCATATGTCAGCAGACCAGGTAAGTACAGCTGATTTCCATTCCTAAAGGACATAGTGTTATGGTCATAGTGGGCTGTAGAGAAAGGTCAACTTAATTTAAGACAGGTCCATTCAAAAGTCATACGGCAACAGGAAAGAAACTGTTCTTGAGTTAGTTCATACATGATCTCAGACTTCTGTATATTTTTCCTGATGGAAGAAGTTGGAGGAAAGTACATCTCGGATGCATGGGATCCTTGATTATGCTGGCTGTTTTTCTGAGGCAATAGGAAATGTAGATGGAGTCAATAGATGGGACATAGTTTGTGTGATGTATTGGCCTATGTTTACAATCCCTTGTAGTTTCTTGAGGTCTTGCTTAGAGCAGGAATTTTACCAAATTATGATACATCTGGAAAGGATGGTTTCTATGGTATATCTGTAAAAATCAGTGAGAGTCGGAGAGGACATGCCGAATTTCTTGAGTGTCCTGAGAAAGTAGAGGCATTGATGGACTTTCTTAACTATAGCGTTGGCGTGGAGGGACTAGGGCAGGTTGTTGGTGATCTGAACACTTAGAACTTGAAGATCACAACCATTTCCACATCATCCCTGTTGATGTAGACAGGGTAAGAAGTCTCACAACACCAGGTTAAAGTCCAACCAGTTTATTTGATAGTAATCCCACAAGCTTTCGGAAACAGTGTTCCTTCATCAGGTGTGTGGAGTGTTCTGATCAGAAAGGGGCATATAAAGTCACACACAGTTGACAGAATACTGATTAGAATGCAAATCTTTACAGCTAACCTGCTATTCAAGTCTAAAAGATACAGACAATGTGAGTGGAAAGAGCATTAGGATAGATTAAAGAGATGTGTATTGTCTCCAGACAGGACAGTAAGTGAGATTTTACAAGCCCAGGCAAGTCATGGAGGTTACAGATAGTGCAACATAAACCCAAGATCCTGATTGACGCTGTCTTATATGTGCAGAACTTGATTATCAGTCTCTGCTCAGTGACTCTGCGCTGTCACATGTCATGAAGGCCACCTTGGAGAACACTTACCAAAAGATCAGAGACCAAATACCCGTGGCCACAGAAGTGTTCACCAGCAGGAAGGAAACAGTCTTGCCTAGTGATTGTCGAGCAATGTTCATTTGTCCGTTGTTTAGCGTCTGTATGGTCTCCCCAATATACCATGCTTCGAGACTTCTTACGTGTTTACCCCAGTCCAACGCTAGCATTTCTACATCATAAGAATTAGAGGGCAGACTTAGGGATGATATATTGGGGTATCCCACAAGGTATTGTGACCTCATAGATCAGGGTGATTCAGTATTTTTTCTATTGGATTGTGTCCAACTGACTGTGAGCTGCAGAATTGTATAAACGAGGATGACTTTCTTTGTCCGGTGGTGTGGTGTCTCAACTCATTGTGTTGGGAACCAATCCCCTTACCAGCAAGTAAAATGAAGACAATCTGTCAGTTATGTATCTTGTGTTAATGTGCATTTGTGTTCAAGCTAAATTTGGGAGTCAAGATTTTGACTGGGGCGGACCCATGGGAAAGTCCACTGACTTCGGGTGGGATTTTACAGTTTCAAGGTGAGTGAGGCTATAAAATCCCACTCTCTGTCCCTTCCCTCTACTCCATCTCATCGTTGCTTAAGGGGAAGAGGTAATTAGGTGAGGGGCCAAATACCAGACAGCAGTGGTGTAGGGGAGGAGGTCAAATCTCTGTGGGGAGGAGGGGATGTAGTTGTTAGAGTTTGGGGGTCTAGTTGGATCAGGGGTAAGATTGGGCCTGCAAGGGGGAGGCTAGTCAGATCTGAGGGATGGCAGTCACGTTGGACTCTGGGGAAGATTGGGGTTAGGCCAATTGGGTGTGGGGTTCAGGCCAGGGATGAGAGTTGGACTGGGGATTGAGAAGTCTTCTATGGATGGGGAGAATCTCAAGGTATGTCAGGGTTGGGGAAAACCTTGGTGGGGCGGTGGTTGTTAGTCAGGGGGATGGAGATGATCCCATAAGCGTTGGGGTTTGGGATAAGCCCCATGTTGGGGGTTGGTCTGTGTTATCACAAAAGATACCCAGGAGTTATGAGAGATTTTAATTTTTGTGATATTTTCTGATTAACTATTAGTATAACCCTGACGAAACCATCCACAACTTGCAATTTAAATCCCATGTTTGGGTGGTTCAGAATGCAGGACAGTTGCCTAGGGAGAATTTTCATCTCTGGGCATTTAGATCAAATATTAATCTGTGAAATTCCAAGATGGATTACACAGTACATCTTTGGAGTATTCACCCCGCACCCCCCTTCCAACTTCCAATCCACGCTGCAGAATTTGAAAGTTGTGGACTCATTGAATTTTTGGAGGAGGGGTCAGATAGTGTTAACTTCAGAAAGGGTGTAGATATTCTTTGTATAGTTGTAAACGGCAGGATTTGAGCCCACATGCATTGTCCATAGGATAGCAGCAGGGGCTCAATATTCAGCAAAACTTGAAAGTGTAAGGAAAATCCCAATTCCCCAGGGGTCATCTTCATTCCCTCCTGACTAACAAACCCTCAAGGTTTTCCCCAACCCCGACACACCTTAAGATTCTCCCCATCTACATGAGACTTCTCAATCTCCAGCCCAACTTTCATCCTTGGCTCGAACCCCACACCCAATAGACCTAACCCCAACCTCTCGCAAAGTCTGACATGACCACTATCCCTCAAACCTAACAGAACCTCTCCCATCTTGCAGGCCCAACCTTACTCTCTGATCCAGTTAGACTCCAACCCCCACCGACCTGAACCTCCTGAGCACCACAAACCCCCAGAGGTTCGACCCCATCCCCGACACCATTGTTCAATCACTAGCCCTTCTGATTTTTGTCACCTTTTGCTGGTGATATTATCAGGTTCATACCAAAAATGGACATGAACCTGATCTACATACATTACTATACACAAGACCCTCTATCAGATATTGCATTGTTTCTGAATACAACAGATTCACCTGGACCTGATCCTAACATGAGATTTCCCCCCACCAGGATGAAAAGATGATTATAGCCCTCTGGAGAGAGAGCCATTGCAAGGCAGTGGCTTGGCAAAGTCCCATGGCACAAGTTGCCATTGCCATCCTGGGGAAGAGAAATGCAGGTTCCAATCGGTGGGGAGGGAAGAGAATACTGGGGTGGAGAAACGCTGGCTCTGATTGGAGGTGGGTGAATCTGATCACGGGGTGGGGAGCCCCTAAGATCTCCATGGTGGGATGAGTGGGCAGGTTACTTTTTACTTTGATTGGGACGCCCTTTAAAAATGGAATCCTGATACCAGTATAGTTGGCTTTGCTGGTATGTTGAGGCCCTGGCCCCCATTCTCCCTGCATGACTGTGTGAAATACGCTCTTTTCTTGTGACAGAGTGTAGCAAGTTCTGCAGAGAAGAGAGATGTTCTCACCAGCTCCAACACTCAGCCATTTTTTGGTCAGATGCCCCCATTTTCTTCGACAAGCTACCAGAGAGTAGACAATAAAAGACTATGTCAGCTCTCCCACCCAACCTGTATGGTGTCAAGGACACCTTTCTTCCCAAATGCTGTTACCCCTATTTGTGCCATTCCCTTCAAAGTCCTCAAAAATTCTGAGTAAGATTTTAAGTACTTTAACTGGCCTCATTTGGGAGGAAAGTGAGATTCTATTACTATCTTATTTGTCACCAGACTTAAAGATACATTTCTAATTGACAACTGTGATTTAAACTACTTCAGCTTGTTATCCATAATCATCTCTATTCTAAAGCAAACAACGCAGCTTTCCAAGATTGTCTTCATATTTGCATTTCCTTCTACTGAGCAATGTCCGAGTGAGCTTCTATTGTCACAACATTTTTCCTTGGAATCCAGAACTGTACACAATACTTAAACAGTTATCTTACTCAGGTACTGATTCATCATTATATTTTGAATTATATATTTTGTACTCTTTCCATAAAACCATCAGCTATTATATGGTCTTATTTAGAATGCGGCTTTTAACGTATTGTGAACCTAACCTCTGCTCAACCACATCACCCAGATTTCCCCTTTTCAAAGCAGCAATTATCACTTTCATTTTTTAAATCAAATGTATATCCTCACATTCCTGACTTTAAAAATCATCTGCCAACTTTTCTTCTCATTCCACCATCTTCTCAATACTTCAAGATTATGGGTGATTTGAAAAAGGTGCTTAAAATTAAACTGCAATTGCGCAGAGTAGATACAATCAGTCCAGGGCTCAGAAAAAACTGGAATAAAGACATTATATTAAATATAAAAGATTTAGGACAGAGAACAGGAGAGCCTTCTTTACCCAGATGGTTTTGATGGTATGGAATATACTACCAGAGTTAAAGATCAAGCAGTGACCATATGGCAGGTATTTCAATAATTGGTTGGCTGGCCACCTGTTCTCTTTAGCTTGGGACCTAATCCATTTCGAGGGTGGGCCCCATTAACATACCACCAGACAGCTGCATGCAGTGAATGGGTGTCTTGCTGCAGCTTGCTGGCTCCAGATCAAAACAACATCAGGTGGTCCACAGGTCAACTGAACTGGCAGGAAAATAAAGCACTCCAAGAGAAAAAATTTAGACTCTTTTTTGGAGATTCTACCTCTTGACATCCAAGTTTTATTGAGCAGAGTATCCTGTGAACACAATCCACATGGTAGGCCCTCAAAATTCTGACGGAGTTCTAAGTATTTTGTAGTACCACAATTAGAATAGGTTGATTAGGTTGCTACCTGATTCAAGTGCGTGCCTTAACTGCCCAAGCAGATGATTGAAGTGTGGAATAGTGGTGGAACGGGAATGGGACAATTCTGCTACTGCATCATTTCATTCTCTATTGCATCATTTCAGCCAGTGGAGGATGTTCAAGTTACTGCTCCTGTCTACTTAAATACTATGGCTAAAAAAGTAGATCAGAACCTGGGTTATTAAGAACACACAAACATACAAAGTAAGGGGGTGAAATAGATCATTGGGCCCTCAAGTTTGCTCCACCATTTAATAAGATCATGGTTGATCTGTTACAAATTATTTTTTATCTGTTAATAAATCTTTACTTATAAACTTTAAAATCCCAAAAATGTTATTGGATCTTATCCTTGAAATTACGGCCAGGATTCTCCAAGCTCACTGCGTTGCTTGAGTTGTGATCTAGAGATGCTGGCGTTGGACTGGATAAACACAGTAAGAAGTCTCACAACACCACGTTAAAGTCCAACAGGTTTGTTTAGTAGCAAAAGCCATTAGCTTTCAGAGAACAGTCCTTTCATTGGGTGAGTGGGAGTTCTTTTCACAAAGAGGGTTATAAAGACACAAACTCAATTTACAAAATAATGGTTGGAATGCGAGTCTTTACAGGTAATCAAGACTTAACGGGATAGACAATGTCTTGCATATTTGTAGAAACTTGACGTCTGTGTCCATATGTGGGATCTTCTTGGAGATCCTCTCCACTTGGAGCCGATGGTTTATAGTGTTGATGATAGTCATGATGTGGAGATGCCGGCATTGGACTGGGGTAAACATAGTAAGAAGTCTCACAACACTAGGTTAAAGTCCAACAAGTTCATTTGGTAGCAAAAGCCACTAGCTTTCAGAGCACTGCCCTTTCACCAGGTGAGTGGGAGTTCTATTCACAAATAAGGCATATAGTCTGTACCTTTTTGGGAGATGCTGTTTGGACTTGAATCCTTGTAAAGACTCACATTCCAACCATTATTTTGTAAATTGAGTTTGTGTCTTTATATGCCCTGTTTGTGAATAGAATTCCCATTCACCTGATGAAGGGGAAGCGCTCCGAAAGCTAGTGGTTTTTGCTATTGAATAAACCTGTTGGTCTTTAACCTGGTGTTGTGAGGCTTCTTAGTGCTCGAGTTCCACAGCGCACTGGGAGACCTCAGCGGGGGTTGTTTCATGGGCCTCCTGCTGGCACCAAGTCTTCTGCAACTCTCAGCAACCAGAGGTCTTCAGCATCATGAAATCAGGCTGATCATGAGTCTCTGAAGCCCCATTTTTTAGCGTAATGCCGATTACCATATGGAAATAGCAATTTCCAAATGATTAGTGGGCCCAAGACAGTAGCCTCTATGCTTGCTAGTGTCTCCCCCCTCCGCTAGGGTTTACAACTCTCCTTGATGGTGGGGACAGAGGCCTCTGAGAGGTTAGGGGTAGAGGAGATGGTGTTTGGACACTGTCAACCTAGCAATGCCATCCTGACACTCTGGCACCAGGCAGTGCCAAGGGGACAAGGCTAGATGGAACAAGGTATATTGATGGGACAGGGTCTATTGGGGGCCAATCGACCATGGTGGAGATTGACCCACTGCCACTCTGCATTGGCATTGGTAGGGAAGGGAATGAGGGAGCTATCAGGGTTGGCATGGGAAAAGAGGTGATTGGAGCTGGCCATCGGAGAGGGAGGATAGATTTCAGGCTGGCCATTGTGAGGGGGGAAGGGGGGTGGTGTTCGGGTCTGCCCATTAGGGAGGCTCTGGGCTGGCTGTTGGGAGAAGTTGGGTCTGTTCATTGCGGGGGGGTGTGATCAGCTCAATAGGTTGAGCGTGGTGGTTGGCCCAAGTGAGGGCAGATGGCAGGTGTCCGATAGGCTGGCAATCAGGAGGGGGTCAGGAAGTCAGTGATCAGGTGGGGAGGCCAGCAATCAGGGAGAAAGGGGCCTGGGAAAACATTGAAAGGCCAGTGATAGGGGATGGGGGAGTGGGGGGAGGGAGGGTGCAGTACACATGCGCCACTCTCCCCATTGATAGATCAGCATGTGCAATGGCTCACTCTGCGTACTGATTTGAGCCTCTTGAGTGGAATGAGGCCACTCCTGTCAACTTACCAGCATGAGTCCCTCTGCATTCACAGAGTGTTGTAGATTAGTTCAGATAAGTAGCCCAAAAAACAGGCAGGAAATTTTCCCATTTTTCCACCTGTTGGGCACTTAGTTTTTTTTTTGGAGAATCCCAGCCCATATGGTTTCTTCTTATTTTCAGAAATACCATTAAAAAGATATGGCCTAGAGTCGAGTTTTTCCCTGGGATTTGCTTTACTCAGCAATTAACATCTGCTGTGGTCATAACACCGTGCCAGATGGGATAGATTTTGAACAGGTCTGTTAACTCATCACTGGGCATCATGAGGCACTGCAAGCCATTAGCAGCAGAATTGTACTCAACTGCAATCTGTGATCTCCTCAATATAAAGATTGGTCCTTTTCTCTTCAAGGCTGTGGTGACATTGACGTAGACAGATACATTTGTGACAGGTAGACTGTTGAGGATGTTGTCAACTAGTTTTCCCTGTTGCTGGTTCCCACCAGCCACATGCCAGTCTGTTACATATATCTTTTAGAACTCAGGCAGTTCAATCAGTTGTGGTGCTATCGAGACACTCTTGGTGATGGGCATTGAAGTCCCTGCCAAAGTGCATTCAGTGCCCTGGTCCATGTTTGACCAGATGCCATGAGACTTCATGACATTCAAAATCAATGTTGGAGATTCCCAGGGCAACCTTCTCCTGATTGTATACCCCTATGCTGTCACCTCTGATTGGTCTGTCCTGCTGGTGGAACATATCAAACCTACAATAATCATTCATATTTAGAATATTGCATGTAAGATATGATTGATTGTGACTATGTCAGGCTGTAGCTCTCCCAATTTTGGCACATGCCCTCAGATGTTAATAAGAAAGACTTATCAAAATCAATTGTGCTCTTCGTGTTTCTGGTCAATGCTGGGAAATTTGTTCAGTTTGATACAACTGAATGGCTTGCTCAGTCATTTCAGAGATCTCTTAAGACTCAACTACATAGCTGTGAACCTGGATCACATATAGGCCAGAGCAGGTAAAGTGGCCTACATGTGACTCCAGGTTCCTGAAGGACATTAGTGAAGTGAAAGGAATGCTGATGTGTACTGTATCCATCCCAACTCAGACACTATGAAGGGATCAGGTATCAATTACAATGGCAAACTTCTTGAATATACAAATCTTTTACAGGAAAATCTTTTTATTGTAAATGTGGCATTCATCGGTCTTGTCATTTCCTTTCAGGGAGAATGGCTGTTATTTTCTAAAGATGGTTGCCACTCACAGCCTCCCTTATTAAGTCTCCCCTCAGTTTGGCCTCAAGATCTATTTGAAAGAAGAATTGTCCTTCCTCCTCCTAGGCATTGGCAGGCTGTTGCAGCTTTATCTTCCCAAAATGTACAGTGCTAAAAGATAATTTTAAAAAAGCCCATATGTCTCTTTAAGTAGGTGCAATTGCACATTTTAGCTCTTGCCAAAGAAATGCTGCCTAGGTACTATAAATGAGGGGATCTTTGATAACCCAGGGAAGTGCTTTCTCCATGGTGGAAACAGATTATGTCTGCCCAAACTGGCACATTTGTCAAGAAAGCTAGCAGCCTTTTGCCAGCTTTTGGTTACTGATAACGTGCTTCTGAACTTTCACTCCATAACTCTATTGTGTGTTGTTTCTCAGAAATATCAATATATTTCGATGTTATCACCCCCATTATGGGGTGAGTGAACTTGGAATCCTATGGACTATACCCTTTGGCCAATACCTAATGCATTGCGTTTGGTCCATATTATGATCCATTAATAGATTTTTAAGAAATAATAGAGGCTAACATTTCAGTTCCATAGCAAGATAGTACTGCATTGTCAGACATAATGGGCTAAAAACGTGATTTGATCTGTTAGTGGGTGTAAGACATAACTGTTCCTTGCCCATGAAAATGATTTGATTTGATTTATTATTGTCACGTGTATTCGTTTTCAATGAAAAACATTGTTTCTTGCATGCTTTTCAAACAAAGTATACTGAACAGAGTGAGGAAAGATTCATAGAATCATAGAATTCCTGCAGTGTAGAAAGAGGCCATTCGACTCATCGAACCTGCACTGACCACAATCCCACTCAGCCCCTAAACGCACAGCTCCACAAATTTAACCTGCTGGTCCACTGACACTAAGTGACAATTTAGAAAGGCCAAACAACCTAACCTGGACATCTTTGGACTGTGGGAGGAAACTAGAGCATCCTGAGGAAACCTACACAGACAAGGTGAGAATGTGTAAACTCCACACAGTGATTCAAGCCAGAAATCAAACCCGGTCCCTGGTGCTGTGAGGCAGCAGCACTAATCACTGTACCACCCTGCCGCCCCTTAATTAAAGAGTGCAGATGTAGTGTTACAGTCATAGCTAGGATGTAGAGAAAAATCAACTTAATGAGGTAGGTCCATTCAAAAGTCTGATGGCAGCAGGGAAAAAGGTGTTCCTGACTTGGTTGGTATATGTCTTCAGATTTTTGCATCATTTTCCTGAGGAAAGAAGGTGGAAGAGTATATCTGGGGTGCATGGGATCCTTAATTATGCTGGCTGCTTTTCCAAGGCAGCAGGAAGTGTAGACAGTGTCAATGGAGGCTGGTTTGAATAATGAACTGGGCTTCATTCACAATCTTTTGTAGTTTATTGCAGTCTTAGACAGAGCAGAAGCCATACTAGAAGGAGTTCTTTCCACGGCACATCTGTAAAAGTTGGAGAGAGTCATAGGAGACATTCCAAATTTCCTTTGTCTTCTGAGAAAGTAGAGGTGTTGATGAGCTTTCTTAATTATAGCATCGGCATGGAGAGACCAGGGCAGTTATTGGTGATCTGGATACTTAAAATTTGAAACTCTCAGCCATTTTTACTTTGTCCCCATTGATGTAAATAGGGCATGTACTCCACTACATTCCCTGAAGTCGATGACTATCTCCTTTGTTTTGTTGACATTGAGGGAGAGACTGTTGTACCAGTTCACCAGATTCTCTATCTCTTTCCTGTACATCGTCTTGTCATTGTTTGAGAGCCGACCCAAAATGGTGGCGTAATAGTAAACTTGAAAATCAAGTTGGAGGGAAATTTGGCCACACAGTCATAGGTATATATAAGGAGTATAGTAAGGGGCTGAAGACACAGTCTTGCGGGGCATGGGTATTGAGGATGATTGTGGAGGAGGTGTTGTTGCCTATCTTCACTGCTTTTAGTCAGTGTATTAGGAAGATCAGGATCCAGTTGCAGAGGGAGGAGCAGAGCTCCAGGCCACAGAGTTTGGAGATGAGTTTCATGGGAATAATGGTGTTGAAGGCTGAGCTGTAGTTGATAAATAGAAGTCTGATATAGGTGTCTTTGTTATCTAGGTGTTCCAAAGTTGAGTGCGGGGCCAGGGAGATGGTGTCTGCTTTGTCCTGTTGCTATGGTAGGCAAACTGTAATTAATCCAGGCAATCTGGGAGACGGAATTGATTGCACCATGACTAACCTTTTGAAGCACTTCATAATGATGGATGTCAGAGCTACCGGACAATAGTCATTAAGGCACGCTGCCTGGCTTTTGAGACAAGTAACATGCAAATCTTTTGCTGCCTATTCATCTTAATGACTTTTCAGTGTTCAGTCCAGTGTAAAACAAGCTGCTGACTGGATGCACACTACTCAACAATCTAAAGAACAGAGAGGCTGGCATTATGTACAGCTGGCTTGCATTTTTGATAAGGGCATGTGCTGGAACTGGGATTGGTTGACAAGTTGAAGGACCAGATTTTATCTGCTCCTCTGATATCATTGTTGTTCATCTTAACTTGGTCATCCTTCTTCAGGATCAATAGATGTGAGCATCTGGAATGAAAAGTTTTCTGACTTACCGCAAAACAAAGATGACCTTGCTTTTAAACCATGTGGTCCAGTAGTCCAGGCTTAGAGAATTCAACTCTGGGCAGCACGGTGGCAATTCTGGCCTTGGGTGACTATCCTTGTGGAGTTTGCGCTTTCGACCTGTATCTGCATGGGTTGCACTAGTTTCCTCCCACAGTCCAAAGATGTGTAGGTTAGGTTGATTGGCCGTGCTAAATTTCCCCTTAATATTCCAGTATGTGGAGGTTAGGGGGATGAGTGGGGCAAATATGTGGGCCTGGGCAGGATGCTTCTGTTGAACAGTCGGTGCAGACTTGATGGGCCAACTAGCCTCATTCTGCAAATTCTGTGAAACTGGCATGAGACATTTGGCATGAGACATTCCAAGGTTTCATGAGTACCTTTCATGGGGAGTGATCTCACCTATAAAAAAGCCTCCCAAACCAGGCAGAAGATTAGGAAGCTCCTCACTGGCAGCCACTTTGAGCTCTTGTAGTGTGATATGAAAAGCCAACATTGCTGCCAAGAATGCCCAGCAGGTGACACTGGAAGCTTCCGGTGAGCAAAATTGGATATTTCAATTGTTTCTGCAAATCCAACAACTTTAATTGAGGTAGAAGGCAGAAAAGTATCTATGAAACATTCCATTCTAAGATTAAAGACAAAATTACAGAGTTTCTCAGATAAATTCTAGGGTGGCATGGTAACATAATGATTAACACTGCTGCCATATAGAGCTGAGGTTCAATCCCGGCCTCGCATAACTGTCTGTGTGGAGTTTGCACATTATCCCTATGTCTGTGCCCATTCCCATTCCCTCTGAGTGGTCTGGTTTGCTCTAACAGTCCAAAAATATGCAGGTTAGATTAATTTGTCATGCTAAATTAACCCGAGTGTCATGGGGATTAGCAGGGTGAGTATGAAGGGTTACAGAAATAGGACCTGGGTGGGATTGTGGTCGGTGCCTCTTTCTGAACTGTTGGGATTCTACAAGGATTCTATGAAGTTGATAGTCTTAATCCAGATTATTGATCAGTTATAGTGTAAGTTCAAGGCTTCAATACCACCAATAAAATTACTGTTAACAGACTAGCAGATGATCTCAACCGACTTCAGACAATACACCTTCATCCGTCAGACATCACATTACAAGGTCCAGGTAGCATAAATTTTCACGTAAAGGCAGGATTATTATTCTTCTTCATTACAGGGGGCAGCAGATCATTGATTGTCTCTATATTCTCCACAATCAACATATATCCTGATTGAGTTGGGATGTTTTCATGCTTCGTGGAATTCTGAAAAAAAACAGAAGATGCCCAGTATTTGAATAACCTGTCTCTCATGAAACAATCTTCAACCAATTTTTTTAACTAGTTGTGGAATTTCAGCCTTCAGCAGCTGAGATGGTTTATTCAATTAGCAGCAAGTTCTTTTCTTTCAAAGATGCCATGCACTAGACTCTGGCAGAAATTGAAATTATGAATCTTTCAGTTCTTCATGAATTTAGGCCAGGGGTGCTGAATACTGAAAGCTTTTCAGCAGATGGTAATCATCGCATGAAGACTTGCTGGATCTCAGTTGGCTCTTTCCAGAAGAAAATGATGAAGAAAAGGCTACTATAGTGCTCAGTGATCTGTTAGAGATGAGGTCCTAGAGATTAATCTGTCTTTCAAACTGATGGATGCATCATATGAAGTTTCTGCTGTTTTTGAGAGAGAATGCCTTACAAAGTTCCACTTCAGAGTCTAAGGAGGTTCATGCTGCCACTCTGGTGGCTTTCAGGGGTGAAAGTCATGTGATTACCTTTATTTCAAGATGCTAATCTTCTGGCCAGAGCTGAATGTCAACACAGAAGAGGCAACAAAATCTTTTGCACCTCTGAAGTTGAAGAGTCCTGTATAGCAATGTTGTATCTGAGTTAATTATCTACAGGAAATTTGTTTCATTATACAAAATGAGGCTGTCTTGTCTCCATACCCTCAGCAATTCTTCCCATTACCAGAGCAAAGCAACCTCACACAGAGAGAAATGAGACTCTCTTACCAGTGCCACTGAAAATAAACCATTCTTCTGAAATATTATTGGGAAAAATTGGAGTTTTGTGGGTTTTTTGTTACTTAAATTCATTGAAATCTTGGAATTCAATCCCTTTTCAGTCTTTGATGTGTCAATGAATGGTTACAGCTTTGACAGCCTTCCTTGGAGTTGAAGATCATTTCTTTTCTGAAGGTCCTTTCCTCTGTGCTTTGAGAGAAAAACAAATTTTGCAGAGTATCCTTAGTTATTTTCTTCTAGTCCCAGAGAATCCAGAGCTTGATGTCCTTCAGTTTTCTCTCTTAGACAGTCTTTCAATTAAAAGAATTCATTGTTCTTGCAAATCAATCACCCCAAAACTACATTCTGCTTACCAGCAATGCTACTAAACTGCTGCCCTATTCTGCAGATGTTGATTTCTGCCCAAGTGCAGAAGAAAATCTGCATGTCTCTAAGATATCATCTCTAGGGGCTAAGAATTCTGTAGGAGATTGAATCCCACACAACTGTGACTTGAGATACAGGAAGAGCAGAGTTGCAGCTGGGTAGAATATGTAGTTGTAAAATGAGTTACAGAAATGTAAATAATTAATGGCATTGGTTAGTATCATTCTTGAAAATTGGATAGTTTTCTTGGGGACAAATAATAGGCTTAATAGATGGAATATGATAATGTATGATATAGATGATGACTGACATCAATCTGTAAGATGTTAGACAAGAGAGAAAGAGAGGAAGAGAGTTTGGAAAGAGAGGAAGAGAGTTTGGAACACTGTCTGGGAGCAACATGCCTATTCTCTAACTCAGGATTTTCCAACATTTTGAGTGATCTCCAAAGAGCATTAAGGAACCCCAAACATTCTCATTAATGTTGACACCTTTTTTATGATGCAAAATAGGTGCAAATACAAAAAGCTCTGATTTAAATACACCACAATCACAGCTTACAGCCAATCTATATAACTCATTTATGAAGGAATCTGAGTTGCCTGAGCTTTCAAACTCTCTTTTAATTTTGCTTGCCTCAAAACATTGTTGCTTCTTAGGTTAAAGTAGATGTCAAAGGATTTCATCGGCTCTTAAAGTTGTCAGAAGATTAATTTATTCTTTATCTGGCATAATGTCTGTTGTTAGACCTACTCAATATAAGAGTGTACTCACTTGTTGAGGCTCTGTTTTCATATTGAAACCTGATTCTATCATACATCTTAAAAATCTTTTTCTCTGTAATATTCAGTTCTACATCTAGTCTATCCATTCCATCTGCCTTCATTGATCCGGCAGTGTTGATTTATTATACATATTTGTTCTAAGCACAGGAAAATACAATTTTCTTTAATCGCCTCTTTTTCATCCCAAATTTGTCCCGATTTGATGTAGTTATGAACCTTTTTTAATTTTAGAGATTCTGAAGAAAATCATTTGACCAAATCATTTCGGCCAGCTAATTTCCTTAACACAGAGATTTGAAATTAAACCAATTATTTGCTCTGACCATTCTTCAATATTTTTTTCAATTACACAAAGTCTCTATTTGTCATGGTGCTGATTCTGAATCCAGGCTGCTGCATTCTTCAAGCGTTTTTAAGCAGTCAGTCTGCCTGTGCTTCCAGATTATTGTGCAAATTTTGAAATCTTATTTCAACGTTTCTTAAGTTTGTTCATCCTTTTGTGATCTGGCTAGGTCCTTTGACTTTGCTTTTCATCAGGTTTTGCAATGGACCTCTGTGTGTTCTAATGGAATTCTCTTACACTGCACAAATGGACTTCTGCCCTTTAACCTCTATACTAGGAACAGAGCTCTGAATTTGTTATCTTCAAGGTAGGTGTATTTCTCTTAAGTCCAACTGCATTTTCTTCACTTGTTCATAGAGATTTGTGAGTCCTTCACCTGCTGTCACCTTATTGTAAGGTTGTTATTGTCTCATGAAGCAGTCTAGAGACTTGTATGGCTGAACAATAATTTTATTAATAACACAACTATATACAAACATATATATATAAAACCAGAGTCACTACTACACTGCTGCTCTCATGTGACTCTACATCACAATGTGGGCAGGATGCTTCCCCGATCCCACATCAACTTTTACAGTCCCAAATGAAAGAGGGAAGAATTTCAGAAATATGTTCAGGAGAATTTTCTTGACCATATGTTTCCAGCCCAACAGAGAAGAAGGCATTGCTTGGAAGTGGTTCTGGGGAATTAAGTGAATCAAATGAATCAGTGGAAGAATACATGGGAACAATGATCATGTTTTCACAAGCTTTAGATTAGCTATGGAAGGATGAACGAGGATAGAAAAACAGCCTGTTGCTAACATAAAGGGAATCCAAAATGTCTTCTATAGCCATATACATAGCAAAAAGGTGGGGCTGATTAGGGACCTAAAAATGGTGTGTGTGTGGAAGTAGAGCGCATAGCAGAGATACTAAATGAGCATTTATATGTCTATCTGACCAAGGAGGAGGATATTGCCAAAGTCATAGTGAAGGACAAGTGGCTGAGGTACTAAAGTGGCTAAAATTGAGAAAGAGAAAATATGAGAAAGGGCTGCCTCCATTCAAAGTTATTATGTCATTAGGACTGGATGCATCCAAACATACAGAAGGAAGTAAGATTGGAAATTGCTGAGAAACTAGTCATTACTTTTCAGTCTACCTACCTTAGATGCAATGTCAAAACCTGGAGATTTGTTCAAAAAAACGGTGTGAAGATATTTCAGCAACTACAGGCTAAGCTGTTCAACCCCGGTGCTGAGAAAGCCTTAAACAATAATGTGTCAAATTGACTTGGACAAATGTGAATTAATTGAGGAAAACCCGAATAGATTTGTTAAAGACAAATTATCATTAATTAATCTGATTATGTTTTTTGATAACATAACAGAGAGGGCTAATGAGAATAATGTTGTTGATATGGCATCTGTGGCCTTCCAAAAGGGATTTGATAATGTGCCATCTCAAAGTCTTACCAGGAAAATTGGAATCCATGGAATAAAAGAAGCATGGCAGTGCGGATATGAAATTCATTCAGTGACAAGAAACAGAAGAGTAGTGATGTATGGTTAGTTTTTAGACTATACGAGCGTGTGTTCAATTTTGAGACCCCTGGATGATTTTGGATGGCAGTGATGCACATATGCTCCTTTCCTCCAAAATTTGCAGAACACTAATAATTCATTTGGTCTATTGTCCCTTCCAATATGTCACAATATATGCCCATTAGTGAGCATTTAAGATTACCACAAGAAATTGAGATGGTAGTAAAAAGAAGAAAAGGCTAACTGTTAATCAAGTTGACTCAAAATTCTGGCATTTTTGCTCTGATTTGACCAAGGAATTCAAGACATTTGGCTTTTGTCATCTTTGTATTTTATATTTGATCTCCACTTGCTACTTTTGTAACAACCAACCTATCACATCCTGTTCAGATTGAATATCTAACTTCTATTCAAGAAGATGATAAATCTGAGTAATTTTAACTAATATTTAATTGAGTTTCTTTGCTTGTTGCCAAAGCTTGAAATTTCAGCAGGTTGGCACTTACTACCAAATAACTGTCTTATGTGCTTGGAGCCCAGTAGTCTGGAAACAACCACTGATGGTCATGCTTCTAAATCTGTCTCAGCACATAGTACTGATTGGCTGATATGAAATTAAAAGCATTAAACCAATACTGACATGCCGAACAGTGGATAATTGCAGTATGTCATAAATTCTGTCATTATTCTGAAAAACATCATTGTCTCAACTTAGTTTTTTAAAACTTTGGTTAATGCTTTTTAGATTTGTCATGATCCCATCTGCATATAATTGTTACAATAAAAAAAATAAAATGTTTGATTTGCATGGATGTTTCACAAAAGGATATATCAAATATAGATACATCTGCCTGATTTTTAAATAATTTGATCCAATTATACAGATTGAGAGGGAGTCTTGGCTTAGTTGTGGCATTTCTGTCTTTGTTGAGAATTGCATCAGTTCAAACTCCATAAATGACAATCTGGACAACTGTAGGCAAGAATTCCAATCTCTAAATACTGTGTTAACATCTATCGGAGTATCACATGGGAATAGAGTTGCAACTCTACATCACATCTAGATTTTGCTTACAGGGGGTCATGGGTCAAACTAATCTACACAAAAAGGACACTGTTTTTTATGGACACTGCTGAAAATAGGATTTTCTCAGTGTAAAGTTGTAAGAAATGGATTGCCTTATGCACCATCAGCTCTGGAACAGATGGCAAATTGTGTAAATTCTAACACTGAACACTCCTGCCATTGTCTTCCTACTGTACATAACTTCAGGTTTGCAGTTCAATATGTAAAAATGGAAATAGTGCTCTTAGAGTTAAGTGAACCTGACATCTTCATGTCTGATTCATTTTGTACACATCAATTATTTAAAGCTCCTGTTATGGACAGATGGGATTAAATTTTAAACAGTGCTGATTTCTCTGTAAACAGAAAAGTATTTTTATTTTATTTTTGATTTTCCTCTTTATAATTGCAGGTTTGGAGTGATCCAATCCTCTATTAATAAGCCCATAATAAGCTCACGATAGAATTAAGTTAGAGGGTTATCTTCTTTTACACACATTCAAAATACGGGAAGAAGGATCATAATGCACTTCACTCCCCACTGCCCCCACTCCCTGCCACTCTTGAGACCATACAATAAAAGAGGGTTAAGGAAAAGAAAAAGAGGTACAGATCAGAGATAACAGACAAAATAAGGATTATTGTTTCACGAGTCCATAAACCCAATAGTGATGTATTCCTTCAGAGGGTTTAGTAGGCTGATGTGGGGTTATCCATTTTCTCAATGATACTGATTTCCACAATGGGAGAAGCATGTAGAGACAGGCTCATCTTGTAATGGGCACTGGAACAAAAGATAGAAACACTGTAGATAAGAACCAGGTAATGTAAACCTGGACGGAATACTAGTTCTGCTGCTGTTTTGTTGATGCCTCCATTGGCTTCACAAGGCAACATTACAGGTTCCAGCTGCTTAATGGGATTGAGGGTCATGTGACATAACTCCCACTTCTTCTCCTTGGTTTGGACAAAAGCTGTATCTTGAGATGGTTAATATAAGATCATCTGCATTTGGGACAGATTAATCAGCAGAAATGCACCTGTGCAACGTTCAAGCAGGAACAGAAATTAAATAGCTGGCTCTGGAAAGTCAAACTTTAAGTAGAATTCACAGACAGGAGAGATGCAATTATTGCTGCTTACTGTGCTTATAAGAGAGCTGGTGAAGTTAAAATATGGCAGACTAGCTGAGAAGAAGAATACATCTAGTAACAACACTTAACAGGCAGAAGAAGCCTGGGGGAAAAAAAAAATCACTGTTTTATTTTATTTTTGCAGCCTGCTGTTCCTATTCACACCTTAAATCACTGTTTTGTTTGGCAGAGCTTCAGTGATCCCCAGAAATATCAGTGGATGCTCTACGTTACCACTGTAATAATTAAGTAGCAATCTATGTCCAACTAAGACAGTGGCCACTAAAGGGAATGCAACTCAGATCAATATTTACTTTATCAGCACTGTCAAAACAGCTTGAATAGTTATCAACGTTTCCACCTTAATAACCCTGCAAAAGGCCTAAAGATGACCAAATAATTTCTAACAATCAACCGGAAGGCAGTGGACCTCTTAGCCAAGTTTACTTTGTTCCGATAATGCGACAAGCTTTGTTTTCTGGATCTCAATAATTCCAAACCAGGTGAACAAAATTGCTACAGGCAATGAAGGTCTCCAAGACATAACATGACAAATCCATCTGACAACCATTTCAAAAATCCAGACGAAGTGTGGTCAACACTCAAAGATCAATTACAAATGATGTTCAGTTTCAGAATATACTGTCTGGAATTTATATCTTTTAGGCAACAACCAACAAAGAAAAACCATTGACAAATTCATTAGCAGATGCAGGAGGTGGAGAGGGAGAATTTTCCCATTCCACTACCATTGGGATCATAGCAGCCAGGAGAGTGAGGGGAGGGGGGAGCGTGGAACGGGTAAACCTTGCAAAGGTCCATTGACCTTGGAGGGGATTTTCTGGTTTTGGGATGATTGTGACTATAGTAGCCAAGTTAGCTGACAGAAGAATCAAACTCAAATAGATAACACATTATCTGATAGAAGTATTCTAAAAAGGACCTTTCAGACCAAGTCAAAGATTATACTGTGGAAACACTACTGTAAAGCCATATTACTAAGTATAGAGTCTACAAGTGATGTGTAATTTGCTCAGCAATGGCATGATAACAAATGCAGGCAAACCTAGTAAGCAATGTACATAGTGCAGCCTCACACATGCATCCAGGAACTCACCAGTCATTAACATCGTTATGCAAGGCAGGTAGAATTAGAGAACATTCTCGAGGGCTGCCTCACAATGCCAGTGTTCCAGGTTCAATTGCAGCCTTGGGTGGCTGTCTGTGTGGTATTTGTATGTTCTCCCCGTGTCTGCGTGGGTTTCCTTTAGGTGCTCTGATTTCCTTCCACAGACCAAAGATTTGCAGGTTAGATGAATTAACCATGCTAAATTGCCCCTTAGTGTCCGAAAATGCGTAGGCTGTATGAATTAGCCATGGGAAATGTGAGGTTATGGGGATAGGGCAGGGGAGAGGGCTTAGGTAAGATGCTCTGTCAGTCAGTGTAGAGTCGCTGGGCTGAATGACCTATTCTATGACACTGAAAACACCAATGCAGAAGACAAAGGATGGAACAAGTAGTTCAACATCTTGAGAAGCAGCACCCAAAAATGGGCAGATAGAATATTCCGGTTAACGAAGACTGTACCAAACAGCATCAAGACAAGATTAACAAAATATCCACCTTACGTACAAAATTAGGTGATGAGGCTCACCACAGATCAACACACAAAGTGAGCAGACTTCAGCATAGTGAATACTGATGAATATATATTGGCATGGTGGTATCAACAGAACCCTTTGCCACCATCCAGATTATGTGCCCACAAATGCAGAATTAGTGACATTTACATGCAAAACTGGATGCCAAGATGCAAACATTCTTCCACTTCATACACTGAAATCGATTTATTCCAGAAATGATAAGTGATTCAATTAGCTAGCACAAAATATACCATATACAATAACTCAGAGATTCCATCCCTACCTAACCTCAGTAATAAAGAAGCTACTAGAGTCCATTATCAAGGATTTCATAACTCAGCATTTGGAAAGCAGTGGTCTAATCAAAGACAACATGGATTTACAAAAGAGACATCATTCTTGACAAATGTATTGGAATTCTTTGAGGATGTAACTAGTCGAGTTGATAGAGGAGATGTGGTTTAAAAGGCTTTGGACAAGGTTTCACATAACAGACTACTATGTAAAGTTAAAGCACACAGGATTGCAATTGATATCTTGAGATGGTAGAAACCTGATTAGCAAATAGGAAGCAAAGTGTTGGTATAAATGGGTCTTTTTCTGATTGGCAGTCAATGTCTAGTGAGGTTCTTCAGGGATCTGTGCCAGGGTTCCAACTGTTCACATTACATATTAATGATTTGGAAGAGGGAACTAAATGCATTATCTCCAAATTTACAGATGAGTGGGAGAGTATGCCGTGAGGAGGATGCAGAGATGCTTCAGTGTGATTTGGGCAAGTAGAATTTTTGGGCATATGCATGGCAGATGAAATATAATGTGGATAAATGTAAGGTTATCCACTTCCATAGCAAGACAGATTATTACTTGAATCTCTGTAAATTGAGAGAGATGAATACTCAGATAGGCCGTGGCATCCTCGTGCATCAGTCACTATAAGTGCTCAGGTAAAGCAGGCAGTAAAGAAGGCAAAAAGTATCTTGGCCTTCATAGCAAGAGATTTGAGTACAGGGATAAGGATGTTTTGCTACAATTATATAGGACATTGTGAGGCCACAGTTGGAGTATTGCGTGCAGCTTTGGTGTTATTATCTGAGAAGGATACCCTTGCCATAGAGGGAGTACAGCAAAGATTTACCAGGCTGATTCCTGGGATGACGTGTCTGTCATATGAGGAGAGACTAAATCGATTAGGATTGAATTCACAGGAGTTTAGAAGAATGAGAGGGAATTTGATAGAAACTTATAAAATTCTAATAGCATTAGATTGGGTAGATTCAGAAAGACTGTTCCTGATAGTGGGGGAGAATTAGGAGTCATCATTTGAGGATAAGGGGTAAATCTTATGAAACCTAGGTGAAGAGAAATTTCTTTACCCAGTGTGTGATGAATGTATGGAATTCACTACCACAGAAAATAGCTGAGGCAAAACGTTTTCTGATTTCAAGAAGAAATTCAGGCCCCCAAATAGTGATAGAGGTGTGGAGGAGGAAATAGCAAAGCAGATTATAGTTGGGTGTGGAGGTCAAAGGGTAGTTATCACGGGTGACCCTAACTTTCTAAATATTGATTGGAACTTTTACAGGTCGAATAATTCAGATGGATTACTTTTTGTACAGGGTGTGCAGGAGAGTTTCCTGTCACAATATGTGGATAAGCCGACAAGAGGTGGGGCCACATTGAACTTGGTACTGGGTAATGAACCAGGCCAAGTGTTAGATTTGTTTGTGGGAGAACACTTTGGAGATAGTGACCACAATTTGGTGTCCTTCATTATCGCAATGGAGATAAGTCCCCTGGGCCAGATGGGATACATCCTCGGATACTTTGGGAGGCAAGGGATGAAATTGCAGAGCCTTTAGCTTTGATTTTTTGGATCCTCACTGTCCATAGGGATTGTGCCAGAAGACTGAAAATGGCAAATGTTGTTCGTCTCTTCAAGAAAGGAAATAGGAATGACCCTGATAATTATAGGCCAGTTAGTCTTACTTCAGTGGTCGGTAAGTTAATGGAAAAATAGGATTTATGACCATTTGGAAAGATGCAGTTTAATCCAGGATAGTCAGCATGGTTTTGTGAGAAATAAGTCCTGTCTCACAAATTTGATTGAATTCTTTGAGGAGATAACTAAGTGTGTGGACAAAGGTAGAGCAGTTGATGTCATATACATGGATTTTAGTAAGGTGTTTGATAAGGTTCCCCATGGTAGGTTCATGAAGAAGATAAGGATGTGAGGGATAGAAGGAAATTTGGTCAATTGGATAATTAACTGGCTGTATCATAGAAGATAGAGGGTGGTGGTAGAAGGAAAATTTTCGGATTGGAGGCTAGTTACCAGCGGTGCACTACAGGGATCAGCGCTGGATCCTCTGCTATTTGTGATTTTTATCAATGACTTGGAAGAGGGGGCTGAAGAATGGGTTAGTAAATTTGCTGACACCAAGATTGGTAGAGCAGTGGATGAGGCGGAAGGCTCTTGCAGGCTGCAAATAGATATTGAGCTGGGCCGAAAAATGGCAGATGGAGTTTAACCCTGCTAAGTGTGAGGTGATTAATTTTGATAGGACAAACTTGAATGCAGATTACAGGGTCAACGGTAGAGTTCTAAGGAATGTGGAGGAACAGAGATTTCTTGGGGTTCATATCCACAGATCTCTGAAGGTTGCCACTCAAGTGGATAGAGCCATGAAGAAGACTTAGTGTATTAGCGTTTATTAAAAGAGGGTTTCAGTTTAAGAGCCATGGGGGTTATGCTGCAACTATACCAAATGTTGGTGAGACCACATTTGGAATATTGTCTTCAGTTCTGGTCACCTCACTATAAGAAGGATTTGGAAGCATTGGAGAGAGTGCAGTGGAGATTTACCAGGATGCTGCCTGATTTGGAGGGTAGATCTTATAAAGAAATGTTGAGGGAGCTGGGGCTTTTCTCTTTGGAGCGGAGAAGGATGAGAGACGACTTAACAGAAGATTATAAGATGATAAGGGGGATTGGTAGAGAGGACATGCTGAGACTATTTCCTCGAGTGGATGTATCTGCTACTAGAGGGCATAATTGTAAGGTTTATGGTGGGAGATATAGGAGGGATGTCCGAGATAGGTTCTTTACGCAGAGTGTGGTTGGGATGTGGAATAGAGTGCCTGCTATGATAGTGGAGTCGGACACTTCAGGAACTTCCAAGTAGTTATTGGATAGGCACATGGATCACACCAGAATGATAGGGAGGGAATAGCTTGATCTTGGGATTGAACATAGCTTGGCACAACATTGAGGGCCGAAGGGCCTGTACTGTGCTGTAATGTTCTACGTTCTAAATTAAATATAGTACTTGGAGCTAAAAGAATCAAGGGATATTGGGGAAAAGGTGGATCATGATAGTGAATTTCATAATCAGCTATGATCAAAATGAATGGTGGAACAGGCTCAAAAGGCCAAATGGTCTACTCCTGCTTCTAGTTTCTATGATTCATTACATTCAAGTGTTGCTACAGCTGTAACATATATTTATAACTATAATAAAGGTTTGCAGCCTCATGGCTACCAGTCAGCTCCTGAGGAGGTGCTGGAACAGAAACTGAGCTTACCATGGTGATCTCCTATTTTGCTTCTCAATTGGTTCCCAATACCACATGACCCTTATTCCATAGATGGATCCTTAAAGGGATAATCACCACGTACCTTCCTTTTCTACAAATACTCAATTTACATAGTCCAAGATGATAAAAAATTTAGTACATGAATTTAGTCAATTATAAATGAAATGTTTCACGGGGTTTCCAAATCCTCATGCAGTGGCACAACTCTTTTGTCCATGGTGCTTCCACACAGTTGCCATAGGCAAAACCACAATGATGGGTTGCTCTTCAGACACAGATAGTTCAGTTATATCTGTATCCATAGAGGCATAGATTATGCCTGCCACAAGATGACTAACTACTTCAGTGTCTGGACAATCAATTACATTCCCAAATGGCAATATAGCTCTTGATGGCAGTATTGGCTGTTGGAGTAACTCTTGCTCTCTGAAATTGTCAATGTGTTTCTGAACAATTCTTCCTTCCAAGTCCACTTGATAAGACAGGGTTCCAATTCTGGATACCATTCCACTATGCAACCCACTTCCAAAATTCCACACATACGCGACTTCATTCACTGAAAATAACAGTGTTGACTTACGTGAATCATAGTTTGTCTTCTGATTGCTTTGGCTGGCCTCTCCCTTACCAGTAAATTTGAAATGTGAGGCTCAGCCTCATTCTGAGACGACAGTTTGTTAACAACTCTGTTGGCAGGACTCCCGTTGTGGTAATTATAGCCCAGGATGAATCATGAGATTCTGGTCTCCAGGGTCCCTCTTGCCTACTTCTTTAGGCCAGACATAAGGATTCAGATGGCTCCTTCAGCGAGCCCATTGGATGTTGGATGGTAAGGCTAGTTCTTAATATCATTGACGATCATGAAGTTCTGAAATTCAGCACCTATGAAGAGTTGTTCTATTGTCAGACACTATAGGCGAGATTCTCCCAACTCACAGCACTGCTTTTGTAGTGATAATTGCAAAGCCTCTGGCTCACTCAGCTTCTCTGTCTTCATCCATCTGGTGATGAATGAATCTGAGGACCCATCTGAGCAAAGCATTCATACTGAGCTGAATGCAACTTAATGCTCAAGGAAACACCCCACAATAATCCCCACTAACCCCTGGAGATTCAAGTGGATGCCGTTTCATGGACTCCCCACAGGACACCCTGTCCTCCACGCATCTCCAGCAGCCAGATTTCCAGTACTATCAGTTCTGCACCGAAAGTCAGCATGGAGCTGCATTATTTATTTAAAGTTTAATTTCCTTACAATTTAAATAGCATTAGCGGGCCCATGACTGAAATCTCTGGGCCTGCTTGCTTCTCTCCCACCCCACACCCACCATGCCCCGATCAGAGAGTGGTTCACCCCAGTGGGGTTTAGTATAGCCACCTCCCCCTTGCTCGGAGCTGGCGACCTGACCTGCTGAAGTGAAGGGGGAGGGACATCAAGGTGCCCAAGAGTGTTGGTTGCCAGGGTAGACTGCTCCCTGGGCATTGCCACCTCAGTGCCAGCCTGGGTTCCTGGAACTGCCCATGAATGTGTTTATCATGACATAATCTCAGGAATTGTTTTCTAATACAAGTTGCTAATATGAGTGACTTATATCCAGTTTTGTATAAGATTGACCTCTGACTAACTTTGCATATAAGCCTTGGCAACCTGAATAAAAATATTTTCATACTTCTTCATTAACTCAGACTTAACCCCTTCCCATACTTAGAAGATCTCAATTCCAATTTAAATTGATTACCTTGAGCCAATCATGGTTCAAAAGTCTTGGCCCTTGGCCTGACACTGTTATTACTGGGAGTTGAGCAGACTACCTGTATGGTTTACAGGTACCATAGGAATATTCTTTATCTTGATGGTTTCTCCTGTGTATTTTTTTAGTTCTGCTGTGGAATCCTCAAACTCATTGGCTGGACTATTGGTTTCTCCTGTGTATTTTTTTAGTTCTGCTGTGGAATCCTCAAACTCATTGGGTAGACTATTTTTAAATATCAAAATATGTATTCTGCTATCACTGAGACTCCTGTATCAATTTCTCTCCTTAAGGGCTAACCATTCACTAAAAGAATCACAGTGATGTGGGGTTAGCTTGTCCACTTTCACATTGAACAATGAGTGAACATTTAAATCCAAAGAACTGGACCCTTCCATATTATACACTTGCAATGTGTTACTAACTCTATTACTGGGTAGACCAGATTTACTTTTACACCACTGCCTTAAATGATATTTTCTATGGCAGAGAAAACATTCATCTTCTTTATACCTGCAAGCTTCCGTGGAGTGATTACCCTGGCATCAGTAACACTTTACTTCAATCCGAGGCAATTGATTGGTTCTCTTAAGTCTTCTTGCTCTATTCATGGCTGCATTTGCTTTCTATTTAAAAATTATGGGTGGAATTCTCCCAAAAAAATTCTAAGTGTCAAGTTCACATGAAAACTGGTATAATTCATGATGTTCTTTTGATTGGGAGTTCCAAGAAAATATGACTTCAGTCTGGGTCTGCTAATCACATTTAAAGTATATTACAATGATCATGTAAATAGCCTTTGTGCTTCCCTGCTGATTTCTGGCATGAAACAGACACCGCCAGAAATCCGATACTTGGAGATGCAAGCGGAGCGCAAATACTTGTGCAAACCTTGCAAATCTGTCAAGACGAGAATATGCCGGGAGAATTGTGGCCTACATCTTCATTTTTGGCTCTACAGCTGACTGCAGTTTCCTACCTTAACTGGTGAAGGTGCCATTTTGCATACCATTCTCAGTGATCTCTACCATCAGTGCCTTATTAAAATTTATATCTGCATTTAGGAATAGCTTCCTTCAGACGCCTTCATTATTTAATCCATAAATCAAATGTTCCCACAGTACACCATTAAGAGAGGCTCCAGAGTTGCAGTGCTTTGATATCTGTCTTAAATTAATAATCTAAGTTTAGTTGCAATGGTTTCCCTTGGAGCTCTCCCAGTTATGTTAAACTTAAATCACTGCAAGATTATCAATGGCTTTGGTTGGTAGTGTGTTTTCATCAATTCAACTATCTCAATGAATGATTTGGAGTTGGCTGCGCTTGGGGATATGAGGCAAAGGATTAAATTATAGATCTGGGTCCCACAGAGGCATTAAAAAGATCTATCCATAGGAATAAAGGTTTATTTGCAAACACTTCTGTTTCTCAATTTAAACTAAACTTCAATATGAGTCCATGCATCAGAATTCTCCCAAAAAATTTCTAAGTGTCAAATTCATGTGAAAACTGGAGTAATTCATTTTTTTTTCAGTGGGAGTTCAGAGAATAATCTCTTACATTCTGTGCACTGCAGAGGCCATTATTGTGAATATCATTGAATTTTGGAGTATCTGTGGAAAGGCTGAAATCAATGCTCTGAGTGGGCCACTATGCACATGTCAATCTGTCAGTGCTAATATCGACGCATGCACAATGGCCCCACACTGATGGCCTCGATTGCTAGCCAGCTCGATCAGCTGTGATTCTCCCTGCTCTCAGCTCTGACAAATGGTCATCTCGACTCGAAACATTGGCTCTATTCTCTTCCTACAGACGCTGTCAGACCTGCTTTGATTTTCTGTTTTTGTCTCAGGTTCCAGTATCCACAGTATTTTGCTTTTATTCTCTAATTCAATTAGATTTGGCATACTTTGGAAAAGGACAAAGATAGACAAAGAATAAAAATTTTAAATTCAAAAAAGATTAATTTTTCTGGGCTGAAATTTAGCAAAAGTGGGTCTAAAGCAGCTACTTCACTGATAGAATATAATGAAGCATTTGTTCAGAACAAATATATTTTTTCATGAAGGCAAATGGTGGGACTTCCAAATCTCACTATCAAAGAGCATAAAGAGTAAGATATGGCAAAAAAGGAAACTCCTTTGTCAGATAGAAAAAGTCTAGATGGATATAGAAAGTGTAGGAGCAAAATTGAAAGGGATATTAGGAAATCAAAGAGTGGGCATGAAAACTGTATCAGCCTCATATCCCCAGTAAAATCAAGAAAGATTCAAATTTCCAGCACTTGCTGAATTCTGGAGATATAACAGTCACTTTGACTTTACTTCAATCCATTCTCTGTGAATTCAAAGTTTTCCCATTTGGATCACTCTTGTAATTTATGAGAGTGGATAATTTGGTTTTAATGACAAGTTCAACTACAGTGTTATTAGCCTCGAACCAGTCAACAGATTTAAGGGCTTACTTTCCATTTATTGAGAGTGCGGAATTGTAGATGGTGTCTCAAAGTATTTTCCATTTTACTTCTACATTCTGTCTGAGAATGTATGTCTGTTGTCCTATGTCCTATGTCCTATGTCCGTTCAACTAGGTCATGAATCAATTGGAATTTCTGGGTAAGTTAATATTAATACAAGAATGGCATTTCTGCTATGAATGAAAAGCTTTGAGGGTTACACCATCACTTTATTGCAGTCAATGCTGTGTTAAGAGTGCTGTTTAGAAAGTCACACCTGTAGTGATTGGTGGTGCCAATGCCGTGGTTGAAAAAGTTCCATTCTGTTAGTTACGCAAAATGTGGTAGCAGGAAAACTTAAGTAATCTCTGTCCATTCATTATTGCTAATATCTCATTTGTCATCCACTCCTTGTCTCTTTTCCTTTTCTGTTTTGGTAATACTTTTTCAGTATATTTTCTACAGTTCTTAATATTTTTGCATTTGCTTTCATCTTTTATTGCTGAGATCACTAATTGCCGTAATAAACAAATATTCTCACTCTTCAGCATTTGAAGTTCTATACAGTCACAAATTTTTTTTTATATTTTCAGTTTTATCTTATTTTTTGCCACAAGGAGACAATGGTCTGAAACTATATCCTCACTAGGATACATATGAATTTTCTTTTTTATACAGTTTCAAAAATATTGTTTCACCATCACATAATCTATTTGATTTTGAAACACATTATGTATTTGGATTTTCCTGAGTATCCAGTCTTCCTTCTATTTGCAGACAGGCACAATGGTTACCATTGCCGCCTCATAATGACAGAGATCTGGATTTGATTCCTGACTTGGTCACTGTCTGTGCGGAGTTTGCACATTCTCCCCATGTCTGCATGGGTTTCTTCTGGGTGTTCTGATTTCCTCCCATGATCTGAAAGAAGTGCTGGTTAGGTGAACTGACCATTCTAAATTCTCCCGCAGAGTACCTGAACAGGCACTGAGTATGGTGACTCAGGGATTTTCACAGTAACTCCATTGCAGTGTTAAGATAAGCCTACTTGTGACTAATAAATAAACCTTGAAGTGTTGACACCATCAGATCAGTTTCTTGACAGACTGCAATAGTCTTTCTATTTCAATTTCTTGATATAAGAGCTTAGCAACGTGTTCCTGAAGTTCCTTCATGTTCAAGTTGTACATTACAATTAGCATATTAGTTGATTTGACACTTTCATAACACTGCTTAATGTCACCATAGAATATGCTGCTTTTTCTTGTTCACTATGATCTTTTGCTGGGCACAAACTTGCATAACAACCAAATCAAAAACTTTGCATTGGTCATGATTTACTCATTCTTAGGTTGGTCAGTAATCTTTGAACTCATCTCTTGGAACTTTAATTTACTAGAATTCCTATGCTTCTCACTTCCCAAGAAACACATAATACTTCTCTGTTTGACTGGATTCTAACCACCTTACTTCTGCAAGTCCTATTCTATCCATTATCTGTCTGCAATTATCAAACTTTCCACCTGATATAAAATCCTTATATTTCTTGTTCTAATTCTTAAGAAGCTATTTCCTCCGTTGAATGCGATGGTCTCAAAAGCTGACGTTTCTTATGAGTTTAAGTCAACTTCATTACAAATTTATTGTTTACTTTGTTGAGCAAGTATATCTCATTCCATGTCATTATTAAGAACAAAATTGGCTGCAGGGGGCATAAACTTTTCTGTATATCCTATACTTCAACTATGACTTTCCTGATTAGGTAGGATTTATACTGTGTGAGGTCCCGGATCCTTTACATGTGACTGGTCACTTGCCTTAGTATCATGTCACACCTTGCTGATCTCTGACTCTGAGCCATTGTCCTACAAACTTGTTAGGATTTTCTGCGTCATCTGCTATTTAGGTCTTCATGCACTTGGAAGGACTGACATCCCCACTGCAAAACTGCTGAAGCTGATGGCCCCTCATTTAACTTTGCACAACTTCTGTGTCAAGGTCCCTGATATGACTGGATTGTGAAATTGGAGAGTTGTATTACACAGATTTCCCTTACCCATATCCACACTGTGATTGAAAAGAAGAAGATTATTTCTTTTGGTTATAGAGTTAGTAATAAAGGGTCATCAATTTAAATTCACCATCAAAACAATGAGGAGATTGGGAGAAATGTATTTGCACAGAGAATCATTGGAATTTTGCCACAGAAATTTACAGCAGCACAGACCATTGGCATCTTTAAAGGTAAAATTCAGTAAATAATTGAAGCAAAGGAAGATATAAGGCAAAGGGTTATGCTGCCCAGGCAGGTGCAAACTCAACCAGAAGCACATGAAATTGGGCAATAAGATGTTGGGCATGTATTTCGATTGGTGAGCACAAGCACGGACGGGACGTGTGACCACTGACAATTAGGAAGATCATCTAGTGGATTAGAAATGCTATTAACTAGAATATTATGTGGCAGCTAATCTGTTGCTACTGTTTTGTCATCCAATGACAGGATAAATGGAGCAGAAGCAAATACAAGTTGAGTTGGTAGGAGATACTAGGAGTTTGGTGAGGGTTTAGTTTGCAGTGTTGTGAGTATTTTCACCGCTTTTTTTTTTGAGGTTTCTGTAACTAGTCAGGAGTTTTCAGGACATTTCGTAAAATATGATACCTGATTGTTGTGACTCTCGTCATGTTCTGCACATGGGTCAACCTCATTTGAATCTCTGAAGATGGGTACAGTTTCTTCAGCAAGAAGTGCCTCCTTTGAGGAGGAAGACAGGGGACAAAAGAGAGGAGACAAGTTGTCACAGGCTTCACCTCAGACCAGAGTTACAGGCATAGGGTACTCATGGCCACCAGGGAGAGCAAGAAAGACATCCCTATAGAAGATGTCATTATCCAACTGCCATCGTGTAAAGTCAGCAATCTAAATTCCTTGACATGAGAGAGGTCTAGTGCCGCAGGAAACTCCAGCTTTAGGGGAAAGCTGTTATGTCCATATGCCAGAGGATTTGTCTGGGGGTAGCCTCCAATTGCGTGAGAGGACACCCAATGCCCTTGGCTTTCAAGATCCCTGCTGCACTTAACTTTTATGCCCCTGCACCTTTACAGGGGTCAGTGGCTAATCTTTGTAGAGTCTCCAAGTCAGTTGCACATATCAAGCTGGTTACTGACCCTCTGTTCGCATGGATGACAACATTAATACATTTCAGTACAGACTAAGTTATTCAGACTGAGCGATCTAGAGGCTTTGCTGCAAATGCAGGATTCCCTAGCATCTAGGATGCCACTGATTGCACCTCTGTTGGCTTTGTCTATCAGAAGGGGTTTCACTCCATGAATATTTAAATAGCTTATCCACGGGACACATATTCTACAAGTCTGTGCAAGCTACCCTGGCAGCTTTCATGATGCCTAAATATGCACCACTCACAAGTGCCAAACTCTTCACATTTTCAGCTCGCTTCGACAGATGGTTATTTGGTGACAAGGGGCATCCCTTGAAAAGGTGACAGTTGATGTCTTTCAGGCATCTGACAATGGAAGCTGAGGAGATTCATTGATTCCTTCCAGTACAAATGATGCTATTTGGCCCCTCTAGTCTGCATTGACTCTCTGACAAATTATCTTACTGAGTAAGATGTTTTGTGGTGACTCTCCCCCAGCCTATGGCTGTAGCAGTACACATTTATCATGGCTAATCCATCTAGCCTACATATCTTTAGACATTAGGGGTAATTTAACATGGCCTAATCTGCAAATCTTTGGACCATGGGAGGAAACCGGAGAACCTGGAAGAAGCTCAAGCAGACATGGAGGGACTGTGCAAACTCCACATTACAGTCACCCAAGGTTGGAATTGAATTCAAGTCCCTGGATCTTTGAGGCAGAAAGCTAACCATTGTGCCACTGTGTCACCCAATTGCTGCTATGCTTCCAAAAAGCAGTGATAGGGAGGACAATGGTTCTGATGCCTGGAAGGTTTGAAGAGTGCCCTAAAATATCTGCTCAAGTAAGTATTGTTCATTGTGCTCTGCCTAATTTTCTGTCTCAAAGAGGGATCCACTGGACCAGAAGAACTTACAGGTTTTGTACTTGCCTCAGAGGGGAAATCCATTGAAAACTCAGATGCAGAGCTCAGGCTGGTAGATGAAGAGGCTGAAACGAAGAACCTTCAGAGAGACAGGAACATCAGGAAAGTATTGACAGCATTTCTTCAACTAGTCTCCCAAGGCTTGCTTCCATCTGAGACCAAAGGTACTGTCTCCTTACCAGGCATCTCATACATAAAATGCCATGAGCCCAATGTTGCATCACTGCCTTAGTCATAAAATTTGCTGTCCCAAACATCTTTCACTAGGCACTGACAAGGCACTCATGAAGACACAAGACACTAGAGGTGAGCAAGTATTTTCTCTTTATAGCATTGAATTGAAAATAATAGAGAATTTCAATAAAGAAGAAATCCAATTACATGTGATATTTATAACCAAAATCTGCCACTAGTACAAATCCATTACCGTGCTCACTTAAGCTTAAGCTTATATTTCTGGGTGCTACGTCTCCTGCATCTCTTGGCCCCAGTAGTGATCCTCTGACCGAACAGGCCTGAGTCAGCTCTGCTGAAAGTGCACTCAGTAACATGGCTGGGCAGTCCTCAGTTACTTTGGACTCTAAAGATGGCACAATGACTGGCAAGGAGGCTGAGGAGCTGCTGCCATTGTATAGGGTGCTGTGAGAAGAGCCCACAGAAACAACAAGCAATTCGTTCACTAATGTGAGCTGTGCCTGCACTCCCCTGCTCATTATGGATGGATGGGCAATCACCTAAGAGACTGTGTACCACAAACTCTCCTACATTAGTCGTGATTTTCTGAGATCATTGCTGTGTGAGTGCTTGCAGGTCTGAGTGCAACCTCTAGAACACCTTATTATGTCCCTAGAGCTGCCTCTCCAGGAGAGTCTCCAGCCTGTCATTGGATGAGGCTGTGCACTTGGAGCTCAGGATCAGCACAGCGTTCATGCTTTACATGGCACAAAGATCTTCAGAGTTTTTTGCCAAACCTCCCTGCATATCCCACTGGACATCCAGCATTTGCCACCTAACCAATGACTCCAGAGGCTTTTCATCTGCCTCTGGTCCTAGTCTCCAGCAATCCCCAATTGCCAATGCCCTTGGCACTGTCTGCTTCCACCATCTCTCAAATAAGCATGATATGTTCTTATTATTGTGCACCACTAACTGAGTTGTTGCCTGCCGATATGAGAGAATGTCTTTACGTACATCTTCCATTGGTGCCTGCTCTGATGGCATTGGAGGATCATCAACTTCCTAGCTGATTCTGGTGGAAGTTTATCCAAAGGATGAAAACAATCAATCAGTACTATTTATCATATCACACAGAATCAATGTCCATGATATGCAGCCCAATGTGAATGGTATCAATGGTATCAGAATGATCTAGTGATTGCTGCGTTTTTGAAGTCCTTAAGAGAGATGAGACATCATCCATTCTTTTCATTTTCTACCTTTCTCGCTTTGGCCCATTGGTCTCTGAACTTTCTCAAAATTATCAGATTCTCCTCAACCTGAGAACCATCCTCTTCACTCATAATTGAGCTCCAGGACTCATGGCTGGTAAAGATTTTCAGGTTACTCACCAGTGGCAGAACTCTCTGTTGTTTGGCTACATTTCTCCTGGGAGTAAGATCAGAGTGCCATTGAGTACTCAACTTTTCCATGCTGTACCCAACCCCCTTCAGACCAGTGAGGCATATGTGCATTCCCAAACCCTTTGCTGGATCCAAAGCTTCAGATTTTCTTTTCAGCCTTAACACACATGGACAGAAGTGTGTTCTGAACCTTCCTGAATCCTACACTTTTGAGCAGAACTAGGAGTGGACATACTTGCTCAGTTGCTCACACTAGACAGTGCCCACTCAGCACTCTCATTTGCTGAGCGCAGAAGATCATTGAACCTTTTCTGACTGCATCCACGTGCATCAGACCAGGTCATGCCCACTGACATCAGGTGCTAGCTCTATTCAGGCCTTTTTGGTGAGTTGGAGTAGCATCCTTCTATCAGTGGCATGATGACATCATTACTGGCTGACACCACCTCTACAAGGGCTTTCAGGAGCTCATCAGAAAAATGGGGAACTTGTTGTCCCACCTGAAATATCTGCCACCTGCAGTATCATCCTGGTGTTACTATTGCCATATAGATCTCCCTCTGCCTCCCATGTTATCTTCAGTGGCCACTCTTAGCAGCCTTTAAACTTTGATCCAGGCTGCCATCGGATCCATTGCTCACTATACTTCTACTCTGCTGGCCAAACTGATCTTATCTGTATGCATTTCACATTGGCTACCACTTAAGTGGCCTACCAATATAATATTGCAATCATTAATTGATCACTTGCAGGGCCAACAGGTGTGGAAGCTTCCAGTCCTTGCACAATGGAATTAATTTTGGATTGCTCTGGCAAAGAGCTGGTACAAACAAATATTTGAATGGCCTCCTTTAAAGAATATGTGAGCTGATATGGTTCTAAGAGACACAAACAAATTAGCAAGTTCCATTTAAGAGATAGTGAGTTGTCATTAGTTGCTGCTTATTTTAAAAATCGAAGTGATATTAACTCATTAGGACTGTGATCTATCAATGTATTTCAGACATGATAGATACATCTTCACACCCTACATACTTGATGCCATGAGTCTGAAAGGCATAAATATTTAATGTCACCATGAATTGTCTTTAAAAGCTCTGGAAGATTTGCTATGTATAATCTACTAATAGCAATTACATCATACTGTTGATATTGTTTAGTTATAAAATCAATGGTTGTGGTTTTGGAGTTCAGTTGTCACAGCCTCAAACCATCAATGTGCAGATTTCTGAGGGAAGTAGCCCCAGCTCAATTATCTTATTATCTCAATTATCTTATCAATGATCTTCTCTTCACATACAATCTGGATTTTCTTTTGTGTTGACATTTCCATACTGTTGAATTGAATTTGTCTCCTTTAATAAGAAAGAAATAGTTGCCTGCCTATTATCCAGATCTAATTAACATGAAGGGAAGGATTTTTCATTTGAGGATGGGATCCTGGGATTGGTATCATTTGTGTTTGAGCACTTCTGAGGGAAGAGCAATCATTGACTTACATTTGGTGCTAGTAGCCATCTATTCAAGGAATATTCCATGTCCCTTAGCAGCCATCCACTAAATTTTGGTGGTGACTTGAAGAACAGTTGCAGCCTTGACTGCTGAAAGATAAAGGTAATACCACAGCTGTTTTAATAGCAAGCAAATCACATGCATAAAACATTTGTTGTGATCACATACCAACTGAATATTTAGGGAGTAAAAGCCTTTCTATTGTTGAATCTTGTTGGCTGTTCACTGGGTTCCTTGATGGCTACGTGGGTGCAATTGTAGTTATAGAGGTGAATCCTAATATATCTTCTATAGGTGCAAGACCCCTTGAAATTTTATGCACCACACAGTTTTTGTAAACAGGGCATCAGTAACCTGTGCAAAGAAATGATAAGCTGCCATTTGAGATATGCCACTGATGTCCACTGCTGATATTTGGAATAAGCCAGAGGCGAAGAAGTTCAAGCAGTGATTTTAGCAACTATTGTTACGGCATGGCAAGCAGAACAGCAGTGCCTGATGTCTTCCTCAACAAGGACACAAATCTCAGTTAACATTTGCCTAAGTAGACACATTCGCCTGCAGTATTGATTCTCTAAAATCTCCAGATAGCTTATTCTTTGACCATATACTCAATGCTGATGATATGCATTTGTTGCCTGCTCACCCTTGTTCCTTGCTTCTACCCATCTCACACACGTGCTGCTAAGGATGTTGATTCTCATCCTTACTCCTTATTGCCAAGTATCTTAACTCCACATGCAGCTGTTACTTTGCTAATGGGTAAAAGCATTATGGTTAAATTAAAAGAAAAGGCTTGCAGTAATGCAGAAAACAGTAACAAGTCTGAGAATTGGTAATCTTAGAAATCAGAGAACAAGTAAATATAGGCATAAAATAGAATATTAAAGTTAACTAGCCAATAATATAAAAAGAGATCGTAAGTGCTTGTATGAGAAAATAAAAAGCAATAGGGTAGCTAAAGTAAATGTTGGTCCCCAAGAATCAGAGAGAGGATAAGTTATCATGGAAAATGAGAAAATGGCAGAGACATTGAATAAATATTTTATGCCTGTGTTCACAGTTGAAGACAAGTTTCATTATAGAAATAACTGATGAACAAGGGGCAAAATAGAGGGAACAAATTAAGGAAATTAATATCAATGGAGAAAAAGTAATGAAGATAGCAAAACTCATGGAGCCCTGTTTTACCGTTTTAATTCTAAGAGTTGGACAGACTTGAAACTAGGAGTGTTTCAAGTTTGACTTTTAGATCTGTTCTCAGGCAGCCCCATATGCACTGCCTGAAAAAAATAGCAACAGTTCCAAATCATGCTGGAGAAGCTTGTGGATGGGGATTATCACAATCCAAACACTGCAGCTCCAAACAGAGCCTTTAACTACCCAAGCACACACAAAAAAAAGAAAAACGCTCCCCTACCACATCACTCCCAGGCAGTATAATGCCTCCCGTGGCCCTCACAGACATTGCCCCACTCCCACAACATTACTGAACCCTTTACCCTCCCCAACTCCCCACTACCCAGACCAATAGTAACCCCCTGTCCCCCAATCCCCCCCACCAATCACACAGCGTGGCAGCAGACTACCTTCCTCCCATCAGTCATACGCAGAGTGGCAGGAGACATCCCCTGTATCCCCCGACGAAAGAGCCATCTGATCCACTTCCTTCCTCCCACACCAGAGTCCTAGCCTGCCTCCTTTCCCCCAGTCAGAGAGCCATGTGACCCACCTCCCTCCAGTCCCTCACCCACCACTGTTTCTTCAGAAGGAACTCATCAAAATGCAGCTAATGAAAATACAAAAAACTTACTCCAACTTATAAATCAAAGAAAAGGTTTAATAAAGAAACATCATTATTCCAAATTTGCCCTGGGCCACTCCAGGCTCTCCACAATTCGACACAGTTCCTTATTTATAGTGAATCAGTTGGTCAGCTGACCATTACGTCATTTTGTAATTGGTTCCATGGCTTACTGGATCAGCTGACCCTTGATCTTGTTCCCATTGGTCACGTTACATCCAGTACAACGTTGTCAACATGTTTGGATGAGAATAAAGGCAGCATGATTAGTAAGTTTGTGGATGACATTAAGATTTGTGGCATAGTAGACAGTGAAGAAGGTTATCTGAGATTGCAACGGGACTTTGATCAATTGGGCCAGTGGGCTGATGAATGACAGATGGAGTTTAATTTAGATAAATGTGAGGTGATGCATTTTGGTAGATTGAACCAGGACTTATTCAGTTAATGGTAGGGCATTGGGGAGAATTATAAGACAAAGAGATCTAAGGGTACAGGTTCGTAACTGCTTGAAAACGAAGTCACAAGTGGACAGAGTGGTGAAGAAGGCATTCAGAATGTTTGGTTTCATTGGTCAGAATATTGAGTACAGGAGTTGGGATGTCTTGTTGAAGTTGTACAAGACATTGGTAAGGCCACTCTTGGAATACTGTGTGCAGTTCTGGTCACCCTATTTTAGAAAGGATATCATTAAACTAAAAATAGTGCAAAAGAGACTTACTAGGATGCTACCAGGACTTGATGATTTAAGTTGTAGGCAGAGATTGGATATACTGGGACTCTTTTCTCTGGAGCGTAGAAGGCTGACTGGTGATCTTATAGAGATCTATAAAATAATAAGTGGCATAGATCAGCTAGGTAGTCAATATCTTTTCCCAAAGGTAGGAGAGTCTAAAACGAGAGAGCATAAGCTTAAGGTGAGAGGGAAGAGATCCAAAAGGGTTCAGAGGGGCAATTTTTTCATGCAGAGAGTGGTGACCATCTGGAACAAGTTGCCGGAGGTAGTAATAGAGGCAGAAATAATTTTTTTGTCTTTTAAAAAACATTTAGATAGTGACATGGTAAAGTGAGTATAGAGTGATATAGGCCAAATGCGGGCAATTGGGACTAGCTTAGGGGTTTAAGATAAAAAAAGGGCAGCATGGAAAGGTTGGGCTGAAGGGCCTCTTTCCTGTATGACTTGATGACATTCTAACACCCACCACCGATCTGGGCTGCTGCTGCACACTTCCACTGCCTTGGAGGGCCTTATTCCGCCAAACGGCGAAGGTCCCCAATGGAGGTCACTCTATATGGAGGGATCTCCCCTAGTTGCATGGGAACCTGGGGTGGAGGCTGCTGCACGCAGCAATGCCTTACAAGCGTAGGACTCACTGGTTCATAGGCTCCCGACATTGCCCTTTCTGCGGCCTTGTGGAGTCCATGGACCACGTCTACGTTTCGTGTTATAGATTGCACATCCTTTTTGCTTTTCTGAAGAACATTTTATTGATGTTTTGTTCACATTTCAGTCCTACGCTCCTGATCTACGGGCATCTGGTGCGGAGGGGGGAGCGTCAGGATGCCAATTTCCTCGTGAACCTGCTCTTGGGCCTGGCAAGACGTGCCATCAATAAGTCCAGGCAGCGAGCGATCGATGGGGCTGTCCGTCCCGACTGTCTGCCCCTCTACCACGGCTACATTCACGACTGGGTGTCCCTGGACAAGGAGCATGCAGTGTCCGCGGGCCCAGTCAACACCTTCTGTGTCCGCTGGGCACCACAAGGGCTGAGATGCATCATAGACCTCGACAATCACATTTTGATTTGATGTGTCTTAAGTTTCTTTTGTAAAAGAGGAAGTACTGTTAAGTTTGGGCATGCAATGTATTGAGTCAATTTAAATGCATGCAAATGTACTTAAATTGACATCACCCCCATTTTGGGCATGGTCCCGACAGCAGACATTTTCGGCTCTTGGTAAATGGAGATCGGGAGCCAAAGCGGATGAGGGTCGCAGTACTCGCCTCACTCCTAACTTTACCAAGTTGAGGCACATGAAAATGGGCATAACTTGATGGTAAAGTCAGGCTCACAGTGTGATAAAGGTTTACAGCATGGAAACAGGTCCTTCAACCCAACTTGTCCATGCCACCCTTTTTTTTAACCACCATGGTAGTCCCAGTTGGCCACGTTTGGCCCATTTCCCTTTATAGCCATCTTATCTATGTAACTATCTAAATACCTTTTAAAAGATAAAATTGTATCTGCCTCTACTCTTACAATCTCTTGTTCCAGACACTCACCACCCTCTATTGTATCTTTCCCCAATCACCTTAAGCCAATGCTCTCGTGTTTTAGACTCCCCTACCTTTGGAAAGAGATGTTGACTATCTAGCTAATCTAGGCCCCTCATTATTTTATAAACCTCTATATTATCACCCCTAAGCCTTCTATGTGCCAAGGAAAAAAGTCCCAGTCTATCCAGCTTCTTCTTATAATTCAAACTATCAAGTCCCAGTAGCATCCTATTAAATCTTTTCTTCACTCTTTCTAGTTTAATAATATCCTTTCTATAATAGGGCGACCAGAACTGTACACAATGCTCCAATTCTGACCTCACTAGTATTTTGTACAAGTCCAAAAAGACATCCCAACTCCTGTATTCAATGTTCTAACCAATGAAACCAAATATTCTGAATGCCTTCTTCACTTGTTCACCTGTGACTCCAGTTTCAAGCAGCTATAAACTTATACCCTTAGATCCCTTTGTCCTATAACTCTTCCCAATGCCATAACATTAACTGAGTAAGTCCTGTCCTGGTTCAATATACCAAAATGCATCACCTCGCATTCATCTAAATTAAACTCCGTCTGCCATTTGTCAGCCCATTGGCCTAATTGATTAGGATCCTGTTGCAATCCTAGGTAATCTCCTTCACTGTCCACTATGCCACCAGTCTTGGTGCCACCTGCAAACTTACTAACACTGCCTCCTAAACTCTCATCCAAATCATTAATATGAATAACAAATAACAGCACTGATCCCTGAAGCACACTGCTGGTCACAGGCTTCCATTTTTAAAAACAAACCTCTACACACACCCTCTCTCTTCTGTCATCAAGCCAATTTTGTATCCATTTGGCTACCTCACCCTGGATCTCATGAAATTTAACCTTATGCAACAACCTACCAATGCAGTATCTTGTAAAAGGCCTTGCTAAAGTCAATGTAGACAACATCAAACCACACTGCCCTCATCTACCTTCTTGGTTACCCGTTCAAAAAATTCTATCAAATTTGTGAGACATGATTTTTCACTCACAAAGCCATGCTGACTGTCGCTAATCAGTCCTTGTCTTTGTAAATGTCTGTTGATCTTGTCTTTCAGAATCCCTTCTAACAGCTTACCGATCACAGATATCAGGCTCACCAGTCTGTAGCTCTTGGTCTTTTCCCTGCAGCCCTTCTTAAATAAAGGCACACATTTATCACCTTCCAACCTTCAGGTAACTTGCCTGTGGCTGTCGATGATTCAAGTATCTCTGCTAGGAAACTCATAATTTCCTCCCTACCTTCCCACAACATCCCGGGGTACAATTCATCAGGTGCTGGGGTTTATCTACCCTGATGCAGTCTAAGACTTCCAGCACCTCCTTCTCTGTAATGTGTAGACTCCTCAAGACATCACTATTTATTTCCCCAAGTTCCCGAACATTCATGCCATTCTCAACAGTAAATATTGATGAGAAATATTAATTTAGGATCTCACCATCTTTTGTGAATCAGCACATAAATGACCTTGTTGATGGTTAAACTACCAAAATCCATCACATCTCTGAGGTTTCCTTAAAAGAGGTAATTGAAGAGATAATGGGTTGTAGCATATTGATTAGATATAAATGGGGGGGGGGGGAGTTATATGGCTGGGAAGTCCTTTAATGAGATTTAAATTTATTAAAATATATGAAAATGAGGACCCCATCCTCATTACATTATTGATGAGGGTCATGGTAAAGTGGGAAATGATATCTTACTAGCAAAAATCTTGTTTCTCAATTCTTATGAGATTTTGCACTCATGTTGTCATTTATGGTAATAGAGAACGCACACTCAAAATTGCCCCCAAGATGTCAGAATGATATTTATTATATGCAGTGCCAGATATTTAATTCCATTGATGAAAATTGCTGGCCAATCCAATACCACTTGTTTGGTGTCATGGCCCATAACACATTTCTATCCCTGTATATCCTTACGTACAAAACCATGATGTTCATCCAATGGTTCTTGCTCAGGTGTGTGAGATATTTCAAACACTCTACATCTTAGGGTGGAACAAGGTGTAATTCTCAACAGCTTGCAATCTCTGCAATTTCAACTGGAATCAGCACTGCATCGACATAAATCCCTATTTTAAAATCAGCACAAAAGATTTGTTCATATGGATGCTGGATTTTCAACTTTTTCAATTTAATTTGATTTGACTTATTATTGTCACATACTTTGGGATGTCGTGAAAAACATTGTTTCTCGTGTGCTATACAGACAAAACATACTGTTCATAGAGTACACAGGGGAGAAGAGAAAGAGAGGGTGGCAGAATGTAGTGTTACAATCATATTAGGGTGTAGAGAAAGTACAATTTAATATAAGATTCGTTCATTCAAAAGTCTGATGGCAACAGGGAAGAAGCTGTTCTTGAATCAGTTGATGCATGATGTCAGACTTTTTCTTGATGGTAGAAGGTAGAAGAGATATGTTCAGGGCATGTGGAGTCCTTAATTATGCTAGCTGCTTTTCTGAGGCAGTGGAAAATGCAAACCGAGTCAAAAAACAAAACAGCACAGGAAACAGGCCCTTCGGACCAACAAGTCCGTGCCGCCACCTTGATGTTCCCACTTCTGCCCGCTACCCCTGTCTATGTTTATAGATCTATGGATTGAAACCAAATTTGAGACAATTCAGGGAGAATTTGTTCTGCCAATTGGCCTAAGAGCACATCTTCGGGATGCGGGAGGAAACCAGAGCACACAGAGAAAACCCACACAAGCATGGGGAGAATGCGCAAACTCCCACAGACACAGGCCCAAATCCATGTATCTGCATAGCACAGCGATAGTTACTGAGCTGTCGTGTTGCCCATCAAATGGTCCAGGTCAAGTGTACACTAACGACGTGAAGCGCTAGGATACTCTCAAAAAATATCCAAGAGCAGCCCTCTCACGACCCATCGCGTGTATGCCCCTTGTTAGACAACAAGGCGGACCAAACTATCTGTAGGATAAAAACAAATACATCAACATCATCGACTGTTTACATACTTCCCAGGGACTCTCAAGGCTCATGATCCTTATTTTAAATCAGTTTTCTATATCCCTCCATTCCCATTCTGTTCATGTGCCCATCTAAGTATCTCTTAAATAACTCCAGAATACCTGCCTCCACCACTTTATTTGGCAGAGCATTCCATACCCCCGCCACCCTCTGTGTGAAAAAACTCCCTCTAGCATCCAAATTATAGCTTACCCCCCTCACCCTAAGCCCGTGACCTCTCGTGCCATTTGAGTCCATCCTAGAAAAAAGCTTAACCCTGTTTATTCTATCTATATCCCTCATAATCTTGTACACCTCTATCAGATCTCCTCTAAGTCTACGTCTTAACGAAGACATACAGGGACTGGAGCAGCTTGTGGGCAACTCCAAGGCAGCCATGAGACTGCAAAACTCTTTTGTGTACTTTTTGCGCTCCTGCCAAAGTCTGTGGTGTGCATCATTACAGCAGAATTCAAAGTTAAAGGTGACATCAAGCTAAGGAGGACAAATTATGTGAAAGGAATCATGGTGTGTGTACCGTATTTTTAAACAAGTTAGATTTCTTAAACTGGAATGTTAAGGTTTCTGAGAGAAAAATAATATGTATGGACTAAAAATGGATGATAAAGTGAAAAATTAAACCTGATAGTGATAAAAGCACTATGAGAATATTCTCTTTAACATCACGAAATATTTTCTTTCAGCTACAACCAAATTTGATCAAAACCTAGTATTCACTTTTTCTTTGAAAATGATTTTATCTTAAGTGACTTGCAAGGTATCAACATGATTAAAGTATGAATTGAGTCCCTGAACTTTACTCAAAAATAAAAAAGTTGAATTTAAATTTACGAGAAGTTTGATTTCAGGGACAATTATAAATTCTTAGGGGCAAATTTTCTCTGAGAACTGGAGGTTTACTGGTGGAATGTGTTATAAAAATAAATTTTGAACGATTATTTTTCTTACATTTATTGTCAAAAATAATGTGTGAAAGAATTAATTTTAAATCTACAGCTTCAGTGTTTTTCCTCCCAACAATATTTGGTGCATAAATTCTGACTTCTGATAATATTAGCACCCTCTGAAAGCATGTCTCTCTGGGGGCTGGAAACCCCAGTGCTGTCGAGCAGCTGAAAAGGAAAGGCAGTAATTTTGCTTGTATAACAGTGCAATTTGGAGCCTGTTGCTTGTTCAAGACAAGGAGCACAATGATTTAAAAACTCCGGCAGAGGAAGGCCCAGTTTTTTAGTTTTTTTTCCCTCAGGTCCTATAAAATTGAATATTTCGTTGCTGACACAGACACAAAAGAAATGAAATTCATCTTCACTGGTGGTGCAAAATGAGTATTTTGCAATTGAATTGCATCAAAATGAGTATTTTGCAACAGGTTGCAAAAATTGGCAACCTGTTCTATAGCCATCTGATTATCTTCCTTATTGAAGGCCAATTTCAACCTCTAAATGTTTATGATCCATTGAAAATGAAAAATTCTTATTTAATCAAATAATTATTTCAATTGTGTTTTGTTGACAGAAAAGATTGATGCAAACTGTTTACAGCCAAATGTAAGGAGAGATTTTCAAGTTAAGTGCCAAATGGACATGATATTAGCAGTGCAGCCACAGGGTCTGCTGAATGAGAAACTAAAGACGCTGGAACCATACCCAGGTGCCGGCATCACCAATGTCTTTTCAGGCACCAAATGTATTAGGTGGGGACTTACAGGATTTTAGCCTGATGACTACTGGTATATATAGTTAGCTCTAATTAAATGAAGAGTCTTAGTGACCTCTCTTATGCAACAGTGGGTGATAAACTGCAAGATGATGCAAATATCTCCAGTTCCAGTATGGAAGGAGCCAAATACATAAAAGCTCATCGTCATAGTTACCTTTATAACCACTAATAATTCATTCCTTGTCTTGCTCTGAGGTTACAATTCTGGTTGCAGTGGGTGGCAGATTTCAGTGAAGATGTGCTTACTAAAGCACAGATTTCTCATGTATTGTTTTTTACTGGGATTCATGTGGGAGAATCTCTTCCTGAATAGAATGGGAAAATTTGGTCTCCTACTGAGAATCTTTCTCTCCCTTTTCCCTCTTCCATCAGTTGTCAGTGGCTATATTATTGTATTTCAGTGCTTACCAATGCTTGGAAGCAACTAATTTGTGTAGGAGCCTTTAAGTCGGCAAAAAGCATTTTTTTAAGAGAAGAAAGGGGGATGCTATGTTTTGTTCCTACATGCCGATTTAATGTAAAGATGCTCAGCACAACAATGCTTAACATGGGATAGAAGAATAAGGCTGCTCGTGATATGATGTATGGAGTCATGTGGTAAGAAACTCTGAGTGAAGTCTCGAAGCAACATTCTGGGACAAATCTGCATGGAAACAACATGCATGGTAGTACCATAAATCTGTAAGTAGTTAAAATCTACAAAGAAAGGATTCATGTTTAAATATATAAGTCTCAAAATCCCACTGACTCATCTAAAAGAACTCCATATCAAGACATTGGTAACTATAATTTTAAAGTTTATTTATTAGTGTAACAGTCACATGAACACTGCAATTAAGTTACTATGAAAATCTCCTAGTCGCCAATTTAGTCTGGCTAACGCACCTAACCAGCACATCATTCAGACTGTGAGAGCACCCGGGAGAAACTCACAGAAATACAGGAGAACTTGCAGAGTCCACACAGTGATCCGAGCCGAGAATCAAACACAGGTCCCTGATGCTGTGAGACAGCAGTGTTAACCACTGTGCCACCATGCTGCCCTATACAAGCTTCCTCCAGTATTGTCCCAAAGTTGTTTTGTGAATGGTGGTGATCACTAGCTGTACATCTGCCACAGCTAGAGTTGTCCACATACTTAAAAAAACAGAAATTCAATTCAGGATCAAAATACCTTCTTCCATTTCGGTGCAATATTTTGCTTTCAATAAAACAAAATGGAAATTTATTTAAAACTATGGTATGTTTCTAATTTTTCCGAAACTTTATAAAAGATGCTTAGTTTTACCAATGCACCATTTCTCACTAATCTTTGCTCTGTGCTAATATCTCCTAAGCAACAACTAAGGGCCGAAGGGCCAGGATGTGAATGACTGGTCTACATGACAATACCACTTAGGTAAAAGGTGATCTCCTCTCAGGACTGCAGAGCTTTATGGAGCCCCATTGCTTCGCTGGAATAGAATATCTATATCCTTGACATGGTGACTTTCTTCCCTTGGTGAAGAGAGGCAAATGAGCAGAGAATTTATTGGTGATGTTGTCTTGAAGAAATGAAGAATTTGAAATACTTTCCATGATCTTCCATTTGCTACGGGATCAACATATTGGTTGCCTATGACCTATGGAAAATAGACCAAATGGAGCTACAATATCTTTTAGACCCTAAGAAGATGTATGTTAAATGTTCTGCAAATCTCTTGTCAGGATACAGAAGTAGTTTTAAATGATTAATGTTTGTATTATTGGATGTTCGAAACAAGATCGATATTTACGTGAATTTAGTTTAGTGTTTCTGAGTAAGAATGGGTAAAATTCTCATTGGATTTATGTGAACCAAAGGTGTTTGCATCTATGGGGAATTTTTGTTTCAATTCAAACTGTGTCTGCACTGTGCTGAGAGAGTTAACAACGTGAAAAATAAACACAAGCTTGGAGAAATAATAATATGTTGCTTAGCAATCAAAAACCACTTTAGGAAAGACAAAACTTGTGAGTGTGTTTGGCTGAATTCATAGCAGTTGGAGCATGGAAGCTTGAAAGTGAATAGCTCACAACTCTTATCGAAGAAAAGACATATAATAGAGTAATGATCAAGAAAGCCAATGCTAGAAGCTAAAGCACATCTAGTTCTAGAAACTAGGTATTGGAGAGAGAATTTTCCACAAAATTTGAGGTCAAAAGGAAAACAAGAACTGGAATTTGAGCAGAGTACTGTTCACTGAAGCTATCAACAGAACAGAGAAGAGTAGACTTGGTGAAATTGGATAGAGAAAAAGCAAGAGTATCTGAAGCAATTGTAAAGATGGTGTCCTTTTTCCAGTCTTTGGAGCAATCGTATCCAATTGGTGGTTGAACTGAAAGATTTTGTGCAAAAGTTTGAAAGCGCATGGCTATTCAAGACAAAGGAATTCTGAAGGGAGAATTGTAAAACCTGGAAGCAGATCTTGCTGAGAGCAAGTGAAGGAAAGTTTTGTTTGAAAGAAGATTTTTAGGCATGTCTCCTTGAGACTGGAATTTGGAAACATTTCTGTGTAATATCAGTCCATTCATGGTGCAAAAATCATACAGAGGATTTGAAGAGAAATCGACAGAAATTCAATTGGGTGCCATCTGCCACTGGTTTTAGAATGGAGTGCACCTGACTGTATCTGGCCTGTTGAGTACAGAAACTGTGTATTTACTGAGAATATCATAGGATAAGTTATATTTTGTAACATGTGTTATCTTATAAATTTATTTACATTTATGGGGATAAGTGGGAGTAAAGGGGTATTGTATGATGATCAAACTTTTCATGTGTAGCAAATGTTTTTTTTTGTAAGAAGTTATCGTTCTTGTGTCTAATCATCCATGTTTTCTTAAAAAAAAATTGAGCCAGGGTTCCATTCTGGGACCTTTCTATCCACTAACAACATCAACTGGATCATAACAGTTGTCAGCGATTTTGTAATCTGCTGTAAATTACACTTACCATTCTTGCTCCCAATTTTTGAATCACATTGGTCAAATTTTTAAAGTTTATTTATCAGTATCACAAGTAGGCTTACATTAACACTGCCATGAAGTTACTGTGAACGTTGCCTAGTTACTTGGGCACACAGGGGAAGAATTTAGTATGATTAATGCACCCGACCAGCACATCTTTCAGGCTGTGGGAGGAAATTGGAGCACCCAAGGAAACCCATGCAGACATGGGGAAATGTGCAGACTCCACACAGTCAATGGCCCAAGCCAAAAATCAAACCCAGGTCCCTAGCACTGTGAGACAGTAGTGCTAACCACTGTACCATTGTTGCACACAATAGAAATGATAACCTGCTGCTGTGTCTTTCTGTTCTGTGGAATATCAACAGAAGTCTTTTCAACTGCTGCTAAATCCAAGTTGCTCTGCATTATTTCCAACATTTTTGCAATGAAAGGTACTGAACTGATTTGGTACTTGATTTGATTTATTATTATCATATGTATTAGTATACAGTGAAAAGTATTGTTTTCTTGCATGCTATGCAGACAGCACATACCATTCATAGAGAAGAAAATGAGAGTGTGCAAATGTAGCGTTACAGTCACAGCTAGACTATAGAGAAAGATCATCTTAATACAAGGAACTGTGTGTGGCACAGTATGTGCATGACACAGCATAACACAACTGTGCTCAATATCTAGAGCATAATGAATATCTTCAGAGGGGATCGATGTCAGGCAGGAAAAGCAGCATTGAGCCTCCAACAAAAATGGCAGCTTTATCCACCATATAGTGTGGGACTTTAAAGGAAAAGAAGACAGGCAGATGTTCCATCGTAGGGGAAGGATTGCTCACTGCCTGCTCTGCTGTCAATGTGAAGTGTGACTTCGGCCTTCTTGATATTTTCTGCTTTTGTTTCCAAATCTGTCCAATGTAGATGGGAATGCAAAATCCCAGCCAGAAAGTATTTGCAGTCCCTTCATGGCTTTAAATTTGCTAACATTTTTCTTTTCATGACAGGCACTGGAGATCATTAATTAAATGTTTTTCAGTAATGGTCTGAATTTCTAGCCTCCACTCAGGACGATCTGTCCCAACCCAATCTTCTGACTTCCATTTGCTTTATGGAGTATCTCGTCTGAACTAGCTATTTCACCCTAAGTCTATCTGAGCTGGCATAAGTGTATTTCCACTCACAAAATCTGCTGTTGAAGACCTTGTAAGGGCATTAATTTCTCTATTTGCTTCACTATTCTTGTTTCTAACTCATGTTGATAAAAAAATCTGAAACAATGCATTGTTTCCATGTAACAAATATTTCTTAACTTGTATCAGGGTCTCTTCAAAGAATGAACATCAGATATTATGATCTCTATAGAGACCATTAATTTTTTTAAAAGAAAGGAATCACTACTGTGCCAGCAGAACAAAATTTCATTTCTTAAAATTTATTCTGGAACACACTAAAATCAATAGGGTCCAGACATTAATTAACAGACGATATCTACTTCAAGTTAAGAAGTCAAATTCAATTTAAATAGTCAATACAAAAAAGATAGACTTCAGGTGGGGGGAAGGGGAGATGAGCCGATGTGGGAGTGGGCCAAAGAGGGCTGGGAATTATGGGAGATGGGGGGCGAGCCAATGAAGGGAGGGGAGCCCATTGAAATTCTGCCTGCAGTGAAAGGAACGGGGGCCGCAGTCAGTCTGAGTGGAAAAGCAAATTGCGTAGAAGGTGTGGAAAGCCTGCAGAGGGATCTGGATAGGTTGAGTGAGTGGGCGAGGACCTCGCAGATGGAGCATAATGTTATCAAGTGTGCGGTTATCCACTTTGGTAAGAATAATGTTAGGAAGGATTACTATTTAAATGGAAAAAAGCTGCAGCATGCGACGATGCAGAGGGACCTGCGGGTCCTTGTGCACGAATCGCAAAAACACAGTATGCAGGTGCAGCAGATGATTAAGAAGGTGAATGAAATGTTGGCCTTTAGAGCTAGGAGATAGAATATAAAAGTAGGGAGGTTCTGTTGCAGCTGTATAGGGTGCTGGTGAGGCTGCAGCTGGAGTACTGTGTGCAGTTTTGGTCGCCGCATTCGAGGAAGGATATATTGGCCTTGGAGGGGGTGCAGAGAAGGTTTACTAGGCTGATACCGGAGATGAGGGCGTTGGATTATGAGGAGAGACTGAATAGGCTAGGTTTGTACTCTTTGGAGTTTAGAAGGCTGAGAGGGGATCTTATAGAGACGTATAAGATAATGAAGGGGATGGATAAGGTCGAGGTTGAGAGACTCTTCCCACTTAGCAAAGATAGCAGGACTAGAGAGCACAGCCTCAAGATTAGTGGGGGGCAGTTCAGATCGGAGTTGCGGAGGGGTTTCTTCACGCAAAGAATGGTGAATCTTTGGAATTCTCTGCCTGATGAGGTGTTGGAGGCTTCCTCACTGAATATATTCAAGTCAAGAGTGGATAGGTTTTTACTTGACAAGGGAATTAAGGGTTACGGGAAGAAAGCGGAAAAGTGGTACTGAACCACTACAAATCAGCCATGATCTTATTGAATGGCGGGGCAGGCTCGAGGGGCTGTATGGCTTACTCCTGCTCCTATTTCTTATGTTCTTATGTGTAGTGATGGACAGTGGGGGTTGCATTGCGGGCCGCACAATGTAACTGGCAAGGAGGGAGGACCTTGTTCAGGCTACCTGCAGAAGCAGAGGCCTAACAGCTCTCAGTCTGCCTGTCAGACTTCTTCTATTGTTAATGCGTATGTGCAGCATCAGAGGTCTGCATACCTCCTTCTACAGGCTCTCTGGTGATTTAGCCCTGCCCACAGTTTCTCTGGCCAGAAACTGACTAGCCCAAAATTTCAGAGACAAAATGCATAAGATTGGGCATGAAAACTGACATGAAAACAGATCTGGAACTCTCCCATTTTCACTTTAGATGGACACTTAGAAAAAAACTCGTAAAATTCCACCCTTCATGTAATTACAAGTGTTTGGATTACTTGCTTCACAAATACAGCATCATGTGCAACATCAAGAGTTTTTCCAACTTGGTCTGTTATGTAGAATCTGTCACTTCCCACTCAATCATTTCGGTACTCATTCATTAGCAGCCATATTCCATCTGAGGTCCCCAAACATGGTTAACATTGATAAGGCAAATGTCTATGAGCTCTCTCTCATTTGGTTCATGACAGCACTGATGGTGTTTTCCAGAACTTCTTTTTAACTCATCAATCAACATAACCAGTCCGTGGTCAGATTCTCTTATATCAACACTTAGCTTGCTCACATTTTTCACATCAAGAGCATCTGGAGTTATATTCTGGATGCCAAAACACTGAATAAATTTAAGGAAGATATAGATAGGTTTTAATTAGTAAAAGGATGAAGGGTTATGGGAACTGAGCAGAGAAATATGATCAACTGTGATCATATCAAATGGTGGACTGACAATACGGGTTGTATTGTCTACTCCTGCTCCTAGTTCTAATGTTCTTACCATTAAACGAAAAGCTAATCTATTCAAAGAGAGCTTGGCCTGCTCTCATACAAATTCTGCATTCTGAAGTGCCTGCCACAAGACAGGCTCGAACTCGACAGCAATTAGTTTTCAATTTACTTTTTGCTTCAATTTTTATTCCCTTAGCAATCTTAGGCTGCATGGGTATTTCTTGGAACTGAATGATGTCAAAATAAGGGCAGTCAGCGGATGAAGGAGCAGTCAGGAGTGGAAAGGTAATCAGGACGGTTTTGCTAGGAGCAGGTTGGGTGAGAGTGTAGTCGTGGAGGTAGGAATGTAGTTGGGAGAGTTGAAGTTGTGGGGAAGTGGTGGTAGTTGGAAGGGTCCTGTGAGGGGTCAGTGGTTGGAGGTATGGTCAGGTTGAGGGGACAGTCAGTAAGTGGAGGTGTAGTTGAAAGGTATGGAAGGCAGTTGGAGAGTCTCGTGCGGGACTGGTGAGTGAGTCTTATGGAGTTTTGTGGGAGTCAGTATAGTTTGCAGAAGTTAGAAGTGATTTTAATTCTTCTAATTTTTTTTGGATAACTATAGCTGTAAGATAGTCAGAACCATCTGAATTTTGCGATTTACATCACAGTATTAATAGTTCCCATTGCAGGCAATTGCCTAACAGAAAATTGAATTGAGCAAATGTCATGCAATGTTTATGTAGGCACTTCTGGGGAGGTGGGTGTTGCCCAACTTATCTTATATGTACAATCCCTAGGGCACAGAAATTATTGGCTTTGATATTTTTAAATCATCAAATATTAACTTCTGTTGGAGTTCTGAATGCTTGTCATTTTCAGATACATAAAGAACAAGAACAAAGAACAAAGAAAATTACAGCACAGGTACAGGCCCTTTTCCAAGCCTACACCAACCATGCTGCCCAACTTAATTAAAACCCCCTACACTTCTGGGGACCATATCCCTCTAATTCCATTTCATTCATGTACTCATCAAGAAGCCCTTTGAAAGTCACTACCATATCCACTTCCACTACCTCCCCTGGCAATGAGTTCCAGGCACCCACCATTCACTGTGTAAAAAAATCTGCCTCGTACATCTCCTTTAAAACTTGCCCCTTCGCACCAATGCTCCCTAGTATTGATTCTCCCACCTTGGGAAAAAGCTTCTGACTGTCCACTCTGTCCATATCTCTCAAAATCTTGTAGACTTCTATCAGGTCTTCCCTCAACCTTCGTCGCTCCAGTGAAAACAAACCAAGTTTCTCCAATTTTTCCTCATAGCTAATACCTCCACACCAGGCAACATCCTGGTACATCTTTTCTGTATCCTCTCCAAAGCCTCCACATCCTTCTGGTAGCGTGGCGACCAGAATTGAATTCTGTATTCCAAGTGCGGCCTAACTAAGGTTCTATACTGTGGCAACATGACTTGCCAATTTTTAAATTCAATATCCCGGCGATGAAGTCAAGCATGCCTTATGACTTCTTGACTACCTTCTCCACCTGCTTTGCCACTTTCAATGACCTGTGTTCCTGTGCACCCAAATCCCTTTGCCTATCAATACTCCTAAGGGTTCTGCCATTTACTGCATATTTCCTATCTGTATTAGACCTTCCAAAATGCATTACCTCACCTTTGTCCAGATTAAACTCCATCTGCCATCTCTCCGCCCAAGTCTTCAAGTGATCTATATCCTGTAGTATCCTCTGATGGTCCTCATTGCTATCCACAAATTTACCAACCTTTATTTATTTGACAAGGATAGTAGAATTTATATAACTTCTTATGGAATACCCATAGAAAAATGTTTTTCATAGAATAGACTTGCATTGCAAGGTTTGCCCATTCATATTCTTCAGACAAATTCTATGAAGGATAACTAGTTTGATTCACAATTTTAAAACTCACATAGATAATTACAATTTTAGAGTAGTTAACACTCTGCAGTCTAAAGATTAAAATATGTATTTAAAATGTGCGTAATATAAAGTTTTTGCTTATCTCATGGAATTTCCAAAATTCTTGTATTCAAAAAGGTCCTCTGGTTGGGGATTCATTACTGACTCAACTGAGTCATTTCCTTCCATATTGGTCTGGCTTGTTCATCAGCAGATCTCTTGCTCCTTGCTCCCATTATTGCATCCCTCCTGCACCTAATTTCGGTGAGAAAAAATATTTGTATCATTATAGGAAGTTTGTGCCTTCCTTTTTACTTCTTCCTATAGGAGCTGTATTATTCCTTCCAGTTTGGTAGCTCAGCTTTAGAATAAACTTTAAATCCTGTAGCTAAATCCTCAAAACAATTTCCCACACCGATCTGTGAAGTTTTTGAGTCTTAGGAGCGCAGTAGACTAATTGTTAACAGGACTTATGACTTAATACCTGAGGATGGAGGTCCTGTGTTTCCAACATAGATCACAGGACTTGTAATTTTGGGGCCTATCGCTTACTGAAAATTTAACAGAATTCAATGAATAACAGACAGCATGAAATAATCAATGTAACTGTTTAGCGTGCAATATTGATTATGTTGCATGATATATTGCCTATATGCTTGCTTTCATGAATTATTTTGTTTGTAAGTAATTCTGCACAATGGTATGGACATTCTTGGGTCTGACATCTTAACGCAATGGTGAGTGTATACTGTGTATTGATTGCCAACACAGGCTAAGAAATTGCTTAATTATTTCAAGCCTTAGGAAAAAACAATTCTATTAACATATTAACCACTTTTCATCTAGGTGCTTTTTCAAAAATTACATGGATGGCCTTTGCTTTATAAACTATATTGAAATAAATGCTTTGTGAAGAAACCTAGCCACAAAATACTGAAATGCCATACTTAAATTTATCTACTACACATTAAGAAGTGCCTGACCCCTCCTTAGCCTCATGTTAAGATATTCATGGACTTAGTCTGTCTCATGGGTTACTTTTGTATGGCTATTGACTTATCTTTCTGAATGGTACACTAATGCAAGATTCAGAATTTCAGCCACAACTCTTTATACTTACCACTCCTGAAACATGAGAAATAACAAATAAAGTGACATAAATCATGGTGAGATTTGGTCAGTGCTCCTCTCCCAGGACATTTAAAGAGATGAGGTTCTAGTTTCAAAATATTTCAATATCAGATACTGATGATAGATGGACACAGAACACAGAGCTGGTGGCAGCAGAATCTGCAGTGGTGGCAACAAGGGGGAACATGGATATAAAGGCAGAAACATGAGCTCAAGGGAGTATGCAATAATTAGGATAATTTGTGAACCAAGTCACACAGTAAAACAGGATGGCAAATGTTAAAAGCAAAGTGTAAATGAGATAGGACAGAATTTAATCCAGGTGACGGATCTTGCCTACGAACTGGAAAACCCTTCATCATCTCATTTTGGGAAGGCCAGCCATATTAAGCATTAGTCAAGCATGTGATAGGCTAATGTCAGGCCTTTATGGAATCAGGAACTCCTGACGTGGTGGGGATGTGGTAGAATTCCTGTTGCCTGAGAGCTCCCAGCCAATAAGAAGTTGGAAGCTTCTCATTGCCAGCAGTGCACTGGTGAAGCAATGGTAGTTGATGGCAAGGTACCCATCAGAGGTCGAAGATCAATGTGGGACCCAGATCACGGATGAGTGAAAGCAGGATGGAGGTCACTTAGATGCGATTGCTGGGGCAGGGAGTTGAAAGAAAGGGCAGTGGGGTGACTTTTAGTCATATCATGTCCTCCTTCTCAATGTTAGGCTGGCAGTTAGGCATGCAACCAACTAACAGGGTTTGCCTTTCAGATTTCCTGCATGGTGACTTTCCAGCCTGTTGCTGGTTGAACACTAACAACAGCAGGCATGAGGCAGGAAGGCGATCCATGACTATTCCCACCCTGAACTTAACTGAGGCAGAGGTAAAAAGACAGAGGGATCCACAATTATCATTCTCCCACCCAATTAAATTTCTCCTGCTTCAAAACTCATCATTAAATGCTGCATGTAGTTATGAAAAAGATTAGAGTTTAAATAAATGGAAGTACTTGGATTATTTTTATGTGTGTGTAAAGAAGAAACAGTGAACAGAACATGGGGGATTTTAATTTTAAGCTCCCAATGATCAACTGGCAGCCAAAGTGTGCTTCTCACCTGTCTGTTATTACTGCTATACAGTACATGATTCATTTTCAAGCTGCCAGTCAGTTTCTGGTGAAAATATAATGCCCAAAGCAGGTTGAGAGTTGAGAAGGCAGTATATTAGTTTGTACTTATGCAGAATGTCCGAGCCTGGGTTATAAATGGTTGTGGAATAATGGGGCTCTTTGCCTGTCAGTAGGTCAAAGTAATAATTTAGATTTATTTTGACTCCATATGATAAATGTTAACAAAGATCCCCATTAAGTCATTAAATATGGGTACAAATGGATGATGTGTTGGCAGCACATTGCCAATTGAATCTTAAAATTGCAACTGGGGAACTATGAACCCCATATTGAAAGACTTCTCTGACCTGAAGGTAGCAGACAATGACAAGGCAGCAATGTTGGTCACCCTTTTTGATCAAAGCAGTAAATGCTGTCTGCAAAATATAGAACAACAGCAACAGGAGGATAGATAGAAACATCTATGCATTTAAGTACAAATAACTCTATGGTCTGCTGAAAAAACATCTTGTCAAGCGAATGCTGCAATAAGATTCTGGCTGTTGAATTCACCTAGCCTACCCTTTATGAGTGAAAATGCTTTCTTCACAAGGCTTTCAAAGTCTGTTTATTAATAACTATTCTTTTGTTTAGAACTTACAAAAGTGTACAATTCTTGATTGTATTTTCTCGTGCGTGTGTATGTGTATGTTTCAGTGGTGAGTACTGGTGAGTGGTATAGCATTAAACTTGTAGGATGAAAGTATGGATAAATAAATAATTAGTATACATATAAAGCTGGTAGATGGTCATTCAAATTGTCCAGACACTCAGAAGTTATGAACCACATTCTTTTTCAAAAATACACTGTAATAGTGTGCATGATCTTAAAGATAACAAATGCTTTTTCAAACGATGCTTTTGTAAAACAATATGGAAGCCATCATTGAAATTATCTGTTCATAGAAGACGTGTCCTTGGCAACATTAGTTTACTGCAAGGAAGGAAAGACAACCATCAAAAGACAATTACAAAACAACTGATTGAAAGAGCCCAAAACGTTCCATGTCCAGCCTTTGAATCAGTTAATTATATCATGAGAATTCACAGCTGGCATGAAGGTTAAATTGGATAACCCCTGAAAATGGGCCTGGAGATTAAAATGTACAATTGCCCCATGCATGTTGCTTGAAATGTCCACAGCACTTTTTTTTTGCCTGCTTTTTATCATGATTTCTGCATGCGGCCAGTGCTAACTATGCTGTTCATTGGATGCACACATCAGCAAGGTGCCAAAAACTTTGTAACTTCCCAGAAATATTAAAACTAGCATGCATTGCTTAGAAATAGCCTGACTGTCTTAAAAGAGATATGCATTATGACTGCAGAAGGAACTGACTGCTATGCAGGAAGTGAATCGAATTTGACAAGAAAAACAGCACAAGATGGGAGAAACTAGGCTCCTAAATTTCTCAGTACTATGCTGGAAATCTTGATAGAAGAGGTGAAAAAGGGAGAGATATCTGTTTCAGCAGGAAGCCTGCAGTTCTCTAGACATAAGATGAAAAGACAAAGGTGGGATTTTATAGCCTCGCTTGGGTGAGACCAGAAATTCCTGCCTGAAGTCAAGGGAGATTTCTGTTGTCAGGCCCTAGCCTGCGCTGATCTGTGGCGGGCCAGGTGGTAGAGTTCCAGCCAATGGGTGTTGATAACTATTGAATTCAATGACAAGAGTCCAGTCCCACAATGCAGTCCCACAAGAAGTCTAATGATGTTACATGAATTGCTATGGTCAGTTAATGCATCTTCAAATATCACATCCTACCAGCTGCATCATAAACTCAGCCACTCCTCAATTCAATATACTCCATCAATCATCTGCTAACAATCTCAATCAATGAGAACTCATAACTGAAATACATAAGGTTCACTGTCCCCTCACATATTTAGCACTACTGCAGCACACACACGCATTATATAGCTTGTACAGGTGGAATCTGTTCAACCATGGCAGACACAGAACCCAAACAGATTTAACAACATTCACTGCTACACTTCCCTCTCTCTTGGACGACAAGGTGACACACAAGTAGAGGCAGCAGAAGTTAACTGGAGAAAGTGCGCTTGCATGTCCTAACCCCATAGGACACACTCAAGCTAACAGTGCTAATCAAAAGATAATCAGCAGTCTTTGCCCTAAAATTGAGACCATCTGACTAGCTGCCTCTGCCACTTTTCTCCCTTTCCCTAGTCCACCACTTCGGATGGAGAAACAGAATGGCAGGTAATGTTTAAATGGTGATAAATTGAGAAATGTTGATGTACAAAGGATCTGGGTTTCCTTGTTAACCTGTCACCGAAAGCAAGCATTTGTATACAGCAAACAGTTAAGAAGGCAAATAATATGTTGACATTCATTGCATGAGGACTCAAGTACAGGAACAATGATGAGTTTCTGCAGCTTTACAGGGCCTTGGGGAGACCATACTGAAATATAGTGTGCAGTTTGGTCTCCTTATCTAAGAAAGGATATAATTGTCACTGAGGGAATGCAGCAAAGGTTCATCAAACTGATTACTGGGATGATGGAATTTTTGTATGAAGAAAGCTTGAGTTGACTGGGTCTGTATTCATTGGAATTTAGAAGAATGAAAGAGGATTTAATTGACATTTACAAAATTCAGACAGGCTGGGTAGACTGGATGCAAGGATTTTTTTTCTGGTTGGAGAATCTAGAACAGAGTCACAGTCTCAGGATATGGAGTAGACCATTTAGGACTGAGATGAAAAGAAACTTCTTCACTGCATATGGTGAACCTGCAGAATTCTCTACAACAGAGGATTGCGGAGGCCAAGTCACTGAATATATTTAAGAAGGAACTAGATAGACTTCCAGACTCTAAAGATGGCCAGGGGAAATCACAAGAGTATGGTGTTGAGATGGAGGATTAGCCATGATTATATTGAATGGAGCAGTCTCGAAGAACAAAATTACTTATTTCTGCTCCAATTTTTTATTTTTTTATGTTTCTAATTCAAACTTTGTCTCAGGTTTGCCTGGCTAAACCCTGAACTTGTATATTTCTGCAATTTCCTTTCTATTTCTACCCATGCCTCAAACTTAATTTATCAATGAGATTTACTTTTGCTTGCTCAATTCAATTTCTGATAAACTGTTGACCACCCAATTTCTCTTCCCTACTTCCCTGTTAGCTGAAATTATTAATGATTTGCTCTGCTCAAGTAGGTGAGGTGCAGCAAACGTTCACTAATTGGTCACTGGGATGGGAGGGTTATGCTAATGGTGAGAGGTGATGTTAATTGTGCCTGTTTTCTCTGTAAGGTAGAAGAATGAAAGTTAACCCCATTGAAACATGTTAAATTCTGAAATCCCTTGACAAGATAGACAATAAGATGTGTTTGCCTTGGCACAATCTCAGGATAATGTATTGATCATTTCAGACTGAGATGAGGAGAGATTTCTTCATTCAAAGAGTTGTAGGTCTTCAGAATTCTCTAATCCAAAGGATTGTGATGGTCTATTATTGAATACATTCAGAGAGTCATAGAATTATAGAATCCCTACAGTGCAGAAGGAGGCTATTTGGCCATCAAGTCTGTACACACTCTCTGTCAGGGGACCTTGTTTAGGACCATTCACCCACCCTATTCCCGTAACCCCATACATTTCTCATGACTAATTCACCCAACCTAGATATTTTTGGACACTAAGGGGCAATTTAGTATAGTAAATCCAGCAAACCTGCACATCTTTGGACTGCAGGAGGAAACTAGAGCACTCAGAGAAAACCCACGCAGATATGGAGAGAACATGCAAACTCCACACAAGACAGTCACCCAAGGCCAGAATCGAACACAGTGATAACCACTGTGCCACCATGCCGAATGGTGGAGATAGAATTTTGGTGCTTCAGGGAATCAAAGTTTTTGGGCAAGAAAGTGGAGTCGAAGCCAAAGACCAATGTTGATCTCGAATGGCAGTGCAGGCTGAATGGACCCCTGCTACCTTTTCTTATGTTATATTATCAAATATTGTGCCCTGCCTACAGCCATCATCAAGTCTGTCGTCATCACTTATATGTTTAAAAAAAACCCTCAACCAATATACCCTCTAATCTTATTTGACAGTGCATGGATAATGTGTGACCTCTCTTTTTTGCATGGTCATGCATGACAAAGATGAAGGCAGTTCAGAATTAAAAGCTAACCTACACGGTTAAGTGCAGTTAAGGTCTACTGGAATATATAAAACACAATTAAGAAATGAGAAAATAGACCTGTAAATATTGCAAAGGATGGTAGGTTACAACAAGCCCCGAGTACCACCTCCTGACAGACTATGGTAACCATTTCCAGCACTTATAATATGCATACTGCTGTTGATGAGACCAAGACACTCTCAGAGAGGAGGGTTATTGAGTGAAAATATTTACAAAAAATAAATGTAAAAATTTGCAGTAATGGGATTTGTAATTCCCAAGTTGTATAATTTGCTACATCAAGCAGAACTTGATGTTTTTGATTTAGTGATTCTGGTAAGTCAGGTGGCTTCTAGAGCAAGTTCCATTCCCAGCTAGGGCTATTTTTAGTTGCGGATAGAATCAAGGGTGCAGCCCAATAGTCATTTATTTCCAGTCTGAAATCAAATCATGAAAATCCAGCCCAAGATTTCTAATCTCTGATTGCTGGCTTAACATCCAGTGTGGCTCTTGTGCCCAGTGTGAACAATTCCTTCTTCCCTGTGCACCACATCCCCACATCCCAAAACATTTTCAATATTGGAACTGGAGTGGGATAGCAACAACCATTTTCTCCATCTATCACTAAGCATGGAAGAACTCTCCAACCCACTTATTAGAACTCCAAAAAAATATTTTCTTCAGTTGCTATCTGATAACTGGGCCTTCCACAGACCAGCAGACATCAAACAGAGCTACTATTTTCCTCATTTTCTTGAAATACATTCTACGAATTGACCATAAGTCTTCTAAAAACCCACTAAATTATGGTAATAAAATTACCCATAGAAAATGAATTGGGATCAACGGTGGAAGAACTACCTGAAGTCTACCACGCTAATTTTACAGAAGGCACTGGTGGGGCTTAATGCTCCTGAAAACATGCAGCTGTGATTGTAGCCTCAAACTAAAGTAAAGCAGCTCCCCTGCCAGATCCTTCCAGGGCCAGATGCAGCTTTCCCTTGGCCCCTGTGGACATTAGACCCCCCACAAGGTTATTGATCTCCTTACACCACCCCCCCACCCCATTCCTCCCGCCAGCCCAGTCCTTCTTGCACATGGCCCCCATCACCTCTGGCCCCAATGGCTATTTGACACAACCCCTTTCTCTCTCTCTCTCCCCTGTCCCCAGTCATTTTGCAGTCTCAAATTCACCCCCCCCCCCGCCAATCCCCATCCGCTCATTTGGCTTGCCCTCCATGGTAACAAATCAACTACACTTAAGTGCCGGAATGCATGCCCAAACCACCTGCAGCTGACTTGCCTTAACATAGGGCAGCTCCATAAAAATGTCAAAGATGGATAGACAGGCAGGAAGAAATGATATTGAGAAAGGAGTTCCCAGATTTTCCAAATCTGACCTGGCCAGGTTACTGGAGGCAGTGGCAGCAAGACAGGACACCATCTAACCCCAGCAGGACATTGTTCCAGGGAAGATTATGAAAAAATAGCCTAACAGGCAATGGCTATATCTGTGAGCGCCATGTCACTGGTCAGGAAGACAGGCAAGCAGTGCCATAAGAAAATAAATGACCTCATCCGGTCAGCAAGGATGAATGTTTAACCCCATCTAGCATCTTTCCCCAAATCACCTCAGATCCCTTCCCACCCTCAGCACCCTTCCAGCCTCTGACTCCAAGCATCTCCTTCCTTCTCCCAAGCGCTTGCCCTGTGAGGGCCACATCCTGATACTCTGCAGGAGTCACGCCATCAGATTTTTCATGGCTTCTTCTGTCCCCATAGAAGAAGAATGTTCATCACCACCAGAAGAGGATGAAGGCAAGGGCGGTAAGTCTGACATCTGAGTCCTCATCCCCTTTGAGGAGTGGGTGCTGGAGCTTGCAGGAGAAGAGGACATCCAGACTATCAATGACAGCATGGTTGGGCTGGAATATAGAAGTGAGCACCTGCACTCAATCCTCCACGCAATGATGAAATATAAATAAGTTGTCTGCATCCCAGATTCCTCTCCCCCTCTTGCACATAATCTTGCGTCCTGTGTTGCAGGACGCATCCAGGCCTTTGATATTATGGCCTCCATAACTGCTGCCACCCATCTTGCCCCTGACAGCTCAGAAGATTCCTTGGAGGAACCGGATGAAGGGACCTCTGAGGACAGCACCAGTTTGGCGTCAGCTTCCACCTCATAAATCGCTATCCCGAAGACTCTCACATTGGTGGGTTAAGTCAGTGGCGAGGCATCTGGGTCATTCTCTGGTGTGCATGATACATCTGCTGATGTACATCAGGTGGAGGAGGGAATATCTGAGGCCTCAGGCATGTGGGGGCCAGCTGAAGGTGAAGACTCAGCTGGGCCCAGGCTACATGTTGGCCCTCTGGGATCACTTATCCCTCAATTGCTGGGGATGCAGCAACAGAGCCAGGGAATGCATGAGAGGCTGACAGCAACACTGGACCGACTACAAGGCTATTGGGAGGAGACCCAAAGCTTGCAGGTGGACCAGCTATTGCTTGCATGAATCCCAGGCCAACACTGTAAGGGCAGCGTCTGCAGTGGAGAGCCTTGGGCAGGGAATCGTCACTATGCATGGTAGGGTTCAAGCAATGGCCAAATCACAGCAGAGTCAACAGAGGGCCCAGAGGAACCCAAGGGTGAAGAAAGGACCGCAGTTCATGCTGGGGTCTTCAATGAAGGAGACAGTGGCTATAGCTATACCTTCTGACTCCCCACCTCTTGATATGTGGGTATCTCAGAGGCAGTGGGATGAAAAGGGTGTTGCGGAAATGTCCCAGACACCTAGAAGCTAGCCAGGGATCTCAAAGTCCAGGCCCTCCCGAGGACGATTGCCAAGGATATCACAGGCCACAGGGCCTGGTAAACAGCTGGCCACCCTCCCTTCCGGTGTACATCCTGGGGACACACTGAGATGTAGTGGTAGGCCACATAAGCTTAGGAAGTTGCAGCAGCACTAAGATTGCATGGGTGAAGGGCAGCACACTAGGTAAACAGAATAGTTGTGCACTTTAAAATCTCCCATTCACATGGATATAAGCAAATTACTGCAGATGCTAGAACCTGAAACTAAAAGAGAAAATGCTGGAAAATCTCAGCAGGTCTGACAGCATCTGCAAGGATAGAGAAGAAGTGACGTTTCAAGTCCAGATGACCCTTTGTCAAAGCTAAAAGATATTGACAGTGGGAGATAGTTATACTGCAGGGGAAGAGAATGAAACATGAATCATAGTCATAGGAACCAGGGGAAAAGACTGTTAATAGCTGTCCACAGAGAGAATAAAGAGTATGAATGGCCAAATGGCAGAGAAGTTGTAAGCTGTGACAGATGGAGATGTGAGATGGAGGAGGAGGGAACAGAAATAGAAAGTAGAAAAGAGGAAGTTGGGAGGAAAAGGTAAGGGAAGGGGAATAAAATAGGGGAAAGGAAAAAGTGGGGGGAAGAAAAATGAAGAAAGACCATGAAGAAATAAAAGGTAGACAACAGTAAAAAAAAATTAAATAAAATAGAATGAAAACAAAGGGGAGCTGAGGAAGAATAGAGCAAATCATTTGAAGTTGTTGAATTCGAAGTTGAAACCAGAAAGCTGTGAAGTGCCTAGTCGGAAGCTGAGATGCTATTCCTCCAGTTTGTGTTGAGCTTCACTGAAACATTGCAACAACTCATCCCACTTTCTCCAAATCGAAGGAACAGTAATGGGTACCTGCAAGGGTTCTAGCTACACTTGTCTTTTTATGGGGTATGCGGAACATTCTTTGTTCCAGACCTATCCAGGTCCTCACCTGCAACTCCTTTACCGGTACATCGATGACTATTTTGATGCCGCTTCATGCTCTCGTCCAGACCTTAAAAATTTCATCAACATCATTTTCAGTTTCCATCCTATCATTGCCTTCAACTGGTACATCTCAGGCACCTTCCCTTCCCTCCTTTGATCTTTCTGTTTCTATTTCTGGCAATAGACTATCTACCAATATCCATTACAAACCCACCAACTCCCACAGCTATCTGGATTACACCTCTTCATGTACCACATCTTCTAAGAACTCCATCCCTTTCTCTCAGGTACTTTGCCTCCGTCGCATTTGCTCCTTTCCAAAGTGGTGGCTTGAATATGTGCTCCATTTTCCTCAATCATGAATTCCCAACTACAGTTGTTGAAAGGGCTTTCAACAGCATGCAGTCCATCTCCCTGCCACGGCCCTCACCCCTCACCTCCCTTCCGAATAAGGATAGAATCCCCCTTGTTCTCGTATTTCACATGCAAAGCATAATATCTCATCAATTTCAGCCTATTTGCTCAGATGAGGAGGATCATGACAGACAACTCCAGACGCTGAAAGATGCCCTCGTGAGAACAGGATATGGCGCTCGACTCATCGGTCGACAGTTCCGACGTGCCACAGTGATAAACTGCACTGACCTCCTCAGAAGACGAACACGGGACAAGGTGGACAGAGTACCCTTTGTTGTCCAGTACTTTCCCGGAGCGGAGAAGCTACGACATCTTCTCCGGAGTCTTCAACATATCATCGATGACGATGAACATCTCGCTACGGCCATCCCCACACCCCCCACTTCTTGCTTTCAGACAACCGCACAACCTCAAACAGATCATTGTTCGCAGCAAACTACCCAACCTTCAGGAGAACAGTGACCACAATACCACACAACCCTGCCACAGCAACCTCTGCAAGACATGCCGGATCATAGACATGGACGACATCATCAAACGTGAGGATACCATTCACCAGGTACACGGTACATACTCTTGCAACTCGGCCAACGTTGTCTACCTAATACGTTGCAAGAAAGGATGTCCCGAAGCATGGTACATTGGGGAGACCATGCAGACACTACGACAGCGGATGAATGAGCATCGCTCAACAATCACCAGGCAAAACAGTTCCCTTCCTGTGGGCGAACACTTCAGCAGTTATGGGCATTCGGCCTCCAACCTTCAGATAAATGTTCTTCAAGGGGGCCTTCATGACACAGAATAGCGCAGAGTCGCTGATCAGAAAATGATAGCCAAGTTCCGCACACATAAGGACGGTCTTAATAGGGATCTTGGCTTCATGTCACACTATCTGTAACCCCCGTGACTTGCCTGGGTTAGCAAAAAACCTCACTTACTGTGCTGTCTGGAGAAAATACACAATTCTCTAACAATGCTCAGGATTCCCTTCACACACGTTGTTAGCCACTTAAACACTTGAATAGCAGTTTAGATGTAAGGATTTGTATTCTAATCAGCAATATGTGACTGTCTGTGTTGATATGTGTGCTACTGCAGACCAGAACACCGCATTTGCCTGACGAAGACGAAAAGGTTGAAAGTTCGCAAATTTACTATCAAATAAATCGGTTGGATTTAAAATTGGTGTTGCTAGATTCTTACGGTGTGGGAAATGCCAGAGACTTCAGTCCTGAGCCAGCTGTATTCAAAATATATTACAAAGACCATGTAAAGGGGTTCTGCACCTCCCCATCGACTTCCAGAGTAGACCAGACTCTGCCAGAAATCTGATGCTGGGAGACAGAAGCAGGGTGCAAATGCTTGTGGGAAGCTCATGGCCAACACGGCAATCTCCCGGCCTGCTGCGCCAAAGAGTTAGCTCAGTAGGATGAGAGAATCAGGGGCACTATCTTTTGTGACTTTTTTATATTCTCATTAGCTTGGAAACTGCATCAATGCTAATTTTTTGCTGCTTTTGTGACCCAACTTAGCCACAATTTCAACATACAGCAAAATTTTACATGCAAAGCTGATATTATGAAAACATTTGCAAATTTCAACTCAATACAAATATTTTGTTAGAAAACAAAATGAATACATTGGACATCATTTTTAATCATGATTATGCCATTCCCAAGTGCTCTTTGATATGTGGCCCACTCAATGGTTGTGCTTAGGCACAGCCATTGTCATGTTGCAGAACATTAAGCACACTGGCCTTTGCTCATTCAAATTTATGGTTCTAGATCCCTTTTAAATATTATCAATCCATCTCATTCTCATTATTTGATGCCATAACTTTGTGTTATCATCAAATTATATATTACAAATGCTGATCCCTTACATATCTTTTATGACATGTATGTAGAATAAGACATTAAGAACTTTATTGCTATCTGTCTTAGTCAGAGTTTTGCCAGAGTTTCAGTCAGTGATCAACAGTAGATTTAAGTTTGATTTTGAATAACAAAAGGCTTTAAATTTTTTATATATTTTTGTGGAAGTTTACATCTGGCCTGCATAGGGAATACTGCAATTTGGCTCACATACAGCTTTTGAACAGCTGACAGTCAGCATTCCCCCTCTCCCCAGAGAATATCAAAGTGCTCTGCGAAGACCACTACAGATGTAAAGTATCATAGGCATGCTTCATTGCTAATTTCTGAAACATGTTTCTTTTCCATCCTTAGGAAATGTAGCAGCTCCTTCATCAGCTATAACTCACAGTTACGAAGGATGACTTCTGAATTCTTTTTCTTTCCCAATGTCTTTACATTTGCAGAAGCAGTACAAGGTATGATAAATGGAAGGTTTCTTACCCTATTGTATTTAAGTTGCTGTGGTCATTAATAGGCAATATTTTGCACTCGCACTGCAAGGAGTGGTAACAGCCTTCCGTCATGTGGTGCGGTGGTTTGCGCCATGGTGATCAATTCTGTGTATTGCCTGGTGTGACTTAGAAGCTCCACTCCAGCATGGCAGTCTGTGCTGCCTTTTCTGCAGAGGAATATAGTGGGCTGAGAAGGTGCATGATTTGCTGGTCTCTATTTGCTTTGGGCCTTTTTTCAATCAGCTGATTCTTTTGGTTCTGCTCTGCTCTTCCAATACCCATCCAAACAGTCAGCCTCCAGAAGTTACAGCTGTCAGTGACTGCTCACAGTTGTCAGAATCAATATTCATCATCTTTGTATCTTGCTTAAAGGTTTTCTTTAAGTGCAGGTTGTGACCCAGTAACCACTTCACCATACAGAAAATTTTCTAGTATGTAGCTTTCATTCATCCAATGAGGGAGATTGAGCCAGTACAGATGTTGTTGAATTAACAATGAATGTATGCTGATGGAAATAGCATGTTCTTGGACCAGGTCCAGTATGGAACAACAGCAACCTGACTAAGATCATGACTCCCAAGCACACATCTTCAGTGCATACCTCTATGGAAGTGAAACCAGAAACATGTATTTTTTAAAAAATTAGAGTTACAAAATTCTGCTCTGTAATATTGCTTGTATTAGTGGTATGCAAGTTCCAAATTCTAAAATTTTGACTTGATTTAATTTATTATTGTCACATGTATTGGTATACTGTGAAAAGCATTGTACAAAGGATACCCTACATAGAGAAGGAAAGGTGAGAGTGCAGAATGCAGTGTTACAGTCATAGCTAGAGTGTAGAGAAAGATGAACAATGCGAGGCAGGTTCATTCAAAAGTCTGATGACAGCAAGGAAGAAGCTGTTCTTAAGTAGGTTGGTACGTGTACTCAGAATTTTGTATCTTTTTCCCAGTGGAAGAAGGTAGACGAGAATATGTTCGGGGTGCGTGGGCTCCTTGCTTATGATGGCTGCTTTTCCAAGGCAGCAGAAAGTGTAGACAAGGTCAATGGATGGGAGGCTGGTTTGACTGAGGCTGGGCTTCGTCCATGACCACTTGTAGTTTATAGCAATCTTGGATAGAGCAGGAGTCATACCAAGTGATACAACCAGGAAGATTGTTTTCTATGAGCTATCTGTAAAAGTTGGTGAAGTTGTAGCAGACATGTCAAATTTTCTTATTTTCCTGAGAAAATAGAAGCATTGGTGGGCTTTCTTAAGTATAGCGTCGGCATGGAGGGGTTAGGGCAGATTGTTGGTGATCTAGACATCTAAAAGCTTGAAGCTATGAACTATTTCTAGTTCATCCCCTTTGACGTGGAGAGTGGCATGTCCTCCAATATACTTCCTGAAATTGATGGCTAACTCCTTTGCTTTGTAGACATTGTGGGAGAAATTATTGTTGTTGCACCACTTCACAGATTCTCTATCTCTTTCTACTCTGTCTTGTCATTGTTTGAGATCCAACCCACTATAGCGGTGTCATCAGCAAACTTCAAAATCGTGTTGGAGAGGAATTTGACCACACTATCATAAATGTGTAACGGGTATAGTAATATGCTGGAAATATAGCCTTGTGGAACACTGGTGTTGGGGATGATCATGGAGGAGATGTTTTTGCCTATCCTCACTAATTGTGGTCTGTGGATTAGGAAGTCTAGGATCCAGGTGCAGAGGGAGGGGTCAAGCTTCAAGCTATGATGCTTGGAGATGTGTTTTGCAGGAATAATTGTGTTGAAGGTTGAGCTGTAGTCAATGAATAGGAATCAAATATAGGTGTTCTTGTTGTCTAGATCTTCCAGGATTGAATTTAGGGCCAGGAAGATGATGTGTCTGCTGTGGACGTGTTGCAATGATAGGTGAACTGTAGTGGGGCCAGGCAATCTGGGAAGTCGGAATTGATTCATGACGTAACTAATCTTTCTAAACACTTCATAACGATGAATGTCAGAGAAATATTGGCCAGAATGTTTCTGGGCATTCTGCAAACATGCAGAGTGGGTGGATTTTGATGTCAAATAGCATGTAATGCTGAGATCTTCCATCTTGGACCTTACAGGTTTTGTTAGCACTCAAATACTTAAGGCTGAACATGGATTCAATTGCATGAGGGACACTGCCTCCTACCCTCAAAGCCCATCTCATAACTAGCACTATTTAAAGGAATCAACAACTCTTAAGTGAAGTGCTTGACTTCTTTTTGCTGATGCAAAGTTAGTGACAAGCAATGAGCGAATGTGGTGTACTTTGACAAGGAGTCAGAGGAGTTCCTCTCAGGAGAAATGTAGCTTCAATAATGGGGTTTAGCAGTTCCTCTTGCACTGTAGCATAACTTGGAAATGAAGCATGGGCAGTAGAGATGAAAAACTGTGCATGGAGGGAGGAAAGGAGGACTCTCAACAGAACGGTATTTAGATAGCATTTCTCTGACCACCACCTCAGCCAGAAGCAGCATCTACGTCTCATTTAGGCAAGAATAAACAATATTTGGAAAATATCACAAGTTTCCATGCATCACTGTGTCCAGGAAATGATAGATGCCTTGTACAAAAGGAGAGGACTTTACCAGAGATTACTGGGGAGAGTGAGCTTGTTGCTTTGCTAGGTTTCAGAATTTCCATTTTTGGTGGATGCGTCAGTTGCTGCTCTGCAGGCCCCACATGTTAAGAAAGAGATTTCCTACTGCAGCTTGGGCTAGCACTTCACAAACATGAAGCTGGTGGACAAATATGCCAGAAGTTACTGTCAATAAGTGATTGTTATCCTGTCAACTGTATTCACTATCTGTGGGCCACGAGAAAGAACCACAGGCTAGCCATTAAGTGACAAAAGCTACCTACTGTACACTTGGCTCAACTCTTTCACCAACTGCATCTGGATAATGTGACCACAATGAGAACCATGCAGCCATCAAGACAGTCATGTAGCAAACAATCAACATCCAAAACAACAGTATTGTCCCTGGGTCTGTTTGGGGGATCCCTCCAGAGTTGAGCCTCCAAAATCATGATGATCAGCTACCTTCTCCAAAACCCTGCTCTCATTAGAACTCAGCCCTTACCACCATGCTTTCAGGGAGAAAAAAGGAAAGAGGCATCAGAAATCCCTTTGCTCTGGACGCGCTGCAGTAAACAGATATTCATATTGCATTTCCCCTGAGACCTTATGCTCACATCACCATTGCTGCACAATTCCCATCTCTCAATCTACCTGCTATTTACTACCACAACTTCCTCTTGTCAAAATTCTGAACTCAGAGCCACAACTAATAAAACCATTCTAGTACTTCGTAATTCAACAATACTTTCAATAATAAATATTAAACTGAACTATTCACCCTAGTGCCTGTCTTGCCTTTGCCTATTCTAGTATTCCTATGCCGTTTTCTCCTTCAGTGATTGCATCTGGTGACTGGGAAGGTGCTCTGACTATCAAATGGAGACTGCAGAGTGCTTTGTGCAATAATCTTCAGCAGTGTTAAGGGTCTGGTTTTGGACAGTACCACTTCAGCAGAGGCAGTAGCAGTCTGGGCTGACTGGCTGAAAAGCAAGAGCAAGGGCAATGCCATAGTAGCAGTTTTAGGATCCTGAATATTTTTATTGTAGCACAATAGTTAGCACTGCTGCCTCACAGTGCCAAAGACCCAGGTTCAATTCCCCGCTTGAGTCATTGTCTATGTGGAGTTTGCATGATCTCTCCATGTCTGCGAGGATATTGTTTGTGTGCTCCAGTTTCCTCCTACAGTCCAAAGTTGTGTAAGTTGGGTGGATTAATTGTCCCTTAATGTCAGGGGGCACCAGCTAGGGTAAATACAAAGGGTTATGGGGATAGGGCCTGGGTGGGATCATGGTGGGTGCAAACTTGATGGGCTGAATAGCCTCCTTCTGCATTGTGGGATTTTATGAACTTAAGAGAGGAAAGCAGGTTTGTGCACTGAAGAGCCATTGACACATTCCCACAAAAGCATTTCAGAAATCCTAATAACTGCTGGAGGATAGCCTATATGTCCCTTTGAGCTCCAGTATCTGCAGCCATTATGGCAGCAGTGTGACACTACATAGCAACAAGCTGGGTTCACACTGGAACATGCATGGATCCCATGACCTTCGTTTGATCTTCCACTGCAACATTGAAATATTGTTTCACTTGCAGTCCTTCCTCTCCCACTAAAGCCTTCCTGAAACTATTCTGACAGCATTTGTAGCCTCAGTGCAAGTATCCTCTAAGAGAGACAAACAGCCTTTAAATGAAGGCTAGCGTGTAGTGTGCTAGACACCTTGGTTCCCTGTTTAGGATATGTTTTGCACTGGGTCGCACTCCACAATCATATTGCTAAACAGGCAGCATCAAGTTTGTATATTGCCTGTCTTTAAGAGACCAGTTGACGTGTAATCACACATTGTGATTCCAGCACTCGATATCAAGCCACGTTGAATTTTTTATTCTGGATTACTGAACTCTGAGAAGGGGAGAGCTTTAGATTGCTGACTCAATCTAGAGTGTGCAACTGTTGTAAAAGCATTTCATAGAGGATATAAAGTGTTTGTGTTGATGTAAATTCCATGTTGTCAGCACTTTCCATTTTATTTACTCTGTCTATGACATGGGGACTTGAGAACTAGGAAAAAGTTTCAGTTATTCTCCACGAGTGGAGAAAAAGAAAATTTTTTGAATTTGTCTTTCACAAAGTGTTTCATCCAGGTTAGGCATTGTTTAAAATATTCCAAAAACCTCCAACTTTTATTCCTTTGTAATGGTATAATTCCATTCCATTTACAATTGTTTTTGTTTAGCTACTTTTTGATAAACCTGATTCAAATTTCATAACTTGAGAAATGCATATTGTTAATCTTTCCCATTTATCAAAAACTTACATTTATATTGTGCCTTTACTGCAATAAAACATCCCAAGGCCCTTCACAAGAGCATTATAAAATAAAGTATGGCATGAAGCAACATCAGGAGATATTAGGTCACTTGGAGATCCAGGGTGACAGTAATAATATGTACTTTTTTCATCAATGAAAGGATTTGTTGTTTACTCTTTCGAACAACATACAGTATTACGTTATTGTATTCATTTACAGGATATGACATTGCTGGCTACGGGGACATTGCCCATTGTAAATTACCCTTGAGAAGATGGTGATGAGCTGCTTCTTGAATTGCTATAGTCCCTCTGATGTAGGTACCTTATATATTAGAGCATGCTTGTCCAAAATGCAGCCTCCAACTCATCACTCAGCCTCACCAAACATTTCCATCTGACCTGTGGATCCCTTGTTCAAAATTTGTTGGTAACTGAATTCGAAGTCAAAGTGGCTCGGAGAAGAATCAAAGTGGCTGCTGTTGGACAAAGTCACAGGGGCTGCCAGTTGAAGGAAAAGAAACTTGCTGCTGGTGCGGGGTCGGAAGTAAAGAAACTAGTTGCTGGGGTTGGGGGGGGGAGAAGAGACTGGCTGCTTGTGTGGAAAGAGAAACTGGCTGCTGGTGGGGGTAGGGTGGGTGGTGAGGGGTGGAATAGAGTCTGTCTGCTCTTGGAGGAAGAGAAATTGACTGATGATGGGGAAGAAAACTGTCTCTGGTAGGGTAGACGACACTGGCTGTTATTGGTGGCGGGAGGACTGATTGCTGTTGTGTGTGAAAAAGTGACTGTGTACTCTGCGTGTGTGTGTGTGTCTGTATGAGAGAGGGAATGTGTGTAAATGTATGTGTGCATTTGTAAGAGAATGAGTGTGTGTATTAGAGAGTGTGTGTGTATGTGAGAGTGTGTGCGTGTATGGAAGAGATCAGATGAGTGTGTGAGAGTGAATGTGTGAGAGAGTATTGGGAAATGCATGTGGGACAGAAAGTGAAGTAGAGCATGTGGATATATGTGAGTGGAAGTTTATGTGCGTGTGTGAGATGGTGTGTGTGAGAGATAGTGAGCAGAATTTTCCCATTCTATGTACTGGGAATTGTAGCAGGCAGGGACGGACCATGCAAAAATCCATTGACCACATGTGGGATTTTCTGGTCTTGGAGTGAGCGCAGCTGAAAAATCCTGCCCAGTGTATCTGTCTGTGTAATAAATTTTATGCCCATGATTACATATCTCACTTGCAGCATGCTCCATCTGATTCATGAGCCCCACAGCAACTTAACTGCTGCAAGCACTGGCGGGCTCCATATAAATTGCTCCTCAGCACAATGCAGGGAGACAGCCAAGAAGCCCACACTATGCTTTTCAGAGGGGTCCTCATCAGGATGCTGGATGGAATGGAACAGAGGTGGAACATATTCTATTTGCACTTCTCTGTGTACTCTCTGATATCCCCTGCACAGTGACCATCCTGGAGGTTGATGGCTACCTAAACACTCACCTCCAAACTCTCCCTCAGAAGTGAAGATGTCAGGTTCATGCTTATATGGAGGCATTGAATATTCCGTGAGGGGGTATGTTCCAGAGAAGGTGCCCACTAATGACATGTTAATGTATTAAAATGAGCTTCGTGGAGACTTGCAGCCTGTTTCACACAATTTCACCAGTGTGGATGTTGGAAGAGTGGAACTCAGAAACTTGCCAGCACGAAATGGATTTTCCAAGTCTCTCTGGATTTTGAGCATACATGACCACTTACATGGATAGAGAGTGCAGGGTCACCCCCCAATGTGTATGCGCGTGTGTAAGTTTGTATTTATGTGTGTGTGTGTGTGTGTGTGTGTGTGTCTGTAGCAAGAGTATGTGTGAGAGTGCACGTATATGAGACATAGAGAATGAGTAAATGTCTATAAATGAAAACATATATGTGGGGGAGAGAGGATGTGTATTTGAGGTAAAGCAGTGTGTGTGTGTTTATGTGTAAGCAAAATAATGTGTTTGTGTGTGTGAGAGCGAGAGCATATACATGAGCAAGGAAGTGTGGCTCACTTCTGCCCTCGGGGTTCACACTCACTACTCAACACACTCATATTTATTCATGCAGTGGGTGATGGCAAGTGAATAAATAGTCCAGAACTGATAATAAAATAGAGTCATAGAGGTTTATAGCATGGAAACAGGCCCTTTGGCCCAACTTGTCCATGCTGCTGCTTTTTTTAAAACCCCTATGATAATCCCAATTGCCCGCATTTGGCCCATATCCCTCTATACCCATTGTACCCACGTAAATGCTTTTTAAAAGATAAAATTGTACCTGCCTCTACTCCTATCTCTGGCAGCTTGTTCCAGACAGTCACCACCCTGTGTGTGATAAAATTGCCCCTCAATTTTTTTTTTTCTGTAACTCTCCATTCTCATCTAAAACCTATGCTCTCTAGTTTTAGACTCCCCTATCTTTGGGAAAAGTTATTGACTATGTACCTTGTCTATAGCCCAAGAGGTCGCAGCATATTGCTGATCTGTCAATGCGGCAAGTGGCTCATGTGCACTGTCTCCTCCCATCAACAGTCAACTTTCCCACAACTCTCCGAATCATTGATCCTCCCCTGCATCAGCCCTGATCTCCCCACATTGGCCTTCCCACGCTTACCAGATAGTCCCTACCGTGCCTCTCCCCATTCCTGACATTTATTCAATTGCCAGTACTTATACCACCCCTATTGCAAGCCCCAATCCCGCACCCAATGACCAAGCCCAACTCTCCACCCTGATAGCCAGGCCCAATCGCCCTTCTCCCTCCCTCTCCCACCAATCCCAGTGCAGCAGTGCCTCCTCCCCATCAATTGCCTCTTCCAAGGTCCTTCCCTCAGTATGCCACAACCCCTTCAGCCCCAACCCCTTGACACTATCAACGGCAGTGCCAAGTTGCCCATTGGGCAGTGACAGGGTGCCAAGGGGCTTCAATGACCTTTGTCTCATACCAACAGGGTGGAGACGCCTGGTCCTCAAGGTGGGGAGCAGTTATAAACCCCACTGGTGGGAACCACTCCTGGCGGGGTGGATAATAAATAAATTTTTGTGGGCTCAGGGAATACTGTCCTGAACACACCAATCATATGGAAATATCAATTTCAATGACAATTCCATATGACAGACAGCTCTGCCCCAACTTCTAAACAAAAAGCACTTGGGAAACCTATAATCGGTGTTGTGAAATACCTCCTATGATGTCTCCAGGTTAATTTTTTCACAAAATTTGCTCATCAGCCCTTTTAATAAGCAAAATATCGAAACATGATTCCATGCACAAAATGGTCTATGTTAGCTCATGCTTTGGTTCATATGGGTGTGTCTTTATCTATGAAACTGGGACCTTTGTGTTTGGTTTTAGAAAAAAATACCTGGAGTATATCTGATTTACAAAAATCATTTATACTTTCTACTGCTAACCAGTGTTCAATTCAGTTAGTTACTTTGCTGTCAGTTTCACAAGCTGGAATCGTTTTTATAAGTCTTATTATATGGTACTTCATGAAATTCTCAAATGCAAGAACATTTTATTTGCTGGATTGCCCTTGTCAACTCCATTTACTTACCTCTTTATAGGATTCCAATAGATTTACAAAAAGTAATCTGATTCTTCTAAACCCATGCTGACTAGTTCGTGTGGCTTTGCACTCTTTAGATACCCTATGACTAACATTAAAATTTTTGCTATCTAGTCTGTATGAAATTACAAATAACCACAGCAGATATTTCAGGAGATGCAAAACAAGACAATAGCAAAACAAAATAAAATGGTATGGAAATATTATTTGTAGAAGTAGTGAATAAAGAATTTATATGTACTTTGTGGGTAGAGAGCAATATAATTCCAGAAGTTACTGTCAGTAATGTTATTGTGTATTTTTTAACAAGATATTAATTTATTTCTCTTAAGTAAATGAATATCTCTACTATCTTAGCAAAAAGGAATGTAATATTAAGCATTCGTATAAAATTTTTCATAACAATTTCCAGTCTACCAATATTGGACTGTGCAAATTGAGATAACTTTTTTTTGTTTGTTTGTTTTCTAAGAATGGGGGAGAGCCAGAAAGTTGCATAGGCCAACAAAACGCAGAAATTTCTGTGCCATTTTACCAGCACCTGCCAACAGTCTCTTTAGAGTCCATTCGTTAGAACATAATACACCACTGTAAACTGATGTATTGTGGCCATTTGTATATCAAAATTGTTATCAGACTCTTTTGTATATCATAGGACCTTGATATCACATAGTAGTAGGTACTCTGATATTCACTACAGGATCTAATTTAAGATGGCGGAAGCTGGGAAATTAATGCAAATGAAGCAGTAAGTGAATTTTTTTCTTAATGCTACTATTGCTCCATTTATACTGCACAAAGGCACTTAAAATCAACCCAAACTTACCAATTTATTTGTTGTCAAATGATTTATATTGTCTCTTGATTTTTTGACTTTAACTTCCCTTTCATATTACTTACCTTGTATTTTTTGTATTCTTACTGCACTTCCATAATTAAGCTTTTGTTTTGTTTTTCAAAAATATGATGAATTTTAATTTTGGCATGCATGTAACACTTTAAAAACATAGGCTCTGACAATTATGAGGATACAGGGGAATCATAAACAGCCAAATAATTCTGCAATTGGACATGATTATAATTTTCTTGATCTATTTTCCACTGAGCCAATGGAAAAATTGGCAATCTACATGGTAATTGGGAGGAATGTCTAGTGACATGCAGGGGCCACTGCATAGGTTTCTTAGAGGTGAGTCCTAGCAATTGGGAGAGAGTAAGATAATAACAAGAGTTGGTTGATAATTAAATCAAGCATTGCACCTTGAGCAGGGAAAAATCAGTCATTATAGTAATGAGAGGGCATCAGCGCTGGCAGAATGAGGATGGCACTTGGGGGTGGTCGGAAAGGGCTGACAGAGAAAGTCTATGATTCGAAATGGGGGAATGCAGGAAAAGCCACTTAACTTGTGGAGCTAACAGTTCCTGCCTGTATTTCACTGTGACGTTGTCTGAACTCTGGGAAACAGGAATTGCAGACCAAGTTTTAAATTCTGCTCCCAATTGTACTCTAACAATGAAGTGCATTACTTCGATGCTACAAAATCCACCAATAAAAAAAATTACAGTGGGCACATGTGCAACGTGTTGAGGACAGTCTCCTTAAGTCTTAGACCATCAAGAATCATGAATATTAAGGTTTTCAAAATCACCATCAAAGAAGCAAATAGTAGATCAGAATTTACAGCACAGAAATAAATCATTTGGTTCCACAGGTCAATACTGGTGTTTAAGCTCCATCTGACCTTCCTCCAGCTTCTTCATCACACTGTCACACAGTGTGACTTCATCCCACAGTGTATCCTTCTAATTCTTTCACCCTTATGTACTGATCTAACTTTTCCTTAAATTCACCTTATTCACTCCATGTGGAAGAAAATTTCACATTCTAATCAGACTCCGAGTAAAGTTTTTCTCTGAATGTCATGTTAATGTTAATATTAGTATTCTTAGATTTATGCCTCCTAACTTTGGAGCCTCTCACATGGAAACATTTCTTTTGTTGACTTACTGGATTGCGTCATAAATTTAATCCATCTGGTCACTCGTCATTTTTTCTACAGAAAGTGATGTTGATTGGTCAATGTTTCATAGTAATCTCTCAGTTCTTGTACCATGCTTCTTAAGCCTTTTTTGCACCTACTTAAGTGTTTCTATTTCATTTTGATTATAAATATATCCTATTCCAAATGTGTTCAAACCAGGGGTATGATTCACTCACCGCACTCTAAGTGTACCTGCCAGCGGGAAAACAAATGGGAGTGTGTTTCCCCTTGACATTATCAACACCTATCAGATGGGATTCACACACTTTTAGCATGTTAAAATATGCATAACCTGAAACATGCTGGCCAGCCTGGCTTTAGATTGTAAAAGGATGTCCTGATCTTAGTGCTGAGAGACTGAGCTCTTACCCTCCACAACAGACATGGTGACTCAGTCAACAAGGGGATCCCCAACACCACAGGACAGAAGGACACCCTTGCCCCCACCACTGAAAGGATGGATCTCCTTGCCCTCCCCCCAAACACCATTCAGACATGAGGGTGGAAAACAGATAACTGCTGTGACCATGTTATCCATTGGCGCTGTCAGACTACAGAGAGAGGATCGGGATCCGGGGGTTGAGTGGCTTGGGCTGGATGAAAGAGTTGACCTCAGGACTCTCCCGCAGGACCTGATCTGCTGGCTGCACTTGTCCTTTTTGCCATGAAAAAGGTGTGTTCACTTTCACTCACCATTCTGGTAAAATATTCATTATTTTCTCTGTCTCTAAAAGCTTTGAAGTTCCCTGGACACCTGAAAGCCTTCAAAATCACTGCAGCACCCCATGCTGTGGTAGGAATTAACTTTTGTTAATGTCATCAACTACAGGTGTCAAATGTCTCTTAAAGGTGCTCTTATATAAAGGATTTGTCAATTTTACCAGATAAATCCCATGCTTTCTCTTATAAGGCCCAGCTACTCTGAAACCTCTTTGAAGGCCTTTGATATACAGCAGGCTATGAGATTCACTGACGAGGTCCTCCTTTAACACTGAAAGAGTAACATCTGGTGTCCAGCTCCTTTGAAGTGCTTTGATTGACATGTTGTATCACCCACTAGCCAGAAATTTTGTTTCTCTTTCTCTTCATGGCTGAATGCGTATCAACTGCTGCCTTTGTTCCTAATAACAATGTTTATAAACATTTTGCCTTTGATTAACAGATTGGGACAATTACTTACTCAGTTTCAGTTCCTCTTTCCGAACTGCAATATTTACAAAACACTTGAAATTCTTTCTTATTGGAGGTGGTCATTGCCTGGCACTCATGTGGCGTGAATGTAACTACAACAGGCTAATTGTTGTTCATGTCCAGCTGCATATAGACACAAACTGCTTTAGTATCTGAGACTTGTAAATGATGCTGAACATTGTGCAATCATCATCAGACATCCTCACTTCTGACTTTATGTTGGAAGGAAGGTCATTGATGAAGCAGTTGAAGATGGTTGTGTCAAGAAAATCCTTTCTGAAGTGATGGGGTTAAGGTGATTGACATAAAACAACCATAACCATCTTCCTTTGTGTTATGTATGCCCCCAGTTTCCCCTAATTCCCATTGACTGGTTTTGCTAAGATTTCTTGATACCACATTCGGTTAAATGCTGCTTTGATGTCAAAGACTGTCACTCTCATCTCACCTTTTAATTTCAGTCCTTTTGTCCATGTTTGGACCAAGGTTGTGATGAGGTCAGAAGCTGAATGGCCTTAACAGAACATAAGCTGAATGTCAGTGGATATACTATATTTGAACAAATGCCACTTGATAGAACTATCAACAACTTCTCCCATCACTTTGCTAATGATCAAGCATGGACTGATGGGGACATACCTGGACAATTTTCCACATTATGGAATAATGCTAATTTTGTAGCTGCAATGAAACAAATTGGCTAGGTTTGTAATTAGTTCAGGCGCACAAGTCTTCATTCATTTTGCTGAAATATTGTCAGGACTTATAACCTTTCCAGTATCCAATGTCATTAGCTGTTTCTTGGTATGATTTGTGGCAAAATTAATTGAATGAAGATTAGCATGTGATGCTGGGGACCTCAGGTTAGGCCGAGCTGTCCTCTTGACACTTTTGACTGAAAATGGTTGCAAGTTCTTCAACTTTCTCTGTTGCACTGATGTATTGGGTTCCCCCATCTTTGAAGATGGGCATATCTATGGACCCATCTCTTCAGTTAATTGTTTAAGTTTATGACTGAACATTCACAGTTTTAACCTATGTTTCTGAATTATTCAACAAGGGAAATTACCACTGTGCCACTATCTCCCCTTAAAAAATGTCTGCAACTTTTATTTACTTCAGGTACCTGAGAATAAATCATTTATGTACATAAATATCAATATCTATTGCTTTGAAACACCACTTCTTATCAGTCGAAGTAACTACCTTTAACCCCTATTATTTTGTAGCCAAGTTACTATCCGTTGCCTTCTGATTTTAGCCATGAATCTACAATATACCTATTGAAGACCTTTTCATAATCCAAGTAAATTACATTTCAAAACATTCAATAGGCTTGTTTAAACATAACATTCCCTTTGCAAATCTGTAACATGTATTTGATTCCTAGCTGGTAGATAATCTGTCATCTTTTAGTTTGCTAATCCTAATTTTGAACTGGTTATATCACAGTTGCACAAAACTGTTACAGCACAGAAAGAGGCCATCTGACCTATTATATCTCTGTTGGTTCTCTAAATAACCAATGGATCTGTGCCATTTCCCCTCCTTCTTTCCTTAAATCTGCATATTCTTTCTATTCCCATAATAATCCAATTCACTCTTGAATGCCTCAATTGAACATAACCAAATCACAGTCTCAGGCAACATGTTATAGATCTTAATCACTTGCTGCATGAAAAAGTTTTATCTTGTGTCTCAATTACTTTAAATCAGTGCCTTCTTGTTCTTGATCCTTCCACCACTCGCAACAATTTTATCCATCTTGTCTGTCCACGCTCCTCATGAATTTTGAATACCTCTATCAAATTTTCTCTCAACTATCTTTTCTCCAAATATGTTTTTCTCTAGAATACATACATGGAATAATTACAAAATTTCAGTGCATAAATATGAATTTTCTTGTATGCCAAATATCAATTATTTCTATTTCATTATATGAGAAATTGAAAATGGAACAGAATACTGCAATTATCAGCGAATATCCCCATTTCTGGCCTTAATATGGAAGATTGGGGAATGATGGGACACCACTCTGTAAAGTTGCAATATCATCATTGACCTCCAACAACCACAACCATCTTATTTTTGCTTGAGTTTCAGAAGCTACGAAAAAGGTTAAAAAACAGAATCTCAAAAGTGGTAATCTCTGGATTACTGTCAGTGCCACATGCTTATAATATAAATTAATATAAAAACAAGAAGATATTGGAGATGATTTTGTGGCTGGAAAAGTGATACAGAAGGGAATGCCTCAGATTCCTAGGGTATTGTGACCAGTTCTGAGTTGGATGCCTGAACAGGCCTCACAGCAAAGCCCTGCAAGTATCTTAATTTCTGCTGTATGCAGATGTTTAATCTAATTTGACATGGGAAGAATACTGGGACATGGCAGCAGAGGAGAAACATGGAGCAGAGTAACAGCTCAGACTAAGCATAAAAAAGAATTACATTTATATAGTGCTTTGAATGTACAGAAGCCTTTCAAAGTGCAAATAAGAGAGTGTTAGCAATGTAAAGTTTCTGACATCAAGCCACAGAAGGAGATATCAGCACAGATGAACAAAACCTTGATCATCAAATTAGGGTTTTAAGGATAACCTCAAAAGAAAGAGAGAGAATGTTTAGGACCAAGGTTAAAGCAAAGCAGATGAACACATAGCTGATAATGGTGAAATTATTATAATCAGGATTGTTCAAGAGGCCAGGATTGGAGGAGCACAGAAATCTGAAATGGCTTTTATTACATTCCAAAAAGCCAGTTGATGAAAGTTAAAACCAGAGCCAACATTTACTCACTTAAACATTTATTTACAGATTTACAAGTAAACATACAATGCCTAAGCCAACAAATATAGTTTTGGTCTACTTATATAGGGCACAAGTGACCACCCAGTTAATGCCCATCACCTGCATATAATTGAATGTAGTTAATATACAATTAACAGCTTCCCTTCTCTCTCCTTAAATAAAAATTAGAGTTAATATACACATCCAAAATTTCAAAACAAATTAAGTCAAAAACTGTTTTGCACAAGGCATGACATAGTAAAATATCCACTGTCCTTGATAATTTCTTCACACACGCATTTCTTTTTGGAAAGCAATCAGATAGTTGATGTCTTGCAGCCGCCCATTTTTTCCTCCCCAGCTAATGTTTCAAATCAGTATCATCAATCTGGAACCTTCTCTCACAAACTTTTTGTAGAATGTACAAGATTCCCATTCAATATTTATCTGCATAACAATCTCACTGAAAACATTTGACAAATATCAACTGCCTCCATGAGAACCAGTGTTTCAGCTGTGAAAGCACTTTTAACAACCCAAAGAACATCTCCATTTTCATCAGTAAGAAATATTATGAAATCATAAATTTATTCTATAATAGAATACCCATCAGGGAGATAAGCATGTGAAGCAAAAATTCATATCTACGGGTTAAATAAGAATGGGAACTTAAGTACGCGGATTTAATGTTTCAAATGTTTTATTTACTTTTATAACATTCCTAACTTTTGTATGTTTCATTGGCATACTTAACTCCAGTGTATAAAACTATCATCTGGTCTATTCGGAGTCCCCAATCAATTCAACTGATCAATCAAGCTTCAGAATTTCTTTCTCTTCTTTAGAAATTCTATCTCCCTGCCCTCCACAAAATTGGAGCAGGCAAGGGGCAGACAATGAAATGTCTGTTGACCTCAGGCAGGAATTTCAAGTCTTGTTCAAGTGAGGCTATAAAATCCTGCCATTAATATCAGCTTTCTCTGAGGACCTAGTATGATTTAATGGGATAGATGTTGGGCTCTTGAAATAAGGCTTGTTAAAGTTATCCAAACCTATTCTACTTGAAATCTAACTAATATGTTTCAAATCCCTACAAGCTTGACTTCCAATTCCAAATTACATTGTAATCTAACAAAGAATACATTTCTCAAATTCTGCAGCACTTTCCATAAAAAATCATCAATATTCATTATGAAGATGACTGAAACTTTCCATTTATAGTACCAATAAAACAAAATGTGATCTGTTTTTCATTGAATACCAGCAAAACAGATCTCACAGGAAACAACAATCTCTGGAAGTATCATTTAGGCCATAGGCAAATTGTTCAATTTGCATAGTTTTCTTTCTGCACTTCCTGCTTATTTGGACAGTTTCAGTTTTTTTTCAAAAGTATCACTCTTCAGAAATTAGGAGTCCGATTATCCAGCTCTGTCAGCCAAAGGTGCAAACCCTGCTGAGTCAGTGAATGTGTTGAGAGCCTTGAAATGAGATTTGCGATGGGAGGTAAACAGTTTCTGATGCTCCCAGCTGTTCTACCTGGCATGATCAGGATCTCACTCAAAGGATGAGAACCTGATCTGAATTTATTTGCATTGATTTTAATCTGATTAGGGAGATTAAAGTCAAATGCAATGGCCTTCTGGTATGCTCTTCCCACCCATCTCCCCAATCCCAACCCCTCAGGAGGGAGTCACCTGGAGGCAATCACTAAAGATCCTTGAAAGCAGGAAACAGGAATCATAGATGCCAGGGTGGAGCAAGGAGGTGTATATGGGCAAAGCATCTGTTACCAGGGTGAAAAGAGAGGCCTTCAAGGGAACAGAGGACATGGGCTACACTAGAGGGTTCAGATTAGGGTACACCATACATTTTGTGATGCAGAAGAGATTGTTTCTCCGTGTTCAAGTTATGGAAATGTTTTGTTCATCTGTGAAGGTTTGTGATGTCCATGGGAAGGGCAGGAGACCTATTACTTTACTTTGAGATTGGGGCACTTTTTAAAAAAGGATGACCTGATCCCTCAGGAGCCGGTTTTGCTGGTGTCTTTAGCATAGCTCATTCACAGTATAAGTCATCCCAAGGCAGCATAGTGACACAAGGTTAGCACTGCTGCCTCACAATTTCAGGGACCTGCTTTCAATTATGGCCGTGAGTCACTGACTGTGTGGACTCTGTACATTCTCCTCCTATCTGCGTGGGTTTCCTCCGGGTGCTCCAGTTTCCTCTGACAGTCCAAAAGACGTGCTGGTTATGTGCATTGGCCATTCTAAATTCTCCCTCAGTGTACTGGAATGTGGTGGCTAGGGAATTTTCACAGTAACTTAATCGCAGTGTTAATGTAAGTCTACTTGTGACTCTAATAAACTTTAAACTTTAACCTTAAATTTTAAACTCAAGATCCAAAGAAATGTGCTAAATATGGGTGGATTGCAATCAGGTTCATGCTGACCAACCCCATAGGAATCACACCACCTTTATTGTTGAAGATCATACTAGAACTTGTTTGGGAGAATTGCAACCTAGGCTTTTATTTTAATTGATCTATATTCCCATGAAGAGAGCTAAAAAGATCTTCACAGTTACAGATCCAGCTGTGGAAGAGTCCACTCTATTTACTATTTCACTCAACTGTACTTCAAAACTCTGAGCAACTAACCTCACTTTAGCCCTGTCAGTATAAATCCACCTATTTGTCAAAGCTGATTAATCCTTCTCTGCTACCTCTGCATAAACTCCAAATTCTCTCCCAATACCTGATTTCCTTTGTGTTTTATCTCATTATTTTATCCTTGGTTTATTGGCAGCCAACAAATCTTCATGAACATGAGAATGTTTGTATCTCATTTTGTTTCAAAACTGTTTAGTAGCCTTCATTTCATTGTTTAATTGATTCAAGCTTTTGTCTTTACTTGCACTTATATATCTGCCGGGACTAGGACTGCCAAATGTTGCCCTTGCCACTGTCAAGGATCTTTCTCCAATATGTGATCATTTTCAGACCAATGATCAGTATTTGTTCTCTGCTTTCTGAGTCACTTATGTTTCACCCTATTCTGCCAGTCTAGGGATTTTGTTTCTTGATTATGATGCTGACCATTTGATGAATATTTAAACTTGCTTGCATGTCCCAGAATTGTCACATATATCAATTCACTAGATCCCTCTGGAATAAAAATGGACCAATTATTTTTACTGTCTGGAGCCTCTGATTTTTTTTCTCATCCTCAGTGATTCTTATCAATGTTCTCCTCCCAGTAGTCTTTACCTCTGCATGTTCTCCTTCTGTTGGTTTCTAGTCCAGTCCTCTCTCTTTTTTTAAATTCATTACTCCATCCTTAAAGTTACAAAGCCAATGCTCAGTATGGACCTGCCAAACCCAAATCCATTCCTTGCTTCTTCCAAAAATTAACTTAAAATCCAATTTATGGACGCTACAAGGGAGACAAACAAGATCCACTGTAGCCCATCTTGGGATTGATCTGATGCTTGATCTTAGCCAAAAGGCTGAATGTTTTCTCTCTCTCTCTCTCTGACCTCTCCTTGGGTTTCCTTTCTCTGTCTCTGTCTCTCTCTTTCTAGGAGCTCTCCTTGTTCCTTTTCCCCGCACCCCTATTCTGGGACACCTACATGTCATGGTGCCCAATTCCTGGGTCCCATAATCAAGCTTTTGTGTTTTGTCTCCATACAGGCATATTGGGCACTTGTCCCCAGCCTGAAGCTCTCACAACAATGGACATGTGCATCTGGCTCCTGATCTGCATATGCACATTTCCGGGACATATCTGGATTTGTAGTCCTTGCCCTGCACTTGAAAATCAGATAACTTGTGATTTTTAACAATCATGAGACATGAACCTTATCTGTTTGATTACCATCTTTCATCAAGGCATCTTTACATTATGAACTATTACATTACAAGGGAGTTTTCATTCCTGTGACTTTTTTTTACAATTCGCCTAAATTAAATTCTGGTCTCAAATGGTCTTATAAAATGCCTCAGTGTTCTTTGAATTTTCTCTAACACCTCAGCTTTGATTAAGACCTTTCTCCTTTTGTACAAATAAATTAAAATAATTGTAGTGCCTTCTGGAACATGAGGACTATTGTACAAAACAGAAAGCAATTTAGGGTTTCATCATAGACTAATTGATAGGGACTGTATCCTCTAACCATCTGGAGTGAATTCTTTTTATGAGCTGCCATGCCAAGGTGCTTGGAAATTGGCAGTCTTGTTGATTAGCTAAAATTCTATGCAGCAATTCATCGATCACCTTGTGATTCCTTTCACATCCATTGTTAAAAGGATTTCCAGCTGTGGTATTCATGGCCATAATGTTCACATGTCTCTGAACTCATAGATATTCATAGAATCCTGCAGTGCAGAAAGATGCCATTTAGCCCATTGAGTCTGCACCAACCATAATCCCACCTAGGTCCTATCCCCATTACCACATACATTTATTCTATTTAGCCCCCAGACACTAAGAGACAATTTAGCATTGCCAATCCATCTAACCCACACATCTTTGGACTTTGGGAGGAAACCCAAGCAGGCACTGGGAGAATGTGCAAACTCCAGACAGTGTCTCAAGCCAGGAATTGAATCCAGGTCCCTGGCGCTGTGAGACTGTGTCACTGTGCCGCCCATCACCGCCTGTCCCTAACCTCATCACTGGTAAATATCCCTCCATTATCAAACAGAACTTTGCTGGTGCCCCAAGTCTAGTTTCCATCCATTTATCCATTATTTTATCAATAATAACACTTTTGCACTTTCAAAGTATTGTAGAAAGGTTAAATCTAGAGACCAAGTCTATAAAATATGGAATGAAAATTATTGTTGCTCTCCCATATCTTTAGATTTATGGCAATTCCTTCATTAAAGGGGCTTGCTAATGGAAAGTTTACAATAAGACTTGGCAATAAATTATGATCATTTTTAAAAAACAGATTTCACATGTCTTACTAATCTCTTCTATTAATCACATATCTTCATCAGCTAAACTGATAACTCTTACCAAAATTTTTAACCTTTGGCAAGTGGATTAGCAAATTGTTACTTCAAGATAATTGATTTTTACACTGATTATTGTGAACCAATGTCACTAACACTTGTCTAAGTCTTAATGGGAAACTTCAGATTTCATTAAAGAGATGCAATAATATCCCGACTGGATAAACTGCAGCTACAAAGTGTAGACTAAATGTTTCCTTTTAAGGGGCAATCAAGAAGAAGAGGTCACAGGTATAGGTCGAGAGGTGATAGACTTAAAATTGAGATGAGGAGGAACTACTTCTTGCAGAGGATGGTGAATTTGTGGAACTTGTTACCCCATAATGTGGTAAAGTCTGAATTGTTGAATAATTTCAAGAAGGAGATAGATAGATCTGAAATGAAAAAAGAAAAGAAGGATATGGGGACAGGTGGATTTGAGATCAGGGAGAGATCAGTCATAATATGATTGAATGACGGAGCAGGCTTAAAGGACTGAATTTGCCTACTTCTGCTACTTTGACTAATTCCTATGTTTGTGCATTTCAAAAATAATTGTCTTATCATACTCCAGACAAAGTTTCATTTCTGTATTTTTAATATAAAATGTAGTCAAAACAACTCTTTCATCAAAGACTACATCAGTACTGATAAATGGTCATAGCATAGAAGTAATGGTATTAGGCTAATCCAGGGGCTCAGGTTAATGCTCACAGAAACAAGGTTCAAACACTTCCACAACAGTTGTTGGAATTTAAATCAATTAATTAATAAAAAATGGTCTCTAATGATGATCATAAAATGATCAGATTACTGAAATGACCCATTCTAACAAAGGAGTTGAAAATGACTCATCTGGTTCATGTATGCTTTTTAGGGAAGGAACTCTACTATCCTTACCTGGTCTGGCCTACATATTACGTCAGACTCAAACAGCATGGTTGTTTCTGAAGTTGTCTAGCAAAATCCTCAGTTGTATCAAACCACTGCAGGAAAGTCAGAAAAGAATAAAACCTGATGAACCATCCAACATTGACTGAGACACCAAGACCAAAGATAGCACACATTCTGACAGCCAATATCAAAATTGAGAGACCTGTCCCACAGTCTAAATAAGCAACAGCATAACATATTCATACTCACCAAATCATATCTTACATCCAATGTCCCAGACTCTTCGATCACTGTCCCTGGATATTCTGGACATCTTCCCAAGAAGGTTAGAACCAGCATAGATGGCAGGCAGAATTGTATACAGTCAGAATGAGTTGCCCTGAGTATCCTCAATATTGACTTTGGATGCCATGAAGTGTCAGAATGAGTTGCCCTGAGTATCCTCAACATTGACTTTGGATGCCATGAAGTGTCACGGCATCAGATCAAACATGGGAAGAAAATTTCCTGCACGAGTGGTTTGGTAGCTCCAACTAGCAGAGCCCTGAAAACTTGGGTGAGAGAATGGAGGGATGGTGAGTTTGCTGATGGCACAAAGCTTAGAGGTGTTGTGGATAGTATGGAGGGATGTCAGGAGTTGCAACGAGACATTGATAGGATGCAAGACTGGGTGGAGAAATGGCAGATGGACTTCAACCCAGATAAGTGTGTGGTGATTCATTTTGACAGGTCAAATAGATGACAGATTATAATATTAACAGTATCTAAAAATGCAGTGCTAATTTAATGAAAGTTACAACACAAGACATAAATGTGAAACTGGAGCCAGAATTCTACAGAGTTAAGTGCTTTTGCAACCAATCAGATCAGAGTTCTGCATTCTGCCACATCCATGAATGGTAGTGGATATTTAAACTACCAATTGGAGGAAGAGGCTCCAGAGATGTAACCATCCCTAATGATGGTTAGGGATCATTAGGGATGATCCACATCCAAGCACATTCGTGCAAAGATATGACCAAAGCATTTTCAGCCATCTTCAGCCTGAAGTGCTGAGTAAAGGATCTATTTACAGGCAGTACAGTGGCACTGTGGTTAGCACTGCTGCCTCACAATGCCAGGGACCCAGGTTCAATTCTGGGTTTGTCCGTGTAGAATTTGCACATTCTCCCTATATCTGTGTGGGTTTCCTCTGGGTGTTCTAAGTTCCTCTCCCAATCTAAAGTTGTGTAAATTAGGTTGATTGGCCATGCTCAACTGCATCTTAGTTCAGGCAAATTAACAGGGATAGGGCCTGGGTGGGATGGTTGTTGGTACAGACTTGATGTGCTGAATGGCCTTTTCAGCCATGTCGGGATTCTGTGATTCTATCTCAGCCTCCTCCTGAGGTCATTAGTATCAGTGATTCTGCTAGTCTTCAGCCAATTTGACATACTCTACTTGAAATCAAAAAATGGCTGAAGGCACAGGATACAAGAAAGACTATTCGCTCTCACAACATTCCAGCAGTCATACTTAAGTTTGGTTCTGCTAAACCATTAGCAAATTGCCCCATTACAGCTGCAACACTGGCACTTACCTGACATTGTGGAAAATTGCCCTGGTATTTTCTGTTAACAAAAGCATAAATTCAATCTGGCCAATTATTGCCTGTCAGTATACTCTTGATCATACTTTTTTTTAAAAATTCCTTATGTTACAAGTAGACTTCTATTAACATTGCAATGAAGTTACTGTGAAAATCCCCTAATCGCCACACTCCGATGCCTATTATACATTGAGGGAGAATTTAGCACGGCCAATGCACCTAACGAGCTGTCAGCAACTCCCGAAACTGGAAAGCTATGCCCGAGGCCCAACGGGCTTTTCCATGGTTATTTTGCAGGGTTATAGAGAAAAGGCTGCGTTATTGGACTAATTTGTATAGTTCTTTTAAAGGTTCTCTGCTGTACAATTCAATGACTGGAGGGGGTAATTTCAGTTTAACAATCTGGAGTAAACTCATTGGTAAACTGAGAGACATAATCCTCAACTTTAGCAGCACCACCACTTACTGGTGCGGCTGCCAAGCTTGAATTACATCACTGAACAGAAAAAGATTGGATTTTATTTTCTTAACTATATTCCAGAAACCATGAAACAAGCTATGCCGAACACCACTATTCTGCGAATAATCTTCTCCTAATGATTTTAATAAAATTTAAAGGAACTTGTGTAGAGGAATTGCAAATGTTGAGTTCGCTCATTTCATGTGACGGTGGTAGCGGCTTCAATGAGATGCTGTAGCCCATGTGACAGGGGTTTTATGTGTGTATGTGTGTGAGAAAGGAGAGTTTCATTCATTTGTTTCTGTTTGCTGCTGCTGCTTGTAATAGTGTGACAGTGTGTGAGGGATATGCACCGGAATAAGAGCTGAAAGGAGGTTCGAATGGTTCGGCGGCGCTCTCAATAACTCCAGCTACCACTTAGAGAACATCACATACAGCGGGCGCTTGTCACTTCGTAACTTAAGCAGAGATTCTGACAGAAACTCGGGGTCATTTGTAGGGAGGGGAGGGGAAAATAAAGTTCCCACCTTGAGTCTGATAGATTGAGGACGTGAAGAAGCCCGCAGTCTGATATTTCTTGAGAGAAATAATAAAACTCCCGCTGGGTTCGGTGTGGTGGAACTGGCGGCTTGAGGGTCGCCAGTGGAGCTGTTGTGCAGAAGCGGGTGCCTCGCGCTGCCCCCGCTGGAGACCCGGGGAGCAGCAGTGGCGCGCGACTCGCGGGTGGTCTTGCTCGTGCCTCCGTCCGCTCAGCACCCCGCGCGAGCTGCATTTGCAACTCACTCAATCGCCCCCCCCCCTTCTCTCTTGCCGGTGCATTAGACAGAACTCGGGGGGGGGGGGGGGGTGAAGAGGAGATGAAGCGCCCCTGTTGTTGTGTTTGAAGGAGGCTGTGTCTCACGCGCTGTTGCTTTGGAACGCAGTCTCGCGCTGCTGGAGCAGCCGTTGGGCTTCCCGGCAGCTGCGATCGTGGAATCATCCGCGTGCGCGGAGCTCGAGGCTTCGCGCCGCCTGTTTGCTCCCCCCTCCCCAGCAGGAGCCGTTGGTGGTTCTCGCCGCGTGGCCGCTGTGGATCAAATCAAACCCGCCTCCGGCTCCCGCTTTTGCTGCTGCTGCCCGTTTTGAGGAAAGCGCCCCAAATAGCTTGGGACAAAAGTCAACGCCAACACGGCGGGAGGGAGGGGGTGGTCACCCGGGACAACTTTTTTTTCAGGAGCGAAAATGATCGCCAACTTCCAGTACGCGTGTCTGCCCAAAGCCGAGAGGAAAATGTAACCGCTCTCCATGGTGGACAATTCTCACAGAAGAGATGTTGTTAAATAAAGTCAACATGTGTATTGCCAGCTACTGTGGGACCATAGCGCTCGTCCTCTTTGTGATCGCAAACGGTAAGTCAACAGTGCAAATACATTTTCTAATTTGTTTTTTAATGTTTTTTATTTTATCAAATGGTTGGATTTTTTTCTGCCTCCACCAAAATCTCTCTTCTTGGCGTTTTAGGAGAGCGTCTCAGCTGGCGATGGCAGGTGGCTGCTGGCTGCACGCTTTCTCTCGGTTGCTGGGTGGACAGCGCCGATCTTTGGGAGTTTTTTTTAGCGAGTTTATTTTTTTTATGGCGCTCCATGTGAAGGTAGATTTCAGTGTGTTTGTTGCTTTCTGTAGTGATCACCCCCCGCCCCGCGTCTCTGTCTCGGCCTCAGCACACGGTTTGCTTGCCTCTCCATCATGCCAGCTTGTCAGAATCCGGCAGGATTTATCGTCCTGGACTGGTTGATGCTTTATTATTGTAAAGGCTCATTAAATAATACATGTTGACTCCCTATTTGCTTTGTTCTGAGTAGTTTTCTATTTAGCACTGACATTGCATCGGCATCTCAGCTTTCCCATTCATTCCTGTTCTCCATTCTTTTCTCACTGGTCTCCCATTTCAATCATAAAAATTAACACGATACGCTTCGATTTTTTGACATATTCACTTTTTAAAGAAGAGGTATTAGTTCCCAAGTGTCTGTTTTCCTTTCGACCGTAATGCTCAAATTTTGTTTTTGATTGTAGGGTGATTAATGGATCACGTTATTCCTGTTAGATGACAGAAATTCGTAGTCTTTTGGATGATTAAATTTTGTTTGTTTTGCTTTAACTCTCTGACATGTTCGGACTCACATTCATATGGATGGCACATCCTCGCTGTACTGACAGCAACATTTTTCATTTTCCCTAATGTGTCTGTCTCATGTCTCCCTTCCTACTTTCTCATCATTTTGTATCGTCTGATCCCTTTACTTTTGATACATTATTTGCATTTCTTTCATTTTCACTTTTGCGCAAGCCGTTATAAATTTGCCTTTGTTCTATTTCACTTGAGTTGACTTTTTGATAACACTAAAATGCAAAACAAAACGACTTCGTTTTGTTGAGGTGTATCATTTTGCTCTCAATGGCTTTAAAAAGTTTTTCTTTATTGTTTTCGATCAAAATAATACATTTTATTTGTCAAAAGTGCCCGCAAAATCTACGTGCCAATAGAAATCCGACCTGGTTACATTTAACTAATATTCCTCCGGAGCAAGCATTGGCTTTTCTTCCTGTTCTGAGGCTATCAGATTACATATGGAGATTAGGAAATCATGCGTTCGAAAATGTGATCTTTTATTTTGGAACTATCCTTTTGTTTATTATTGACTAAATACCAGACAAGTTGAGTTTCGCTATTGGGCGGCTGGTGGTAGAAGTGTGTTGGAGATCGATGTATAAGGATTATGTAAATGACACTGAGAAACAGTTCATTCCTACACCAGGCGGCGCGTTGCAGGCAATCCGATGGAAACTGCACTAGGGAAGGAACAACTGTTAAAAGAGGGTGTTCGCACATTATGAGCAACCTGGCAAATGTTACTCTTGCACCAAGAATACGCAAATTGTTAACATTTTTGTTTTGTTTTGGTCACCATTGTGTTCCCGAGTACCATACTTTAGGGCAGGCATTGGGATCATTTGTAGTTTCTTACTTGAGAAATGTGTACTAAATTGTGTTAGGGCAGGCATTCCAAAACGGCTTTTTACAATTAAATAACCGTGTTAGAAACATTTTTGCGTAGCTAAGTCAACGTAATAATTTACCTTTACTGTAATTAGAAAACGTAAGGTTTTCGTAGATTATTCGTCAATGTTGTGGACAGATAATGGAAGTTGCTAACATCGATACGCGGTGTGTTGATTTTTAAAACTTAAGTGTTTAAAAAGAATAATAGCCGTTTATAATGGAATAAATCCGTCGCGTTGAACACCATCCATGACAAAAATTATTTCGTAATTTTATGTAAAGGTGTGATGGGCCCGCAGCGTTCGGAACAATGTTTTAAATGGCGAACAAATCTGGATTTTTCTTGTACCTAGTAATTGTTGGAAACTGCTACAGTGTGGGTGAGCTAATTGTGTTTATGCTAATTATGCATAAACGGCTTGGAAACTTAAGGGCTTTGGTTAAACGTGAATATCCAAAAGTTGCTGCAACAGTTGCACTGCTGTACAGCTTCGCGAAAACGGCATCTTGTGGTCTGTTTCATCGCTAAAATTCATCGAAGGACGTGAAATTACCACAGAAAAGTTTTTAGTCTAAATATCCTTTAACCACTTGATAAGTGTTAATTATTGCTAATCATTCACGCCAGAAAATTCACTATTACAATTGTGAAGTTTGTATTGGAGATTTAGAATTTTTAACATAGAAATAAAATACTGCAGATAGAGGAAAACTGAAATAAAAACACAAAGTGGTGGACATATTCAGCTGACCTGGATTTTAATAGCATTTTCTGTAGAAAATACTTGAACTTTTTAAAGCTGGTTTTGCCTTTTCTTTTTCCATTCAATTCCTTCTCTTTTTGTATCTGATTGCTTTGGAATTCACCTACTCCAAAGTTGAAAGATCAACTTAATGTGAGGTAGGACCTTTTAAAAGTCTGATAGCAGCAGGGAAAAGGCAACCAGCATAATTCAGGATCTAACATACCCCATACTCTTTTCTACCTTCTTCCTTCAGAAAAAAGATATAAAAGTTTGAGGACATGTACCAACCGATTCAAGAACACTTTCTTCCGTGCTGCCATCAGATGTTTGAATGGACCTACATTGCATTAATTTGATCTTCTTTACACCCTAGCTAAGACTGTAACACTACATTCTGCACCCTCTCCTTTCATTCTCTATGAATGGAATACTTTGTCTGTACAGGACACAAGAAACTACTTTTCACTGTATACCAACACATGTGACAATAATAAATGAAATCAAATCAAATAAACTGTTTTTGATTTGGTTGGTACGTGTTCCCAGATTTCTGTATCATTCTCCTGACAGAAGAAGGTAGAAGAAAGAATGTTGGGAACGTGTAGAGTCCTTGATTATACTGGCTGCTTTTCTGAGGCAACAAGAAGAGTAGAGGGAGTCAGTGGATGGGAGGCTGGTTTGAGTGATGGACTGGGCTTCATTCATGACCCTTTGTAGTTTCCTATAGTCTTGGACAGAGCAGGAGCCATACCAAGTTGTGATACAACCAGAAAGAATGCTTTCCATAGTGCAACTTTAGAAGTTGACGAGAGTTGGCCTAATTTCTCCGGAGAGAGTTGGCGGGCTTTCTTTACTATAGAGTCCCTTGAACTAGACCCATTTGCCTATGTGTGGCCCATATCATTCTGAACCTTTCCCATCCATGTACCTGTCCAAATGTATTTTAAACATTATAATTGTACCGCCTCTACCATTTTCTCTGGCAGCTCAATCCATATATGCACCTCCGTCCGTGTGAAAAAGTTGCCCCTCAGCTCCCTTTTAAATTTTTCCCCTCTTACCTGAAATCTCTGCCCACTAGTTTTGGACTCCCCTACCCTAGGAAAAAGTCTTGGCTATTCACCTTATCTATGCCCTCCAGATTTTATAAACTCCTGTAAGGCCATCCCTCATCCTCCTACGCTCCAGGGGAAAAAAAAGCCCTGGCAGAGAATGAAAACAGGTCTTGTCGGTAAAGAGGAATGCACAACATCAGCGGAAGTAGATTAGGATGGGCGTATAGAGCTGACATTTCTGCTTGAGTTTGTAAGTTTGTACATTCATTGGCCTATTGAAGTCTATGGAATATTTACATTGAATTTTGAAATGATAAAATGATGAATGTTTACAATGTTCAATTTTTATACCATGAGTTTTTTAAAAATAAATTATATTGCTGCTTGAAATGACTGAAATACACAATATACAATATTGAGAAATATAACAATAAATCTAAGTTGGGGACAGTGATCATATAAAAAAGGACTTTGCATGAATGAAAATAATGATATACAAGAACTTTAACTTACAAATGCAATGACAATCTGATGAAATCATCAACTACAAGATAATACTCATCCATGGGACAGGATGGTGGCACAGTGGTTAGCACTGCTGCCTCACAGGCCAAGGATCTGGGTTCAATTCCAGTCTTGGGTGACTGTGTGGAGTTTGCACATTCTCCCTGTGCCTGCATGGGTTTCCTCGGGATGCACCATTTTCCTCCCACCTTCTGCAATTTGTGGAATCTATGATTCTAAAACAAAGACTGGAATATATAAGTTACTTATTAATCGGATTTGGCACACTCAAAAATGCCAATTTCTTCATAAAGTTATGAGAAATTTCTGTGTGATGTGGTTTCATAAGGCTCTTCACGCTGTGCCTTCTTCAGTTGAGAAGTATGGGTTTTAATCCTCCCAAACAAAAACAGAAAATGCAGAAAAATCTCAGCAGACCTGACTGCATTTGTAGAGAGAGAATAGAGTCAGTGTTTAGGTCAGGATGATCTTCATCAGAGATGATCAGATGCCATCAGACCCATCGAGATTTCCAGCATTTTCTGTTTTTGATTCAGATTCTAGCATCCAGAGTATTTTGCTTTCTTGCCTCTGGTTATTGCAACCAAGCCTTTTAAATAGACAGCACAGGCACAATGGGAAGAATGACTTTCGACTGGGCTGTGTCATGAGTTATATTCTCACAATGATATCCATTCATAATAAAGTCAAGATGTGGAAGCGTTGACTTGGAAATAATATCAGCCTTCCAATGAAATCTTCAATTGACTTTCTTCGATTATTCCCCACCATCCTCACCACAATAAAGGTTCAACTATTAAGGTTTATGTGGGAAAGTATCATAATGCTGTTAGTCACAGTATTAGCATACTGACTTACTATGTGCCTCGAAAAAAATAACTTGTATTTAAAGTGTCTTTAACAGCCAGTGAAAAAGTTACACTTTTGAATGTAGTCACTGTTGTAATCTAGTGCATTGTTATGGTGGAATTAAAAGTGATGGATACAAAATGGTTACCTGACACACAAAATGGTTAACTGGGAAGGGACATTAAGAGGCACTGGCTTTATTCACAGACAGTTACACAAAAGGTTAAAACCTGCAGTATCTGAATTGCTGCAGGAAGCTGGTCAGAGCTTGAGGCAGTCTAGGTAAGAGCAGACCCAGAATAATGAGTCTGATAATAAAGTCAGCCACAGATGGAGACTTAAATACGTAAATGTAACAAGATCAGCCACTGTATATATAGATCAAAACCAGTCATTGAAAGAAGACATAACTGCACAAATGTATCCATTCTATGAGCAATGATATGTTAACTATCCATGTCCGTACCTGTCTTTTGTAACGATGTATTAACTGTCGATGTCCATATCTGTTTACTCAACTTGTAACAATGTGTTAATGGCCAATGTCTGTACTGCCTTTTGTCCAAAAAGTATAAAAATGATCAACTACCACTGTGTAGTTGAGAAGTAGCTACCAAGTACCTGTGGAGTATTAGTGCTTTCTCCCAAAGCCTTCTCCAAAATAGAACTCTATTGTTGAAACCTCCAAGTCTGACTCAGAAGTGGTAAATTTCCCACAACAATTGGTGTAGTCAGCAAGGATCTCGTTGCTAATAAGTTCAATCAATTGGCCATGATCGGAAGGCCAGGATAGAGATCACTGAATCTATAGGTGTCAGATGGAGTCAACAATACAGTTTAAAAGGGGTTAAAAATTAAGGGGTATTTATAGTGATAATTATTGCTTATATGTGGTACTAACTGCTGATAGTGATAAAAAAACTTTTACTTCTACTGAATGATTAGCAGACAAATAAGCAGCCTTAGCTTGTTAAGAGGGGATATCTTGCATGGGAAGGGCAGGACACTGAAGTGGGCATAGAGGCACCAAGAGTACTTAGGATTGTGAAGCACAAGCACAAAGATTGGTTAACATCAAGCTCTGTTGTGGCATCAAGCAGAGTTGCCACCTGTTCGAATGAAAGTTTGTATAGTTGGGTACTAGATGTCAATGTTGTAAAGTGGTGTGGAAAAGGAGCTGATCAACTCTGACTTTGAGCCAGACTCTGGTGGAGGCAGTAATACTGGAGCCGTGAGTATAAACTGAAATCCCGAGACAGTAGTGAAACACCATGCTAGAGTAGTAATAGTGGCTGAGAGGAGTGAAGTCCCTAAGGTAGAGAGCACACTTTATTAGGAAGTAATCGTGGCCATATAGTGCCTAAAATACGTTGCCAAGGAGGCAATACTGACCAGGGGTAGTGAAGTCTGCGAAATGGCAAATAAAGAAGTTAAGAGAGAACCTGCAGGATCATTTATTGAAATGTACATGACAGACAGGCAAGCGTTAATAAAAAAGATGCATAAGGATGGCTGGGATGCTTCTCAGACCTTGAAACAGCAGAGAAAATGGATGGATGGAGAAAAGAGAAACAAGACAAAGAAGACAGGGGTATTATTAGTATATCAGTTAGCTGAACTAATTGATGTCTACTAAAAGGTGGAGTGAAGATAAAGGAAAGATTAGAGAGTTAGAATCCAGAGTAAGGGAACTAGAGAAATGAAACCAAGAGTTAAAAGAGAATAAATGGAGAAGGAAACTTCTTCTACGTCCTTATGAGTCCACACAATTGGGACCAACTCCTCCAGAGGAGTGGGAAGTGCTGGAATACAGCTTTAGTGCCAGTAACTCGAGGGGGAACAGATGTGCAGCCAAAGGCAAATTAGAAACCATCCCAGATGAGAGGCTGTAGATAATGGCTTCCCTGGGTAAATTACAACCTAGAAGCGGAAAGACTAGGAAGAATTAGACACAATACGGGTAGGACACCAGTTACACCTGGTCGGGGCAGTCTGTCCATGGATAAGTGAAGGCAGGTAGCAGGTGGACCTGCTGCTCCTTCAGCACAGGATTATAGTGGGGGACGGTGGACACATGTAGTTGCCCTAACAGCAGAAGTAGATGCCTAACAGGCATCCTTCACCCAGTTTAAGACAGAAATTCAAAGAGTACTAGGAAATGTTCCTACTAACTGGAGCAGAATTACCACAACCAAACAGCTAAAGGGGTAAGGAGCTTCTGAGTATGGGGAATGGTTGTTCCAAGTATATCAGAAATGCTCAGGCAAGAAAATCCAGTTTGTGGGAATTGAGTGTTCATCCAGGCTTTCAAGGATGGACACTCTAGTGCTCACCAAACAATCCTAAAAATGGGAGTGATTATGTCCCAAGATTACGATGAATTGGTAGAATGGACTAATGGCGTACTGGGAGGCGAAGAGAAGAAATCCCAGACAAGAACAAGGCTAGAAAGAGTAGCCACTTACAATAACGGGAATTGAACTAAGTCCAAACTGACTTGTCACAATTGTGGCTGACAGGGGCACTTGCGAGGGATTGTGGGGTCCCAAGGAAAGGAAACAAATTTGGGAGCAATGAGAAACATTGTTGTCACTGTAATAAACGTGGACACACAGAAGCAGTGTGTCCAGGATAAACATGGGAGACCCGACTTGTTCCATGACCACAGCACAATTGGAGGAACCTCCGAGGTCAACGAGGTATGCAGCCCCCATTCTTATGGGTAAGAAGGAGGGAAGGATTTATGCGTCTGCACAAGTAAGAGATAGGCAATGCGAGATGCTGTGGAGCATCCATGTCTATTACCGACTTAACTTTACCCACTGCAAGTAAAATGATTTAGCTAACCAGGATTGGAGGGAATAAAACAAATACCTACCTGAGTGAGACCAAGTTAGTAGAAATAAATAATTTGTACATACTGGTGAGGTTTTATGTGTGTAAAAATAACAAGGGTACATTAATGGGAAATGATTTAATGAAAGAGTATGAGATTTTGATAAACTGTGGAAAGGAAGAATTAATCTGGCCAAGACAAGACGGAAAACTAGAATACAGAAACTCAGAAATAACCTTGAAAGTATTAAGATAGCCATAGTCACCACCAGAAATTGGGAATTTAGAGACAGGAGGGTTCGGAGCCATCTGTGCTTCCATCCCCTGAGTATAGGCTAAAACAAAGTTAGATACTGGCTTAACTAAAATGGACTCAATAAAGGTACCTGGACTGGAGCATAAGCCCCATCAACAATACCCAATAAAACTAGAGGCAGAGAAAGCTGTAGTGGGGATAGTTAAAGGGTTAGTGGAAAAAGGAATACCATGAGTACCACTAACTTGCCAACTTGGCCGGTGAGTAAACATAACGGAGACTACAGGCTCATGATAGATTACACCAGACTCAATAAAGTCATGTCCAACTTGCACCCCATTGTAGCAGGCCCCTTGGCAATTCTGAATGGACTGTCACAGGAGCACAATATATTCACAGTGTTGGATAGAGCCAACGGATTCTGGTCCTTACCCTTGGATCCCAAATCCCAAGAAAAATTTGCCTTTACAGTGGGAGACAAAAAGTACACTTGGACTCATCTACTTCAGGGATTCCATAACAGCCCCACCATCTTCCATCGAGTAATGAGTGACATCTTAAACAGGATAGAACTGCCACAGAGTAACATGATTCTTCAATATGTAAATGATATCTTAACAGCTTCAGAATCCAAGTCAGGACATCAAGAAGCACTATATCTAGTATTGAATGAATTAAAAACCGTAGGGTCAAAGGTGAACCCCAAAAAGGCACAAATCAGAAAAGCACAAGTCCTATACCTAGGGCACCTTATATCCCAAGGGCCTAAAGAAATGCCAAAGACCGAAAGAAGGTGGTACAACAAATGCTGCAACCCACCACCTTAAAAGGGGTCAGAAAGGTGTCAGGACTGTTTATCAATAGCTGAAGTTTTATCCTGGGATTTGCAAAATTGGTAGAACCCATACAAAGACTAGTCAAAGGAAGAAAACCAGCTTTAAATCCCATAGAATGGGCACACAAGCAGGAAGAGGCTTACAATAAACTAAAAACAGAATTGATATCACCCCCTGGACTAGATTACGAGATTCTAATAATGACTTCCACATCCATTGTAGTAGTGAGGGAGGGTTCTATTCTGCAGTGGTAATACAGGACTATGGCGACAAGAGGAGACGCATAGGTTACTATTCAACCACTGTGAAGGACCTGTAGTCACTGATTGCCAAGGTGCATAGCCACCTTGGATTGCGCCACCTGGTCCATTAAGGTTAGTGAGCTAACAATAATGACAGGGAATATAATCTTTCACACCAAACACAGCTTGGTGGAAATGTTGAACATGGGAAAGCTGAGGTCTGTCTCAAAAATGAGAAGGACTAAAGGGGAAACTGTCCTCTTACCTTCAAGCAAATCCATAATAATAATAGGAGACACAGGAAATGACCCAGCAAAAGGGATTTTAGACACTGGGAAGGCACACAATTGTGGGGATATAGATATGGATGTAGAAGAGGTTAGGATAAAGGATGTATTTTTAACAATAGCTGAGGAGACCCTTTTTGTAGATGGTTCATGCAAATATGTGGAAGGATCACCTGGAACAGGATGGTCAGTAGTAAATGACAAACTGGGGACCATAAGGTCAGAAAGGATTGACGGAGAACTATCCGCGTGAGGGGCAGAATTTGTGGCACTCACACAGGCACTCGAGTTATCTGAAGGTAAAACAATAAACATATATACAGATAGTCGGTAGGCATTTGGGGTAATATATGACTGTATGATAGCGTGGGGTAGAAGCGGGTTCGTAACCATGGGAGAAACTCCTATTAAACACCAACAAAGAATTGAGGCATTGTTAAAAGCTAGTGAGAAACCTTGAGAATCGCAGTAATCAAGATTAAAGCGCACCAGAAAAAAACAGGAAGAGATAACCCAGATTGGTTAAATTTCAAAGGGGACCAAACCACAGACAGAGCAGCACAGTTATCCTTAGAACAGGAGATAGTAGCAGTAACAGAACAGACAGGAGACAAATGGATCTGCAAATGGATTTCACAGGGCCACTACCACAATCCCATGGCAAAACCTATTGTCTGGTTATTATAGACCAATTCACCAGGAGGGTAGAAGCATTCCCTACTGCAAATTGTACTGCTACCATGGTGGTTAGAATATTGGTAGAAGAGATAATCCCTAGATGGGGAGTACCCCCTACAAATCAATTTGGACCAAGGGACGCACTTCACTGGAAAGATAGTAAAAACAGTGTGCCGATTGATGGGGATAAAACAAAAATTCCACATCCCTTACCACCCTCAGAATTCTGGAATGTTGAAACATATGAAAGGACACTGAAGAATGCGCTGGCTAAAGTCATACAAACATTGGGAAAAATGTGGATAGAAGTATTACCTACTATATTAATAAGGCTAAGAGCTACCACAAACCCAACAACCAGATTAAACCTTATGAACTGATGACAGGATGGACGATGCAATTACCTGAAAGCATCATAACAGGTGGGACTTATGTAAAGCCACTAAAAGATAAAATTAGAAGATACATTTGGAACTAAGCCCCAACTAAAAATGATGCACAAATTGGTAAAAGATAATCAAGAAAAAAGAGACGCACAGAGAGAGCTTGAAATGCTCCCTGATGTCTTAACAGCGGGAACTCATGCTCTAGTAAAAACATTACCTGACAAACCAGGCTTTGCACCAAAATAGAATGAGCCAAATGAAGTTATAATTGGCAGGGACACCTGTGCCTGTCTGGACATAAGAGAGAAAGGTATATGGAAACATTGTACCCAGCTGAAATTACACAAAGGAATGAATGAATGAATTAAAGTGACCAGATTGCATTCCCAAAACAGGTGAAGACTGCAAGCAACTGTAGCTGATGTGTTTGGGTTCACAGTATAACTTTTGAAAATTATGTAACTTAAAGTATTAGGATTGGTACTTGCTTATTGTGGACATGTTTGAGATAGAGCATTAATTAGTTGTATTACTTTGTGTTATTCACGACTGTAAATTTGACTGGGCTAGAGGATTAGCTATTTTACAATGTACATTTACACAGGAATCAAACTGTATGTTACCTGTTAGCTCAATTGATAGAAGCCCTATTTGTGGCCACCCCTGGGTGGAGCCCCCATGACTTATGTACAGTAGATACATCAGACGCACCCTGTAAGGGACAAATTGGCAAATATAAAAGAGGTATACAGGAAAAAATGTGTGGAACTTTTAAATCCCACAGATCCTGGGTGCAGGGATGTTCCAATAAGTGGGAGGAGGAGCTTTGTTTTATGTGGCAGGGTGGGGATGTGCTCATGTCTTGGTCCCCAAGAATGATTCCTGCGTACAGACTAAATATATCTGTTAGCACTGTCAGGTAAATAGGGGTCAGTTTACTTGCACCTGTGATGAACAAAAATACCTGAATCTAACTGTGGGGAGGCAGCTCATTTGTGGACAGTGTAATAGGACTTATGTCAGCTCAACCAAATGGTCATACCCATTTGATACTTACCAGGTGGTGGGATCAAATGGGGAGTCAAGTAAATTGGGCAATTGGTGGTATACACAAACTAATAACCAGGACACTAAATGCTACCAGGCTAAGAAGGGATTTGTATTCCTCTTCAATGCTACTTACACGATAGAAACACCGACGCTCCCGATCCTTTTTGCAGTAGGAACAATAGGACCACTCACTGTTCCATGCCCTCAGAAGGGGTATATCCAGAGAAAGGTAATAATTCGGGCCATCAGCAAAGAATTCTGCGCTGATTGGCAAACCCTGGGCACAATGAGATCATCTCTTGGATACAGGTTCCTTGCGGGGGAGCGCAGCAGGAGTAATCAGTGCAAAAAATAGGAATCATATTGTTTGTGGACTAACAGCCCTGGGAAACAACACTTCAAAGGCACTGGAGGCTATCAACTAAGAAATAGCTGAACTGAGATTATACTCAAAGCAGATACAATATGCAGTGGATTACCATTTAGCATAACAATTGGGAGTATGTACAATCGTAGGAAACAAATGCATAACCCATATCACAGATGAATCCTATAACATCAAGTAAGTCATTAATAATATCAGAAAACAGCTTGATGATTTTGGACAGTGATCCAAGAAAAGGAGTAGCTGGCTGGAATGGCTAGTGGGGAGATCCTGGGGATCCTATTTACTGCATGGACTGATTGTACTCATTGTACTTGAAATTGACTGTTGCCTAATTGTTGGATGCCTTAATGTCTGTTGTAAAGTAGTGGTGACATGAATTATGCCAGGAGCCAGTGTAACCATCGAGGAAGAATATGTAACGAGAACTCCTGAAGACTTCGAAAGCCATGATAAGGAAAGAAAAAAATGGACATCTACCTGTGAAGATGCAGTTGTTGGTCTGGGGATTATTAAATAATAATCCTGACCAAAAAGAGGGAATATTATGGTGGAATTAAAAGTGATGGACACAAAATGGTTACCTGGCACACAAAATGGTTACGTGGGAATGGACATTAAGAGGCACTGACTTTAGGCACAGACGTTACGCAAAAGGTTAAAATTTGCAGTGTCTGAATTGCTGCAGGAAGCTTGTCAGAACTTGAAGCATTCTAGTTAAGAGCAGACCCAGGACAATGAGTCTGACAATAAGGTCAGCCACAGATGAGGACATAAACACATAAAAAGAACAAGATCAGCTACTGAATGTATAGATCGAAACTAGTCATTGATAGAGGACATAACTGCATAAATGTATCCATTCTATGAACAATGATGTGTTAACTGTCAATGTCCATATTTCTCTACTCGACTTATAACAATGTGTTAATGGTCAATGGCTGTACTGCCTATTGTCTAAAAGATATTAATGATCAACTACCATTGTGTAATTGAGAAGGTAGCTGCCAAGTACTGCAGAGTACCAGTGCTTTCTTCCAAAACTTCGAAATAGAACTGTATTATTGAAATCTCCAAGTCTGACTCTGAAGTGGTAAGTTTCCCACAACAAAATCAACAGTCAATTTATATGCAGTAAGCTCCATAACCAATCATAACGATGACCAAATAATCTGTTCATTTGGTGTTGGTTGAGGGTTAGCCAGCACACCGAGGATAACTGTCCACTACTTTTTAAAAGAAAAGACCGTAGGACCTTTTAAATCCACTTGAGAGGACAATTTAATATCTCACTTGAAAGATGACATCTCTACCTGTACAGTGATCCCTCAATATTGCGCTGGAATATTGACTTTGATTTGTGCAGTCAAACCCAGCAGAAAAAAATGAGGATTTGCCAATTCCTAAGTAAAATGGTGAATAGAATTACATTTATGTATACATAATGGAAATATTTTATTGGGTTTGAGCAGAAAATCAGATTATATTTAATTGTTTCCATTAAGTTGGGCACAAAATGCTTTTTAAAGTTGATTTGAAGTTGACAAAGCTTGGAACTAGTTTGATGTTTTCAATAGGACTTGACTGCAATAATAATGACAAAGCAGTAGATTTAGCTCTGAATTTAAATTAGGGTCATGTCCGATTTAAATTAACCTGCTTACAAATGGTCTGATGAAATATTTTTAGCATATTTGCTTTGTACTAATGATGGATTTGGAATTTAGTTTTATGGCAGTAGAACTCCATTCTGAAATGGAGTTCTGGATATTTCATGAAGGTAGAATTACTTCATAGAAATAGTAAATTATACCACTTGGAAAAAAAATAAAAAAAACAACATGCTTAATGATTAAATGTGATAGAATGAATGTTTAATCCATCAAACAATATTTGTAAGAAAATTGTGGAATACCTTTGCACTTATTAGAGAATACTGTGATGAGATTAGTGGTGGAACTGACATAGCACAAAAAAATATATTGATGACTGTAGTAATATATTTGAATGCAAACATTGACTTTACTAGAATCCAGCACTTTTAACACATTTTGCTTGCCATATTGTTCCTGGGTTTTAATGTTGTATACTTCTAGAAAAAGCTGAAAGTGAGAACACAAGAAGTTTATTCTGCGGACACTAAACATAATCATCTTTGGACAGGCTGCCCAACTTGAATTAAATCTGTGGCGACTTTGTTGGAATTTTAACACCCCAATCAGTTGATACTTAAATATTTAGCTAGTTATATCTGGTATTTTGAAAGATTTACTTCTTTAGCAGCCAACAATAATCTCAAATTATGTGAAAATGTGTTCTGGGAGGACTCTAATTATCCTCAGGAATATTTCTCGAAATTGATGCAGCAAGTTTAGGATTCTTTGATTTTTAAAAATTCTTGTTGTTGATCCTCTACATTGGAAGTGCAAGTTGGCAAAATATCAAAATATTTTTGGAGTTGATGAACTTTCCTTACAACAACTTTGTTGCAAGGAGAAACCAGATTAAGTACTGGAATAATTTTAGCTCCTTCGGTAAGAGATTACTAATAGCTGAATCGACCTGTACAGATCAATATCATTTATTTGTTGAATAATAGCTGTTAACTTAAATCCTGACCAGAGTGTTCAAGAAAAAATACATTCCAATGGGTTTTAAAATGATTATATATCCCAAACTTTTTTAAGTTATTGCATTGAAACAATTCCTAAAGTCCTTTTTATGTATTAAGTGCAACTTCATGGAACATCATTTTTGGATAATATCAGTTCATGTGGATGCTGAATAATTTGGCCTATTAAACTGTAAGATTAACAAATGTTATGCTATTATTGAAAAATACTGACCCTGCTGCAGCAGTAATGGAATTTCCTCACTGGCATTGACAAGTATCTTTTTGACAGCATTGCAAATTAATTGTACCGAGAAGAATCAATTGGGACTGTGGTGACATGGAAGGATGGGAGGAAGTCTTTAGAGCACTAAAACTGTGCTCTAACGAGGAAATTCTAAGACCACCAGTGAGAGAGCTTTAAATAGTCCCTCCAGCATTCTGCCAAATCACAGGATGATTTCATTTCTTCTTTGACATCAGTCAAAATGCCTATCCTCATGCCATCAATAGAAGTTGACAGCCATGTTCTGATGTTGTAAGTGACTGAACTTAAACAATACTTTATTGGTTGTAAAGTACTTCTACATGTCTTGTGGTTCTATAAGGTACTGTATAACTGAAAGTAATTTTTCCTTAATATAATTATTGACAGCCATGAGATCTGATTGAGAAACACTGGCAAAAATCTCAAATGGACAATGTAATATTTAAACAGAATTTAACTTGGTCATGGTAAATGTGTAGTCTTCAGTGAAGCCCTTATCTGATACTATGAATAATGTGAGAGATTTGCATCTGCTTGCACTTCTTGTTGTCATACTTTCTGTATCATGTTATCCTGCAACTTTGACACACTTAGCTATTACAGGTAAGCTAATTATCAATATTTCTACTACTGTTTTTCAATAGGCCTGCCATAAGTGGTACTGTAAACTCTTGGAAATTGTTGCTTGCTTGGTTGTTACTGCCAACATTAAGAAATATTTATACTTTTAACATTACTCGCTCATCTAGTTCTTTTTAACAGATGGTTTTAAACTGAATAAATATCTTTTAGATTGCTAATAGCAAGCCACTACTAAGAAATGGATTCAATTCTCTCCCTTTTTGTAATATTTTACCTTTTCATTTTCTAAATGCTTTTGGTTTGAAAATAAATGTTTTGTGAGGTGTTCATTAAAAAAGATCAGTTCTATTCCCAGCAACGTGACCCAGAAAGGTTTTCCTATCCTTTAAGTAAGGAATTAAAAACATATATATATTTTGTGCCAACATAAACATTTTTGTGACTATCCAAATTCTCGCAACATTAATTGTAGTTATACACAGCTGTCTGCAATTCACCTTTCCTGCCCATTCCTATATTTGGTTGTTTCAAAGGGGAAAATATTTTTCTGGGTGTTACTGGTATGCTCGCTAAATTTTTTATTTAATCAATTTTAGTGATTCCATTGTGTAAATTAAGTGAAATTTTATTTAATTCATATAACTCTCTAGATTTCTGTCACCTTACTAAAGTCTCATTTTTATTTAATTCATTCTGAGATTATTTAATTCATTCTGAGAAATGCCCTAGATTGACAAGTCCTTGTATGGGGCGGCATGGTGGCACAATGGTTAGCACTGCTGCTCATAACGCTAGGAACCTTGGTTCAATTTCTGGCTTGGGTCAATGTCCGTGTGAAGTTTGCATGTTCTCCCCATGTCTGTGTGGATTTCCTCTGGGTGTTCCGGTTTCCTTCCACAGTCCAAAGAGCTGTGAGTTAGGTGCATTGGCCATGCTAAATTGTCCCTTAGTATTCTGGGATGTATTGCTAAGAGGGATAGTAAGATAGATATGTGGGATTGCAGGGAGAAGGCCTAGATGGGGTTGTTGTCAGTGCAGATTCAATAGAGTGAATAGCCTCCTTTTGCATTGTGGGGATTCTGTGATTTAATTACCTACGCACCAAAATGTGTTTTCAATAATTTGTATGAAGTTTGTTCCCTAATGCTGATTAATTTGATTAATTGTTGGTCTTCATTTGCTCTCCCTAAACTTCCATTGTGTATTTTAACATCACATATTGTTACACTTTTCCATGAACATTCTGACTTGTTGAACATCAATAGAAAACATTTGAAACTCAAAACAGTCAGTATCTGTAGGGAAAACTGTTTGTTGATTATTTTGGACTTCATGGACAGAATTTTCCAGCCACATTTGCTCCAAAACCAGAAAATTCCACTCAAGGTCGATAGATCTTTGCGTGGTCCAACTCCCTGCTCAGTATGACCCCCTTGATGGATGGGATGGGAAAAATTCCCCCATATCCTTCAGAGTTAAAAAATTAAGAGATGAACAAACAAATTAGAAAAGGATGAAGGGGAGAGCAAACATGTGGAATATTGGTGGAATGATAGCCAGTCATCAGGATAGAAATGTTAAATAAAAAAAGATCAAAAATATATGGATAGCTAAGAGAGTGGGACGTTTAAGTATGATGATGCCCTGCCTTAAAAAAATGTATTTCAGTCAAGTTTCTGTGCAGGATGTTTCCAGCAGTCGCTTTCATTTTATCAGTGCCATTCTGTCTACAACTGGCATTGTGACTGCAGCATCATAATTGCTTCTAATTGCTAGAATGTTGGTTTTAATCTGAATTAATGTTGTTCTTAGTGTTTCCCTGGGATTTTACAGAGTGGAGTTAGATTGCGATGATTGACAGCATTGTCGTGTGACAGGGTGAAGATGGGTTACACAGAATATTGAAGCTTAAATACTGTTAAGAGACTGGAATCTTCCAGGATATGAGTCCCATTCTCAGAGATTCTGCTGTAAGAGAGTGGATCTTTCTCTGAGAGTTCTTGGTTTGGAAGCTGCAGAGAGAGGTATCCTGTCTGTCTCTGAACTCTGAACACTGTGAGCTGCTGAAGACTAGGTTTACTTCTCTGAAGTTTTGATGTTTTGACGAGGTTTATTTCTCTGAAGTTGATGTTTTGAGAATATATCCTTCTCTGGAAATTGCTCTCTGTCCAGAAATATTAAAAAGCTGAACATACAGCATCTCATAAACATCTTTGGTTTCTGAGCTATCTGGTTCTACAGAAGAGATTTATATCTATCAGGGATACTGCTGAATTGGAGCAACAGAGATAGCTGGGGGTTAACAATTATAGTATGTCATGTTTAATTCTTTTAATTAGAACGTAGAAAAATTCAGCACAAACAGGCCCTTCAGCCCACAAGTTGCGCTGAACATATCCCTACCTATTAGGCTTACCTATAACTTCCTATCTTACTAAGTCCCATGTACTCATCCAAAAGTCTCTTAAAAGACTCTATTGAACCTGTCTCACCACCATCACCAGCATGGATTCCATGCACCCACCTCCCTCTGAGTGAAAAATTTACCCCTGATGTCTTCTCTGTACCTACTCCCCGGCATCCTAAACCTATGTCCTCTTGTGGTAGCCATTTCAGCCTTGAGTAAAAGCCTCTGAGAATCCACTCAATCGATATCTTCCAAATCTTATTCTTCTCTATCAGGTCATCTCTCATCCTTTGTCTCTCTAAGTAGAAAAGACCAAGCTTTTTCAATCTATCCTCATAAAGTATGCCACCCAATCCTGGCAACATCCTTGTAAATCTCCTCTGCACCCTTTCAATGGCTTCTGCATTCTTTCTGTAATGAGGCGACCAGAACTGAGAACAGTACTCCAAGTGGGGTCTGACCAGGGTCTTATACAGCTGCAGCATTATCTCTTGATTCCTAAACTCAATTCCTCGATTGATGAAGGCCAGTACACCATATGTCTTCTTAACCACATCCTCTGCAAAGTTGATCTGAGAGTCTGATGAACCTGGACCCCAAGATCTTTCTGATCTTCCACACTGCTAAGAGTCTTACCCTTTCGTCTTATTATATTCCGTATTCCCATTTGACCTGTCAAAATGGACCACCACACACTTATCCAAGTTGAAGTCCATCTGCCACTTCTCCGCCCAGTCTTGCATCCTATCTACGTCTCGTTGCAACTTCTGACATCCCTCTAAAATATCCACAACACTCCAATGGTGGTGTTATCAGCAAATTTACCAACCCATCCCTCCAATTCCTCATCCAGGTCATTTATAAAAATCACAAAGAGGAAGCGTCCCAGAACAGATCCCTGGAGCACTCCACTGGTGACCGACCTCCATACAGAAAAAGACCCATCTACAACACTCTTTGCCTTTTTTGGGCAAGCCAGTTCTGGATCCATTGCCCCCTCACTTTCTCAATAAGCCTTGCATAGGGGATCTTATCAAACACCTTATCAAAAACCACACCTACCACTCTTCCTTTGTCAACGTGTTTAGTCACAACTTCCAAAACCTCAACCAGGCTCATAAGCATGATCTATCTTTGGCAAAGCCGTGCTAACTATTTTTGATCATACTATACTTGTGTTCATAATCCTGTTCATAAATGTTCATAATCTTCATAAATCCTGTCTCTCAGGATCTTCTCCATCAACTTACCAATCACTGAGGTTAGACTCACCAGTCGATAATTTCCTGGGCTATCTCTACTCCCTTTCTTCAATAGAAGAACCACAACCGCAATCCTCCAGTACTCCGGAATCTCTCCCATCTCCACCGATGATGTAAAGGTCATCACAGATGCCCTGCAATCTCTTCCCTTGCCTCCCATAGTAACCTGGAGTACTTCCCATCCACTCCTGACAACTTATCTAACTTGATGCTTTTCAAAAGCTCCAACACATTCTCTTTCTTAATGTCAACATACTCAAGCTTTTCAGTCTGCCCGCTGCAAGTCTGCACTACAACCACCAAGATCCTTTTCCATTATGAAGTAAAGTATTCATTAAGCATCTCTGCTAATTGGTAAAAGTTATGCTAATCATTTTTGTTATATTTTAACTGTGTTCTTAAATAAAGTTTGTTTTGATAAAAGCTTCGTTATGGGCCATTTGAATCATGCCTGGAGTAAAATACCTTATGTTCCCACTAATGTCAAAATCAAATGTAAAAGTTAAGGTCCAGGCTAATTTCATGAAATATCTTGGGTCTGCACCTTAAAATAAGAAAATTGAGGTGGAAAGTAGAGATAGAAATTGTAGGAAAGTTCAAATTAAAATTGAGGGTCCTTGCAAATTATTGTAGACCCATCAGCTTTGAAAAGAGAAATAAAAGATCAACATAGAGGGAATAATAATCCTACCACTACTGTAAGGACACTGTTCTTTGAAAATACAGGGTACAACTAAAGTTACCAGTAAACCTTCAAGTTTAATGAGGACTTGTCTGTGGAGGTAGTATGGGCTGAGATTAGAAACAGGAGAGGAGAGGTCACCCTGTTGGGAGTCTTTTACAGACCTCCTAATAGTTCTAGAGAGGTTGAGGAAAGGATTGCGAAGTCAATTCTGATTAGGAGTGAAAGTAGTAGGGTAATTGTGATGGGGGACTTTAACTTTGCTAATATTGATTGGAAGAGCTATAGCTCTAGCTCGTTAGAGGGGTCAGTTTTCGTACAGAGTGTGCAGGAAGGTTTTTTGACTCAGTATGTAGATAGGCCAACTAGAGGTGAGGCTACATTGGATTTGGTGCTGGGCAATGAGCCAGACCAGGTGTTAGGCTTGGAAGTTAGTGAACATTTTGTTGATAGTGACCACAATTCGGTTACGTTCACCTTAGTGATGGACAGGGATAGGCATGAAGCTGGGGGCTGTAGTTATAGCTGGGGGAAGGGTAATTATGAGGCAATCAGGAGAGAATTAGGGTGCATAGATTGGACTAGGGAACTACAGGGACTGGGAACATCTGGAATGTGGTGCTTATTCAAGGAGCAGCTGCTGCGAGTCCTTGATAAGTATGCCCCTGTCAGGCAGGGAGGAAATGGACGAGTAAGAGAGCCTTGGTGTACGAAAAAAGTTGATTTGCTGGTTAAGAAGAAAAAGGAGGCTTATGTCAGGATGAGGCTTGAAGGCTCAGTTAGTGCAATGGATAGCTATAGATTAGCCAGGAAGGAGGTAAAAAGGGAATTGAGGAGAGCTAAGAGGGGACACGAGAAGATGTTGGCTGATAGGATTAAGGAGAATCCTAAAGCTTTCTTTCGATATGTTAAGAATAGAAGATTGGTTAGGGCAAGATTAGGGCCAGTCATAGACAGCAGTGGGAAGTTGTGCGTGGAGCTGAAGAGATTGGTGAGGCACTGAATAAATATTTCTCTTCGGTATTCACGCAGAGTGCTGGAAATGTAGCTGTGGAGAGCACTGAGGTACAGGGTTGCAAATTGGGGAGTATGGTAGTAGATAGGGAGGATGTGTTAGAAATTCTCGAGGGTTTGAAGTTGGATAAGTCCCCTGGGCCGGACGGGATTTACCCTAGGATTCTCTGGGAGGCAAGAGAGGAGATTGCAGAGCCTCTGGCTCTGATCTTCAGGTCCTCGTTGGTTACGGGTGTGGTTCGGAGGACTGGAGGATAGCGAATGTGGTCCCATTGTTTAAGAAGGGGAAGAGAGACCTTCCAGGGAATTATAAGCCAGTGAGTCTTACTTCTGTTGTGGGCAAAGTATTGGAGAGAATTATTAGGGATAGGATTTATAGTTATTTAGAGAGAAATGAATTGATTGGGATAGTCAGCATGGTTTTGTGAAGGGTAGGTCGTGCCTTACTAACCTAATTGAGTTTTTTGAAAAAGTGACTAAGGAGGTGGATGGGGGTAAGGCGGTTGATGTGGTATATATGGACTTTAGTAAGGCGTTTGATAAGGTGGCCCCTGGAAGACTTCTACAGAAAATGCAGATGTGTGGAATAGAGGGTGATTTAGCTAATTGGATTAGGAATTGGCTGGCAGATAGAATACAGAGGGTGGTGGTTGATGGGAGATATTCATCGTGGAGTTCGGTGACGAGTGGTGTGCCTCAGGGGTCTGTTTTGGGGCCCCTGCTGTTTGGAATTTTTATAAATGATCTGGATGAGGGTATTGAGGGATGGATCAGTAAATTTGCAGATGACACTAAAGTCGGTGGAGTGGTAGATAGTGAAGAGGGGTGTTATAGTTTACAGAGTGACTTGGACAAGTTGCAGAGCTGGGCCGAGAGGTGGCAAATGGAGTTAATGTGGAAAAGTGTGAGGTAATGCACTTTGGCAGGAACAATAAATGTGTAGAGTATAGGGCTAATGGTAGGGCTCTTAATAGTGTGAGGAACAGAAGGATCTTGGTGTATGTGTCAATAGATCCCTGAAAGTAGGCAGTCAAGTGGATAAAGTTGTTAAGAAGGCTTATGGAGTCTTAGCTTTTATTGGTAGGGGGATTGATTTTAGGAGCCGCAGCATCATGTTGCAGCTGTACAAAACTCTAGTGCGGCCGCACTTGGAGTATTGTGTGCAGTTCTGGTCCCCGCATTATAAGAAAGATGTGGAGGCATTGAGAGGGTACAGAGGAGGTTTACCAGGATGTTGCCTGGTATGGAGGGCAGGTCTTATGAAGAGAGGCTGAGGGATTTGAGGTTGTTTTCGTAGAAAGGAGGCGGCTAAGAGGGGACCTAATCGAAACATATAAGATGATTAGAGGTTTAGATAGGGTGGACAGTGATAGCCTTTTTCTAGGATGGAGAAAGCTAGCACGAGGGGACACAGCTTTAAATTAAGGGGTATGAGTTATAGGACGGATATCAGAGGTAGGTTTTTTACTCAAAGAGTGATTAGGGAGTGGAATGCCCTGCCTGCAGCTGTTGTAGATGCGCCAAGTTTGGTGGCGTTTAAGAGGTTTGTTGATAAGTATATGGATGAGAAGGGAATGGTTTAGTTAGGAGGGGCATTGCTTTTTATTTTGGTCGGCACAACATCGAAGGCCGAAGGGCCTGTTCTGTGCTGTATTGTTCTATGTTCTATGTTCTATGTTTACACATGTATTTCACGTGTGCTTCAGCACAATTATTGCTTCATTTGGTTTCACACATTCATCACTTTATTTACGTTTGTATCTCAATTTTTTTACTCTATTTTCTACTTTGTCTTTACTGATTTCATTCATGTTTAGTTCTGCTCCATTTCAGTTATGTTTGCTCTCCATTCCTTTGTCTGCTTTGTTTTGTGTTCGCTATACTCTTCATCGCTCCTTACACCAATTTATTCTGTTTTCTAATTTATGTTTCTTTCTGTACTCAGTAATCCATATCCATAAACTAATTACATCAATTACATCAACTATTTATGCCTCAATAAATTCTTACTAGCTTGCTCAACTTGATTACTTAAATTTTTCTCAATATTGATTGCTTTTTACCATTTTAACTACTCATTTCCTCTCCCTACCTCTTTACTACTTTATGCTTACTTGCATCTCAACTTAAATGAACAGTATTTTCCTAGCTGTGCACTTGATTTTCTCAAACTACTCCAAGCCACTTCTCAAATCATCAGAAAACTAAACCAACTTTCCTAATCTTTGCTAACAACAATAGCACATATCTCTACTAACATAATGGGGGAAAAATTCCAAGTGCCAAAATTGTGCGAAAAATGGAGTAACTCCCACCAATTTTTTGAGGGTGATTTTCTGAATGAATCTCCCACACTTTGAGCACTGATTCACTGAGAAAATCAGTGAATGGGGTCTATTCCCACCCAAGAGTCTGACAGCATAGCACTGAGCGGGCTACTGCACGTGTGCTGATATGTCAGAGCTGAGATTGGCGCATGCGCAGTGGCCCCACACTGCTGGTCTCCTGATTGCTGGGCAGTCCCATGACCCTCTATTGCTGCAGCTGAGACCACTCCACTCCCCAGATCACTGGCTTCCCAGACTTCTCTGGATGAGCTCCAATTTAACTGCCAACCTTCATTGCAGCCCTGGTCATCCCCACCATTCCCAACCATCTCCCACCCCCAGCTGGGTGGCCATCCCCAATCCCCCGTTCCTTCCTTCTTCCAGTGATCCTCTGGCAGAGTTTCAGCAGGACCCCTCTCCCCCACCCCCACAGATCGTCCTGCCCCAGTAGGGCCTGTGCCTTTGGCACTGCCTGATGCCTGGTGGGTAATGCCTGTTTGCCCCTTGGACAGTGCCGGGGAGCCAGGCTAGCACTGCATGGCTGATACTACCCAGAGGGCACTATCCCTTACCCATAACTTCCTTGGGACGCCTCTGTTCTGAGGTTGACCGCCTGTTCCCCATTAGTGGGGAGCAGGACCATGCAAAGGTCTGTTGACCTTGGGTGGGATATTCTGGCCTTGTGGCGAGCGCAGCTGGAAAATCCTTCCCAGAATATCTAGTTAGAAATTGGTTTGTGTGGGGAGAGGGGCATAGAGGTGTTCTTTTTTCTAATTTTCTTACAGGACCCGATTTTACCATTTTCATTCTAAGTGCTGAATCTAGGCACAATGCAGATCTGACTTAGAAATCTGCTTTCAGGTACCCACATATGCACTCAGCCTAAAAAAAATTGCGGGTTCCATTCAGGCTGCGGGCAGGGTTTAGCGCGGCCGAAACGATCAGAGCTCTGAACTGCGCATTCGCAGTTAGAAAAACAATTTGAAAAGGCATGCCTGTGTCAGATCACTCAAGCCGGAGAAAGCAGCCCTGGAGTGTAAAGCAGGAGCGATAATGCATGCACACATCACTGTCCCCCTTATCCACATCGTCCCACTATCCACACACATTGTTATCCCACTTAGCCGTCCCCACTACCAACACAAATCGCTATCGCCCTTATCCACCTACCACTACCCACATACATCGCTGTCCTCCTTATCTACCCTCCCACACCCACACACATCACTGTCCCCCTTAACCAACCACCCCCCCATACCCACACACATCATTGTCCCTCTTATCCACCCCCCTGCTATTCAAACCGATTGCCACCCCTGTCCTCTTCCCCATCCCATCAATTGCCCACAGAGTGGCAGCAAACCCCCTGCCCCCTACCAGAGATCATCTGCCTCTCCTCATCAAAGATACATCTTACCCTTCTCCCTGCTCCCCCCACCCCACAACAATGATACCCTTACTCAACCCCCCACAACAATGTTCTGGCCTCACTCATTCTTTCCCCCTCCACCTCCCAGAGAATGCTCTGGCCTCATTCATCTCGCCCCCCCCCCCCCCCCCAGGAGATCACCTGATCCACCTCCTCCTCTCTTTCCACCAGACAATGATCAGCCCTCCCCCTCCCCCCGCAGCAATACATCTGACCTGCCTCCCCACCCAGACAACAATTTGGCCTCACTCCCCTCACTGCCGCCACCAGAAAATGATTAGGCTTGCCTCTCTCCTTGCTTCCCCACCACTGATTTGAGTCAGAGAGCCATTGGAAGGACTGAACATGCCCTTCAGCAACTGGAATGCCCATTTCAGACTTATGTTTAGCACATCCATTATGGTATGATTCCGGATTAGCAAACATGGTGGTAAAGGAGGAAATGCTGATAAAGTGACGAGGCGCGGGGGGCAGTTCATTAATTCAATTTAAATACATGCAAATGCATTTAAAATGCCGTTGCGCCCATTTTGGACATGAATCGAATTGCAAAGGTAAAATCGGGCCCACGGCCTCTGATAGTTGGTGAGATATTTTCCTTTGATTCCAGTCTAGGTAAGTGCAACTTTCTATTCCTTTAATTTTGTAATCTGTAGCTTAGGCAATATTATTTAGAGTTCCTGAGCTGCATTCTGAGTTTCGGACATCGCAGAATATCAGGGACTAGAGAGTTACCTGGACACCAGGACGCAAACAGTCATCTTGGTTTAGGCAGAACTTTAGAGTTGGTTAATGGATAGGGACAGGAGGGTGCTACTGTAAATATGGTATGAGAGTCAATATACAGTGGTGGAGGAGACTCACCCCGACTTTGTTAAACAGGTATGAAGTGCCTTGCTCCTTGTGCAGATGAGAAAAAGGACAGCAAGGTGGATAAACAAACTGGCCATGATGAAAGATACCATTCAAGTTGGGGGAGCGAAGAGGAACGTGGTCATGATAGGTGACATATACCATAGAACAGAATCCCTACATTGTAGAAGAGATTGCCTCGTCCATCGACCCTCCGAAAGAACATCCCAGCAAGGCCCTCTCGTCTGCCCTATGAAACTGTGAAACCCAGGCATTTATCATGGCTGATCCACTTAATCTAAGCATCTTGGGACACTAAGGAGCAACTTAGAATCACCAAGTTACGTAACTTGCATATCTTTGTATTGTGGGAGGAAACTGGAGCACCCGGAAGAAACCCACACAGACATGGGGAGAACGTGTAAACTTCACAATCACCTGAGGCCGGAATCAAAAATGGGTCCCTGCTGTGATGCAGCAGTGCTAACCACTGTCTTGAGGAATGGATACAGTTTCTGCAGTTAAAACGTTCCACAACACCAGGATAAAGTCCTAAGATTTATTTGGGAGCAAAAGCCACCAGCTTTCGGAGTGCTAGCCCTTCGTCAGTTGAGTCAGTTGTATTCACAAACAGGGCATATAAATACACAAACTCAATTTACAAGATAATGTTTGGAATGCGAATCTTTACTGATAATCAAGTCTTAAAGCTACAGACAGTGTGAGTGGAGAGAGCATTGCACATTTCTTTCACCTGTGCTTAACGCTCTCAGTATTCCAATTGTGGCCTTATCAATGTCTTGTACAACTTCAACAAGACATCCCAACCTGTATTCAATGTTCTGACCAATGAAACCGAGCATGCTGAATTCCTCCTTCACCACCCTGTCCACCTATGACTCCACTTTCAATGTGCTATGAACATGTATTCCTAGATCTCATTGTACCATGTAGTGCCAATCATGGCCTGTTTCCATGCTGTAAACCTCTATGACTATGTCCTTGAGATCTACACTGAGGGGGAGACTAACATGGTCAATATATTTAAAATTGATAAGCCACCAAGACTGAATGTGATACATCTGAAGATGTTGAGGGAAGTAACAGTAGAAGTTGTGGAGGTGCAGGCCATAATCTCCTAATTGCCCTTGGGTAGTGGCAGAGGACGGGAGAATTGCAAATATTACATTTTTGTTCAAAAAAGGGTGCAAGGATAAATACGGTATCTACGCAACAGGCAGTTTAAAATCAGAAGTGGGAAAATATTTTAGAGATGATAATCCTGAATAAAACTAATGGTCATTTGATAAAGAATGGATTAATTGAGAAAAGCCAGCACAGATCTGTTAAAAGCAAAGCATATTTAACTAGTTCGAGTATTTTGATGAGGTAACAGACGGTTAAAGAGGATAATGTGGTCAATGTAGGATATATTGATTTCCAAAGGATGTTTGATAAAGTGCCACATAAGAGGCTTGCTAGCAAAGTTTAAACCGCATGCAGAATAAGTGATAAGCAACTAACCTCCTGACTCTCCAAAGTCAGTCCCAACATTTACAAGGCTCAAGTCAAGACTGTAAGGAATATTCCCCATTTGTCTAAATGAGTGTAGCACCAACAACACTCAGAAGCTTGACACTTTCCAAACAAAATAGCACTCTTGATTTCATCCACCATCTTCTTGGGACTCAATCGCTGATTCTTGGTGCAAGCTGTGCTATTCTTTGACACACTGTCCACTGCTTTTTGTGGACAGGACATACTTGGGCATCTTTCCCCATTGACCTATCTGTTATAACTGGACTAGAATAGTTTGGCTAAAAGCACTGATAGTTCTGAAGCACAGAATTCTTAGCTTCACCCACCGAGAAGGACAAGAGTAGAAGGTGCATGGGCATATTACCGCTGGAAAAATCTTCTCTAAGCCACACACAATCCTGATTTGGAGTTATATTGTCAATCATTCACTTTCGCCGGGTCAGAAACTTGTTCCTCTCCTTCTAAAAGCACTGTGGGCATGCCTACACCAAATGGACTGTAGCAGTTCTGAAAAGTTGGTCATTACCATCTTCTCAAGATTAATTAGTTACAAGCAGCAAATGCTGTCATTGCCAATGAGGCTCACATTCCAAGACAATAAAAAAAATATTTTTTTAAACTTAATATTTTCCACCTCTGCCCTGTCCATGACTCTAATTATTCACTAAATGTTTATCTTATCTTGACCTTAATTAGTTCAGTATTCTTCTTTCCAACTAACACAGACAGTGACCCAAGACTGGAATTGGACCTGGCTCCCTGGTACGGTGAGGCAGGGTGCCACCATGCCACCCTGTGCCATACCATGCCTCTCTCAGAAAACTTCAAGACTGTCTATATTCATTTTAGCAAGTATATTTATAGGTGCAAACTATATTTACAGTGGCATTGTAAGTTTGTAAGAGGAATGTAACTGAAATAGCGATTAGTTTAGAAAATAAAGTTGCCTCTTTTCATTTTTAAATATTGCTCGACATTTAATTTATGCTGTTTCATTTGTTAGAATTATAATTAAATCATGTTATTAAATAAAATTTGTTTTCCTATAAAAAATCCCTAATTTTGTTGATGGGATTGCTTCTGGAGTGAAGCAGAAGTATTTTATGCCAAAATAGAAAAAATGTTCATAACATACCTTGGGATTCTGCTCTAGTACTCTAACAAAAGCCAATCTTATTATTAAAAGACATGACCATATTAATATTTTATATACTGTAAAGTCATAGTTGGTAGCCAGAAATTGATCTCCAAATAGAGTAGTGTCTACAAAGGTATTCTTGACATTCAGGAGACAGTCAAATCCAGAATATGCAATTCCTGATAAAATTCTCAAGTACAGATTTAAGGCTAACTGGTCTGTAGATAACTAAGGCTATTCTTGAGAAATTGTTGGATATTCAAGAAGTCAGTTCAAGGCATTTCTATCCCAAAGTTTAGTTTATTTACAGTCCCATCTGGTACATTTATTTTACTAATCTACTAATCTCAGAGTCAGCATTACTTCAACTTAGTATAAATTTCACAAGCATGTCACTGGAGTTACTGGGAATGTTGTTCCCTTTTCCACCCACCTTCCATGTATATGACTGGGGAGAGATCTGCGTAGCTGCTGAAACAATAGCCCTAGTTCTGGCTTCATGTAATCTGATGGAGGAATTTTTAATTGGAATGAGTTTAGAAAGAAAAACGTGTGCCTGAATGTTGTGGGGGATCATCATACTAGACCATAAGATGGATATTAGGGCTTTAGAAAGAGTACCAACTGGAATTATTAGCATGCAGCCTGCTATGAGAAAATGAAAACATGAAGATAGACAGAAAATCGGCATATTATTTAAAAAGATTGCAGAACTCTGAGGCACAGAGGAATTTGGTAAATGAATCGCAAAGTATTAATGTGCATATATACTAACAAGGTTTCTAAAACTGCACCATTTGTCTGCATTTGACCCATATCCCTCTAAACCTAGCCCTTGTCTTTTAAATGTTGTAACTGTACCTGCTTCTATTTCCTCCTCTGGCAGCTCATTCCCTCTGTGAGAAAAAGTTGCCCCTCACATCCCTTTTAAATCTTTCCCCTCTCACCCTTAACCTACACCCTCTAGTTTTGGATTCCCCCACTCTGGTGAAAAGATCTGGGCTATTTACCTTATTTATGCCCTTCATGATTTTATAAATTGCTATAAGATCATCCCTTGACCTCCTAAACTCCAAGGAAAAAAGTTCCAGCCAATCCAACCTCTCCTTATAATTCAAACCTTCCAATCCAGGTAACATTCTGTAAATCTTTTTTGCACCTTTCCAACTTAATAACATCCTTAGTATAGCAGGGCACCCAGAATTGTAAACAATGTTCCAAATGTGGCTTTAGCTATGTCTTGTACAGTTCTTACATAATATCCCAACCTGCACTCAGTGCCCTGACTGGTGAAGGCAAGTGCGCCAAATGCCTTCTTCACCACCCTGTCTACCAGTGATGCCATTTTTAAGGAATTATTTATCTGCATCCCAGGCCTCTCAGTTCAACAACTGGATATGAATGGTTTGATCAAGCAGATGCAGCATGGATTCATTCAGGGGAAGTCGTGCTTGACAAATTTATTGGAGTTCTATAAGGAAGTGACTAGTGCGGTAGATAGAGGGGAACCGGTGGATGTGGTATTTTTAGATTTCCAAAAGGCGTTTGATAAGGTGCCTCACAAAAGATTGCTGCAGAAGGTTAGGGTGCAGGGAGTCGGGGGTAGGGTGTTAGACTGGATAGAGGATTGGTTGTCTAATAGGAAGCAGAGGGTAGATATTAATGGGTGCTATTCTGATTGGCAGCTGGTGACTAGTGGAGTGCCCCAGGGTTCGATGCTGGGGCCTCAACTATTTACCATTTATATAGACGATCTGGAGGAAGGGGCTGAGTGCAGGGTGACGAAATTTGCTGATGACACAAAGATGAATGGAAAAGCAAATTATGTGGAGGGCATGGAAAGCCTGCAGAGGGATCTGGAAAGGTTGAGTGAGTGGACGAGGACCTGGCAAATGGAGTATAATGTTAGCAAGTGTGAGGTTATCCACTTTGGTAGGAATAATGTAGGAAGGATTACTATTTAACTGGTGAAAAGCTGCAGCATGCGACGGCGCAGAGGGACCTGGGGGTCCTTGTGCACGAATTGCAAAAACACAGCACGCAGGTGCAGCAGGTGATTAAGAAGGCAAATGCAATGTTGGCCTTTATATCTAGGGGGATAGAATATAAAAGTAGGGAGATACAGTTGCAGCTGTATAAGGTACTGGTGAGGCCACAGCTGGAGTACTGTGTGCAGTTTTGGTCGCCGTATTCGAGGAAGGATATATTGGCCTTGGAGGGGGTGCAGAGAAGGTTTACTAGGCGGATACTGGAGATGAGGGCACTAGATTATGAGGAGAGACTGAATAGGCTAGGTTTGTACTCTTTGGGGTTTAGAAGGCTGAGATGGGATCTTATAGAGATATATAAGATAATGAAGGGAATGCATAGGGTAGAGGTTGAGAGACTCTTCCCGCCTAGCAAAGATAGCAGGATGAGAGCGCACAACCTCAAGATTACGGGGGTGCGGTTCAGATCAGAGTTGTGGAGGAGTTTCTTCACACAAAGGGTGGTGAATCTTTGGAATTCCCTGCCCAATGAGGTGGTGGAGGCTTCCTCGCTGAATATGTTCAAGACAAGAGTGGATAGGTTTTTGATTGACAAGGAAATTAAGGGTTACAGGGAGAAAGCAGGGAAAGTGGTACTGAACCACTACAGATCAGCCATGATCTTATTGGATGGTGGGGCAGGCTCAAGGGGCTGGATGGCCTACTCCTGCTCCTGTTTCTTATATTCTTATGTTCTTATAACAACACTCCCTAAGGTCCTATCATTAACTGTATAAGTCCTGCTCTGGTTTGTCTTACCAAAGTGCAACATCTTGCATTTTTCTGAATGAAATTCCATCTGCCATTTCTTGGCCCACTGGCCCAGTTTACCAAGATCCTGTTGTAGTTTAAATAACTTTCTTCACTATTCACTACACCACCAGCTTTGGTGTCATCTGCAAACTTACTAACCATGCCTCCGCTATTTTCATCCAAATCATTCATACAAATGACTAACAACAGTGAATCTAATACTGATCCCTTCGGCACACCACTGGTCACAAGCCTCAGTCTGAAAACCAACTATCTACCTTCCTTTGTCTCCTACCAGTGAAGCAATTTTTTATCCAATTGGCTAGTTCTCTTGGATCACAAGTGATCTAACTTTACTGACCAGTCTACCATGAGGCACCTTGTCAAAAGTCTTGCTAAAGTCCATGTAGACAACACCTACCGCACTGCCCTCATCTATTGTCTTGGTCACTCTTCAACAATTTTATCAAATTTGGGAGACATGATTTCCCATGCACAAAGCTGTGCTGACTATCCCTAAGCAATCCTTGACTTCCCAAATGCATGTAGATCTTGTCTCTCAGATTCCCCTCCAAAAATTTACCAATAGGCTCACCTGTCTGTAGGTCCCTGGCTTTTGCTGCCTTTCTTAATGGCACAACATTTGCATCCCTCTCCAGTCTTCTAGCACCTCACTCATAGTTGTCAGTGATACAAATATCTTCACTTAGGGTCCTGCGATTTCTTCCTAGCTTCCTACTATGTCCTGGGATACACTTGATCAGGTTACAGGGATTTGGCTACCTTTAAAGATCTCCAGCACCTCGTGTTCTGCAGTGTGGACACTTTTTCAGACATCACTATTTACTCTCTGAGTTCTCTAGCTTCATGTCTTTCTCCATGGTAAATACTGACAAGAAATACTTGTTTGGATCTCACCCATCTCTTGTGCTGAAGCTACCCCATGTCCCTATTTACCCTCCTGATTTCTCTCTTAAGCATACTCTTACACCCCCTCCACTCCTCAAGGGATTCATTTGACTCTCATCTGCTATACCTGACAAATGCTTCCTTTATTTTATTAACCAGAGCTTCAATATCTTTAGTCATCCGGTGTTCCCTAGACCTGCCATTTTTGCCCTTCACATTAACAGGAACATGTTGGCCCTGAACTCTTGTTATTTTGCTTTAGAAAATCTCCCATTTGCCAGATGTTCCTTTATCTGCGAACAGCCTCCTCCAATCAACTTTTGAAAGTTCCTGTCTAATGCCATCAAAATTGGTCTTGCCCCAGTTTAGAACTTTAACTTGTATGATATAAGAAAAGTATCTCTACATATAAAATTAAAAGAAATGGTTGAGCTTGTGACTAATGAATCATTCTAGTTTCAGGCACATTGTTTATGATATAATCTAAACCACTTCTATCCTTCATATTGCTGGTGTGAGCAGTATTGTATTTAATGGAGTTGCTTTGTTGTGGTTAGCAGAGTGAGTAATTGGTACGAGATTATTCATATCGCATTTTTAGACATTATGTTTATAAAACATAGAACTTTTAAGTTTTGAGATTTTATGAAATCGATTTTCATTGCTAACATAAGGTTTTAGATGATTGCACTGTTGTTTAACATAGTAATTACTGAGATATTGAAGTGACATACGCAACAGAAGATGTCAAGCAATGTGTTACAACCATTTTTCAAGTTGAATAGAATTCTCATTAGGATTATAATAATGCAGAGATGGAGAGATTTCGCTGATATTTTAAACATTCTCAGAGATTTTGTGGAGGCAGTCAGGTGAAGAATGTCATGGAATGGACAAAATGGAAAATGGGTAGGCTTGTGCTTACTTTTAAAAATAGCCATTTTTATAAGTAAGAGAATAACTGCTCAATTCTCACTCTGAACTTCATTTTCATTTTGATATATTGTTTTGATCTTTTTTATATTACTTTTGAAATGTCTCTCCTGCACTTTCACAATCTGATCATTTTTCTCCTTTCTCATCATCTCTCATTACAACATAAATGGGGGTGGGGGGTGTGGGGAGCAACAATTAAACTATTTATTTACTTTCTCTATGTCTATCAAACTGGTTTGCCTTTGTTAATTTATAACATCATTCTTATGTTTAGTGATAATCTCCAGTTTTTAATGTATCAAAACTGTGTTATCCATACTCAACTTTGGCTCAGTTTTAAGAGCACATCATGGATTGGTGTAAAAGAGAAAATGCTGGAAATCCTTAGCAGGTCAGGCAGTATTTGTGGAGAGAAACAAAGTTAATGCATCAGGTCAATGACCTTTTATTAGAACTGAGGATAAGTTATTGTCCTGAATTGTTAACTCTATTTCTCTCTACTGGTGCTGTCGATTGTCACTTTCAGTGGTGTTTGGCTAGCAAAAACACGCATTTATAAATTGTATATCCTATTTATTTCAGGAATCCAATAAATTGATAATTGTGAAGAGTAAACAAACTGATGTGTGTTTTGTTAGTTAAAAATCCATGCTTCAATTCATTAGTGTTTGTAAGAAATGTTTCTCTGGCTTTTGGTCTGTTATCAAGGAAATTCAAAAGCAATGGGACAGGGTTCTACAGCTTCGGTCATCTTGAAACTGTAGCATCCCACCTCAGGTTCATGGACCTTTCCCCTTCAATTCCCGTGGCGGCTGGGACGGTAAAATTCTGGCCATAGTGTTCATTCAAGTTTGTTAGCGATCTGGCATATTGAGATGTATGCTGCCTATCTTGTACTATGTTCACGTAAATGCCAATATTTTGGAATGTATTTATTTTGCAAAATGATCGTTATATTCACCAAAAGAAAATAGAATTTCGTGGTGGAATTCTGTAATCTGGGACTAAGCCCTACGGTGGGGATGGGGATTGCTTACCTCTGCAGAGGTCATATCCTCTAGCCCTGACTTAAATAATTAAGCACACATGGCTTAGTGCTGGATCCTGTGACAGGGTGGTCAGGATGGCATGCGTCCCACCATTATATCTGGATGGCATATTAAAAAGGTGCCCAAAATCACTGACCCACTTTTGAAAAAAGAAGATGATGGACCTTCTGAAAAAGAAACTGGATCTCCAGGAACATTCTGAAAATGGAAGATGAAAAATGGACTTCCTTGATGATTCTCAAGTGGAAGATCCAGTTGAAAGATACTCCCCCCAATGACTGTTGTGGATGGCCTCCATCCCAAACAATGGAGAAAGCCTCTGGCATTAATCAGATGACTTCCGACTTCCACAATCTGTATTTTTCCAGATATGTTCTGGACCAATATGTTTGCCTGCTGATGTTGCAGAGAATTGGGTGTGGGAGTAAAGATTCTATTTTGTCCTTAATCTGCATCACATTCCAATCTCAGGATGGAAATCAAAATCATGTCAACCTCCAGCAGGTTTTGTGATTGACCATGGTGGGCATCAGTAGAAGATCCCGCAGGAATTTCACTCCAGTGTAAAACCATCGATTTTTGGACTCCTGCCAAATTCTTCCCTCTTCGTACCTGCAACTGAACCCGTTGCTAGGGGCACAAGAGAATTCTGTCCTTGCAGCAGTTGCAGCATGCAACAGTGCAGAGGAATCTGGAGGTCCTTTGCACAAATCACAAAAACACAGTCTGCAGGTGCAGCAGGTGATCAAGAAGGTTGGCTTTTATATCTAAGGGGATAGAATATAAAAGTAGAGAGGTACTTTTGCAGCTGTATAGAGTACTGGTGAGGCTGCAGCTGAAGTACTGTGTGCAGTTTTGGTTGTGCATTCAAGGAGAGATATATTAGCCTTGGAGGGAGTGCAGAGAAGGTTCACTCGGCTGATACTGGAGATGAGGGCACTGGATTATGAGGAGAGACTAAATAGGCTAGGTTTGTACTTGTAAACATTTCTGCAGCAGTTGCACTATTTGAGTTGACGTTGAAATATTATTAAATCCCCGAGATATGAAGGTAATTTAAGTTTCTTTTAAACTATTTTTTCTTGTTTCATATCCATTTTCATACATAAGAACATAAGAAATAGGAGCAGACGTAGGCCATCCAGCCCCTCAAGCCTGCCCTGCCATTCAATAAGATCATGGCTGATCTGCAGTGGTTCAGTACCACTTTCCCGCTTTCTCCCTGTAACCCTTAATCCCCTTGTCAATCAAAAACCTATCCACTCTTGACTTAAATATATTCAGCAAGGAAGCCTCCACCACTTCAACAGGCAGAGAATTCCAAAGATTCACCACCCTTTGCATGTAGAAATTCCTCAACTCTGATCTGAACTGGCCCCCCCACCCCCAATTTTGAGGCTGTGCCCTCTAGTCCTACTATCTTTGCTAAGTGGAAAGAGTCTCTCAATCTCTACCCTATCCATCCCCTTCATTATCTTATAAGTCTCTTTAAGATCCTCTCTCAGCCTTTTAAACTCCAACGAGTACAAACCTAGCCTATTTAGTCTCTCCTCATAATCCAGCGCCCTCATCTCCAGTATCAGCCTAGTGAACCTTCTCTGTACTCCCTCCAAGGCTAATATATCTTTCCTCAAATGCGCAACTAAAACTGCACACAGTGCTCCAGCTGCGGCTCCACCAGTACCCTATGCAGCTGCAAAAGTACCTCCCTACTTTTATATTCTATCCTCCTAGATATAAAGGCCAACATTGCATTCGCCTTCTTGATCACCTGCTGCACCTGCAGACTGTGTTTTTGCGATTCGTACAAAGGATCCCAGTCTGAGTTACGAGGAGAGGTTAGGCAAATTGGGACTGTTTTCCTTAGAAAGACGTAGACTTACAGGAGATCTAATAGAGGTGCACAAGATTATGAGGAGTATAGTTGGAGTAAACAGGGTTAAGCTTTTTCCAAGGATGGACTGGAATAACACAAGGGGTCACGAGCTTAGGGTTAGAGGGGTAAGGTATAATTTGGATGCTAGAGGGAGTTTTTTCACACAGAGAGTGGTGGAATGCGCTGCCAAGTAAAGTGGTGGAGGCAGGTACTCTGGAGTTATTTAAGAAATACTTAGATGGGCACATGGACAGAATGGGAATGGAGGGGTATAGAAAACTGATTTAAAATAGGGATCATGAGCCTTGGGAGTCCCTGGGGAGTGTGTAAATAGATGATGATATTGATGTACTTGTTTTTATCCTACAGGTGCTTTGGCCCACCTTGTTGTCTAACGAGGGGCATACACGCGATGGGTCGTGAGAGGGCTGCTCTTGGATTTTTTTCGAGAGTATCCTAGTGCTTCACGTCGTTAGTGTACGCTTGACTGGACCATTTGATGGGCAACACGACAGCTCAGTGACTATCGCTGTGCTGTGCAGATACATGGATTTGGGCCTGTGTCTGTGGGAGTTTGCGCATTCTCCCCGTGCTTGCGTGGGTTTTCTCCGGGTGCTTCGGTTTCCTCCCACATCCCACATGCTTTTAGGCTAATTGGCAAAACAAATTCTCCCTAAATTGTCTCAAATTTGGTTTTTAATCCATAGGTCTATAAACATGGACAGGGATCGCAGGTAGAGGTGGTAACATCGGGGAGGCGGCGCAGGCTCATTGGGCCGAAGGGCCTGTTTCCCGTGCTGTTTTGTTCTTTGTTGTTCTTTTGTCCCTCTGCACCGTTGCATGCTGCAGCTTTTCACCATTTAAATAGTAATCCTTCCTACGGTTGTTCGTATCAACGTGGATAACCTCACACTTGCTAACATTATACTCCATTTGCCAGGTCCTCACCCACTCACTCAACCTATCCAGATCCCTCTGCAGGCTTTTCACGTCCTCCATGCAATTTGCTTTTCCACTCATCTTCATGTCATCAGCAAATTTCGTCACCCAGCACTCAGCCCCTTCCTCCACATCATCTATGCAAATGGTAAATAGTTGCATACAGTATGCAATAAACATGATGTCTTTTCAAAACAAATGCATATTTTGTTAAGTAGAATATCTTGTTGATCTCATTAGTCAATAAGAGCAGCACACTTTTTCAAATCCTTTAAAATGCTTTTTGATTTTGTGAATAATAGTAGATTAAGCTATGTTGAGAGGGAAATTATTAAATTCTGTAGTGTTGAATAGGATTACAATTTTCTGGGGTGTCTCACTGGGGTGTCTTGTACTCAGTTGATCTTACTTAATCAATACATAAATTAAGAAAGTCAACATGTAGTTAAAGAATGAAAAGGAATTTATTTGCTAATGCATGCATCAGGAGAAGGAGACAGTCAATGAAGGTTAATGATCAAAGACACCTCTGCCAGACTCCTATTAATTGACTATAGCTCAGCCTTCAATACCATTATTTCTACAAAACTCATCTCCAAACTCTGTGGACTGGGAGTCGGCTCTGCCCTCTCAACTAGATCCTAGGCTTCCAAGCCAACAGACTGCAATCAGTAAGGATAGGTAACAACAATATTAGGAATAACCTAAAATTAGAATAGGATAATGAAATTGTTACTATATAGTTATGACGGCGTCGCGGGCTTGTTGGGCCGAAGGGCCTGTTTCCCGTGCTGTGTTGCTGTAAAAAAAACACCTTCTCCATGATCATCTTCAACACCAGTGCCCCATATGACTGTGTCCTCAGCCTTATATTCCTTAAACACCTAGGGCCAAATTTGCTTCCAACTCGATTTTCAAGTTTGCTGACGACACCATTGTAGTGGGTCAAATCTCAAACAATGATGAGACAGAGCACAGGAAAGAGATAGAGAATCTGGTGAACTTGTGTGATAACAATAATCTCTCCCTCAATGTCAAAAAAACAAAGGAGATAGGCATTAACTTCAGGAAGCATGCCCATGTCCATATCAACAGGGACGAAGTGGAAATGGTTGAGAACGTCAAACTTCTAGGTGCCCAGATCACAAACAACCTTTCCTGGTCCCTCCATGCTGACCACTATTGCCTCTACTTTCTCAGAAGGTTAAGAAAATTTGGCATGTCCGCTATGGAAATATTAGCTGCATTGGCCATTTTAAATTGTTCCTTCATGTTTCAGGATGCATAGATTAGAGGGATTAGTGGGGTAAATATGTGGGGTTAAAGGGATAAGGCCCAGGTGGGATTGTTTATGGTGCAGGCACAATGGGCTGAATGGTCTCCTGCACTGTAGGGATTCTATGACTCTCACCAACTTTTACAGATACACCACTGTGAGCATTCCTTTTGATTGTATCACAGTTTTATATGGCTCCTACTCTGTCCAAGACTGCAAAAAATAAAACCCAGTTCATCACACAAATCAGCGTCCCAACAATTTACTCTCTGCACTTCTCGCTGCCTCAGAAAATCAGCCAGCATGGTCAACGACCCTCCACACCCCAGATATACTCTCTTCCACCTTCTTCCATCGGGAAAAAAATACAAAATGACCCATTGTGTGAGCAAATGCTGGAGGAAGGATAGACAATGGAAGAATTGTGACAAAATGGGTCATATTGCAAAAGTTTGTTGGGCTAGACCAGCTTCTTCAGTGAAGAATATTCAGAAAAAGAATCTGGGTGCATTCAAGAAGAAGAGCGAATTATGTTTTACAAAATAAATTTGCGACATGGAGAAAAAGAATTACAACTAAAAAGAAGAGAATATCTAGAAATATGATGAAGTTTTCCAACTGAACATCTTATCCATATATAGTGAATTTCATAGATTCTGCGTGATTCTGAAGTTAAACAAACAACTTATTGGGATAGAGATTGAGGTTGATACTGGTGCTGCTGTATCTTTAATTTCAGAGACTACATACGCAACAAAAGCTGGAGCATCTTTCTTTAAAACAAGCTGATGAAATGTTGAGGACATGCATGATTGTGACATGAAAGGGTTACATCGTGGTCAATATAGAGGTGAGTGGACAATTAATAGAGTTGTCTCTCTGCGTTGTTCAAGGTAAATTTCCAGCTCTGTTTGGAAGGTCATGGTTGGAGAAGATAAAGCTTAACTGGAGTACTGTCAACAAATACCAAGACAGACCTACAACATCTTCTGGATAAATACAAGAGCGTATTCAAAGACACACTTGGCTCAATGAAGGAAGTTCAAGTGAGAATACGTACCAACTGTCTCGAGAACAGCTTCTTTCTTGGGCTGCCATCAGACTTTGAATGGACCTACCTCATATTAAGTTGATCTTTCTGTACATTCTGCAATCTCTCCTTTCCTTCCCTATGCTTTGTCTGTCTAGTATGCAAGAAACAATACTGTTCAATATATATTAATACACATGACAATAATAAATTAAATCCAATCAAACCTATCCACTGACTCTTGTCTACATTTCCCGTTGTTTGGAAAAGCAGCCAGCATAATCAAGAATCCCATGCATCCTGAACATTCTGGGCCCAATTTTATCATCGCGTTGCATTTGCATGCATTTAAATTGATTTAATAGACTGCATGCCCAACTTTACTGGCACTCCCCCCTTTACCACCGTATTTGCCCATCCAGAATTGGTGCGGAACAGATATGTTCCATAGAAATATAATTCAGGCAGTCCAATCAGTGAGAAATGAATTGACTGGGGATAGTTGGCATGGTTTTGTGAAGGGTAGGTCGTGCCTTACTAACCTTATTGAGTTTTTCGAAAAAGTGACCAAAGAGGTGGATGAGGGTAAAGCAGTTGACGTGGTATATATGGACTTTAGTAAGGCGTTCGATAAGGTTCCACATGGAAGGCTTCTGCAGAAAATGCAGATGTATGGGATTGAGGGTGATTTAGCTAATTGGATCAGGAATTGGCTAGCTGATAGAAGACAGAGGGTGGTGGTTGATGGAAATTATTCATCATGGAGTTCGGTTACAATTGGTGTACCTCAGGGATCTGTTTTGGGGCCCCTGCTGTTTGTAATTTTTATAAATGATCTGGATGAGGGTATTGAAGGATGGATTAATAAATTTGCGGATGACACCAAAGTCGGAGGAGTGGTAGATAGTGAAGAGGGGTGTTATAATTTGCAGAGAGACTTGGACAAGTTGCAGAGCTGGGCCGAGAGGTGGCAAATGGAGTTTAATGCGGAAAAGTGTGAGGTAATTCACTTTGGCAGGAATAACAAATGTGTAGAGTATAGGGCTAATGGTAGAACTTTTAATAGTGTTGAAGAACAGAGGGATCTTGGTGTATATGTGCATAGATCCCTGAAAGTTGGCAATCAAGTCGATAAGGTTGTTAAGAACGCATACGGAGTCTTAGCTTTTATTGGTAGGGGGATTGAATTTCGGAGCCGCAACGTCATGTTGCAACTGTACAAAACTCTAGTGGGCCGCACTTGGAGTATTGTGTGCAGTTCTGGTCCCCACATTATAAGAAAGATGTGGAGGCATTGGAGAGGGTACAGAGGAGGTTTACCAGGATGTTGCCTGGTATGGAGGGCAGGTCTTATGAAGAGAGGCTGAGGGATTTGAGTTGTTTTCGTTAGAAAGAAGGCGGCTAAGAGGAGACCTTATTGAAACATATAAGATGATTAGAGGTTTAGATAGGGAGGACAGTGATAGCCTTTTTCCTAGGATGGAGAAAGCTAGCACGAGGGGACATAGCTTTAAATTAAGGGGTGGTAGTTATAGACGGATGTCAGAGGTAGGTTCTTTACCCAGAGGGTGGTTAGGGTATGGAATGCCCTGCCTGCGTCAGTTGTAGATGCGCCAAGTTTGGGGGCGTTTAAGAGGTCAGTAGATAAGTTTATGGATGAAAAGGGAATGGTTTAGGTTAGAGGGTCATTGCTTTTTCTTAATTGGTCGGCGCAACATCGAAGGCCAAAGGGCCTGTTCTGTGCTGAAATGTTCTATGTTCTATGTTCTAAATAGGTCCCTAACATCTGATGGCTCTCTGCTTGAAATCGTTGGATAGGGGAAGATGGGTCTGCTGCCACTGTGCTTGAGATTGATGGGGGAGGGGGGAATCTGCTGTCCCTTTGCCGGAGATCAGTGGTGGGAAAAGGGGGTCTGCTGTCACTCTGCTTGATTTCAGTGGGGATGGAGGGGTCAGCTGCCACTCTATCTGAGATCGATGGAGGGAAAACAGGGTCTGCTGCCATTCTGCTTGAGATTGGTGGGGTGGGACGGGGGCAGAGGCTCCATGCCATTCTGCCAGAGATCAGTGGGAGAAAGAGGGGTTCCCTTTGAGGGAAATGGGCATCTGCTGCCATTTGGCTTGAGATAGGTTGGGAGGGAAGTAGGTGGGGAGAGGAATGTCTGCTGCCATTTTGCCTACGATCAGTGGGGGGAAGGGGATGCAGTTGGTCTGGGTGGTGTGAATGGGATGAGGAGGTCAGTAATGTTGTGGGGGCGGGGTAATGTTTATGGAGGCAGGGGGAGGCATTGTCCAACCTGGGAGGCATGTGGCAGCTTCCTATCATTTTTTCCTCTGTGCATGTGCATTTGGTAAGAACTCAGTAAGAATTTAGCAACACCAATTTATAATCCAACCGATTTATTTGATAGTAAAAAAGCGAGCTTTCGACTCCTGTGTCTTCCTCAGGCAAATGCAGTGTTTTTAGATCAGAGATTTGGGGGTGAAACCCCACCCACTGTCTTGTGCAGTGCGATTCAGAATCATTGATATTTTTGCAGGCAGAGAGCATATGGGGGCACCTGAGAACTGACCTAAAAGTCGGATCTGAAACACTCCCAGTTTCAAGTCCACCCAGCACTTTGAAACAAATTTGTAAAAAGATACAAAAGTCTGAGCACGCCAGACTGAAGAACAATTTCTTTCTTGCTACCACCAGACTCCTGAATGGACCTACCTCGTATTAAATGGATCTTGCGCTACATCCTACTTTTGACTGTATTGCTACATTTCGCACTCTCTCCTTTTCTTCTCCATGAATGATATGCTTTGTCTCTTTTGCACAGGAGACAATACTTTTCATTGTATATTAATACATCTGACAATAATTCAAATCAAAGGCCAAGCTGACTGTCTACACAGGAAAACCATTGAACATGAAGAGCACTATAACGCCCCTTGTGACTTGGAGACAACAGTCAACTTGACTTCCATTCATCATACGGGGACAAGGACATAAACTTAAGGAGCGAGATTGAGATTGGCTCCACGCATCAGACTGATGGAAATCTTTAGGCTGGGATGGGGGAACTGTTAAAAAGTTATCAATGAGTACTGTGAAGTTTTTCAAGAAGGGCTTGGGAAAATAAAAGGAGCCAAAGCTAAGATCTACATCAACTCCTAAAGCTACAACTAAATATTTTAAAGCGAGACCAATTGCATGCTCCTTTTTGGAAAAGGTAGAGTCAGAACTAGAACACTTGAAAAAGCTGGGCATAATAAAACCCATACAATTTGTAGAGTGGGCTGGACCTGTTGTTCCTGTCCTTAAGCTGGGTACATCAATCCAAATTTTGGAGATTATAAGTTTACAATCAATAAGGTTTCTAAATTTGACAGATATCCCATGCTGTAAATTGAAGACCTGTATGCTCGGTTTACTGGGACCAAATGTTTTCAAAGTTGGACATGAGCCATGCACATCTCCAATTTGAATTGGACTAACCTGCCTGAAAGTATGTACAAGTATACACACAGTCCTATATGAGTACATTCACCTGCCCTTTAGAGTTTTGTCTGCATGCACCATTTTCAATATGTCATGGTGAACATACTCCAAGGGCTACCTCAGGTAGTGATGCACTTAGACAATGTCTTGTTCATGGGAACATTGGAATATGAACATTGAATGAAATTGGAAGAGGTCTTATGGTGATTTTTGGAAGTTGGGTTATTCTTAAAAAGGGAACAGTAAGTCTTTCAAGCATGTGCTGTGATCTTTTTGGATTATCATGTAGATGGCAAAGGCATTCATCTGGTGAGGGCCAATAAGGAGGCACCAAATCCTCACTGAATTGAAATCCTTCCTGAGGTTAAGGAATTATTATGAGAAGTTTATTCCTAATTTTGTTTCTTTGCCACCCCCTCTACTATGGAAATATCAAGGTGACCTTGAGAAGCCCCACAGCTGTGGGCTTTCAACAGATTAAAGAGCAACTTTTGTCATTTAATTTATTGACTAACTTTGACCTCAGAAAGGAACCTTATCTTGCAATGTACTGCTTTTCCTTACAGACAGTACTGGCCACCACTAGAAAAATGAGACAGAGAAGCCTTTTATATATGCATCTAGGCTTCTCCTGGGCACTGACAGAGGTATATTCCATCAATATGTCTGTGGTAGACATTTTTTCATGGTGACTGATCATAAAACATTGCAGGATTTTCTTCTTTTAGTTGATAAGTATATGGAAGAGAAGGGAATGGTTTAGTTTGGAGGGGCATTGCTTTTTATATTGGTCAGCGCAACATCGAAGGCCGAAGGGCCTGTTCTGTGCTGTAATGTTCTATGTTCTATGTTCTATGTTCTTCTTAAAGAAGAAAAGGCAATACCCCTATTGCCTCCGTCAGGTATAGCATTGGGTCTTGTTATTCGTGTTTTATGAATATCTTCTTGAGCAAGGTACAGGGACTGAATAGCTAATGTCGATGCAGTGAGTCATCTGATTTTGTCCAGAAGTCTGGCTTCTCCGCCAGCTGTGGAAGAGGTTGCAATGACTTTCAATTTTTTTTGGACATGTTGCCTGTATTTGCAAGGCAAATCAAGGACTAGACACAAAAGGACCCAGTCCTGTTCTAAACTAAAAGCCATAATACTATAGGGGGGATTCAGAGGACAATCCTTTGATAGAATGAAACATTACTGGATGAAGAAAGACGAGCTCAGCGTTGAAGGTTGCATCATCCCAAGAGATTCCTGCGCAGTTGTCCCTCACCCAGGGCAATGTCAAATTAATTATGGAATTACACCAGTCATCCTGGGGTTTGAAAGGTGAAAATGCTACTCAAGAGCTACGCATGATGGCCTGGCCATGATACAGACATTACCAACTTGTTTAGATAGTATGACTCATGTTGAGAGAATCAATACATCACTCTTCTGCCCCCCAGGCTCTCTACATCCATGTGAGTGGCCTGGTAGATCCTGGGTCCAAGTGCATGTAGACTTCACTGGGCCTTCTTTGGGCTCCATGAGCATGTAGACTTCTCTGGGCCTTTTTTGGGCTCCACGCTCCTGATTATGGTCATTGTGCATTCCAAATGGTTGGAAATACAACCATATGAATTCCACCATTTCCCATGCTACTATTGAGAAACTACAACAAAGTTTCTGCACACATGGAATATTTGAAAGCCTGACAAAGTCTTTACTAGCACCAAGTTTCAGATCTTCATGCTTTCTGACTGAATCAAACACATTCAGACAACACTATTACTTCTCACCTAATGGGTTGGCTGAATGAATAGTGCAAAACTTTTATGCTTGACATGAAGAAGCAATATACAGAATTCAAAGGGATTGAGCTCTTTAACTACAGGGCTACCCACACACAGCTACAGGAATCACCTCAGTGGAATTATTAATGGGATTGAAGCTTTGGATAAGATTCAGTTTACTTTTTCCAAATTTGGCAGGAAGGATGGAGTCCCAACAAGAAACCCAAAAGAAGAAAATTCAAAACCAGCAACCGAGTCCATATGAGGAACTTTGAGGACAGCTTCAGTTAGATCCCCAGGGTTATAACAGAAAAAACAGGGCTTGTGTTGCACAATGTCCAAGTGCAGAGCAAGATTGTCAGAAAACACCTGGACCATCTTTGGAGTATGGAGTCCACACCAATATAGGCCTCATTACCAGCCATGGGAATAGCCACAGTCGGTGTTGAGCCACAAATGGCGGTCAACCCCACACTGGACTCTTTGGATGATGAAGATATGGACTGCGATATGGGAATGAAAGAAGACAGTTTGTGCCTCTATTGAAATGAGACTTCAGGAAGAGCCAGAGTTGGTGGTTTTGTGGCATTCTCTTCAGAAGTGAAGGTCTCCATCCACTTCACCCCCACCCCTACCTTATCTGGTCCTTCCTCCAGCTGACCCCAGACTGACCTGTCTTTTGCAAGGGTATAGATGAAGAAATTAACTTGAGGGGCTGGAATATCCTGATGGTCACAGGGATCATCATGAGATCTCCCTGTGGGCCTTGTTGAATATGAACTCCCCTATTAGGCGAGTGCAGGTTCGTGCAATAGGGAAGGAGCAGCGGGGACTTTAAGACCAGTTGGTTCCACTCAGGCTGGCATTCGATAGACTTGGGACTGATATGAACTCTGTACCTATTGAACAGCACTCAGATGTTACTGAAAACAAAAAGGAGATTGATGGAAAACTGGCTTCGGTAAGATTATTACACTTGTCGAGGAGCAGGTGCAGTATATGCTCACCAGACTGATTTCTGGGATGGCAGGATTGTTTTATGAGGAGAGATTGAGTTGACTGGATCTATTTTCATTGCAATTTAGATGAATGAGTGGGGATTTAATTGAAATATTTTGGACTCTGTTGAATTTTGACAGAGTTGGACAGGAATCATGTTTCCTCTGGTAGAAGAGATCATAGTTTTAGTTATGGGGTAGACCATTTAGGACTGAGATGAGGAAAAAAATTCTTCACTGAGGGTGGTGAATCTGTAGAATTTTCTACCATAGAACAGTACCACATGAGGAGGCGATGGTCTATTGATATTATTGCTTGACTATTAATCCAGAAATTCAACTAATGTTCTGGGAACCCAAGTTTGAATCTTGCCACAACAGATGGTGGAATTTGAATTCAATAAAAAATGTCTGGAATTAAGAACCTACTGATGATCATGAACCATGTCGATCATCATAAAAACCCATGTGGTTCACTAATGTCCTTTTGGGAAGGAAATCTGCCATTCATATAGTCTGGCCTATATGTGACTCCAGAGCCACAGCAATCTGGTTAACTCTCAATTCCCTTTGGGCAACTAAAGATGGACAATAAATGCTGGCCAGCCAATGACATCCATGTCACACGAATGATTGAAAAAAAGATTGTGGAGGCTATGTCACTGAATATATTTAAGAAGGAAATAGAGAAATATTTCTATATTCTTTGGGATGGTATTTTCCAGCCATGCTCGCCTCAAAGCTGCAAAATCCTGCCCGAGGTCAATGAACCTTTTCATACAACGTGTCCCATCTGCTGTGATTCCAGGACAGGGAAATTCCACTCTAGTGCCAAGTAGTATGGTGGCAGTGTAGGAGTATGGTGTTGAGATGGAGGATCATAGAATCCCTCTGGTGCAGAAGACAGCCATTTGGCCCATCGAGTGAATCTGCACCAACTCTCTGACATAGCATCTTATCCCCACTTTATTTCTGTAACATTATGCATTTATCCCACTATACCCCCTAACCTACACATCTTGAGACACTAAGGAGAAACTTAGCATAGCCAAACCACATAACCTGCACATCTTTGGATTCTGGGAGGAAACTTGCGTAGACATGGGGAGAATGTGCAAACTCCATACAGTCACACAAGGCTGGAATCGAATCCAGATCCCCAGTGCTGTGAAGCAGCAATGCTAACCATTGTACCTCCCATGATATGATCAGCCATGACCATGTTTAATTATGGAGCAGGCTTGAAAGGCTGAATGATTTACTTCTATTTTCTATGTTTCTTTGAACTAAATTATCCTGATTTGTTACGTGCACAACATCATAGACTTTGTTCCCAACATATTGCTTTGACTTGCTGGTCTGCAGTTACGACATCGTCACAGACTAAATCCCATGGTCTGACAACCAATATTGGGCAAGTGCGTAGAATAAATTGACTGATATCCTCAGCAGGATCCGGTTTCAGTGGAAAGAGAAGAAATTCTTCAGAGTGACACACAGTGACACTTTGTGGCGGCCTTTTTTAATGACTGATTCCCACTTTGCTGCTTTCACTGAGGATATGGTACTTTTCAATATCTGTGTTGTTGTATCATATACATCAGACTACCAAACTGTGATCAACTAAGTAAAATTGCATTTTTATTATGTGATGGCATGTTTGGAATAGAATTCCAAAAATGTTTTTATGGAAAAATTGGTGATTTTGGTGCAATTTATTATACCAGTGTGCTCAATTTCTGTACTATTTTAAAGATGAAGTTACACAAGAAGATGGTAGGCAACATAGGTACATCTGGTTTGATGAATGTGTCTGGTCCCTTTGACTCCTTTGGGGCTTGGATTTTCTGGGTTCCAGACTTGTATCAGAAATTCGGTGTTGTCGTATTCAGAGCATCTATCCATTCTAAACACTGAATTGTCACATCTGATCAGAAAATGACACTAAACCAATCATGTGTAAGTAATGTTGCTGCAATAAGAGATCAGAGGCTAGAAAATCTGAGGCAGGTGAATCATCACCGAACTTTGCAAAACCTGGCTACCATCTACATCATGGATGCAATAAATATTAAGATATAAAGGAAAAATACTGTGAATGCTAGATATTTGAAATAAAAAGAGAGAATGCTAGAAAAACTCAGCAAGCCTGGCAGTATCTGTGGAAAGAATAACAAGCAATATTTGGAGTCCATTATGACCTTTAGCAGAACTAATGGATACTGCCTGACTGAACACAGCTCCAACAACACTCAAGAAACTTGACAACATCCAAACAAAGCAGGTTTTGATTGACACCCCATCCATCACAGCAAACATTCACTTTGCTGGTGGCAACATTGTGTAAAAAACAAAATTGTGTAGCATCTACAGCGCGCACTGCTGCAACTTGACAAGACATCTACCAAAAACAAAGCATTTATCAAATCTATGACCTCTACTACCGAGAAGAACAAGGACAGCAGTTGCATCTGAGTACCATGACCTGCAAGTTTGCTTTTAAGTCACAAAGTATCCTGACTTGCAAATAAATTGCTGTTTTTTCACTGTCACTGAATCAAGTTCCCTCTCCGACAGTATCTGTATACCTATACCATGTGAAGTGCAGCGGTTGATGAAGATGTTTTGTCATCATTTTTGTGAGGGCAATTAGGAACATGCAATGAATGCTGGCCTTGCCATAAATATCCCCATCCAATGAATGAATGAAAAACTTAATTGAAATTGATTATGTTCAACTATATCACTGTTTAAGAAATATAGGTAATAGGGTTACAAATACCAGAATGCAAAATTAAATCATGTATCATTATGCTTTTCCGTCGTGCCAAATGTAAGTACAAACTGCTGTGTCGCAAAGGCATTAATTTTCATCTCTCGATATTTCTGCATAAAAGAAAAAAAATGTTTCTGTGAAGCAGTCAGTTTCGTGCTTTGCAATTTCAGTTCACAAGTTTTAATCCAACATTGTGATCTCTCTGACAGAAACCAAAACATGCAGGTATTTTATGTAATTATTTGACTTGCAAAATTGATGAACAATCAATAAGTGGAATGTTGCACTGATTTGTATTTATTATATGGTACTCTAGTTATTTTTAGCTCAAATATAATGGAATAGCCCATTAGAATCACAAAAAACGAAACTGTTTCAGAGTTCTTTAAATTTCTCTTCAATTTAATCAAATAAGCTGAGATACAAATTGAAACTATTTTGATCTTAAGCCAGTAAATTTACAATTGCGTAAATGTAATGAAGACCACTGAATAGAAGCAAGAATATTGAAGCTTTGAGATGGTGAGTAAAATATGGCTGACTTTAAAGAAAATTCAGTTTTTCAGAGATTAAATGAATCCTCTAAATCTTCGTAACTCCACATATTTTCCCTGTTTGTCCCCCTGTCCCTAAGGGGCAATCAACCTAACCCAAACATCTTTGGAGTGTGGAAGGAAATCAGAGGACCCAGAAGGCGCCTACACAGGTTGTGATTAATAAGACAATTGAAGATTTGGCCCAGAGCTTCTGTGAGTGTCATGGTAACATAGTGCTAAGCACTGCTGCTTCACAACACCAGGGGCCTGGGTTTGATTCCTGGCTTGGGTCACAGTTTGTGTGGAGTTTGTGTATTCTCCCTGTGTCAAAATGGGTTTCCTTTGGGTGCTCTGGTTTCTTCCCACATGCTGGTTAGGCGCATTGACCTGAACAGGTGCTGATCTGTGAAGACTAGGGGAATTTCACGGTGACTTAATTACATTAATGTAAGTCTTACTTGTGACTAATAAATAAACTCTACTAGAGTAGCAATCACTGTCAGATTGATTCTGAAGATTTTTTGAGGGGGTGTCAGGAGGTTGTTTGGGGATTGGAAGGGTAGTTGTGTGGGTTTTCTGAAATTAGAAGTCTTTTTTAACTTTTACTGGATAACTATTCTGCTAAGAGAGGTCTTCAATTTAAATCCATGTATGAGATGGTTCCTGGTGCAGCGTACTACTCCATCAGAAGTTTAAACTAGGGAAATTCCTGTGCAGTCCTTGTGAGGGGTTCTCCGGCAGATCTTCTGGGCATCTTCCTGGATACAAAGCTCTGGTGAATGGAAATTCTGGATTGTATTGGATTGGTTAAGGTGAGATGAGAGATGTTTTGAGCTTACGTTTTGATTGTACAAATAAGAGAAAGAAAATATATAAATATTTAGCTTGATTTATAAGCTAAATACAAAGAAAATGATTCAGTATTTAGTGTCAGTTTAGCTCAGTGATGCTCAGCTTTTGAGTCAGAAAAACTTGGGTTCCAGTTTCATCTGAGAAACACACAAGTGCAATACTGAGAGAGTACTGTAATATTTTTAATTTGTGATATTAAATTGAGGCCTTGAAAAGGTTAGCTACTTAAAATTTGCATGATACAACAAGCCTCTATTTTAAACTCATCCTATTTTAATCATATGGCTGGATTTCTGAGGTCGCTGGGAACTTAGCAAATTAAAATGTGAAGGTCACACTCTGTCTTATAAGGGTCCTTCCGCAATCCTTTTCTGGACTTTCATCAGCATTCTTGATGGGCTGCAGGGCCAAACCTTAAGTGATTCACCTGCTTAACATTGATGGAGTGATAGGCAGTAGCAGTAGGTAGTTTGAACAAATATGATGTTTTGGAAACCAGCATATTATGCACTGTCATGTTCTCAGACTTGTTAATAATAAATAGGGCTGAAGACCTGACCCTCACCTTTGCAAAATTATATTCTCTTGCTCAAATAGACCACAGCATAAATGGAATTGTTTTGGTGTCTGCACAATCCTTGGGTCTGTAGCAGTTAACTGTAAAGATTGTCCAGCTTATTCCACATTTAAACTATGCCTAAATCCACTTACTTGAGCACAGACATATTTTTCAGAGCTCAGAATCCTGTTCCCAGGTTCCTCTTCTCTTTTTTTTGGGTAAAATTGTCTTGTCTTTATCTTTCTTCTTCAAATCTTGCCTCATTTATCTTTTCAATTTCCCGGTTTTCTTGTTCTCAACTTGCCCCTATTGTTTATTTATTTACTCTTGTTTTTCTTACTTTTGGTGCATTTCTCCCCTTTTTACCCCCCCCCACTTCCTTGCCAACTTGTAACATGTGTATAAGGAAAATAAGAAAAGATGGGTGAATGAACCCCACAATCTGGTGAGTTGAAGCACAGGAGGAAATCCACTTCAGGCTTCTGTTGGTGAATTATTGCAGAGTTGGCATCTAATTGAGTCCATCCTATTATGAATGAATAGATAAATCATGTATGCTACAGTCTGTGGAAAAAGGAGCTTCACCAAGACCTTTTTGAAAGAGCAAGATTTGGATTGAAGCCACTGTTATCCTTAAGTACAATTGTTCTTTCTGTATATTTACAATCAAAGTCTATTTGTATTGTATAAATTTATATCTTACATCAGAAATTGGGTTTTGTCAGGCATTAATGGATGCTATATTTTACTGAATATATTTGTTAAACAGTAGTCCCCTCATTAATGTTACAGAACATAGAGTAGTACTTTGTTTTTTATATGATATATTTAGTAATATGCCAGATTAATATGCTAGAATTTTGATATGACTAAGTACCTGTAAAGATCTTACGGTGCAGTGGAGAACGACCCTGTCTCTGAGTCAGAAGCCTTAGGACTTTATGGCCATGGAATTTGCATTTATAATGCAACCATAGATTATCTGCCTGAAAATCCTTCCAATCATCCTTTGGCAGGTGGTAAAGAGCAGCAAAGATTCCTGGTCAAGCATGCTTGATCTGGAATGGTGCCCCTCAAGTTTAAAATCTTTAACTGTAAGGCAAAGTGAACTGTTCAGGAATAAGCAGGCTGCAGAAGACAGCCTAAACATGTGTTTCTTCTGTCTTCTGTGTTCCTAGGTACAGCAAGAAATCTCACGATGCCAGGATAGAGTCCAGTAGATTTATTTGGCAGCATTAGCTTTTGGAGCCTCAAGCTCCTTCTTCAGGTGAGCGAGGATTTGTGTTCACAAACGGGGCATATAAAGACATAAACTCAATTTACAAGATAATGGTTGGAATGCGAGTCTTTACAGGCAATCAAATCTTAAAGGTACAGACAATGTGAGTGGAGAGAGGGTTAAAGAGATGTGTATTGTCTCCAGCCAGGACAGTTAGTGAGATTTTACAAGCCCAGGCAAGAATTGCTAAGCAGAAACTGATAGCCAAGCTCCGCACACATGAGGGTAGCCTCAGTTGGGAAAATAGGTTGACGTCACACTATCCTCCACAACTTGTCTGGGCTTGCAAGGGATTGTTGTACCTTTAAGACTTGGTTACCTGTAAAGACTCGCATTCCAACCATTATCTTGTAAGTTGAGTTTGCATCTTTATATGCCCTGTTTGTGATCACAAGTCCTCACTCACCTGAAGAAGAAGCTTGAGGCTCCAAAAGCTAGTGCCGCCAAATAAACCTGTTGGACTTTAACCTGGTGTTGTGAGACTTCTTACTGTGCTTAACACAGTCCAATGCTGGCATCTCCACATCTTTCCTAGGTACAGGACAGAGCGTCATGAATTATTGTGACTTCCCATTACTGAAGCACAGAACTTTAATCTTGAAGAAATTTTATTTCTTCTTATCTCTCTTAATATGCATTAAAGTGGAAACTGTAGGGGCAGGGAAGGGGAAGGATTCTCCTAAAAGTATTGAATTGGAGAGAAAACTGGCCTAGATCATGATTTTTTTCAGTACAACTTCAGATTCAAATCTCCCCACTCTGTGCAATGCAGAGGTGACAATCGTGAATATCGTTAAAAACTCCGCGCATGTGCAGTGGTCCCGATCTGTCACTCTGCTTGTTTGTGTCATGGTTCCCCAGGACAACAACTGATTTTAGCCGATTGGAACAGAGAGTCTGAGCCGTAATCCTCCAAGCAGTAGACTTTGTTTTCTAGCACGAGACAATAAAGCCAGGATGTCCGGAACAATCCAACGAACGGCACGCTTACAGTCTTTTTATGCTCACTACAGCTCCATACCCCGACTTCCCTTATCTCATCCTCAAGGTTGGCTTTCTTAGTCACCATTGTTATTGAGCCCGTCCTTTATCTATCTTTTCTGTGATTGGTCACTAATTGATGTATCTCTTACTCTATGAAACCATTGTAGTTACAATCTTTGTCCTTGACCAAATCATTCTGTTTCTACAATAATTGTGGCTTAGTTTAGCTGACTTAAGTCAAATAATAAAAAAGAGCATATTTACTTCATTCTTTTCTTTTAGTTATAATCATATTGAGTCGAGTAACTGAACAACAACCATTGTTTCTCAAGGCTGTTGCTGTTTACATTCATTGACTATAAGTGATTACTATACTAATTTCATCACATTGGTTAACATACATTGATTATATTGGCTATATTTGATTAACATGCTGATCTCATCATATTTCAACATACAGGCTTTAATTACGAGTTTCAGAGCAAATTCTCTTACATTTGCTGGCCAGCTCAGTCATTGGCCAGCCCAGGACCTCTGCACTGCTGCCTCTCCAGTTCGTCTGTCTATCCTGGAGCGCTCCAATGTCCAGCCCACCCACACTCAGCAGTAGCGCTCCCCCCATTCCCTAGCCGACCTCCCCAGGGTCAGACCCCACCCCAGAAAGGAGGCAGACCTTCTCCCTCCTTCCCCAGGAAAGCAGCACCCCCTCTCCCCCACTCCTGGCAGACCACCCCAATCACTGGCCTCCTCCGAGCCCAGATCGATCCCCATACAGAATGGCAGCGGGAAACCCCAACCTCACTGATGGCCCTGCCCACAGTAGGCTCCACTGTCTTGGCACTGCCCAGTGCACAGTGGGCAGCACTAAGTGGCACAGGCTGGCACTGCCAGAGTGCCCATACCCAGGTTATTACACGTGAAATATATAACTTCAACTTCTGGATCTGTTGAATATAGGAAATCACAGATTATCTATTACTATTATAATATAGTAATAGTGCAAGTATATATTATTTGTTAATGAATTTCAGTGATAAAGTTTTAAGCTGTGCATGATCATTTTTCTAATGTATTTGAGTTTTAAACTTATTTTTAACTTCAAACTAATTCTTTTGTTTGTAAATCAAGCTATTGCTACTGTATGAGATTAAATTATTTCAAATCATGGAATAGTTTCGCAACAAGGATTGAAATTATGGTTCACATTTCTTCTCGTGTTGCCCTCTCAGATGTGTTATATAGTTATGTGATACTTGTGTGACATGTGTTGTGCAAAACAGTCAATTACTATTTGAAAAATCATTATCAGCATATTCAGTCATCTCCTTACTAATATGCTTCACAGAATAATAAATTTTAGTTTGGCGTATTGGTTTGCAACAAATACTCACTTGTGTGTATGAATATAGCAACTTTGATATAATAAGGATGCAAGTGTATTTCACTGAGGAAATATGATGCTGAACAATAGTACAAAAGTTGGAAACAATAACCAAACAGTGGGTTAACATGGAAGTGTAGAAACATAGAAATTAGAAGCAGGAGTTGGCATTTAGTTCTTTAAGCCTGCTCCACCATTCAGCATCATCATGATGAATCCTGTATCTCAATACCATATTCCTGTTTTCTCCCCATAACTGCACCACCTCCCCCCCTCCACTGATGCCATTAAAATCTTATCATCTCTTTCTCAAATACATTCAATGACTTTTCCTCATTACCTTCCGTAGTAGATAATTCCACAGATTCATGACCCTTTGAACAATTTTTTCCTCAACTCAGTCCAGACAAATGTGAGGTAGTGCATTTTGGGAGGTCTCATACAGGAAATATACAGTAAATGACAGAACCCTTAAGAGTATTGACAGGCAGAGGATATGGGCGAACAGGTACACAAGTCACTGCAAGTGGAGAATGTAGTTAAGAAGGCATACAACATTCTTGCCTTCATTTGCTGAGGCATTGAGTTTAAAAATTGGCAAGTCATGCTGCAGTTTTATAGAACCTTAGTTAGGTCGATTTGGAATATAGTGTTCAATTCTGGTCATCACACTACCAGAAAGATATGGAAACTTTGGAGAGGGTACAGAAAAGATTTACCAGGATGTTGTCTGGTATGGAGGGCATTAGCTATGACGAGAGGTTGGAGAAACTTGGTTTGTTCTCAGTGGAACAATGGAGGTTGAGGAGCGACCTGATAGAAGTTTACAAATTGTGAGAGGCATGGACACAATGCATAGTCAGAAGCTTTTTCCCAGAGTTGAAGATTCAGTTACTAGGGAGCATAGGTTCAAGATATGAGGGGAAAAGTTTAAAGGAAATGTATAGGGTAACATTTTTACACAGAGAGTAGTGGGGTGCCTGGAACTGGCTTCTGGAGAGCTGGGGGGGGGGGTGGTTAGTGGAAGCAGAGTTTTAAGGGACATCTGGACAAATACATGAATAGGATGGGAATAGAGGGATATGGTCTTTGAAAGGGTAGAGGTTTTAGTTCAGGCAGGCAAGCCTGTGGTCAGTACAGGCTTGGAGGGCCTAAGGGCCTGTTCCTGTGCTGTAATTTTCTTTATTCTTTATTCTTTGTTCAGTCCTGAATGGTTTATCCCGAATCCTGGACTGTGCTCCTGCTTCTAGATTCCCCAACTGGGGAAACCATCTTTTAGCATAAGTTTGTCCAGCACTGTTAAAAATTTGTACTTTTCAATCATATCAATCCAACCTCTCCTCGCAGGACAGTTCTGCCAACCCTGGTATCAGCCTAGTGAACCTTAGCTACACTCCCTCAATGACAAGTGAATGCTTTCTTTAGTAGGAAGAGTAAAATTGCATATAATACTCTAGGTACAGTCTCACTAAGGTTCTATATAACTGCATACAGATATCCCTGCTTCTGTATAATTGCATAAGACATCCCTACTTCTGAACTCAAATCCTTTTCCAATGAAGGCCAACATACCATTTGCCTTTCTAATTGCTTGCCGTATCTCCCCACTGTCCTTGACTAGTGTACAAGGAAACCCAGTTGTCTTGTACATCCACTCTTCCCAATATGTCACATTGAAATAATACTCTTTCTTTCTGTTTTTCACATCAAAGTATATAACGTAATGAGATTTTAAGGAGACTTTCAAAAGCAGGGGAAAACAAATAGGGCAGAAAGATCTTAAGAGGTAGAGGACTGAAAAGCGTTGGCTATAACAAAAGATGGAGATGGGTTGGAAGAATAGAAACATTTGTAAATGAGGGTGATGAATTGCTATGAAGTACTAATGAAGGATGTTAGGGAGAACAATTTAATAGTAAGATAGGATGTGAAAGCAGAGTTTGAAGAAATTGAAATATATAACTTGGCTGTACATTGCACATACTGATATATGCTTTAATAGTTGGCAGTTTGAAAATAGTCTCAATTTAGGTAGTTTGTTGCTGTAGCAGCTTCATGGGAACATTAGTTTAAACTTGAATTTTCACCAAATAGAGAATTCCAAGTGTTACAGAGATTAAAAAGCAAGTCGTTTCCCCATAAATTGTAAATCGTTTCACCCCAAGCAACACTTTGCCTCTTTAGAAGTCTGCATTAACTGTATTTCAGTGATTATTTTGTTTTTCCTCTGTGCTGTTAAATAATGCATCATACAGAAAATAAATCTCAAGAATAGGAGCCAAAGAAAATTTTATCTGAAGTTCTGTATCAATTAATCTTTAATTTCTTCTGTTTTTTCATTAATATGAATTTATAAATATTTACATATAGATGTTTTGTAAATAATAAGTACTTTTACAAAAGTTGGAGTAGCTTAAAAAAGTAGTTGTATTCTAATGTATAACAATGACTAGAAAGTTTCACACCTACGAAATATAACATTCCTTAAAGATACACATGAACTTTTGTGGCTGCACTAATCTGTTTCATTCTAAAGGGGATAACTTTTTTGCAATATTAAGTAGGCTTCTGTTGTCTGGTATCTTGTATAACAGTCAGTGGATTATTCTGATGAGGATTATTGTTGTTTGAATAGGATTACAGATTACAGGCAGTACTGTATTCCCCGTGGGGGAAATGTTTGATTTTCATGCCAGTTTAAAAGAAACTAAAGCACAAGTTACTAACTATTATTCAAAGATCATAGAATAGAGTAGGTTTCACATATGTGCCTGCTTCAAAAGTCAGTATGGATTTATAGGTGTGTGTCCTTGCATATAAGTTATGATCATCTGCAACATATAATTCAAAAGTATTTTCTTTGGATCGAATAGTAATCCTTAAAATTGCTGGGCTGTTGCTGGAGCAAGTGATTAGAATTAAGTTTATGCATTGTCTAAACATTTTGCTCTATAATTGTGTATGCACAACACACGTGGTTTGCCATTGTACATGACTCAAAATTGGTAAATAGTCAGATTTGTTTGTAATTTTAAATAACATAACGCTATTGCTTCCAGTAGCTAATTATTAATCAGAACGAAGGCCCATTGTCAGGAAAAAAATGATGGCACAATATGGGCAGTCAGAGGCCCGATTTCACCCTTTTGATTCTTAAGTGCTGGATCCGGGTGTAATACAGATCTGAGCCCAGAATCCTCTTTGCAGTGTGCCCATACACTTTTTGCTGGCTCTGGACTGATCCGCACAGTGGACGGCGCTTAGCATTGTCGGAATGATTGGAGCTCTGATCGGAGCGCATGCACAGATAAAACAAAGTCTGAAGCAGTGCATCCAGGTGGGGAAAAAAAAGCAGAGAGAGCAGATCTCTGACACATGGAAGAGTTAGCAATAATTATACTTGCTCTTGTTAGAGAAAATATTGTTCTAACAATCTGATAATGTTACTAAACTCAAAGCTTTAGTCGAAAGATTACACTTGCATCTATTTCAACTGTCTACTTTTGTCTCAGTAATGAACGTGAGCTGCTTGGGTTATTTGGGGTGATTGTGTCTACTTGCAGGGCTCAGGTGAAAAATAAAATTTGCATTTCTGAGAACCTTTGACCACATAGAACAAAGTATATCCATATCATGTTGAGTGCCTGTTCATTCCTGTTGTCACAGAGATGTCAACATATTGTAAAATAAACATATAACAGACCCAGTACTTGTAGCATATATCCTGAAGCAGCAGTTCTTTAAAAGAAATTTCTAGTCCCAGGAACATCTGGGATATACTTAAACAATGTCAGAAGTTTAATATTTTAGATCAAATGAGTGTAGTGGTAGTTTATGCAGGAAAATTAGTTCATTAATTTTATGAAGTATAACAATATTTTGAAAAGAGATACTTTTTACTGTTAAAGGATGGGAATTAAAACACTCAAATGTTTCACCTCCTATCCTTTAACAGTAAAGATAATGAATGGTTTATGTGCCTGGAATGGTTTATGTCCTCTGCCCCCCCAGCCATACATCTGAGCCTGCCCCCTCCTCCATCAGATGCCAGAGGAACAGTGTGGAGCCTGGTTACTATAGCTGTGGCTCCAAGTCTATGGCCAAGGAGGTGCTGCAGGCTCTCAAAAGACTGAAGACAGTCAAGGAGGATGGTGGGGGGAGACCAGTGATCGAGGCAGGTTGAAGATGTGGCTGCCAATTGGGGGCTTGCCTCCCGGGGGAGTGTTCCTGATCCTCGAATCCTCTTTGCAGCGCGTCCATACACTTTTTGCCGGCTCCACTCCAATTTGCACAGTGGGTGGAGCTTAGCGCTGCTGGAACGATCGGAGTTCTGAACTGTGCATGCACAGTTTGAAAAAAATCCCCCCACCAGGAGGTAGGGGGGCCTGTCTCCTTTGGGGGGGATGTGGTGGTGAGGGGTCAGCAAGGTGTAGAATGGCCTGCTGGGCAATCATCTGCCTTCAGGGGAGGGTAGTTAGCAGAGGATCTGGCAGGGTGATGGGGGTGGAGGGATTGTCACTGCTGGGACCCATGGGCTGGATAGCAGGTTGTGGTCTGAGAAAGATAGATGAGAAGGACGATGGCCATCGACTGACTTCACAAAGGCAGAGAGAGCTTCGGAATTTCCCTTGCAAAATAGAAATCCGCTTTTATTTTTATTTTTCAAGTGGCTTACAGCATGGATCTGAAACGGCCTAGAAGAAAGTAAAGTGGGATTTGATGGTAAAGTTGGACATGTGATTCATTAAATCAATTTAAATGCATGCCTGAATTGGGTGTTGGTATACTCGCAATTTGCTTGGATTCGGGTGCAAATCACGTTAAAGGCACGATTTAGTAGCCAAAAATGGGTACAAATTGTTGGTAAAATCGGACCCATAGAGGTTGACAGAATGGAAACAGGCCCTTTGACCCAACTTGTCCAAGTTGCCCCTTTTTTTAAACTCTGAAGCTAGTCCCAATTGTCCACATTTGACCCATATCCCTCTATACCCATCTTACCCATGTAACCATCTAAATGTTTTTGAAAAGACAAAATTGTACTCACCCCTACAATTACCTCTGGCAGCTTGTTCCTGGGACTCACCATCCTCTGTGCAAAAAGAATTGCCCCTTTGGACACTTTTGTATCTCTCCCTTCTCAAACCTATGCCCTCTAGTTTTAGACTCCACTACCTTTGGGAAAAGATATTGACTGTCGAGCTGATCTGTGCTCCTCATTATTTTATAGACCTCTAAAAGATCACCCTTCAGCCTTCTAAGCTCCAGAGAAAAAAATTCCAGTCTATCTAGCCTCTCACTGTAAGTCAAACCATCAAGTCCTAGTAAATCTTTCCTGCACTTTTTCTAGTTTATTAGTATATTTTCTATAATAGGGTAATCAGAACTGTACACAGTATTCCAAGTGTGGCCTTATCAATGTCTTGTACTACTTCAACAAGAAGTCCCAACTCCTGTTTTCAGTGTTCTGACTAATGAAACCAAGCATGCTGAATGCCTTCTTCACTACTCTGACCACCTATGACTCCACTTTCAAGGAGCTATGAGCCTGTACCCCTGGATCTCTTTGTTCTGTAACTCTCCCCAACACCGAGCATTAACTAAGCCCTGCCCTGCTTCAATCTACCAAAATGCATCATTTTCATCCAAATCATTGATATAAATGACAAATAACAATGGACCCAGCACTGATCTCTGAGCTGGCTACAGGCCTACAGATTGAAAAACAAGCCTCTACAACCACTCTCTGGCTTCTTCTTCAAGCCAATTTTGTATCCATTTAGTTACTTCACCATGGATCCCGTGAGATTTAATGTTATGCAATAACCTAAGCATGCGGTATCTTGTGATAAGCCTTGCTAAAGTCCACGGAGATGACATCAATTAAGCTGTCCTCATTTACCTTCTTGGTTACCTGTTCAAAAAACTCAATCAAATTTGAGAGACATGATTTTCCATACACAAAGCTATGCTGTCAGTTCCTAATCAGTCCTTGCGTCTTTAAATGCAGTTAGATCCTATCCCTCAAAATACCTTCCAACATCTTATCACTGGCCTGTAGTTCCCAGGTTTTTCCCTGCGGCCCTTTTTAAATAAAAGTACACGTGCCACCCTCCAATCTTAATGCACCTCACCTGTGACTATCAATGATTCAAATATTTCTGCTTGGGGACGCAGCATATTCTCCCTAGCCTGGCATGATGTCCTGGGATACATTTCATCAGGTCCCGGGGATTTATCTGTCTTGATGCACTTTAAGACTTCCAGCACCTCCAATTCATCCCCTGTGGTGTTTTGTTTCCCTATTAATGTACATCCTGGAAATCATATGATTTACCCTTGGATCTCTCCATTTTTTTCCATATCCATTTTCATTAATACTTTCCAATAAATAGAAATTCCAGATCACATGTAGAATTGAAGTGGGACAAGCATTGACCATGAGCATGTTTACTTCTAGGGCTGCATCAATCTAAGCAGCACTCCATTAACTCCATCCTTACATTCCAGTTCTTTCTGCAACTTTCAATCCTTGCTGCAACAAAATCAACTATAATGTAACTAATCTCTTCAACATAATTAAATGTCCCAAGGTGCTTAATATAAACTTACAAGCAAGGAGCAAGACTAGGTCATTCAACTCCCTAGCCTGTTATGCCATTTAATAAAATCAAGGCTGATCTGACAGTAACTTCTTAAAGAAAAAAAATAGAAATTGTAAGCTTATCTACCAGTTAGATTTGTCATTGAATTCCTTTCTAACATTTGGATAGAATTTTATGGATTGATTCTAAGAGCCTGATTCTGCCATCGCAGATTCGATTTTGCCTGTTTTTGGGCGCAAAAACTTAATAAGTCATGGGTAAGATCTGTGCCTCCCCCCAAGTCAGTTCCCCCTTTATCAAGGTCCGAAAATGGCTGCGATTGGGACCATAACCGACACAAGCGCTACAGTCACTTTAATTCATTTGCTTGCATTTAAATTGACTTAATGGGCCACATGCCCAACTTTGCTGGCACTTCCCTCTTTGTCACTGCATTCACTCATCCGGGATCGGCGCGAAACAGACATGCTTCATATAAATGCAATTGGGATGCTCCGTCAGTGAGAGTTAGTGAGGAGGTAAGTGCCGGGCATCTGGGCATCTGACAACTCTTTGCTTGAGATTGGTGGTGGGGGTGTGGAGTGGGGGGGAGGGGGGGGGGGGGATGATGATGGGTCTGCTGCTACTCTACTGGGAATCAATGGGGTGGAGGCAGAAGGGTGTGTACAACCACTCTGGCTATGATTATTGGGAGAGAATGGGAGTCTGCTGCACTCTGCCTGTGATCTCTGGGGATGAAAAGGGGTCTGCTGCCACTCTACCTTTGATCAGTGGGGATGAAAGGGGGTCCGCTATCACTTGGCCTCTGATCAGTGTGGTTGAAAAGGGGGAGGAGGAAGGCCCGTGATTGGTCTGGATAGTGGAGGATTGGGGGAGGGGGTGTGGGTAAGGGATTCAGTAATATTGTGGAGGTGGGGAAATGTCTGCTGTGGCTGGGAAGGCATTATCCAGCCTAGGAGGGATGTGGCAGGGGAGCAGCTTTCTATCTCTTTTTTCCTGTGCATGCATATTTGGAGGTGTCAATCGGAGCTGTAGGGTTTCTGGTGCGTTAAGCCCTGATCACAAGCTTGTGCAGCGTGATTTGGATTTGCTGATATTTTTGCAGGCAGAGTGCGTATGCGGGTGCCTGAGAATGGGTCTAAACGTTGGATCTAAAACACTCCCAGTTTCAAATGTGCCCAGCATTTAGAATTAAAATGCTAAAATAGGGCCCTAACTGTTTTTTTGGGTGAGTTTTCACACTTAATCTTACGCACTAAGCCATTGCAAACATAGGCTCGATTGTTTTTAGCTGCCATAGGCAGCGGGCTGAGCTTAATTCACCAGCTAGCTTGCAGAGGGAGCTATTGCGCATGTTTAGATCTTTATCTGAAGAGAGAGATACTGTGCATTTGCAGACTGCTGATGTTGCACATACACAATTTCATCAAAAGAGGCCTGACTGACAGAGAGAGAGCTCTCAGGTCCCTGTTGCTGCCCCACCTGGCACTGCCCAGTGGACACTGCCAAGGTGCCCAGTGAACATTGTCTCGGTGCCAGGCTGCTGGTGCCAGGGTGACACTGCCCCAGGGCATCTCCCTAGCCCTCAACCTCCCTGGGAGGGGCCTCAATAACTTCTAGTTCCACTGGCAAGGCCAACATGACTATTCCCCATTCATGAGGAGTAGAGGTTTTCATTGCCAGAGAGAACCTTTCTGACGAAGCCATAAAGGCATGTGAGCCGGATGATTTAACACTCAGTTCACTAAAACATATAAATCAGTATTTAAATAAATTTGAATAAATTATTCTGCCTCTCCTATTTCTGATCAGAGGCTGACCTCGCTGTAAATCGCTCAATTCTACTGGCTTGCTTCGCTCATCAATGAGCAGGGCAAACTAGTAAAATTCTGCTCTATGTCTTTTGCAGTGTATATGTGAGTGCATGATAAGAAGATCTGAATTGTCAATGGTAATTTTGATGAAAGAATTATATCTGCAAATTTGTAATTATTAGAAGCTGACCCAAGTACCTTCAAATTAATTTTAAAGGCACCGATCTATGGAGAAAATAATGTATGTTTGCAGTGTATTATGCTTTAAGTTCAATAATAGATTTTGCAATTGATGTCACATTAGTGAATATCATATAAAAAGATCTGTTTAAAGTTTTGAAATATATTTCAAGATGTTGCCATATTGCTGTCCCTGCTGTCCTTTCTTTTGGGAAAGTGTAAAATTAAGAAGTAAAGTTGAGAAGTTAAAAAGTTAATTCAATAATGTCTGCCTGCTGTGAGTTCCCATTATCTTTTCTTAATGCAATAGACAACAGAAAGATGATGACAGGGAAAGGATAGAATTATTTTTATGCTTCATTTGAGAAGTTTAAAATTGTAGAATGTTGTGACACCATTTTTAAAACTCCTAAAGTTGATTTTAAGGAAGCTTGAACAATTTGAAAGATCTCTCCATGTGAGTCATCATATTCAGGTACACAGTGAGGGGAATTTTCCTGTCCAGCCCGCCATGGGAATCATAGCGGGCAGGGCAGATCATGCAAAAGTCTCAGGTGGGATTTTCCAGCCTTGGGTTGAGCTCAGCTGAAAAATACAGCCCAGAAAGTCAGCACAGAATATAATTTCAAAAATGGCAGTAAAGGCATATTTACTGGGAGAAGATAACCAAATAAAGAGAGCTGGGGTAATTATGAATGAAGGCTACCGATTGGACTGAAATGAAATAAAATAGAAAATGAGGGTTAAGTAAATGCTCTCTTCAGAGATAGATGGTTTTGCAATTGTGTCAAGCCAATGTTGCCTGTGAGACTTCAGTACTATAGATTGTGCAAAAATTCATGTGTTTCTACACTCTATTATTGGATGACAAACAATTGAAAGTAAAATTCTGTGAAATGAAGCAATTGTCAAGTGAGGATTATTTGCCTGAATTAAATAAACACTCTGGGTATGACAGAAATACATTTGTAGGGGAGCTAAAAGAGCACAAAGTGGTAAATACATTTGATTGAGGAGGACCAAATGATAGAATTAGGCATGACAAGGCTGAAATCAGTATAAAGGACAATATATATCTGACATTTTATAAAGCTAAGGTAGTACCTCATGTACAGTTAGCTGTGTCAAGTAGAGAGCTGAATAGCTTAGAAAAAAGATGCATTTAAACAGATGAAAAATAATAAATGGATCATGTTCTTTGTGGTGGTTCAAAAAGCAGAAAAGTTCTTTTGGATTTGTGGAGATTATAAGCAAATGACAAATGATATGACTGAGTATGATAGTTACTCACTATCTATTAATGAAGATTTATTTTCTAATTCAGCAAATGGAAAGGTATTTAGCAAGAAAGATATCTTAAATGTATATTTGCAATTAAAGGTAACTGATGAGTGCTAGGAATTGCTTACTATTCATAAACACAAAGGATTGTACCAGTTCAAAAGGTTGCATTTGGGAAGCCTACTGTTTCCAGGCATCATGGATGAAAAACTAATTTGGATGAAAGGAGTGTGCTGCTTCTTTGATATTCTAATTAGTAGTAAGACAGAGAAGAAGCATGCTGTTAAGGTTGAATGGGCTCCTAGATAGACTTCAAGAGTATGGCATCAAATCTAAAAAGCACATGGGTTTCTTCATGGTGCCAATTGCAACATACCAAGGTCACCAAATTGCTGGGCAAGGTATCCAGCCAACACAGAAGAAGGTTGAGAAAATTTTGAAAGCAAAGAGAGGAAAGAAGAGCTCATACAGACACCCGTATGAATGTTCTGTTGTTCTTTATTCATCGCTGCTTTAGCTAATACATTCAGTGGGTGGCATGGTGGAACAGTGCTTAGCACTGCTGTATCACAGTGCCAGGGGTCTGGGTTCGATTCCTGGCTTGGGTCATTGTCCGTACGCAGTCTGCATGTTCTCGCCTCATCTGCATGGGTTTCCTCCAGGTTCTGGTTTTCTCCTGCAGTCCAAAAGATGTGCTGGTTAAGTGCATTGGCCATGCTAAATTTTCCCTCAGTGCATCTGAACAAACGCCTGCGTGCGGCAACTAGGGGATTTTCACAGTAGCTTCATTGCAGTGTTAATGTAAGCTTACTTGTGACATTAATATTTAAATTTTCTCAAAAAAGACTTTCATTCCACTGTATCAGTTATTTAAAATGATATGTGGAGTGTCAGAAAGCATTAGAAAAAACAAATAAAGGATTCCGGAATAAAGTTGTTTTGACCATAATCAAAAAAAATATTTTTAGTGTGCAATACCCCACCACAGGGGTTATCTCATGTAACATAAGATAGAATAGAGAACCCTGTAGCATACTCTTCATGAATTTTAATGAAATCAGAGCAAAATTACTCAACTTCATAAAAAAATTTGCAGTCATATATGATGTTACGAATTTCCATAGATTCCTGTATAGTAGGAAGTCCACTTTAACAGACCCATCAAATTTTCATAATCATATTCGCTGTGAAGAAGATTCCTAGTGGCAGCATGTCTTCATAGGTTGCCATTGATTTTATTTATTCCTCAGTATGATATAAAGTATCGTTAAGTCAGCAGATCATGAGATTATAGACATTTCGATGAGATTTTATGTGAAAAATCGATGCATTTGTAGCCCCAAGTTACATCTGAATTATTTTGCATATACAAATGACATGCCACCAATATCTGGCAGAGAAATTATTGAAGAACCTCTAAAGAAATATGGTGATCAGTAAAATACTCAGTTATGGCTGGCCTGAAGAGTGTAATGATGACAGATTATAGGAATAGTTCACACATATGAATGAAATGAATATAGATCAAAGCTGTCTCCTACATGGTGCAAAAGTCATTATTTTGCCAAAGTTTAGATAGCGATTATTAGTGGAACTTAGTCAAGATCACATAGTTCAAATGAAGCTGTAGCAAGAAGTTATTTCTGGTATTTGAAGGTAGATAGAGATGATGAAAGTTGTGAAGTGTGTTTCAGAATGAGAAAGAATCCAAACAAATTTACTCTGATTCAATGGTCAAGTACAAAGTTGTGGGGACTAGTACATGTTGATTTCTTTGGAGTAAAAGGGAAGGAGTTCCTTGTTTTGATTTGATAACAGGTGCAAGTGGATAAATGTTCAGCCTAGCCCAATACCTCAAGTACCAAAAATATAAAAGTTTTGAGAATTTGGTTGGAAGTTTATGGGTTTCCAGAAATGTTGATGTTGGATAATGATCCACAGTTTATGTCAGAAGGATGCCACTATAGCATCCAGCATTGAATGTTTCTGCAAAAAGAAGTGTACAGATTGTGAGGAGGTCTTTGCAAGAATATTTGTTAGGTGACAAGCTTAGCAGTACTTTTTCTGGTTTCCTTTGACACAGGCTATTTGTTTTTTTATAAAGCAACCACATAATTCCAACAAGTCACTCACTTGACGAGTCGGTGTTGAACATGTGAAGAGGGGTGATAGTGAAGAGGGGTGTTTTAGTTTACAGAGTGACTTGGACAAGTTGCAGAGCTGGGCCGAGAGGTGGCAAATGGAGTTAATGTGGAAAGTGTGAGGTATGCACCAAACAAAAAACACAACACAACCAACCCCACACACATGTTTCTGGGACAAGATTTATTTTGCTTCATTCTGAGTAAAGTAAGGAAAAAATAGGGCAAAGTAAAGATGAATCATGATTCATGAGATATGAAACTTAGAGTTCAGTGCTGGTTAGAAAGTCATGGTTAAAAGCCTCATAATGAGGGAAATTATGTGATTGGTGCTATTGTAAAGGGGCTAGATGCATTGAAGTATCTAGTGAATATTGGAGAGACGCTCCATTAGTGACATGTAGATCAGATGCTTGGAAGAAGAAATCTGCCAAAGAGAGAACGTGATATACCTCCTCTGTTCAAATTCCTCTTGTAGGCCCAAATGAAAGTCAGAAAAGAAGTAGAAGTCACAGAGAAACTGAATGTTTGCAGGTATTGCAGAATTCACTAATAGAGCAATAGGGTCTTTAGTTAATGTCTCAGTCCCGGCCATTAATTGGAGTTGATAGTCAAAGCTCAGGTTTGATAGAGATGTTGAGAAAGCAGATCAAGCTATTGGAAATTGGAGATATCCAGATAGGAAGTAAAATAAGCTAAATAGGTTAATTTAAGCTATGTGGAAGGTAGAAGAGATAATTTGATAATTTCATTAATAAAATGATTATTTAACATACTTAGGAAAAACAGGTTTTGTTTGTGCATGTAAATTATGCTGGTTGTCTCAGTTATTTAATTTTAATTGTGTCCTTTTCAATTTTCATACGTTGTTGATGTTAGTTTAGTCAGATTCTGGGAACTTACATACATATACCATTTTGCATATGTTGAGTCTAGTGTATTGCAAGATTAGAGTATTTTGCAATACCAACCTCTCTGCTGTCCTCTCTGGGAAATAAGTCACATTAATAATGGCTGTTTGCTGTGAGCCCACGTTAATCTTTTCACGGTGCAATACTGAACAAATCATTAAATTGGTCGGTGATATTGTTTCAACCACCTTTTATAAAAACTTGGTACAGTTAAAGACCATTGTCTGATGTGTGCTATAGTGCAGAGGAGGCCATTCAGCCCATTGAGTGTGCACTGACTCTCCAAAAGAGCATTTTACCCAGCCCTCCTCCCCTACCCTATCTCTGCAACACCACGCATTTGCAATGGCTAATCCCACCTAACATGCACATTTTTGAATGTACAGTGATATATGTGTATGCTTGGTTGTTGCAACAAATAATTGTATACTGAACAAGCAATTGAATTGCTTTACATTTCCATCAAACTACTATTCATCTGGCATTAATGAGCATTTTATCTGAAAGAGATGCAATTGAATTCTACCTAACTAGGAGTGTTGAGGCTGTGTGCAGGGCTTGTTCTGTGCTGAACTTTTCTTTGTTTTGTTTGTTCTTTGTTTCACCCACTCGCTTAAGAATATTCTCAGCAGCACCCAATATACAGCAACTATGTATGCTGAGTTAGCAATGAGTTACCATATATATTCTTTGTCACATTTTATGGGTCCCTGTGCAAAAGCATTGTTCTAACAAAATGGTGATAATACATGCATTTCGCCGTTGCTTTGGAATAGAGAGCTGTGAGATCAGTGTACATCGAAGATTGTTGTTCGCTCCAGCAACCTCATCGTGAAACCAGTTAAGTGCATTGTAAAAAAAACATTGTAAATAAAAAGGCATGAGCAACCTTATCAAGATTAGTAAATTTCTTCCTCAGGCCACTGATTAGGTAACACTCACTCTGCCAGCTTCATTCAGGTTGATGTAGTAACCCTCAAAGGATTCCTAACCGCTTCTAAAATGTGCATCAAAGTTATATCCTGGAACGTTGACATTTGACATCCAGCTCTTGTTTTACTATTTTTATTATCACTAACCATGAAAATTTAAGGTGATGTGCAACATTTCAAGATCATCTGCTGCCAGAGATGTATCTCTATTTTGTACGTGTCAGAAGAACATGTGATATTGTACAAAAGGTCTGAGGTCGCATTATAATGAGATGCCACCCCTTGGCTTTACGGATGGATATTATGAACAACTGGTTACATTTCTGTACAGTGATACGCAGGGGTTGCATTATCAGAAAGTCATGGAGTCATTATGACACAACCAAAAGTCATTCAGCCCATCAAATCCATGTCTCTTTATTTCCCATTGGTGTTGTAGGTAACAAAATATTTACTTCCCAAAATACTTCCTGTTGTGTAAATTTTGTGAAGATGGAGAGTTAAAAGCAGATTAATTTGCAAATATTAATTGATGATATGAAGTTGTAGTGACCTTTATAATAATCAAATACAAAGAATGCAAGTGATGGAAGCAAGATGCATGAATAAGAAAAGTTATGAGGGTGATGCTCCCATCCTGCTGTGCTAAAAAATTAATGCAGCTAGCTGGAAAATTCTCACATTGGCTGATTCATGGGATTTATGCGTGGGTTCCTGCTCCAATATTGTTGCCCAACCCAAGTTTTTTGGCACCAATGGAATCATGCTGAAAATGTCAGAGTGACAGACATTTACATGTATTTACATACCTTCCTATTTGATTAACAAGTCTGCGACAACAATCTTCACAGTCACCTCCCACCTCTCTAGCATAATGTCACTGGCGCGGTTTACAATTACTGTATAAAAGTCGGAAATAGGGTGATAGATTGAACGGAAGTAAGGAGGTAAATTTTATAGAGCTGCAGTCCCCAGATGCTAGGAAGATTGGAGACAAGGCCTGGGGATTTGCTGCTTGCTGTAGGTAGCTTACTGGAGATCTTCAGGTGTTGTGCCCTGGTCCTGTGGAATGGGTACGCCATTACCGGACTTCTGGCCAGGCTGTTCTCTACAGTCATTGTTAATTTCCTCTGGGATGGGGCCCTTATTAGATTGCTGGCCAGGCTGCTCTGCAGCCACATTGCTGTTCCTCTGGAATGGGGTCCTTAATGGAGCGTTAGCCATGCTGCGCTTTGGAGCCACTGTGCTGTTCCTTTGTTTTGGCTGTGGGGTATGTTGAGGGACTGGACTGACTGCTGAGGTTTTAAAGAGGGTAGGGGGAATTGTACTTTGTGCTGCTTGAGGACTAATGAGTAGCTGGTGCTCCACATAGGGGTGTTCAGACACCCATTTTGCATGTACTGTGCAGTGAATGAGAATCCATCTTATGATATTTAGGCCCTGCCTTGTGTCCCTGACATGCAACTCATGGCAATGGCTCAAGAGGGTGCAATGGCCACGTCCTCACACATCAACTTGCATGCTGTCCCTACCTCTGTGTTAACAGTGTCAATGGCAGGCAATGTAATTACATGACGCATGGCACCACAGATTATATTGTGTTGCTATCATCCATAAGTGAGAGTACTGGACCCAGTGAGGGTTTAGAGTGGGGTGGGGGGTGGTGTTTGGATAGATGCAAACAATGACATGAATACATCAATCTTTCTCATTGAGGCAACATTGGATTTGGTTCTCGGTAATGAACCAGACCAGGTGTTAGACTTGGAGGTAGGTGAGCACTTTGGTGATAGTGACCACAATTCGGTTACATTTACCTTAGTGATGGAAAGGGATAGACATATACCAAAGGGAAGAAGTTACAGCTGGAGGAAAGGTAATTATGAGGCTATTAGGTGAGAGTTAGGATACGTAAGGTGGAGTAGGAAACTGCAGAGGCTGGGAACACCTGAAATGTGGAACTTATTCAAGGAACAGTTACTGCGAGTCCTTGATAAATATGTACCTGTCAGGCAGGAAGGAAGTGGTAGAGCCAGGGAACCGTGGTGTACTAAGGAAGTTTGTTCACTAGTAAAGAGGAAAAAGGAGGCTTATTTAAAGATGAAACGTGAAGGCTCGGTTAGGTCACAGGACAGTTATAAATTAGCCAGGAGGGAGCCAAAGAGGGAGATAAGAAGAGCTAGAAGAGGACATGAGAAGACTTTGGCGGATAGGATAAAGGAGAATCCTAAAGCTTTTTATAGATATGTTAAGAATAAAAGATTGGTTAGATCAAGATTAGGGCCAGTCAAAGATAGTAGTGGGAAGTTGTGCGTGGAGCCTGTAGAGATTGGTGAGGCACTGAATGAATATTTTTCAACGGTCTTCACACGGGAAAATGTCAACGGGGTTGGAGAGAATACTGGGATACAGGGTTGTAGACTAGACAGGAGAGAGGTACATAAGGAGGAGGTGTTAGCTATTCTTGAGAGTATGAAAATAGATAAATCCCGTGGGCTGGATGGGATTTATCCCAGGTTACTCAGGGAGGCTAGAGAGCAGATTGCAGAGCCTTTGGCTTTGATCTTCATGTCATCGTTGGCTACAGGTGTAGTGCTGGAAGACTGGAGGATGGCAAATGTTGTCCCCTTGTTTAAGAAGGGGAGCAGAGACCATCCTGCAAATTATAGACCAGTGAGCCTTACATCTGTAGTGGGGAAAGTTTTGGAAAGAATTATAAGGGATAGGGTTTATAGTCATTTAGAAAGAAATGAATTAATTAGGGATAGTCAGCATGGATTTGCGGAGGGAAGTCATGCCTCACAAACCTTAATGAGTTTTTTGAAAAGGTGACTAAAGAGGTGGATAAGGATAAGGCAGTTGATGTGGTGTACATGGATTTTAGCAAGACGTTTGATAAGGTTCCCCATGGAAGACTACTGCAGAAAATGCAGATGCATGGGATTGAGGGAGATTTAGCAATTTGGAGTAGGAATTGGCTAGCTGATAGAAGACAGGGGGTGGTGGTTGATGGGATATATTCAACCTGGAGTTTAGTTACTAGTGGTGTACCTCTGGGATCTGTTTTGGGGCCACTGTTGTTTGTTGTTTTTATAAATGACCTGGATGAAGGTGTAGAGGGATGGGTTAGTAAATTTGCAGATGACACCAAAGTCGGAGGAGTTGTAGACAGTGAGGATGGATGTCACAGTTTGCAGAGGGACATAGATAAATTGCAGAGCTGGGCCGAGAAGTGGCAAACGGAGTTTAATGTGGAAAAGTGTGAGGTGATTCACTTTGGTAAGAGTAGTATGTGTGCAGAATATAGGGCTAATGTTAGGATTCTTAGTAGTGTAGATGAGTAGAGAGATCTCGGTGTACAGGTGCATAGATCTCTGAAAGGTGGTACTCAAGTTGATAAGGTTGTTAAGAAGGCATATAGTCTGTCAGCATTTATTGGTAGAGGAATTGAATTTCGGAGCCGAGATGTTATGTTGCAACTGTACAAAACTCTGGTGCGGCCACACTTGGAGTATTATGTACAGTTTTGGTCATCACATTACAAGAAAGATGTGGAGGCATTGGAAAGGGTGCAGAGGAGGTTTACCAGGATGTTGCCTGGTATGATGGGTAGGTCTTATGAGGAAAGGCTAAGGGACTTGAAATTATTTTCATTAGAGAGAAGAAGACTAAGAGGTGACTTAATTGAGACATATAAGATGATCAGAGGGTTAGTTAGGTTGGATAGTGAGAGCCTTTTTCCTCGGGTGGAGATGGATAGCATGAGGGGACATGGCTTTAAATTAAGGGATGGTAGTTACAGGACAGATGCTAGAGGCGGGTTCTTTACTCAGAGGGTAGTAAGGGTGTGGAATGCCCTGCCTGCAGCAGTTGTGGACTCGTCAAGTTTAAGGGCGTTCAAATGGGCAGTGGATAGGCATATGGATAGCATTGGAATAGTTTATGAGAAAGGGTCATAAAATTGGTTCCATTGGTCGGCGCAACATCAAGGGCCGAAGGGCCTGTACTGCACTGTAATGTTCTATGTTCTCTTTCTAACCCCCACTGTGCAGAATGCATCTCAGACTGATCGATTTAGAGCTAGCCATTATGGTGCTGGCTGAAGAGGAAGAGTCAGCTCAGAAAGTGGAGGCCACTACAGGGGTAGGTAGTGGAAGGCCTTCAGGAAGGAGGGGAGGGTGCTGCCTGTGAAGGCCAGGAGGTGGAGAGCAGTTTCCAAAAGGATGGTTAGAAGGAGGAGGATGTGGAGGCAAAAGCAGTACCAGACTAGGCATTCATTCGAGGGGCTTTTGGAGATTATGTGCTGTCACTGTCTCCCCCTATCTAAGGACACAGTCTGGATTTATGTGGGCTGCTCGCACACCTGGCAGCTGAGGAGGGATGGGGGAGGGGGAAGACGAAGGAAGGGGAGGAGAGGGCCTCTCACTTTTCGTAGAAGTTAAGCTAACTTCTACACAACTGGCAGTAGTGACCTATGTGGGATCTCACAGGCCACAATACAGAGATGTATTCACTAGGTCATGGATGCTTTGTATGTCCAAGCAGGCCATTACATCAATTTTAATGTTGGACATGCTCAATAGGAGGCTTCATGGTGTTTGCAGGGATGCAGTGGACGGGCCACATATTGCCCTGCGGTAAGGGCAATCATTCATCAACTGTGAGGAATTCCACCCCCTGAATGTCCAGATTGTTTGTGACCACTAGATCATCATGCAAGTCTGTCCACAGGAACTAAGTGCTGAGGCAGTCGGACATCTTGAGGGCTCTTTGAAGACCAGCTCATGCTACTGAGATGGCTTGTTGAGGCCAAGGGTCATTGCTAATGGTGCCTGTGTGGAGGCTGAGACCAAAGTGGAGACCTGGTACAATGAGGCAAGTTGACTTGCAGTCCATGACAGAGCAATGCTTGGGCCTGCTAAAGGTCCGCTGCCATATCTGCTCTGGAGTTACCCTGCAGAATGACTCTGTGTGTGTCTTATGCATCATAATTGTGTGTTGCATCCTGTGCAACATTGCCCAGCAGCAGGAAGACCAGTTGGAGGAGGAAGGGGAGGACATCGACGATGGTAGGTGCCTGGCAGGGCAGGGAGGCAGACCTTGATAGCAGCTCGCTTCACATAGCTGGTGCTATACAATGAGGGGACTACTCTGAACACACTTCCACCACATTCCAGGAGCCACTGCAGCCGCCACCACCCTACAATCCAAACTGGCCCCTCAATCCACGTGACACTTCCCCTTCTCCTTCTCTCTCATCCCAATCTCTTCCACCTTTCCCTATCCTCTCTCATCACACTTCCTCACTCTCTCAAACCACTACTTGACCAGCTGACTTGCAGATGACACTGTTTCAGTACCAACCCATCCAGTTGGCCCTGAGATGTCTCCTAGTGAGTAAGGTGGGAAATTAGAAAGTCTCAGAACGTCCAGAGCCTCCTGCGTGGAAGGCTCCATCCTCCTCCCCTGAGGTGCCCAGAGACACTTCATGGAATACCAGGGTACCTGGACCATAAGACATAGGAACAGAATTAGGCCACTGACACATTGAGTCTGCTCTGCTATTCAAGCATGTTTGATATTTTTCTTATCCCCATTCTCCTGTCTTTTCCCCATAACACCTGATCCCCTTATTAATCAAGAACATATCTATGTCTGTCTTAAAGACAGTCAGTGACGTGGCCTTCACAGTCTTCTGTGGCATAAGTTCCACTCTTTGGCTGAAGAAATTCCTCCTCATCTCTGTTTTGAAGGATTGTCTGTTTTACCTGAGGTTAGTTCTAGTTTTCCCTATTAGTGGAAACACTCTCTCCACATCCACTCTATCCAGGCCTCGCAGTATCCTGTATGTTATATTAGGGTCCTCCCTCATCCTTCTAAACTCCAATGAGTACAGACCCAGAGTCCTCAACCATTTCTCAAACGAAGGCTCTTCATTTCAGGGATCATTCTTGTGAACCTCCTCCTTTCCAGGACCAGCATATCCTTCCTTTGATTTTTTTTTGTTTTAATTAGAAGTTATATAAAGGCACACTAAACTGCTTACAATACTCCAAACAGGATCTGACAGAGCCTTGTACAGCCTCAGAGGTACAGCCCTGCTCTTGTATTCTGGCCCTCTCAACATGAATACTAACATTGTATTTGCCTTCCTAACTGCCAACTGAACCTGCATGTTAACTTTAAGAGAATCGTGAACACTGACTCTCAAATCTCTTTGTGTTTCTGATTTCCTCAACATTCTCCCATTTAGAAAATTGTCTATGTCTTCATTTTTCCTTCCAAAGTGTATAACCTCACACTTTTCGGCATTGTAATCCATCTACCACTTCTTTGCCCACTCTCCTAACCTGTCCAAGTGCTTCTGTAACCCCTCTTCTTCAATATTACCTGTCCCTCTACATATCATTATATCATTTGCAAACTTGGTAACAGTGCCTTTAGTTCCTTCTTCCAAATCATTAATGTATATTGTGAAAAGTTGTGGTCCCAGCACTGACCCTTAAGGCACACGATTAGTCACCGGCTGCCATCCTGAAGAACACTTTATCTTCATTCTCCAACTTCTATCAATCAGTCAGCCAATCCTCTATCCATGCCAGAATATTACTCATAACATCATGGGTACTTATTTAACAGTCTCCTATGCGGCATCTTATCAAAAGACCACTGAAAATCTAAATAAATTACGCCCACTGGTTCCCCTTTATTTAACTTTTTTGTTACCTCCTCAAAGAACTCCTAACAGATCTGTCAAACATATGACCTCCCTTTGACAAAGCCATGCTGACTCAATCCTACTTTATCAGGCCCTTCCAAGTACTCTATGATTTCATTTTTAATCATGGACTCTAAAATCATACCAATGACTGAAGTCAGGCTAACCGGCCTATAATTTCCTGTCTGTTGCCTCCCTCCCTTCTTAAACAGCGGTATTACATTCACTACTTTCCAGTCCTCTGGTACCCTCCCTGTCCCCTGTGATTCCTGAGAGATCAGCACCAATGTCTCCACAGTTACCTCATCTATCTCTTTTAGAACCCTGGGTTGTAGTCCATCCGGTCCACCTTCAAACCTTTCACTTTCCCCAGAACCTTATCCTTAGGATGGCCACTACCTAGACTGAGCTCCAGAAACTCTGGTGCCAGCTTGCTCTGCTATCCCTGGAGGTTTGAGGACTGTGATCCCTCAGTCCTGGCCCTTTGAGACTGAGGATCCCCTCTGCTACAGCATCCTGTGAGTGAGCCAGGTTCTGGAGCCCTTCAGCATTAGCTTTCTGAGACTGGACTAAGTTGCTGAAGCCTATAGCCAAGGCCTGCTGTGTCTTGTAAAAGCATTGAGTGTTCTAGCCATAGTCAGCACTGTCTCTAACATGCCCCCGACACTTATGGCCATGAACTGATTCCTCTTGGATTCCAGCAACACCAATGGCCTTGGCCTGTTGTGTCTCTGCCAAGGTCCTCTGTGTCTCCAGGATGATCTGGACCCTGTCATCCATGCTAACGGCCCATTCACAACTCACCAGATTTTCTGATGCATATCCACTAGTTTCACAAAGAGCAAACTCTGAGGCTCGGCATCTGGCTTGGGACCAGCTGATTCCTCGCCACCTGCAGACTTCAGTGTGCCAGAGCCCTCAGATGTTCCCATTTCCACCTAATGTGCATCAGCAGCTGTGATGTGCTTATCAGTAAGTGACCCAGGTCTCACTAAAATGATCTACTGTCACGATAGTTGGTGTGTTAGTGGATTGTGCGGTTGATGTCTGTGCCGAATCACTCGTGCTGAGCTCCGAGGAATTTTCAGGGCCTCCCTTCGAGGTGTCATCTAAGGTGTCCTGGGGAGTTTCTTTATGAGGAGCAGGGGGGAGTGTTGACATCCAAGGGCCTGGTGCATCAGGGTCCAGGACTGTAACAAACAACACATATTCGGGGAACAGAGGGAAAGCAGCTTGTGCAGCAAAACACTTACTTCAGAGAAGACTTTTAAAGAAAGTGTTATGCTGATGCTCACTTGCATGTTGGGTGGTGACTGGCTGTTGATTACCATTCGAAGCATTGATTCTCCCTGGATCAGGCTGCCAGCTCTCCACAAATGGGAAACTATTGGAAACTCCACTGAATGAAATATTAGAGACTGCCCAGAGACTTCAGTCCCATGCCTGTTAATGGGACCCTAATGTTCATTTCCATAAATGATCCAGCTCCGTGCCTATTTCTGGCATGGAGCTGATGGCATCAGAAATGCAGCAGCCAGAGATTTGTGGAGACCGTAGCGCCCAGTGGTGAGTCTGCTGAATAGCCTCCGTCTGAGTCTTCTGGCTGGGAGAATCCCCTCCCCCTCCCATATACGTATCTTTTGCTCCATGAATAAAATATTGCATTATATTAAGGTTCCTCATATTTGGAATATTTAAATATACTTTGAATCACTCAAACTAAATCACCCTTAATTAAATTGTACTTCTTTAAAGCCTAGTATTTGTAATGTACTTTGGGCAATGTTAATTTTTTTTCTTTCAGTGAACGGTTTAATTGAGCATGAGAGCAAAAATCATTTCTTATTTAAGGGTGAAATTCAAAGCATTGAAGTTAATTAATTTGTATAGCCATAATATAGTGCATATCTAAACTTTCTATTTGTTTTTTTTTTAAGTATTTTTGGGGCATAACTTAAATGCAGTCATGTCCCACCTGTAAATTATTTCTGTAAATTTTTTAAGCGATTGGTGCTGAGATTCTGATTGAAAGTAAACAAGCTGTTACTGAATACCAAAGGATCAATACTATTTATTTAGTTTCAGTAAAGTAACCTGACAAAAGAACAGCATTCTAAAAGCTTGTTGGACTATAACCTAGTGTTGTGTGACCTCTCATCTTGTCCACCCCAGTCCAACACTGGCATTTCCACATTCGTAAAATTGTTAACATTGTAAACCTTGTAATGCTAATATACCTTTAAGAATTTTTTTAAAGATCATGTTCTCTGCAGTTGTAAACTGACCTTTTGGTTTCATTGTAGCTGGCTGTCTGGTTAGAAATCCTTTTATTGCTGCCTCAAAAGGTTTAAAAGAGGTTTTGTTCATTTTTACTCTGGGCCTCAGGTACTTTCTGCGATTTGTTTTATGAACCTGCATTGTTAGGAGGAAAACTGGTTGGCAGTCCATGTGTTTTGGACAGTTCTTTTTTCCTTTCTGGTGCATTTAAAGATTCACTTTTAGTTTGGTGGCTGGCTGCAGTTTTAGTTTTAGAAGGGGTGGACATCAGATTGGAAAGCAGTGTTTTTTCTCTCTCTCTCTCCTTGGTATTGGAAATTCTGCCTTTCTTTTTCTCCTTGGTGTTTTGGGAAACTGCTCTGACTTAAAGCTTATGTGTGTGTGCACATCAAAAGAACTGAAGCAAATAACCAAGGACTAAGTTCCAGCATTTTGTGAACATTTGTATTTTCTGTGCTAAACCTGTGGCAAGGGTTTTGTTTCAAGAAGTTTGTATGATTGGAACATTTTATATAATTATTAAGAGTTACACAATATCATTTTTTTTATTTGTAATTGGTAAAAGTTATTACTGATTTTGTTTCTATATATGTTAACTATATTCTTAGATAAATATTGTTTGATAAATGCTACCTAGTGGATCAGTTGAATCATACCTGAAGTGAAGCATCTTGTGCTCATCTTAGCCAACTTCAAATTGCAAAACTTATGATCCAGGTGGATTTCACAAATCACTTTGAATTATAAGAATCCGTAAATTAGAAAAGCAGTCAATAAAAATAAAATCCTGCATGCAGAGCCCTGCTTAGTCTAGCAGAAGAAATGCAGATGAATTAAGCAGGCTACTGCTGCATGATATTCCTTTTGCTTAAACTTGTTTCACTATTTAAATAGAGCTCATGGAATAAAGGTAGTTGCATTGTCTATTCATGAATGTGGAGGGAGAATGAATTAGCTCGATAATTTCATGTTGGAGCAGCTATGAAAAATTTATATTTCCAGTGTTTAATAAGGTTACTTATGGTTGATTGACACTTGAACTAATTTGAGGCCATCTTCCAGTGTTTGTGATGGAGCTGCTTTAGAGCGCAGGAGATGTTCTTTTCATTAATATCATCCCATGATCTAGAAGGTAAGTTCATTGAATCATAAAATGGTTACAGTACAGAAGAAGGCCATTTGCCACAGTCAGCTCTCTGCAAGCGCAGTTTATTTAGTCACACTTCCAGCCTTCTCTCCAGAACCCTGCAATTTTTTTCTCTTCTGGTGCTTATCCAATTATAGAGTGATAGAGTTATAGAGGTTTACAGCATGGAAACAGGTCCTTTGGCCCAACTTGTCCATGCTGCCCTTTTTTTAACAACTAAGTAGTCCCAATTGCCTGCATTTGGCCCGCATCCCTCTATACCCATCTTACCCATGTAATTGCCTAAATGCTTTTTAAAAAACAAATTGTACCCATCTCTACTACCTTTGGCAGCTTGTTCCAGACACTCAGCATCCTCTGTGTGAACAAATTGCGCCTCTGGACCCTTGTGTATCTCTTTCCTCCCATCTTAAACCTATGCCCTCTTGTTTTAGACTCCCCAACCTTTGGGAAAAGATGTTGACTATTTTATAGGACTCTATAAGACTATCCTTAAGCCTCGTACTCTCCAGCAAAAAAATCCTTAGTGTATCTGGCCTTTCCTGAGAACTCAAACCATCAGGTCCTGGTAGCATCCTAATAAATCTTTTCTGCATTCTTTGTAGTTTAATAATATCCTTCCTATAATAGGGTGACCAGAATTATGCACAGTATTCCAAGTGTGGGACTGGAATTCCCTTTTAAAAACCACAGTTAAATCTACCTCTACCGCCCTTTCACACAGTGTATTCTAGTTCGTAACCAGTCAATTTGCAAAATGTTTTTCCACATATCACCTTTAGAACTTCTGTTCTAAAGTAGAATTACTTTATATCTGTGATCTCTTGTTCTTGACCATTTTGCTAATGCAAATAGTTTGCATTTCCCTCTGCTCTGTCTGCACTCTCATGATTTTGAACACTTCTAACCTCCTCTTAAATTTCTCTCCTTGAGAACAAACCAGCTTCTCCAGTCTATCCATATAAATGAAGTTCCGCAATTCTGAAACTATTCTCAAAAATCTTTCCTGTACCCTTTTGAAAGCTTTCATATCCTTCCCAAAGTGTGTTGCTCCAAATTGGACACAATATACCTGTGGTGAATGAACTATTGATTTATGAATCTTCATCAAAACGGAAATAAAAACTGAAAATACTGAAAACACTCAGAGAGAAACAGTGAACGCTTCGTATCTATGACCTTTCTTCAGAACTTATTGTTTTTGTACTTTGTGCCTCTATTTATTAACCATTTAATCTGCTTTGCCATCTGCAACAACTTGAGCTCCCTTGTTCCTGCAGCCCCTCCGGAATTATACTCTTTATTTCGTATGGCTTCTCATTTTTCCAAACAAAATGCATTACCTTGAACTTTTTTGCTAAATTACATCTGCCATACACCTGCTCATTTGACCAACTTATCTAAGTCTTACTAAAGATTATCAGTGTCCTCAAAGTTTTCAATATTTCCAAGTTCTGTGCCATCTGCAAATTTCAAAATTGTTCTCTAAATTATTAATACAGATTAAGATGAGCTTTGATCCAAGTGCCACTATTATTGCCATCCTCGTAAAGACATTTTTTAAACAAAAGGAATTCTTGCAACACCAATGAAAATAAAACCACTGGACAACTCTTGACTTATAAACTTTATAATGTAACACGCTGACTAAAATCAATATAATTGAAACATTAATTAACAAGTGAATGATATTTCAAATAAAAGATTAATTTTATTTCAAATTGTTGATACAATTAAGATATGTCTCACCTAGTTAAAGCATTTGCATGACTTTCTGCACAAAAGGCTGACCATATACAATCTCAGTCTTTCTAGTTTGGCCAGTGTATGATCTCTCACTTCTCAACCAATATTTTCAGCCTTCATGTTGCATTTACCAGTATTGGTATTCCACCCAACATTCATGGATATGGTTACCACTGACAAGGCACACGTCTATGAATTTTCCTCACTGCCAGGATAGTCCTGACAGCACAGAATCCTGAGAGGCTTCCTTCTCGGACTCTTTTAAATGCGTTGGTGGGCTCTGCCAATACTGGCACAGCAGCAGTCAGTATTGTCCAATTCAGAATCCCACGTTCTTCCTACTTTCAGTGTTCTGGCCTTTACAGCTGTATAGCGCATAGTAACACAATCTCTGCTTTTTTCTCAGAGCCCTGTTTCAATACCAGAATCTGTTCTAAACTGATTATCCAAATATTTCCATCTGAAATGAATTTTGCTTGTTTTTTCTCACTATAATTCTATTTGTTCTGAACTGCAAAAAGGCAATACCACACTGAATCCCGACATACTCCAATTGCTTTTCTCTTTATCAGTGGTTTCTTAGTTGTTCATCTGCATGACAAACATTGATCAGATTAAACATAATAATGTCACAATCAGGAAACAAATTAAGCCTCTTTTAGGATACTCCTAATTTATTTTGTTCTTCAAGGGACATTACACATTAAAAAAAAAGTGTTTTCTAAAGCACATGGATTGGCTGTGAGTTTTTCACACAATGGGCATGTCTGACTAGTAGTGTCTGTAGTCTTTAATGGGGCCAGCAGCATATGATACTTATCAACATGGTGTCTTCCCTCATACCCTGATTGCCAAGAAGTACAGTAAGAAGTCTCACAACACCAGGTTAAAGTCCAATAGGTTTATTTGGTAGCATAAGCCACAAGCTTCCAGAGTGCTGCTCCTTTAGGTGAATGAGAGTTCAGTTCACAAACAGCGCATATAAAGACACAAACTTAATTTACAGAATAATAGTTGGAATGTGAGTCTTTACAGGTAATCAAGTCTTAAAGGTACAGACAGTGTGAGTGGAGAGAGAGTTAAGCACAGGTTAAAGAGATGTCTATTGTTTCCAGCTCGGACAGTTATGAGATTTTGCAAGCCCAGGCAAGTCGTGGAGGTTACAAATAGTGTGACATGAACCCAAGATCTCAGTTGAGGCTGTCCTCATCTGTGTGGCTCTCAGTTTATGTTCAGCAATTCTGTGTTGTTGTGCATCATGAAGGCTGCCTTGAAAAACGCTTGCTTACTTGAAAATCAGAGGCTGAATGCCCATGACTGCTGAAGTGTTCCCCAACAGGAAGAGAACAGTCTTGCCTGCTGATTGTCAAGTGGTGTTCATTCATCCATTGTCATAGCATCTGCATGGTCTCCCCATGTATCATGCCTTGGGACATCCTTTCCCTACAGTGTATCAGGTCGACAACGTTGGCTGAGTTGCAAGTGTATATATTGTGTATCTGGTAGATAGTGTTCTCATGTGAGATGATGGCATCTGTGTCAGTGATCTGGCACGTCTTGCAGAGGTTGCTGAGGCAGGGTTGTTGGTGTTGTGGTCACTGTTTCCTGAAGACTGGGTAGTTTGTTGCAGACAATGGTCTGTTTGAGATTGTGCGGTTGTTTGAAGGCAAGAAGAGGGGGTCTGGGGATGGCCTTGGTGAGATGTTTATCTTCATTGATGACATGTTGAAAGCTCTGGAGAAGACTGCTGTGAAGTAGCCAGAGGCAGAACCTGACAGAGTGGGTGCGGAGAGCATGAAACACTGGATCTGGGGTGGGATTGCTCCATGTTTAAAATGCAAACTCTCATCTGGAGACACTGACAAGCTTTAACAGATTGGAACTGGATAGTTTGGATATTTTAATGCTGGTTTGTCAGTGTCAATTTCACTGAGTTTCTATGTTGCTGCTTCCAACTTTGGTGAACTTTGTGGGACATGTGTGTCTGCGTGTTTGTTTGCAAAGGTAGTATTATAATCCAGGTCAGAAATTCTAAGGCATTTTATGAAGTACATCTGAATCACAAGTTTGACAGTTTGAATTTTGCTGGAGTAAACATGAGATCTTCTACTTCAGCTATGATTTAAATGACCCACTAGGGAACTTTTATCAAAGGAAGTCTAAATGAGTACAGTTAACACTAGAAAGAAAATTAGGAATAGCTTTTACCAATTACAGACAAAAAAAAATAACCATGATATTGTATAAATCTTAACAACTAAATGCAATGTATTCTAACCAAACAAGCCTCCTTATAAACATACCCTTGTCATAGGTTAACACGGAAAACAAAGATGCTCACATGCTGTTTGATGCTGCAACTTGACACACTCACAGACAAGCTTGAGTCAAAACAGCTTCCCAAAACACCAGGGAGAGAGGCATAGAAACATTACTTTTCAGTCTGATGTCCAAACACCTTCTAACTAACCAACAGCTAAAACTGAAAGTAAAGAACTCCTGGGAGAGAAAAAAAAACAACTGTCCCATGTGTTCTGTCAGTCAATTTTTCCATAACAATTCAAGTAGAGTTGTAAAGTCTACAAGTACATTTGACCCTCTTTAAACCATTTAAGCAGCAATAAAAGGACATCTAAGCAGACAACTCAGTGCCTGCTTAGAACTACAGAGGACATGATTAAAAATACATTTGTTAAAGTCACAGTACCATTACGCCTCTCCTCCTAAGAATGAAAAAGTGGAAAAATGAGCCATCAACATTCATTTTTCAAAGCCTTTCAGGTTCATTCTACTAATAGGCATAGAGGCACTGTGGTTCTCACTATTGCTTCACAGCGCCAGGGACACTGGTTCAATTCCTGGCTTGGATCACTCTCCATGTGGAGTTTGCATGTTCTCCCCGTATCTGCATGAGTTTCCTCCAGGTGCTCCGGTTTCCTTCCATATTCTGAAAGACGTACTGATTAGGTGCATTGACCTGAACAGGTGCTGGACTGTGGCGACTAAGAGAATTTCACAGAAATCTTATGGCAGTGTTAATGTAAGCCTTACTTGTGACAAATAAACTTTAAAGTTTTATATTTTAGAAAATCAAAACATAACAGTAATGTAGTCCATTTCAGTACTCGTCTTTTATCATCAAACACTCCTGTTCTTGTTTCATATTGTGACAAAGCATCCTTATTCCCCTTTAAAATTTTCCTCTAGTCCTTAATCTTGTGTTGATTACAAATTCAAACTCATTTTTTCGCTGTGATGATAAATTAGCTCTGATAATGTCCTCAGAGAGCTAGGCAGGATCAGGTGGATAACACGTGTATCGTCAAAGCCATTTAGAAAGGTAATTTTACCTCTGTCGCTTTTCTTGTCAATTGGCCTTAGCAGCTCCCAAGCAGTTTTACTCCTTTATTTGCTCTGGATCTGTACTATTAATTTCCACACACTCTTTGGCAAAGACTCACATCAAATTTTCTTCCTTGGTATCAGAACCTATTTCAACCATGGTTACAGAGATCTTTGGGGCAGTTACGCTGCTGCGAATACTGCCTTAATTTATTTGAACATTAATTGTGTTTAGTGCTATTCCATTGGGTATCCACAACTGCGCAGACTGTACAGAATCATTATGCTAGCTTTGCATTTCCGATAATGGTAACATTTTGGCAAACATTTAATTTCACATTGTTGACCTTTCCTTTGATCCACAGTAGAACAATATTTCCACTTCTCAATCATCTTTTTGAGATCACGCACAACTGTTGATTCATCTACACTTCTCTCTGCATCAATTATGAGCTGTTTTTGACAGTCCTATAATTTATTTTTAGGCAATCTGATCAACTGAAGGCCTTGTTCCAAAACAGCCAACTTGACTTGTATCTGTCTCCACACTTGCTCACTTTTTTTGTTTGCATCATTGTCCAATAACTGGTTCTCCTTCTCCACCTCCACTAGTTTTATGTGATTGATTGAGATATTTGGCTGCTGCACCTCAGACTGAGTAAACATCAGCCTTTCTTTCTGAACCTGTGTCAGCTTGAGAAAGTTATGTCTGCAAGGATGTTGTTAAATTGAAACAGCACTTTTTTACAACTATCTTATTCAAAATTATTTTAATATCTCCTAGTGTCTGATCATATCTGTCCATTTCACATATCTGTCCATGCGATATTAATTACTGTTTCAGGTCAGTTCGATTTTCCTCTGGAAGGTACCTCAATAATTTATTCCAATTCCTGATAACTTCCTTACTATCCAATTTAATTTGAGGAATGTCAAATTCAGAGTCATCATGATTCAATTATTCACTCTGAGTTACAACCATTAACACTCTTTCTGTTCTTCCTTTCCTATCAGAATATCTTTTAAGCTTATTTATATGACACACTTCTGTGAGTTTTCCTCCTAAATGGCAATGTTATCAAATAATTCATTTCACTCACCTTCTTTTGATAAGATACACTAAACCTTGCTTTAAAGGTTCACCTACCACTGGTAGCAATACTAAAAATTTATCCTCACTAGCAAAACTACAAACTTTTGATTTCTTCTTTCTGTTACATCAGATGCTGTGCTACTTTTAAATGCTGTCTAGCCAATTCACCTTTTCTGTTCAAATTTTCCCTAAAACTTGACACATATTCTAATAATTAGTCTCAGAACACTAACTGACCAATCAATTTAAGTGGTCCTCTTCATGACCAAAAATTAATTCAAATGGACTGAATTTGGCTGACTTATTTGGTGCATCCCTAATTGCAAAGAGTACAAATGCAATTCCTTTATTTCAGTCCTCTGGATAATCTTGGCAATAAGCCCTTAACATTATCCCAACCCTCTGGGTAATCTTGGCAATAAGCCCTTAACATTTAAAATTTGATGCCAGTTCTCTAACATTCCCTGTGATTCTGGATGGTGTGCAATTGATTTGAATTTTTTTACTCCCAAGCTATCCATAATCCCCTTAAATTACTTTGATGTAAAATTTGATCTTTGATCTGACTATTTCTGTGGATAGTCTATGTTTAGTAAAATATTTAAGTAACTCCTCTACAATTCTTTTAGCTGTAACATTGGATAATGGTTTGGCCTCTGGAAACCTAGTAGACACATCCACTATAATCAAAAGATATTGATTCCCACTTTTTGTTTTCGGAAGAGGACCTATGCACTCAAGTAAGAACCTTGTTAAAGGTTCCTCAAATGCTGGAATGGGTATTAAAGGTGCTGGTTTTATTACTGCTTGAGGTTTTCCTATTACTTGACATGTGTAATATGACTAGCAAAATTTAACCACATCTTTATGCTGTCCAGGCCAATAAAAGTATTTTTGTATTTTAACTTGTGTTTTCCTTATCCCCAAAAGACCTTCTACTGGTCCCTTATGTGTTACCCGCAACACCTTCTTTCTATATCCTACTGGCAGTATCATTTAATGAACGCATCATTAATGAACCCATTTCTCATCCGTCTGAAAATGTAAAAGTCTGCATTTCCTCATTAAGACATCATTTTTAAGATAATAACAATTGATATACAGTCAAATTTTAGGGAAAATTTGCACAGAAAAGTTGAATTGGCTAGACAGCATTTAAAAGTAGCACAGCATCTGATGTAACAGAAAGCAGATAAGAAATCAAAAGTTTGTAGTTTTGCTAGTGAGGATAAATTTTTAGTATTGCTACCAGTGGTAGGTGAACCTTCATAGCAAGGTTTAGTGTATCTTATCAAAAGAAGCTGAGTGAAATTAGTTATTTGATAACATTGCCATATAGGAGGAAAACTCACAGAAGTGTGTCATATAAATAAGCTTAAAAGATATTCTGATAGAGAAGAAAAACAGGAACGTTAATGGTTGTAACTCAGAGTGAATAATTGAATCCTGATGATTCTGAATTTGACATTTCTCAGATTATATTGGATAATAAGGAAGTTACCAGGAATTGGGATAAATTATTGAGTTAATTATTGATTTTCCAGAGGAAAATTGAACTGACCTAAAGAGTTATTAATATCACATGGACAAATATGTGATATGGACAGATATGATCAGACACTAGGAAATATTAAAATAATTCCTCTTTTGTGTATGCTTCCTCTTACCATTGTTTTATTTCTGTATGATTCTGTTCTAACTGCCAACCTTTCTGGACTAAAAGTATCCACGTCATCATCTGTCAGTTCTGTTTCTTTCCAATCATCTAATCAAAAATTGTTTCTGATAATTGAACTTCAACTTTCTTATCTTCACTCTTTGATTTCTCCTCTGATCTTAACCTGTGACTTTGTGATCTTGTTGCTAACAATCAGGAAAATTCCTAGAATATGCATTCTTCAACAATGCAATTTGATTTTCCACTGGTATTACTTCCATCTATGATCCAGCTATAACATTAACCAAAGTAAACTATTCCAGACAAGATAATTTCTCTATTACTCCTGTTACCACTTCACCACTCTTTACTGCACTTTCCAACCTTACCTTATATAATGAAACACTTTTCATCTTTTCATCCTGAATTTCACACATTACTACCTTTTTTGACAATACTTCTTCGAAACTATATAACTCCTCACCTCTTACCATCAAAGATTGACTTGCTCCTTTCTTAAAATTTTAACTCCTCTACCTACTCCTCCTGGTACACATGAGTAAACTTTACTGCATAAGTAAATTTTTTAAAGAGAACCAGCACCTTCTTATCAATCAACTCCTGATGAGGCAGTACATTCTTTTGCACCTTTTTTTGTTTCAACTGGGCTTTACTTTACTACTTTAACAACTCCTACTGGTTTATCTTGTCTTACCATATCTGCCTTTGCTGTGCCTTTCTTAAACCACCAACACTTTGCATGGCCTAATTTATTACACTTAAAACATCTGAGATTTTTCATTTCTTTTCACTTTGCTATGCTTCCTTTTTAACTTGAAATACACTGTCTAACAAGATCTCCTTTGCCTTTACCACCTGACGATTTTTCTTTTTCCCTATTTCCATCTTTCATAAGCAGAAACTAATGCTGGAATTTTGATTTATGCACTAATTCATACTCACCTGCCATTTCTGCTGCTAATCTTGCAGTTTTAATCCTCTGCTTTTCCACTTAAGTTCTCACTACATCAGGGATTGACTTTTTAAATTCCACAAAAATAATAATTTCTTGAAGACCATCATACATCTAGTCTATTTTCAAACCCTTTATCCACATATCAAAATTACTCTATTTGATCCTTTCAATTTTTATGTATATTTGACTAGGTTCACTTCTTAGATTTCTAAACCATTGTTTTTAGGCTTCTGGCACAAGTTCCTATACATTTAAAATCGCTTTTCGCACTTTATCATAAACTCCAGATATGTTCTCTGATAGTGACGCAAACACCTCCCAGCCTTTTTGAATCAGCAGTACCCACATGGTATGTGGCCAGTTTATTTGTTTAGCTACTTTCTCAAATGAAATGAAAAAGGCTTCTACATCTTTCTCATCAAACGTTTGCAATGCTTAAATAGATTTCCACCAAGATTTTGACTATGACCCTGTTGCTCTTTCCTTCTTTCCTCATCACCACTCTCAATCTGTACTTTTCTCTTTACGTCCGCCATTTAAACTGATGTTTACTTTTTATTGCCAGTTTCCAAAGTTCAAATTCTCCCTTTTTCTTTTTCATCTCCCCTTTTCTCGTTTGTTCTGTTAGGACTATCCTTTTCATTTCATTTTCTTGTTGCAATTCAAACTATTTCAATTCTTATGCATGCCATGCCTCCCTTTCTCTGACTTTTGCTGTGGCAATGGCATCCCTATATTTTGTTTTTGCTGCTCACTCTTTTATATCAAGTTCAAGTTGCTTTAGTTCTTTTTCATGTTCAAGCTGTTTCATTTGCAATTGAATTCTCGGCATTTCTAATGTTCTGACTGTGTTCTGGCAATTTTAAATGCTGAGCTACCACCACTATTATCTACCCCTACTTTAGGCTATCAGGTAATGTCAACTGCAATGTTTTTGCCAATTCCAAAGGCTTTGTTTTAGTCACCTTTTATAAACTACCCTGCATGACTTTTTCCACTCCCAGGAACTTCTTAATCTTTGAAAAATCCATTATTTCACAAGGCATTCCCTATTTAAACCCGAATACAACACTTAAAAAGAAAATACAAATATGATTACCACTTTGCATTTGAGTCCAATACTCCCAAATCAACCAAGGGATATAAATTTTAATCCTGCAAACATTCCCCTATTATTATAATTCAGAGTGTTTTATGAAGTCTGCCTGGATCATAAGTATTGCAGTTTGAATTATGGCTATGGTAAGCACGAGATGTTTCATTCTAGGTAAGATTCAAATGATCCATTTGGGAGCTTTCATTGGAGAATACAGCTAACACATAGAAAATTAGCAATAGCTTTCACCAATTACAGACAAGACAAAAAAACAACTATGATATTGTATAAACCATAACAACTAAATCAATGTTCCAACCAACAAACTCCCTTATAAACATACCCTTGCCACAGGTTTAACACAAAAAACAAGAATGTTCACATGATTCTGTTGGATTGTACAGCTTTCTTGACACACATACAGACATGGTAGAAGTTAGAATATCTTCCCAAAACATCAAGGAAAGAGCACAGAAACACTGCTTTTCAGTTTAATGTCCCAACTCCTAACTAACCAACACCAAAAACTGAAAGTAAAGAACTTAACATCCTTTCTGATGGCATGGTTGGTTGTAGGACATTTCATCAGGTAAGAGGGTTGCAAATGGAATACATTGCCTTCCCACTTCTTCCCTGCTTAAGTCAGAGGCAGGGAAACTTGTGCATGGCCATTTAATAGCCTCATCTTGCAGCCACTGGTATTAACCAAAGGGAAGTTGGAAGGGAGAAGAGGAGGGAGAGCACAAGCACAGCAATGTGCGGTTATTTGCTGGCTCCCAGGTGGGGCCTTCATTCAAAGGCACTCAGTACAGGATTAAGGGATCCAGCATCGGGAAGGGAGGGCCCAGTGGAAAGAAAAAAACTGTCCCAACACATTGTCAATCAATCTTCCCCTAACAATTCAAATAGTGTCATAAAAAATCCCAGAAAGTGCATTAGACTCTGATCAAAAATAAACAAATCCCACTTGAACTATTTAAACAGCAACAAAAGAACATCTAAGCAGACAGCTTGGCACCTGTTTAGAACTACAGAAACATGATTAAAAATACACTTCTTAAAGGCACAGTGCCATCATCATAGGGACTCACTTTCACTGGGCCCTCCCTTCCCGATGCTGGATCCCTTAATCCTGTACTGAGTGCCTTTGAATGAAGGCCCCACCTGGGAGCCAGCAAATAACCGCACATTGCTGTGCTTGTGCTCTCCCTCCTCTTCTCCCTTCCAACTTCCCTTTGGTTAATACCAGTGGCTGCAAGATGAGGCTATTAAATGGCCATGCACAAGTTTCCCTGCCTCTGACTTAAGCAGGGAAGAAGTGGGAAGGCAATGTATTCCATTTGCAACCCTCTTACCTGATGAAATGTCCTACAACCAACCATGCCATCAGAAAGGATGTTAAATTCTACTCCTAGTGACTGAGGTTCATGGTAATGTCTCATTACATAATAAGTATAGAACTAAGTTAACATTGACTTTTGATATTCTTCATCAACTGGTTATAAGAAATTTAACATGAGTTGCCTAATGGTGAAGGTAGCAAACTAAGATATTCTTAAAACTGAAGATTAAAGTTCAAATGCTTGAAGAATGGCTTAAAGCAAGTATAAATCATCAGGGTATGACTACTTGCCAAGATTCTCAGAGTCTGAAGCTTATCATGTATGGAAGAATTAAGTGGATATTGGACTGAAGTTATATCCAACCAAAAGAGGAAACAAGACATGTTTGAGTTTCTCAGTTCCAAAGAAGAGCCATATTGAACTTGAAACGTTAACTCTTTTTTTTCTCCCCCTCCCCCCAGCTCTTTCTCACGCCCGGGCACACTGTTTCAGTTTTTTTCGAAATGTGCATGCGCAGTTCAGACCCCCGATTGTTCTGGCAGTGCTAACCCTGTCCCACAGCGCGGATTGGATCGGAGTCAGCAAAAAGTGTATGTGCGCACTGCAACGAGGATTCTGGGCTCCGATCCGTTTTACGTCTGGATCTGGCACTTAGCCTCTGATTGGTAAAATCTGGCCCTTAGAGTCTGGATGACTTTTCACCAGAGCTATTTTTAAAAATTATGGATGTGGGTGGATGTGGGAGAGATTGGCATTTATTGCCTATTGTGGTTGCCCTTCAGAAGATGGTGGTGATTTGCCTTCTTGAATAGCTGCTGCCTCTGAGGAATCCTAAGGGAGGTATTTCCAGGATTTTCAGCCAGTGACAGTGAAGGAAGGAACAGTGGTATATTTCCAAGTCAGCATGGTGGGTGACGTGGTGGGAAATTTCCATTTGGTGGTTTTCTCAGGTACCTGCTGCTCTCGTCCTTCAAGATTGCACTGGTCATGGATTTGGATTGTGCTGCCTAAGGAGTGAGTGAATTGAAGAGTTCCTGTAGTGCATCTTTTGCTGGTACGTGTGGCTGTCACTGCCATCGATGGGTGGAAGGATTGAATGTTTGTGGAAGGGGTAACAATCAAGTGGCTTGCTTTGTCCTGGGTGGTGTTGAGTTTCTTGAGTGCTGTTGGAGCTGTACTCCTGGCAAGTGCAAAATATTCTATTACATTCATAACTTATGCTTTGTAGATGGTGGACAAGCTTTGTGGAGTTAGGTACATTACTTGCTGCAGGATTTCTAGCCTTTGACCTGCTCTGCTAGCCACAATATTTATATGGCTAGTCCTGTTCTGTTGCTGGTCAGTGGTAACCTCCAGGTCATTGATAGTAGGGAATTTAGCTATTGAATGTTATTGGATGTCAAGGGGCGATAGTTAGATCTCTTGTTAGAAATGGTCATTACCTGGCACTTGGAGCAAATGTTACTTGCAACATGTCTGGATATTGTCTTGGTCTTCCTATATTTGGACATGAACTGCTTCGGAATCATGAATGGTGCTTGACATTGGGCAGTTATCAGCGAACATCCTTACTTTTGACTTTGTGAAAGGAAGATCATTGATGAAGTAGCTGAAGGTGGTTAGGTCTAGGGCATTACCCTGAGGAACCCTAATACAGTGATGTGCTGGAACTGAAAATCTTGTCCTCCAGCCACCAGAACCATCTTTCTTTGAGCTGGGCATGACTCCAACAGCAGATGGTTTTTTCCCCTGATTCCCACTTACTCCAGTTTTGCTAGGGCTCCTTGATACTATATTCGGTCAAATTCTGCCTTGATGTCAAGGGCAGTCACATTCCTCTCATCTCAACTCAGGCATTCAACTTTTTTTTCCATGTTTGAACCAAGGTTATAATGAGGTAAAAAACTAAGTGACCCTGTTGGAACCCAAATTGAGTTTGTGAGTAAGTCATTGCTGTGTAAATGCCTCTTGATAATGCTGTTGCCTCTTGATAATGCTGTTGCTGACCCCTTCCAATACTTTATTGATGATTGAGAGTCAACTGATAGGGAATTAATTGGCTGGATTGGATTTTTCCTGTTTCTCATGTGCAGGACATTGCCTATGTTGTAGCTTTAGCTATACCAATGTTATAGCTTTACTGGAACAGTCTGACTTTGGGCATGGCAGGTTCTGGACCACAAGTCTTCAGTACTATCACTGGAATATTGTCAGCATCAATAACCTTGTAGTATCCAGTGCCTTCAGTCATTTCTTGATATTCTTTCTAATTAATGGGAACTAAATCAAATATTATAGTTCTCTGTATATTTCTTTACTTTCATTGCTATCTTGAACAATAGTTACAAGCCTGTTTGTAATGCACCATGGGTAAAGATTGAGAAAGGATTTGATGGAGAATTGTGGTTTGTGCCTTCACAGATTAAAGAAAGGAAAGAGAAAAATCTAGTAGAGCATGAGAAAAGTTTGCTGCATGGGAGCAGGGAGATAAATGGCTTCCAGACGCCTAGATAGAGGATAGAGAAGACAATAATGTTTTGAACTTGGCAAAACATCTAGGTTTCAAAGTAACCATACCTTCATGCTTGGCATTATTATGAGCTGATAAAATAATGTAAAAGAAAGGAATTTCATAGGTAAGGGAGAGATTTTTGGCCAGAGATTTTCAGGCTTGAGATTTCGCAGCAGATAGGAATTAGCAGCAGATTGGCTTCACTTGGATGTGCTACATTGACAGATTTGACCAGAGAATGTTATAGTTCTGGGTAAGCTGTGTTTTGATATTGCTCTTCAAAAATCAGCATGTGTCAAGTCTTATCTATACCAAATAAGATATTGTCACTGTTATCAAGATGTATTATCACTTTGAATCATTTCAGAATTTGAGATTTTGGAGCTTGTTCTGGATGGAAGAGGGTTAATTTAAAATGCACTAACATCTCTTAGCACCTGTCTATAAACAAAGATATTTTGATTTGTTTTCTACTTAATAAGAGGAGACGTATTCCCCAACCCCTCAGTTTTGATGCAGTTTCATTTTCTAACTACACAGCAAAGTCAAGAAAGGATGAGTTTGAAGGGCTAAATTATTTGCACTCACTCAAAATGTGGGAAGAAGAATTGTAATGGCCCCTCTTTGCATTTGTACAGTTAAAGAGGATAGAGAAAAGAAAAATGTATGATGTAGAGGCCACAGAGAAAATAAATATTTGTTCACGTGTGTTCCAAAGTCCAGGATCAAAGTCCAAAGTCCTTCAAAGAGGTTGGTGAGCTTAAAGCCGATGCTACATAACTCATTTTTCTGGTGGTCTTGACTTCACACGATGAGATAAGTAGACAGAGATGAATTAGTCCTGTAGGCAATGGTACAAAATTACCAGCAAAAGCAGTGCAGATGTGGCCAGGTGTGCAACCTAGACCAGAGCTTCTTGTCGGTGAGGTTGCCAGACAGATGATAAAAAGGCAGAATAAGATGTTACATTCAGCAAGGAAATATTACTGATTCCACAAGCCAGTGACCCATGTCACATGACTTTCATGTTGCCACACTGCCTGTAACTAAGGGCGTACATTCTTCATCAGGGTATTTGAAATTGTTAAATGTATCAACTGTTAAGAGTTGAAAGGAAGTTTGCAGGGTCCTTTGTTTTCACAGAAAAGGAAACTCCCATTCTCCAGCCTTAGTTCTGAAATGCAGATGGACTTTATATAGCTTTCTTTGAATTTGCTGTTCGTGGCTATTCAGGGGTAACAGTGTGCCAGTTTCTCTGCTACTGGCAAAAAGTTTTGATGAAGAGTCACCTGGGCTCAAAGTCAGCTCTTTCTCTCCTTGCAGATGCTGCCAGACCTGCTGAGATTTTCTCACACTTTCTGTTTTGATCTGTGATATTGACAGATGGCTTCTTTTATTCAGAATCACAGACAGGCATAGATTTAGCTATTTTAGGTCTTTACTTCAGTTTGAAATATCTCTATAAATTTTATACTGAAAATGTATAATGTAATATCTTAATCCCTCACGAGTTAAAAGGTTAATTGACTTCCTGTACCCTAATTATAATCAGGGAGGAGATTGATGCTGGGTGTTGCAGAATTATCCCTGGAGTTCCATTGTCCAGTGACATCTGGCTTTCGATCAAAGGCTTGGAAAATTGGTTTTGGAGAGCATTTTCCATTACTAATACTTGCCTGGCTAATTGTAGAAGATTTATCTACTACTATTACATAGGGGATATTGACAACAAGGCTCAGACATGGTAGAGATCATCTATTGTAAATCTAAAGTCATCTCTTTTTCTAAATATAATGACCATTGGGATAGCATCCAGTAGTTTGTGCAGGAAATATACTAAAGAGAAGGAAAGGAAAATTATCTTGTTAGGCTTTCTTCATTTTCCAGTTGATATATTTTACATATGCCTCATCGGGCTCTGTGAAAAAAAGACAATGACTTGCAGTAATGTCTTCCATGATGCCAGAACATCTCAAAGCACTTGACAACCAACAGACTTTTTTTAAAAAAATGTTGCGACTTATAGAAAACAGGGTTACATCATATAGTTTTTCTTGTTTGGGCATTGTCGGTGAAAATGAACATATCTCATTAAACGCAACTCTGTATTCTATAACTGGAATGTGGTATCATGTGGGTTAACACTGTACAACTTTATTAGCTAATGTATGAAGATGTTAAAATCTTCACTGAAGTTAAAGCCACCACATAGTTTTTCTTCGGTTGTAATTTAGATCTGATTTCACTTTTGTAGTCTTGACCCCAATTTCTCACACAGTAGATGAGCCTGTTCATTTGAAGTTAGCTAAACAGGAAATTAATTTTGACCCATCTTATCACAATACTTGCCTGGCTAATTGTAGAATTGTATTCAAAATTTACTATCCATTTTTTCATCAGGAAAAGCTGGCTATACCAGTCAGGTTTTGTGCGTGTGATACCTTAAACAAGTTTAGCATGGAAGTGCATTTTTTGACTGATAACTTCTGTATCTACAAAATGCACAGTAAAAACATATTTTTTTCTGTTTTTTTAAATGCTACAGACATAAGTCCCTGAATATTGTCTACATCCAATTCTTCATGGCCAATCAGTATAGATCAGCATCAGTGAGTTCAGTAGTACTGTTCAAATTTTGAAAAAGAAACCAGAAACAGTGCTTTGTCTTTAGAATCTCAGTGAAGTAACTCCCTATAATATTTGAACAGGATGCTAATCCATAGTATTTCTATTGTACATCCTAATATTCAGAACTAACATAAGGAAAGCATAGTTTTGTGAAACAAGTACCAACTTTTAAATGCTAAAATTTTTAAAAAGCTATTAAAAAACAAAGAACAAAACAGCATGGGAAACTGGCCCTTCGGCCCAATGAGCCCATGCCGCCACCTCGATGTTCCCACTTTTACCTATGATCCCTGTCTTTGTTTATAGATCTATGCATTGGAATCAAATTTGCAAGACAAATTTAGGAAGAAATTGTTTTGCCAATCAGCCTAGCAGCACATCTTTGGGGTGTAGGAGGAAACGGGAGCCCCTGGAGAAAACCCACGCAAGCACGTGGAAAACGTGCAAACTCCCACAGACACACGCCCAAATCCATCTATCTGCTCAGCACAGCGATAGTCACTGAGCTGTGGTGTTGCCCATCAACTGATCCAGTTCAAGTGTACACTAACAACGTGAAGCACTAGGCTACTCTCGAAAAATCCAAGAGCAGCCCTCTCATGAACCATCGCATGTATGCCCTTTGTCAGACAACAAGGCGGACCGAAGTACCTGTAGAATAAAACAGAAATGCATCAATATCATTGGCAATTTACACATTTCCCAGGGAACTCCCAAGGCTCATGATCCCTATTTTAAATCAGTTTTCTATATCCCTCCATTTCCATTCTGTTCATGTGCCCATTTAGGTATCTCTTAAATAACTCCAAAGTGCCTGCCTCCACCACTTTACTTGGCAGTGCGTTCCATACCCCCACCACCCTCTGTGTGAGACAACTCCATCTAGCATCCAAATTAAACCTTACCCCCCTCACTGTAAGCCCGTGACCCCTCGTAATATTTGAGTCCATCCTAGGAAAAAGCTTAATACTGTTTACTCTATACCCCTCATAATCTTGTACACATAGTGTTGGGCAGTGCTTCTTTACTTGCCACCCCTATCAATTCTTTAGGACCAAGCTGTGAATTTCAGTTGATCTTAGATGTACAATATAACCAGAAACAGATCAAGCAGTGTTCTGGCTTATTATGAAGTAGATCTCAACAGCTGTATATTTATGATTATTCTATTTTGGAATCTGTTTCACATGAAGCTGACTACCACGTTAGGAAAGTGAATGTTTAGGCACCCAGGCAAGTGTGCTCCATAGCCACCTTATAGTTCATTTCTGCAAAGATCCAGTGGCTTTCTCTGTGTGGTTATAATAATTAGCTAAAGTGCTGTATAGAACATAGAACATAGCAGCGCAGTACAGGCCCTTCGGCCCTCGATGTTGCGCCAGCCAGTGGACCCTCTAACCTAAACTATTCCAATATCATCCATATGCCTATCCACCGAACATTTGAATGCCCCCAGAGTAGGCGAGTCCACAACTGCTGCAGGCAGGGCATTCCACGCTCTCACCACCCTCTGTGTAAAGAACCTGCCTCTGACATCCATCCTATAACTACCACCTCTTAATTTAAAGTTATGTCTTCTCGTGTTGGTCATCACTGACGGTATACTGTCTGTAGATGGCATTTTCCCTTGGCCATTCCCTGAGGGTGTGACCAGATGAACTGATCCAAATACATTGAACTGAAATACTTATGAAATGGTATTTGAGGATTTAGACAGCTGTCAACTGATTAATAAAAGAGATCTGTCAGACCTAAATCACAAATTCTATGCTGTTAACAGAATTTCTAATTAGCAAGTGTGTTAATGAATCCTTGGGAGAAATTAGATCATCATTACAAGTGGATGTAATAAATTGCATAATGAATATCATTGTGTTTATGACAAAGCAATTTTAAAATAATCATCCAATTTTTATTAACACATTAGGAAACCTAATATTTTCAGTATGATGACCATTCTGTTATGATTACAATTGAAGTTTTGATAAATGATTATTGTGATGTTTTATGCTATCACTTTATTTTCTTTAATACTATGGATAGACATCATTAAAAGACACATAACATTTCCAGCAAATTAAATATATGTTATGCAAGTACATTTTGTTTAGTAAGTTGAATTTTGTAGTAGATTTTCTTTCTTGGTGGACTTCAAACAACAAGCAGGTGGAATGCATAGGCCTATTGCAAGTACAAATGGTATTCTTTGGATAACTCACTGGCTTGCGGATTGTTGCAAGATTAGGCAACCTGGCCAGCCTCCAGAGTGCAAGAATGTACATTTATTGTGGGAAACGGTTTCAATCTTAGGAAAGGGGAGAATCTGGAGTGCCAAAGGTCCAGACTGCTTGGCCCAAAGCTAGGACATTTTATCGGAAAGTATTGCGAAAATGTACTGGAACATCCCCAATCCTCCTGTTATGGAAACAATTTGATATCCAATTTAGATTGAAGACTTTGGATTATTCCAATTGTCTTACCAGAATAGTTTTTTGATTTGATTTATTCTTGTCACATGTATTAACATACAGTGAAAAGTATTGTTATTGCGCGCTACACAGACAAAACACACCATTCGTACAAAAGAAAACGAGAGATTGCAGAGTGTAATGTTACAGTCATTGCTAAGATGTAGAGAAAGATCAACTTAATGCAAAGTAAGTCCATTCAAAAATCTGACAGTATTAAGAAGTAAGCTGCTCTTGAGCTGGTTGGTATGTGACTTCAGACTTTTGTATCTTCTTCCCAAAGGAAGAAGGTGGAAGAGAGAATATCTGATGTAAGTAGGGTCCTTAATTATGCTGGCTGCTTTGCCGAGGCAGTGGGAAGTGTAAACAGCTTCAATGGATGGGAGGGCTGGTTTGCATGATGGATAGGGCTACATTTATAACCTTTTGTAGTTCTTTGTGGTCTTGGGCATAGCAGGAGCCATACTAAGCTATGATACACCCAGAAAGAATGCTTTCTATGGTGCATCTATAAAAGTTACTGAGTGTCATAGCTGACATGCCAAATTTCCTTACTCTTCTGAAAAAGTAGAGGCGTCGATGGGCTTTCTTAACTATTGTGTCAGCATGGGTGGACCAGGCATATTGTTGATGATCTAGACACCTAAAGACTTGAAGCTCTCAACCTTACCAAGGTAGACAGAGTTACCATGGAAAAGTTAGAAGAATTAACACTTCTTCTCACACTTGGATAATGAGACTATGAGCTGTCTTGGCCTCTCACTGGACCTCCCGATTACCCTCCTACACCTTGCTTATCTCAGTACTCCCTGACTACTGTCCTGCTTTCCCCTGATCTCCCCCAACCACTGACCACCTGTGCGCTTCCCACTCCCTCCCCAACCAATCGACTACTCTCCCACCTCCCCAACCATTCCTATCCATCCTTTTCACTTACCTTACACATTTTCTGGCTTCTCAATATAGCTTCAGCCTTTAAAGTTACTTGCTTTACAGCAGCTTGTTATATAAACAAGGGGTATGACTTTCTTTTCCCAGACTCTCCTGCATTCGACTAAAGGCCTAGAAAACCTGCTGCACTGCAATATTCTCACTCAACCTAAGTTACAAGATTGATTGAGAAAAGTTCAGTTCCTAATAAAGGCAATTAAAACGGAGTGTAGTGGTATTATGACTGTGATTGTTATTTTGTGAAAGTCTTGGTCGGTAATTGGAATGTAGACGAGTACCTCTTATTCTGACCCCTCAAATATAATAAGAAATTTAACTGTCGGACCCTCTCCAACACAATTCAGAATTCATGGTGTATTTTCAATGTTGTTTATCTTAAAATGGTATTTGGATCCTATTGCTGCTTTCAGATCCTAATTGTAACATTTAAATTGAGTATGCATCCTCTCCAGAGGACACCAGAAGGATTTAAATACTGACGGTGAAAATGGGGTAATAAGTTTTGCAGGATGCCAATTGCTTCTTTTGGCAATTCCGTATTAGAATGATGTCAGCAGCTAACGTATTTTTGTACTTTTTTTGTTGATCCTCATTTCCTTTCTTTCATCTGTCCTAAATTTTCTAATATTCAGCTGAACTCTTTGTTGTATTATGGACCTTACATTTGTCATAACTCTCCTTTTTTAGTCTCATGTTAATCTCTACATCTTCATACATTTATATTCATCAGCTGAGTTTTTTCACATTTAACAAAATTAGAAACATGTTATAGAGCACAATGAAAATATGCCATGCTTCTATTTGGAAATGAATTTCAATTATATTATAAACTTGGTTTCTCTTTTATAATATGGAATTTAAAAAAAGAAAATGCAAGGAATTGTTAGTTTGGTTATCCTCAACATTTTATTTCAATATTGGGGTTGAATTTTAAGACCTCTGGTCTGTCAGAAAATAAAGTTATTACAACACAAAAGAAGCAATTGGCATTCTGCAAAACTTATCACCCCATTTCAACAGTCAATATTTAAATCCTGTTGGTGTCCTCTGGAGAGATGTGGGGACCTATTTGGGGAATCTGAGGGAGAGTGAGCCTGATAGTGAGGGTGGTCAAGTCAATGTCATGTCTGCACGTTGTGTGGTGGGGAGGGTGACTCTTATTGCTGAGGGTTGGTGGTGGTTCCTCAATCCTCTGGGTCCAGCAAACGGGGTCATCGCTTGTGAGCACCTGTATGAAAGCCCACCTGCTATTGATACTGCTGGGGAGTCGGATGAATGCCAAGAGCAATTTGGATCGGACTTCAAGCCACCTAATTAAATTCAAAGTGGTGAATTTGGATATGCATAGCAGATGGGAACCTGATCAAGACCGATGGGGCATGTTGAGATCATCATGAGGGCTCCAGACCCGTTTCTGTGCCAATGCCCAAATCTCTGGACTGTTGCGATTTACAACCAGAGCTAGCAGGCCTGGAGTATTCCCCCCCCCAGTAGTAAATAGGATGATCATAAATTACTTTGGAGGGTCATATTATCAGTGATGGAACAGTCAGACACGTAGAACATAAATTTAATGTAGTGAAGTGTGACTTGATATAATTTAGCAGGAAGAACGGGGAGAAGCAATATAAACAACTTTAAATGTGATGCCTACTGATGTGTACACACAAATTATTGAAGATAGCAGGATAAGTTGGAAAGGCTGTTAAAGCATTTGAGATTCTTAGTTTTATTCATGGTGAAATGAAGTGCAAATCAAGGAAGTTAATGTTAAACTTTGATAAAACACTGGCTGTGTCCAATTTCAGACCCTATATTGTGGGAAATATGTCGAGGCTTTGGAGAGAATGCAGTAGAAATCTGCTAGATTGGTACCAGAGATGAATGACTTCAGTTACTTGAGAGACTGGAGAAGCAGAGTTTGTTCTCCTTCCAGCAGATAAGATTAAGATTAGATTTGATGGAGCAGTTAAAAATTATGAATGATTTTTGAGAGAGTAAATTAGAAGAAACTAATTCCACCAGTGGATGAGTCAATAAACAGATGCTAATTTAAGTTGATTGGCAAAAAAACCAAAGGTGTTATGAGGAAATTTTTTTTACACATTAGTATGAACATTTGTATTGTCTGAAAGAGTGATGAAAGTGGATTCACTACTACTTTGCAAAAGAACATTTGGTAAATACATGAAGAAAAAAAGCAATGGAATGGCATGTATTAAATAGCTGTATCAAACAGCTGGCGGAGCTTTTCAATTCTGTATCATTTTATGAAGTGCAAGTTACAAAAGTGAGCATCTTCCTTTGGTTTGTTTATTGGTGGAACTAGAGCTACATTGTACTCCAGCTGTTGGCAACATGGGACATTTTAAGGGGCGATTCTCCCAAAAAAATTCTAAATGTCAAATTTGTGGGAAAACTGGATTAATTCCTGCTGTTTATCTCAGTGGGAGTTCAGACTATAATCTCCCACACTGTGTGCAATGTATAGGTCACCAGCATGCATATCACTAGATTTCAGGGGTGGGGCCTATTCCCACGCAGGAGGCTGAAATCAGTCGGCCTCTATGCATGCACAATAACCTCCTATTGCTGGCCAGCTCAATAATTGGCTAGCAGGGACTCACACAGTGCTGCCCTCAACTCCTCCATGGCATGATCGTGGTCCCCCTGACCATTCTCAGGCACCCCTCTTACCCCACTTTCTGTCTCACCCCACCCCCACCAACTGATCACTGGGCTCCCTCTTGTTCCCATTGATCCCATGCAGGGTGACAATGGGACCCCCAGTGCGCCCTAAGCCCTGTCCCCCAGGCCCCACCCTTATAAGCTCCAAATTCCTAATAGGCACTTCCCCCATGAAGTGCAGGTAGTTCCCAGGTGTCCCCTGGGTATGGGCACTTTGCCCCTTGGGGGAGGGGAGGTAAGGGGGGGGGGGGCCTGGAAATGGTCAGGGGGACTACAGTCCCCCTGACCACATCAGCCAAGAACATCAATCTGCCCAGGGATAAGCACAGTACCTATAGCCAATTCCCTACCTCACAGGACCACAGAACGATGTGGGTAGAAATTTAGCTTTACTTTCTTGTATCTCAATCATAGTTTCTGCTACTGCATCCTAAAAACCCACTCCCAGCTAGATCCAATTGATAGTTGATTCTAAGCAGGATTCAAATTTTAAATATCCCAAGTGTAAGATAAACCAAGGAGGAGTGAAGTATTGTCATGTTTTATGGGGAGAAGTAACATTCTTCAATCTTTTTCCTCAGCTGCTTTGTGAAATGCAGAAAAATTAGCTAACTAATTTAATTCAATTGAACAAATTTACTTCCTAAGTCCATTATTTTTCTTTTCAAAGTTGGAGAAGTACTTGAATAACAAGATTTGTATTTTCCACAAGAAAACCCATGGATTTAAAATATTACTCTGCTATAATATATTTCCTTTTAATGTTCATAAATAATTTAAAAATATTGTATTTGTATTTACATATATATAATATAAAATCAGGTGTAAATTCATTATTTCTTGTAAAGCGACATGGTTTTGTTTTATGTTAACAATTATGAGCCAATGAATCTAACCATGACCCGGTACATTTTTGTTGCATTTTATTCTTATCAGGTTTAGCTGAGCATTGTGATTATCCATACTATTTGGAAAACAGAAGGTCCATTAAGGCTGCCTAAATCTAGTTCAATGAACACAGTTGCATGTCAGAACTGGTCTGACATTTCTGACAATTTATGGGACTCAGGCATTCAGAATATGCTTTAAAAAGCATCAAGTGGTCTTTTCATATATACTGGACCAATTATCTGTCAATGGATACAAGCTAGTTTGACATGGCAGCATGCTAGTTGTTTGCTGGGTACGCTTAGGAGTACAGATTGAAATGCAAGAGGTTGCCTGAATTGATCCTGCAGTTTGATAATATAAAAGGAATGCAAGTGTATGTTGTTCTTTGGTCTTTAACGGAAGTTTTCTTGGTATGCTCATTAACAAGCATTTATGTAAGACCCTTCATGAAATAGGTAGAAATTGCTGAACCTGCAGAAAAAACTCTGTGTAACCTTTCAAAGGTGCTGTTCAGCCAGCAGTACAGCAAACTCTGTCAAGGAGACAAACAAAAAAATCACAAACACATTTTTATTTCTATATTCAATCATTGCAATGTTATTAATTATATTTTGATTTTATTTTGGTGGCATTATAATGATAATCATTAAATTCCATTCATGATGAGAGAATGACAGGACTATAAGCTAGAAGAATGGCTTGGACCTTCTCTGAGGAAGACCTAGAACTTCCCTGAGGAAGATTTTCAGGCCTCCTAGGATGAGATTCAAGTTCACTTCCTAGCTCTGTAATACACCACACCAACCAGGTATATCAGTATTCCTGCTAGGAAGACATTAACATTGATAATTATTGGCAATCTCCTCACTTACAGGTTGCAAGGAGGTTCAGTGACTTACTAGCGCTGGCACGGTAATATACTCACTTTTCCTTTCATCTTTTTTGTGCACTGTATATCACCACATTCTTAATCATTTTAAAGCAACAATGATAAAGTTACCCCTTTACACTGTACATCTGTTAAGGGTGTTCTATCTCTCCAAGCTGTGCTATGATTATGCATGCTATTTGTACAGGAATATTCTGTTTCTAAAAGCAAAATACTGATGATACTGATGATCTGAAATAAAAACAAAATGCTGGAAAACACAAGGCAAGCCATTCAACATCTTTGGAGAAAGAAGAGTTAATTACTGTTTCAAGTGATGACTGGGAGCAGTGCGAAGCAGTTTAGCATCACTATGAAGAGACTGAGAGGAGTGTGAAGCAGATCTGCATAACTAAAGTGAGAGAGTGAAAAAAATTAAAACTGACATCACTGGAAAGCTGTGAGTTTATTAGCTGATGAGCATTGGTACTGCTTTTCATTTCTTCAAAGTTAGACTGTGTGCAAGATGGGAAACAGAAAGTGGAGTAGGACTCAAACAACATGGAGAGAGTAAGACTTTGAGCAATGAGAAATAGTGACAGGATAGTGGCACTATCTTTTGCGATGAAGAGCCAGTCTGTAGGTTTAGGGCTCATGCTCGGACAGAAAACTACAGGTGTGATAAAACAGGAAGCAAGTAGTTACATGATTGGTGAGCAATCATGTAACAATCTATTTATCCTATTTAAACACAGAAATAAACTTGTGAGTCTCATCTTTCTTTCTTTCTTTTAAAGTAAGGTTTACTACTATTATAAGATATTAAGTCTTATTAGTGTTTATCTAGAGTAAGGGTTATCAGCAAAAGTAAAGATTTTATTAAGATGGGATAAAAGTTCAGTAGCAGTAATAAGTTATTAATAGAGAAATGGCAGGATTGCTCCAAGTTTTATAGTTCCCATCCTGTGCAATGTGGGAATTCAAGGACAATTCCCATGTCTCGAATAAACACTTGTGTGTGGAGTGTTTTCAGTTGCAGCAGCTTAAGAGTCAGGTTTTGGAACTTGAGCAACAGCTGATATCACTGTGGTGCATCCATGAGGTTGGGAGCTTTTTGGATATTATGCTTATAGATATGAGCTGAAGTATATCTAGAGGGAAAGAGATAGGGTGACCACCAGACATTCAAATAAGCAGATTGTGCAAGAGTACTCTGAGTGCATCTCACTCTCCAGCTAGTTCTGAATACTGATGCGAGTGATGGTATATTTGGGGAGTGCAGTCTGGGCCAAGTGTATGGCACCATGGGTGGCTCAGCTGCGCAGGGGGCAGGATGCAAGGAAGACTAGAATTGCAAAAGCGATAGATGATTTAATTGTTAGGGAATAGATGGGCCTTTCTGCAGCCATGGATGTCAATCTAGGGCATCATTTCAAATTTTGCAGATACTACTAAACTTGGAAACATTGTGAACTGTGAGGAGGATGGGGTAGAACTGCAGAAGGACTTAAATAAATTAGTAAAATGAGCAAACAGGTGGGAAATGAAGTTCAAAGTAGAGAAATGTGAAATAATTTATTATGATAGGAAGAGAAGTTAAGGCTAGAGGGAACAAACATGTTGGCTGAATCCCCAGCCTGACATACATCTGTACATGGAGAGACAATACAAAATAAGGGATACAATTCGAATGGGTATTTAGCAGAAGATAGGACTGGGTGTATATGTGTGCATGTCATTGAAGACGGCAGGACAGTTTAAAAGTGTGGTTGAAAAAGCATGCAGTAGCCTAGGCTTTATTATAGAGGCATAGAGTACAAGAACAAGAAGATTAGATTAAACTTGTAGAAGACACTAGACGAGCCTCAGCTGGAGTATTGCACCCAGTTCTGGACAAAATACTTAGGGGAGAATGTAAAAGCATTGTAGAGGGTGCAGAAAAGATTAATAAGAATGGTTCTAAGGATGAGAAACTTCAATCATGAAGAGGAATTGGACAAGTTGGATTTTCTCTTGGAGAAGAGAAGACTGAGAGGAGATTTGATAGAGGTATTCCAAATCATGAAAGATCTTGTCATAGGGAGAAACTGTTCCCACTCGTAAAAGGATCTAGAATGAGAGGGCTCAACTTTAAAGTAGTTGGCAAAAGAAGCAAAAGCGATAGATGCATGGAAAAGTTTTCTTACGCAGCAAATGGTTGGTGAATGCAGAATTGCGTGTGGAGGCAGGTTCAGTTGAACTCAAAAGGGGATTGAACTGTTATCAAAAAAGTAAGAATCTGTTGAGTGATGGGGAAAAGGTGGGAGCACTAGTTGAAGAGCTAATTTGGAGAGCCAGTGCAGAAATGATGAATGGCCTCCTTCTATGCTGTAGCAATTATGTGTTATTCATCCGAACTCTTTTTAACTTCATCATAGTTGTATTTAACTTATATTTTGTTACTTTGAAAGTTGCAGACAAAAAAAAATGTGGGGAAATGGACTGGCTCAGTAAATCTCCTGCCTCAGACCAAGAAGTCTGGGCACCTTTTGGGAAGAACACAGCCGCTGGTGCAGGTAAACCTGTTCCCAGCCCAGATAGAGGTGGAGGGTTGGTTACAGGACATCTGGCTGTGATATTACCTACAAAGTCAAAAAAAAAATTATGAGTGCAAATTTCAAACCTGCACAGAGTTGCCTGAAAAACAGCACCTCTGGTTTCCAGCTGGCTCTATAAACAAGATCTTTAGTTGTTGGGAAGAGAGGGTGGGAGTGTGGAGGAAGAGAAGGGAGAAAGAAACAGCTGTGGGAAGTTGGGGGGAGGGGGAAGTGGGAGGCAGTAAAGAAGGAAAGGAGGGAGAAGGAAGGAGTGGCGGAGAAGAAGGGAAGAAAGAAGGACAAATAATGGGAAAGGAAAAGAAGGGCAATGAAGGAAAATAAGGAAAAGAGGCAATAAAAAGGGCACAGAGGAAGTAGGGAGAGGGAAAGAAGAAGGAATGGAGAAAAATGGGAAGAGAAAGAGTATGGAAGAAAGTAGGGGAGGGGAAAGAAGAGCGAATAGGGCTAAGAAGGGGGAATGGGGAGAAGTAGCAGGAGGGATGAAAAAGAGGGAAGTAGGGGAAGGGAAGAAGGAAAAGAAGGGGAAGGTAGAATGGAAGATGGGGAAAGAAGGATGAATTAATGGAAGAGGGGCAAGCAGGAGGAATGAGAGTGGGAAAGGAAGGGAATGAAAGGAGAGGGAATACAGTGAGGAGAATAGGAATGGGAAAAGTAGAGGAGAGTGGTGAGAAGTAGTGGGAAGAGTGTGGGAGGGGGAACTAGGGGGCAGAGTAGAGCGAGTTTGACCTACATAATCAACTGAGATTTAGGAAGATTCGAGAGAGAGAGGGAGCTCATTGTTCTCTGGGACAGAGTGTTTGGAAGTGCTGGTGGCTGAGTGTGAATTTTTTAATTTGCTTTTTTTTCCTCTGTTTTTGATTGCTTTTTGCTGCCGTAGTTAGGCGTGGGGGTAGCTGGGAATGGAGTGGGGGAGTATAAAAAGAAAGTGGCAGTAGACAGCGGACAGCATTGGGAGCGGGCAGGGGAGTGAGCAGGGAAGCAGAGTGAGAGATATAAGGGCTTTGGCTCGCTAGGCTTAGGAAGAGCAGGCTTAGGCAGAGTGTACTACTTGTTTTCCACTTGTGCGCACACCTCCAAAGGTATTCAGGACAATGGCAGGGATTAAGAGAAGACGGCTCACCTGCGTACGGTGTCATATGTGGGAGTTCCTGGAGGCGAGACGTCTCCCAAATGTCCACATATGCGTCAAGTGTTTGGAGCTGCAGCGTCTAAGGGCTCGGGTCAAGCAACTAGAGCGGCGAACGGAAGATGCATTTTTAGTCAGGGAGAACGAGGCAATAATGGAAGTGAAGCATAGTAAGGTGGTGGACCCAGAGCCTACGGATGGGGAACCTGACCCTTTCAGGTGGATTACTGTAAGGAAGGGGAAAAAGGAGAGGGGAGACAGTCCAAAGACTTCCTCAGTGGCCATCCCCCAAAATATCAAGGGCAGAAGGGTAAGAAAGGTAAGGCAGGAGGACCAGAGTACCTTAGAGGGGAGGAAGGGTGCTAGAAGGGAGATAGTGGTGGGGGATGGGAGGGTTAAAGGAATAAATAGGCGGTTCTGTGGTCAAAGGCGGGACTCCAGGATGGTAGTTTGCCTCCTTGGAGCAGAGTGCAAGACGTGTCTGACAGGGTAGAAGGCACTTTGAAGGGTGAGGGGACCCAGGTGGATATGATTATTCTGTAGGAGAGAAGGGTATAAGAAGGAAGAGCAGGGAGGATACACGAAGGCTATTCAGGGAGTTGGGGGTAGGCTGAAGAGCAGTGCCTCCAGGGTGGCGATCTCAGGGCTGCTACCAGGGCCAGGTAGTAGCGGGGTCAGGAAAATGAGATCCTACAGCTGAATGCGTGGCTGAAGGATTGGTGTAGGGCAGAGGGTTTCTTATTTGAGGATAACTGGGAAGTATTTATAAAAGAAGGGCACCTGTATTGAAGGGACGGGGAACACTTAAATGGGAAGGGCGTGAATATCTTAGCTGGGAGGTTAGCTGGAGTGTTTCGGCAGGGTTTAAACTAATATGGAGGAGGGGAGGGGCTGAGACCGATAACTCGGTAGAGAGCGGGATGGGAGATAGAGTAAGCGTGGATGAGAAGAAATGCACCAGGGAGAAGGAGGTTCCGAGTGGGCTTGGAGGTCTGGAGTGCGTCTGTTTCAATGTGAGTACCTGCCTCCACCACTTTACTTGGCAGCGCATTCCATACCCCCACCACCCTCTGTGTGAAAAAACTCCCTCCAGCATCCAAATTATACCTTACCCCCCTCACCCTAAGCCCGTGACCCCTCGTGCTATTTGAATCCATCCTAGGAAAAAGCTTAACCCTGTTGACTCTATCTGTCCCCTTCAAAATCTTGTACACCTCTATCAGATCTCCTCGAAGTCTATGTCTTTCTAAGGAAAACAGTCCCAATTTGCCTAATCTCTCCTCATAACTCAGACCTTCCATACCAAGCAGCATCCTGGTAAACCTCCTCTGCACTCTCTCCAGAGTCTCCTCGCCCTTCCGGTAGTAAGACGACCAGAACTGGACGCAGTATTCCAAATGAGGTCCAACCAGCGTTTTATACAACTGCAACATTAAAGGCCAGCTCTTGTACTCTATACCCCTTCCTATAAAGGCTAACATGCTATATGCTTTCTTCACAACCTTCTCCACTTGCTCTGCCACCTTCAGAGACTTGTTCACCTGCACCCCCAGGTCCCTCTGCGCTTCTATACTCTTAATAGGTCTACCCTTTATCATATACCTCCCCTTTACATTCTTTCTCCCGAAATGCATCACCTCACATTTATCACGATTGAATTCCATCTGCCGTCTGTCTGCCCAAGCTACCAGCCTATCTATGTCCTGCTGTATCGCCTGACAGTGCTCCTCACTATCCACAAGTCCAGCCATCTTTGTATCGTCTGCAAACTTGCTGATCACTCCACTTACTCCCTCTTCCAAGTCATTTATATATATTACAAATAGAAGAGGTCCCAGTACCGAGCCCTGCGGCACACCATTAGTGATGGACCTCCAGCTAGAGAAACAACCTTCCATTATTACTGTCTGTCTCCTATTACCAAGCCAGTTACTTATCCATCTATCTACCTGTCCTTGTATCCCATTTGCCTTGACCTTCTTGACTAACCTCCCATGAGGGACTTTGTCAAACACCTTACTAAAGTCCAAATAGACAACATCAATGGCTCGCCCTTCGTCCGCTGATTTCGTCACCTCCTCAAAAAATTCTACCAGTTTTATAAGGCACGACCTCCCCTTAACAAATCCGTGCTGCGTATCCTGAATCAGATGACAACGCTCTACATGTCTATACATCCCTTCCAACAGCTTCCCTACCACTGACGTCAAACTCACCGGCCTATAATTTCCAGGGTTACCCCTACTACCCTTTTTTTAAGAATCCCTTCCAACAGCTTCCCTACCACTGACGTCAAACTCACCGGCCTATAATTTCCAGGGTTATCCCTACTACCCTTTTTAAACAACGGTACAACATTAGCTATTCTCCAGTCCTCTGGGACCTCACCTGTATCCAAGGAAAAGACAAAGATTTGCGTCAGAGGCCCAGCAATTTGAACTCGCACCTCCCTAAGCAGCCTGGGATAAATGCCATCAGGGCCCGGAGATTTATCAGTTTTAATGCTACCTAGAAGCTCTAATACTTCCTCCCTCGGTATGGATATTTCCCCCAACTGGTCCACAGCTCCCTCAGAGACAGGAGTTGTCAACAAGCCCCTCTCCTTCATGAATACCAACGCAAAGTATTCATTCAGGATCTCCCCCATTCCCTCGGGCTCTAAGCACAGTTCCCCTCCTCTGTCCCTAAGAGGTCCGATTTTTCCTCGAACCACCCTTTTATTCCTAACATAGGAACAAAAAGCCTTTGGGTTTTCCTTATTCCTATCCGCCAAAATCATTTCATGCCCCCTTTTTGCCCTTCTAACTCCCTGTTTAAGCTCCCTCCTACTCTCTCTATATTCCTTCAATGCTGTCTCGGTTCCCAGCTGCTTCGACCTATCATACGCTTCTCTTTTCTTCCTAACCAAGTCCTCAATATCCCTAGTAATCCATGGTTCTCTAATCCTACCTTTCCCATCTTTCCTCTTGGCTGGCACGTACTTATCTTGCAACATTTTCAGTATTCCCTTGAAAGAGTCCCACATGCCTAGTGTGGACTTAGCATCAAACAAACGTTCCCAATCAGTTTCCCTAAGTTCCTGCCTAATTCGACCGTAGTTAGCCTTCCCCCAATTTAGCACCCTGCCCCTAGGGCAACAAGCATCCTTTTCCATCTGAATCCTAAATTAGACAGAATTGTGGTCACTGTTAGCCACATGTTCCCCTATTACAACATCAACCACCTGCCCTGGCTCATTTTTCAGAACTAAATCCAATATAGCCCCTCCTCTAGTCGGGCTAGCCACATACTGTTTCAACGATCCTTCCAGTACACATTTTACAAATTCCTGTCCATCAAAACCCCCAGCTCTAGGTACTTTCCAATCCACCCTAGGGAAATTAAAATCTCCCCCTATACCGACTCTGTTCTTTCTGCACCTATCCAAAATGTCTTTACATATGCCTTCTTCCACTGCCCGTGGGCTGTTGGGTGGCCTATAATACACCCCTAGCATAGTAATCGCCCCCTTTCTATTCTTCAACTCCACCCACAGCAAATCCACTCCTAACTCCTCTGTATTGTCCTCCCTCTGCACCGCCATGATGCTCTCCTTAACTAACAACACCACTCCCCCACCTCTTCTGGACCCTCCTCTGTCACATCTGAAACACTTATACCCAAGAATGTTCAGTTGCCATTGCTCCCCTTCCTTTAACCACGTCTCTGTCACTGCAGCCACGTCCAAGTTCCTCGCAAACATTAAGGTCCTAATTTCATCCATTTTTCCCGTTACGCTCCTCGCATTGAAACAGACACACTCCAGACCTCCAAGACCACTCGGAACCTCCTCCTCTCTGGTGCATCTCTTCTCGTCCAAGCTTACTCTATCTCCCATCTCACTCTCTACTGAGCTATCGGTCTCATCCCCTCCCCCCCTCCATATTAGTTTAAATCCTGCTGAAACACTCCAGCTAACCTCCCAGCTAAGATATTCACACCCTTCCCGTTCAAGTGTTCCCCATCCCTTCTATACAGGTGCCCTTCCTTCACAAAGACTTCCCAGTTATCCACAAATATGAAACCCTCTGCCCTACACCAGTCCTTCAGCCACGCATTCAGTTTTAGGATCTCATTTCTCCTGGCTCTGCTATTACCCGTGCCTGGAAGCAGCCCTGAGATCGCCACCCTTGAAGCCCTGCTCTTCAGCCTATCCCCCAACTCCCTGAACCGCCTTCTTATATCCTCCCTGCTCTTCCTTCCTACATCCTTCTCTCCTACATGAATAATCACATCCACCTGGGCCCCCTCACCCTTCAAAATGCCCTCTACCCTGTCCGACACATCTTGCACCCCTGCTCCAGGGAGGCAAACTACCATCCTGGAGTCCCGCCTTGGACCACAGAAGCGTCTATCTTGATGTTGTAGTAGGGCAACATATGGCTAACAGTGACCACAATTTTGTTACTTTAAGATACAGATGGAAAAGGATGCTTGTTGCCCTAGGGGGAGGGTGCGGAGTTGGGGGAAGGCTAACTACCGTCCGATTAGGCAGGAACAGATGGAAACTGATTGGGAACCGTCGTTCGAGGGTAAGTCCGTGCTCGGCATGTGGGATTCTTTAAAGGGAATACTGAAAATGTTGCAAGAAAGATATGTGCCAGCTAAGAGGAAAGATGGGAAAGGTAGGATTAGAGAGCCGTGGATTACTAGGGATATTGAGGACGTGGTTAGGAAGAAAGGAGAGGCGTATTTTAGGTCATAGTAGCTGGGAACGGAGAGAGCATTGGAGGAATATACAGAGAGTAGGAGGAAGCTCAAACGGGGAGTTAGAAGGGAAAAAGGGGGCATGAAATGGTTTTGGCAGATAGGATTAAGGAAAATCCAAAGGGTTTTTACTCGTATGTTAGGAATAAAAGGGTGGTCAGAGGAAAAATCGGACCTCTTAGGGACAGAGGAGGGGAAGTGTGCTTAGAGCCCGAGGGAATGGGGGGAGATCCTGAATGAATACTTTGTGTCGGTATTCACGAAGGAGAGGGGCTTGTTGACAGCTCCTGTCTCTGAGGGAGCTATGGACCAGTTGAGGGAAATATCCATACCGAGGGAGGAAGTGTTAGAGCTTCTAGGTAGCATTAAAACTGATAAATCTCCGGGGCCTGATGGCATTTATCCCAGGCTGCTTAGGGAGGTGCGAGGTGAAATTGCTGGGCCTCTGACGCAAAGCTTTGTCACTTCTTTGGACACAGGTGAGGTCCCAGAAGACTGGAGAACAGCTAATGTTGTACCGTTGTTTAAAAAGTGTAGTAGGGATAATCCTGGAAATTAAAAGCCGGTGAGTTTGACGTCAATGGTAGGGAAGCTGTTGGAGGGGATTCTTAGAGGTAGGATGTATGGGCACTTAGAGCATTGCGATCTGATTAGGGAGACGCAGCATGTGTTAAGGGGAGGTCGTGCTTTACGAATCTGGTAGAATTTTTTGAGGAGGTGACGAAAACAGTCGACGAAGGACAAGCCGTTGATGTCGTCTGTATGGATTTCAGTAAGGCGTTTGACAAAGTCCCTCATGGGAGCTTAGTTGAAAAGGTCAAGGCTAATGGGATACAAGGACAGGTAGCTGGATGGATAAGTAACTGGCTTGGTAATAGGAGACAGTGAGTAATAGTGGAAGGGTGTTTTTCTAGCTGGAGGTCCATCACTAGTGCTGCACCGCAGGGCTCGGTGCTGGGACCTCTTCTATTTGTAATATATATAAATGATTTGGAAGATGGAGTAAGTGGAGTGATCAGCAAGTTTGCAGACGATACAAAGATGACTGGACTTGTGGATAGTGAGGAGCATTGTCAGGCGATACAGCAGGACATAGATAGGCGATACAGCAGGACATAGATAGGCTGGTCGCCTGGGCAGATAGATGGCAGATCGAATTCAATCATGATAAATGTGAGGTGATGCATTTCGGGAGAAAGAATGTAGTGGGGAGGTATATGATAAAGGGTAGACCTCTTAAGAGCATAGAAGCGCAGAGGGACCTGGGGGTGCAGGTACACAAGTCTCTGAAGGTGGCAGAGCAGGTGGAGAAGGTTGTGAAGAAAGCATATAGCATTCTAGCCTTTATAGGATGGGTGTAGATTACAAGAGCTGGCCTTTAATGTTGCAGTTGTACAAAACGTTAGTTAGACCTCATTTGGAGTACTGTGTCCAGTTCTGGTCACCTTACTACCGGAAGGATGTGGAGACTCTGGAGAGAGTGCAGAGGAGGTTTACCAGGATGCTGCCTGGTATGGAAGGTCTGAGTTATGAACATAGAACATAGAACATTACAGCACAGGACAGGCCCTTTGGCGTTTGATGTTGCACCGACCAATATAAAAAGCAATGCCCCTCCAAACTAAACCATTCCCTTCTCTTCCATATACTTATCAACTAACCTCTTAAACGCCACCAAACTTGGCGCATCTACAACTGCTGGAGGCAGGGCATTCCACTCCCGAACCACCCTTTGGGTAAAGAACCTACCTCTGATATCCGTCCTATAACTATCACCCCTTAATTTAAAGCTGTGTCCCCTCGTGCTAGCTTTCTCCATCCTAGGAAAAAGGCTATCACTGTCCACCCTATCTAAACCTCTAATCATCTTATATGTTTCAATAAGATCCCCTCTTAGCCGCCTCCTTTCTAACGAAAACAACCTCAAATCCTTCAACCTCTCTTCATAGGACCTGCCCTCCATACCAGGCAACATCCTGGTAAACCTCCTCTGTACCCTCTCCAATGCCTCCACATCTTTCTTATAATGTGGGGACCAGAACTGCACACAATACTCCAAGTGCGGCCGCACTAGAGTTTTGTACAGTTGCAACATGACGTTGCGGCTCCGAAATTCAATCCCCCTACCAATAAAAGCTAAGACTCCATATGCCTTCTTAACAACCTTATCGACTTGACTGCCTACTTTCAGGGATCTATGCACACATACACCAAGATCCCTCTGTTCATCAACACTATTAAGAATCCTACCATTAGCCCTATACTCTACACATTTATTATTCCTGCCAAAGTGCATTACCTCACACTTTTCCACATTAAACTCCATTTGCCACCTCTCGGCCCAGCTCTGCAACTTGTCCAAGTCTCTCTGCAAACTAGAACACCCCTCTTCACTATCTACCACTCCACTGACCTTAGTGTCATCTGCAAATTTACTAATCCATCCTTCAATACCCTCATCCAGATCATTTATAAAAATTACAAACAGCAGGGGCCCCAAAACAGACCCCTGAGGTACACCACTTGTCACCGAACTCCAAGATGAATATCTCCCATCAACCACCACCCTCTGTCTTCTATCTGCTAGCCAATTCCTAACCCAATTAGCTAAATCACCCTCTATCCCATACATCTGCATTTTCTGCAGAAGCCTTCCATGGGCCATTTAAATACACTCAGACGAGTGCCTAGTTCGAGTCTTTACGTCGCTCGTCGACGTTTTGGTCTACCACTAGCAGATCCCACGCCTTGGGCTCTCGATCTTACAGTACCACGGGTAGCACCCCAGCCGGGGTCTACTGAAGTTACCAATTGTTGCCTACAGACCCCCGCCGGGGTCTGCCCAGGGCATATTACGTGGCTCGCAGAGCCCCAGCCGGGGTCTACTGATGTCATTGTGGCTCGGTTGGGCACCCTGAGTGCGTTTAGGGCAGGGTGTGAGCTAGTACCGTCGCCCCCTGATCTAATTGGGCGTTTAGAGAACCTTTGTCGGTATTTTCGGTGCTCGGTCCTCTTGCGTAGGGGTGGGAAATTTAGAATTTAAGGGAAATTTTATTCCGAATTCAGGGAAGCCAGATTAGGTGACGTGACAATTGTACATAACCAATTCACCTAGTTAGCACATTTTTGGCCATGTGGGAGGAAACCGGAGTACCCGGGGAAAACCCACGCAAACACGGGGAGAAAGTGCAAACTCCCCCAGCCGCAAGGCCCAGGTCGGAAACCGACCCTGGGTCCAAGTAGCCGGTCAACCTCAGGCTAATCACTGAGCTGACGTGTTGCCCATTCGTACCGTGACACCTTTGGGTGGTAATCGGTGTCATATCTTTCGTCATCGTCCGGTAGTGAACATCCAAGACAAGACGGGGCACACGTCCCATCTCAGCGTCACCCCAGGTGCGTCTCGTTCGTCTCACCCTTTGTACCGATGGTGTGGGTATTGGGTCGCGGTTGCTTCTACTACCTAGGCAGGGTGAACCGCATCCGCCAGCGGATCACCAGTGCCCCCGGGACAAGCCTGAACTTGTCGAGAACCTAGTTTTTTGGAAATTTACCGGGTTTGTAGGCATAGAAGCGGTTGGTTATCCTCGGCCAGTCAGATTCCGACAGACACTCGCCTGCCAGCAGGAGTGCCTGGATTCCCTGCGGGACCATCGGTAAGGGCTGACTCACTGTGGTCTAGAACAACCAAAAATACCACAGCTACGCGATACACACCATAATCCATTCCAGCTTCACCACTCCAGGATGGCAGTCCCGTGGTGTGGTCATGGACCTGGCATGCATCGCCCCCGCTATTTGTTTCTCCACCAGTCACGGAATACCCTCTCTTGTGCCCAAGGAGAAGGCACCAGGTGGCTCCCGCGGAAGGGATTGACTCGCTGTGGGTAGAAACCAGAAGACCCCACAGTTACGATTGGCCGTTAACGCCTTGTTTCGGCTAACCAATCATACCCCACCTGTCTGTAACCGCAACCTTACCTTATCAAACGCCTTACTAAAGTCCATATATACCACATCAACCGCCTTACCCCCATCCACCTCTTTGGTCACTTTTTCAAAAAACTCAATGAGGTTAGTAAGGCACGACCTACCCTTCACAAAACCATGCTGACTATCCCCAATCAATTCATTTCTCTCTAAATAACTATAAATCCTATCCCTAATAATTCTCTCCAATACTTTGCCCACAACAGAAGTAAGACTCACTGGCCTTAATTCCCTGGAAGGTCTCTCTTCCCCTTCTTGAACAATGGGACCACATTCGCTATCCTCCAGTCCTCCGGAACCACACCCGTAACCAACGACGACCTGAAGATCAGAGCCAGAGGCTCTGCAATCTCCTCTCTTGCCTCCCAGAGAATCCTAGGGTAAATCCCGTCCGGCCCAGGGGACTTATCCAACTTCAAACCCTCGAGAATATCTAGCACATCCTCCCTATCTACTTCGATATTCCAGTTTGCTCCCTGTACCTCAGTGTTCTCCATAACTACATTTACATCACCCTGCGTGAATACCGAAGAGAAATATTTATTCAGTGCCTCTCCAATCTCTTCAGGCTCCACGCACAACTTCCCACTGCTGTCTATGACTGGCCCTAATCTTGTCCTAACCAATCTTCTATTCTTAACATATCTAAAGAAAGCTTTAGGATTCTCCTTAATCCTATCAGCCAAAGTCTTCTCGTGTCCCCTCTTAGCTCTCCTCAATTCACTCTTTAGCTCCCTCTTGGCTAATCTATAGCTATCCATTGCACTAACCGAGCCTTCAAGCCTCATCCTGACATAAGCCTCCTCTTTCCTTTTAACCAGCAAATCAACTTTTTTCGTACACCAAGGTTCTCTTACTCGACCATGTCCTCCTTGCCTGACAGGGACATACTTATCAAGGACTCTTATGAGGAGAGTTTAAGCAAATTGGGACTGTTTTCCTTAGAAAGACATAGACTTAGCGGAGATCTGATAGAGGTGTACAAGATTTTGAAGGGGATAGATAGAGTAAACAGGGTTAAGCTTTTTCCTAGGATGGACTCAAATAGCATGAGGGGTCACGGGTTTAGGGTGAGGGGGGTAAGGTATAATTTGGATGCTAGAGGAGTTTTTTCACACAGAGGGTGGTGAGGTATGGAATGCGCTGCCAAGTAAAGTGGTGGAGGCGGGCACTCTGGAGATATTTAGGAGGTACTTAGATGGGCATATGAACAGAATGGGAATGGAGGGGTATAGAAAACTGATTTATAATAGGGATCATGAGCCTTGGGAGTCCCTGGGAAGTGTGTAAATCGATATTAATGTACTTGTTTTTATCCTACAGGTGCTTTGGCCTGCCTTGTTGTCTAACGAGGGGCATACACGCAATGGGTCGTGAGAGGGCTGCTCTTGGATTTTTTCGAGAGTATCCTAGCGTTTCACGTCGTTAGTGTACGCTTGACCTGGATCATTTGATGGGCAGCACGACAGCTCAGTGACTATCGCTGTGCTGTGCAGATACGTGGATTTGGGCCTGTGTCTGTGGGAGTTTGCGCATTCTCCCTGTGCTTACGTGGGTTTTCTCCGGGTGCTCCGGTTTCCTCCCACATTCCAAAGATGTGCTCTTAGGTTAATTGGCAGAACAAATTCTCCCTAAATTGTCTCAAATTTGGTTTTAATCCATAGATCTATAAACATAGTAGACAGGGATCACGGGTAGAGGTGGGAACATCGGGGTGGCGGCATGGGCTCGTTGGGCTGAAGGGCCTGTTTCCCGTGCTGTTTTGTACTTTGTTCTTTGAGCTGTTCCTTACCATTGTTGCATTTTCTGATTATAGCAAGACGGCAATTGGTGACAATGATGTCAGTTAATAAGTATCATTTGCAAGTATGGCATAGTTTCAAATTAAATGTAAATTCTGAGAGAAAATTAAGTAGAATGATAACTAAATGATTGCTTCTGAGTACATATTATACCAAACAACAAAATTGATAACATTTGAAAACAATTGATGTTAAATAAAAATGGTTGAAAGCAAATGATGTCAAATGATATGAAGTATTTTGGGTAGGGAGTGCTACTAGTGGACCTGGAGGAGCAGGAGTGCTACCCTCCAGTGTCTTGAACTAACTTAAAACAGTCAGCCTGTCTTACCATGAGGTTGACTCTTGATCTTCAGGACAACCTGCAATCCAATAACCTTCTCTTGACCCCACAAACTATTTCAACAATCTTGTAGTATACTGTTGAGCTGACAACAAGATGGCTGCTGACCAATCAAATGGAAAAAAAAATAAAATGAAATCCTGTTGTCAAATTCATAAGGGCCTCTGTGTGCACTTTTATGTTTCCTGCATTTTAGGATTTCTTGCTTGCTACAAGTCTCCCATCCTACCCATAAATATTGAGTTATTTCACTCTGCTGATTGTTAACAAGACCATGTCAAGGCAGAGTTCTTTTATTCTTTCATGTGATCGTGAGTTCTGGCTGGAGGGAGTTTCCTTTTGTCGGCTTCTTGGAAAGAAGGAGGTCTAACTATATTTGGGAGGGCTAAAGTGAAGTTTATTTATTAATCACAAATAGGCTTATATTAACACTGCAATGAACATATTGTGAAAATCCATAATCGCCACACTCAGGCAACTGTTTGGGTACACTGAGAGAGAATTTAGCTGGCTAGTGCATGTAACCACCATATCTTTCCAACTGGGTAGAAACTGGAGCACCCAGGGGAAACCCTTGTGGACTATGTACAGTGCCCAAGCAGGAAATCAAAACTAGATCTCACAGCAGCAGTGCTAACCATTATGCCACCATGCAGCTGAATCAAGTAGAATTTGAGAAGAATTTGTTTTTTGAAATCCTTTGCAGCTGTCAGAGAAGATGCTCATCTGTGGATGTCATCTATACAATTACAGAAAAACGGTTCTGCACAAATGATTATTGCCAAATTGGGCAGGCAGTGATGCAGTGATATTGTCACTAGATTAATTATTCAGATGCTCTGAGAACTCGGTTTCAAATCCACCATGGCGGATGGTGAAATTTGAACTGCCTCCTTCCCCCACTTCCATTCCCTCTGCTTGTCCCCTCTTCCATTAAAAATCTGGGACTAAAAGTTTAATGACAACCATGACGTAATTGCTGACTGTCGAAAAAAACCAATTTGATTCATTAATGTCCTTTAGGGAGGGAAATCTGACATCCTTGTCTGGTCTGTATGTTGACTCATTAATGTCCTCTGAAAATGATCAAACAAATCAGTTCAAGGACAGTTAGGCAATAAATGCTGACCCAGCTGGTGATGCCCACACCCCTGAACAAATAAAAAAAATCACCTCCTTATTGTTTTTGCCTCTTAGTGTTTGTATCGCACTGTTTCTGTCTGTCTTCTCTCACATATATTCTGACACTTTTATTCATTTTTGTAAAATGATAAACTTGATTCAACTTTGAATGTTCCCTTTTGAGCTAACATTTGTTACACTAGGTGGCAGTTTATTCCATAAATTTCATAACTCTGAATTTACTGTTATTACTTAAAGAGGCAGCATCTTTCTAGCAAAAATAGTTGTTAAGCTAGTGTTCTTCATTTATTTATTCATACAAGATGCAATTCTACAAATTGTCATTTTTAATTTGTTTAATTTCAATGTTAACATTCTGATCAGGATTCTCCCAAAAAAATTCTAATTCCCCAATTCGCGTGAAAACAGAAGTAATTCCTGTCAATTTTTTTTAGCATGATTTTTAAATTGAATCTCTGACACTGTGCATCATAGAGTACCTTTGTGGGATTCCCTCTGAAAATCAAGGGGTGGGGCCTATTCTTTTAAAAGAGGCCGGCACAGGGTGCTGAATGGGCCACTGCGCGTGCATCGATTTGTCAGCGTTGAGGTTGGCACATGCTCTGTGATCTTGCTTTGCTGGCCTCCTAATTGCTGTAAGAAGTCTCACAACACCAAGTTAAAGCCCAACAGGTTTATTTGGTAGCAAAAGCCACCAGCTTTCTTTTGCTACCAAATAAACCTGTTGGACTTTAACCTGGTGTTGTAGGACTTCTTACTGAGTTTACCCTAGTCCAACGCCAGCATCTCCAAGTCGCGACTACTGATTGCTGGCCAGCTCCGCAATCCCTCATCGCTGGCCTACTGACTCCCCTGCTCCCCTGATTGCTGGCCGTCCGGACTTCCACAGGCAACACCCCCCTCCTCCGGCCTACACTCCCTAGCCAACCCTGATCTTGATGTAGAAATGCCGGTGTTGGACAGGGGTAAACTCAGTAAGAGGTCTGGCAACACCAATTTTAAATCCAACCGATTTATTTGATAGTAAATCTGCTAGCTTTTGGTGTTTGTGCCTTCGTCAGGCAAATGAGGTGTTCTGGTCTCCAAAAGCACACATATCAGCACAGGCCGTTTACAGATTGCTGATTAGAATGCGAATCCTTACATCTAACCTGCTATTCAAGTCTTAAAGTGGCTAACAAAAGAACACTAAGCACTGAGGTTAGAGAGGTGTGTATTGTCTCCAGAGAGCACAATAAGTGAGGTTTTTTGCTAACCCAGGCAAGTCATGAGGGTTACAGATAGTGTGACATGAAGCCAAGATCCATGTTAAGACCATCCTCATGTGGGCGGAACTTGGCTGTCAGTCTCTGCTCAGCGGCTCTGCACTGTTGTGTTGTCAAGGGGGCCTTCATGACACATTTTGATTTTGATTTGATTTATTATTGTCACATGTATTAATATACAATGAGAAGTCTTTTTCTTGCATGCTATACAGACAAAGCATACCACATTTAGAGAAGAAAAGAAGAAGGTGCAAAATGTAATGTTAGTCAAAGCTAGGTTGTAGCAAAGGACCAACTTTATCCAAGGTAGGTCCATTCAAAATCCTGAAGGCAGCAGGGAAGAAGCTGTTCTTGAGTCAGTTGGTATGTGTCTTCAGACTTTTGTAACTTTTTCCTGACGGAAGAAGGTGGAAGATAGAATGTTCAGGGTGCCTAGAGTCCTGGCTGCTTTTCTGAGGCAGTGGGAAGTGTAGACAGTGTCAATGGGTGGGAAGCTGGTTTGAGTGATGGACCGGCTTCATTCATGACCCTTGCAGTTTCTTGCAGTCTTGATCAGAGCCATACCAAGCTATGATACAACCAGAAAGAACACCTTCTATGGTGCATCTGTAAAAGGTGGTGAGGGTCATAGTAGACATGACAAATGTCTGTAGGCTTCTGAGAAAGTTGAGGTGTTGACTTTCTTAACTGTAGTGTTGGCATGGAGGGACCAGATTGTTGATGATCTGGACATCTAAAAACATGAAGCTCTTGACAATTTCTACTTTATCCCCATTGATGTAGACAGGGGCATGCCCTCCATTATGCTTCCTGAAATTGATGACGATCTCCTTCGTTTTGTTGATATTGTGGGGAAGCTATTGTTGCCGCACCTGTTCACCAGATCCTCTATCACATTCCTGTACTGTGCCTTATCATTGTTTGAAATCTGACCCACAAAAATGGCACAATCAGCAAACTTGAAAATTGAGTTGGATGGGAATTTGGCCACATAGTCATAGGTGTATAAGAAGTATAGAAGGGGGCTGAGGTCATTGGTGTTGAGGATGATTGTGGAGGAGGTGTTGTTGCCTAACCTTGCTGGTTGTGATCCATGGGTTAAGAAGTTCAGGATCCAGTCATGGAGGGAGAAACTGAGCCTCAGGTCACGGAGTTTGGAGATGAGATTGTAGGAATAATGTTGTTGAAAACTGAGCTGCAGTCGATAAATAGGAATCTGACATGCGTGTCTATCATCTTGGTGTTTCAGGTTGAGTGCCAGGGGTCGAGAGGTGGCTTCTGCTGTGGATCTGATGTAGTGGTAGGCGAACTGAAGTGGATACAGTCAATCTGGGAGGCCAGAATTGACTCATCCCATGACTAACCTTCAGAATTAATTTGTGCCATGACTAATCTTTCGGAATTGAATTGTGCCATGACTAACCTTCCTAGTATGGATTCAGTATGAAACCAAAAAGATAAAAATAATGGTAATCAGAATACATTAATAGAAGAAATTAGAACGAAGATTGAAGTGAATGATACCACACTAGAACAGGTAGATATTACTACTTAGGACAAATGATAACAAAAGATGGTAGATATGATGCTAAAGTCTGAAGAAGGCTAGAGATATCGAAGATGATAAGATACTACATTTCTGTAAAACTTAAATCTGGACAATGAATAAAGCTATGTAGAAAAAAAGAAGAGTTTGAAATGTGGATGCTAAGATGTTTGCTGAAAATTTCATGTATATACCATGACAACTGAAGGGATGCTTGAAATTGAAAGCGCAGAATTAAATTGAAATTGGAAAATAAAATGCCAGTATTTTATTTGATCAGAACTGTAAATGTAGAAGGATTTCTCCAATAGGGCAATGTGAAGGGCGGTAGTAGAAGTGGTTGACCAAAGCATGGTTGAATAATAGCTACAGACAAGCTGTAGTGGATGTGAGGATGGTGCAAAACAGATGTATGTAACATATTATGACAACAGATCTTCTGGTGGTAGGAGTAGGTACAAGTAGGACAGGACAGAAAAGGTCAGGATACCATTCTAAATAAAAAGAATATTCTATATGGTTCTAAGATTGAATCTATTTGGCTTAATTTGAAAAACAGAAGCAGAATTGTAACATTTTTGGGAGTTTGTTAAATCTCCAAATTGAAGTAATAGAAGAGCAAATTTGATAGCAAATTTCTTAGGTGTGTCATTAAAAATAGAGTACTATTAGGAGAGACTTATTATCCTAATATATAGTTGGCAAAACATAACACTAAAGATGAGGAAGGTGAGGAATTTCTGATGTATACCAGAGAACTAGATCAATGTCTCCAGTCTGATGGGGATGGTGGAGGAAGGAGGTGCAATTTCTCTCCGAAAAATGCTTAGTGTCTAATGGGCAGAATAAAAGATTTCCCACTCATTTTTGGAGTATAATTAGTGGGATGGATTTGCAGCATTCTACTTTACAGAGTCCGCCAGGGGATTCATGCCAGTTTGGGGGTTGGGGAGAGGTGGGGTTCAGGTTGCGGGGGGTAGGGGAGTAATCCTGCTCAAGATCTGTTACGTGGGAGACCTATGCATATGCATTCCATTCCACCGCCTCCCCCACTGCCATGCTATCAGTCCTGAACCCCCTCCCCATGGCCAGTCCAACCCACCTCTCCATAGCCAGCTCTCCCCACCATGGCAGATCTCACCCCTCCTCACTGCCTAATCCAATGCCATGGCAAACCCAACCATCCCTATCCCCAACCCCCCTCCCCAGCATGACTAGCCACAATTGCCATTTCGCTTCCAAACCCACCGATCCCTAATGCAGAGTGGCAATGGGTCTCCCATCACTGATTACGAAGCAGAAAGGCTGTGGATGCCCACTATCAGAATCAATTAATTCTGCTCCTGTGTCCAGTGCCTGGAGTGCACTGCCAGCCTGGTACTGCCAGGCTGGCATTGTCCAAGATATAACCCCTCTGCCCCTGACCTCCCAGGGGGAGCCTCACTGGCTTCAGTCCCCACCAGCAGCATAATCATGTCTCTTCTCCATTAATGTGAACAAGCTTTAATCCCTGCTGGAACAAACTAATCTCAAAAGGGTGTGGCGAGAAACATTACCAGGCCTAGATAATATCATCTCAGGTTTGCTAATGATATGCAATTAGGAATTTCCATTTGGTACTCTGCCTCAATATGATAAAGGGTAGACCTATTAAGAGTATAGAAATGCAGAGGGACCTGGGGATGCAGGTGAACAAGTCTCTGAAGGTGGCAGAGCAAGTGGAGAAGGTTGTGAAGAAAGCATATAGTATGTTAGCCTTTATAGGAAGGGGTATAGACTACAAGAGCTGGCCTTTAATGTTGCAGTTGTATAAAACGCTGGTTAGACCTCATTTGGAATACTGTGTCCAGTTCTGGTCACCTTACTACCGGAAGGACGTGGAGACTCTGGATAGAGTGCAGAGGAGGTTTACCAGGATGCTGCCTGGTATGGAAGGCCTGAGTTATGAGGAGAGATTAGGCAAATTGGGACTGTTTTCCTTCAAAAGACGTAGACTTAGAGGAGATCTGATAGAGGTGTACAAGATTATGAAGGGGATAGATAGATTAAACAAGGTTAAGCTTTTTCCTAGGATGGACTCAAATAGCACAAGGAGTCATGGGCTGAGGGTGAGGCGGGTAAGGTATAATTTGGATGCTAGAGGGAGTTTTTTCACACAGAGAGTGGTGGGGGTATGGAATGCGCTGCCAAGTGGTGGAGGCAGGTATTCTGGAGTTATTTAAGAAATACTTAGATGGGCACATGAACAGAATGGGAATGGAGGGGTATAGAAAACTGATTTAAAATAGGGATCATGAGCCTTGGAAGTGTGTAAATAGATGATGATATTGATGTACTTGTTTTTATCCTACAGGTACTTTGGTCTGCCTTGTTGTCTAACGAGGGGCATACACGCAATGGGTCGTGAGAGGGCTGCTCTTGGATCGTTTTCGAGAGTATCCTCGTGCTTCATGTCGTTAGTGTACGCTTGACGTGGACCATTTGATGGGCAACACGACAGCTCAGTGACTATCGCTGTGCTGTGCAGATACATGGATTTGGGCTGTGTCTGTGGGAGTTTGTGCATTCTCCCCGTGCTTGCGTGGGTTTTCTCCGGGTGCTCCGGTTTCCTCCCACATCCCAAAGATGTGCTCTTAGGCTAATTGGCAAAACAAATTCTCCCTAAAGTGTCTCAAATTTGGTTTTTAATCCATAGATCTATAAACATGGACAGGGATTGCGGGTAGAGGTGGGAACATCAGGGTGGCGGCGCGAGCTTGTTGAGCCGAAGGGCCTGTTTCCCGTGCTGTTTTGTTCTTTGTTCTTTGTTCAATCTGATTTCCAAAATGAGGCTGATTCTGTTGTAAAAAAGGGCCTGGGAAATTTCCATTCTCTCTTGCTGCGTTTAGTTTCCAGGCTCTTGCCCTGACTCCTTCCAGCCTCTACACTCTCTACTTCACTCCCTCCAGCCTCCACTGTCTTTCCCTCGCACTGTGCAGTTTCCACACCCTTCCCCTCCCTCCTTGCAGATCAGGGCCACCAAACATATGCAGAATTCCAGAACTGTCAGATTCCGGCACAAATAAGATCTCCCTCCCTGGGTTTTTAATAAGATTCACGATTGTGACCTTTGTAGTGCACGAGTGGGGACATTCAAATGTGGTTGTACTGAGAAAACAATCGTGATCTAGAACAGTTTTCCCACCAATTCAGCACTTTTTGAGAGAATCGCCCCTCCAGGTCCCCCACTGACATTTCATTGCCTGCTGCGCCATTTGAGCAGCACATTGAGCCGAGGAAATCACATCAAAGATCTGGTTGTGGAAATGAGCAGGGCAAGTAGTTTATCTTCTAGTCGGAGATCAACTAGCTAATTGTGACCACAGCATAATTTAGTTATAGTGAATTATGAATAGAGACCTGAAGATATTGAAGGTAAAATGTTCAATATTAAGATTGACAATTTTAGTGATTTAAGAAGGGAGATTAGAAAAGGTAATTGCAGGGAACAATGGATGGTATTCAGGGAAGAGATAGCTCAGGGACAAACCAAACATATTGCTTTGAATGGGAAAAAATAGAACATCTAAAGCCATTGCACCCAATATGAAATAAAGGAATGCCCCTCCTCCCCACCAATGTGGTGGCTGGGAGAGGGATGCTGGCTGATAGTAGCAGGGACACCAACAGATCTCTGTTGCTGTCAGAGCACTGAAAATTGCACATGTGCAATGGCTCACTGTGAAGCTATTTGCACCTCCTGTGAAAAGCAGATTGAATTTTTTTTATTGCACAGATTGCACAAAATTCAAAATTTGCCGAAAAAATAGATCTGATACTTACCTGTTTACATGCTGGTTCTGGACTTAGAATTTTTTTGGTAAGATCACTCCCATTTTGCCCAAAAAAATGTTCCACTATACAGTATATGCTTTAGAGCACCATCTGATCTCCATCAACTCAGAATTAATTTTAGTCTCCAGGGTCTATACCCTCTACTCACCCACCTACTCCCAAATCTCTGGTCTAAATTCTCCCTACCATTTCATTCAGGACCTATATAGCTTTTTATCCCCGACCACTCCCTCCAGCTCCCACATTATTTCTTCCTGCACTTCCTCACTATGTCACATCGTTCAAGTGCGATACATTCCCATTTATTCCATCTGGGCCTGATAAATTTCCCATTCCCCATCCCCCGTACCCCCCCTAGCCTCCATACTCTTCCCCCTTCAGCCTCCATATTCTTTCCTATGCTCCCTCCAGTCTCTATGTTCCCCTGCAATTTCCATTCTCCCTTGCTGCATTTATAACCGGGTTCTTGCCCTGGCTCCTTCCAGTCTCCACACTCTCTACCTCACTCTCTCCAGTCTCCACTTGCACCTTCCAGTCTCCACACTCCCTCACTTCTTCAAGCATTCAACCTCTGACCCCTTGCTCCTGCCAGTTTCATGTTCTTCCCCCTCACTCCCTGCATTCTACAAGCTTCCACCAGCCTCCTTTCTCCCTTGCTTCTTTCAGTCTCCACACTCTTGCCCTGGCTCTCTCCAGCATCCACATACTCGCTTTGGCTCTCTCTAGCCTCTACACTCTTGCCAGGCTCTCTCAACTTCCACATTCTCGCCCTGACTCCTTCCAACCTCCACACTCTCGCCCTACCTCCCTGCAGCCTCCACACTATTGCCGTGGCTCCCTCCAGCCTCTACATTCTCATCCTGGCTCAGCCTCCACATACTCACTCTATCTCCCTCCAGCCTCCATACTCTCACCCCATCTCCTTCCAACCTCCACACTTTTGCCCTACCTCCCTACAGTCTCCACACTCTTGCCCTATCTCCCTACACTCTCCACACTCGCCCTGACTCCCTCGTCTCTGCACTCTTACCCTGGCTTCCTCCAGCTTCCAGAGCTTCACTCTGGCTCCCTCCTAACCTCCATACTCTTGCCCTCATCCACTCCAGCCTCCACACTTCCCTTTGCACTGTCCAGTCTCCACACTGTTCTCCCTCAATCCCTGCAGCCTTCAAACTCTCCCCCTTGTTCACTCCAGTCTCCATGAGCTTTTGCTGCGTCCAGCTACCTGGATTTTGCCATTGCTTCTTCCTGCCTCCATACTCTTGCCCTCCAGCCTCTGCACTTTCACCCTGGCTCTCTCCAATCTCCACAGTCTCACTAGGCTCTCTGCACCTTCCACACTCATGTCCTGGCTTCATGCAGCCTCCATGCCTTTGTTAAGAAGGCATACGGAGTCTTAGCTTTTATTGGTAGGGGGATTGAATTTCGGAGCCGCAACGTCATGTTGCAACTGTACAAAACTCTAGTGCGGCCGCACTTGGAGTATTTGTGCAGTTCTGGTCCCCACATTATAAGAAAGATGTGGAGGCATTGGAGAGGGTACAGAGGAGGTTTACCAGGATGTTGCCTGGTATGGAGGGCAGGTCTTATGAAGAGAAGCTGAGGGATTTGAGGTTGTTTTCGTTAGAAAGGAGGCGGCTAAGAGGGGACCTTATCAAAACATATAAGATGATTAGAGGTTTATATAGGGTGGACAGTGATAGCCTTTTTCCTAGGATGGGGAAAGCTAGCACGAGGGGACACAGCTTTAAATTAAGGGGTGATAGTTATAGGACGGATATCAGAGGTAGGTTCTTTACCCAGAGGGTGGTTAGGGAGTGGAATGCCCTGCCTGCATCAGTTGTAGATGCGCCAAGTTTGGGGGTGTTTAAGAGGTTAGTAGATAAGTTTATGGATGAAAAGGGAATGGTCTAGGTTAGAGGGTCACTAATTGTTCCTAATTGGTCGGCGCAACATCGAAGGCCGAAGGGCCTGTTCTGCGCTGTAATGTTCTATGTTCTATGTTCCACACTCTCACCCTGACTCTGTTCATACTTTTGCCCGGATTCCTTCAGTCTCCACACTCTCCCCTTCACTTCCTCTGGCCTCTAAATCTCCCCTCTTTCTATCCTGCATCTGTACTCTTTCTCCTCACTTCCTGTAGCTTTCACATTCTTCTCTTTACTGCCACCAATATCCGCACCCCCCTCCTCGCACACTCAGTATCAACACTCCCCATTCTCATTCCCTACAGTTTTAGGTAAAGAGTGTGGAACAACAAGGGAAGAGTGTGGACTGAGGAGGGAAGAGCATGGAGTGACTGGGAGGGTTGGAGGGATAGAGCATGGAGCGAGGGGGGGATGAAGATTGTGGAGCGACGGAGTGAAGAATGTGGAGCAATAGTGGGAAAGAGCATAGAGCAATGAAGGGGAAGACCGTGCAGTGACGGCAGAGTGGAGCGAGGAGGGAAGAATGTGTAGCAAGAAGAGAAGAGCATCTCCCTCATTTTTCCAGCATTAGCACTCTTCATCATTCCCTCCAGCTTCTGTGCTTTTCCCACTGTTGCTTCAATCTGTTACCCCCGATTCTTCCACCCTGGCTTGATGTTCTTCCCCCTCAATCTACATTCTTCCCTCCTCACATTATGCTCTTCCCTCTTGTTCCACATGCTTACCCCTTTTTCTACATTATTCCTCCTGTTCAACATTATTCCCTCCTTGCTACATGCTCTCCTGTCCATGCTCCATGCTCTTCCCTCCTTGGTCCACACTCTTCCCTCATCACTCCACACTCTTCCCCTGTTGTTCCATGCTCTTCTCTTCTTGCTACACATTCTTCCCTCCTCGCTCCACTCTGCCGTCACTGCACGGTCTTCCCCCTCATTGCTCTATGCTCTTTCCCACTATTGCTCCACATTCTTCACTCCGTCGCTCCACAGTCTTCATCCCCCCCTCGCTCCATGCTCTATCCCTCCAACCCTCCCAGTCACTCCATGCTCTTCCCTCCTCAGTCCACACTCTTCCCTTGTTGTTCCACACTCTTTCCCCCTTCGTTCCATGCTCTTCTCCTCTTACTACACATTCTTCCCCCCTTACTTCACTCTGCTATCGCTGCATGCTCTTTCGCCTCATCATTGTACAGTCTTCCACACTATTGCTCCACGCTCCACCCCTCCCACTCCCAGTCGCTCCACACTCTTCCTTCCGTCACTCCATGCTCTTCCAGCGTTAATCTTAATACGTATGCTGACAACACCAGCTTTTCTTCACCACCATTACCTCCTTGACTGCATTACTGTTGTCAAATTATCAGACTGCTTATCTGACATCCAGTACTGGTTGAGTAGAAATTTCCTTGCTACTGATGCTATCCCTTTTCTTGGCAGCTGTCTAACATTAAGGCAGTCTGTTTGTAACCTCGGTATTACATTTGACCACGAGATAAGCTTCTGACTTCGATCATGAAGACCATCTCTTTCTGTTTCCATCACGTCACCCATCTTAGTTCATCTGCTGCTGAAACTCTCATTCATGCCTTCATTATCTTGAGACATGATTATTTCTATACACTCCTGGCTATTCTGCCCTCCATAAATTTGACATAATTCAATACTCTGCTGCCAGTATCTAAACATTCTTTTCCTCTCTTAACCCATGCTTGCTGACCTATAGTGAGACCCTGTTAAACACATCTTCATTTTAAAATCCTTTTCCTTGATTTCAAACCCCTTGGCCTCATCCCATTCTTATTCTGAATCCTGTACAGTCCCATAACCCTCCAAGAATTCAGCTGTTCCCTAATTCTGATCCTTTTACATCCCAACTTTAAATGCTTTAAACCATTGGTGGCCATGCCTTCTGTTTCCTGGCCTTAAGCTCCATCCCCCTTTCCTCCTTTAAGGCACTCCTCAAAATCCACTTTTATCCTAGCATTGGACATCTCATTTGGCTTACTGTTGTATTTTGTTTGATAATGCTCCCTGTAATTTTTTTTATTGCATTGAAGACACTACATAGATATAAGTTGCTGTTATTGAATGAATGCTGCATCACAACTGAGGAGGCATAACTAAGTGAATTAATAAATTAAAAAAGTAATATCAGGACAATAATTTCATCGATCATTGGGCATGAACAAACTGATGCAGCAGTAAACATACTAAAAAATTAAGTTGATAGCAAAATGAAAACCCAACAACAGGTCATGGAATAAATTACAACAAGATACACCAATAACTCCATAAATTAATGGAGGATCAAGCATTAGTTAGTTAATACTTTAATAGAGCAAAGGCCACCAGTGAACAAATGGGATATCAGACCCACTAATATTATCAATACATTAGCAGAAGCAAGATAAATCAAGGTTGTAAACAAGACATGCACTTTTGGTAGATACCCCGCAGCTAGTCCTCATTCCAGTCGCGACATTGCAAGATGGCATTGAAAGCATCAAACCTTGTCTCACATCATTGTCCTTTCTCAGTGGACTCTTAAGTTCACAGAGTGAGTACATTTGCAGGGAATCACAGACCAAAACTAAAATTATGTCCTAGTGAGTCATGAGGCCAAACCATGCAAGTGTGCACGCAAGACTTATTCTCTCAGCGTTTGTTTGGACATCCCCTACAATGACAAAGAATGGCTTTGAGGGCTGGAGATATGGTCACGTGATCTCACTGAATTTTACTCTTTGTAGAACCTCTGAGCAACGGGCTCCCACATCATTCTTCTTCCATGGCATTAGTAGACTTACACTGACCTTCAGCAACCCTGTGAGCTTCTGAACCTCAGCATCTTTATCTTTTGATGAGCTCTTGTCCTCCTCCAAGGCAAGGCTCAGCCCTCTGCATAACAAGATTGAAGAGTATAACATATCGCAATCATGCAGGAAACCCTTTCTAGAATGAATTGCAGTAAGTCATTTGAACAGTCCAAGAATCTGAAATGCATCTTCGAAAGTTCAAGATCTGCTCTGTAAAGGAGCTTTCGGAGCTGTGAGCAACGTTGTACCTCTTCTTGGCATGACTATGAGGGTGATGTTCTGGAGCCATGGGTCAGTGTTTCAGTGGGAATCCTTTATTCCTAAGCAGCCAATCCTCCTTGAAAATCTCAGATACCTAGAACATAGAAATCATGACAACTTCCAGCATACATGTGCAATCTTCATGCATGCTAATTCCATCAGTGTACACTCATTGCTGAACCAGTGCCATTTGCTTTAGTTTTGTTCATCAGAAAGATAACAACTATATATCCTGCATCTGTAAGAGTTGGAGAGAGTCATAACGGATATGCCAAATTTTCTTAGGCTTCTGAGAAAGAGGTGTTGGTGGGTTTTCTTAACTATAGCATCAACATAGAGAGGCCAGGACAGATTGTTGGTGATCTGAACACCTAGAAACAAAAGCTCTTGACTATTTCCACTTCATCACCATTAATGAAGACAGGGCCATGTCCTCAACTGTGTTTCCTGAAGTCGATGACTATCTCCTTCATTTTACTGACATTGAGGGAGAGGATAGTGTCATCGCACCATTTCACCAGTTTCACTCTCTTTCATATACTTCATCTTGTCATTGTTTAAGATGCAACCTATTTGGTGTTGTAATCAGCAACTTGAAAAGGGAGTTGCAGCTGCTTCCATCAACTTACTAATTTTTTGGTATGCCTACTGCTGAGTCAATTTCTTCATGCCTGCTGATCTATGAAATTATTGCCTAATATTATTTAATTTATTAATTTACTCAGTTATATCTCCTCAGTTGTGGCCACACAGTCATAACTGTATAAGTAGTATAGACACAGTCTTTTGGGGCATGGTGTTGAGGATAATTTTGGAGGAGGTGTTGTTACCTAACCTTACTGATTGCAGTCTGTGGACTGGGAAGTTCTAGAACCAGTTGCAGAGGGAGGAGGTAAACCCTATGTCATGGAGATTCGAGATGAGTTTTTTTGGGATAATGGTGTTGAAGGCTGAGTTGAAATCAATAAATAGGTATGTGATTCTCTCAGCCCACTGTGAAGCTGCATCAGGCTGCGAAATATCAGTCGGGGGTGTGTAACAGGATTTATGGCTGGCATCCAGCTGATGATGATTCTCCTAGGCCCTTTTGAAATCAGCATGAGGCTGTTACAATATAGAAATTGACATTTCCCTGTCATTAGCTAGCCCAGGACGGTATCATCCATCTTGCTAATGTGTCTCAACCTGCTGGGAGAGGTTCCCACCAGAGAGGATCATGTATGGTGTACGTAAATGGGGGGGGGAACCATCTTCCCTCTGACAGATCAGTATATGTGCAGTGGCCCCCTCAGCATGCTAATGCTGACCACTTGGGACGGGGCTCAGGCTTTGCATCTCCCCCCCCCCCCCCCCCCCCCCCCCCCACCACCACACCCACCACCACCACCACCCACCACCACCACCACCACCACCACCACCACCACCACCACCACCGGAGTAAATCAGGTTACGTACTCTGTGAAGCCCAGAGTCCCAGAGATTCATTCCACATAGCTCACTCAAAGAGTGGTTGAAATAAATTCCCCCAAAGTCCACACAGACTTGAAGCCTGGAACTGAAACTGAGTCCCTGGCGCTCTGCGGCAGCAATGCTAACTATTGTGCCACCATGCTGCCCATGTTCCTTCACTATAGCTGGATCAAAAACTCTCCAATAGCACTGCAGGCATATGTACCCACAATACCAGTGTTCCAGCAGTTCAAGAAAATGCAGAAGACCACCTTTTCAAGGGTTGTTAAAAATAAACAATGAATACTGGCCTTACCAATGATGCCCATATCTCAGGATTGAACAATAATTAAAAAATAATTCTTCAGCATTGACTAAAGGATACAAAAGTGGAAGCAGAAGAAAGTACCATTTGAATTGAGGTATTGATAAGGGGAAAGAGCTTCACTTTATATGATGAGAGAAAGAGTATCGGCTTGGATGGAGGATAAGAAGAATCAGCTTGAATTGAAGGAGGATGAAGAACGCCAACTTAGGAGGTGAGGATAAGAGTTTGATGCTTGGATAGGAAGGAAGGAGAATGGTACGAGATATGGGGAGAAGAAACATACCATGTACCGAGGGGTGATGATGGGGCTGTTGCTGGAGGAGCACCTTTGTAGATTCACTGGTGGGAGTTGTCGGTGTGACAGGGTCTTTGTGATCAATGTTTGCAAAATAAATCAAGAACTGGTGGAAAGGAGATTAGAGGTAGAAGTGTGACAATTGAACTGAAATAAAACTGTTGGTCTGTTGAAAACCTGAATGTCATTCCTGTTTTATTCCTTTTTGAGATTAAAGAACTGTTCATTGTTACCTCATTCAGTGTCACTCTGGATACCAACTTTCGTACCCAAAGACATACCCAGAGTCATGACCTTATAGTTAACTGATATCAAATTAGGTTTATGGAAATTTGTGAGAAAGGATGCAGCTTGACTTGTGGAGTTTAATAAATTGGGCAGATGTTAGATGTTGTCCAAAACAATAGTAGAATTTGGGGGAAAAGAACAGTGAAAGAAAATGCATGCTAAATGGTAAGAATTTATTCAGTAATGATAGAATATTCAATATAAAAAAGGGATCTGGTATTAAATTTGTGCAATGCTTGGTAAGACCACAGCTAGATTTGAGTGAAGCATCTATTATAGGAAGGTTACCGCTTAGGTTTTATATATTGAAAATTCACTGAAATATATTTTGAATCTCATTATAATATTTTTTATTTTAGTTTTTGCTTGGAAACATCCAGATTAAACATTTTCAAATTTATGGGTGTTAATGACACAGGGTATTAACTAGTGGATGATATTGCTCCATCAGTGCATTGGAACAATTTTATGGATTCCTGTATCTTAATGATAAAGGCTTCCTCAAAACCTTTCTTGTGTCAGATGATTTTTTTTTGATGAAACATGCAGTAATATTTTCTCATCATATATTACATAACAGCGGAATTATATTCCATTCATAAGATGGAGGCAAATGTACTGGCAGGTGAAGATTTTCAGGCAAAAATGTCAAATAAAAAATGGTGAAGTTACTCTTTGGAAAGAGAATGGTTTTGCGATGTTCTAACTATAAAGAATAGGAGAAGCTGAGCATCTTCTTCTCACATCATTGCTTGCTAGAGATGATCATTATCATGGATAAAGTAATTTAAGTCAAAAGGCATTTATTTAATTTTGGAGACTAAGATTGAAAAATATGCTGACAAAGCAAATATTGAGAAGGTTCATATCTAAAAATGCAAACTTGATAGGCCTGATAACTTTCTTCATCCTTAAAAGGAGAAAATAGATTTTTTTTTATTTACATTATTTGTAGAAAAGTAATTTCCACTCATACAACATCTACCTGAATATTTCATTGCATCCTAAGCATTCCTCATCCAATGGATTACTTTTGAATTGCACTTTCTATGCAAACTTCATAATCAATTTTTATTTAACAATATCCCTTAGATCACAAAGGAGATGAATGACAAGTTGTATTTTTTGAAATGGTGATTGCAGTAAGAATATTGGAACATAAGAACTCAGAGCCGTAGGAGGCAATTTGGCTCCTTCAGTATTACTGCACCATTCAATAGATCTTGGCTGATCTCATGTCAGCCTTATCTCCGCCTTCCTGCACATAACCCCTCATTCTGCTATAAATTAAAGATTTATCTATCTCTTCCTTAAATTTGTTTAATATTTTAGATCATAGAATCCTTCCATTCAGCCCATTGAGTCTGTACCGACCACAGTCCTGCCCAGGTCCCATTCCCATAAAACTCATTTACCCTGCTAATCTCCCTCAGAGCAGGATCAATTTAGCTGGCCAATCAACCTAATCCACACATCTTTAGACTATGGAAGGAAACCAGAACACCCAGAGGAAATCCACGCAAACTCTGAGAGAAACTGCAAACTCCACACTGTGGCTGGAATTGAACCTGGGTCTTGGTGCTGTGTCCGCTGTATTCTGGTGTCCACTGCATGCTGGGGTGTAGAGAGTTCGATAGATTCATAACCCTTTGAGGCAATTCCTCCTTATTTCTGTTTTAGATCTACCTTAGCCTAAAACTATGGCCTCTTGTTCTAGAATTTCCAACAAGGGAAAACATCTGCTCGATTTCTACCCTATTAATCTCCTTTAGCATCTTATATACTTCCATTAGATTTTCTCTCGTTCATCTAAACTCCAGCAAGTACAAGCTGAACCTCTCTTCATGAGACAAGCCCTTCATCCTTGGAATCAATCTAGTGGCTCATCTCTAAATCACTTCTAACGCATTTACATCCTTACTCAAGTACTCCAGATGCAGAATCACCAGTGCTGTATATAGTTGCAACAGCATTTCCTTACTTTTGTACTTTATTCCATTAACAATGAGTGCCGAAATTCCATTTGCTTGCCTTTTTACCTGCTACACCACCGTGCTAACTTTCTGTGATTCATGCTCAAGGACACCCAGATCCCTTTACACCAAGGCATTTTGAAATTTCTCACCAGTCTGATATTAAGTTGCCTTTGTCTTCCACCAACCAAAATGAGAAACCTCAAGAAGAACAAGCCTTGAAGAAGCTACTTCCACAAATGGGCAAATTAGTTTCAGAGCAGGAACTAAATCTATTCTCAGGATACAACCTGTTTGCACTTGTCAGGGGTGAACGGGATGGAATTTCCAGGAAATCCCACAAAGATGGTCTCTAGATGAACATTATTGGGGTTTCTCAGCATAACAAGGGAAGAAAAAAAGCATAGTTAATTTTCAATTTGTAGTGTTGCATATAAAGGATTTAAAGTCTGCAAATCCACGTTAGACTTCTAACCCTGTTGCTGCAGTTCCAGGCCAAGCTGGCAAAGGATACTTAAGGGGTTACAGCAGATAGGCAATGGCAGACATTTAAAGAATACATGGATGAACTTAGGCAACTGTATATCTCTGACGTAAGAGTTAAATGGGGAAGTTAGCTCAACCACAGCTAACGAGGGAAATCAAAGATAGTGTTAAAGCCAAAGAAGAGGCATGTAAATTGACCAGAAAAAGCAGCAAACCTGACAACTGGGAGAAATTCAAAATTCAGCAGAGGAGGACAAAGGATTTACTTAAGAACAGGAAAATAGAATATGAGAGTAAACTTTCAGAAAGCATAAACGTTGACTGCAAGAAATCCTATTGATATGTGAAGAGAAAGACTGGTGAAGACAAATGTTGATCCTTCACATTTAGAATCAGGAGAAATCATAATACTTTGGATTTATCTTCACTAAAGAGGACAAAAATAATTCTCCAGAAATACCATGTGACAGAGGGTCTAGCACAAAGGAGGAACTGAAGGAAATCCTTATTCATCAGGAAATTGTACTGAGGAAATTGCTAGGATTAAAACCCAGTAGGTCTCCAGACCTAATACTCTGCATCCCAGAGTACTTAAAGAAGTGGCCTTGGTCTTAGAAATAGTGAATGCATCGATGATCATTTTCCAGCATTCATGGAGGAGTTCCAATGAATTGGAGGGTAACTAATGTTACTCCATTTTTTAATAAAGGAGGGAGAGAGAAAATGGGACATTATAAACGAGTTAGCCTGACATCGATGGTAGGGAAAATGTTGGAGTCACTTATTAAAGATGTAATAACTGAGCGCTTGGAAAGCAGTGACAGGATTCATCCAAGTCAACATGGATCCATAAAGGATGATAAATGGATTGACAAATTTTCTGGAATTTTTGAGCTTGTGATCAGTAAAGTGGACAAGAGTGAATCACTGGATGTTGTGTATCTGGATTTTCAAAAGGCATTTGACAAGGCCCCACACAAGAGATTAGTGAGCAAAAATAAAGGTCATGGTTTTTGGGGTAAGGTAGTGAAGTGGATGGAGAACAGGTTGGTAGACAAGAAGCAGAGAGTGGGAATAAATGGGTCATTTTCAGAGTGATAGGGCAGTGACTAGTTGGGTACTATAGGGTTCAGTGTTGGAACCCCAGCTATTCATAATATGTGTTAATGATTTGGATGAAGGAATTCAACGCAATATATCCAAATTTGCAGATGACACTAAACTGGGTGGCAATGGGCACTATGAGGAGGATGCTGAGAGGCTGCTGGATGACTTGGACAGGCTGACTGAGTGGGCAAATACTTGGCAAATACAGTATATTGTGGATCAATGTGAGGCTATCCACTACAGCAGCAAAAAAAAGATTATTATCTGAATGGTGGCAGTTTAGGAAAAGGGAAGTGCAACATGAACTGGGTGTCATGATGGAACAGTTGCTGAAAATTGGCATGTAGATACAGCAGGCGGTGAGGAAAGCTATTGGCATACTGGTCTTCATAATAACAAGATTTGAGTTTGGAGTAAGGGTGTCTTTCTGCAATTATATAGAGCCTTGGTGAGACCGTACATTGAGTATTGTGTGCAGTTTTGGGCTCCTAACCTGGGGAAGGACATTGCTATTAAGCGAGCCTAGTGAAGGTTTACCAGAATGATTCCTGGAATGGCAGGTCTAACCTTTAATTTTGCTCACTAATATCTTGTGTGGGGCCTTGTCAAATGCCTTTTGAAAATCCAGACACACAACATTCAGTGGTTCATTCTTGTCCACTCTACTGATCACATTCTCAAAAATTCCAAAAGATTTGTCAATCCATTTATCATCCTTTATGGATCCATGCTGACTTGGATCAATCGTGTCACTGCTTTCCAAGAGCTCAGTTGTAACATCTTTAATAATTGATTCCAACATTTTCCCTACCATCGGTGTCAGGTTAACTCGTTTATAATGTCCCATTTTCTCTCTCCCTCCTTTATTAAAAAGTGGAGTTACATGAGCTATCCTCTTCCATGAATGCTGGATTGTACTGGGCTTGAACTGACTAGAGTTTAGAAGTATGAAAGGAGATCTCATAGAAACACATACAATCCTGATAGGACTGGACAGATTCGATATGAGAATAATGTTCCCAATGTTGAGGAAGTCCGGAATTAGGGAGTCATAATCTAAGAATAAGGGGTAAGCCATTCAGGACTGAGATGAGGAAGGGCTTCTTCGCTTAGAGAGTTATGAACCTGTGGAATTCTCTACGCAGAAAGCTGTTGAGGCCAGTTCATCACATATATTCAAGAGGTAGCTTGTGGCTAGAGAGATCTAGGAGTACAGAGAGAAAGCAGGAGTGGGATATTGAAAGTGCATGATCACCTTTGATTATATTGGATAGTGATGCAAGCTCAAAGGGCCGAATGATATACTCCTGCAAATATTTTCCATGTTTCTATGATTCTCCACATTTTAATTCATTTGTATAAAAAATCTTGTTCAGCTTGCCTTCACTGCCTTTTTCAGTTGAGAATTTGAGCAGTGGTAGACTTGAGGGATTAAACAGACTACTGACCTGTTTAGAAATGGGCACAATTGCTAAATTTTCCATGGTACCAAATCCTTTGAAAGAGCTAGTGCCCCAACTTGTCTTTTGCTTCCCCTCCATAATTTTCATGATGGAGAATTTGCTTGTATGTAAATAAATAATACTTAAAAAGTAAGGAAATTGAAAGCAGGTGCAATCTGAAATTTTCGTCACTCTTTTCATCACAAAAAATGATTCAGTAACCATCTGAAAGAAACATGAAATAACCGTAAACCAGCATTTTACGGCTTTGCAGTTTTGTGAAAACATATTCATTAAATCTTATTAATGATGAATGCCATCCCATAATCTTTTAAGTAATCATGTAACAATATCTATGGCAGATGCTATTCTGGCGCAGATATGTTAGAAATGTATGATGTTTATGCTTTATTTTAATGGGATATATGACATGTTTATCATTAGATCGAACTTGCATACTGGAAAGGATCATTTTATATGTTTCAACTTGCCCAAGGAAAACGAATTTTAAAGAAGTTGTGGACAGTAAATTAAATTTGCATGATCCAGAAGATATATAAAAAGGTAATTAAATAATTGTTTTACGTGCACATCACATATGTTTTATGCGTTTAAGGATCCGATTCTCCCAAAAAAATTCGAAGTGCTGAATTGGCAAGAAAAATGATGTAATTCACAATTGATTTTTCAGTGGGAGTTCACACTGTGCAATGCAGAGGTCATAATCATGAATCACTCAGGGGTGGGGTCTTTTCATGCCAGCATTAGACAGTTCTGGGTCTCTCTGCATGTGCAGTTAGAAAGCCCAAACTATCAGAAGGCAGTTTGCTGGCCAGCCTGGGATCGTTTGTGGAGTAGTCCTGCCACCCCCTCACCGCACCCCACCCCACCCCACCTTCCTCCTCTTCCCCCCCCCGATTGGGGCTGCACAAGCATTCCAGAAACAGCTCTCACCCCAGCAGTAACAATAACCCACGTCCCCACCCCTGTCCCCAACGAGAGGTAGATCGCACGCAGCAGAACACTCTTCCAGCCCACCCCAATCATTGGCCTCCCTCTAGCCTTGACCAATTGTACCTGCAAAGTGGCAGCAGGATCGCCACAGAAAGCTTTCTAGGCTGCCCACAATAGGCATACCCTGTTGGCCCTACTTCTAGGCCCTGCCCCTTGGCATTGCCTGATGCCCAGTGGGCAGTGCCAAAGTGCCCCCTTGGGCATGGGCACTTTTCTCCTTGGGCATGTACCAGGTACCCAGGCTGGCACTGCCAGGGTGCCCATACCCAAGGAGATGACACATGCATCTCCTAACCCAATGTATGCATCTCCCAAACCGATGTGCCAAAACACATGTGCGTCAGGATAGGAGAATCGGGCCCTAAATTTCAAACTGATATTACATTAGATCATTGGACTTGAAATTGTATGACTGAATGGTATAATGCCAAGAGTACATCTTTATTGTATGTATGATGCTGTTACACTCAATCATCATATATTGTAAATATATAATTTACATATATAATTTTTTTAAAACATATCTTTTCATTGCAAATTAGATCCATTGGAAACTTGTTGATGTAGTCTAGAAAATACACTTGGAGGTAAAATTTTCGGTCCTGCCCACTGTGTGAATTGTCACAGACAGGACAGACAATTTAACGGACCATTAAGCGGTCTGTTGACCTCGGTTGGGAATTTCTGATCCTGGGGTGGGGAGGAGGGACCTGAAAATCCTGCCTTGGGCTTTGTTCTCATTACAAATGTACAATTTTAGTAAATTATAAGTTTGGAAAATCTGTCTTTATTGCTTTTAAGATTTTTGTGAGGCTTTGGACTCAGTGCACTCTTTGAAGTAACTGGAAGCTGTTATTGAATCATTGATTGTATCTATAACATTCTAAGATCAATACAAGGATTGTTCTGACTCAACCTCGTCTTCTCAAAAGAGGAGTGAGGATGACACAAAAATTGGTAATTGGCATTTTTGCCTTTCTTTAATCTTGAATTAAACGTAATCTAAGGTTATTGATTATCAAACTAAAACATTTCACTTAATTTTCCTATATAAAAGTAATGTCAAGAGAAGTAGTTGATTAAGCAACTGGTGAGAGTTTATTTAAATGGTAAGTTAAATAGTCTAATAAATAGAGGCATGTCAAGACACTCAACCTCGTGCAGTGTAATCTTCTGGCTCTCCACACTGATAGCACCTCTGCTGCATGGTTCCCGGTGGTGTGGAGTGGAATCAATAGGAAATCCTATTGATAGTGACAGGACCATAAGATCCCACCACCAGCACACTGCTCCCAATGAGATAAATGTTGTGGTGAGGCCAGAGAATTCTAGCAATGGAGTCGCATCCTGTTTGAATATGGAAACACTTGGATATTTCTTGTGTCCTGGATAACTGCACGTGCAGAAAGGTTTGGCAGCTGCAATAACTCAATATCAGGGTTTTGGATCAGCAGCAAATAACTTTATGGTGGCATCTGTGAATTTCAGACTTTTGTGATAGCACATTTATAGATGTGGTCACTCTGCAGCCTAAGGATAGGCAAGCAGAGAGAGTTTGGGTGATCTCCAGGCGTTCAAGTTGAACCAGGCAGGTAAGACAGAAGTTCCTTGAGTACATTTCATGCTCCAGCTATCATTCCATTCTGACTACTGATAAGAGAGAGAGTTCAATTGAGGAATGCAGCCGGAGCCAAGTTTAAGGTACCATGGCTGGTTTAGCTAGATAGGTTGAAAGAAAGAATCATAGAATCCCTACTGTACAGGAAGAGGTCATTGACCCCATTGAGTCTGTATCAATTGCAGTTCCACTCAGACCCAATTCCTGTAACCACACACATTTACCCTGCTAATCTGCCTGACACTAGAGTCAATTTAACATGGCCAATCAACCTAACCCGCATATTTTTGGACTGTGGAAGGCACCCAGAGCAACTGGAAGAAACCCATGTAGACACGGGGAGAAAGTGCAAACTCCACATAGAAATGGCCAAGGCCTTGACACTGTGAGACAGCAGTGTGAACCACTATGCTACCATGCTGCCCAAAGGAAGTTTGGAAAAACAATAATGATAGGGGATTCAATTGCTAGTGGAACAGATGGATTTTTTTCAGTTGCAGATATGAATCACAGGATGGTATGCTGCTTCCCTAGTGCCACAGCCTTGAATGTTACTGAACGGCTACCGAGTGGGGAGGATAAACAGCCAATGACAATGGTTTAAACAGGTATCAATGATGCGTAGAAATAGAGATCTGATCCTGCAGGCATAGTTTAAGGAAGTATGAAAGAAACTAGAAAACAAATCCTAAAGATAATAAACTTCTCTGCTTCTGATGTCATGCACAAGTGAGTTTGGAAATAGGGGAATAAAGTAGGTGAATGTGTGGCTGGAAAGATCGTGCAGAAGGGGAACTTTAAATTCATTGGGACCTGTTCTTGAGATGATGGGACTTGAGGCCGGAATTTTACCGCCACACCTGCCCTGAATTGAGTCGGGCGTAGCTTGCAGAACAGAATTCCCTCAGATGGGATTTTATGATCTCACCCATAAAATACTGGCTGGACAATCCAAATGGATTGCATCTGATCAGAACTGGGACCAATATTCTTGGAGCATAATTTGCTAATACTATTGGGGATGGTTTGAACTAACTTGGTAACAGTGTGGAAACTAGGAGGTAATATTAGAGAGGAAAACCAAGATGCACAGACAACTGGGAGAGCCAGATAGCACTATAGAAGAAAATAGTAAAATATTAGATGAAGGCAGAGTAAAAAGGAATATCATATCTAAAGTGGGGCTACTGCACATGTATGTGAATAAATAGAGTGTGGTAAATAAAATTAGTAAACTGCAGATGCAAATAGCCACATGGAATTGAAATGTTGTAACAATAACAGAGCCCGATTTCAAAGAAGGGCAGGATTGGGTACTAAATGTTCTTGGATATACAATATTCAGGAGAGGTAGCGAAAGGCAAAAAGGAGGGCAAACAATATTGAACACAGAGACAATGTTCAGGAGAGAGCAGACATCCCAGAAAGATCAAGGCCAAAATCAATTTGATTGGAGATAAAAAAACAATAGTGCTAACATTACATAGTTGGGTATATTCATCGCATTCTGCGGCACTATCTCTATACTAAATGGGACAGACTTTGAACAGATCTAGCAACATAAAAGTCGACTTCCATGAGATGCTGCTGGTCATTAGCAGAACTATACTCCAGCACAATCTGCAACCTCATGGCCTAGCATATCCCCTTCTCAACCATTACCATCAAGCCAGGGGATCAACCATGGTTCAATGGAGAGTGCAGGAGGCATGCCGGGAGCAGCACCAGGCAGACCTAAAAATGATGTCAACCTGGTCAAGCTACCAAACAGTGACAAACAGCAAGTGATAGATTAAGCGATCCCACAACCAACAGATTAGATACAAGCTCTACAGTCTTGCCACATCCAGTTGTGAATGGTAGACAATTAAACACGGAGGAGGAGGCTCCACAAATATCCCCATCCTCAATGATGGAGGAGACCAGCATATTAGTGCAAAGATAAGTTGAAGCATTGGCAGCAATCTTGAGCCAGAAGTGCTTGTTGAATAATCCACCTCAGCTCCTTCAGTGGTCCTCAGCATCTCATATGCCAGTCTCCAGCCGATTCGATTTAGCCCATGTGTTATCAAGAAACAGTTGGAGGCACTGGATACTGCAAAGGCAATAGGCCCTGTTAGCTTTCTGGCAATAGTACTGAAGACTTGCATTCCAGTATTTGTTGCTCCCCTTGCTGAATTCTTTCCAGTACAGTTACAACACTAGCATCTACCCGACAACGTGGTAAATTAACATTGCCCAGGTATGTCCTGTACACAAAAAAATAGGATAAATTGAACCCGGCCAATTACCACCCCATCAATCTACTCTCAATCCTCAATAAAGTGATGGAAAAAGTCATCAACAGTGCTATTAAGCAGCACCTGCTCAGCAATAACTTGCTCAATGATGCCCAGTTTGAGTTTTGCTCTGATCTCACTACAACCTTGGTTCAAACATGGACAAAAAAGCTGAATTCCAGAAGTGAGGTGAGACATCAACATCGACATCAAGGATGCATTTGACCAAGTATGGCATCAAGGAACCCTCGCAAAATTAGATTCAATGGGTATCGGGGCAAACTCCCTGCTAGTTGGAGACATACCTGGCACATAAGATGATGGTTGTGCTTAGGGAGAGTCAGTCATCTCCGCTCCAGAACATCTGTACAGAAGTCCTTCAGGTTAGTGTACTAGGCCCACCCATCTTCAGCTGCTTCATCATTGATCCTCCCTCTGTCATAAAATAAAAAGTGGGGATATTTGTCAATGTTCGGCATCATTCGTGACTCCTCAGATACTGAAGCAGTCCATGTTCAAATGCAACAAGTTCTGGACAATATCCAGGCTTGGACTCACAAGTGGCAAGTAACATTCGCACCATATAAGTGCCAAGCAATGTCCATCACCAATAAGAGACTTTAAGCGAATTGGGCTGAGGAGAAGTCCTCAGGATATGAGAGAGCAGCTTGAAGGTTGACAGCTCCATATTGCAGACTCTTTGCACAAGGATACCCTTTTTGAGCATGTCTTAAGTGCTGAAATTGTACTTATGAATTGGTATTTGAGAATACTTGAGAATTCAGAGGAACAAAATCTTGGAAGGTGAGGTTGAAACCTTGCGAGGTGCACCGTCATTGAAGCCGTCCAAGTTGGAGCTAATTTTGGAGAGAGTTCCGAGTTGAGATCTTAAGAGTGAAGACTGGAAACCCTCATGAAGGAGATGGGAGTTTCAGTGAGGTTGGTTGTCTCACAATATGACTAATGTCAGGATGGTTTGTTAAGAAACCAATGGAAACTGTTTTGGTTGCTTCTGTCATTTATTGTGCGATGTGATGTGTTCGACCACAGTAGGCTTGCTAATTCATATCTACCTCATATTTATCCTGAATGTTTGAGTATGCAACAGATATTGTAAATTGTTTTTACTTTCCAACCCTTTTTTTTGTTCAAAACCTGTGGAATCTTGTGATTTTATTACAAACATTGTCTACTCTAAAGAAAATATCCTACAAATAACCTGGCACTCTGGCCAAGGATCATAAGTGTCAGTCTGGATTTTGTTCGCAAATCCTGGGCTAGGACTTGAACTCACAACCTTCTGACTTTGAGTTAAGATTGTCATCTACTGAGTCATTGACTTACCTGGACTTTATGGGAGTCATAGCTCTTTCAGTATGCCATGACAATGTTTGTGGTATATTACTGTCTAATGTGGATTGATTGACCACCTATTCTTTCATTTTAATATCCTTGAGAAGCAGTGTACAATCACAATATTCAACCCTTCCTTACTCCTAAGTAGGTAATGCTCGCCTATTTTTTACTTTAAATTTTTTTCTGAGATCTACAAATTATCTTAACTAAAAGCATCAACTGGAGTCTTGAGTCATCCCCAAAATACTGAAAAGGTCACTCTGAAGGCAGACAATAAATAGCAAACAATTGTTCTTCACTGAGGTGTCCAACCAGGGATACTCTACAGCAGTTCCTACTTCCCCTGATTACCTGACAGTGATTATTTGAGACAGAAATCAGGTAGAGTGGTTAACCATATTCCACCAATCAGAGAACATTCACTTTATTTTGGGCTTTGTCTCCTATTTTCCAACCAATTATTGATTCATTTTGTTTTCATTTTCATTTTATTTCATTCATTGTCAAACAATTACATTGTTAATCTCTTGGACACTTTGTCAAAAACTTTCTGGAAATAGTTATTGACAACATATACAATCCCCAGTTTACTATAGTAGTAGGATCTTAAGATATTCTAATGGAATAGTCATGTGACTCATTCATCACAAATCCATGTTGACTTTGATCAGCTGATCTACGTGCTCTGCCATTCTGACCCTGATGATAGACTTCAGTAGCTTTCCAATCAAGTTACGTCCAATTATTTTCTCTATTACTATTTTTAAAATTACATTCAATTATCTGTGTTTGCTCAGCTGACTCATTCTTTCTGCTGATATTTTGACTTCTTCCTCTACAATGATATATATGTCTATGTTTCCATATCGTTCATTATAGTCTTGCTTGGTTCTGTCTTTAATAGGCCCACATTTCCTTTTACCATTTGATCTTAATGGATCAATTTTACAGTAAGCAGCAAATAAACAGCACCTGTCATTCATTAGATGTCTCATTTATGTACTTTCATGAACTGATTTATGTTGGCTCTTGGTTAACCATTGCCTTCATTTTAAAATTCTCTTCCTTGTTTTTGAATCCATTCATGGTCTTGCATTTCTGTACTTCTGTATGCTCATCCCATTCCATAACCTTTCAAAATTTTTGTATTCTCTCTTTCAAGCCTTTTGAGCATCCCTAATTTTAATTGCTCCAATAGTGATAGCCATGGCTTCAGCTGCGACACATCCTAATCTCTGGAGTTTCCTCATGAATCCATCTATCTCTGTATTTTTCTTCCTTCCTTTAAGACATTCCTTAAAACCTACTTCCTGGTTATATGCTCTAATAACTCTTTTGTAGTACATTTTGCTTTGTAAAGTTCCTGTGGACTGGAGTAGTACAGTGAATGGAATTTTAACATTTTTATATCAAGTACAGGTTCAGGTGAGAAAAGTGGTGTGCAGCTAACTGACTATATAATGGATATTACTTGCAGAAATCCAGAACTTGGTTCTAAAGAAGTGGATGCTGGTGATGCGGGGCCAAAAAAGGCCAGCAATGTCAGGAATCCCTAAACCTCAATTTCTGACAAAAAAAAAGACAAGGACCCCCGCTCCAAGCACAGAGAGACCCCCTTGCACAATGGGCAACGCCCTTTTCCCATGGAGCTCCCTAGATGGAGCCTTTCCTGACACTGCACCCTCAATACGTTCTGACACTCTGACATTGTTCAGAGTGCCAGAACCAGCATTACTCTCCACACACACACACATCACCATGCCACCCCCACCATTAGTAGCTATACTTAACTGTCGCCCCAGTGGGTGCTCTTCACCTGATTCCATGGAATCCTTATAGTGCAGAAGAAGGTCATTTGCCCATTGAGTCTGCACTGACTACAATCCCACCCAGGCCCTATTCCCACAATCCTTCATATTTACCCCACTAATCCCCCTGACATCAAGGAATAAATTATTATGGCCAGTCAACCTAACACTCACATCTTTGGACTGTGGAAGGAAACACACGCAGACATGGGGAGAACATGCAAACTCCACACAGTGAGCTGAGACCGGAATTGAATGCGGGTTCTTGGCGCTGTGAGGCAGCAGTGCTAACTACAGTGCCATCCAGAATCAGTGGGTGCCCATAATCAGATAACATCAGTGAACAAGGTTAGAGAATTATTTGATTTACTTTAATTTTAAAAATCTTTTAAAAATTACTGCTTTTAAAAACATGTTATAAATTTCTCGAGCATGACATCACATCAGTGAGGGGGATAATATGGCAAAGAAGTCCTTATAATTTATTGAAATTAAGTTCCTGAACTTTTTAAGAGAGGAACTCTATTATGTCATGTTCCTGATCTTTTTGGGCAGGAACCCCATTCTGTCACTGAAAGGGAAATCCTGAAAATGAGATTTTGCTTGCAAGATTCTTTTTTTTTGTCTCTTGCAAGACTTTGTGCTCTTGGTAAACCTGGGTGTAAAGTCCCAGCCTATCTAAATGTAAGTTGTTGTTTTGCACTGCAAGTTGCTATAAATTAGAACAGCGGTTCCCATTCAATGTACTGTGGCACATTAGTGTGCTGTGAAGAGCCTCCATTGTGCAAAACTGGATTCAAAATTCATGTAATTAAACTAAAACTAACCTATGTGTTCAGCTCTCTGGCCAGAATTTCTAAGACCTGATGAACCTCTGGCTTCCCATGGAAGAAATGGCTGTGAAAGAGCTGTACATACGCGGTTCAGATTTTTTATGTTGGCCAGGCACATGTGCATGACCAGTGGGACTATAAGCTGAAGATAAAGGCGCTCTGTGCCTGCTCAAAAAGGGCATAAAAATCATGGCAGAAATGAGGGCCATAGGTAAAAATTACATATGCTGTTCTGAAAATCGCAATATTGAATATTGAAACCATGCCAAAAACTTGTATTTGTAGTTAGCTAATGCCTAAGTTAGCATGGTGAATTCATTGTCAGATCAAGTACTGATAGTAAAATAAAGAGAAGGAAGAAAATTGAAATTGTGAGAATAAGAAAGAATATAATGATGCTTTTTTTGTGATCTCCAATTAAAAGGTGCAGAAATTAAAACCTTTGCTTATAAATTTAATTTTCAATGCCATAGAGTTTGTTTGGTAACAATTAAGATTTACCATGCCATTAAAAAATGCAATTAAATTCAAAAGGACAAGTTCAGGTCAAACTATCATATAAATACAGAAATGCAGTTCAATGTACTTGAATGGGCACAAAAAGTAAAAGTTCATTTTACAAAAAGTTTAGTGTGGTGTGGCTCACCTCAACCTGCAAATCCCTGATTTGCCCACTGACCGTACATGTGTACTCATCTGGAGTAGTTATCCTGTGTGCATGTAAATAGTATTGAATGCTGTTAGCTTCTCTGTTATTTTGCCAGTAAATTCTGGCCAAAAAATACTTATTTATTTTACATTTGAAATTCCTTGCAAGTTTTTATTTCTCTATTTCATTTTGAACTTTGTTGCTTTTGCAGAATAACGTAAATAAAGTTTATTTAACAAATTAGTGTATAAATTTTGATTGTCTCCCCTTTATCCTCTCCTGGCATCTCACCATATAAAATCATCTGAGGACTGTCTATAATATATCATTCCATGTAGAATATAGTGCTATTGACCTGCCATTTATGGAAAAAAATTAAATACTCTTTTCACATAAATGATGCATTTCTGATGACAGTTTGCTCATTGCTTTTTCCTGTAGTGCACGGTGTCAGATTGAAGTAATGTTTAGTTGTGCACCACTCACATTTTGCCACTTCCATTATTTAATGAGACTGAAAAGAAATGTTGTAGTTTATTATTTTGTGTAATGCTCTATGCAACACCTTGTTATTTCCATCTATTAATTGAATATCAGAATGCTTTGACAGAGCACATTTCGTTCCAGTGCTGTCAAAGCATATTACTGTTCTCACACATATTTCCTGAACATTGTTCTGTTCACTATAGATACAGTCACCCTGTAATAAATTATTTATTAAAGGGAATCCTTCCTTACATTTTATAGATGGGTTCAGCTTTAAGAGTACGGTTCAAATGTTTAAACATTATTGTCCAATTGCACTTTTGTGCGATAATTTGAAATTCTAAATCCTTTGATTTTATAGTGTATGTACATTACTGTCCACAAATAACTCATTATCTTAGAACTTTGTTCTTTGCGATGCAGCCTTCGAATGTTTGCCTTTATGTAGTTTCAGCAGGAGATTGGCAAATGCAACTGATTAGGGATTGCTTATACAATAAAAATAACTAAGAATTAGACCTCTCTGTGAAAACTGATATAAAGTACTCATTTATGTGTTTCCGTAGAAGCTATTAGACTGTTGTCTGCAACAATCTTTAATGAGTCTTTACAAATCTTAATGGGTCATGATTTATTGATAGAGCAAATGAATGACAATTGAAATTTGTTAGGCTTGCTGATGGCCACTTTCTATTCATGAGCTAATTTAAATTGGCTCTGGTTAAGGAGCAATATGTTTTTAAACTTCTCATCTTGTTTCAAATTGCAAATCTGTAACCTATTCAGTGCAACAAGCTGAATTTTACTGGACTTTTTGAGATGATTACTTAAATGGTGAATAAGGATGAAAGAATAAATTTTATCCACCTGGATTTCAGCCCATCCTATATTTTAAAATCAAAACAGATAAATGTAGGAATTACTCAGTAGAATGGGAACATCTGAGGAGAGAGAAACAGAATTAACATTTCAGCTAATGACCAATCAGAACTGGAAGATGTTGGAGACAAACCGATTCTTTGCTTTTGTCATGTCATGTAATAGATTGATTCACAAACTGCATACTGGAAGATCAGATTAAAAAAGATTAAACTGGATTTGTAAGTGACAAAACGTTGGAAAGCAAATAGTGACAATGTTGAGAGTAGGAATTGTTTACTAGTGGAGTTTTACAAAGTTGCTGTTCAGGGTGCAATGATTTTACAAATTTTATATATGACTTAGAGGTTGGAATAATGTCCAAAAGGGGTCTCCATTTGTAAATTGGGAGAGTTTGACCTTTGAAGCCCATGTTCAGTAATCCAAAGGGACTTAGAAAGGCTAGTTAAATGGACCGAAGCTGTCAGAATTCAGCATAGATTATGTTAGTACACAGTTTAGTTGAGTGGTAACACACTCACCTCTGAATTTCAAGGCCAAGCAGATAATTAAGACTGACCTTCAGGGCTGCAATGAGGCAATTTCTTATTCTTAGAGGTATTGGCTTTCGACTGAGATGTAGAAATAAAGCCAAATATCCCAGATCAGGTGGTTGTAAAGATCTTTTTCACAATGTAGTAGAGTGTTCTCTTGATGAACCATAAACACTTCAATCCTCAGTTAACAACTATTAACTGGCTATTTACCTAATTTGCTGTTTTCTGAAACTTGCTGTATTGAAATTGCTTGCTGTGCTTTTCTATAACATTTCAAACGTAATTGGTTATAAAGAATTTTGGGGCATTCTGAGGTCACAAAGTACGGCATAAATGTATTCTTTGTATGGTCCACTGTAAAATACTTGAGTTATTAAAACAAGAAAAAAAATCTGAGGTCTCTTTTTGATGAGAATGTGGATTTACAGGCAAATTAAATAAAATGTTGGATGTACAAGTAGAGCTGTGATTTATAAAAAAGTGAAGATAATATTGCAAATGTACCTGGCTGCACTGTGTTTTAGTCTTGACGCACAGAAACGAAGGTCCTGCTCAGGGACATCCAGGGCCCTGGCAAAGGGAGGCAACACACCATTCTAGAATTTTGTTTGTGATCACAGAAATGCCTGTGTCTCTGACCATCAAATCTTCTACCATTGTCACTTACTTGGACTTAGCCCAATTCTGCTTTACAGCAGAACCAGTTGTGGTGCTATAGACCTGGGTGCTACTGGTATTTTCTCCTGAGAGGCTATCCCTTGAATAGCATCCAAAACGATATACCTGTTTCAGAGAGGAATAGCCACAGGAGACTTAAGCCTTAACTTCCTGCCTCTCCTGGCAGTTACCCATTTACTTGTCTGACCTGTGGTGTGACCATCTCCTTGAAGCTAGTGTCTTTCACACGCTCTGTCCCCTGTATACTCCATAGTGTGTCCAGCTGCTGCTCAGGCCGAATTACGCTGTCTGTGAGGAGCTGCATCTGGTCACTTCCCACAGACATTGTCATCAGGAACACCAGAAAACTCTCTATCTTCCACATCTGGCGGGAGGAGCATATCACTGCCCTAACTGCCATCTCTGCCCTTGTGAATTGTTAGGTTCAAGAATTCACCGACACCACATGGACTGATACAAGCGTACAAGTTTATTAGGAGTTCCTTCTGTCTTACATGATTTATACCAGTCGTCTTCTTCCATGGTTCTTTTGTTATATATCCAGAGAGAATGTTTATTGGTTAATTAAATACATTCGCAGAGATGACCGGCACTAATCAGTTCTGAACATACACTGTCCACAAGTTAGTGGTCTCTGCCCCAAAGTTAGCTGATTATGAGCTGTGATTGTATGCAGCAGGTCTCAGAATATTGTAACATGCCCAGACAAACAAAACCTGAAAATTCATTTATGATGTGGGAAAATGTTAGTACAAACATATTGTGGAAAATGTTATAAAAATTATAAAAAGTAAAATGGTTAGCTTCCCACAACATTTAAGAAAGATATAAAAATAGGAAACTTATCTTGGTTTTACTTTGCTTGTCATCCTCTCAGTACTGTTTCTTTTGGTTAGAGGAGGAGGGAAGAAGGGAAACACTAATGTACTGTGGGCTTAACTGCTCCTTGGCACCAGTTCTTCTACCCACAGTATAGTTGAGGTGACTGAGTCAACTTCTCCCAAAATCCTCCTCTGCTGGCTGATCTTCCTCCTGATTACCTCTGGAAGGGTTCTTCCTCTACCACAGTACAGTTGAGGTGACTGAGTCAACTTCTCCCAGAATCTCCCTCTGCTGGATGATCTTTCTGTTTGTCACTGGAGGAGTTCTTCTACTCACAGTACAGTCTTGTTAAGTTAATGATGTTTGTTTTGTATGTCTTCTATACACAATAAAGGTTGTGGTTTTGTTTATGAAAATATGAAATCACATAGTAATGGTTAAATGCTTTGGTTAAAATGAGGTGTTTGGATTTCTCTTCAAATGTCAGTGATCCTCAATCCATTTGTAACACTGGTTGCCAGTGTCTTAGATTCCTCAGCTAAGGGAAATAGCCTGTTCATTCTGTCAAACCCTTTCCCAATCTTGTTTCAATGAGTTCACTTTTCATTCTTCTGAACTCCAGAGACAATAGACGTGACTTACTTAGCCTCCTGCCATTAAACAACTCCTTCTTCTTAGGGATGAATATAGTGAACTTCTGTTATGCAACCCCCAATGGAAGTATATACTTCCTTAAACATGGACACTAACACTGTGCATGGTATGTCAAGTGCAGTGTCATCCAAGCCCTGTGCAATTAGCAAGAATTACTTATCCTTTACTCCAAACTGCTTGCAGTAAAGGCCAATATACAATTTCTTTCCTGATGGTTTGTTGTCCATGCATAATATGTTGTGTTCCTTGTGCGAGCACACCAAAATCCCTCTGAACATGAACATTTATGGGGGAGGAGTGTGTTGCATTGAGGCAATACAGATATGGAATATGTTATATAAAAAAAAAGTGACTAATGACTCAGGAAGCCCAACTGGAAAAGAATATAGAATGCAAAATAAAACCGCTACACACAACAATCCCTGCCTGGGACTGTGGATCAACAGGCGCTGTCTGAGCCTGCATTAAAGAAGTCTCAAGCAGTGACTTCCAGTTGGATAGACTACTGCCTGTTAGCAGGGGAACTCATACTCAATAAACTGTACAGGAAAATCAATCAATGGTTCCACGTGAACCTTATTGTGGTTAGGATTGTGGTTTCCCTCCCCCAAACCCATCCGAAGTCTGAGGGCTCCTCCATGTCCGAGGGTTTCCCTCACTTCCCTGATGATGGGGCCTTCTCTGTTGCTTTGCTCGTGGCCTCATCTCCATGATTTGTGGAGTCTGGTATGGTCAAAAGTGCAGTGGTTAGCAGAGTGAAATGGCATAGAGTCATAAGAGGTTTACAACATGGAAACAGCTTGTCCATGTTGCCCTTTTTTTAAATCCCTAAGCTAATCCTAATTGCCTACATTTGGCCCATATACCTCTATATCCATCTTACCCATGTAACTGTCTAAATTTGAAGACACAGGGGATGCTATCATGGTTCTGGGAGAGAGTGGAAGGGTGAGGGCAAACATACAGGAGATGGATCAAATCAGTTGAGTACCTATTAATTGCAGTGGGAGTTAAGAAAATGATCAGACGTGTCAAAAGCACCATTTTCAAAGATGGCATCATCAGATGTGAGAGAGGTGAAGAAATTGGGAGAATGGGATGGAGTCCTAACAGGGAATGGGGTACAAGGACCTGTAGTCGAGGTAGCTGTGGGAATTTGGTTTGTCATGAATACTTGTGGTCAGTCCATCACCTGAAATGCAGCCAAGAGAGATCAGGGAAAGGAACTGAAGTGTCGATGATGGACCACGTGAAGGTGAGAGAGAGGTGGAAATTGGAAGCAAAACCAATAGATGCAAACATTAAACGGCACTGATAGTCATCCATATAGTAGGAAAAGAGTTGTAGGAGCAAATCTGCATAAGATTGGAACGAGGACTGTTCCATGTAACCCACAAAAGGACTGGTATAACTGGGATCCTTGCAGGTACCCATAACCACACCTTTTGTTTGCAGGAGTCAGACAAGTTAAATTACCTAATGACAGAACAGTTTAGCTAGGTGGAGGAGAATGGTGGTGGACAGAGATTGTTTTGGCCTCTGCTCAAAGAAGAAGTGGAGAGCCCTCAGATCACCCGGTACAGTTTGGAGATGTAGAGAAATTGGACGTCCATAACTAAGAAGAGATGTGTAGGGCAGTGAACTGGAAATTATTGATATTATTGAATTGTTGCAGATGTCTTTGCAACCTCTGTTTACCCCCTTGCAGATAACATTCCCATCAAGCTTTGAATCATCTGCCAACCTAGACACGTTGCTTTAATAAAATAAAAGCAAACCACTGTGGATGCTGGAATCTGAAACAAAAGCAGAAAACGCTGCAAAATCTCACCACGTCGAACAGCATCTGTGGGGAGAGAATAGAGCCAACATTTTGAACCTAGGTGACTCTTTGTCAGAGATGAGAGCAAAGAGAATCAGCCAAAATTATACTATGAGGCTGGAGGTTGGGGATGGGATGAAGGAAATGTAAATGAGGATACAGAAGGCTGAGAAGGTGCTGAAAATGTCCATTAAGTGATCAGAATACATGAATGGCAGAACAGAGATACAGATTGTTAAAGGACTGCTTGATCATAGAATCCCTATAGTGCAGAAGGAAGCCATTTGACACATCAGCAAGGCATTTGACAAGGCATTTTACTTCAGCAAGGCATTTGACAAGGTCCCACATGCAAGACTTCTTGAGAAGGTGAGAGGCCATGGGATCCAAGGGGCTTTGGCCTTGTGGATCCAGAACTGGCTTGCCTGCAGAAGGCAGAGGGTGGTTGTGAATGGCTCTTTTTCTGCATGGAGGTCGGTCACCAGTGGAGTGCCCCAGGGATCTGTTCTAGGACCCTTGCTGTTTGTCATTTTCATAAATGACCTGGATGAGGAAGTGGAGGGATGGGTGAGGAAGTTCGCCGATGACACGAAGGTCGGTGGTGTTGTGGATGGTCTGGAGGGATGTCAGAAGTTGCAGCATGACATCGACAGGATGCAAGACTGAGCGGAGAAGTGGCAGATGGACTTCAACGCGGATAAATGTGTTGTGGTCCATTTTGGCAGATCCAACGGGATGAATGAGTACACTATCAAAGGTAGGAGTCTTAGCTGTGTGGAAGAGCAGAGGGATCTTGGGGTCCGGGTCCATAAGACTCTCAAATCGGCCTCCCAGGTGGAGGATGTGGCTAAGAAAGCTTACGGTGTACTGGCCTTCATTCATTGAGGGATTGAGTTCAGGAGTCAGGAGGTAATGCTGCAGCTTTATAGGACCCTTGTCAGACCACACTTGGAGTAATGTGCGCAGTTCTGGTCGCCTCACTATAGGAAGGACGTGGAAGCTATTGAAAGGGTGCAGAGGAGATTTACAAGGATGTTGCCTAGATTGGGAGGCATGCCTTATGAAGACAGGTTGAGGGAGCTGGGACTGTTCTCCCTGGAGAGACGAAGATTGAGAGGCGACCTGATAGAGGTTTACAAGATGTTGAGAGGAATAGATAGGGTGGACTCTCAGAGACTATTCCCCAGGGCTGAAACGGTCGCGACAAGAGGGCACAGATTTAAGGTGCAGGGAAGCAAGTACAGAGGGGATGCTAGGGAAAGTTTTTCACTCAGAGGGTGGTGAGTGAATGGAATCGGCTGCCATCGGTGGTGGTCAAGGCGAACTCGCTGGGGTCTTTTAAAAGACTTCTGGATGAGTATATGGGATCCAATGGGATTGGGGGTTATAGATATGTCTATGGCTGGGTAGGTTTTGATGTGTTCGGCACAACTTGTGGGCCGAAGGGCCTGTTTGTGCTGTAGTGTTCTATGTTCTATGTTCTATCAAATCTGCACAGACTCTCTGACAGACTACTTTACCCAGACCTTCCCTCCTTCCCTATCTCCGTAATCCCACACATTTTCCATGACTAATCCATCTAACCTATACATCTTTTGACTGTGGAGGGAAACCAGAGCATCCGCAAACAACCTGATGCAAACTGAAACCAACACAGACACAGAGAGAATGAGCAAACTCCACACAGTCACCCAAGGCTGGAATTGAACCTGGGTATCTGTGATTGTGAGGCACCAGGGCTTGCCACTGTACTACCCTTGTGGCACTCAACCTACTTACAGCTGCCAACTTGAAAATATCTTATTTCCATTCTACTTTTTTCTATTAACCAACCATGGATCCATGCTGGTATATTTCTCCCAACGCTATAAGCCCTTACCTTGCATATTATTCTTTTGTGAGACACCTTATCAAATGCCTTTTGGAAATCCAAGTATACGACAACCACTGGTTCCCCTTTATCTACCCTACCAGTTACATTGCCATTAAATTTGTCAAATACAATTTCCCTTTGGAAAGCTATATTGAGTTTGTCTGATCATACTATGATTGTATTGTTAAGATTTCCTTAATGATAGATTCTAGTATTTTCTTTATGACCGATATCATGTTAACTGGCCTGTAGTTCCCAGTTTTGTCTCTCCTTCCATTCTTGAATCTTATAATCCATTCTTGAATATTATAATCCACTGAAACCATTCTAGAACCTAGCAAATTTTGGAAAATCACATCCTTGCAGTTACATCTCTTAAAATCAGAGGATGTAGACCATTAGACTTCAGGAGTGCTAAGATTTTAGTGCCTTAAGTTTATCCAAGACATTTTTATTTTGCTGATATTAATTACCTGAAGTTCCTCACATTTATTAGCTGTTCAGTTGTCCATTATTTCTGGTAGATGATTTTTTTTGTGTTCTACTCTGAAGACAAATAAAATATTTGTTGAATGTCAATGTCATTTCTTCATTTCCCAAGATAATTTTTCACTTGTGCTTTTAAGGAATCAATTTTTACATTAGCTATATTTTTATATCTACTTGTGAAAGCTCTTACAATCCACTTTTATATTCCTAGTTAGCTTGTTCTCATTTATTTTTTCCCCCGTTTCCTCAACTTTTTGATAATCTTTTGCTGGTTTCTAAAATCTTAAAATTTCCCAATCCTTAGACCTATTCACTGCAACATTATAAACCACTGTTTCTAATGTAATACTATCTTGAACTTAGTAAGTAAGCCATGGATGGATGTTCCTTGTTGAACATTTGTTTTTGAATGGAATATATTTTTTGTTGAATATTTTTAATTGTTTCTATAAATGCTTCCGACTTTATTTATCGCCATACGTTTTAGTCTATTTACCAGCCTTTTGCCAGCTTTCTCTTCATTTCTGCATAATTGGCTTTGTTTAAGTTTATAATTCCTGTATGGAACTGGAGCATCTTATTTTCAAAGTTGTTATGGGTTTCAGTTGAATTATGATCCCTTTTTCCCAGGAATCTTTTTCTATGTGATTACTAATTAACCTGCCTCAATGCACAATACTTGATCTAAAATGGGTTTATTCATAGCTGCTTCCACAACACATTGTTCTGTGAAGCTGTCACAAAAGCATTCTATAAACTCATCTTTCAGACTATCTTTGCTGATTTGTTTGGTCAAGTCAATGTGAAGATTCAATCCTCTACAATTATTACATTTCCTTTATTACAAGTTCCAGTTATTTCTTGCTAAAGGCTCTGTCCAGTTATATAACTTAAGTTAGCAGGCTAATAAACTATTCCCATCAGCTTCCTCTGACATTTGTTATTTCAAATGTTACAGACAAGAAGACGATTAATTTAAACAGCCCTGATTTCTCCTCTTAGCATCCGTCTATAAACAGAAAGATTTTAATTTTGTTTTTTATTTCCCCCATTTTATGTGGTGTTGAATTTTCCCATCCCACAGTCTTGGTGTGATTCAATTTTCTTTTGATAATCCCATAGCAAATTTGAGCGATAAAGGTTAGTTTATTTTTACACACAATCAAAATGTGGGAAAGGGCATTGCCAAGTAGCCCCTGGTGCTTTCATACAATAAAAAGAGGGATAAAAGGCACGCCAGGCTGAGCTGTTTCAGTTTACCATGCTGGCGTCTGCCTGGCAATGTGTAGTATTATGATGTGGAGATGCCAGTGTTGGACTGGGGTAAACCAGAAAGAAATCCTACAATACTAATTTAAGAATATTCTGTACATAAATAGAACAACTCCAACCTGACAATTACCACTCCATCAGCCGACTCTCAATCATCAGTAAAATGCTGTAAGAGATTATCAACGGCGTTATAAAGCAGCACTTACTCATAGTAATCTGTTCACTGATGCTCAGTTTGAGTTCCACCAGGATCACTCAACTCCTAACCTCAATATGCCTTGGTTCATACTTAGACAAAAGAACTGAACTCCAGGTGGTATTGAAATTATGGCAGCATTTGACCGAGTGTGGTATCAAAGAGCAGTAGCAAAGCCAAAGTCAATGGGAGTCAGTGGTAAAACACTCTGCTGGTTGGAGTCACACCTGACACAGAGGAAGACACTTGTGGTGGTTGGAGGTTAATCAGTCAGTTCCAATTAGTCAGTTCCAGGACATCGTAGCAGCAGTTCCTGAGGGTAGTGCCCTAGGCCCACACCACCTTCATTTACATCACCTTCCTTCCACCATGTGGTTAGGATTGGGGACGATCATTAACAACTTCTCATGTACTAAAGCAGTCCATATCCAAATGCAGCAAGATGTGGACAATATCCTGTCTTAGGTTGACAAGTGTCAAGTAACATTTGTGCAATGCAACTGCAAGGGCAATAACAATCCCCTTCAAAAGAGTATCTACTCAATGTCATTCCATTGCTGAATCCATCGTTATCAACATCCTGGGGATTATCATTGACCATGAACTGAACTGGGCTAGCCATTTTAGTACTCTGGCTACAAGAGCAGGCCATTGGCTAGGAGTTCTGTGGCAAATAACTCTCTTTCTGACACCCAAAGCCTGTATACAATCAATAAGGCACAAGTCAGGAGTATGATGGAATACTGTCCACTTAACTGAATAAACGCAGCTTTAATAACACTGAAAAGCTTAATATCATCCAGGATAAACCAGCCTGCTTGATTGTTACACCTCCCTTAAACATTCAGTCTTTCCACCATAGATAAACTGTGCCAGCAGTGTGTACGACCTACAAGATGTATTGCAGAAACTCATTAATGCTCTTTAGGCAGGATTTTCCAAATTGGCTGTGTTGTATTATCATAGGAATCAACATGTCTTAATGGACCCTGGCCTCAATTCTCTTGAACAAGAACTAAGTGCTGTGTCAGTCGGAAAACCAGTGTGTTTGTTGCTGGCACCATCAATGATCTGCAGCACTATTTAGAATATGGTAATAGGTCAGTTTACCCTCACATGTTTTATGCCGACTTCCAAATGCCTCATGCCTGATTCACTGCAGTCAGGATTCGTTTGTTTGTCCTCTACAAGAGGGAGCAGTATTTCAACGTTCATTCCAACACTTCAGCCAACAATACGACAGGGAAATGTTTGGTAACTAGATTCCTCGAATCAGAGGTGAAGAGATGTTAAAAGCTGTGGAGGAGAGACTAGCCACTCTTTTCCTGAGAATTGGCAGGAGTCTGCCTTCAGCCGAGATTGTGGAGGCATGGAAAGTAGTGATCAGAGCAATAAATGTGAGGAGTTTCACCAGGAGGATGGGCATGCAGTGCCATTAAAAAAAAGACCAGGTCCGATCTGCAAGGTTGACTGCTCATTTCCTTGCCCCTGACTTCACTCATGTCCCTAACCTCTGCTATCTCACCTTAAATCCTCTATCCCACGACACCACCTTCTAACATTATCACAGAATCCCCTCCGCATCCTGCAGTCCAAATCATATCCCTTGACAAGCTTAGCCCTATGCCCAAATGGCTTCAGCTATCAGCCGAATACCAACTTCAGGCCAACTTCTTACTCTGTCACCTTTATGTTCCCTATAGGCAAAAATTGCCTTCAACAAGAAGGGAACAGGCATAGATGAGCAGGGTCTTCTCCAAGATACAAATCCTCACCCCTTCTGAGGAGAGGGCTCTGGAAATTGCGGGTGAGACCAAGAACGATCTGTTGCTGACTGCGAGATTGGTAGGCCCCGAACAAATAACAGCCCAAAACACCGTGATCCCAATGACCTATCTCAAGTGAGTCTATCATCCTCCAAACCTTTGACATTTCCAGCAGCTGACTCCATGTCCTTTGTCTTGAGGCTGGTCTATCCGCGGTTGCATCCTTGCATCTTACCCTTCCAAACACCTCAGGCCATCGATCCAGAGAGGACATGGACATTCAGTCATTGCATTCATCAGCGCCAAGCACTGGCACAGAGACACACACCTTGGCGAGAGATGTTAGTGGACAGGCTTCAGGGACACTTTCTGGTGAGCATCACACTGCTGCAATTGCAAGTGGGTGAAGGCTGGAACATCCAGGGAAGGAACCAATGGGAAGCCTAATGGCTTCCTGAAAACTCCTGGCCCCAAAGCAGATGTTGGGCCTCTAGAAACATTCATCCCTGATATAAGGAGCTAGAATAGGCTAATAAACCCACAATCATAGATTTAGGTCTGATAGCATTTCTGTTTTTCAGGGGACATGTTGTTTCTTCCCACCAAAGCCTGCTGTACTGGTAGAATACTAATACAGTATTATTAGTATCATAATAATACTAACTTTAGAATGAATTACCTTGGAAGATGGGAATGTACACCAGCCAGGGCTGTTGCCGTAGAAGACAACTCTGTATGATTAACAAATATTTCTCATTTAAATCATGTATTTTGAATTTACAAGATGAATGTATTTTGCTTTTGGTTATATTTTGTGAAACTGCAGTCAGTGACAAAATACAGCAGGCTCTGATGGGAAGAAACAACAGGTTCCCTGAAAAGCAGAAACGCTATCAGCCCTGGTAGGGAACAAGATGGCTACCAATGCCGGCCTTATGAATAGGATCATACAACTCTAAGAGAAAATGCAAGTGGTGAGTGGGCATGAAGAATTTCTCAGGATCGGATGAAAGTCACATGTGTTCAATTCGGTGGAAATCATCCTCCTTGCCTCATGTTATGAGATAACAGGAAGAATGTATTGTCCGTAGTTAATAACAAATGAAATTCTATTAGATCATGATGTGTATTGTTATTGGCTGGAATTAATGACAGGATGATTTGTATTATTGGAGCTAATGGTCCGAAGCTATCATCTGTGGGATTATGACTGAATGCCTCTAAGTCAGAATCCCGTTTGAAAGTTGTCTACCGGAAAGATGGTATTTGATAAATATATAATTGCCTTTACAGGGCATTGTAGTTCAGAGTGAGATTGGTTAAATAAAGTCACATCTTCAAAATCAGTACACTGCATTTTGAGACTTTGTATTAGCTTATGTTTGAGCAAATACATAGCCTCAAGAAGAGTCCCCATCTACAATTCCATTAATGATGAATATGATATAGATAGGCTTGAGATTGGGTGGAGAAATGGCAAATGGAATTTAATCTGGACAAATATGAGGTGATGCATTTTGGAAGATCTAATGCAGAAGGGAAGTATGCAGTAAATTGCAGGACCTTTACAGAGGAACTTAAGCGCATAGGTCCACAGTTTCCTGAAAGTGACAACCCAAGTAGATAAGGTGGTCAAGAAGGTGCATGGCATGCTTGCCTTCATCGATCCAGGCATAGAATATAAAAATTAGCAAGTCATTTTTCAGCTGTAATAATTTTGAAATATTACATATAGTTGCCACAGTGCCAGAAGGATGTGGAAACTTTGGAGAGGGTACAGAAAAGGTTTACCAGGATGTTGCCTGGTTTTGACTGTTTTAACTATGAGGTGTGATTAGATAAATTTGGTTAGTTTTCACTTGAATGTCAAAGGGGACACCTTATAGAAGTTTACAAAATTACGAGAGACATGGATAGGATGGAATTCTTTTTCCAGTGTAGAAATGTCAATTACTATGGGGCATTGGTTTAAGGTAAAAGGAGAAAAGTTTAAAGGAGATGTGAGAAGCAAAGACTTTACGCAGAGGGTGTTAAATGTCTGGAATGCACTGCCAGAAGATGTGGTAAAAGCAGATGAAATAGCAATATTTAAGGAGCATCTTGATTGATATATGAATAGGCAGGGAATAGAGAGATGCAGACCATGCAGAGGCAAAAGGTCTTTAGTTTAGAAAGTTGTCATGTGTCAGCACAGGCTGGGGTAGAACAGTGGTTATCACTGTTGCCTTACAACGCCAGAGATCTGGGTTAGATACCTGGCTTGGGTCACTATCTGTGTGGAGTTTGTATATTCTCCCCATATCTGTGTTAGTTTCCTCTGGGTGCTCGAGTATCCTCCCCAGTCAGAAAGATGTGCTGATTATTGCGTTGGCCATGCTAAATTCTCCTTCAGATTACCCGAGCAGGTGGCGGAGTGTGATGACTAGGGATTTCCACAGTAACTTCATTGCAGTGTACCAAGTCACAAGTATGCTTACTTTTACCACAAGAAAACCTACTTGTGATTAATAAATAAATACACTTTAGGCTTGGTGAGCTAAAAGGCCTCAGCTGTACTGTTCTTTGTTCTCTTTTTTAACTCTAACTGACAGCTTCAGCCATTTTTCATATTTAGAGCCAAGGCTTTTTTAAAAAAAATCAGATCGTGATACTTGAACGTCATCTGTACTTCATAAGCATTCATATCTACTCCATAAACTCGTAATATTCAAAAGAGAATTGTATGCATACTGAATTATGGACTTACCTTGCATTACGTTGATCTTTGTCGACATCTTAGCTACGACTGTAACACTACATTTGGCACTCTCTCATTTCCTTCCCCACAAACAGTATGATTTGTCTACACACACATAAGAAACAATGCGTGACAATAACAAATCAAATCAAATCATTGAAGTAGGATCAATTGTATAGTTCTACCAAAGAATCATCACAAGCATGATAGTCTGAATGGCCTCTAACTAAGGTGTATCATTCTATGATTTTATTTACTAAGAACAAAGATCAAAACAGCACGGGAAACAGGCCCTTCCGCCCAACGAGTCCGCGCCGCCACCTCGATGTTCCCACTTCTACCGTGATCCCTGTCATCCCTGTCTATGTTTATAGATCTATGCATTAGAACCAAATTTGAGACAATTTAGGGAGAATTTGTCCTGCTAATCAGCCTAAGAGCACATCTTTCGGATGTGGGAGGAAACCGGAGCACCTGAAGAAAACCCACGCAAGCATGGGGAGAATGCCCAAACTTCCACAGACACCGGCCCAAATTCATGTATCTGCACAGCACAGCGATAGTCACTGAACTGTCGTGTTGCCCATCAAATGGTCCACGTCAAGTGTACACTAACGACGTGAAGCACTAGGCTACTCTTGAAAAATCCAAGAGCAGCTCTCTCACGACCCATCGCGTGAATGCCCCTTGTTAGACAAGGCGGACCGAAGTACCTGTAGGATAAAACAAATACATCAATGTCATCGACAATTTACACACTTCCCAGGGAACTCCCAAGGCTTATGATCCCTATTTTAAATCAGTTTTCTATATCCCTCCATTCCCATTCTGTTCATATGCCCATCTCTTTAATAACTCCGGAGTGCCTGCCTCCACCACTTGGCAGCGTGTTCCATATCCCCACCACCCGCTGTGAAAAAACTCCCCCTAGCATCCAAATTATACCTTACCCCCCTCACCCTAAGCCCGTGACCCCTCGTGCTATTTGAGTCCATCCTAGGAAAAAGTTTAACCTTGTTTACTCTATCTATACTCCTCGTAATCTTGTACACCTCTATTAGATCTCCTCTAAGTCTACATTTTTGTAAGGAAAACAGCCCCAATTTGCCTAACCTCTCCTCATAACTCAGACCTTCCATACCAGGCAGCATCCTCGTAAACCTCCTTTGTACTCTCTCTAGAGTGTCCACGTCCTTCCGATAGTAAGGCAACCAGAATTGCACGCAGTACTCCAAATGAGGTCTAACTAACGTTTTATACAACAGCAACATTAAAGGCCAGCTCTTGTACTCTATACCCCTTTCTATAAGGGCTAGCATGCTATATGCTTTCTTCACAACCTTCTCCACATGCTCTGCCACCTTCAGAGACTTGTTCACTTGCACCCCCAGGTCCCTCTGCATTTCTATACTCTTAATACGTCTACCCTTTATCATATACCTCCCCACTACATTCTTTCTCCCGAAATGCATCACCTCGCATTTATCAGGATTGAATTCCATCTGCCATCTATTTGCCCAAGGTACCAGCCTATTTATGTCCTGCTGTATCACTTGACAATGCTCCTCACTATCCGCAAGTCCAGTCATCTTTGTGTCGTCTGCAAACTTGCTGATCACTCCACTTACTCCCTCTTCCAAGTCATTTATATATATTACAAATAGAAGAGGTCCCAGTACCGAGCCCTGCGGCACACCACTAGTGACCAACCTCCAGCTAGAAAAACACCCTTCCACTATTACTCTGTCTCCTATTACCAAGCCAGTTACTTATCCATCTAGCTACCTGTCCTTGTATCCCATTAACCTTGACCTTTTCAACTAACCTCCCATGAGGGACTTTGTCAAACGCCTTACTAAAATCCATATAGACGACATCAACGGCTCGCCCTTCATCCACCGTTTTTGTCACCTCCTCAAAAAATTCTACCAGATTTGTAAGGCACAACCTCCCCTTAACAAATCCATGCTGTGTATCCCTAATCAGATTGCAACGCTCTAAGTGCCTATACATCCTATCTCTAAGAATCCCCTCCAACAGCTTCCCTACTACTGATGTCAAACTCACCGGCCTATAATTTCCAGGGTTATCCCTACTACCCTTTTTAAACAACGGTACAACATTAGCTATTCTCCAGTCCTCTGGGACCTCACCTGTGTCCAAGGAAGAGACAAAGATTTGTGTCAGAGGCCCAGCAATTTCATCTCGCACCTCCCTAAGCAGCCTGGGATAAATGCCATCAGGCCCCAGAGATTTATCAGTTTTAATGCTACCTAGAAGCTCTAACACTTCCTCCCTCGGTATGGATATTTCCCTCAACTGGTCTACAGCTCCCTCAGAGACAGGACTGGTCAACAAGCCCCTCTCCTTCATGAATACCGATGCAAAGTATTCATTCAGGATCTCCCCCATTTCTGCGGGCTCTAAACGCGGTTCCCCTCCTCTGTTCCTAAGAGGTCCAATTTTTCCTCTAACCACCCTTTTATTCCTAACATAGGAGTAAAAAGCCTTTAGATTTTCCTTAATCCTATCCACCAAAACCATTTCATGCCCCCTTTTTGCCCTTCTAACTCTCTGTTTGAGCTCCCTCCTACTCTCTCTATATTCCTCCAACAGTCTCCTCCGTTCCCAGCTGTTGTGACCTAACATTCGACTCTCTTTTCTTCCTAACCATGTCCTCAATATCCCTAGTAATCCACTGTTCCCATCTTTCCTCTTAGCCAGCACATATTTTTCTTGCAACATTTTCAATGTGGGATTGAAAGAATCCCACATGCCTAGTGTGGACTTACCTTGAACAGCTGTTCCTAATCAGTTTCCATAAGTTCCTGCTGAATCCGACTGAAGTTAGCCTTCCCCCAATTCAGCACCCTGCCCCTAGGGCAACAAGCATCCTCTTCCATCTGTATCCTAAAGTAGATGGAATTGTGGTCACTGTTAGCCACCTGTTCCCCTACTACAAGATCAACCTGGCTCATTACTCAGACTAAATCCAATATAGCCCCCTCTCTAGTCGGACTAACCAAATACTGCTCCAAAGATCCTTCCAGTACACATTTTACAAATTCCTCCCCATCCGAACCTCCAGTTCTAGGTACCTTCCAATCCACCCCAGGGAGATTAAAATCTCCCACTATAATGATTTGTTCTTTCTGCACCTATCCAAAATGTCTTTACATATGCCTTCTTCCACCGTCCGTGGGCTGTTGGTGGCCTATAATACACCCCTAGCATTGTAATTGCCCCCTTCGTATTCCTCAACTCCCCCCACAGCAACTCCACTCCTAACTCCTCTATATTGTCCTCCCTCTGCTTTGCTGTGATGTTCTCCCTAACTAACAACGCTACTCCCCCCACCTCTTTTGGACCCTTCTCTGTCACACCTGAAACACTTATACCCAGGAACATTCAGCTGCCACTGCTCTCCTTCCTTTAACCATGTCTCCGTCACTGCAACCACATCCAAGTTCCTTGCAAACATTAAGGCCCTAAGTTCATCCATTTTTCCTGTTACGCTCCTCGCATTGAAACAGATGCACTCCAGACCTCCAAACCTACCTGGAACTTCCTTATCCCTGGTGTATTTTCTCTCATCCAAGCTTACTCTATCTCCCATCTCGCTCCCTACCGAACTATCTGTCTCATTTCCTCCCCCCTCCATATTAGTTTAAACCCAATTGCTTTTTGAAAATTATTGTTAAATCTACTTCTGCCATCCTACTGTTTTATGTGAAGATTTTTATTTCCTTTTAAATCAGTAGCAACAACTTTCTTGAAGTAAGAATGCAGTGAATGCATCAACTGTTTTATTTCAAAACATCTTCCATGGTATCTGTGGAAATGCCATGATTTAGAAATCAAATAAGGGGTTCAGTTCAGTTAAAAAAAAGCTTATTCTTATGGCACACACGCAATTACATTTTGGAAGTTAAAGGGTCAGTGGTGGCCACAGGAAACACATGCGATTTGGGCAACAGGTCTGGGTTTATTGGAGGATCCAAATGCTCAAAATCCCTATAGAAGATGATATGGTTAGATATTACCAAGGATTCTCCTTTGGGGTCATCAATTAACATGTCTTTATAAGTGGGCAGCTAATCCAAGTGAGTAAATCATTACCAGCCTCATGATCAGCCTCATGTCAATTGATGTCAAAGCATGTGACAGTTTGTAACTTGTGCATTCTTGGATCCAACATACCACTGAAATCCAGCATTTGTAACAAGGATGCATACAAAGAAGTGGGTTAGTTGTCACCTGACATGTCACTAAGTTCACCATCAAACTCACCATGGACTACTCTCCGGAATCAGTTGCATTTTTGGACACATGCATCCCCATCAAGGACAATCATCTCAGCAAGCCCACGGATAACTTCAAGATGCTCCACTTTGCCAGCTTCCATCCTAATTATATTAAAGAAGCCATCCCTGATGGACATGCCCTCTGTATACACAGGATCTGCTCAGATGAGAAGGATTGCAACAGACACCTCCAGTTGCTGAAAGGTGTCCTCATAAGAACAGGATATGGCGCTCATTGATCAATAGTTCCGACCTACCACAGTGAAAAACCGCACCAACTATGTCAGAAGACAAACACGAGACACAGTGGACAGAGTATCCTTTGATGTCTAGTACTTCCCGGAGCAGAGAAGTTACGACACCTTCTCTGGAACCTTCAACATATCATCAAGGCCATCCCCATATTCCCACTACTTGCCTTCAAACAAGCGCACAACCTCAAACAGACCATTGTCCGCAACAAACCATCCAGCCTTCAGAACAGTGACCACAACACCATACAACCGTGCCACAGCAATTTTTGCAAGACATGCCAGATCATTGACATGGATACCATATCTTATGTGAGAATATCATCCACCAGGTACATGGTACATACATTGCAACTTGACCAACGTTGAGTATCTGATATGCAGGAGGAAAGGATGCCCCGAGGCATAGTACATTGGGGATACCGTGCAGACACTACGACAATGGATGAATGAATATCGCTCGACAACCACTAGGCAAGACTGTTCTCCTGTTGGGGAAAACTTCAGTGGTCACGGGCATTTGGCCTCTGATCTTCGGATTAGCTTGCTCCAAGGTGCCCTTCACGACACACGACAATGCAGAGTCACAGAACAGAGTCTGATAGCCAAGTTCCACACACATGAGGACAGCCTTAACCAGGATGTTGGGTTTGTGCCACACTATCTGTAACTCCCATGATGTGCCTGGGCTTGCAAAATCTCACTAACTATCATGGCTGGAGCCAATATACATCTCTTTAACCTATCTATGCTTACCCTTTCTCCACTCACATTGTTTGTACCTTTGAGACTTGATTCCTGTAAACACTCACATTCCAACCATTATTTTGTTAATTAAGTTTGTGTCTTAAATGTCTTATTTGTGGACTGCTACTTACCTGATGAAGGAGCAGTGCCCCAAAAGCTAGTGGCTTTTGCTACCAAATAAACCTGGTATTGTGTGACTTCTTACTTTGTTCATTTCAGCTACGGGCTTAATACAGCAATACTGTGCTGAGAGGGGGTGGTGAGGCACCTAGATTTTCCTCTCAGTGTCCCATCTCAGGGAAAGCGCGGTGCCCTTGTGCACTATTAGGGAAAAAGAGCAAGTGCTTGCAGCCCCTGGGCTTCCTCTCAGAACATGAGCCTCTCATCAGACCTTCTGCCATTATCTCAATTGCTACCAGTATTCAAGATTGTGGAATATGCCTGTGCACCAGAGCAGGTGACCTCCAGACCTTTGACCTCCAGACCTGCCATTATCTCAAAGGCAATGATGCAGCGCACTGAGTAGATTGCCTCCATGTCAGCTGATACTAGAATTATACCAAAGGATAAGAGGTCCTTAAGAGAAAACTTAAAACTTTAAGATTACAAAGGCTATTTTCAAAAGTAGTTTGTCATCTTATATTGTTTTCAATTCATGATAAAAAAAAATCATGAATCATCATTTGTTGGGATTAGCTTTGTCAGAGAGCCAAATGTACTGACATGCCTCATGGTTGACATGCATTGATAGTTACAAAGAATTATGGGTATTTCCTATTCTGTATTGTGGAGGAAATAATTATGTGTGTTTGCATTCCATTTTTAATAAATGTTTATGATGGTATGCACTTTTGCACTTCTCAGTCTGTGGGACCTGGCTGAATACTCCAGCTTAACTCATCGCTTACATGCCTTGTCAAGGAAATTATCTGATATTATTCTAAGTGTGAATAATTGAACTATTATAGATGCACTCAATGCCTTGGAACGATAGTGCAGGATCTGAATTCTTGGCCAGGTTGATTAATGTATGTTCAAGTGTGAAGAAGTGTCCTCAGAATCAGTATTCATTATCGAGTATGTGTGACAAAGGTCCACTAACTTTGTTCTTCTTGTGGCAAATGATGTGGGTCCAGAGATAGTTCCGGGACAGAGGTGGGTAGGGATTGGTAGATACTCCGAACAGGTAATGGAGTTCCTGTCATATAAGCATTTCACTCTTGGTTGATTGAATCTATATTAGGTTGTCTCTGGTATCTTTTGTATGTCTTGCACTGCATCCAGTAAGGGCACATGCACATTCGTGGCTTTTTCCTTGGAGTCATCCAATTCATCCGCATCTGAGGAGGAGTATTGCTTCTGCCTCTTGTTCTGTTCCATTCATTCTCTTTGCATGGCAGTGTTAATGCAGTGCACAGCAGACCATGAGCATTTGTGATACCGTCTGTGGTGCATACCGCAGAGCCCCTCCGAACAAGTCAACATTGTTGATGTGCATTTTCAGCAACCCATAGTTTTCTTGAAGATGGTTCTCGTGGAGGCATGAGTTATGTTGTACCATGGTTCTGCTGCACTGTAGAAATGTCTAATCAACCAGATCTAATGGGGATAGCCTTTATCACTCAGGATTCAGCAGTCAATCTGGACTGAGGCCACAAAAAGCTTTGGGCCCGGGTGAGTAGCACAAGTGCAGGAGTCATGAGAGATTCCTGGGAAACAAGCACAAATGTGATTTACTCTTTGCCTATGATTGCAGACTAGTTGAACTTCAATGACAGAAACCCATTACGCTTCACATATGCCACTGACTGGGTCTAGGGAGCTCTAAGGGCAACATGAGAGTGTAGTTGATGACCTCTTGCACTCTAAGAAAAAACGTTATGATGCTGAATTCAATACCTTTGCCTGGGAGTGTTCATCTGTGGAGAATTTGATGAATTTATTTGCAAAACAGAAGAGAATATTGGTTACCTCCTTATGCAACTTTGTGTGATAACCTGTGAAATTATTTTGGTTTGATTTATTATTGTATGTATTAGTAAACAGTGAAAAGTACTGTTCTTACACACTTTACAGACAAAGCATCTGTTCATAGAGAAAGGAAGGAGAGGGTACAGAACGTAGTGTTATAGTCATAGTTAAGGTACAGAAAAAAGATCAGCTTATAATGTAGGTCCATTCAAAAGTCTGATGACCCCAGAGAAGAAGCTGTTCTTGAGTAGATTGGCATGTGACCATAGATCTTTGTATCTTTTTCCTGATGGAAGAAGGTGCAAGACAGTATGTCCAGGATGCATGGAGTCCTTGATTATGTTGGCTGCTTTTTTGAGGCAGTGGGAAGTGTAGACAAAGGAGGCTGATTTACATTCACGACCCTTTGTAGTTTCTTGCAGTCTTGGACAGAGCAGGGGCCACACCAAGTTGTGATGCAACCAGAAAGAACGTTTTCAATGGTGCATCTGCAAAATTTGGTGAGAGTCCTAGTGGACATGCCAAATGTCCTCAGACTCTTGAGAATGTAGAGGCATTAGTGGGCTTTCTTAACTGTAACATCAGCACGGACGAACCAGGGCAGGTTGTTGGTGATTTGGATACCTAGAAACTTGAAGCTCCTGACCATTTGCATCTCATGCCTATTGATGTAGACAGGGGCATGCTCTCCACCGCACTTCCTGAACTTGATAACTATCACCTTCATTTTACTGAAATTGAGGGAGAGATTATTATTGTCGCACCAGTTTAAGTTTTAAGTTTATTTATTAATGTCACAAGTAGGCATACATTAACTACAGTGAGTTACTCCAAATTTTCTATCTCTTTCCTGTACTGTGTGTCGTCATTGCTTGAGATTCAACTTGCTATGGTGGTGTCATCAGCAAACTTGAAAATCGAGTTGGAGGGGAAATTTGGTCACATGGTTATAGATATGTAAGGGGCTAAAAACACAGTCTTGTGGGGCAGGGATGTTGAAATGGTATACCTGTCACCTGTGGACTTCTGGAAATAACTGCTGGGGAGAATGGAGTGCCACAGTCACCTTGCACTCCAGTATCATGTGACCTCACCAAGTCAGATGGAGGCCTTTCTGTAGGATCCTACATATCTCCAAGATTACTCCCTGGGACAGCCTCAGCTGTCTCTGACATTGCCTCTCTGACATTTCAAGATTGATTTCTTGTCCTGAAGACATGTTGATATGCCACTGCCTATCTTCTATGATAGCTTACCTGGATGCCTGCCTCCTGACCAGCCTGCCCCTTAACTTTGTCTTTTGCTGGTCTTTGTGACCTCTGTTGGTTTGCAATAGCTGTCTTTAGTTGCATCCTCTGCTCTTGCTCCCAAACTTGCACAAATATTGGCGGTGTCTGACCCATAGCAAATGCACCAAGTTAACTGAATGAAGAAGGAAGGCATTTAAGTGAGCACCTCTATGTACTTGGCTTTCATCCATACAACTGCTGAGCAATGAAGTTTCAAATCCTCCCATTGGCTGTACAAAATATTCCCTCCTCACCCTACACTCTGACTCTCACTTGCACCTAACACATGGCATCTTCCCATACAGACTGGATTCTGCCAACTTAAATGTAAGTTTGAAGAAATGACCAACAAAAAAACAAGAATTGCCCTCCACCTCATAAGCATCAGTGTACATGCTCTCTTACCTTCAAATTTGAGCACACTATGCTTGACCCTTCAAACATCACTGCATTTTCCATCTGTCATTCTCCAACCTCACACCATCACTCTTGATCTGTGACAGTGGCAGTAAGCATTCATCTTTCTCCCTTGATCCTACTGCCATCACTGTAGACATTCCACCTCTTATCCTGGACCCTGCCCCCTACATCATCTCTTATATGTCCTTTCAGTCACTTGATTCACCATCTGCGATCTCTAACCCTACTTCCAAATGCACTGACTGCTTCTTAACTTGCCCTATAAACGTGGACCTTCCCCAGTACAGACTGTTTCCTGAATTCAACATTCAGGATCCAACATTAAACAATGCTAAATCCACCTGTAGGATCCACCTTAACTTTGCGTTGCTTGATTGCTGCCCTCTGACTACATCCAAGACTCCAGGTCCTTCCTGTTGCACACCTCCAAGCCCTGACTCCACCTGCCCCAGTTCCTTGCAGATAAACGCTCCTAACCCAAAGCCTTCTCCATTCTTAAATCACCTTTGCTCTTTTGACCCTTCATCCAAGGTGGCAGTGTCCTCCTCTCCGCCTCTCCCCTATGCTGAGATATCTACGAAAACAACTGCTTACCTGAGATCAAAATGTGCAAACTTGACTGATGCATGCCATTTTCAAATGATTGCAAAACAGGAGGAATGAATTTCCTGTTACTGCTGACTTAATCTTGAAAAAAAGACTTAATTTGAAAGCATTTTAAGATAATGAGTATTCATGAGATGAAAATGCATTGAAAATAGGAACACAATTCAGATGGCATGTGGCGCAATCTGCTATTGACTTAATCGCTTATGTCTCAATACTTTTGTCAAGAAACAGCAATTTAAGTTTCAGTCGAATTGAGGACCCTTGGGAGACATTTCCAGCTCTTATGGAGCCCATTGTACATTGTCCAAGGACTGGGATTGGCTTGGTGATCAGTTTTACTTCCTTTTCAAAATATTATACTGCGTTTCCCATGTGTCGGGTCCATTAATTCCTTTGAACAGTTGATGGGACGGCACTGATATGAGGATGAAAGTGAATTTCTTTGATTGAACAGAACTTAAAATTAACATGATAACAGTGAAAAGAAAGCAAAAAGCAAACTTTTGTATTGAGCTTGAACAAGATCTTAAAACTGAACTGAAAACACACACTAAAATCCAAAATTTATCTCAACTGTTATCTCATTATTGTAAGTGTCCTTCGCAGGCTGTCTTTGTCTTGAAAAACAAGCCTTGCAGCTCTATTATGAAAATCTTCTTTGAAATAATTGTGTACCCTTTAGGAATGCTGTCAATTTTTAACTAACCCAGCATGCCTTCTGAGTTTTAAAATATAATCAAGTTAGTGATCTGAGTTAATCCCTACAGTCTAGCATTTAAATGTAATTGCACAGGCGGGAATATCTCAAAGTGAAGTTTTTGCATAGATGAAGTCTTTGCATTGACTGAAGCAAACATAGAATCTCTCATTACGTTTCAGATTTTACTATAATACTAATGCCCTTTTTATTGCAAACTCTTGGCCAATGTGTGAATGATACTGCTTGGATATATTTAGTGAGTATAGAGAGAGTAGGAGGGAGCTCAGACGGGGACTTAGAAGGGCAAAAAGGGGGCATGAAATGGTTTTGGTGGGTAGGATTAAGGAAAATCCAAAGGCTTTTTACTCCTATGTTAGGAATAAAAGAGTGGATAGAGGAAAAATCGGACCTCTTAGGGACAGAGGAGGGGAAGTGTGCTTAGAGCCCGAAGGAATGGAGAAGATCCTGAATGAATACTTTGCGTCGGTATTCACGAAGGAGAGGGGCTTGTTGACAGCTCCTGTCTCTGAGGGAGCTGTAGACCAGTTGAGGGAAATATCCATACTGAGGGAGGAAGTGTTTGAGCTTCCAGGTAGCATTAAAACTGATAAATCTCCGGGGCTTGATGGCATTTATCCCAGGCTGCTGAGGGAGGTGGGAGGTGAAATTTCTGGGCCTCTGACGCAAAGCTTTGTCTCTTCTTTGGACACAGGTGAGGTCCCAGAGGACTAGAGAATAGCTAATGTTGTACCGTTAAAAAGAATAGTAGGGATAACCCTGGAAATTATAGGCCGGTGAGTTTGACGTCAGTAGTAGGGAAGTTGTTGGAGGGGATTCTTAGAGATAGGATGTATAGGCACTTAGAGCGTTGCGATCTGATTAGGGATACGCAGCATGGCTTTGTTAAAGGGAGGTTGTGCCTTATGAATTTGGTAGAATTTTTTGAGCGCGTGACGAAAACGGTCGACGAAGGTTGATGTTGTGTATATGGATTTCAGTAAGGCGTTTGACAAAGTCTCTCAAGGTCTTTGCTAATGTAAAGGCGAATAGGATACAAGGACAGGTAGCTAGATGGATAAGTCACTGGCTTGGTAATAGGAGACAGAGAGTAATAGTGGAAGGGTGTTTTTCTAGCTGGAGGTCGGTTACTAGAGGTGTGCCGCAGGGCTCGGTACTGGGACCTCTTCTATTTGTAATATATACATAAATGACTTGGAAGAGGGAGTAAGTGGAGTGATCAACAAGTTTGCAGACGATACAAAGATGGCTGGACTTGCGGATAGTGAGGAGCGTTGTCAGGCGATGCAGCAGGACATAGATCGGCTGGTAGCTTGGGCAGATAGATGGCAGATGGAATTCAATCCTGATAAATGCGAGATGATGCATTTCGGGAGAAAGAATGTAGCGGGGAGGTATATGATAAAGGGTAGACCTATTAAGAGTATAGAAACGCAGAAGGACCTGGGGGTGCAAGTGCACAAGTCTCTGAAGGTTGCAGAGCAAGTGGAGAAGGTTGTGAAGAAAGCATATGGTATGCTAGCCTTTATAGGAAGATCTGGCCTTTAATGTTGCAGTTGTATAAAACATTGGTTAGACCTCATTTGGAATACTGCATCCAGTTCTGGTCACCTTACTACCGGAAGGACGTGGAGAGTCTGGAGAGAGTGCAAAGGAGGTTTACCAGGATGCTGCCTGGTATGGAAGGTCTGAGTTACGAGGAGAGGTTAGGCAAATTGGGACTCTTTTCCTTAGAAAGACGTAGACTTAGAGGAGATCTGATAGAGGTGTACAAGATTATGAGGGGTATAGATAAACAGGGTTAAGCTTTTTCCTAGGATGGACTCGAATAGCACGAGGGGTCATGGGCTTAGGGTGAGGGGGGTAAGGTATAATTTGGATGCTAGAGGGAGTTTTTTCACACAGAGAGTGGTGAGGGTATGGAACGCACTGCCAACTAAAATGGTGGAGGCAGGCACTCTGGAGTTATTTAAGAAATACTTAGATGGGCACATAAACAAAATGGGAATGGAGGGTATAGAAAACTGATTTAAAATAGGGATCATGAGCCTTGGGAGAGCCTGGGAAGTGTGTAAATAGACAATGATATTGATGTATTTGTTTTTATCCTAAAGGTGCTTTGGTCCGCCTTGTTGTCTAACAAGGGGCATACACACGATGGGTCATGAGAGGGCTGCTCGAGGATTTTTCAGGACTATCCTAGTGCTTCACGTCGTTAGTGTATGCTTGACGTGGACCATTTGATGGGCAACACGACAGTTCAGTGACTATCGCTGTGCTGTGCAGATACATGGATTTGGGCCTGTGTCTGTGGGAGTTTGCGCATTCTCCCCGTGCTTGCGTGGGTTTTCTCCGGGTGCTCCGGTTTCCTCCCACATCCCAAAGATGTGCTCTTAGGCTAATTGGCAAAACAAATTCTCCCTAAATTGTCTCAAATTTGGTTTCAACCTATAGATCTATTAACATAGACAGGGATCACGGGTAGAAGTGGGAACATCGAGGTGGCGATGCAAGATCTTTGGGCCGAAGGGCCTGTTTCCCCTGCTGTTTTGTTCTTTGTTCTTTAACCATGAAAGTAATTTTAAGTTTGTTTATGAGTGCATGATAGAGGTCCTTTCATTGCCATGTGAAAACTGGGCCAAATTCCATACTATGATGTCAGAGCATAGACAAATATGAGAAGTGATGTTAATAATCAATAAATTGATTTGTAATGGATTGAAAAACCTAGACGGGAGGCACTTGGTCAGACCAACCGAATTTCAGATATGCACCTGTTTCCAGAAACCACTTTTTCATGCATGACAGTTGTTTATAATTGCAGCATATAATTTATTTTAATACAAAGATGTGAAACATTTTTGATGGGTTCAAAAAGAACAATATAGGCTCGACATTTGATACTGACATTAACACAAGGAAGTTTAATTTTTCTTGACATTTTTCCATCAACTAGTTTAACGGAGGGTTCATGTTTACATTTAAATTCATGCTGTAGAACTGTATTTCATGTTTAACATATCCTCCAAGGTGAAATTACTTTTGGACTGAAAAGTTGAATTGGAATAGGAACAAATTGTGCACCAAATAAAAGATTAGAGGTTATCTTGTGGAACCTTTTGCCCAGCTAATAATGCCAGCAGTAGATTTATTTCAAGCACTAGGCATCATCATCCTCTATGAGTACCCTAGACTCTAAGTCTGTTGTGATCCACAATACTATATTTTGTTTGCTCTCCAGTAAACCATCAAATGATATGTCACATATTTGTTCAGTGCAGCAATATGTCTTTATTTTAGAGTGGTCATAGCTGCCTGGTAATCAAACCATGGGTCCCACTGAACAGCCTGAATAGTGGGCAACTGAAGAGGCCAAAGGCCAGATCAGCTGCCAGAGAGAGCCCTATGGAATGAAGAGAATGGGGGGGGATGCGGGCAGACCCAAAACAGAATCAGAAAGTGAGGGTGGAATTCTACATTTCTGAGACTAATTGTGGTGGGTGGACAGCTTAGGTAGTACTTTTCACACTGAGCTTGGAACTGTATTAATTATGCACAAGCAAGTTCCTTTCCAAGTCACCTGAGAGGCCAGCAGCTGATTGCCTGCCAACCATCAGCTAGCGGGTTGGAATGTACTGGCACCAGTACACTCGTATCACTCTCTCCAGCCCACCTATCTTCACCAGACAGTGCAAGATGTCAACAATCCAGAGAGAAACAGAAGATGTCAGTTCCTTGATTCAATTTCCCTTCCTCTGAGCCCATCATCTGTGAGGTGCCCTTGCTCCACCTAGACCTTTACCCACTGCATCAAGTCTTTGTCCTCACCCTTCCAGTAAATGATGTGGCATCACTATGATCTCATTGTTTATGAGCTTTTGATGCAGCCTTGGTGGGATCCAGCTTCCCCCTCAGTCTTCCCTAGCCTTCAATTTTTCACCACCTCCTGGCCCCTGTCTTTCTTTATGAGCCCTTGCCCTTCCCCTTCCCCCTCTCCTTGCGTAGCAACATTGCTATCCTTGTAGAACATAGAACATTACAGCACAGAACAGGCCCTTCGGCCTTCGATGTTGTGCCGACCAAAATAAAAAGCAATGCCCCTCCAAACTAAACCATTCCCTTCTCTTCCATATACTTATCAATTAACCTCTTAAACGCCACCAAACTTGGCGCATCTACAACAGCTGCAGGCAGGGCATTCCACTCCCTAATCACTCTTTGAGTAAAGAACCTACCTCTGATATCCGTCCTATAACTCATACCCCTTAATTTAAAGCTGTGTCCCCTCGTGCTAGCTTTCTCCATCCTAGGAAAAAGGCTATCACTGTCCACCCTATCTAAACCTCTAATCATCTTATATGTTTCAATAAGGTCCCCTCTTAGCCGCCTCCTTTCTAACGAAAACAACCTCAAATCCCTCAACCTCTCTTCATAAGACCTGCCCTCCATACCAGGCAACATCCTGGTAAACCTCCTCTGTACCCTCTCCAATGCCTCCACATCTTTCTTATAATGTGGGGACCAGAACTGCACACAATACTCCAAGTGCGGCCGCACTAGAGTTTTGTACAGTTGCAACATGATGCTGCGGCTCCTAAATTCAATCCCCCTACCAATAAAAGCTAAGACTCCATATGCCTTCTTAACAACTTTATCCACTTGACTGCCTACTTTCAGGGATCTATTGACACATACACCAAGATCCTTCTGTTCCTCAACACTATTAAGAGCCCTACCATTAGCCCTATACTCTACACATTTATTGTTCCTGCCAAAGTGCATTACCACACACTTTTCCACATTAAACTCCATTTGCCACCTCTCGGCCCAGCTCTGCAACTTGTCCAAGTCACAGACTTGGACAAGTCACAGTCTTCATCAAACCCCCGACACAACCTCAAGTTGTATTCCACCCCCGTCAAACTTCAAACCTTTGTTGCGGTGGCACAATCCCATCCAGATAGATTCAGGTTGCATGGCTGCAGAGAGGTGATCCTAACCCCAGGGGACAGTACTGATCCAAGATGGTGATAAAGGAGTGTCAATGAGTCAAGAAGCCCAGTATTTTTCATGTGGACCAGCCTAGTGTGGAGATAGAGACTGGAAGACTCTGTCCTAGCAGAGGGCTGAACAGAACATCCAGAGCTAAGCAACGCTATGGCAGAAATTTATTGCATTGACCTGAAAATGTTTTGCAAAGTGAGGACTGTCTTGTGCGTGCCACTCTATCAGTTGGGTTTTACACTGACGTTATTTCATGCTAGCAAGATTGGAAGGCCTGACAGGATTACTGGTCGGCAGCTGTTTTAATAAGTGTTCATGAGATGCAAATGAATGAAAACGAATGCAAATGAAATTCATGCCACTGGCTGATGGGAAGACTAGCTTGCCATTGAAAGAAATGCAACGTGATTTTAGGTGGTGGGTTTCTGACATTTTGGCCTATTTTCAAACCCGCCACAGCTGAGCTGGGAGAATTTTACCCCTTGGTTGTCTGCTGTACAACTGACTGATAAAATTTAAATATGCAGAATATATTTCAGTGGTTAGGCCAGAAAAGTTTTAGAAGTTCATGTTGAGTTGAGAAAGGGATGGGGGATGAGTGGTTATGAGTTCTTCAAATGTGAGGTGTATGGGGACCCTGGGGTAAAAGAATTTTATTTGTCAGTGGGAGGGATGGTGATCTCCTCCATTTTCGAGGACTGGGATGTCAAAGCAGGGCTGCAGTCATAAGCTACAAACAAAAGCATTACTCATGAAAGCATGAGGGAGACTCATTTACACAATTAATTTAAATTTAGAATTATCTGTTTTCATATTGTCCCCCATAAACATAGCTAAGATGATTACAAACTCAGAGTTATATGTTGCTCCATGATAGAAAGAGCCTGCAACTACATATATACTTGTAATTTCAAGATAAAATACAACTAATGTTTTAATAATTGGAACTTGGATGTGGTTGCGGTGATGGAAACGTGGTTAAAGGAAGGGGAGAAGTGGCAACTGAATATTCCTGGGTATAATTGATTCAGGTGTGACAGAGGAGGGTCCAGAAGAGGTGAGGGAGAGGCGTTGTTAGTTAGGGAGAGCATCACGGCGGTGCAGAGAGGGGACGATACAGAGGAGTTACGAGTGGAGTTGCTGTGGGTGGAGTTGAGGAATAGAAAGGGGGCGATTACTATGTGAGGGGTGTATTTTAGGCCACCCAACAGCCCGCGGGTGGTTGAAGAAGGCATATGTAAAGACATTTTCGATAGGTGCAGAAAGAACAGAGTCTTTATAGTGGGAGATTTTAATCTCCCTAGGGTGGATTGGAAGGTACCTAGAGCTGGGGGCTTGGACGGGGAGGAATTTGTAAAATGTGTACTGGAAGGATCATTGGAGCAGTATGTGGCTAGCCCGACTAGAGAAGGGCTACATTGAATTTAATTCTGAGTAATGAGCCAGGGCAGATGGTTGATGTTGTCGTAAGGGAACATGTGGTTAACAGTGACCACAATTCTGACCACTTTAGGATACAGATGGAAAAGGATGCTTGTTGCCCTAGGGGCAGGGTGCTGAATTGGGGGAAGGTTAACTACGGTCGGATTAGGCAGGAACTTATGGAAACTGATTGGGAACAGTTGTTCGAGGGTAAGTCCACGCTAGGCATGTGGGACTCTTTCAAGGGAAAACTGAAAATGTTGAAAGATAGATATATGCCAGCTAAGAGGAAAGATGGGAAAGGTAGGATTAGAGAGCTGTGGATTACTAGGGATATCAAGGACTTGGTTAGGAAGAAAAGAGAGGTGTATGATAGGTCAAAGCAGCTGGGAACGGAGACAGCGTTGGAAGAATATAGAGAGAGTAGGAGGGAGCTCAGATGGGGAGTTAGAAGGATAAAAAGGGGGCATGAAATGATTTTGGCAGTTGGATTAAGGAAAATCCAAAGGCTTTTTACTCCAATGTTAGGAATAAAAGGGTGGTTAGAGTAAAAATCGGACCTCTTAGGGACAGAGGAGGAGAACTGTGCTTAGAGCCTGAGGGAATGGGGGAGATCCTGAATGAATACTTCGCGTCGGTATTCACGAAGGAGAGGGGCTTGTTGACAGCTCCTGTCTCTGAGGGAGCTGTGGACCAGTTGAGGGAAATATCCATACCAAGGGAGGAAGTGTTAGAGCTTCTAGGTAGCATTAAAACTGATAAGTCTCCGGGGCCTGATGGCATTTATCCCAGGCTGCTGAGGGAGGTGCAAGGTGAAATTGCTGGGCCTCTGATGCAAATCTTTGTCTCTTCTTTGGACACAGGTGAGGTCCCAGAGGACTGGAGAACAGCTAATGTTGTATTATTGTTTAAAAAGGGTAGTAGGGATAACCCTAGAAATTAAAAGCCGGTGAGTTTGGCTTCAGTGGTAGAAAAGTTATTGGAGGGAATTCTTAGGGATGTATAGGCACTTAGAGCGTTGCCATCTGATTAGGGATACGCAGCATGGCTTTGTTGAGGAGAGGTCGTGCCTTACAAATCTGGTAGAATTTTTTGAGGAGGTGACGAAAACGGTCGATGAAGGGTGAGCCGTTGATGTTGTCTCTGTGGATTTCAGTAAGGCGTTTGACAAAGTCCCTCATGGGAGGTTAGTTGAGAAGGTCAAGGTTCATCGGATACAAGGACAGGTAGCTAGATGGATAAGTAACTAGCTTAGTAAGAGGAGACAGAGTAATATTGGAAAGGTGTTTTTCTAGTTGGAGTTCGGTCACAAGTGGTGTGCCACAGGGCTGACTACTGGGACCTCTTCTATTTGTAATATACATAAATGACTTGGAAGAGGGAGTAAGTGGAGTGATCAGCAAGTTTGCAGACGATAAAAAGAGGGCTGGACTTGCGGATAGTGAGGAGCGTTGTCAGGCAATGCAGCAGGACATAGGCTGGTAGCAGATAGTGGCAGATGGAATTCAATCCTGATAAATGTGAGGTGATAAATTTCGGGAGAAAGAATGTAATGGGGAGGTATATGATAAAGGGTAGACCTATTAAGAGTATAGAAATGCAGAGGGACCTGGGGGTGCAGGTGCACAAGTCTCTGAAGGTTGCAGAGCATGTGGAGAAGGTTGTGAAGAAAGCATATAGTATGCTAGCCTTTATAGGAAGGGGTATAGAGTACAAGAGCTGGGCTTTAATGTTGCAGTTGTATAAAACGTTAGTTAGACCTCATTTGGAATACTGCGTCCAGTTCTGGTCGCCTTACTACCGGAAGGACGTGGAGACTCTGGAGAGAGTACAGAGGAGGTTTACGAGGATGCTGCCTGGTATGGAAGGTCTGAGTTACGAGGAGAGGTTAGGCAAATTGGGACTGTTTTCCTTCGAAAGACATAGACTTAGAGAAGATCTGATAGAAGTGTACAAGATTATGAAGGGGATAGATAAAGTAAACAGGGTTAAGCTCTTTCCTCGGATGGACTCAAATAGCATGAGGTGTCACAGGCTTAGGGTGAGGGGGATAAGGTATAATTTGGATGCTAGAGGGAATTTTTTCACACAGAGAGTGGTGGAGATATGGAATGCGCTGCCAAGTAAAGTGGTGGAGGCAGGCACTCTGGAGTTATTTAATAAATACTTAGATGGGCACATGAACAGAATGGGAATGGAGGGGTATAGAAAACTGATTTAAAATAAGGATCATGAGCCTTGGGAGTCCCTGGGAAGTGTGTAAATAGATGATGATATTGATGTACTTGTTTTTATTCTACAGGTGCTTTGGTCCACCTTGTTATCTAACGAGGGGCATACACATAATGGGTCGTGAGAGGGCTGCTCTTGGATTTTATTTTTGAGAGTATCCTAGTCCTTCACGTCGTTAGTGTACACTTGACGCGGACCATTTGATGGGCAACACGACAGCTCAGTGACTATCGCTGTGCTGTGCAGAAACATGGATTTGGGCCTGTGTCTGTGGGAGTTTGCGCATTTTCCCCGTGCTTGCGTGGGTTTTCTCCGGGTACTTCGGTTTCCTCCCACATCCCAAAGATGTGCTCTTAGGCTAATTGGCAAAACAAATTCTCCCTAAATTGTCTCAAATTTGGTTTTTAATCCGTAGATCTATAAACATTGACAGGGATCACGGGTAGAGTTGGGAACATCGGGGTGGTGGTGCGGGCTCGTTGGGTCGAAGTGCCTGTTTCCCGTGCTGTTTTGTTCTTTGTTCTTTATTCTTTTTAATTCGTGGCGTATGCACCACTAATGTTTGCTAGTACTTCAACATTAGAACGCTGCCATCACAGCATCACTATGGGACTACTGTGTTGCAGCGAAATGTTGAGATAAACATTTTCAATTTCTAAATGTATTGAGACTAACATGCTTTTTCTCATATACATTATATTTTTAAAACTAACTGTTCAACTGGATTGACATAACATTGATGCGTTTACATTTGTTAGAAATCTAGGAAAACACTTTTTACAAATTGAAAAAGGGTTTTTAGTTTTGAAAACTTAGTTTTAACTTCTATATAGAAACATAGATTACAGCACAGTACAGGCTGTTCGGCCTTGAATGTTCTGCCACGCTATGTGTAATCGTAAGATCAAGCTGTCCCCTCCCTGTAATTCTGTATTGTTTAAAAGTAAAAATGAAGTCCCTGAAAAATTTAAGTGGAACTGTTTACCCCAAACAAAATTATTTATTTATTTTGCGGTCAAAACTAATATTTATTTGTAAACAAACATCACTTAAAATATGTTATCTCTTCATTATTACAGCAAAATTTGTGGGACCTTGCTGATACCTGAGGACTTTATAAAGTGAAATGACTGAAAGATTTAATTTAGCTCTTAATACTGAGAAACCCATCAATAGGAACAGGAGTAGGCCATATGTCTCATTAAGCTTACTTCACCATTCAGTAAGGTTGCGGCTGATTTTCTGCCTCAACTCCATCTTCCTTCACGATCCCTATATTCAATCCTTAAGCTGGCAACTCTTTTACAGAAAAATCAAATGTCTCTTCCTTGAATCTAATACTGTCTTTAACTTCTCTTATTATAGGGGCAGAGAACATTTTTGGGAATAGTCCATCGACCCTTTAATCTTGTAGATCATGAAATTATAGACACATGATAGACATGATACATGATACATAATAGATAATTAGGGATAGGATTTATAGTTATTTAGAGAGTAATGAATTGATTGGAGATAGTCAGCATGGTTTTGTGAAGGGTAGGTCGTGCCTTACTAACCTCATTGAGTTTTTTGAAAAAGTGACTAAGGAGGTGGATGGGGGTAAGGCGGTTGATGTGGTATATATGGACTTTAGTAAGGCGTTTGATAAGGTGGCCCATGGAAGACTTCTGCAGAAAATGCAGATGTATGGGATAGAGGGTGATTTAGCTAATTGGGTTAGGAATTGGCTAGCAGATAGAAGACAGAGGGTGGTGGTTGATGGGAGATATTCATCGTGGAGTTCGGTGACAAGTGGTGTACCTCAGGGGTCTGTTTTGGGGCCCCTGCTGTTTGTAATTTTTATAAATGATCTGGATGAGGGTATTGAAGGATGGATTAGTAAATTTGCAGATGACACTAAAGTCGGTGGAGTGGTAGATAGTGAAGAGGGGTGTTATAGTTTGCAGAGGGACTTGGACAAGTTGCAGAGCTGGGCCGAGAGGTGGCAAATGGAGTTTAATGTGGAAAAGTGTGAGGTAATGCACTATGGCAGAAAATAAATGTGTAGAGTATAGGGCTAATGGTAGGATTCTTAATAGTCTAGATGAACAGAGGGATCTTGGTGTGTATGGCATAGATCCCTGAAAGTAGGCAGTCAAGTCGAGAGTTGTTAAGAAGGCATATGGAGTCTTAGCTTTTATTGGTAGGGATTGAATTTCGGAGCCGCAACGTCATGTTGCAACTGTACAAAACTCTAGTGCGGCCGCACTTGGAGTATTGTGTGCAGTTCTGGTCCCCACATTATAAGAAAGATGTGGGGCATTGGAGAGGGTACAGAGGAGGTTTACCAGGATGTTGCCTGGTATGGAGGGCAGGTCTTATGAAGAGAGGCTGAGGGATTTGAGGTTGTTTTCGTTAGAAAGGAGGCGGCTAAGAGGAGACCTTATTGAAACATATAAGATGATTAGAGGTTTAGATAGGGTGGACAGTGATAGCCTTTTTCCTGGATGGAAAAAGCTAGCACGAGGGGACACAGCTTTAAATTAGGGTTGATAGTTATAGGACGGATATCAGAGGTAGGTTCTTTACCCAAAGGGTGGTTCGGGAGTGGAATGCCCTGCCTGCAGCAGTTGTAGATGCGCCAAGTTTGGTGGCGTTTAAGAGGTTAGTTGATACGTATATGGAAGAGAAGGGAATGGTTTAGTTTGGAGGGGCATTGCTTTTTATATTGGTCGGCACAACATCGAAGGCCGAAGGGCCTGTTCTGTGCTGTAATGTTCTATGTTCTATGTAACAAGGATAATATGATAATCCTGGAGGAACTTTATATCAGCTGCGCACAGAACCATTTTACCTGTGGTGTTCTTATTCCTTCAGGAAATATGTATTTGCTCCATATTATGAATTACTTTTTTATATGTTTGCCATTTCTTATACACTGTCACAACACTTAATCTAATTTCCAATCTTTCTGAGCTAACTTGTTCCTCATGCTGATCTAATTTGCTTCATTCAGATTTAAGACTTTTGTTTTGGAATTAACGATACCAGTTTCATTCACAAATGCAGCATAAAATTATATAATTTTATGATCAATCTTTCCAGATAGTCCTTTGCCACAAGGCTACTAATTAATTTGTTAGTTCCTTGAATGCTGATCTAGGAAAATATCTTGCATGCATTCCATGATTCATTCTTCTCACTATACAAAAATTGAAGTCTCCCAGAATTACCATATTATCCTTATTACGTGTACTTCTAATTTCATGATTTACACTCTGACTGTACAATTCTGTTGGAAGGCCTACAGACTATTTCCAACAATGTTCTCTACCTCTTATTTTTTTTCTTAGCTCCATTCAAATTGATTCTATATCTTAATTTGCTGATCTGAGAACCTTTCTCTACTGTCTCCACCCAATTCTTTATTATCACTTCTAAAAGTCAAGAATCCTGGGATATTTAGTTCTTAAACTTGGCCTCTCAACCAAAGTAAATATAAAACATTTTCAAACAGTGGGAAAAATCAGGTGATTAAATATTATTTGATTTAACATCTTGCTATCAAAGCTGCCCAATCAGATTCACCATTGCCAAGTAAAATGGGTTTTACAATTTGTCTTTTGTTACTGTGACCCTTGCAATAATGTTAATCAGAACAAAATGTGAGATTGTTCATAATGCAGGAAATCTGGCACTAGATCAGGGTATTTTAGCCAATAAGTCCATGCTGTTTATGCTCCACTAAAGCAGCCTTCCATCTTTTCTCATCGAATGCTACCATTCTGTTGATCTATTGCCTCCTGTCTCAAATTCTTATCTCAGTTACCTTAATATGCATCAGGACTATTGACTTAACCATGATTTTGGTTGCATTCCTACCACTCTTTGGTAAAAGAATTTATTTTGAATTCCGTGCTGGAATTCTTATTATTTTTTATTGATGGCCTCTAGTTATGCTCTTCTCACTAGCAGAAACAATCGTTATCCAATCTTATCAAAACATTACATAATTTTAAGTACTTCTATTAGCATACCTCTCAGTCTTTTTCTAATGGAAAAGAGACGTACCTGCCAAATGTTTCGTTTATACGTATATATATATATATATATATATATATAAAACAAAGAACAAAACAGCACAGGAAACAGGCCCTTCGGCCCAACGAGCCCACGCTGCCACCCCGATGTTCCTACCTCTACCCGTGAACCCTGTCCATGTTTATAGATCTATGGATTAAAAACCAAATTTGAGTCAATTTGGGAGAATTTGTTTTGCCAATTAGCCTAAGAGCATACCTGGGATGTGGGAGGAAACCGGAGCACCAGGAGAAAACCCACGCAAGCACGGGGAAAATGCGCAAACTCCCACAGACACAGGCCCAAATCCATGTATCTGCACAGCACAGCGATAGTCACTGAGCTGTCGTGTTGCCCATCAAATGATCCAGGTCAAGCGTACACTAACGACGTGAAGGACTAGGATACTCTCGGAAAAAAAATCCAAGAGCAGCCCTCTCACGACCCATTGTGTGTATGCCCCTCGTTAGACAACAAGGTGGACCAAAGCACCTGTAGAATAAAAATAAGTACATCAATATCATCATCTATTTACACACTTCCCAGGGACTCCCAAGGCTCATGATCCCTATTTTAAATCAGTTTTCTATACCCCACCATTCCCATTTTGTTTATGTGCCCATCTAAGTATTTCTTAAATAACTCCAGAGTGCATGCCCCCACCACTTTACTTGGCAGCGCATTCCATATCCCCACTACCCTCTGTGTGAAAAAACTCCCCCTACCATCCAAATTATACCTTATCTCCCTCACCCTAAGCCCGTGACCCCTCGTGTTATTCGAGTCCATCCTAGGAAAGAGCTTAACCCTGTTTACTCTATCTATACCCCTCATAATCTTGTACACCTCTATTAGATCTCCTCTAAGTCTACGTCTTTCGAAGAAAAACAGTCCCAATTTGCCTAACCTCTCCTCATAACTCAGACCTTTCATACCAGGCAGCATCCTGGTAAACCTACTCTGCACTCTCTCCAGATTCTCCACGTCCTTCCGGTAGTAGGGTGACCAGAACTGGATGCAGTATTCCAAATGAGGTCTAACTAACGTTTTATACAACTGCAACATTAAAGGCCAGCTCTTGAAATCTATACACCTTCCTATAAAGGCTAACATACCATATGCTTTCTTCACAACCTTCTCCATTTGCTCTGCCACCTTCAGAGACTTAAATAAGACTCCACCTGCACCCCCAGGTCCCTCTGCGTTTCTATACTCTTAATAGGTCTACCCTTTATCATATACCTCCCCACTACATTCTTTCTCCCGAATTGCATCACCTCACATTTATCAGGATTGAATTTCATCTGCCATCTGTCTGCCCAAGCTACCAGCCTTTCTATGTCCTGCTGCATCGCCTGACATGCTCCTCACTATCCACAAGTCCAGCCATCTTTGTATCGTCTGCAAACTTGCTGATCACTCCACTTACTCCCTCTTCCAAATCATTTATATATATTACAAACAGAAGAGGTCCCAGTACTGAGCTCTGTGGCACAGCGCTAGTGACTGACCTCCAGCTAGAAAAACACCCTTCCACTATTACTCTCTGTCTCCCATTACCAAGCCAGTTACTTATCCATCTAGCTACCTGTCCTTGTATCCCATTAGCCTTGACCTTCTCAACTAACCTCCCATGAGGGACTTTGTCAAACGCCTTACTAAAATCCATATAGATGACATCAACGGCTCGCCTTTCGTCCACCATTTTCGTCACCTCCTCAAAAAATTCTACCAGATTCGTAAGGCACGACCTCCCCTTAACAAATCCATGCTGCGTACCCCTAATCAGATCGTAACGCTCTAAGTGCCTATATATCCTATCTCTAAGAGTCCCCTTCAACAGCTTCGCTACCACTGACGTCAAACTCACTGGCCTATAATTTCCAGGGTTATCCCTACTACCCTTTTTAAACAACGGTACAACATTAGCTATTCTCCAGTCCTCTGGGACCTCACCTGTGCCCAAGGAAGAGACAAAGGTTTGCGTCAAAGGCCCAGCAATTTCACCTCCCACCTCCTTAAGCAGCCTGGGATAAATGCCATCAGGCCCCGGAGATTTATCAGGTTTAATGCTACCTCAAAGCTCTAACACTTCCTCCCTCAGTATGGATATTTCCCTCAACTGGTCCACAGCTCCCTCAGAGACAGGAGCTGTCAACGAGCCCCTCTCCCTCGTGAATACCGACGCAAAGTATTCATTCAGGATCTCCACCATTCCCTTAGGCTCTAAGCACAGTTCCCCTCCTCTGTCCCTAAGAGGTCCAATTTTTCCTCTAACCACCCTTTTATTCCTAATATAGGAGTAAAAAGCCTTTGGATTTTCCTTAATCCTATCCACCAAAATCATTTCATGCCCCCTTTTTGCCCTTCTAACTCCCCATTTGAGCTCCCTCCTACTCTCTCTATTTTCCTCCAATGCTGTCTCCGTTCCCAGCTGCTTTGACCTATCATACACCTCTCTTTTCTTCCTAACCAAGTCCTCAATATCCCTAGTAATCCACGGCTCTCTAATCCTACCTTTCCCATCTTTCCTCTTGGCCGGCACATATTTATCTTGCAACATTTTTCAGTATTCCCTTGAAAGAGTCCCACATCCCTAGTGTGGATTTACCCTCGAACAACTGTTCCCAATCAGTTTCCATAAATTCCTGCCTAATCCGACCGTAGTTAGCCTTCCCCCAATTCATTACCCTGCCCCTAGGGCAACAAGCGTCCTTTTCCATCTGTATCCTAAAGTGGTCAGAATTGTGGTCACTGTTAGCCACGTGTTCCTCCACTACAACATCAACCACCTGCCCTGGCTCGTTACTCAGAACTAAATCCAATATAGCCCCCTCTCTAGTCGGGCTAGCCACATACTGCTCCAACGATCCTTCCAGTACACATTTTACAAATTCCTGCCCGTCCAAACCCCCAGCTCTAGGTACTTTCCAATCCACCCTAGGGAGATTAAAATCTCTCACTATAAAGACTCTGTTCTTTCTGCACCTATCCAAAATATCTTTACATATGCCTTCTTCAACTACCCGCGGGCCGTTGGGTGGCCTATAATACACCCCTAGCATAGTAATCGCCTATATAATATATATATATTATATATGCATCTACACATTTCTGATATGCATCATTCTCTCAATTTAAAAATATTTTAAACGGAAATCTGTAATTTACTGAGACAATCCTGGCTGTGATCAGGCTTGTGTGAAAATATCGATGACTTTATTCCCTGCCGTGATTCAAGGTACATATATACATAAATCTGGGTTTGATGTTGAAGATCATATAATCTGTGTAATTATGGTTTTGAATCTGAATTTTGCAGTGTATTTGTTGCTAATATATAGTTTATCTTATATGTTTAAATAGGACAAAGCATATTATCGTATATTCTGTCAAAGTTGTACTGAGGAACATCCTGCTCTGGAAACTATATTTTGACAATGCTATCTTGACTAAAGTGCAGGTTCATTCTGCAGTAAATTTGATTGTTGTTATAACAAAAACTTCTGGAAAACATTTGTGTTTTCTGTAATTTTTCGAAATGTCCAAATTCTGAGATGACTTTTCTGTAATTTTCACCGATACTGGCATTCATCCATCTTCTTTTATAATCTAGTGCTCCATTGTTCTGTTTTTGTCAATGATCTTATCATGAGTAAATTAATCATTCATCAGCAATTTATATTTATCTAGTGGCTTAAACTTAATAAAACTAATAAAACATTCCAAGTGCTTCAAAGGACTAAAATAAACCATGACAATTAAGCCTCATGAGCTAGTAGGGCAAATGGTCAAAGCCAAAGAGGTAGATTTTAAGGAGTGTCTTAAAGAAAGAAAGTGAGGTGGAAAGATTTGGGGAAAATTAAAGAATTTTTGAACTTGGCGGCTTAAAGAATAACCACCAGTAGAGGAGTGATTAAATTTGAGGATGCTTAAAAGGCCATAATTATGAGCATGCCAATATCACAAAAGATAATGGTGTTGGACAAGATAACAGTGATAGGGAAGAGGTAAGGTATTTGAAAACAAAGACCTGAATTCTAAAATCAAGTCATTGCTTAACTGGGAGACAGTGTACGCTAGTGAGCACAGTGATGGGTGAATAGCAAGGTATGATAGAGACAACAGAATTTTGGATGACCTTAAGTTGTTGGAAGGTAGAACATGGGAGTATGATAAGGAGTGCCTTGGAATAGTCAAGTCCACAGGTAAAAGCATATATGAGGATTTTGGCAGCAGTTCAGCTGAAGCAGGGAAAAGTCAGGAAATTTTATGGAGGTGGAAGTAGGTAATCTTGGTGATGGTGCTGATATGTGGCCAGAAGCTCATCTTTGGATCAGGCAAGCTTGTTCAGCCTCAGTCAAGCAAACTAATGCTGACTATTTTCTCATAAATGGACCAAGTTTTTCTTTATATTATGTAAATTAATTAATAATCATGAGGCTGCATGCTGTATATTAAGCATTTGCACATTGGTATAATTGCTGCTGCAATTAATGTAATACAAGATAGATGCTGAGAAACAGTTGCCATAATAACCATTTTAATAGAAATTAGTACCTATTTATCATATAGGAAATGAAAATTAAGTAAATTGAATTAAAATAAAAAAACTGCACAAGAAATATATTAGTACCTGTTTTACAGCCATAATACTAGGTGTGTAGTATGCTGTATAGTGTGCGACTGCACATTCTGTGCTGGAAATAGACCACCCATTTATTGATAAAGTTCCTTTAGTAAAGGGTCAGAGGCTGAAATAAAGGCTTTGAGGCAGAACAGGGAGGTTCAGTGACCTGATATCTTCCCTGCTTCTGGGCAATCATCCTGGATGTGGGGAGTCAATTTAAGAAGGCTGATTGGGACCATCACTGAAATGTTCCTGGTGGGACATGGACATCCATTTGAGTGCCAAATGTATCAGGTACCCAGTAGATGGCCTGAGGATCCATAAGGCCAGTTTTAATCTTTTTTGGCAAAAAGCTATCATAATTCATTAGTCACATTTCTTTATTGGAAAGAAATTTTTACTGTAATTATTTAATAAACTTTCAATTTCTGCGTCGCATTTAAAAACTGTTGTGTTGCTCTTTATCAATTATTTTTATTGTCCAAGTTAATTGTAAGTCAGCTGTATGGATTATTATTGAAATGGAGGAACATTGAACACTTTTCAGACATGTTTCAATCTTGCTTCTTTTTACAGTTCACAGCAAAGAGTTCCCTACAAGTTCAGAAAGTTTGCAGAGCTTCTACACATCCCCTGCCTATCTTCCTGTGAACTACAAGCTCTCAAATGTACAGCTAGCCTTTTTCCTGAATAAGGACAAACCAAACCTACAATGGAACAGCACCAAGTCACTCCAACGCTCGGAACATTTTGTTGTATTTCAAACAAAAGAACTTCCAGTGGTGAATGCCACTTTTGGACCTTTCTCCATGGATCGCACTCTCCCAAAAGATATACTTCAGCCCACCAGTACATTGGAAGTGCTGGACCGATTCACTATGAATTGGAAGATCAGAGCCTTCATTATCCAACAGAGGGTTCCCTTTAACCAACCACTTGTTCAAGTACTATTTTATGTGGCAGGTCGAGATTGGGATGATTTTGATGTTGTAGATAAATTGCCATGTGCTAGACTTCATGCTTTCAGAGATGTGAGAGATATTAAAAGCTCCTGCAGGCTAAGGGGAATCTTAGCCATATGCCTAGTCCAAATTGACTTGCCCCTTGCCTGGTTTAGTTCTGCCTCCTCAACTTTGGGAAGAAAAAAACCGATGGATAATTTGGATATAATCAGTGAAAATCTTCAAGTTGAACTATACTACACCTTGCATCCTCCAGACAGAAATGGAGAGTGCAATGCTGGCAGCAATGCATCTTTTCGTAAAGGAAAAAACATTAGACAGGATGGATCTCACCAGCAGCCTCTGCTACGTATAGGAAGCATCAATTTGTATCAGCCTCTCCAAACTCAGTTAGTTCAGGAGCATCGACTTGATGGGAATATCTTCATTCGCTTGCCAGAAGGACCACTAAAACCCGGGGAAATCCTTAGTATCTCTGTGTTTCTAACACCAAATTCAACAGTGGAGCAGTTCACTCTGAGGTATGACATATGTCATTGTTTTTACTTCCAAAGGCAACTTTACATTGCATATGAATTGGAAAATAACATATTGGATATTAGTAGTTATAAAATGCGCATAAATCATTTGCATTTGTTGAAAGTTCTACGCATTATGAAAATTCTACCCATTAAGTTAAAATGTAAGTACTTTTCTCTAATGCTGTGCCTGTGTCACCAAATGTTCAATCTGAAGTGTCATCTGTAATGTTATATGTTAATTTCTTTCACATTTCTAACTGTCTTCTCATCTTCGGAATCAACTAGGATGCTGACCATTTTCCATGAATAATGAAGGGAAAAATTAACCTTTTTTTGATTAAAAAAATGCATGAGCATGCATGGAACAGTTATTTAGAGCATAACTTGGATCATGCAACTCATAAGGAGATGGCTGTTTGATGTATGATGCCTCTATTCCCAAGTGAAGCAGTAGATACCTTATATTTTCCTTGTTATGAAATCCTCAGCTGAAGAAAACTCTTTTTTGATTATTTCTGAAAAATGCTTATACATGAGGCATTTATATATAAGATCATCAATGAATCAAGTTGGTCGGGAGGGGAGAGGACAGGAATTCCAAAGTTGTCACCTGATTCCCATCAATCATCATTTTGATGGGCTCGGGAAATATGGCAGATAATAATCCGGCGTGCAGGAAAATGGACTTTGGGACTGCCATGTTACTGTCTAATTTAATTTTCAATTCCCTAGTTTAAAATTTTCAGTGAGATTGGTCGGTTTCTGAAACCTCTGTGAACCATGTCACGTCAGAATACTCATGAACCATGAGGGAAGCCTATTATGGAGTTTGAAACCTTTTAACATTTATTTAAAAGTTGGTGCCATCTTTGCCTGTAGTAATTAGATACTGTTTATGTTAAGCGTGTTTTAATGCAGTAATAGTTGTTGGGGCTTTGGTCTTAGAAGGTAAGTTACCATTAAAATGACCAACATTGTGAAAATATTCAGATGCGTTGGAGTACATTATCCACTTACTAAAATGTTCTTTTGTATTCAACAATATTGAGATGCATAATTTGGACACAGTTGATTCAAAGTCCAGTTCTTTGCTCAGCCATTTTCAGCAGACTACTTCAAAAAAGCTTTAATGAATCCAGCTCTACCAGTTTTGTTTATACAGTTTATTTGGTCCAGTGGAATACAATTATGAATACTTTGCTAAGTTCTAGAACCTCTAATGGATTTGACACAACTAACAAGGAAACTGTGGGATTTTTTTGCTTGAGAGTTTAGGAGCAGTTAAGAGATTTTTGAATGGCTGTTTATTTAGTTTGAACATTTCATGGACATCTTAAAGACTTCCAATGTTATTATAGGGCTTATGAGTTCTCCATTGTAGATATGTGGTGAGTGGGCATGAGGATATAGAGGGAAATGGGGATAGGTAGGGATTAAAGAAGGTTGAGGCTCAGATCTTAGCACATTTGTACAGAATTGGGCTGATATCCCAAGAATGGTGGTAGATCTTCTAACCTGCACAGCTCTGTTCCCGCCTCAGACCTGCTTTGGGAGGAGAAAGCCCTGATTCAAATTTGTCCCTGCACTCGATGGGGTGGAAATATGTTGAGCATATGCGATGAATTAGGCAGGAATCAGAAGGCAGAAACCAGGGTCAGGAAGTAGCCCAACTCCTGATTCAGAGGAGAATATTGATAAAAGGGAATATTATACCTTTTTATATTTTGTTCTTATTTCCAACCTGTCATCCTTTCACCTGCTCAAAACCTATTCCCGTACCACTTCAATTTTTCCCATCATGTGGAAAGGTAATTAATCTGAAACATTGGCTGTGATTTAGAAGCTGCATTAGTCACAAGCACAAATCTCATAATGGCTGCTAAATTTTGCAAGAAGCTAAAAAAGGGATGGGCACCAGCAAGACTTCAATTTCCGATCTTCCTGACATCCCCTCCCACTCCCTCCAATGATGCTCTGAGGTTCATGTCCAGGAGGAGTGCGAACTTGTATGCATTATAATATAATAGGCAGCATCATGCGGCTTAGTTTTCTAAAGAAAAATAAAGCACAAACAGGCCCTTCGGCTCACAAGTTGCGCTGATCACATCCCTACCTACTAGGCCTATCTATAACTCTCAATCCTATTAAATCCCATGTACTCATCCAGAAGTCTCTTAAATGATCCCAACAAGTTCGCCTCCACCACCACCGACGACAGCCAATTCCACACGCTCATCACCCTCTGAGTGAAAAATTTATCCTCTGTACCTACTCCCCAGCACCTTAAACCTGTGTCCTCTCGTAGCGACCATTTCAGCCCTGAGAAATAGCCCCTGAAAATCCACCTGATCTATACCTTTCAACATCTTATAAACCTGTAGCAGGTCACCTCTCATCCTTCGTCTCTCCAGGGAGAAATGACTTAGCTCCCTCAATCTATCCCTAGGAAACCAGGAGATCTTCATGCTTAAGTCACAAAAGGCTAGAATGTAAGTTCAGCAGTTAATAGGGAAGGCAAATGGAATGTTGGCCTTTATTTCAAAGGGAGTGGAATATAAAAATAGGAAGTTTTGCTAAAATATACCAGGCAGTACTTAGACCACACCTGAAATACTTTTGGTTCCCTTATGTAAAGAACAATATGGTGGCATTGGAGGCAGTCTAAAAAAGGTTCACAAAATTAATCCTGGGTGATTTTCTAATGAGGAGATGTTCTGTGGGTTGGGTGTGCACTCATTGGCGTGTAGAAAAATGAGACATGGAGACATATAGGATTCTGACCATATAGGAGCTTGACACCGTAAATATTGAGATGTTAGGGCGAATTTTCCTGTTCTATCTGCCACGGGAATCGTAGTGGGTGGCGGGTGGCCAATGGAAAGGTCTGTTGACCTTGTGGAAAATTTTCCAGTTTCGGGACAAATGTTGCCAGAAACTCTCGCCCATTGTATTTCCTTTGGGAGAGTCTAGTTCCACAGGGCATAATCTCAGTTTAAGGGGTTGCCCATTTAAGATGAATTTCTTCTCTCAGAGGATATTCAATCTGCAGAAGTCTTTACCGCAGAGAGCTGTAGAGGCTGGGTCATTAAGTACGTTCAAGTCTGAGATAGACGTATTTTTAATCAATAAGGGAATCAATAGGCATGGAGATAAGATGGGAAAGTGGAATTGGGGATTAAATTAAATCAGTCATGATGTATTTGAATGGAGGAGCAGACTCGAAATGGCCTGCCTCTGTTCCTATGTCTTATGATCTTATGACCTCTCCATGCCTTCTGACTGGAATTTTGCCTCATAATGACTCAACTTGGTGAATAGTCTCTAGACTTTGGTAAAAGAATACTTCTTAGTCAATCTTCTGCAATTTATATAGTGATTTTCAACTTCTTCTCAACTTGCTGGTGTAGGGGAAAAAAAACAACATTCATGGCAAGTGAAATATAATCTAAGTAGCATTTATAACAGGAATGATCAGAATTAGAAATGTGATGAGATAGAATCAACTCCTCCCCCCACACCAGACAACGATTTGCCCCCCCACCTCCCCAGAGAATGATCAGGCCCCACCCCCCCCCACCCACACCACACACAACACACCCCCAAACCCCACCCACCCCACCCCAGAGAATGATTGGTCCTTCCACCGCCTGCTCCTATACCAGACAACGATTTGGCTTTCCTCCTCACTACCCCCTCCCACCCACTAGAGATACATCTGACCTGCCTCCTCCTCCCTCTCGCCCACCAGAAAATGATTGGGCCTCCCTTCTCCCACTCACCCAACCATCGCCAGTGAATGATCTGCCCCAACCCTCCCCAGTGTCAACCTGAGCCAGAGAACTGTTGGAAGTGCTGAACTTACCTCTTCAGCAGCTGGAGTGCCCAAAACAGACCTTTGCTGAGCAGGTCTGTTTTGTGCTGAATCTGGACACGCAAACATGAAGGTAAATTAACTTAAATCGATGCTGCACTCATTTCAGGCACAAATCGGATCATGGCCATTTTGGGGCCTTGGTAAAGTGGGCATCTGGGCAGACATAGGCGCAGATCACATTAATGGCCTCGCATCCGACTTTACCACATTTTGGCACCCGAAAATGGGCATCTTGCAATGGTAAAATTGGGCCCTTAGACTGTGAAATATTTTTCTCCCAACAAGGCAAAGCTAACTCAAAATGAATACCTGCTCCAACTAAATTATATTTTCATAATGCTGTTAGTTAGAATTTATCTGTCTGGGGCTGGCTGATGTCATGGAAGAGTCAGGTGGGGGGAGGTGTTGGGACAGTCTCCTTCCAGATGCTCTTCTGTTCCTCACTGAAGGTTTAAAGTTAGTCTTTGAGAGCACATGATTCTTATTAATTCTTGTAAATGGAAAGACTGATCTCAACGTTTGAAAGTCTGTGGAATGAGTCATATGTTGTGTTTTGCTTCGGTCATATAGCTTTTAATTTCATAGAAAGGGAAATATTTGGACTTCTGAGCTCACATTTTGCACAAAGGAAGGACCATTTGAGGATAAGACTTTTCAAACTGTACGCAGATAGTGAGGAAAATCAAAGTATAGATTTATCTCTTAGAACCTAATAAACTGCAAAATGATGGGGCCAGCTTGAGCTGGAATTAATATGACAAGAAGATAGCAACACTCAGAGTAATCCAAGGAATTTTTGAGTAAATGGGACAGTACATCACTAACAACAGGTAGTATTCCAGAACAGATTAGGTTAGTCATACAGAAAACAAACAACCTGATTAAACCCTGTAAATGTAGTTGTATTTATCACTACTGGAAGACACACTGTATTAATTCTATAAATCGTGTGCTGGACAGAAGATGTTCTACAGATTCCTCTGGAACAATATTAGAATTTCAATTGTTACATTTGCTAAAATACTAAAATGTTGTAAATCAGATCAAATGTAATTCTATTAAAACTGTAATTGATGTTCATACAAGCTTAGTCTGTTTTAAAGCACATTCCATTAGTTATTGAGTGAGCTGGGAATTGGATTGTGCATTTCAGCTTTATAATAGTGGATAGAGATTTGTTAATGAGTGTTAAAATCCTATGGAGGCAGGTACTAAAGTGTCGAAAATTAAGATTACAGTTTTTAGTTTATTAGATTTCAATGGCATTTTCTTTATACTGTTTAATCTTCAAAAATATTAAGAAGATTTGCACTGTTATCACGTCAAGTTAATGTTGCTATTTTATCCTGATATATTGACACCCTATTTTCAAATAAATTGCAAGTTTAATTTGAATAGGTATTCAGTATTTTCAATTTTTCTTGGCTTGCTCAGGCTGGAGGGTGGAAAATTAGTGGGAAAGTGGTCCCATATTCAAATCTAAATAACATTTGAGCTTCTGTTTACTTATTTCAAGTGAAGTTCAAGCCTGAGCACAAAAAGGTGAGATATTACAGGCATTGAGTGGAATTTTCCCGCCCACAGCAGATTTTATGGCGGACAGGATTAGAGAAACAAGTGGCAGGGAAAAAGTCAGAAATCCCTCAGTGTAAAAACTGTTCGTAATTCTCCTGAATATAGCTCAATAGTGGTCGATTAAACTCTGCTTATCACATTAATGCAATTTGCATTTATTTAAATCTGAAGATTGCTCATTAAAATTGCTGTTTGTTGGAATCTTCTCATGCCTTACTATCATATGTTACTCCAGTGTGAAATTATGGCCTGAAACCTATTTGAAACTGTGTGATGTGCCCAAGTCAGAACTCAGCTTGCTTGGGATTTTGAGCTGAGTGCAACATACATAGCCTAACTGTCATAATGCTGCACCACTTGTGTTGCATTTAATGCCAAACTGTTGGAGTGATAGGGTTGGTCCCCTCCTGGCCTTTGTCAACATTGTCTGCTAGGACAACACTCTTCTGTGGAACTCACGCAAGCCACCACTCCCAGACACTGACCAGTACTGTGCCGGGATTCTGGTGTTCAGAGGTCTTCTGTCCTAGTGGCTGACACTCTTGTTGACAAGAACATTACTGTGCTGCGGTACTGAGGCAAAACTCCATTTTCACAAATGAGCATTGATACTGGAAGTGAGGTGTGAGAGGTGGCTGGGATGACAAAAACCAGGAGGGTAATGGGGAGGAAAGGTTATGCAAGGGCTGTGAGAGCTAAAAGGGTGCATAATGGAAGGTAGAAGGGCAAGGAGGCAGAGATGGATGAGGAACAATGGAAAGCTGAAGGTAGACTGAGGGATGGAAATCTGGATGTGACAAGGCTACAGGAAACATTGACAAACAAGGGGGTCAAATGTTTACCACAATTTTGACTAGAAGGAAATGCATTCTGTTCTGGAATAGGAGAGAGGAGTTGTTAGTCTGGCACATGGGTTGCATGGAAACTTGGAAGGTGGATAGGGGTAGTGGGTGTGATTTGGGAAGGGACACTGTAATTTTTAGTCTTCATGGCACTGGGGAACTTTCTGAAAATCCAACTTCTTAGTCTGAGGTTTGCAGTCAGGAGTCATAGAATACAGACACTGCTGGAGCAATGTGGAAAGAAGTCACAGATTACAGCAGTTTAGGACCAGTGTGGACCTCATACAGAAGTCAGAGATTGGAGACAGTCCAGGGGTGCATAGTGGATGCTACAGGAGGAATCACTGGGAGCAAGATATATCCCAGCTGTAGGGAATCACAAAGGTTGTGTGCTCCAGATAAGAAAAGCACAGGTTGATGTGCAGGCTTCTTTCATAGTCACTGTCCCTGGACATGGTTGCCACTGTTATGGGCTATAGAGGAAATAACTGGAGGGATCTGCAGCCTATAGATTGGAAACAAGTAATAAACTGGGGGAGGGGATTATGTGAAGCTCTCCTAAAAGGGGAATTAGGGGTGGAGGTGCTAATTTTACCTCAGTAGGTGACCATGCAAACAACCTTCAGAAGAGGTGATTAGAAATCTAGATGGGGAATGAGCATATCACAAGTGATGGACCCAGAGAGCGGGAAATGTCCTAAGAATGTCCAACACAACAGCTATGGGATCAGAATTATTGAGGAGTCTGGAGAACAATAGAAGGAATCTCTACCTTCATGTTGTGAGGTTGTAGCTGTATATCAGGCACATGTACATTGAGAAATGGAGCATCAAACTCCATTTGTAAAAATCATCAGCTTGTTGTACTATAGTAGTGTGCTTGCTCAAAACAAAAGTGACGGTGAATCTGATTGGGAGTGGAGTCTGGCATTGTGAGAGGAGTGCAAACAGGTTTCATGGTCCTCTTCTGGAATTGGTATCTAACTGTTGCTGCAAAAGTGAACAGAGGTGAGGACTGTTAGAAAGGAAGTCATCTTCTTAGGAAGAAAGCTATTGGAAGCCATTTGTCATGGTTTGTAGAATCATGGAATCCCTACAGAGCAGAAAAAGCCGTCTAGCCCATCAAGTCTACATCGACCACAATACCAGCCAGGCTCTACCCCCCTACCCCTACACATTTACCTGCTAATTCCTCGAACCTATGCATCTCAGGACCCTAAGGGGCAATTTTAGCATGGCCAGTCAACCTCACCCACACATCTTTGGACTGTGGGTGGAAACCAGAGCACCTGGAGGAAACTCACACAGACACAAGGAGAATATGCAAACTCCACTCAGACAGTGACCAAGCCAGGAATTGAATCCAGGTCCCTAGAGCTGTGAAGCAGCATTGCTAATCACGGTGCTACCGTGCCGCCCACATGAGACATGAAAGATAAAATATAATCATCAACACACAAGCCACTTATGAAGTCATCTTTTTCTGTGCTGCTTAAAATGGAGACTTGCTGAACTAACATATGGTTCAGCCAGTAACCTGATATCTTGCAAAATTTTCAAGGTAACAATGGTGACAGGGTGAGGAATCTGCTCCAACTAACTTCGTACTAAGGAAACCCTTCACAAATTGTAATCACTCAAAGTTAAAATAACTAGAGGTATATGCAGCCTGTAGATTGGAAACACATAGTGGGGAAGGGGGTTATGTGAAGGTCTCCTGGAAAGTGTGGGAGTGTGGCAGTTAGATAACCAACATCAATAGGCCAAAACATTAGCAGTCTTAACACATTGATTTTGAAAAAAAGAGAACGGCAGTTAGTAACCAGGTACCAGTGTCTCCAAAAATAAAAGGAATCCTGACTCTAATTAAATACTTAAATTCCAGCTTTGAAAATGCACATCCTGGGGGAATTTTCTCATCCTGCCCACCATGGGAATTGTAGCGGTTGGAGGGGGGGATGACTGTGCAAAAATCTGTTGATCTCGAGCGAGATTTTCCAGTTTAGGAATGAGCACAGCTGGAAAATCCCACCTCCTGTTTCCAACTGAGGAGATATGTCACGTGACGTTCCCCCAAGCTGCTTTTTGATATTGTCTGTTGGAACTGAATTGAAACAGTTCTTGTTTGATTTTCAAAGTGAACAGAACTTCAGGCAACAGCCTGTGCAGTCTACCCTCAAACTACTGGCAGCAGAAAGATTTTGGATCCTCACCAAACCTGTCAACTGCAGGAATTGTGGAACTTGTGTCTCTAGATTAACTCATTTTCCATGCCTTCTCCTTGCATCCAAGTTACTGTCTAAAGATGAACTTTCTACAACCAGCCAAACTCCCTTTGGAAGTAACATTCCAATAGTTTTTGATTCCGGATCCTAGACACATGTAAAACTGTATTTTTATTGTAGTTGTGCCTTGAACCTTCTTCCTTTTTCCTTATCCCCATTTATTGTGTGAATATAAAAGATTATATATGTGTGTGCATGTGAAAATAAAACAACCCTTCTGTTTTCATCTTAACTGAAGTTTGCTGTGCAAGCCATTAATAGAGGATCAGAACTTTTCCAAATTTAAGAATTGGAGAAAATATCAACCATTTATGGAGGCAGAAATCAGAAACAAAAGAACACTTTTCTGTTTATGAACAGGTAGAGAATGGGAAAATGGCACGATTTAAATTGACTCCCTCCTGTCATTGACACAATGCCTTTATTTGCACTACAAAAAGTATACTTAGAAATTGGTTGCTTCATATCACAGTAGCTGCATCTAAAAGTAACATTTAAGATTGTAGACCTTGTGAATGCAGACAATTGTGAAAGAGGCACATCTGCATCACATGTTGCATTCCATCAATGAAGACCAGTCATGTTTTTCAGCAGTATTGGCATTCAGAACAGGCCAAAAGTGCTCATTTACTATGAGCACCTGTTTGGTCATTTGTGTGCCACATCTGGGATTGGAGTACAGAGCTATTTTAGATTACTCTTCTCATTTACACCTTATCATCCCATGCAGGTCTCCAGCTGTCACACTTCTGAGTCAGCATCTTGATCACTTCAATGTTTATGTCAGCGTCTCAGAGATGAGGCTGCATCAGCCACCATGCAAGTAGGGCAGGAAAAACTGTGGACCTTTACATATCCCATTGGTTTCATGTTCAGAATTTCACTGTCTTGAGCCTTAGTCATTTTTATCTTCAATGTTTCATTTCACAGAGAAGGCAAAAGAGCAAATGGAGCTCCACATTGCTTTTTTCAAAGTCTTAATGTAATGGAGGAGATGAAAGAGGAGAGGTGTCACTAAGCACAGCTCCAACAAAAGGCCCTGTCAGAGGGATCTGGTCAAGGGGAGTCAGTATGAGCAGGAGGACCATAAGGAGAGACCCAGACAATGGAGGCAACGAGGTAGAACAAAAATTTAATGTAAGTGTCTCCTCTTTACAAAAGAGACACTGTCAGGTATGTCTGCGCTTGTCCTGAGATCTGGTGCATCACATATGCACATTCTTCATAAAGCACTGATGTGCTGTGGAGTTGGAGAATATCCCCTGCCACTGTCTTTGAAGGACAGGACTTAATTTCTTTGGTTCTTTTTGGGGATCAACAGGGGACCTGTGCCACCTCTCTCAATCACAACGCATCAATGCATAAAGGAGACCACATTATTGTCAGGTTTGTTCTCGATGAAGATAGCCAGACTTAAAATTTCACCAGCTTTGCAGCTATCTCAGGCTTCCCAAAATTGCTTGGTGCAATAGCCTGTACCCATGTGGTTATATGGGCTCCATGGCAGCAGCCCTTATTGTTTATAAAGTGCAAAGGCTACCATTTCATCACTGTACAACTCTGTGATCGCCAGAAGCACATAATGCACATTTGTATGTGGTACTCTGGAAGTTGGCTTGACTCCTACATCTTGAGTCACTCCCAGGTGCCTGCAATTTTTGATAAAAGAGTACTCCCTGAAATACTGGCTGATGACACCATTGCATCAGCCTCAGAGTCATTCCAAGGAGAGATTCAATGCTACTTCATATTTTGCCTTTTGGAGCAGGTCATATGATTTCTGAAGATGTGTTTTTAAAAGCTTATACTGCTCAGGCGACTCATTATAATATCCTCCCAATAGGATTCCATGCAGCATTGCAGTGTGTTGCACCTTTCACAATTTGGCGATGCAAAAGCGATAATCTCTTACAGAGGATAACTAGAGAAGGATGAGAGTTCGTTGGTGAATTGGAGATTCCAGATCTGGAGACTCTGGAAGTTCAGAAGGCTGCAGTATAAACGTGATGTGCCAGGGAAGAAGGAAGATGTGGGAGATGTGCAATGATCTTTTAATTGCTGACAAATTCCGGGAATAATAAAAATAAGTGTTTGCTTATTGCCATATCTTTCCCAATCCTCAATGCCATTCCCTTTCACCTCAAGGGATGCCTAACCATTCGCCGCAAGAATGAGTCCAGCATTCACACTGGCACATTCTGAACTGGTGAAATACCAGACCATGATCTCTGCCTTGGTCATGGTGCTCTATGACTGTATTCATTCCGGAAACTGAGAGTACACTGAGGAACAAGAGGATAAGATTCAAGCTTTTGTTGCCATATAATGATGCAAACACTGCTGTGTCTAAGTTGAGAAACTTCCCACTGTGCATGTTTTGTCCACTGCCACTTCCACTGAGGCGACATACATGCCACTTGAATATCAATCCTGATGAGCTGCCCCCATTCAATCGTGTATCTTGTGAAAGAAGGGTTAGAAAGACTTATATCAGACATTTGAAATAAAGATTTAAATGTATCTCCTTAACATCACAACAGAAACCAGTTCAACTCATGTTGCTATCACATGAGTGCTAATCTCACAGTTAGACACTATCATTTATTTATTCATTCAAGGGACATGAGCTTTGCTGACTCAGCCCATCCTGAATCATTGTTGGGAAATTGGTGGTGAGCTTGAACTGCTGCACTTCATGTGGTGTAGATACACCCACAGTACTGTTGGAGAGGATGTTCCAGGATTTTGACACAGTGATAGTGAAAGAACAGTGATAAATTTTCAAATCATGCTGATGAGGGGCTTGAATAGATTCCAGATGGTGGGTTCCAACGTATCTAATGCCTATGTTCTTCTAGGTGGTGGCAGTCTTTGGATTGGAAGGTGCTATCTAAGGAGCCTTGGTGAGTTCCTGCAGTACACTGTGTAGATGATACATATACTACTATCTGGTGGTGATAGAGTGAATGAATGTTTATGGAAGGAATGCTAATCAACTGGCTGCTTTGTCCTAGCTGATGCCAAGCTTTTGGATTGTTTTGAGGAGCTGCACTCACCCTACCAAGAGGAGATTATCCATCATACTTCTGACTTGTGCCTTTTAGATTGTGGACAGGCCTTTTGAAATCAAGAGGTGAGTTACTGATCTCAAGATTTCTAGCTTCTGACCTGCTCTTGCAGCCACAGTATTTATATGGCCAATCCAGTTAAGTGCCTAGTCAATGCTAATCCTCAGGATGTGTGCCTAGTCAATGCTAACCCCCAGTTAGTGGGAGCTTTAGTGAGGCAAAGACATTGAATGTCATGGGGAGATGGCCAGATTTTGTTCGAGGCTGGATATTGTTCCATTTGGACGTGGACTGCTTCAGAATTTGAGGATTTGTGTCTGGTGCTGAACATTGTGCAATCATCAGCAACAATCCTCACTTTTGACCATATGATTCTTCCAAATTTATTGATGAAACAGCTGAAGATGTTCAGAGAATATTGATTTTCAATAACTAAAGCCATCTTCTTTGGAATGAATCCAACCAACACTGAGCTTTCCTCCTGATTCTCAGTTATTTCAGTTTTGTAATGGCTCCTTTATACCATATTCAGTCAAATGTGGTGATATTAAGACAGATTCCATCAATATGACTGTGTGATTTAATTAATCTGTGAGACAGCCCTCCCAATTTTGACACAAACCCCCAGATAAGAAGGATTTTGCAGGGTTGACTGGGCTGGGTTTGCCATTGTTGTTTCTGATGCCTAAGTTGATTCTAATTGGTCCATCTGGCTTCATTTTTTTTTCATATACACTTCATAGTGGTTAGATGCAACCCTGAATTGCTTGTTAGACCATTTCAGAGGGCATTTAAGAGTCAGCTGTGGGTCTGGAGTCACATGTAATCCAGATCAGGTACTGACAATAGATTTCCTTCCCTATGGACAATAGGGAACCAGATGAGTTTTTTATGATAAACAACAATTATTTCATGGCCATCATTAGACATTCACTTCCAGAGTTTTTTTTCAGTTCAACTTCCATCAGCTGCCATGGTGGCATTTGCACTTGGGTTCCCCAAGCATTATCTTAAGTATGAATAGAGGCTAAATCTGATTGTAAGTGGATAGACCAGAGTACAGATTCACAATGCCTTCAGTTGACCTAAATATTCACATAACCATCAAACATATTCACAAAGTTGTATTTTTTTTAACGATGAAAGTACACCCTTCTTCCAAAAATGATCGCAAAATTTATTATCTTTCCTACCCTATTCATGGGTGCAGTCCCAACAGGGCACAGGTGGAGACAGCCTGTTGGCCGCTATGTCCTGATATCTGTGATGACTTTGGCAGACATCTTCTGGTGGTCCAAAGTATGGAGGTTCACAGGCTGATAAGAGCAGAAGCACCCTCAGTGGCCTAAGCAGCTGGGTGCATGAGGTCATAGGCAGAGGAGAATGTGAATGGCTGCACACTCTTGGAGGCCCCCAGAGACTCTGGCTGACTGTAATCCTCCCCTTGGTTCCTACAGGAGATGGTGGTTAGACCTGGATGAGGTCAAGGTGTCTTGTCCTACTTTCTGATGATGCCCATCAGTATATGTGGCTATGGAGTGCAGAGCCAAGCACAAATCGGGCAAGACCAACATCTGCCTAATGATTACCAATCTTCCTGCATTCCCCTCAAGGCACTCTTATGTTAGGGCCATGTCATCAGACAGAATGCAGACGGACACTTCCATTGTTCGCTCTAACCTGATGAGTGACTATTGACTAACTACCTGATGTTCCACTACAGGTAATGGCAGTTCAAGCAATGAGTTGATGGCCACTTCCAGAAGCTTATGATCTGACTTGGAGTGGGCAGGTGCCTGCTTTGCAGCAGCCCTTTGACTGCCTCCAGCTGCTGCAGGGACATATCAGTGAGGTGTTCTCCAGAAAATGAGTCTGAACCTAATAGAACATGTCCCACCAAGTTTTCAGTCGACACTGTTGGAGGGTATGGGTGTGCTATGATGGTTCTTTCAGAGCTTCCTTCTTAGTTGCGGTCCAGCAACTCTGACTGCTGCTCGGCTGCTTTGTGAACCTCGAATTGCTGGTGAGTAGAAAATGGAGACTAGACTTCCATTTTGATAAGCATGAGGGATATCAGATTGCATGTGACAGAATTGTAATTTTCAGGATTTGTTGAAGTGATGGAGCTGTGATCCATACTAGATTGCTGGGAGAGGTTGATCTCCCCTTTTCCACAAGTCTGAAGATGAAAGAAAGGGATGTGATGAGAAAAGATGGAGCAGAGATTGGATGAAATGCATGTCTCCTTGTGTGGTGAGCCCTACCCAAAGGGCAAGAAGATAGAGTGTGAGCGATGTGATAAATGAGGAGGTGGTGGTGATGTGAAAATTTATGTAAGAGAATGAGCAGTGATGTATCTATGAGATCTGTGAAGAGGGTAGCTATTTGAGTGCATGAACTGAAGGATGATTTACTTTGGTGGAGCAGATGAGATCATAATCCTTTTCCTGCACTGCTTTGGGCACAGTGGCCAGCTGCATACACCTGCTCTGCAACAGCCTCCCAAGCTGGAGACATAAAGTCATCCGTAGGATACAGGACATACCTATGCATCCGTATTCCTCTAAGCAAGCTTTGAAGGCCTGATGGGTGAGGCAGGGTGCTGCCTCCTTCTGGTTGCCAGATATCTGTGACTGTCTCTTGAAGACTGGTGAACTTAAGTATTTTGCTTATTGAAGACAATAGGTCTTCTTGATGTGTAACTGGAGGAAGTCATTACAAAGGCACAGAGTTTGTGGCAGAGGCTGAAAGCATTGGCTTGGATCTTGCCGATATTTCAGGGGACGAACCTGCAGTTCATTCACTCACATCTTCAACTGCTGACCCCTAACGGCAAAAGGGCATGGTGGCACAGTGGTTAACATTGCTGCCTCACAGTGCCAGGGACCCAAGTTTGATTCTCGGGTTGGGTCACTGTCTGTGTGGAGTTTGCATGTTCTTCCCTTGTCTGCAGGGGTTTCCTCTGGTTGCTCCGGTTTTCTCCCACAGTCCAAAGATGTGCAGGTTAGGTGGATTGGCCATGCTAAATTGCCCCTTAATGTCAGGGGGATTAGCTAGGATAAATGCATGGAGTTATGAGGAGAAAGTTTGGGTGGGACTGTGGTCAGGAAGGACTCAATGGGCTAAATGGCCTCCTTCTGTGCAGTAGGATTCTATAATTCTAAGTAATCCTATCAACAGTTCAAGAATTAATATTACATTATATTACACTAATATTAATATAACAATATCTCAATGCCTACTTCTGAGCAACTCCGATGGCATTCATCAATTCATCCTAGATAATTTTCTGAACACCCCAACAGTGACAAAAAAAATTGTTATTTGGTGCCGACATTAATAGGTCTTTCTGACAGAATTTTCTTGCCACTACCATCCTGCTCAAGCTATTATGGAGGGGAACATTGCGAGGCATGGTTTTAGAAAGGGAACCATGACCTATATTAAAATGAACCCCCCGACCAGGCAAGCACCAGTGAAATCACACCACACAACACAAGTTGCCAGGATGGGACTGCCAAGTTAGCACTGACAGCTATATCTCTCTTTCCTCCATACTCCAGGAGCTGTATTTACCTTTGTTCCCTCAGCACGATCCCCTTAACTGCCTAGTGTTTTTCAGTACCTGTTGTAAGCCTCCCTCATGTGATGATACATCTGTGAGGGGGATATTTATTACCTTAGAGGAACGTGTGGCAAGGAAAGTTTTTAAAAATGTTTCAACGAATTTAAATGAGATCTTGCTGGCGAGAGTCTTACACAAAATTTTGTGCCAGGTCGATGTTTGTGCTCATGGCGAATGCAGATGCAAAATCACATCCATCATGTAGACGTGTTTTTGAAAGTATAACAATATTATACCAAGGGAAATACATCACTGCTGGGCAATTATGCTGAAGCAAGATCTCAAGAACCTCACTATTCAGTGAAAACAGAGCACCACAACTTAATTTAGGAATGAATCCCCATTTAGTAAATTGTTCCTGTGGAAAAACCAGATCAGTCTTGCAACGTTTTGACCTGGAATCTTAGAATCTATGGCACAAAAACAGACCCTTCAACCCAAACAGATCTATGCTGACCAAAATGCCCATCTAAGCTAGCCCCTGAATTTGGTTTATATTCATTCCTTTCCAATGCATGTATCTGCCCAAATACCTTTTAAATGTTGTCAATGTTCCTGCCTCAATCACTTCCTCCGTCAGTTCATTCCACATATAAACCATTCTCTGTGAATAAAAAAGTTACTCCTCAGGTTCTTATTAATTCTTTCCCCTTTTAATCTAAACCAATGCCCTCTAGTTCTTGATTCCCCAACATTGGGAAAAAGAGTGCATTCACCCTAATCATGCCTCTCATGATCTAATATGCCTTTACGAGATCACTCCTCAGTCACCTATGCTCCAAAGAAGAAAGTCCTCACCTGTCCAATCTTTCCCTATACCTTAGTCCTTGGATTCCTGGCAACATTCTTGTAAATCACTTGTCCACTTTCTCCAGTTCCATAATATCTTTCTTAAAGCTAGGCAACCAAAACAGAAAACAATACTCTAGAGTGTGGCCTCACCAACATCCTATACAACTACAACATAACTTCCCAACTTCTATACTCAACGCCTTGATTGATGAAAGTAAGCATACCAAAAGCCTTCTTCACTGCCCTATCTACCTGTGACTCCACTTTTAGAGAACCGTGCACCTGAAGTCCCTCTGTTCCACTATACTCCCTAAGGTCCTATTATTCACCATGAAAATCCTACCTTAATTTGACTTCCCAAAATATAACAGCCACCCTTGTCTATATTGAATTCCATTTACCATTTTTTGGCTCATTTCCCCAGCTAATCAAGATCCTTTTGCGATTTTTGATAACCTTCTTCACTGATAACAATACCACCTATTTTAGTGTTACCTGCAAACTGATTGATCATATCTTGTACACTCTTATCCAATGTACCCAATGGTACAATCCAAACCATTGTACAGATAACAAACAGGAACGTGCCCAGCACTGACCCCTGAGGCACAACATTAGTCACATGCCACCAGTCCAACAAGCATTCTTCTATCATTACCCTCTGCTTTCTACCATCAAGCCAATTGTATATCCAATTCACAAGCCCTTCCAGGATTCCATGTGATCTAACCTTCCAGAGCAGCCTACCATGTGAAACTTTATCAAAGATCTTACTGAAGTCCAGATAGATTATGTCTACCACCATGCCCTCATCAATTTTCCTAGTCATTTCATCAAAGAACTCTAACAAATATGTAAAGCATGATTTCCCATGCACAAAGCCATGCTAACTTTTCTTAATCTAACATGTCTTTCCAAATGCCTGTATATCTTATCCCACAGAATCTTCTCTAGTGATTACCAACACAGATGTTAAGCTTACTGGTCTATAATGCCCAGGTTTTTCTTTGCAGCCCTTTTTAAGTAAGGACACAACATTTGCACCCTCCAGTCTTCTGATACCTCACCCATGGCTAATGATGATGCAAATGAAGTTTATTTATTTATTTATTTCTCAGCCTGGGCTCCTGCAATTTCTTCTCTAGCCTCACGCAGTGTTCTTGGATATACCTGGTTAAGGCCAAAAGATTTATCCACCTTCATACATTTTAAAAAATCCATCATCTCCTCTACTGTAATGTGAACTGGCCCCATATATTGCCACTAACTTTTCCAGATTATCAAGTCTTCATGTCTTTCTCCACGGTAAACATGAAAAATATTCATTGAGAACCTCGACCATCCCCTATGGTTCCACACATATGTGTTCACTTTGGTCCTTGAGGGTCCTATTCTCTCTCTAGATTTTTTTTTCCATTAATATACTTAAATAATCCCTTTGGATTCACTTTAATCCTCTCAGCCAAAGCTACCTCATGCCCTTTTTTACCTTCCCAATTTCCTCCTTGAGTATACTCCTGTATCCCCTATACAGCTGTAGAGAATCCCTTGATTCCAGCTGCTTGTACCTGAGCCATGCCAAACTTTTTCTGTCCAAAACCTCAACATTTTGTTATCCAGGGTTCCTTACTCCTGCCAGCCTTGCGCTTCACCCTAACAGGAATGTATGTCCGCTGTCCTCTAGCTGTTCCATTTTTAAAGGCCTCCTACTTGCCAAAGGTCCCTTTGCCCTCAAAGAAGCTACCCCAATCAATCCTTGCAAACTTCTGTATAATTCCGTCAAAATTCAGCTTTTTTTATCCATTGTGAGACATACGCATTGCTGGCTGCCCAGCATTTATTGTCCATCCCTTATTGTCTTGAGAGATGGTGGTGACTTGCCTTCTTGAATCGTTGCATTCTGTGTTTTGTGAGTTGACCCACAATGCCTTTACAGAGGAAATTATAGGATTTTGACCCAGTGACTGCGAAGGAATGGTGATATATTTCCAAGTCAGAATGATGAGTGGCTTGGAGGAGAACTTGCAGGTGGTGGTGTTCCCACTTATCTGCTGCCCATGTCCTTCTAGATGGAAGTGGTCATGGGTTTGTAAGGTGCAGTTTAAAAATCTTTGGTGAATTGATGCAGTGGATGCTGCTACTAAGCATCTGTGGTGGAGGGATTAAAAGATTATGGGGAAAAAGCAGAATAAAAGATTATGGGGAAAAAGCAGAATTCGACGATTGAGTTGGATGTTCAGCCATGATTGTAATGAATGGCAGAACAGGCTTAAAGGACCAAATGGACTCCTGCTACTCCTATCTTCTATGTTTCTATGGTCCACAGATGCAAGTTCTAAATTGGGGCAAAAATCAACTGGCTGCTTACTATTAACAGTGCACAAGTAAATTCTGAAGCATTAAGATCTATGGAAGTTTACCTAAAATTTATAGGTGTGCACCAGTCAAGTGGACTACTTTGTCCTGGATGTTGTCAAGCCTCTTGAGTGTCACTGGAACTGCACCCATCCAGGCAAGTGGAATATTCTATCACATTCTTGACTTGTGCCTTATAGGTGGGGGTTAGGCTTTGGGAATCCAGGAGATGAATTACTCGTCGCAGTGTTCCTTTCCTCTGACCTGCTCTTGTAACCACGGTGTTAGTGGGAAGTGATTGGAGTCATAACTTTGATGCAAGATTAAATAGAAACAACTCTAGTTTCTTTACTTTCTGTTTTAGGTAAACTTCCATAGATCTTAATGCTTCAGAATTTACTTGTGCACTGTTAATAGTAAGCAGCCAGTTGATTTTTGCCCCAATTTAGAACTTGCATCTGTGGACCATAGAAACATAGAAGATAGGAGTAGCAGGAGTCCATTTGGTCCTTTAAGCCTGTTCTGCCATTCATTACAATCATGGCTGAACATCCAACTCAATCGTCGAATTCTGCTTTTTCCCCATAATCTTTGATCCCATTCATTCCACATGCTATATCCAGCCATCTCTTGACTACCAGTTTTGTTCCTTTCCATAATTATTTTAAAATTAATGGAGCGATGGTCACTAGTTCCAAAGTGGTTCTCCACCTTCAACTCGGTCACTTGCTCTGCCCTATTTCTTAAAAGTAGGTCAAGTTTTGCTTTTCCCAAGTAGAATCCTCCACTTACTACCTGAGGAAACTTTCCTGAACACACTTAATAAATTCCATCTCACCTAAGTCCTTAACACTATGGCAGTCACAGTCCATGTTAGAAAATTAAAATCCTCAACTATAACAACCGTATTACTCGAAGAACAATGAAAATTTACAGCACAGGAACAGAGGTGGATGAAAGACCTACCAAAGGCTGTGAGGAATCACTAGACCATTGCAATGCCAGATTACTGAGTCATTATTCCATGGAGATCATGCTCTAATTCCATCATTGATCCTCTCAAGGTCACAGGGGTGTCATAGGGGTACAGATAGGCGCTTCTGTGGACAATGAAAGAGACTCCAGGGTAGTATGATTCCCACCAACTTTTACAGATGCACTATAGAAACATTCTTTCCGGTTGTATCACAACTTGGTATGGCTCCTGCTGTGCCCAAAACTGCAAGGCACTACCAAAAGTTATGAATGTAGCCCAATCCATCACACAAACAAGCTCCCATCCATTAACACTGTCTACATTTCCTGCTGTCTTGGCAAAGCTGCCAACACAATGAAAGACCCCACGCACCCCAGACATTCTCTCTTCCACCTTCTTCCTTTGGGGTTGTAAGCTCAGGATTAGTCCTTGTGCTACATGCCAGTGAGGCTAGAAGTAGGAAAACAACAGAGCTCAACACATAGCTAAACATTTGGTGTAGGAGGGAGGGTTTTTAAGATGTCTGGACTATTGGAATCTCTTCTGGGGCAGGTGAAACTTCTACAAGAAGGACGAGTTTCACCTAAACTGGAGGTGCATAAATATTCTGACTGAGAGGTTTGCAAGTGTTACATGGGAGGATTTAAATTGGCAGTGGGTAGGAATCAAAGCAAAGGTGAATTAACTGAAGGGGAACTAGAGAGTAGGGCCAGTAAGACTCAAAGAAAGAGCAGGCAGGATGTGGTTGCTAATCAAAGAGGGTTTGGTGGACTGAAGTGCATTTGTTTCCATGCAAGAAGTGTAACAGGTTAGGCAGATGAACTGAGAACTTGGATTAGTACTTGGAAGTATGATATTATTGTTATTACAGAGACTTGGTTAAGGGAAGGACAGGATTGGCAGTTTCAGGATACAGATGTTTCAGGCAGGATAGAGGGGGATGCAAAGTGAGTGGGGAAGTTGCACTACTGGTTAAGGAGAATATCACAGCTATACTGCAGACGGACACCTTATGGAGCTCACACATTGAAATAAATAGGAAGAATGTAGTCACAATGTTAAGGTTTACTGTAGGCTGCCCAACAGCGAGCAGGAGATAGAGGAACGGATATGTAGGCAGATTTTGGCAAGCTGTAAAAATAACAATTGTCATGGGAGGTTTTAACTTCCCCTATATTGACTCAGACTGGGGGCGTGGATGGGGTAAAGTTTGTAAGGAGCATCCGGGGTGTTGCGGGGGGCTTCTTGAAACAGTATGTAAGTAGGAGATTGGACCGTACTGGACCTCGTATAGGAGAATGATCTCTGTCAGGTGGGTGATGATAATTTGGGAAGCAGTTTGAGAACAGTGACCACAATTCAGTAAGCTTTAAGGTACTGATGGTTAAAGATAAGTGCAGTCCTCCAGTGAAGGTGCTAAACTGGGGAAGGCTAATTACAGCAATATTCGCAGGAACTGAAGAATGTAGATTGGGTCAGATGTTTAAGGATATGTGGGAGGCTTTCAACTGTGAATTAATAGGAATTCAGGACTGGCACATTTCTGTAAGGACAAAGGTTAAAAATTGCCAGTTTTGGAGACCTTGGATAAGGAGGGATATTGTAAGCCTAGTCAAAGAGAACAATGAAGCATTTGTTAAGGCTAAGAGGCTAGCAACACACAAAGCAAGTGTGGAATATGAGGAAAGTAGATGGAAACTTAAGCAAGGAGTAAGGTTGGCTGAAAGGGGTAATGAAAAGTATTGACCAGCAGGATTAAGAAATTCCCAAGGCTTTTTATACATATATAAAGAGCAAGAGGATTGCCAGGGAGAGGGTTGGTGTACTCAAGGATAGGCAAGGGAATCTATGTTAGGAGCCAGAAGAAATAGGCAAGGTATTAAGTGAGTATTTCGTGGCAGTATTTACCAAAGAGAAGGACTTAGTGGATGATGAGTCTGGGGAAAGGTGTGTAAATAGTTTGGGTTATGTTGAGATCAAAAAGGAGGTGGTATTGAGGTTCTTGAGAAACATTAAAATAGACAAGTCCTCAGGGCTGATGGGATATACTCCAGAATACTGAGAGAGGCAAGGGAGGAAATTACTGGGGCCTTGAGAGAAATTTTTGTATCCTCACTGGCTACAGGGAAGGTCTGATATTGTGAAACTTCTGACAGGGAAGTCCCAGAGGATTGGAGGATAGCCAATGTTGTTCCTTTGTTTAAGAAGGGTGACGAGGATAATCTAGGTAATTACAGACCGTTGAGCCTTATGTCAGTGGTCAGGAAATTATTGGAGAGGATTCTTCGAGACAAGATTTACTCCCACTTGGGAAAAAAATGGACATATTAGTGAGAGGCAACATGGTTTTGTGAAGGGAAGGTCGTGTCTCACTAACTTGATTGAATTTTTTTGAGGAAGTAACACAAAAAGATCAGCCATGATCTTATTGAATGGCAGAGCAGATTAGATGAGCCTGCTCTTAGTTCTTGTGTTCTTTTATACAACCTTAATTAGGCAGCACTTGGAATATAGTGTTCAATTCTGGTCGCCACTGTACCAGAAGGATGTGGAAGCTTTGAAGAGGGTACAGAAAAGATTTACCAGGATGTTGCCTAGTAGGGAGGGCATTAGCTATGTGAGGTTGGAGAAACTAGTTTGTTCTCACTGGAACGACAGAGATTGAGGGTGACCTGATAGAAGTCTACAAGATTATGAGGGGCATGGACAGAATGGATAATCAGAAGCTTTTTCCCAGAATGAGAGAATCAATTTACTAGGGGCTATAGGTTTAAGATGCAACGGGCAAGATTTAAAAGAGATGTACAAGGCAAGTTTATTACACAGACGGTGATGGGTGTCTGGAACATGCTGCATGGGAGGTTATAGAAGCAGATACAACAGTTTTCAGGGGCATCTTGACAAATACATGAATAGAATGGGAATAGAGGGATATGGTCCCCGAAGGAGTAAAAAAGTGTTTTAGTTCAGTCGGGCAACATGATCGGTGCAGGCTTGGAGAGCCAAAGGGCCTGTTCCTGTCCTGTAATTTTTGTTTGTTCTTTGTCACATTATTCTTAAGGCCATCATAAAAATCAAACAGTTCCTGCAAAATCAAAAATAACAGGTAAATTCAAATATTACAGATGAGCACAACTTGCATCTATGCAGCAACTTTTAGAACCTCAGGACATCCTAAAGCTCTTTACAACCAAGGAAGTACTTTTTTAAAGTCACTAATCCAATTTCAGATTTCCAAAATCCATAGTATATATTTGCTTTTGTATTTTTGCATTGAGTAGTTTAGATGTTTTTTTTATAATGTTTTTGCTAAAAGCATGATTAAAATTCTGCACCTCAAGGAAAATTTCTGTTGTAAACTCAGACAAGTTAGATGGCATGAGATGCCAAGGTTTCTGGAATTCTTAATCTCAGTGTAGTTATTTTAGTATTGTCCATTTAAGCATGATTTGTGGGTACATAATACAGACATTTCTAAAACACTTCAACCAAAAAATATTGATCTGATGATTTATGTTTTGAAAAAATTGTATTTCAAAGAGTTTAAAAGCTGTTTTACTTTTAAATCTGAATTCTGCAGGTGCCATTTACAGCAATTGTCACAAGTTTCTTCATTTAATTAAGTGAGACAATTAGATGCTAAGTGTCACTTCAATATTAAGTACTCATAAATGATGTCTAATGCAGCAATATTAATGATGTGTTGATAATCTTGTGTTTTTTGCCCCAGTTTTCTAATCCCATTGGTCTGCAGTTTGTTAGTCTTTAAGCATTTCAAACATTGCATTTTAGCGTGTTTAAGGAACTAAATTTAATAGAATTACTTCATTCCTCTGCACTAAAAGATTGAGCTCAGAATACAAAATACTGAAAGCATAGAATCTGTTTGGAGATCATGGAGAATCCATGACAGTTGTCGTAATTTAGATTTAGGCAGTGACTCCAGTAAGTTAATAAGATGTAAAATTGTGGAAAGAAAACAACAGTAGGGAGAAATTTTCATCATAGGAAAGCATGGTGGCACATTAGTTAGCACTGCTGCCTCTCAGTAGGAACTCTACGACATGGGCAGTAGAGTTTTAGATGATCTCCGGTTTATAGAGGATATAAATGTGGGATACCAGCCAGGAATGTATTTTGAATAGTTTGAATAGAGGGAACAACGGCAGCCAATGAGCTAATAGGCAGTCTTGGTGATTGCATGAATATGTAGTTAAAAGCTCATCTTGATATCAAATGTGACCTTAATGTTGGAAACAGACTCATTTTATCTCAGACTGTTGCAAGGGAGGCAAAAAGTTGTTCAGTGCTCAACTCGTGGCCGGTGCTGTCTCCTCCCAGTCTCTGTCATCTGTGTAAATCAATGGGCCCAACCCAACCCCCGCCCCCGCCCCCGCCCCCGCCCCCTGCAGGGTGTTGTTCATGGTCATGTGCTGCCGCAAGTCAATGTTGCTGATGTTACTCTACAAATATCAAAATAACTGCCAGCTCATCTGACTCTGATTGTGTCGAACCAATAGGTGAAAGAGAATGTAAAAGTGAATAAGGAAGAGTCCAGATAATCTTCTGACCCATAGCTTTCTCAGACTCTGGACATCCACCCATAGACATCCCCCTCTCCAATGAGCCTCACTCCCTCTCTCATACTGTGGTCTGTCACTGATCAGACAAAGTAAGTGGAACATTCCCTGTCTTCAACAAAAACAAATCACAAATGAAACTGTTAACTATTGGGCATCAATTGGTGTCCCACTCAAGTGTTACAGGGCTGACTAAATTAGCACAATTGACTAAATTAGCACAATTGACTCATCAGCATGCTCCCTATGGCAGATGACATGCACCTGATTCATGTTAAAACAGCAGTCCTTCTTTCAATCTAGTCCCCTTTTCTCTAGCTCTCATGGACTGCAGATTAAACAGGTCTCTCATCTTGAACAGCCAACCACCCAGACTTTATTCCCTGATGACCTGGCTTCTGTAACCAGATAGCTTGTGCCCTGAGGATGCAGCCTGAAGGTGGGTTTTCATTCAGACTGCATTTGTACTCCCTCCCCCCACCCCCTCCACGTGAGGATCTGCCTTCATATAGCTGCTCAACATGTCTTCATATAGCTTGCTCTAGAGCGAATTTTTTGCTCCTAAAGTGTTCTAGGTGTTTTTTCATGACCTTTTCATGGGTCATCACCTTGTAGGTCACTGACCTAGATTTTTCTATTATGATCCTGACACCCAGCCAAGACTACCCCTGAAGTTCCTCATATTGACTTGACCACTTCAAATATTCTCTCTGCTCTTGCAGAGTTGTAATTTATTCTCTGGGTGTCTGGTTCTAGGCTTCACCCTTCCCATCAGTAGACTTTGTCTCATATAATAGTGCTACTGGCGTGATTCCTGTTGTAGTATATGGGGTAACTACTGTTGCTGTTTTAATATATTTGATGTCTTCAAAAAGCATGAAGTTTTGGAACTCACTACTAGTGAAGGTCATGCTGCTGTCGGATATCAAAATCTCTGATATGCCCAGAGATGTATGTATATAGAAACTCAGTCTTAGCTTCTTGATCGTTGTATGTAAATTAGTGGAGCTCAAGTGATGTACCTCTTAACCACTTTTAATTGTGAATTTACCAGGATCAAAAGTATGGAACCCATGAAAGACTCTGCAAAGTCCAAGTGCATCCCACTCATGGTCTGTTGAGCCACTCCCATAGCTGCAAAGAGGTTGAGGGTGAAAGCTTTTGATTTTCCTGACATACATCTGCCTTATTAAGTCTGTGATATCTGAATCAAGGCCAGCCACCAGACTTAGCTCCTTGTCAGCAAAAAAATCCAAGAGCAGCCCTCTCACCACCCATTGCGTGTATGTCCCTCATTAGACAATAAGGTGGACCAAAGCACCTGTCGGATAAAAACAAGTACATCATCTATTTACACACTTCCCAGGGACTCCCAAGGCTCATGATCCCTATTTTAAATCATTGTTCCTTGAGTATCAAATGCCGCCCTGGATGTGGGACAACTACTTAGTACCCCGGTAAAATTATTCTGTCCTCCACATTGAGCACATTATTTTTATTCATGTACTGCTTCATCTGTTCTGAGGTTTGCCCTTTGGGTTCACCATTCAAGATCATGTGCTTCACTTTTGATAAAATTGCATCTGTTTGTGTACAGGTCTTAGTCGGTTTTGTGGATATCGTAAGGTCTCTAAAAAATTTAAAGCTATCAAAATTTCTTCTAGTGCTGGTCAAGGAACAGGAGTCACGGGCAACAGACATTGACTCAAAGCATTGGCTATTTCGATCCTGGAGCAGTGCTCTAAAAGCATTCATAAGTAGTAGGCAGCATTCCCCAACACTCTATCTAGGCAGATGCAATGGGGGTGGAATGTGTTATCTTCTTTGAACAACACGAGTTGAGACTTTTGGTCTGTCACAATTATAAAGTGTTTACCATAGATGTACAAAGAACAAAACAGCATGGGAAACAGGCCCTTCAGCCCAACGAGCCTACGCCACCACCCCGATGTTCCCACCTCTACCCGCGATCCCTGTCTATGTTTATAAATCTATGGATTAAAAACCAAATTTGAGACAATTTAGGGAGAATTTGTTTTGCCAGTTAGCCTAAGAGCACATCTTTGGGATGTGAGAGGAAACCAGAGCACCTGGAGAAAACCCACGCAAGCATGGGGAGAATGTGCAAACTTCCACAGACATAGGCCCAAATCCATGTATCTGCACAGCACAGCGATAGTCACTGAGCTGTCGTGTGGCCCATCAAATGGTCCAGGTCAAGCGTATGCTAACTACGTGAAGCACTAGGATACTCTCAAAAAAAAATCCAAGAGCAGCCCTCTCACGACCCATTGTGTGTATGTCCCTCGTTAGACAACAAGGTGGACCAAAGCACCTGTAGGATAAAAACAAGTACATCATCTATTTACACACTTCCCAGGGACTCCCAATGCTCATGATCCCTATTTTAAATCAGTTTTTTTATATCCCTCCATTCCCATTCTGTTCATGTGCCCATCTAAGTATTTCTTAAATAACTCCAGAGTACCTGCCTCCATCACTTTACTTGGCAGCGCATTCCATACCCCACCACCCTCTGTGTGGGGGAAAAAAACTCTCTCTACCATCCAAATTATACCTTGCCCCCCTCACCCTAAGCCCATGACCCCTCATGCTATTAGAGTCCATCCTAGGGAAAAAGCTTAACCCTGTTTACCTATCTATACCCCCCTCATAATCTTGTACACCTCTATTAGATCTCCTCTAAGTCTATATCTTTCGAAGGAAAAATGTACTGATGAAATTTTTTTTAATATCAAAGACGACCACCAACTCCTCTTTCTCAATTTGGAAGTATCTCCATTCGGCATCTGAGGGAATCAGATGAGTCTTTCTGTTTGACTCTCCCTGTTCCATCTTTCTAATGATGTGAAAGCACAGTGCCAAACCCATAAGGGGCGTATCATTTAGGATGAGTTCCTTCCTAGTGTTAAAATGGGCTAGCAGGTATGATGATAATAGTTGTTTTACCTTGGTGAAGTCTTCAGCCTAGTGTACCTTCCATGACCATCTTTAATATTTCTGCAGCAAGGTGTGCAAGAGGGCCAGTAAGATAGCCAAGTCCAGAATCAATTTCCTGTGGTGGTTCACTAATCAAAGAAGGATTTTAATGGTGTGGCATATTTTGGGGCTGGTGCTCCCTTGATGGCCCTTGCATTCTCTTCTATATGGTGTAAACCTTTTGAATCCACTCAGTAACCCACATAGTCCTTTTCTTTTGCCAGACACCTTTTCCTCTCTTTAAGCATACGTTGGCTCTTGAAAGTCTTTTTAACACCTTTTCCAGGTTCGTCAGTTGCTCTTGTCCTGAGGTGCCTGTGATGAGGATGTTGTCCAAGTACACTGTTACTTCAGGTAGCCCCTGAAGTATGTTGTACATCATCTGCTGGAATATAGTTCGTGCTAATGAGACCCCAAAGGACAGCTGAGTATATTCATATAAACGCTTGTGGATATTGACTGTAACATACTTTCAGGATGCCTCATCAAGTTGGAATTGAAAATAAGCATGGCTCATATCAGCTTAGTGAATGCCTGGTTGCCAGCTAACTTGGCATACAAGTCCTCAATCCTGGGTATCTGTCTAATTTAGAGACCTGGTTGACTGTTAATTTATAATCCCTACGAATACAGACTGATTAATCTGTCAGGTGGACCGGGAAAACAGGTACAACTTTGTCTAAGTTGTACGAGCTTTATAATGCCTAGATCTTCACGCCACCCAAGATTGGCCACCACCTTTTCTAATGGGGTGGTATGGTGGCAGTGGTTAGCACTGCTGTCTTATAGCGCCAGGGACCTGGATTTGATTCCTAGCTTGGGTTGCTGTTTGTGTAGAGTTTACATATTCTCTGTGTTAGTGTGATTTTCTTCAGTTGCTGTGGTTTCCCTCCACAATCCAAAAGACGTGTTGGTTAGGTGCATTAGCCATGCTAAATTCTCCCTCGGTGTGCCCAAACAAGTGCCAGAGCGTGGTAACTAGGGGATTTTCACAATAACTTCATTGCAGTGTTAACATGAGCCTACTTGCAACACTAATAAGTACATTTTTTAATAGTGAGTAAGGATTAGCTCTTGCTCTATAATTTTTGGGTGTAGCATTGGGGTCGACATAGATATTGGTTCAGGCCCCTTTTATTTTCCAAGTGCTTCCTGAAAAGCTTCAAGATGTATTTTAAGGGAAGACTTCATGCAGCCCTTGCTTGCCTAGCCAGAAGATTTAATTGCTGGAGCTAATCTCTGTCTTTGTTGGGCTTAGTCTTTGCACATCTATGACAACAAATAGGAGTTGAGCTGATTGCTGTCAGTAGGTCACTGGGGTGATTATTTTGCCCTTTATTCTTAATGATTCATCTGTCTAATTAGCTAGTTGGGCCTTTGTGTTTTCTAATTTCTGAAGTTGAATATCATTTTGGAGGTAATTATACCCTGCTTGCCGATAATGGAAACTGCAACTCCTGTGACTACCTTCACTTTCAACAGGTGTCCATTTACCAGCAGTTCTACCATTACTGGATTGACCTTGGTTGTAATAATATGATTTAGTTGCATTGTTTGTCGCTGTGGCTGTAGATGTAGCTCCATGGTACAGGTCAGTACTGACCTTGGCTTCCATCCATGCATTTTGTCTACTTCTGCAATTGTGCCTTGGTTGAGCCACCTGCTATGCCTACAACAGTCTGACTTCTGGCACTTGCAACCTTCCAGGATATGACCTCTGTCAAATTTGGGGATATCATTGCATTTCTTCAACTACCTGGTGACACAAGCTGGCTTTGATATTGTAGTGAACACTCTAATGTCTTACTTGCACAGGCACCCTCCATTGAATGGTCACAACTGCTCATGGCTCCTCTTTCTACTGAGAATATCACTTTCAGAGCTCTTACAACTCTTGAACCTCTTATTTGCATTTTGCAGTGAAAGGCTATAGCAATAGCTTTCTTTAAGTTTTTAGTTTTTATTATCGCATTGTTCTTTCCACACACCAATCTGTCTCATCATTTCACTCAGGAATTCACAATGCTCATAAATAGGAAATTACAAAAATTTGATAATGAATTCCCTGAGGATTATCTCTGTTGTATGAAAGTGAAATTTGTGGAGTATGACAGTGATTTGGACCGTAGTGGTTTTTGATTAAATCTACAAGTTCCTTGAAATTTTTCAAACCAGGCGTAGCTGTGTAAGTTGGGCTTTTTATTATGCTGAATGTTGGATACCTGCATGTGAATAAAATATTTTGTCTTTCATTTCCCTCAATATTATTTACCTGGAAGAAGTAGCATGTGTGCTCTACGTGTTGAGCCCTGTCTTTTCTGATTGAGTTTATGGAAGAAAGGTATTTTTGATTTTTTTTCTTACCAGAGAGGAAACGCTGCTTTCATCTTGATCATAAAGGTTACCAGGAGCAAATGAAGAATTTATTGTCCACTGTCACCACCAATATAATAACCTTGCCAATGTCTATCCTCCAATACTGTGAGAATTTTTGCCTGCCGGCAGTTTTCTTGAATATGGCCTGTCTTGCCACAGTGCAACAAGCAAAGCATCTTTGTTTTCCAAGTTTTTTCTTTTAAAAGCTGGGGATTGTCTTCTCTATTTATCTTTCCTCTTGAGTATCTTTCGATTCTCTCTATCTCCTTTGTATCACTTTCTTGTTGATGAGAGTCAGCTGAATTGAATTTGCTTTTTTTTTTAGAAGTTTGTAGATCAAATCTTGGTCATCAACCATGACTACTGAATTCTAAACTGCTTCCAATCCTGCTATTTTCTCTGGCTAATTTGCATGCCTGTTCCTTGTATCTAATAATATCTCTAATTTCCTTTGTAAACTATGGTTTGACCAGCTTTCCTATTTTATTTTTGCACTAGATAAGAACAAGCAATTGTTGCAGTTCAACCATGCACTCTTTGAATGTTTGCCATTGCCTATCCACCATCACCTCTTTAAATAATGTTCTCCAATCCAGCATAGCCAGCTCGCACTCCATACCATTGTACATTTAGATTCCGGATCCCAGTGTCAAAATGAAATATGTAATTTTCCATCTTGATGAAGAATGGCGACGTGGTGGCATAGTGGTTAGCATTGCTGTCGGCCAAAAACAGGAATCTGGGTTTGATTTCGATCTTGGGTGACGTCTGCATGGAATTTGCACCTTCTCCCTGAGTCTGAATGGGTTTCCTCCAGGTGCTCCCACAGTCCAAATATGTGCAGGTTGAGGAGAATTGGCCATGGTAGATTGGCTCTTAGTATCCAAATTAGGGTTATGGGGATGGGCAGTGGGAGTGAGAGTGTAAAATGGTCTTTCGGAGAGTGCAGACTCAATGGCCCGAATGGCCTGCTTATGCAACTTAGGGATTTTGATTTTCTGAATTCTATCATGTTATGGTTGCACTATTCTGGATACATAATACCCATTTTGGATGGTCTTTGTTCTTCAATATATTGATCCAGTAAACTCTCGTACACAGAGGACTTCCTCCTCTGTGGTGGTATTACTAATTTGATTTGCACAATGCAGATTAATGTCACCCATAATTACAGATGCTCCTTTATCACATGCTTCTCTAATTTCCTGTTTAAAGTCATCCTCAACATTACTGCTACAATTTGTTGTTTTATATACAGCCCTGATTAACATTTTATGTCCTTTGGTGTTTCTCAGCTCTATCCATAAAGATTCCATACCTTAGGTGCTAATATCCTTTCTCAGTATTGTGATTATTTTCTCTTTAACCAGCAATGCAACTCCTCCATCCTTTCCTTTTTGTCTGATCTTCTTAAATGCTGAATGCCCCCAGATGTTAATTCCCATCCCTAGTCATCGTGCAGTGAGGTCTCTATAATCACAACTATATCATACCTATTTACATCTATTTGAATGATTAATTTATTCACTGTATTGTAGATGGTCTGTGCATTAAAGCACAAAGCCTTAAAGCTTGTCTTTTTAATATTCCTTGTTTCGTTCCCAATGTTTTTCATTGCTGCCCTGTTTGATTCTGCCCTTGATTTCTCAGCCTATTTGCTTTCTTATTCCCCTTTCTGTCTTTTGCTCTTGTCCTCGTTTTCCTTCCTCTCACTCCTTTAATAGGCTATCATCCTTCTGCCATTTCAGTTAAAATTCTTTACAATCAGTCTAGCGAATACTCTTTCTTGCTCATGGCATAGTGGTTAGCAGTACAAAATCACAGCACTATGAACCTGAGTTCAATTCAGGCCTTGAGTAACTATGAAATTTGCATGTTCTCCCTTGGATGCTCCATTTTCCTCCCACAGTCCAAAGATATTCAGATTAGCGTTTGGTCATGCTAAATTGCACCTTAGTGTCCAAAGATCTGTAGAATAGGTGCATTAGCCTTGATAAATCTGTGAAGGATAGGGTGGAGGAAAAGGGCCTGAATGGGATGTTCTTTCAGAGAATTGGTGAAGTCTCGATGGGCCGATTGGTCTCCTTTTGCACTTTTGGGATTTTATGGAAATCAGTCCTTGTATTGCCCAAGTACAGTCTGTCATTTGTACTAGTCCCACCTCTCTCAGAACTGTGTCCAAGGAATCTTAAATCCTTCCCTATATCTTCAACTACATATTATCTGATATATCCTCTATTTCTGCTCTGACTGTATCATTGCACAAGTAGAAATCCAGAAATCCTACTTTTCAACTTGCTTCTTAACTTTTAGGATGTCATCCCCTTTTCTTTTACCTATGTAATTTATGCCAACGTGCATCACAACCGGTGGCTGTTCACCCTCTCCCTCGGTATATCTTGTAGCCAGACTAAGACATCTTGACCCTAGCACCAGGGAAGCAACATACTATCCTGGAATCTCATTTGCAGCCACAAAAACACCTATCTCTTACAATTGAATTCCCTGCAACTATTGCATTCACACTCAATTTACTACTCTCTTTTGTGCAGCAGAGCTAACTGTGTTGCAATGATTTTGGCTGTTGTTTCCCCAATAAGCCATTCCCCTCAACAGTATCCAAGGGGTATATCTGTTTTGCAGACGTATAACCATAAGAGATTCCTGCACTGCCTGCCTACTCCTCTTACTCTGGCAGTCACCCATTTCCATTTCTGCCTGTGAATTTGATTTGATTTTTTTTATTGCCACATGTACTAGCATTCAGTGAAAAAATATTGTTTCTTGCTCTCTATACAGACAAAGCATACCGTCCATAGAAAAGGAAACGAGAGTAGAATATAGTGTTACAATCATAGTGTATAGAATGATCAACTTAATGCAAGACAGGTCCATTCAAAAGTCTGATGGCAGTAGGGAAAAGCTGTTCTTGAGTTGGTCAGTTTGTGACCTCAAACTTTTGTATCTTTTTCCCAATGGAAGAAGGTAGAAGAGAGAATGTGCGGGGTGCATGGGGTCCTTAATTATGCTGGCTGCTTTGCCAAGGCAGTGAGAAACATTGACAGAGTCAATGGATGGGAGACTGGTTTGTGAGATAAGTTGGGCTACATTCATGACCTTTTGTAGTTTCTTGAATCTTGGGCAAGGCAGGAGCCATACCAAGCATGATACAGTCAGAAAGAATGCTTACTATGATGCATCTGTAAAAGTTGGCGAGAGTCGTAGCTGACATGCTAAATTTCCTTAGCCTTTTGGGAAGGGAAAGATGTTGGTGGAGTTGGGCATGGGGGACGGGGAACTAGGACAGGCTGCTGGTAATCTGGACACCTAAAAACTTGAAGCTCTCAAAATTTTCTACTTCGTCCCCATTGATGTAGACAGGGGCGTGGTTTCCTTTACACTTCTTGAAGTCGATGGCAATCTCCTTTGTTTTGTTGACATTGAGAGAGAGAGATTATTGTCATTGCAGCGGTTCACCAGATTTTCTACCTCATTCCTGTACTTTGTCTCATCATTGTTTGAGATCTGTCCCATACAGTGGTAGCATCATAAAACTTGAAAATCGAATTGGAAGGGAATTTGGCTACACAGTTTTAAGTGTATAAAGAGTATAGTAGGGGACTGAGAACAAGCCTTATGGGGCACTAGTGTTGAGGAGGAGGAGGTGTTGTTGCCTATTGATTGTGGCCTGTAAGTTAGGAAGTTCAGGATCCAGTCATAGAGGGAGGTGCCAAGGCCCTGGCCATGGAATTTGGAGATGAGTTTTGTGGGAATAATAATGTTGAAAGCTGAACTGTAGTCAATAAGTAGGAATGTGACATAGTTGTCTTTGTTATCTAGATGCTCCAGGATTGAGTGCAGGGCCAGGGAGATAGTGTTTGCCGTGGATCTGTTGTGGTGGCAGGCGATCCAGCTAGTCTGGGAGGCTGGAATTGATTCGTACCATGGCTAGCCTTTCAAAGCACTTCGTAATGATGGATGTCAGAGCCACTGGACAATAGTCATTGAGGTACATTGCTTGGTTTTGGTTAGATTTTGAGATGGTGATCATCTTCTTAAAGCAGACAGGGATCTCTATTGTAAAGAGAGGTTGAAGATGTTCTCAAACACACGCTCCAGCTGATCCACTCAGGCTCTGAAATCTTAATCTGCGGTGTCATCACCTTTCTTTTTGTGATGTTCATGAGTCTTTCTGTGATGCTCCACCAAAACTCCAAGATATGTTATGAACTTAGTTTAGATCCCTACTTTTACATTTGATTCTGGCATGAGGTATTTTGCTATAACTAAGATTCAACTAATGTATTAGAAAACTTCTATCAAAACAAACTTTATTTAAGAATAGAGTTAGAACATAACAAAATTGTATAAGCAATTGAAATACTTAAACATGACAAAGTATAATTCTCAGCAGCTTGCTGTCTCTAACTTCCAATTGTGAGCAACATCCCAAAGACAAAAATCCCTTCTTCAGAAGCAGTTAGCACTAAAGACCAATATGCTCATGTGAATGCTAGATTTCTAGCCTTTTAACACCCCTGGACTGAGATCCAGACGGACAGCTGTTTTCTGACTCTCATATAGCGAAATCTCAAAGATCAACTCCCAAACAGCAGAATCTCAGGAAAAAAACCTTATTTCCTGGCAGATTCCAGCCTCTAGACATTAGATACTCAGAGCTACTTGTTTCCACTGCTCCCAAATTGCAACTAAACTGTGTAAGTCTAGTTTCATCCAATCACATGATCAATCATCTGTTCAATCATCCTAATCAGGTTCTGCTCTGCAAAACCCCAGGAGAACACTGAACAACAGAACATTAGTCCAGATTAAAACAAACATTCTAACAATTAGGTGCAGTTATGCTGCTGCAGTAACAATACAGGATTCCAGTTGCATACCCTATGGCACCAGATAGGACAGACTGTAAAACAAACAATCCTGCACAGGATACACTCAAATACATTTTTTAAAGGACACTTACTCAATTAGTTGCTCACATTTATCCTGTGTCGCCTTTGAATCCTGACATCACCCAGGAGTTCCAAACTTCAAGCTAGTACTCAGATTTTTTTCCTGCACTCATGCACTGTTTTTAATCTCCTGATTGGCTCTTCACTCATCTTGTTTTCAATCTCCTGATTTTCTCTGTTTTTGCACTGTTTTCAATTTAAGGACTATCTTGTCACTTGTACTGTTTTCAGTCTCCCAAGTGTCTCTCTTTTCTAACTGTTTTCAATCTCTTGATTGTCTCTCCATTTGTGCTCTTTTCAATCTCCCAGCTCTGTTCACACCCTCATGCTCTATTATTCTCCCATTTTCACTAACGGTCTTTTTGAACTCTCAGCTATTTTTGATCTCATGTATTTCATTCATAATGAGGTTTTGGTTGTTGGAGATTCTTCCTCCGGCATAAGCTAAGCAAACCTGTCAGCCTCATGAGTTTATCTTCTCCATCTGAATGTGAGCTCTGTTTGCATTTTTGCGTGATAAACCACAATGTTTTGCAAACTATAGCTGTTCCCCTTCTCCTGGATTCCAGCAGACTAACATGGCTGTGAGTTTCAGAGATATCTTAGAAATGCAAGCCTTCTCAAAGCCCATGTGCACAAATGTGAATCACATTGGCATAGCATCCAGATAGAAATGCTGATTTGCTGTGCTTGAGACTACAACTCTCTCTCGTCATGGAATTAAATGGACAATTTATAGTTCCGTTACTTATAACTCAGTATTCAAAACTTTTTTCTGGGAGTTTAGACACTGACCTCACAAGCTGCTCAGTGTTAGCACATAGACTTGCCATTATCTCCAAGTGTAAACATCTTGCACAGTGAAATAATTTGGAGACCTTTCATTCCTAACAATCCAAGCACTTAAGCATTCTGTGAGTTACAGTTAAGAACAGGTCACATGACCACTTTTTAAAGACATAGGGAGCATCTTCGGCTCCTGTTTTCATCAAGCAGAATTGCTGCAAGGGGCAGAGAATCAAATGGAATTCCCAAATTGGATTCTCCCTATCACTGCTAATGACATAATGAGAAACATGCCACACAATGACATGAACCAATTTATACCATATATTAATTTAATTAGCCTATCAAGGGGTTCCTGACTCCTGTTTTTCAAAATATTTAAAAATCTTGTTGGGAAGGCTAGCAGCAATGGCAAAACACTGCTTTTCCTGCCGTGTTGACACTTGACCATGACAGGCTGGAATTTTCCACTCCTGTTTTCTTTAGGTGGGTTCAGTGACAGAAGCCGAAAGTCTCTCGGGAAGTCCAAATCGTGTTTCATGTTGACGTAAAATGCCAGTGTCCCTCCAACAAGTTCCCCCCTCCCCCCCGCCTTCACCATCTCCCTGTGCCAGTCAATGATGTAGCATGTATATCAGATCACCATTTGAATATATCATTCCATTACCAGTCTCTAAGCTTGAATCATCCCCCACCCCTTCATACAAATGTCTATTCATGTCTGCGCCACATCATGGAGCTTGCCCTTCTATGCTTTTGAGATTAAGTGCTGGATGATATGGCAGAGAAAGCTGCCATTGGTGTCTAATGCCAAAGTGTAGCTAAGTCGTTGGAAAGGAAGCCACATCTTTTTTTACACCACTAGTGAAGGGGATGGTTGGAGTTCAGCAGGACTTGCGGGTCATTGGTGTGGAGGGAGGAATTCTGGGGGATCAATAGAGGTGGGGGTGTGGTATCAGAGTTTAGGGGTGTCATGACCAGTTCAGGTTAGATTTGGTGGGTGTGGAAGATTCCTCTTGGACGTGGGGGATTGGGCAAGATGGGGGAATTGCAAAGTATGAGTACTTGGGAATTTGGAAGCAGGTGCCCCTGTCTGCTTAATAGCTCTCCGGGTCTGTACAATAATTAGTTTTAACCCTTCTAACTTTTTTCTGGGTAACAATCGGTGTAACCCAATTGAACCATCCAAAATTTGTAATTTAATCAGATTTTTGGATGGTCCTCAGTGCAGGACAAATGCAGCACTTCTATGGGAAGTTTGCACTTCAGGCCAATTGCTTCATAAACCTTGGCTAGGAATCTCCAGAGGAGATTCCTTAGTGTAACTTTGCAGTTCCTACCCCAATGCAATGCAGAGGAGGATAGCAATTAAGATCTCATTTCTTTTTATTAACTACAGTCTGCAAAAGTCAGAACCTGTTACCACCTTAGGTTCCAAACTTTTGCCTATTAGCCTCTGGAACTGACTTATATGCATCAAGAAACTGTGTCCCAATTGTGGACTGTTCACCTGAATGGATTGAATAAACTTCCAACGCTTTTTCTACCATAAATTTGAACTGACATAGCAACTTAAGACTGGGCATCCATGAGGCTCTGTGGACCATCAACAGCAGCAGAACTATATTCCAGCACAATCTGCAACCTCATGGCCCAGGGTATCCCACACGGAGCCGTTACCATTAAGCCAGAGGATCAGTCGTATAATGGAGAGTGCAGGAGGGCATGCCAGAAGCAGCATCAAGCATAACTATATTAATTAGGTGTCAACCTGGTGAAGCTACCAAACAGCAAGTGATAGACAGAGTTAAGAAATCCCACCATCAATGGATCAGTTCTAAGTTCTGCAGTCCTTCCACATGCAGTCTGTGAATAATGGTAGACAATTAAATAACTCACTGGGGAAGAAGGCTCCACAAACGTCCCCATCCCAAAAATGTAGGAGCCCAGTACATCAGTGCAAAAGATAAGGCTGAAATGTTCACAACAATCTTCAGCCAGAGTGTAGCAGTTTTCTCACTGAATTTAGGTGCAAGGCAAATGTTCCTTGCGAAAACAAAACCACGAGTTATCTTTGATCCACCATTAAACTTACACTCTATAAAATAAAAACCTTTCTCTGTCCAGGCTGAGAGGCTTTGCTCTCTCATTGCAATTCAAGGCTTCCCTTTTCTTTTACTCTTTGAAATTCTAATTCATGTTTTCATATTTTTTTTGCTTTACTTTTTTACCTTTTTTTTTCTCATTCCAGTTGAAGTGTTTAACTTTCTCTTTCTTTCACAAACTGTTTTTTTCGCTTTTTTTCCAATTCACAGTACTTCACTTGTAACTGAACCCTAGGCAATATACCACAGCCTTGTCAAGGACCATTACAAATGAGCATCAAATGCTGACTCTGCCAAAGACACCCACATCCCACAAATAAATTTAAAAAACGGTAAATGAAAAAATAAATATTCTGTTATAGACACAGCATAAAAATGTGTGTTTATGTTTGAGAAAAAAATAGTTTTACTTAACATCACAAAAATATTCTATATAAGGAGAAGGATTTAGAACTTGTTAATGGATTGTTATGAAAACCAACTTACTTTTAGTGTTGAGTGCAGTGCAAAAATGTCTAATGGACTCTGAGATTTAGTGCGTGCACAGACCAGGAGCAGACTGCAAATATGCAGATCAGTATTTTATGTTTTTGGCCCAATGCTTCTGTATACAAGGAATATCAGTATGAAAATCTGGCTGGGAGCAGAATGTCATGGAAAACAGGAAGAGGTCCCCAGGGGAAGAGGAAACAGGGAGAGATCCAAAAGAAGAGTCTCAGAGGGGACAGGAAGCGGATTCAATTCTTTTTAAAAAGAGATGCAGAGAAAAGAAGATGACAAATAGAAGAAGAGCTGCCAATCACAGATTTAAAGAGGACTCGAGAAGCCATAAAAAGTGGATTACGAAGTTAGACTTGGAAGGTGAAGACAGATTTCCCTCGAATCTTTCATGAAAGGGATAGAAGGTGGAATCTTATGAGAATTTGATAGTGTCAGTTCTGCTGAGAAAACTGGCATGGAAAACTCCAACTTCATTGGCCAGTTTTCTCTCTGGATTTTGTGATTTTTAACTGTGGGGGGGGAAAAAAAGTGGGCGTTGTTTGTGTTGTCACTCTGGCGAGCTGGGAATCAGCCCCACTCCCTTTTTAAAGGATGCCCTAATCACCAGAAACAAACATTAATCTCTCCCACAACACCTTCCTCCATACCGACACCTATGGCCTTCCCCATCCTGATCATGGCCAGCATCAGCCCCATTCCCTGATCCCACATCTGAACACCACCAGCTTTCCCGTCACTTGCAGTATCCATTCCCTGCCCTCACCACAAATAAACTGGTCCCCACATGTGCGGCTCTCCCTTTGGCCCACCCATGGCACAGTCCTGGCACAGTTTGGGATTGTCACGTTGGCACTGCTGGGATTAGCAGTGCCAAACTTTGTGAGGGGGCTTGGAGTTTTACCAGAACATTGTCTGGTCATGTCTTTCTGTCCTCTTTCCCAGGGACTATAGTGACTTTTGTGCTCCCAGGGCGTTCTGTAGGATCCATTCATTCCTCCGAATAGACCGAGGGCACTTGGTATGATTGTAAGGAAATGATTTATTGAATATAATTTAAATTTAACACAACAGAAACAAAAGAGGATCTTGTTTCTTAAATGCGTGTTGAGAAAGAGAGAGGAAAAGTTGGAAATTGGCTTTGCAACCAGACCCAAAACCCTTGCAGCATTTGACTGAATAACAAGAAAAAAAACACAGCTGCTTCTAATAATGTAAGAGTTTGGTGATCTTTTTATTATTAAAACACTGGGTACATGCAGTCTCTAGCTTTCAACAACAATTCACATCTGTACAACCATGAAAGCTTCTGTTTATGCAAAACTTTGCTTACCTTATATTTTTCAAATGTAGTCAATTTCTCAGCTCAAAACCCAAAATTTCAAGCTGAGTTTTAAAATGTGGCCCAACTAGCTTAAGTTACTTTCAAAGCAAAATAGTATCATTTGTCACCTTAAATCATTTGGAGCTTCCACATGCCCTCCTATAATTTGATATAACCATTTTGAATCGAATGTACGAAACTTCCTTCACGTGCGGGAATGGTTTGCTTCCCATTCCTTTGGCAGATATCATCACAACAGATTTATCCTTTTCCATTGTCATTAAACATTTACACACACATTTAAGAAACAAGATCCAAGAGCAAGGAAAAATAACACCAGTCGTCGTACCCTAGAGCTTCCAGTTGAACCTAACCAATCAGTCAGCCACCTCCACAAGGTGGAGAGTGGGGACAATTTCAGTTTTTTGACTTGCTTTACAATGTGTGTCGTCAAATTGGTGGTACTTTGTCGGGTATGCAAGTACAGCACTCAGTCCCAACTAAGGCACAAGTGTCTCCTTGTTCAGCCAGGATGTAGTCATCCTGTTCTGCAAGGTTATGGTGCAAATGGCTACCATTTCAGTACTTATGTTACCTAGGGCTTTGGCAGTGTCATTGGCCAACTTTTTCAGGATAGATGCCACATTGACTCCCTTGCCAATTTTGCAGTTCCATACCAAAGGAATAGAATAATGAAGAATCACTTTGTTTTTGTAATCGTCCTCCTTACTTTTTGCTAATGAGGCGGCATGGGTAGGGAGGTTGTGTGGTGAATATAGGTAGAATGTACCGCAGATAACAAGAACCTGTCCAAGGTTGGCTAACCAGAAATTGGCCTTGTAGCCACAAATAAAGTAGGTACCATTACAGGCTGTAAAATCCCTGAGTTCCCTGGTGAACATTAAACCATTCCCAAGTTGCCTGGTTTTGTTGAGGATGGCTACTGGCTGGATATGAGGATTGCTGACCGTGGACAGATTAAGGATACTGCTGAAATTGCTATATGCCATCATTTATCCCCCGATTTGGTTCCTAACTAGGCAGACCAATCCTTGTGACCCTTCTATCCCAGAGGCGTTAGTGAAAACTACAGACAGCGTTTCACAGATTTATTATAATTGCGCTGTTACCATCCCACAAATGAGTTCAGGATGTAGCCTGACCCCTCCCAATCTTTTTTTTGCTCCTTGCCAAAAGGCTCTTGCAGAAGACATACTGGTCCCATTACTTCTGATTTGCCTTTCTGCTGTTTCAGATTCGTTAGAGGGAACAGGTCTCAATGAAATACTACCCTTTGAATGTATAGGTACCTGTACACAAACCCAACAGCTGAGGACATTAACTCTCTTGGCATAGATGTAGACATGTACATGTGGGTGTTCACGTATAACTCTTTGGTTACTTGTTTAGTTCCTCAGATGCAAGGGACTGGCAGGATGGGAATAGATAAATGCTTAACATGTTTTGTAATACTGAGTTAAAAGATGTTAAAATGTGGTTATACATGCAAGAAGTAAAAAGATAAATTTCTTTTCTGTGAAACAACTAGGGGTTCTGTTCACTTGTGTCTGTATCCAGGTCTTCTTCCCTTGGACCTTGGCTACACAAGCAATAGCCAATGACACTTGTTTTCTTCTTCAGGTGGATCCAAACTCCTGACACCTGCTGGAAAGCAGAATAGATAACGTTTATCAAGTTTACAATAACGTAACAAAAAGTATCACTCATCAAGTGGCGGTCAACTTTTGGCAATTAATGGTTCCAGGCAATGCCATTGGTCTTCCAGTTATTGCTTCAAATGGACTCAGGACTGTGATCTGAAACTACACAAAACAATTGGTAGTGCCTGGGATCTTGGCGTCCCTTGGTGGTATTTAGCAAGTTGATCTTTCAGAATTCGGTTAATTCACTCCAGTTGTCCAGATGACTGTGGATGATAAAGGCAATCTAAATTCCAGTTTATAGACCTTATATACAGCACGTGTGAAGTTGGTTCCCTGATCAGAATCAATACTGTTTGGGACTCGCCATCTGGGAATGTAGTCCTTCCACCAGACCTTGGCTATTTGTTTGGTAGTGGATTGTTTCATCGGGACACATCTATCAAACTGGAGATTCTGTCTATAATGACCAAAATGTTTTTTGTATCTTGTGACAATAAGGAGAGATATGTAGTCGACTTATGAATTTTGGAATGGTCTTGCCTGCTTTTCTAATACAGTTGTCAACAAAGGAGGAGTCATCTGTAAAAAGGATGAGATCTGAGTTGGGTAGAGTGTCTTCCACTGCCAAAGCAGCTTCATCTGTTTCCTTTAGAAGTTCCTCACAGTCATGGCCTTCTTCATACTTCCCCCGCTTGGGAAGCAAGAACGTGTTTGCAGGGTTAACTGGATTAGCCCGGTCGAAATGGAGATTGTGGGTCTTCAGAACCGCCTCCCCACAGGTTTATTTGGCATGTTTCTTGAATCCTTGCCCCCACCAGCTTTTCTGAAATTGTCCGTCATCTGATGTTAGACCAGGTACCACCTTGAGTGGATCTGTTGCCCTAGAAAGGGCATCAGCATCCGAGGCACGACTGGCTTCTCGGTATTTCTTTGCCTCCATATATTGTTTTCCCATAATTTCATTTCTGCCTTGATCCATATCCATTTTTCTTCCTGTGCACACTCATCTTGCATCGTCTGCAGATCTTGTGTCAGATTAAGTTCTCCTAATTTGTACATGCCAATTGATTCATTCAATCAGATGCACGGTGAGGCTGCCTCTCTGGCTGCCTGATTTGGTGAGGGCATTCTCTTTGTTTCCTTGGTATTTCCCTTCATGTGAGCTTTGCATTTCAAAATGTATACCTCCTGGGCAACTGGCTCTCAGACTCCTTTTTCCCCCCTCCACCCTACCCACCATCACTCCACCACCCCACTATGTTATGGATAGGTGTACCCACTGCTGTGAGGAAATCCTTTTTCTGCCATAATTGCCCAAAGTCATGAGTGACTCTGAAAGTGTACCATGAGTCCACATAAATATTAGCCATTTGTCCCTCTGTTATTGGCAGGTTTCTGGCAAGTTCGTTGTTCGGCCTGTTGAGTTGACTTTCTTGAGGGTAGACAGCCTTTTGCCACAACATCATGTATGTTAGCACCTACCTGTTGCCTACACAGGAGGAGCCATCTGTAAAAAGATTGAGATCTGGATTGGATAAAGAGTCCTGTATCACCAAAGCAGCTTCATCTGTTTCCTTTAGAAGTTCCCCACAGTCGTGGCCTTCTTCATACTTTCCCTGCTTGGGAAGCGGGAACATAGTTGCAGGGTTAACTGAACTAGTCTGGATGAAATGGAGAATGTAGACCTCCAGAACCGCTGTCCAGCGGATACATAGGGCTGCTGTGATCTGCAATATTCTGTTCATTGACAACAAAGCATGGACTATATGAGGTCACTTGACTGATCCAGAACACCAGGTACAGTAGCCATTATGACTCAACAGGTGGCATCCATGGCCCACAAGCAACTTCCTATTCAAGGGCTACCATGTCTAATTTTGCTGAATAGTAGTCATTAAGCCTTTGCTGGTCCCCATGTTCCTGTGTCAGTATAGCTGTCATAAATCCATCCTTTTCATGGATGAGCAAGATGAAAGCTTCCCATTGTTGGGTTTCCTAATGCTGGTGCAGTGCACAAGCATCTTTGAGATTCCTGAAAGCCTCTGTCTGCTCATCTATGAGGGTAATAGCTTCCTTTGAATCCCGTTTTCTCTTCAAAAGTTTATTCAGCGGTTGGGTAAGCTACGTGTGAAAGTCCACCCACTTATTAAAGTTGCACAGATATAAAAAGGATCTCAGTTCTTGAACTGTGGTAGGCTATTTCACGGTCTGAATGGCTGCGGCTCTGTCCTGAGTGAGTTCTCTTTTTCCTCTGAAATCCTCTGTCCCTGGTATACAACCTCTCTTTGGACTTTCTGTGCTTTGTTGATACTAGCTTTGTGTCGTTTCAGGTGAAGGTGATCCAACAGTGTGTGTAAGTTCTGCATGTGCTGTTCTTCCTCTTTCAGAGGCTAACAGTATATCGTCCATGTATGTGGAGGCCAGTGGGGTGGGTACTTCCTGCAAGTGGCTTTACAAGGCCATGTAAGATACCATACGGCTGTTATGAAATCCTGTGGTAGTCAAGTCCAGGTATACTGTTGCTGCTGGACAGTAAAGGTGAACCATGGTTAGACTTCAGGCACCAGTGGCCCTGACCAAAATCTGTTAGCCATGTCGATGACTGAAAGTACTTTTGTTCTGGGGTTAAATTCTTAAAGATGGTGGAGAGGAGCCTTTTGATCAATACAGTGATTGGTCTTTCTGTCAACAGTCAAATGTGAAGTTCCGATTGCTTTCTTTACTGGCCACACGATGTTGTTAGGTGAGTTATGTGTCTTGATTAGTATGCCTTATTTCTCTAGTTGTTGAAGAACTGGTAAGATGCCGGCAATAGATGTTGGGGTGGTGGTGTTCCAGTGAATGAACCTGGCTCTATCTGGAGTAGGTCACAATCATTCTTATCTCGGGCCTATATTGGGTAATTGGTCCCCTCTTCCTTTCTCAAAGGATTGATAGACCATGTCATCTTGCCCGCTTTAAAATCCAAAGAGGAGTTTAGCTGAATCGAAACATCCATTCTGAGTAAGGCACACCCAAATTCGAGGGGTCACTACATGAGGACCAAGGTGAATTCTAGTGCGTTTAGTCTTCTGGGTTTTATGTTTCCTCTACTTGCCCCTTTTCCTGTTAATCATCCCACCTTGGAAGAAGTGTCTTTTGTATTTCAGTGAAAGGTTAATTCTGCTCCAGTGTCCCAATCTTGATTGCAATCATTCACCCTCATCATTACATATAACTCATTTCCCCTGTGTTCCCCTAATGCAAGAAGGGAGTCTGTGAGGGTGGAGGCGGGCTCTTCTAGTTTTTAATGTGGCTAGCAACATAACTTGTCGCTCAGCAGTGAGCTGCTTGAACTTTTCCAAACATTCTTCATCTTCAGACCGATGCTGAGACTGATGGTGTCCGTGATGTCCTTTAGTCCGCAGCTTGGCAAGGCATGTTTTTGCCCAGTGATCTTCCTTTCTGCAGTAGTGGCATATTCCTGGTAACCTCCCTTTGCGGGGCCAGTCTGAATTTTGGGTTTCCCTCCCGCTTGCAGGGCACAGACTTTGCCTCCTATGTCCATTCTATTTGGTTACACCCCTTCACCAACACCAAGTGTATCTTTACTATCATCAATTCTGGATTGAGGTTGGCAACAAATGCAGCTTTCGTGGGTCCAAAAGTCCTGGCATCCATTTGTTCGGTGTCCATCATTGTTTATTCCCAAATATTCTATCCACACTGCCCTAAATCATTCGTCAAGCTGTGATACAACCAGGAAGAATGCTTTCTATGGTGCATCTGTAAAAGTTGATGAAAATCGTAGCTGACGTGCCAAATTTCCTTAGTCTTCTGAGAAAGTAGAGGCATTGGTGGGTTTTCATAACTATTAGTGTACTATTACATAACTAGTGTCAGCATGGGGCAATCAGGACTGGTTGTTGGTGATCTGGACACCTAAAAACATAAACCTCTTGACCATTTCTATTTTGTCCCGTTGATGTTGTCAGGGGCATATTCTCCACTATGCTTCCTGCAGTAAATGGCATTCTCCTTTATTTTGTTGACGCTAGAGGGAGAGATTATTGTCATCACATCAGTTCATCAGATTCTTAATCTCATTCCTGTACTCTGTCTTGTCATTATTTAAGATCTGACCCATTACAGTGGTGTCATAGCAAACTTGCAAATTGAGTTGGAAGGGAACTTGGTCACACATTCATATTTGTATAAGGAGTATGGTAGGGGGCTGAGGATGTAGCCCTGAAGGACATAGCTGTTGAGGATGATTGTGCAGGAGATGTTGTTGCTTATCCTTACTGATTGTGATCTGTGGGTCAGGGAGTTCAGGATCCAGTCGCAGAGGGATCAGGCCACAGAGTTTGGAGATGAGTTTCATGGGAATAATGGTGTTGACTACAGTTTGGCCTTCAATGAGTAGAAGTGTGACATGGGTGTCTTTGATATCTAGGTGTTCCAGTGCTGAGTGCAGGGCCAGAGAGGTGGCATCTGCTGTGGACCTGTTGCAACAGTAGGCGAACAGTGGTGGAACCAGGCAATCCGAGAGGCTGGAATTGATTTGTACCATGACTAACCTTTCAAAGCATTTCATAACAATGGATGTCAGAACCACCAGACGACAGTCATTAAGGCACACTCTTTGGCTTTTTTTTTGGTATTGGAACGATGGTCGTCTTCTTGAAGCTGATAGGGACCTCAGAATGTTGTAAAGAAAGGATGAAGATGACTATGAATATCCCCACCAGCTGGTTCACGCAGGATCTGAATGCTCATCCAGGTACCCCATCCTGACCTGTTGCTTTCCGCAAGTTGACTTTCGAGAAGGCTGCTCTGACATCTTGCAATGGTGACCTCAGATACAGGTTCATCCAAGGTTTCTGGGGTGGAAGGCGTGCCCTCTCTGATCTCTTGCTCAAAACAGGCATAGAATGCATTGAGCTAATCAGGGAGGGGTGTGTTGGAGCCAGCGATTTTACATACCTTCATTTGTAGCCTTTTATGTTTTGCAGACCTTGCCGTAAGCAGCAGGATCTGTGTGGCTAGCCTGGGACTCTAGCTTGATCTGGTACATCATGGCTGATCATCGAATTTAGTATCCTGATTTCCGCCACGCACCCCCCCCCCCTCCCCCCCATATTTCTTAAACCTTCCAACCCTAACATCTGTATCAAATTTCTTTTTGAAATCAGACAACATTTTGGCCTCAATTAATTTCTGTGGTAGTGAATTCTACATACCACTGTATGGGTGAAGGAATTTCTCCTCACCTCAGTTCTAAAACGTTTACTCATTCTCAAGCTATGACTTTGTTCTGGACTCCCTCACAATTGGGAACATTGTTTCTGAATCTACCCTGTCTAACCCTGTTAGAATTTTATAAGTTTCTATGAGATCTCTTCTCAAACTCTCTAGCGAATATAATCCTTAGTCTCTTATATGATAAACCTGCCATCCCAGGTTTTTGCTGTACTCTCTCTATAGCAAGGACATCCTTCCTAAGGTAAGGACACCAGAACGGCACACAATACTCCAGGTGTGGCCTCACTAATGCCCTATACAATTGCAGGACAACATCTGTGTCGCTATACTCAAAACCTCTCACTATGAAGATCAATATACTATTTTGTCTTTACTGTCTGCTGTACCTGCACACTTAATTTCAGCAATTAATGCACAAGGACACCAAGTCTTACTGAGTGTCCATCTCTCTCAATTTACACCCATTCAAGTAATTATCTGTCTTGCCAGCATTGCTACCAAAGTTTTTGATTGACAAGGGAATTAAGGGTTACAGGGAGAAAGCAGGAAAGTGGTACTGAACCACTACAGATCAGCCATGATTTATTGAATGATGGGGCAAACTCGAGGGGCTGAATGGCCTACTCCTGCTCCTATTTCTTATGTTCTTATGTACATAGTTGCCTTGAAGCCAGGACCAGTATCTTATGAATTCCACATAGGGGATGCCATTCTGAGAAAACACCTGGATCATTAGAGAACCTTAAATTCTCATTTGTCCAGGAATCAATGATGCCGAGCATGTCAGGAGCCTTGGAAAAATCTCTAGGCCCACTGGCTCCTGCTTTCCGCCTCTAGTTAGAGTCTGAAATGGACATGGCAGATTTAGGTGCATTATCTCTCTCACTGCCTAATGAAGGGATCGAACCTAAGCGAAAGAGACGAACACTGGTTCTCTACACTCCATGTACTTCGGATGCAGGCTTGAGGATTGAGACCTGGTGCTTAAATGCCTCAAGAGGCACTCAAGTGGTTGGCACATCAGGGTTCCTCAGACCTAGAGGGATGGAATGTAATGACTTTAATAAGACCTATGATGTGGACCTCTTAGAACATGAGCCTTCTGATTAAGGTAGTACTGTGTTTGGCCAGTCATGGAACCCTCCCTCTGCATATAATGTGCAGTGTCTGGGATATTAACCCAGAGTGGCGCTCTGGGTTAATATCCAGATAATAATGAGGAAGTATCTATCAGCTTCTAAGGAGTTATTTCAGTGACAGTAAATCTGTTATCTGCATTGTCAAGCTATGAGCATCCATTTCCCGTGTTTAAAAAAAGCTGTTAAAGTGCAACAAGCTAGTGATCACAATTCAAGTATATTATTGTGCTGTTGTAATATTAAACGTTATCCATAGTAGTCAATTTTTCTGCTAGGTGTGTTAAATGAAAATAATTTTAAGCCCATACACTAAAATTAACATGCTAATTAAGTTCTCATATCACAGACATTAATTCTTCTTAAATTGATGCATTGCTAATTAAAATTTAATCACACCTTTTTCTTGTATGTAATTATAGTTTACAAACTGGAACAAGACTGACTTAGTTTTATATATACACACACATATACAGTACTATTTGCATTGTTTAAAGACACAGTAGCTTGACAAAAGGCAATTTCTCTTTCAGATTCTTTTAAAATAATGTGCCCACATTAGGCATGAGCTCAAAGGGTGATGTGGGTGTAATATCTCGTGAAACTCAAAATGAGATTCACGCCAATTTTTCCTGCCCCTTGCAGGGACGTAATGAAGTTTCTGCTTAAGAATATCAAAACATTAACATCTCATTAGTAACTGGTTCCACTGCCACCTCCACTCACATTGAACACTCACGTTGAACCTTGCCAGCTTGAAGTCAAGCCATCAAGATTTATAATTGTTTTATAAAAATATTAGCCTGGTTACATCATCTGCAAGGGAGATATCAGAGGTGAGCTTGTAGGTTGTCACAACCCACTAGGAAGTATATGGAGAAGGGACATCAGAGAGTCTTGAAATACATCAAACAAATTCTTAGGACAGGTATTTTGGCAGATAAAGCAAAATAGCCAGATAAAACTTCCAGTGGACATTGACTAACTGTGCTCTATTCATGTGAATTAATACGAATAACATTTTTGATTTTTTTTTTAAGTAACTTGCAATTTGTGACTTTCACTTTATTTCTCTGATTTCCTACCTTGTATACTTGTGAGTATAAATCTATAGCACAATCCATCCTTTTGGGATTTTGAATGTGTTTCGGAATCCTACTTTTGTTTCACCTTGAAGAATTTGCCCTGTGGTTATTTTTTTGACATTGGATCATATAAACCAATGTTTGGGAAACACACAACAACTCTTTTCAACAAAGGAAAAGATTCAAAGAGAAACAAATTATATTAGAAATTAAAACTATTGCTGTCACAGGCACATGAGTAATGGTAGTAACTGCGCCTTCATATCTGCAATACATTTGTGAGGCCAAAAGACCTTGAATAGAGAATGTGACTTATTATATTGTTTGAGCTAAATTTTTAAAATTTCTCCACATTGCAATGACTCATAATAAAGTGGGTGACAACTAAACATTAAAGTTAATACTGAATTTTTTTCACAAGTCTGTCAATTTCTGTAAGGACAAAAGGCTGGGTTACTACCCCTGATAGAAACCATTCCATTCCCCACACCCCCTGCTGCTGCTTTCTTCTTTGGACATGCATAGGTGTGAAGATCATGACCACCATGCCTCTATAGTATGATTCTGATTGGAGCCCTTCAGCAAGGGGAGATGGTGATTCAGGAGTATTCTTGTAACAAAGCTTCCTCTGCCAGACTGCACTTATACCCTTCTATGGTTACTGTAGACATTCTTATGTCATTTTGTACAGATGATCACAATTACGCTGCTTTAAAGCCTTCCAGATCATACAATCCTAGAATCTGTACAGTGCAGAAGGAAAACTATTCAGCCATTGAGTCTGCACTGACAACAATCCCACGCAGGCTGTTTCCCCATAAATCCATATGTTTACCCTGATAATCCCTCAGATACTAAAAGCCAACTTAGTATAACCAATCAACCTAACCTGCACTTCTTTGGACTGTAGAAGGAAACCAGAGCACCCAGAGGGGGAGAACTTGCAAATTCCACACAGACAGCCAGCAAGGCTGGAATTGAACATGGACCCCTGTGCTGTGAGGCAGCAGTACTAACCACTATATCACCATGCCACACACACATGTGGGAGATAGCTTGTGCCCTGTGATTCTTTCTGGCCCACTATGCAAATCAACTGGCGCAAGGCTTTTGCACCAGGCGCAAAACAAAAAAAGTGTGAGGCCAGTTCATCAACAAGCCTGGCAAGGCCATTTCTGTCTAAGTAGATGTTTCCCCTCTTGTCCGGAGAGATTTTGCTGAAGGGAATCATTGGCTCCTGCCAGTGGGGACCATGTCGGAGGGATCGGAGGCCATTGAAGTCCCTCAGTAGTCAGGCATAGCTGAGCAGTGCCTGTGAGGCAGTGCCATCCTGGCACTGTCCAGTGGGAATCTTTGCATATCCATTAGGCACTATACCACACTAGGCCACTGCCAAGTGGGTGGAGGGATGAATCTGTGGTGGGTGGGAATGCAAGTGGGGAGTTCTGTGGGCGGAGGTGGAAGGCAAGCAGGCAGTTCTGCAGGGGAGCTTACAGAGGGAAGAAGGCAAGAGAAGTGGCATTGGGGGAGGGAAGACAAGGGGATGACTGGCAAAGCAGGAGTGGTATTCTGGAGGGGTTGAGCTGCTGAGAGAATCATGACAGGAGAGTCATTAGGAGGTGGGAGCGTCCGATGTTGGCATACCAATTAGCCCCTGAGCAGCCTGCAACTGACTTATCCATCGAGCTTGAACCTCTCCGCGTTCCCAGTATGAAATTCCAAACCACCAAAAAAATTGACAAAGTGTGGGAAGATTGCAATGTCAAAAATTTTTTTGGGAAGATCCCACCCACAGAGTTTTATAGCTCAAAACAATCCCTTTTGGCCCATTGTGTCTGTGCTAGCCATCAAACACCTATGTATTTTAATCCCAATTTCCAACACAATCCATAGTCTAGTATGCTATGGCATTTCAAGTATTCACCTAAATGCTTCTTAAATGTTATGAGGGTGCCCACTTCTATCACCCCTTTCAATCAATGAGTTCTAGATTTCCACTACCCACTGGGTGAAAAGGTTTTTCCTTAAATCTTCTCTAAATCCCTGGAACTTACTTTGTTATACTCCCTAGTTATTGGCCATTTTACTAAGGAAATGTTCCTTCCTTCTACTGTATTTATCCCTTATAATTTTGTGCATATGGATCAGGTCCCAGCTTCAGCATTCTCTGCTCTAAGATAAATAATCCCAATCTAACCAGCCTCTCTTCATAGAATCCCTGCAGTGCAGAAGGAGGCCATTTGGCCCACCCAGGCCCTATCCCCTTAACCCCACATATTTAACCCGCTAATCCCTCTAACCTATGCATCCCAGGACACTAAGGGGCAATTTAAACATGGCCAGTCAACCTCACATCTTTGGACTATGGGAGGAAACCCACACAGATACAGGAGAATGTGCAAACCCCACACAGACAGTGACCCAAGCTGGGAATTGAACCCAGTCCCCGGAGATGTGAGGTAACAGTGCTAACTGCTTTGCTCCAGCCCAGGCAACATCCTGGTAAATCTCCTTGCATCCTTTCTAGTACTATAGCATCCTTCCTATCAGAACTGCACACTGTACGCTAGTTGTTACCTAATGAGTGTGTCTTTCAGCTCCATCATAACCTCCCTGCTACTATATACTATGCCTATCCTACATGTCATCTTAACCACTTTTTCTACCTGTTCTACTGCCTTCAGGGATCTTTGGATATGTGGTCCAAAGTCCCTTTGGTCCTCTCTATTTCCTAGCATTCTACCATTCATTTTGTACTTCCTTACCTTGTTAGTCCTTTCAAGATTCGTCACCTCACACTTGACAGGATTGAATTCCATTTGCCACTACTTTGCCCATCTGATCTGCCTGTCGATATCGTCCTGTAATCTAAGGCTTTCCTTCTTATTATTTACCTACCATTAATTTATTGCAGATTTACTGACCATACCTCCTACTTTTATGTCTAGATCATTAATATACACCACAAACAATAAGGGACTGATCACTGATCCCTATGGTACCCTGCTGGAAGAAGTCTCACAACACCAGGTTAAAGTAACACATGTTTATTTGGTAGCAAATGCCACTAGCTTTTGGAAAACTACCCCCTCATCAGGTGAGTGGCAGTTCTGTTCATCTCCACATCATGAATACCCTACCAGACATAGGCTTCCAGTGTTAAAAATAACCTTCAGCCATTATCCTCTGTCTTCTTCCACTAAACCAATTTGGATCTGATTTGCCAAATTACTATGGATTCCATGAGATCCTTTTGACCAATCTCCCATATGGGGTCTTGTCAAACGTCTTACATCAACTGCAAAGCTCCCATTTACACACCTACTCATTTGCTTGAAAAATTCAATCAAGTTTGATTGACATGATTTGCTCCTGACAAAACCATGCTGACTATCTTTGATTATTCCTTGTCTCTCCAAGTGGAAAATAAATCTATGCCTCAGAATTTTTTTCAATAATTTCCCTATTAGTAATGTTAGACTCACTGCTCTATAATTATCTTGTTTATCCCAGCTTTCCTTTGTGAATAATGGTATCATGTTAGCTGTACTCCAATCCTCTGGCACCTATCCTGTGAACAGAGATGATTTGAAAATTAGCATCAGGGCCCTTGCAATCTCCTGACTTGCCTCCCATAGCACCCTGCAGTACATCTTGCCTTGGCTGAAGGATTTATCTACTTTAAAACTATTAAAACCACTAATACATCCTTCTCCCCAATGCTAATTTGTTTTTTTTTATATATCACCCTCTTGCCCTTAATGTACTTAAAACACCTTGGGGTTTTCTTTCATTTTTACCGTCAGTTTTTTAACTTCATGCCCTCGAGAGCTTCCATTGTTTTGAGCATCCTGTATCGGCGTGAGCCTACTTTTTTTCCTCATTCAATTCTATATATCCCTTGGCATCCAGGATTCTCTGGATATTTTTGGTCTTATATTTTACCTTTATGGGAACATATTGGCCCTGTACTTTTTCTAACTCCTTTTTGAATGACTCCCACTGTTCTGACATGGATATCCCTACAAGTAGATTCTCCCAGTCCACTTTGGGGAGATCATGTCTTATCATATTAAATTCAGAATCTTTATTTCCAGTCCATCTTTGTCCTTTTGCATAACTACTTTAAATCTTCCTGCTTGATGGTCACTATCACTGAAATGTTCCCCCACTGACATTTCTACCAGATGTCTAACTTCATTTCCTAAAATTAGGTCCAGCACTGCCCCTCTCTTGGTGCATTTTCTAATGCTGTTTCAGAAAGCTCTCCTGGATACATCTTAAGAGTCCTGCTCCTCTAAGTTTTTCATACTTTGACTATCCCAGTTAACATTCTAAAAATTGAAATATCCTATTATTACGCTATGATTTTTATACTTCTGAGATTTGTCTGCATATCTGCTCTTCTATCTTTCCTTGACTGTTTGGGGGCCAATAGCACACTTCTAGCAAAGTGATTTCTCTTTTGTTTTTAAATTCTACCCATATGGCTTCAATTGAGGAGCCTGCTAATATATTGTTCCTTTTCACTAAAGTAATTGACTCCATGATTAATAATGCAACATCATCTCCTTTTACACCCTGACAATGCTGAGGATTATATATCTTAGAATATTGAACTACCAATACTGCCCATCCGTCAGCCATGTCTATCTGATAGCAATAATTTTATATTCCCATATGTTAATCAACACCTTCAATGCGTCTGTCTGCATTAAAATAAATGCCATCTAGCCTTGCCACATTTCCTTGGACCTTAACATGTCTACCTTTACTCTGCCTTCCAGACTAAATTAGTTTTTCATTTATATTTGACCATACATCATGCTCTACAGTGCATCTACTCAGTATCTCATCTCCTGCCAAATTAATTTAAGGACCTCCTATCTCCCCACCCCAACAGTATTAGCAAACCTACTCGCAAGGGTGCTGGTCTTGTTCCAGTTCAGGTGCAATCCATCTAACATGTATAGGTCCCAACCTCCCAGGAATGGAACCAGTCATTCAGGAATCTAAAGCTGTCTTTCCTGCATCATCTTTTCAATCACACATTTTTCTGCTCTATCCTTCTATTCCCATATTCATTAGTACCTGTTGCACATTGGCTTTTATTTATCAGTAGACCTGCATCCTTTCTCTCAACTTTTGGTGTTGCTTCTTGCAAATTCAATGGCAGAATAGGCATTCCAATGTTAGTGTTCTCTTTTAGGATATAACCTGTCTCCTTGATACTGGATATGGTTAATCAGCTGCTTTGAGCAGGCCACATTATTCAGATGTCTGATACAAGACTCCCAAAACAAGGTTCTCATCACACCAAGCAATTACCCGGCAGGCAAGGAAATGTTTCAAGGACGTCTTCAAAAAACTTAGGCAGAAATGTTGCATTTTTTTTATGTGTGGTGATCTTCTCAAGACCCCCAGACTAGAGAAGAAGCATCTGCAAAGGTGTAAAGCATTTTGAGTGTCTCTGACAGGCCCAGGTGGAGGCCAGTTGCGTACAGTAGGAGCAGCATACCAAAATCCAAACATCCCACCTCATCAACTATTACCTGCCCCACGTCTGGCAGTTTGCAGACTGGACACTTTCATCACCTCAAGAGCCACAAGACTGGGATGCAAGAAAACCATCCTCAGTTCCAATGGACTGCCTAAGAAGAGGGTATAACAAGGAAAAGAATAGCTATGATAAACTTTGCGCCCTAGGAATTAACAGCAAGAAAAAATTATCATGGGAAATGAGGAACTAATAAAGAATAAAGAACAAAGAACAAAACAGCACGGGAAACAGGCCCTTCGGCCCAACGAGCCTGCGCCACCACCCCAATGTTCCCACCTCTACCCGTGATCCCTGTCTATGTTTATAGATCTATGGATTAAAAACCAAATTTGAGACAATTTAGGGAGAATTTGTTTTGCCAATTAGCCTAAGAGCACATCTTTGGGATGTGGGAGGAAACCGGAGCACCCGGAGAAAACCCACGCAAGCACGGGGAGAATGCGCAAACTCCCACAGACACAGGCCCAAATCCATGTATCTGCACAGCACAGCGATAGTCATTGAGCTGTCGTGTTGCCCATCAAATGGTCCAGGTCAGGCGTACAGTAATGACGTGAAGCACTAGGATACTCTCAAAACAAAAATCCAAGAGCAGCCCTCTCACAACCCATCGCGTGTATGCCCTTCGTTAGACAAAGCACCTGTAGGATAAAACAAGTGCATCAACAAAGGTGTTGAACAAATGGGCTGGAATTTTACCGTCACGCCCGCCAGAATCGGTGTGGGCGAGACTCACGGAACAGAATTCTCCATTGGCTTCAGGCAGGATTTTATGACCTTTGCCCAAGTGGCGTTGTCAATTCCTGACAATGGTGTCTGTCTTCATGTTACAAGGCACAAGTTTCATATCAGGAATTGATTAGTCTAGAGTCTAAAAAGAGTGAGAAAATTAAGGAAATTAATAGCAGCAGACCAAAAAACATTTAAAATCTGATCTGATGGCCTGCACCATAAGGTTTGAAAAGAAATGGCTGCAGACGTAATAGATTCACTAGTTATGGTTTTCCAAAGTTCCTCAGATTCGGGAACAGTCCCATCAGATTGAAACTTTTTAACACCACTTTTTAAGAGGGGAAAAAATAAAACAATGAACTACAGGCCATTTGGCTTGACATTTCAGTCATTGGGAAACTACTAGGTTCTGTTATTAAGGAAGTCTTAACAATGTTTTTAGCCAACTTTAGCATGAGTAGAACCAGCCCAAATTATTTTAATAAAGGGAAATCCTGTTTGATAACTTCCAACACACTTTTCTCTGTTCTATCCTCCTATTCCCACACTCACTAGTGCATGTTGCACTTTGGCTTTCTTTTAATTGTAGATCTGCTTCCCTTCCTTTGACTTTCGTTGTTGCTGAGAATTCTTTGAAAATGTAACTCGTAAGTTAGAGAAAGGGAATCAGTAGATTTGGGGTGGGTTGGGGAATCTTTTACCAAAATTTCTGTAAGTGTCAGGTTTAGATAGAAAACTAGCATGAAGTTCACCATCTCTACAGACCAGTTTTCTCTCCAGATTTTGAGCCTTAGTCCAAAAAACTTAGTGGGTGTGGTTTATGCCATTATTTTGCTGAGGTGGGACTTCGTAGAACCAGCAAGACCAATTCCACTGAAATCAGGGCAGTATTTTTAAATAATGCCTTAATCAGTACAAAAAGTTCTCACACCCCCGCCATAGACAAATAAATGAACCTGATAAATGATCCCACTAGAGTCCATCTCTGGCAATATCCCTGGCACAAATGTGCTGGGGGCATTGCCAGGGCACTGTCTGGCAATATTTCTGCCTCCCCCTCCTCCAGAAGTGATAGTGCCCTTTATGATCCCCTGAGGAATCTCTCAGGTTTATATTTTTAAAATTCTGTCAAGAATCTCTGAAGTATAATTATTCAGTGAGGGGGGGAATGTTTGGCAAGGAGACTAATTAAACATGTGGACATTTATTAAAATATATTAAAATCATATGCTCATCCATTATAATCATGAACCTAATGACATCATCGGCGAGAGCCATTGGAAATCGGAAAATGCTTGCACACCAGAGTGAACCACACTTTTCAATTCCTATGGTATTTGCTACCGCTCTGCTGATCTGCACGGAGAGTGTGGGGTCAAAATCTGTCTCCATAGCCTACTTGAATTTCCAATTGCATTAGATGAAGTGTCACACAAAAGTTAATAGGTAAAGTTAAAGCTTATGGCATTGGGAATATTATATTAGTATGGATAAAATACCAATGAAGCATTGAATAGAAAAAAACAGCAAAGATCAATTTTTGGACCTCAGCTATTTATAAACTAATTACTTAGATGAACAGATGGAGATTAATATATTTAAGTTCGCTGATTATATAAAGCTAAGTCGAAAGATAAGCTGTGGGGAGGGCATTGAAAGGCTGCGAAGAAATCTAGACAAGTGAATAGGCAACTTGTTGGCAGTTGGAAGATAATGTAAGAAAGCATGAAATTATTCACTTTAAACATAAAAATAAAACAATGTTTTTGATAAAATCAGACACTTGTAAATGTTGATATTCAAAAAGACTTGGGCGTGCTAATTCAAAGAATGTAGAAAGTCAGCATGCAAGTACAGCAATCAAATTAGGAAATCAAGTGACATCTTGCCTTTATTTCAAGGAGATTGGAGAATTTTATAATTCTGCAGGCTTTTAGTGAGACTACATCTGGAGCGTTCTGTGCAATTTTGGTCTTCACATTTAAGAAAGAATATTGAAGGCAGTACAGTGAAAGCTCACTAAATTGATCACTCGGATAAGCAAATTATCCTGTGATGAGAGGCTGAATAAATTGGGCCTTTATTCTCTGAGTTTAAAAAAATGAGATATAGTGATCTCATTAAGACATGCAAAATTCTGAAAGGGCTTGATAGGGTGAGAGATTGTTTCACAGAAACAACAGGGAATTTAAAACATGGGGGCACATTTCAGGATAAGGGCCTGTTAACTTACGACTGAGGTAGGGAGAAATTATTTCACTCTATGGGTTGTGAATCTTTCAAATTCTATACTACCAAGAGATTTGGATGCTCCATTGTTGACTAAATTTAAGGTTAGGATTATCAGAATTTGCATCTCTCACGGAATCAAGAGATCTGGGTAACAGCTAGAAAAGTGGAGTTGAAACTCAAGATCAGCCATGATTGTGCTGATGGCAGGCAGAACAGGTTTGATGGAAGGTGTGGTCTCCTCTTGCTTCTATTTTTCATTGTGTCTCCATATCTCCAATAATTGTGGTTGACCCTGAACTGTCCTTTGAAATTCAAGGGCAATTAGGGATAAACAACAAATGCTTGTTGAGCGGTTAGATTGGTGAGCTTAAATAAGGTAACATTACTTTTATGTTCTTGGAGATGTAAACAACAGTCACAAGGGCCCATACTAAGCTGCCCTGAGTAGTATTTTTTTGACCTAAATGGCTTTCTAGAGTACTTCAAAGAACACTCAGTATCAACTGTAGTAAAACTGATGACTAATAGTTCTCTTCACTGAAGTACATTAGTAAGCATGGGCAATTAGAGAAGGGCAATAAATGTTGGGTGAACCAGCAATGCCCACATTTCATGAACAAATTTCAAAAAAAATTCACAGTCCTTGTTTTCAGATGGAAAGTCACAAACTATCAGATTTATGGAGTTCAGTTTGATAATTTGGCTGCTTACTAATTCAGTGATAACAGCTGCTCTACATTACCTAAAAATTGTTTGGCTCAGTTCCTTTGTAGGAGCTTTAATGCTGCTTGCACAATTATTGACATTTCAACAGCTTGTGAAGTTACTGTAACAGTGAGTTAAAGATATTTGGTTGTCTGCCACAAATGCTTTTTAATTGGAGAAGTTGAATCTGTGGTGCATTAAATTGTGTTTGTAATCATTGTGCAATCATAACTGGGATTGGGAGTGACAGAGAAAATAGTGAGATAAGTGACTAAACCTCTGGTTATTTGTTTTTTACCACTGGCTCAAATAGTAATGAATTAATATGCTATCATCTCACCATAGCGAGTGCCCCATTTCAACAACATTTGCCAAATCAGTAATGCCTATGCTTTCATGTAAAGTGTGCTTGTGGAACTTTCCCATACTTCATAAGGAGCCATCATGTTCATCCTTGGCTCTGTATGATTGAGGCAGAGGTGTGCCCCTATCTCATATGCATCCTTGAAAGTTGAAGGTGTTTAAAGAGAGATGTGCTCATGTATGTAGAGGACTCTCTTATACGGTCCAACACTACTTACCCCGGCCTCTCAGGAGGGTTTTGATGGTATGAACCTATACTGACAGCTTTTGGGTGCTGCCTTCAGCTAAACAGATCAATATTACTGTGCTGAGCTCAGTAAAATATGTAAGTATCACTTATGGTGATGAAGAAATGGCACATTCATTTGAAGGCACTAAGACATCCTACATTAAGCATCTCTCATCTTGTAGCTATGATTATTGCAGGGAGAAAGGTCTTCTCACAAAGTTGGTGGACAGTGCTCTGCATCTCATTGCCTTGACATTCCAAGAGATTATTGATGTAACTTTCAAATGGTGATTTCTGGAGGTCAAAACAGCCTTTCAGCATGCTCTGTTGCTTCAGGCAATCTGGAGGGAGCAATGGAGTAGAAGTGAGTATACAATGAAGCAAAACAGTTCTCATTAGTAATGACATGTTTCCTTGAGGGTTTCATGTTGTCTGATCATCTTGGACTTCACAATGATCACAGCTGGCAATGAAAGCATTTTGGTTAAGAGGAAGCATCTCAATATTAGTCAGTTAAGTGTTGTACCTCCATATTAGAGTTAGAATAAATGCAACTCAGGATCCTACACCTGGATGACAGTATCATTTCAGGGAGTGTACCACAGCCAACTGAGTCATTTCTAAGTGTACCTGGAATGCTGTGAACAGTTTTGCTCCCCTGATCTAAGGAAAGATGTACTGGCATTTGAGGCAGTCCAGCAATTAATCTCAGAAATGAAGAGATTTTCTTATGAGGAGAGATTGAGTAGGTTGGGACTATGCTCATTGGAATTTAGAAGAATGAGAGTTACTCTCAGCTACATTTCGTTCAAATTCTGCTGTGAAGCACATGGTTCTAATTGCATGTGAATCATAGGATAACTTGTGTATCCCAGTAATCAATTTAATGAACTTTCAATATTTTCTATACTTTCTATACCAATACTTTCTATACCTTCAATGTTTTTTCTTAAATGTGAAGACCAAAATTGCACACAATAGGCTGTTAATTCAATATGGAGGGAAGCTTCTGGCAAGGAAATCGTTAAGAGAAATTTCCCCAGGTATCCCCTGGGGTGCTCTGTACTTGTTGTACCTCATTAAACTAATATATAGACTACGATAGAGAGTACGTAGTTAAAGAGTGAAAAGGAATTTATTTGCTAATGCACGCATCAGGAGAGAGATACAGTCAATGAGGGTTGACTGTTCTCTCTGACCTAATATTGCAAGGTAAAATTATTATATTATTCTGAACATATCGTATCCAGTCTCGCCGATCAGTACATCACATATTATTACCTCAGCCAATAACATTCTATCTGTCAACAGGAATAGGAGATTATTAGCTTATTGCCCATGTAGGCATCTTCCCCTCTACCTAGGAAAGCTAACCCATGTCATGCCCATAGCCAACATCTTTCTTTGTGTTAGGCATGACTCCAACAAACAGGGAGTTTTCTTCCTGATTCCCATTTACTTCAATCTTGCTGAGGCTCCTTGAAGCCACAATATGTCAAATGCTGCCTTAGTGTCAAGGACATCAGTCTTAACTTTTAAGTTCAGCTTTTCTATCTGAGTTTGGATAAAGATTATAATCGTGTCCAGAGATGGGTGATCCTGGTGGAAACTGGTTGTCAGTAAGCAGATTATTGGTGAGTAATTGACTTTTGATAGCACTGTTTCCACCACTTTGCTGATGATTGAAAGTGGACTGAGGGGGCAGTAATTGAGTTAGAGTTGTCCTGCTTTTTGCGGACAGGACATATCTGAACAATTGTCCATGTTGTTGGGTGAATGTTGTTATAGCTGAAACAGCTTGGCTAGGGATGTAGCTAGTTCTGGAACACAAGTATTCAGTACTATTGCTGGTGTTTTCAACGCCCGTAACCTTTGCTACATCCTGCTGGCAGTATTAGAAATAATTCAGACACGAGTGACTTCACTTCACAGCCTTGTTGCATTGTGCAGGAGCTTATATTACCATAGCTCTTGCACTAACGGATCTTCCCTTACTTTCCACCACTGTTGCCTAATATCAGCAGAACATTTCATTGCACCTTCTGTTTATATTTGCACATCTGCACCCATTGTTGCCTTCCAAGTTACTACCCCATCTTCACATCTATTGCTATGATCTGGACTGCTGTTTCCTCTTCACTGCAGCTTCTGGTGTCCTTTCACCACACCTAATGCTGAATTCTATTTATATTGCCATCTCATATTACCTAAAGTTGTAGTAATGAAGTAGTAAGCAAAAGTTTTGACAGAATGTGAAATTCAGTTCAATGATAGGTGGCAGTTATTTATATTTCCTTCTCACAGTTTTGCTGATAAATTTTAAACGTTTGTGATGCCTATGTAGCCTTAGAAGTTAACATTCTTTAAATTGCCCACCTAAACCAAAGTGAGTAGGCTATAATTTGCCAAGTAATAGCCAAAGACTTATTAGCCAATTTCCATGTTGTACTTCTGAGATTACGTGGACAAGATTCCTGTCAGGATCTCACCCACCTTGATCTGGAAGCAAGTTTGTAATAGGTTGGGCAGAACCCTTCTTTGGATTCTTTGCCCAGTTATAGTTCCTAGATTGAGCTGGTGAGGTGGGGAGATGGAAAAATTTGAAATCCTAAATCTCGGGCTTCTGATGTATGTATGTACATTCGTGTGTGTACATATACAAATGTATGTGTGTATTTGTGTACTACTGAATAAACAGATTTGCTGTTGAAGCTTTTCACCTTGCACCCTTTAGGCCACACACACCAAAATGCCAACTGTAAAAGGAATAGTAAGTCATACTGAATGAGAAGAGAGCGTTGATTGGCTGGCATTGATAGAGGCATTGCTATGGAGAATGCATCACTGAACTTGTGACTAGTCTTTGCTTAAATTCAAATTAGACAGGTTGACTTTAATTACTTAAGGCATTACTACGGATGGTGAACCAGGGAGTTGCCAACCCCAAGCTTTAGTTTACTTTTAAAAGTTACAATGATTTTACCATTTTCTTTCTAAGCATTGAATCTGGGTGCAATTCAGATCTGACTTGGAAAACTGTTCTCAGTACTCCCATACACACTTAGCATGGGAAAAAAATTGTGGGTCTGAATTGCACTGTGGGCAGGGCTTATCACGCCTGAAATGCTGCTAGTCTGATGGGAGCTTTGAACTGCATGTGCACAGTGAGAAAAAAAATTGAAAAAAACACACCCCTGTCATATCGCTCCCAGGCTGCAAAAAGTGGATAAAGTGACCCAGGAGTGAAAAGCGGGAACGATGGCACCCACAGACATCGCCTTACCCCCACCACAGCCCCACTATCTAGACCAATCGCGGCCTTCTGCCACACCCTCCCCCACCACCCATCACCTGCAGAGAGACAGCAGTCTCACCCTGCCCACACCCCCACCAGAGATCCATTTAGCCTCCATCCTTCCACCAGAGATACATCTTACCCGCATTCTTTCCCTGCCCCCACTAGAGGATGATTAGGCCTCCTTCCCCCACCAGAGAACAATCTGGCCTCCCCCACCTCCCACCCTACCAGAGACCGATCTGGCCTTTCCCCTTCAATCGCGATCAGGCCTCCCCCACCCCGCCCACGCCACCAGAGTATGATCTGGCCTCCCTGCTCCACCAGAAAACAATCAGGCCTCCTTCCTCCCTAACCTGAGAATGATTTAGCTGCCTTCTTCTCCCCCTCCCCTTCACTAATCAGAGTCAGAGAGCAGTTGGAAACTCTGAACTCATCTCTTCAGAATCTGTAGTGTCTGAAACAGACCTTTGCCAAGTGTGTCTGATTCGTGCTGAATCCAGATGCGCGAATGTGATGGTGAGGGGGGAAATGCTGGTAAAGTTAGGTGGGCAGCCCATTAATGCAATTTAAATGCATGCAAAAGCATTTAAATCACTGTTGCGATTTGGATCACAACCATTTTCAGGCCTTAGTAAAGTGGACATCTGCGCAGGCGGGGTTCACATTAATGGCCTCATGCCTGACTTTATCATGTTTTCAGGCATGACACAATGGTAAAATTGGGCCCAATGTGTTTTCTGTCTAGAAAGGATAGAGCACTGACAAACTGAACTCCACGTAGCTTATCATTTAGAAGGCCCAAGTCAGGAGTGTGTAGAATACTGTCCGCTTCCTTGATTGAGTGCAGCTCCAGCAACACTGAAGAAGCTCAGCACCATCCAGAAAAAAAGCAGACTGCTTGATTGACACTTCATCAACAAACATCCAGTCCCTCGACCATCAATGCATTATGGCAGCAAAGTATATCACCTACAAGTTGCCTTCCAAACACATGACCGCTATCATCTAGGACAGTAGCTGCAGATGTATGGAAACACCACCATCTGGAAATTTCTCTCCCAGCCACACACCACTCTGACTTGGAAATATATTGCCATTCCTTCACTGTCACTAGGTCAAATTCCAGAAACTTCCTCCAAAACAGCACTGTAATGGTTCAAGAAGACAGCTCACCACCAACTTCTTAAGGCGGATAAGGGATGGACAATAAGTGTTGACCTAGCTAGCGACACCTATATTCCATGAATTTTTTTAGAAGTAAATTTTTTTGAAAATATGTGTAACTTCTAACATATGTAGGTGAGCCACATGTTGAGCACAAATTATAACACTAAGAAGGTTGCTAGTGTAATTCTAAGAGCAATCAGGATTGTTTAGCAAGTGCCAGCATACGCAAATTGTGTTCCATTGTTTTTGAGTGCACATTGTGAGAAGGAAGCCTCTCTCAATTAATTAGTATAGCTTGGTCCTTGATTGTTACCTATAACTAAGGTAAATGATTTCTCATCAGGAATTTCTCTGTCTTTGAGAATTTTAGCAGCTTATGTGATTTTTAAAATTGCATGATTTTTAACCTTTTCATCAGGCTCATTGAATGGTGGGTTCAAAACTTTGCCTGTTATGAACAGCCAAAAGGAAGTACTTTTTGATGCAATCCACCAATCCTTGGGACAAACGAACACTTCCTTGTGACAACATCCTGTTAAGAGAGAATACCACTCATGATGCTACTGCATAATAGCAGCCTGAAACAGCTAACTTCACTTTCTCTTCACCCTTCCAAGCTAATCTGACGTAGACTGTAATATTTTCAGGGCTGAAAGTGATATCCTCTGGCTCATTCATGACTTTGTGTGGCATACAGCAAACAGCAATTTAATCAGAATGGCCATTATTCTGCAGGATGGCTTTGATGCACCCTATTTCAGCATCAAGTTTGCACAATGAATAAATGGCTCAGACACTTTCTAAATAAGCCTGATTGTGCTAAGAATTACATTGACAATGAATTTAGGGTATCACATATGTTTGCACTGTGATTTATTTAGGCATGCTAGAAATTACAAATATTCATACAGGACAGCATCTTGCCCTCCTTGAAGGATATTAGTGAATAAGATTACAACAATTATAGTTGTTGTGCCAACCATTACTGAGACCAATTTTATAATCCAGATTTATTAGCTGAGTTTAAATTCCACTAGCTATCATGCTGGGATCTGAACTCGTGTTCCCAGACCATTGGTCTGAGCCTCTGGCTTACGAGTCCACCATCTCTCCAAGCTTCCTCATCTAATGCCTGAAATCTAAAATTCTCATTTAAATTCTGCTCAAGTGTCAGTAGATCATTGATACAACTCAATAATCATGCCCCTTTGTATTTTGTTTAAATCAAGGTTATAGTATGATGATGATTTCCCAACAGTAGTATTGTTTGTTCCCTAGATACGTATATTTTACACATCAGAATGGCATACTTTAAAATAAATTGAAGATTTTCCATGGTGTTATCCATAATAAATTGGAAGATATACTATTTTCATAACAAGATTGTTTACTATGCTAAATTTGCAGTTTAGATAAACAGTCACTTGACTTGTGGGGAGAAAGGTGCCAGATTTTCCTCTGCTGCTGGAGTTGAATCCTCCCCAATTTCCTTTTGTTGTGCCCACCAGAAGAGGACCAAATCTACCCCAATAAATAATTTTGCAGCTAAGGTAAAGATGAATTTGCACTTCATGTGACCCCGCACTCTCAGCCATGTGGTTGACTTTGAATTGCTCTCTTAAAAATCTATCAGTGAGGGATGGGCACCAAATGGTTTCTTTGCCAGTGATACCCACATCCAAAGAATGTTAAAGAAAATAAATTGGGTTTTTGTGAGCAGGACTTTGTGTGGGATATCATATGAGTAACAAAGTTTTAGATGAGCTGAAGTTTGCAGGATTTCAGAAGCAGATGGTTGAGGCAATAGTAGAAGCAGATAATGTTAGAGGTGAAAGTATGCAGTCTTTGTGATGAAAAACACATAGGGCAGAGTTTTATGACCGCGCTCATCCTGAAATCGGAAAGTCCCGTCCAAGGTCACTGGACATTTCCATGGTCCGCCCCTCTCCTGCTCTAATTCCTGCAGTGGGTGGAGTGGGAAAATAAGTTCAACACAATGATATGAGACTGAACATTGGTTTAATTGGAGATATTGAAGGAGGATGGAATTGTTGACAAAGATATGGAGTTTGTGATGGGGCGAATTACAAATGCAGGCGCAAATTGTGACATTGTCTCAAAATCCTGCAAGGCCAAAAGCGAGCTTCTTGTCAGTGAGATCTCATGAAATAATCGTTCATTGATGAAAGGAGGTTCCCGCCCATGATGGTCACGAACGCAATTTAAATACATTATCATTTCATTACTGGACTTTTCTGCTGTACCATCCCACCATGTTTGGTTTACAACAGATCTGGAGCAACGTGAACCAGGTGAAGAGACCGAACCAGGTGAAGAGACCATACCAGGGCTCATAAGTAAGTACTGCCTCCAGGGTAGAAATGGGAAGAATGTGAAAACCCTACATGAGGCCATAATTGAAGCTAGGTCTCTAGCACTGTGGGGCAGCAATGCTAATTAAAGTGCCACCGTGTCACCCTAAAAAGGAAACGGGGAGGAAAACACCTTTAGTTTCCATTCCTGGGGACTAGTCATGATAGCCTCGAGGGTAAAATCAGAGGCCATTGAGGGTGCACACAGGAGGTTGATGGCAAGGGAGGATGCCCCTTGGGCAGTGCCAGCCTGGGGTAGTGCTCACTGGGTACCTTGGCAATGCCCACTGGGCAGTGCTGGGATGGCACCTGAATGGAGCAGAGCCTAAAAGAGTCAGGGCCTGAAGGGGACAGGGTCTGATGGTGCAAGACCAATAGGATGAGGAGATCTGTTGCCACTCTACATGCATTTGGTGGTGTAAGGAGAGGGGCCCCGCTCCCCCCAGTGGGGGAGGGAGGAAGGAACAATTGAGTTGGGCGGCAGGGGCAATTTTTTCCTTAAAAGTTTGTTTGAAGAGAATGGCAACTAGCAAACAACTCTGCTGCTTGCCTTTGTGCCTGTGCAGCCACATAAGTTTGCACATGCACAATAGCTCTCTCTGCTGCTGCAGCACCTTCCCAGTGCTGTTAAGTGAGTTAAGCCCACCCCTCCCTCTAGTGGCTAGAAATGGCTTTGTCCATTTTTCCCTTGAGTGAATAAAATCGGCAATTTGGACTCACCCAAAAAAGAGATCTGAAACTTTCCAATTTCATGCTAGCGAGGCACTTCAAATTTTTCTCATGAAATTACGCCGTTAATATATTAATACCAAACTTCTTCCTTGACTGCATTAATAAATGTTAAGATGGCAGTGAATCTATGGAACTCGTGGTGTAGTCTGAATCGTTGAATGGTTTCAAGAAGACAATACATATATTTCCCATTAAAAAGGGGTAAGCGGATATGAGGAACAGATAAAGGAGGTGGATTTGAGACCAGGGAGAGATCAGCTATGATCTGATTGAAGGGATGAGTTTGCCTACTTCTGCTCCTACTTCCTATGCTCAGAACAAATTAATTAACACCTAAATTAATAATACCTGGAGGAAAACTGATATAAGCATGTTTTTAAATAATAAATTTAAATAATAAATACCAGTTTAATTTGTACGATATGCAATGTTTATGAAATATCAGCCTTACTTCTCACTCTTGTTCATCTCTAATTCTTTATATTGAAGCCTGTGAGCAAAAGCATTGGGTAAATTTTCAAATGAGCACTGAGGTATATAACGAATGCTGTGGAGAGGTTATCATTGGTGAAACAGACTTATTCTCATTTCTAGCAAGCTCAAAATCTGACCCATTATCATACTTAATATCTGTTGAAGTCACGTTTAAAGTTTTCATCTTAAATATGCTATTTATGTTGATATATTCTCTTTTGCAAACCATTTTTTTAAGATATTGCATGTTAAATGTTGAGACTTTTAACTTAATATCAAGACGAATCGGGAAACAGTTTTGTGTTGAAGACCTGCACTCCAGAATAAACTGTGCCTTTAGTCAAGTTATTCCAGAAGATTTACACCACTGCCATCTACCTTACAATATGGATAATTGAAAGGTAGATAATGTCCACAAAAACAGGACAATCCCAACCCGACTTATTACTGTCCCATCATAACCGAATAATCAATTAGAAGATGATACCAGCAGCGTCAAGTGGGATTTATTCACTAATAACTAACCAACTCATGAACTCATCATTACTAAGTTTGGGTTCTACTAGAAGCACTTGGCTCCAGGCCTCATTACAGCCTTGGTTCAAATATAGACATACTAGAGGTAAGGTAAGAGTAACTGCCCTTGATGTCAATGCACCCCTTCACTGGGTGTGGTAGCATAAAGCACCGATAAAATTTAAGTTAATAGGAATTGGAAAATTCCCCACGAGTTGGATTCATAACTGGCAGCAAGAAAGGTGGAGCTGTTGGAAGTCATAAAAATCCCGACTGAAATATATTCATTCAGCTGATTCATCAATTATTTTCTTCTATCATGAGCTTAAGAAGGGTATTGTTTTCTTACAGTTGCACAGTTTGCAGCTCCGTTCGCAATTCCTTTGGTAATAAAATATAGTATGCCTACATGCAGTAATATCTAGACTACATCCATGCTTAGCTTCTTAAATGAGAGGCAATGATTGGGTCAGATTTTCATAATGGAGGCAGGAATCAAGTTGAGATTTTCCAAAAATTGCGACCCTGCCTTCTGCAGTAACTGAATTCAGGATTTTCATCTGACGGTTGAGTCAAGGACCAAAGCAGAGACAGAAACAGGCCCACCTCTGCTCACAGAAACATAAGCCCCAATTTTAAGATCGTTATAAACCCCCAAACTTTGAACCTAACTATTCCCTTCATCCCCTCAACCTCATTTCTTCTATCAACCTTGAATTATCTCACCATCTACCCTATATATCACCAGAATCCACTTTATGAATAGAACTCTCAATTTGTACAATAACAAAGATAGAATGTATAGGCACTTAGAGCTTTGCGATCTGATTAGGGATATGCAGCATGGATTTGTTAAGGGGAGGTCGTGCCTCACAAATCTGGTAGAATTTTTTGAGGAGGTGACGAAAATGGTGGACGAAGGGCGAGCCGTTGATGTCGTCTGTATGGATTTTAGTAAGGCGTTTGACAAAGTCCCTCATGGGAGGTTAGTTGAGAAGGTCAAGGCTAATGAGATACAAGGACAGGTAGCTAGATGGATAAGTAACTGGCTTGGTAATAGGAGACAGAGAGTAATAGAGGAAGGGTGTTTCTCTAGCTGGAGGTCGGTCACTAGTGGTGTGCCGCAGGGCTCAGTACTGGGACCTCTTCTATTTGTAATATATATAAATGACTTGGAAGAGGGAGTAAGTGGAGTGATCAGCAAGTTTGCAGATGAGACAAAGATGGCTGGACTTGCGGATAGTGAGGAGCATTGTCAGGCGATGCAGCAGGACATAGATAGGCTGGTAGCTTGGACAGACAGATGGCAGATGGAATTCAATCCTGATAAATGTGAGGTGATGCATTTCGGGAGAAAGAATGTAGGGGGGAGGTATATGATAAAAGGTAGACCTATTAAGAATATAGAAACGCAGAGGGACCTGGGGGTGCAGGTGAACAAGTCTCTGAAGGTGGCAGAGCAAGTGGAGAAGGTTGTGAATAAAGCATATAGTATGCTAGCCTTTATAGGAAGGGGTATAGAGTACAAGAGCTGGCCTTTAATGTTGCAGTTGTATAAAACGTTGGTTAGACCTCATTTGGAATAGTTCTGGTCGCCTTACTACTGGAAGGACTTGGATACTCTGGAGAGTGTGCAGAGGAGGCTTACCAGGATGATGCCTGGTATGGAAGGTCTGAGTTACGAGGAGAGATTAGGCAAATTAGGACTGTTTTCCTTAGAAAGACGTAGACTTAGAGGAGAGCTAATAAAGATGTACACGATTATGAAGGGGATAGATAGAGTAAACAGGATTAAGCTTTTTCCTAGAATGGACTCAAATAGCACGAGGGGTCATGGGCTTAGGGTGAGGGGTAAGGTATAATTTGGATGCTAGAGGGAGTTTTTTCACAGAGGGTGGTGGGGGTATGGAATGCGCTGCCAAGTAAAGTGGTGGAGGCAGGTACTCTGGAGTTATTTAAGAAATACTTAGATGGGCACATGAACAGAATGGGAATGGTGGGGTATAGAAAACTGATTTAAAATAGGGATCATGAGCCTTGGGAGTCCCTGGGAAATGTATAAATAGATGATGATATTGATGTACTTGTTTTTATCCTACAGGTGCTTTGGTCCACCTTGTTGTCTAATGAGGGGCATGCACACGATGGGTCGTGAGAGGGCTGCTCTTAGTTTTTTTTTCGAGAGTAGCCTAGTGCTTCACGTCGTTAGTGTACGCTTGACATGGACCTTTTGATGGGCAATGTGACAGCTCAGTGACTATCGCTATGCTGTGCAGATACATGGATTTTGGCCCGTGTCTGTGCGAGTTTGTGCACTCTCCCTGTGCTTGCGTGGGTTTTCTCTGGGTGCTACGGTTTCGTCCACATCCCAAAGATGTGCTCTTAGGCTAATTGGCAAAACAAATTCTCCCTAAATTGTCTCAAATTTGGTTTTTAATCCATAGATCTATAAACATAGAACATAGAACATTACAGCGCAGTACAGGCCCTTCGGCCCTCGATGTTGCGCCGGCCAGTGGACCCTCTAACCTAAACTATTCCAATATCATCCATATGCCTATCCACCGAACATTTGAATGCCCCCAAAGTAGGCGAGTCCACAACTGCTGCAGGCAGGGCATTCCACGCCCTCACCACCCTCTGTGTAAAGAACCTGCCTCTGACATCCGTCCTATAACTACCACCTCTTAATTTAAAGTTATGTCCCCTCGTGTTGGTCATCACCATCCGAGGAAAAAGGCTCTCACTATCCACCCTATCCAATCCCTTGATCATCTTATACGCCTCAATTAGGTCACCGCGTAACCTTCTTCTCTCTAATGAAAATAACCTCAGGTCCCTCAGCCTTTCCTCATAAGGCCTTCCCACCATACCAGGCAACATCCTGGTAAACCTCCTCTGCACCCTTTCCAATGCTTCCACATCTTTCTTATAATGCGGCGACCAGAACTGTACGCAATACTCCAAGTGCGGCCGCACCAGAGTTTTGTACAGTTGTAACATAACCTCACGGCTCCTAAATTCAATCCCTCTACCAATAAAAGCTAACACACCGTACGCCTTCTTAACAACTTTATCAACCTGGGTGCCAACTTTCAAAGAGCTATGTACTTGTACCCCAAGATCCCTCTGCTCGACAACACTATTAAGGGTCCTTCCATTAGCCCTATATTTCATATGCCTGTTATTCCTACCAAAGTGAATCACCTCACACTTATCCGTATTGAATTCCATTTGCCACCTCACGGCCCAGCTCTGCAACCTATCTATGTCCCTCTGCAAACTGTAACATCCATCCTCGCTGTCTACAACTCCCCCCACTTTGGTATCGTCAGCAAATTTACTAATCCAACCCTCTACACCCTCATCTAGGTCATTTATAAAAATGACAAACAGCAGTGGCCCTAAAACAGATCCTTGAGGTACACCACTTGTAACTGCACTCCAGGTTGAATATTTCCCATCAACCACCACCCTCTGTCTTCTATCAGCTAGCCAATTCCTAATCCAAACTGCTAAATCACCTTCAATCCCATGCATCTGCACTTTCTGCAGTAGCCTACCATGGGGAACCTTATCAAACGCTTTGCTAAAATCCATATACACTACATCAACTGCCTTACCCTTATCTACCTCTTTGGTCACCTCCTCAAAAAACTCAATAAGGTTTGTGAGGCACGACCTACCCTTCACAAAACCGTGCTGACTATCCCTAATCAATTTATTCCTCTCTCGATGCTTATAAATCCTATCCTTTATAATTCTTTCCAAGACCTTGCCCACAACAGAAGTCTGGCTCACCGGTCTATAATTTCCAGGATGGTCCCTACTCCCCTTTTTGAGCAAAGGGACAACATTTGCCATCCTCCAGTCTTCCGGCACTATACCTGTAGCTAACGACGACATGAAGATCAAAGCCAAAGGCTCTGCAATCTCCTCTCTAGCCTCCCAGAGAATCCTAGGGTAAATCCCATCTGGCCCAGGGGACTTATCAATTTTCATACCCTCAAGATTCGCTAACACCTCCTCCTTATGAACCTCAATCCTACCCAGTCTACAACCTGGTATCGCAGTATTCTCCCCGACAACACAGTCTTTCTCCTGCGTGAATACTGACGAAAAATACTCATTCAGTGTCTCTCCTGTCTCCTCAGGACAGGGATCGCAGGTAAAGGTGGGAACATCGCGGTGGCGGCACGGGCTCGTTGGGCCAAAGGGCCTGTTTCCCATGCTGTTTTGTTCTTTGTAATAACAGTTGGAAATCTTTGAAAAGTTGTAAATCTGTTAAAATAAACATTACTTGAATAGGTATAAAAGAACCATAAATCTCTGAAAAACTCATAAGACTATGAAAGCCATCAAACTCTCAGTCACCTGTACAGCTGCACAAACAAATCCAATTGTGCAGAATCAATTCCTGCTTTGGAAAGCAGGCAAACTCTCTTTCTTCTGTCACCACTTTCAAACTGCTAAACAGATGGTTGAGCTTTTTTGTAAACGATTAATGGCAGCTTCAAGGAGAGTTTGAACAATTAGCTTTGAACTCATTCTGGGTTAATCTTTCAGTATTGCGTAATGCGGAATAGCAGTTTATCCAGTGGATAATCTATTCCAATGCCTCAAAAGAATTTTCCCCTGTTATAATGTTGATCTTTTATTTGACAGCTTGCCAGTTGCCAGAAATAAAATCACTGTTGCCATACATTTTAATATACACAGTTACTCAGGGCTGTAGCATTTTATGATGAACTGTAAAGGAAGCAGCACCCCTTTTCTTTGCCTTTTACGCTCTTTCCACTTTCAATCCAGAGTTCACCCTCCATTTTGCATTTGAGATTCTAGAAACCTAGAAAGCCTACCCCTACCCCTCCCATACTGCTGAAAATTGTATAATTTCTGAAATGCGTACATCCAGAATGGTTGTGGCAACTTCTAAATAGTAGTTTATAGAATCCCTAACCATTTGCTTAAGTCTCTAACAAAATAACTAGGGATTGAAATAGGGTGGGAATTCTACTTCCCTGCTCAATAACTATTTTCCAAGTCCACATATTCCTGAAACAGGACCTCAAAATCTGGCCCACTGTCTCCAACAAGTGTGTGTCTGGCATCCTTCCAATTACATTCAATGGTATTAACTTTGTTAAATCTCCCTACTTTTATCATCATGACGGCTGCTATCAAAAGCACAATTGCATCAGCCATGTAAATGCTGCGCAAGTAGAGCAGGTCAGAGGCTAAGTACTCTGTGATAATAGACTTACCTATTGACACACAAAATCTACAAAGCACAAGTCATGAGTGTGATGGGGCAGCTGCAACAACACTTACCCAACAGCAGCCAGAACATTGCAGTTTGCTTGATTGCCAACCTATCGAGCAAGTTAAACATTTCCCATTCAAGATGAAAACTCAACATCACTTCTTAAGGGCTACTGGTGATAGGTGATAAATGCTGGGTTTGCTAGAAATTGCTATATGCCCAGAACATTTTTTTTTAATAAGTACTTTATATGCTGTGAAGTGACATGGATTTGGAATAAGTTCTCATTTGGCATGTAGGAAATTTTGCATTATCTTTACCAGCTAAGCATAATGTGCTAATGAGATTAGACAGATGTTACACTACTCGTATTTGCGTTTTAATAGAATAATAAACCTGACTTAGTGTAAATTTAGTGATTAATGAAAGGACAATAAAATCATTAAGAAGCAGTTTAATTAGGAATTTGAAAATCCATAGCAGAAATCAATTCTTGGAATGGAAGGAAAGTTAATATTGGAGGCTTTTGGAATAACATGATGCTATCAGAGTTGAATGCCAACAAGCAATTAGTCATAATTCTTAAAGGACCAGAGACATCTTTCTCTATTAGTAACAAGTTATTTCATAGTTTGAGATGCACCACTCCATTTTATGCATAGGCAAGGAGAAAATTCCCATTAACTAATTCACACTGAATAGGGATTGAACCCACATTAATGGCGTCATCCTATATGACTGACGAACTATCTAGCAAACTGAGTTAGCCATTCCATAGAAAAAAAAAGAAAATTACAGCTCAGAAATAGGCCTTTTGGCCCATCTTGTCTGACCCATTTTTTCGCATTGTCGCATTGACCCGCACTTGGAACACACCCTTCTCATCCATGTACCTGTCAAGTTTTTCTTAAATGTTAAAAGTGAGCCTGCATTTACCACTTTATCTGGCAGCTCATTCCACACTCCCATCACTCTCTGCATGAAGAAGCACTCGCAATATTCCCTTCAAACATTTTTCCTTTCACTCTTAACCGATGCCCTCTGGCTTTTTTCTCCCCCAGCCTCAGTGGAAAAGGCCTGCTTGCATTCATTCTATCTATACCCATCAAAATGTTATACACATCTATCAAATCTCCCCTCATTCTTCTATGCTGCAAGGAATAAAGTCATAACCTATTCAATCTCTTTCTGTAGCTCAGCTTCTCGTGTCCCAGCAACATCCTCGCAAACCTTCTCTGCACTCTTTCAACCTTATTTACATCCTTCCTGTAAGCAGGTGACCAAAACTGTACACAATACTCTAAATTCAGCCTTATCAATGTCTTATATAATCTTAACATAACACTCCAACATTCCCAAAGGATCAATCCAATAATTTAGTTCAAAAATTCTTTTTATTTTATAAATTGTTTCAGATTATCTCTGTATGAATTTTAAAGAAAATAATGTTGCAAAATTTGGAATATGAATTCAGAATGCATTATTGGACCCCTTTAACTTCTAAAATATAGTGTGATTGAATTTGTGATCCATTTGGGGCAAATACGTTTAACTTTTCTCCCTGGCCCTAATGGTTTTGAAACTGCTCAATGAAGACTAATCCATCTAACAAGATGAATTAATTTTAGGGAAATACTATGAATTGCAAAACAAGAAAAAATGATTATGGTCAAATTTTTTGTCAATTATGGGCTCACAAAATGTGAGCCAGGTCCCTCTGAGGCTTCAGGAGCGTGCACCTACCTCATATTTGACTTTGGCTGGAATTTTCATGTTTTCAAGCAAGAGTCAAGTTCAATGGGTAGTTTAAAGTAGCAGTGCACTGCAGTTAAAGTGATGAATGTGTGTTGTGGAAGCAGGCTGGTTAGAAGGTCTGCCTCAGTTCTCAGGTTTAAGCCCAACCAGTTGGACTTAACTGGTCCAAACTGGTTGGACTTAAACCTGGTGTCGTGAGACTTCTTACTGTGTTACCCCAGTCCAACTGCGGCATCTGTACATCAGTTCTCAAGATCAGCACAACAGCTCCGACAATCATTCTTAAGACTTCTAAGCCTCACCCTTATTCCACCCTTATGCCCCTTCCATGTCCCACATCCATTGCCTCTTTACAAGCTCCAAGCTCTGCCATTCTCTCTCACATTCTCATGCCACCCCATGTCTGCATGCCCTCTCATAACTTCTCCAAGCCCCATATATATCTTCTATAGTCACTCAGCCAGTATTTATTATCTACAGTCATCATGAGCCATACAAGAGAAATAGGTGCAGATGAAAAATATTAAGCCTGTAACAATAAGACCACAAGATATAAGAGCAGAATAGGCCATTTGGCCCATTGATCCACCATTCAGGTGAGATCATATTTGATCTGATGTGATAATACTCAACTCCACGTCTCCACCTTGTTTATCTTCATAACCCTTGATTAAAAAACTGTCTTTCTCAGCTTTGATCATTCCTAATGAGCCAGACTCTATAGATCTCTGCGGAAAGAATTCTTCAAGTTCACTACCTTCTAAGAGAAGAAATTACTTTTCATCTATTCTGAGATTATGCTGTCTGGTCCTACACTGTCTAACAAGGGAAAAAAAGACTTCTTAGCATCTATCTTGTCAAGCCCCCGAGAATCCTCAAAGATTGTTTCTCATTCTTCCAAACGTCAATGGACATAGTCCCAACCTACTCAACCTCTCCTTTATAAGAAAATCCCTCCATACCTGGGATCAACTGAGTGAACTTTCATAGAACTAAGAATTTAATAAAACTGTCATTCAAATCAGTGATAAATGATATAAAAAGAACTGTAGGCCCAGAGTAAAAAAGTTTGATTTCTTAAGTGACCATTCTGTTCTGTAAACAATCATATATGAACCACATAAAATACAGGTTATTTTGTTTTCTTCATTTTGTCATGAGATGTGGGTGTCATTGGCAACGCTATTACTTTTTCCATATCCCTAATTACCATTGAACTGTATGGTTTGCTTGGTCATTTCAGGTTGTAGTTAAGAGTCAAACACATAGTTGCGATCTGGAGTCGTATGTGGGCCAGATCATATTAATATGGCAGATTTCCTTACTTTAAGGGCATTAGTGAACTACATGAGCTTTTATAATAATTGACAGTTGTCATCACTGTCATTGTTATTGAGACGAGCTTTACGTCATGTTAATGGGTTACTGTTGCAAGCAGGAGGGTGATGACGACTCGCTATCTGGCACACTGATGATGTCCAGGTGCAAACAAGTTTGACTCTTACCTGAGCTCTGCATGCACGCTGCCACTTGGGGCCATATCTGGGTGGGAATAAAGGAACACGAGCCACTGCTGTAGAACCTTAGGACAGTTGTGCAAAAGGGGTTATACAATGGCTGCTTGGTTCTGAGGAAACCATGGAGTTTCAGTGGATTGGCGGACTTGCATGGCACCTGGAACTGGCAGGGATTGTTTTGAGTATCTTGATTGTAAGTGCAGTGACATGTAAGCAACACGTGCCTGGATTTGGGGATCAAAGTAACAGTGCGCTGATGTCCCTCCCCCATGAATAATAATATTCACATCTCCTCCGGATAAGGTCAGGGTATGGCCATCCCTGCTGGAGGATAATGAAAGACATGTTAGTCACAGCTGTGGGATGCAAGTACATTTATTTTCTACTTAGGTGTGCAATACCCATAGGCGCTCATTCATGCATGTCATCTTAGTGACCCTACAATTTTCCAACTTTATGCCCCTGACACCTTTGTCTAGGCATGTCCTCAGGATGTACATTGGAGTGGAAGCAGTTAGCTGCAGTGGCACCAAGTGATGTGTGATACCCTTGGTAGCCGACCCCTGGAGGCAGGAACCAGGAGGGCCCTGGCTGGCTTTCTAGTGTCATAGATGTGTATCCATGCTGTCTATCGATCTCAACAGGTGGAACTGGGATCGGGGGCTGGAAGCAGGCAGGGTATCATGGGGGGGTGGTGTTGGAGGGATGCACTCAACAGGTGTTAAATAGGAAATGATGCCAGAACAAGATTTGCATTCACCTTTGTTGAGCTAATGAGGATATTGATTTTTGTCTGGCGCTGGCAGCTGGTCCTCTGTGCCAGTACACGTGCATTTTTGTCATTGTCACTCCCCCCTATGCCGCTCTGCCTTCCCCTATCTGATTTGATGCCTGTCTGGAGCGAATTAAGTATCCTTCCTTTCCAGCAACTATGCCAGCTCTCCTTCAGAAAATCTTGGGGCTGTTCATCTGGGGTCCATCTTCCTGCCCTGCCTACCTGTCTGTCTATCGATCTCAACAAGGTTTCCCTCTTTAAGACAGTTTAGCTGCAGGCAATTTAGGTGAGCCATGCACATTTTGGGCATTCCAGCAAGATTAGATGCAGTTTCATTTGTTGAATTGAGGAGGAGGCCAAGGCAACACTTGCTGATGGGGGTGGAGAGAGGGAGAGAATGTGCTCCTGTGGTGACGGGATGGGGGAGAGGGGGGAATGGAAAACTACAACTGGGGACATAGAGGGAGGTAGGAAAGTTGCACTTTGCAATTGGGAGACAAGGGAATAGGAGACTGCAGTTGGGGACATGAGGAGAGAGGTGGGGGAGGGGAAGAGCTGTACTCTGCAATCAGGGACATGGGTGAGAGGGAGAGTGGGAGACTACAATCGGACACATAGGGGAGAGGAGGTGAGGGACACTCTGCAATCTGGGGAGGGGGGGATGAAAGGGTGGGGCACTTGGGGGAGGGGAGGGAGAGGTTGGTCAAAAACATAGGGGAGGTTTTCCAATATTGTGGAGGGTAGTGGGAGGCTGTGTCCATGGCAGGTGGAGAGGGAAGTTGCAGATAGCAGAGCCTCTGGCTCTCAGATGATTTAGGCCATGTTCCCTTCCCCTACAGGTTTCTGTAGTTTTTCTCTAATTAGATAAGGTCACACATTTGAACTCACCCAAAAAATGAGTCAGAAACTTTCGGTTTTCACATCCTTCCTGGGCTTCATTTTTTTTTGGTAAGGTCATCCTCAGTGGTCCAAATGGCCAACTGGGCCAGCATGCTAGGAATGGCCTTCTCGCATCTCACTTCAAGGATGAGCAAGTTTAAGAAGTGAAGGGCTCTTTAACCACTTGTGTGGTTTTAGCAGCATGCTTCCATGCTGTTGACCAGGCATCATGGGCAAGATGCTGAAGCTATTGAGTGGACTCTGTGGGAGAATTATGATTAGTTTTATTGAGGACAGATGTTCCATTTATCCTCAACAAGTTGGCTTCCTGCCTGACAGAGATCTTAACCTTACTATGTCCTGCTATTGAATGAGCTTATCCTAGGGGTCAGAAAATGGGAAGCACAGTGTCAGTTGCTAGAAGTTTCAACATGTTAGGGATCCTGGTATTCACATCCATCTTACAGCCAAGTTGAGTATCCTCTCAGCACCATGATAGCTCTTGGCCTCCTAATCGCTATATAACCCTGTTAGACATGAGCAGATGTGTTTTTTTAGATCCCTTCCATGCATGAGGGTTGGGAGATGGACTCCAGTTAGGGTATGTAGATATTGCCAGCAGCAACACTTTCTTACTGTGTCCCTCTGACACTGAAGACATAACACAGCCATTCTAACGTTCCACAGGGATGAGATACTGAATGAGTGCTGTGGGTTCCCCAAGATTATTGGCATGAACAGACAGAGTGAAGGCTCTTGGGTGAATGAAGTGACATTAAAAGCAAAACATTCAATACAATGATGAATTATCTAGACTAATGTCTATATTCACCTGTGCCCAGTAAGTTCTTATGGTTTCTTCATCTTCCTCACCTTCACGCTATGTCTAGGTGTAGCCACAGGTATAACAGCTGAAGTTAAGGTGGCCTGCTGACTTCTACATCCTGTTGCCTAAGATGACATTGGCAAATGTCACCTGGGGGAATCTGGACATGGAAGATCCAGGTCTGTATTTGGACAGCGTAGATGTTTGATTGCTGTCTTCCTCAGTGTCAGAGCCTGGAAGTGTGTTACTACAGCAAGAGGGGTTGTCAGATGATGTCAGATTTGGTGGAGGTGCCCAGAGTCTCCTGGCTATAGGGCCCTGGGATGCAAGGGTAGCTGGAGTGAGATCCAGAAGAGATCCATCATGCGGTCAAATTCCAGCCTTCAAACATTGAAGTCATGAACTGAGCCATGGTGCTGAAATTTCCTGCCTTGGAATGCTTGTCTTGTGCCAAGGCCTGCATTATGGACACCACCCTCGTAGTGTTGGCTTTATTCTGCTGAAATGAGGGCATCATCTCTTGGATAGAAGGCAATGGCAGTCTTCCAGTTGGCTCCAGTCTGAGGAAGGATGCTCATCATTTTGATTTGCAGCTTCAGCAGCTGTGGTATAATCCAGATCCAGGAGCATATCATTGGCAAGGGGCTCAGCAGATCCTGAACTCTGACATCCTTCAGAATGCTGGTTCCCTCAGATGTCCTTGCCTCCAACTACAGCGGATTTTCAGCTGTCAGCTGCTCATCAGTGAATGTTCCAGAAGCCTTTTTACTCAGTGAACCCACTGAGATGTGAGTAACTGTGCTGGTGTAGGATGTGGGTAGCAACTATGATGCCTCATAAAAAGTGGGGTTGGAGAAATGCCTCTTCGAACTGTTGGAGTCTAGTGGGTCCAGAGAACAAGAGGCCTGTTCTGCTGATTGGCATGTGATGAGAGGTGGTATTAGTGTATTAATGGGGATTCAGAGAGAATCTAGATTATTTACTTGAGGAATGGCAGCATATGTCTTGAGGATTCTCATGTTTGTCTGCAGCCCTATTTCACCATCAGCATAGGTGCAGTCATTGGCATCACTACCTCACCCTGCCCCACCAGCCCTGCCTCCCTTCTCAGCACCTCCAGCAGCCAGTTGAAAACGTGATGGGTTTAGAGCTCCAGCATTACTGGAGATGGCTGTACTCACTCATGCTTGTTGTGGTTGAGTTTGTCCTGCAGGACACAGATTATAGAATGTAAGTAGGAGTGTTGACATTTGAAGTGATAATGAGATGTGACAGGTGTAGAGTGTAAGGAGGAGCGTAGCAGGTACTGGGGAGAACATGGTGATTGTAGGGCGGGAAGTGGGTGGGGGGAGGGTAGAATCTGATGCCAGGTGTTTACAAAGTCAAGATAGCTGAGTGAGAGAAAATTTGAGGATGCAAGAGTGGGTGCAATCCATCGATATGGATTTTATTAAACATTTGACAAAGTCCCCCATGGCAGGCTGGTGCAAAAGGTTAAATCTCATGGGATCAAAGGTAAACGAGCTAGATGGGTACAGAACCGGATTGGCCACAGGAGACAGAGGGTAGCAGTGGAGTGGTCTTTTTTCTGGTTGGAGGTCTGTGACTAGTGATGTTCCACAGGGCTCTGCACTGGGACCTCTGCTGTTTGTGATGTATATAAATGATTTGGAAGAAGATTTAGCTGGTCTGATTAGTAAATTTGTGAATGGCACAAAGATTGTTAAGTTGTGGATAGTGATGAACATTGTCAGACATTACAGCAGGATATAGATAGGCTGGAAAATTGGGTGGAGAAATGGCAGATAGAGTTTAATCTGATAAATGCGAAATGATGCATTTTGGTAGATCTATTGCGGGGGGAGCTATACAATAAATGGCAGAACCATCAAGAGTATGAACACACAGAACAACAATCTCTTGGTATGCAAGTCCACAGATCCTTAAAGATGGCAACACGGGTAGAAAAGGTAGTGAAGAAGGCACATGGCATGCTTGCCTTTATTGGACGGGGTATAGAGTATAAAAGTTGGCGTATGACGTTGCAGTTATACAGAAAGTTGACTAGGCCACATTTGGAATACTGCGTTTAGTTCTGGTGTCATACTACTAGAAGGATGTGGAAACTTTGGAGAGAGTGCAGAAGAGGATGTTGCCTGGTATGGTGGGTTTTAGCTATGAGTTGAGATTGAGTAAACTAGGGTTGTTCTCCCTGAAAAGATGGAAGTTGAGAGGTGACCCAATAGAAATTTATAAACTTTTGAAGGGCATAGATAGGGTGAACAGTTGGAAGCTTTTTCCCAGGTCGGAAATGACAAACACAAGGGGTCACAAGTTCAAGGTACGCGGGGTGGCAGGGGGTGGGGGGGCAAGGTTCAATACAGATATGCAGGGGGCGTATTTTACACAGAAGGTGGTGGAGCATGGAATGCACTACTAAGCAAGGTGGTTGAGGCAGACACATTGGGATCATTTAAGACATATCTAGATAGCCACATGAACAGATTGGGAATAGAGGAATACAAACAGATGGTCTACTTAGGAACACATGATCGGTGTAGGCTTGGAGAGCCAAAGGGCCTGTTCCTGTGCTGTACTGATCTTTGGTCTTTAGTTGTTTGAAGAGGTCCATTGAGTTACAGCAGATGGTTTGCTTACCTTGGCTGTTGAAGAAGATCATTTAGCCCTTTCCAACACTACTGCTTCTCTTCTATCAACAAATGAAGAAAAGAGCTTTCAGGCTCATGGATTGGCACCAAGGCTAAGAGATAGTGGACTGTGAAGAAGGACTGTTAAGGAGATGGGGGGAGCAGGGTGCCATGGTATACACAAGGCGGAATCTTATCAACAGATGGCGGTGTCAGAATCTGACAGAAAACTGGTGCATTCTCCTCCAGAGAAATAGGCAGATTTTCACTCCAGGCCTTATCGTATTTTGGAAAAAAATAGGCAGGGGTATATTTGCCTACACATGCTAGCAAAGCTGGCTCTGCAGAGATCGGGGCCGTATTTTTAAGGGTTCCCTTATCAGAGCCAGAAATAAGTACAACCTTACCCCACCATATGGAGGTATTGGGAGCTCCCCCCACCAAAACAGTCATCTCCCTCCCCCACTGTCATTGGCAACATATTCCTCTTCCCCTTCACCCATCATTACTGCATCTCCCTGTTGTTCCCCTGCACCCCACCCCCCCAACCCCAATCATCACCAGCATCTCCCTCTGCACCTGGACAAACAGTCATTGCCAATGTCTCCCTCTCATCCCTGTTCCGATCATCACCAGCATTTATTTCCATCTTCACTCTGTCTTCCTTCCCACTATAAATATGTAACCTCCCCTATCCCCCAATTAGGCTCCCACTAGAGTTTGCCCCTGGCACTCCTTCACAAAGATTGGCATTGCCAGTTTGGCACTGAGAAACTAGCCATGCCAATCGCTAGTTGCCAGGGCATGCTGGGGGGAAGAGCTTAAATGTGTCCCTCTCTCTTGAGTCACCTTTACATCTCCAGGGAGATCTACAGGTTTGCATCTGGGGAACCTGTTGTGCACCTTTGGTGACGTCACTTTGGTGGTTTGAAAATAAGGCGAGGATGGAAAATATTGTGAGCGGGGTTGGACTGATAATTATATTGTTCTTGTTCATCGTGGTCAGGGACATCAATCAGGCCAAGCTCAAGAGCGTATTACCAAGTTATCACCAACACATCTCCTGTTCCACCAGAGGTCCAAACATCCTTAACCACTGTTATACAAATATCAAACACGCCTACAGCTCTATCACCTACCCACAGTTTGGCAAATCAGACCACCAGACTGTGCTATTGTTCTCGGCTTACAAGCAAAAACTGAAATGGAAGAATCCATCTGATAAAGTTGTGCAATGTTGACCTGAAGAATCGGATGATCTCCTACTAGGCTGCTTGGAGTCAGTGAATTGGTCAATAATTTAAGAACTCTGCAACCAGCCTGAACGAGTACGCAACTATAGTAACTGACTAAATTAATAAGTGTGTAGAAGACTGTGAGTCAAAGCAGCAAATCCATGTGTTCCCTAACTGGGAACTATGGATGAACAGGGATATCCACTGCTTGCTGAAGTCCAGGTCTGAGGTATTCAAGTAGACGACAATGACCTATACAGAAAAACCAGGTATGATCCAAGGAGATCCATGAAAAATTCAAAAGACAGTACACAACCAAGCTAGAGTCTTAAGCTAGCCAGACCGACCCCCATCAAGGGAAGGTTTGCAAAACATAACAGGCTACAAGATGAAGGCATGTAAAATCACCAGCTCCAATGCACCCCTCCCTGATGAGGTCATTGCATTTTATGCCGGTTTTGAGTATGCCCTCTTCCTCTAGAAGCTGTGGATGAATGAACCTGTATCTGGGGTCACCATTGCAGATGTGAGAGCAGCTTTCTCAAAAATCAACCCACAGAAGGCAACTGGCCCGGCGGGGGTACCCGGATGAGCACTCATCCTGTGCGGATCAGCTGGCAGGAGTATTCGTAAACATCTTCAACTTCTCTTTACAACAATCTGAGGTCCCTATTTGCTTCAAGAAGACGACCATCATTCCGGTACCTAAGAAAAACCAAGCAGCGTGCCTTAGTGACTATTGGCCGGTGGCTCTGACATCTGTTGAAAGGTTAGCCATGGCACATATCAATTCTAGCCTTGTAAACTATCTGGATCCATGACAGTTTGCCTGTCGCTGCAACAGGTCCACGACAGGCAACAGGTCCACAACAGACACCATCTCTCTCGCCTTACACTAACGCTGGAATATCTAGATAACAAGGACAGCTAAGTCAGGTTCCTATTTATTGACTGCAGCACAGCCTTCAACACTATCATTCCCATGAAACCCATCTCCAAATTCTGTGACCTGGGCCTTGGTACTTCCCTCTATGACTGGATAACAAGACTTCAGAGCCAGCATGTTCCTGTTAGTGTGAAGGGCAAGGCTGGCAGGAGTAGAGAACTCTGGATGACTCTTAGAGATATTGAGGCTTTGGTCAATAAAAAGGAAGCGTATGTCAGGTATAGACAGGTGGAAGTCAAATGAATCCTTTGAGGAGTGTAGGGAATGTAGGAGTTCTCTTAAGAGAGAAATCAAGAGGGCAAAAGGAACATGAGATAGCTTTGCAGATGAGGTAAAGGAGAATCCAAAGGTACTTTTGAATAAGGGTAACTAGGGAGAGAAGAAGGTCCCTTAAAGATCAACAAGGTCGACTATGTGTGGAGCCACAGAAGATGGGTGAAATCCTAAAGAAATATTTCTGGTCAGTATTTACCATGGGGAAAAAAACATGGAAGCTAGGGAACACAGGGAAATAAATACTGATGCCTTAAAAAGCGCCTACAATACAGAACAGGAGATGCTGGAGATCTTAAAACACAAGAGTAGCTAAATCCCTGTGGCCTGATCAAGTATATCTCAAGACATTGTAGGAAGCTAAGGAAGAAATTGCGGACCCCTAGTGGAGATTTTTGTATTATTGACAACTATGGATGAGGTGCCGGAAGACTGGAGCGGGAGGCAAATGTTGTGCCGTTATTTAAGAACCGCAGCAAAAGCTTGAGACCTACAGACAGGTGAGCCTAATGTCAGTAGTGAGTAAGGGATTCTGAGAGACAGGATCTACATGTACTTTGAAAGTCAAGGATTGATGAAGGATAGTCAGCACAGCTTTATGCATGGGAAATCATATCTTACAAACTTGATTGAGTTTTTGAAGGGGTGACCAAAAATAGATAAGGGCAGTACAGTAGATGTTATCTGTATGGACTTAGCAAGGCCTTTGACAAGGTGCCTCATGGTAGACTGGTCAGTGAAGTTAGATCACTTGGGATCCAGTAGAACTAGTCAATTGGATAAAAAATTAGCCTGTTGGTAGCAGACAAAGGACGGTAGAGAGTTGGTTTTCAGACTGAGGCTTGTGACCAGTTGTGTGCCGCAAGGATTATTGCCATATCCACTGTTGTTAGTCATTTATATAAATGAACTGAATGAGAATATTGGAAAGCATGGTTAGTAAGTTTATGGATGACACCAAAGTTGGTTGAGTAGTGAATAGTAAAGAAGGTTATCTAAGACTACAACAGGATCTTGATAATTTGGGCTAGTGGGCCAAGAAATGGCAAATGGAGTTTCATTCAGAAAAATGTCACATGTTGCATTTTGGTAAGACAAACCAGCTTAGGACTTACACAGTTAATGGTAGGGCATTGGGGAGTGTTGTTGAACAGAGACCGAGGGGTGCAAATAGAAAGTTCCTTGAAATGGCATCACTAGTAGACAGGGTAGTGAAGAAGGCATTTGGCACACTTTCCTTCATCGGTCAGAGCATTGAGTACTGGAGTTGGGATATTATGATAGAACTGTACAAGACATAAGTAAGGCCACATTTGGATTACTGTTTACAACTCTGGTTGTTCTGCTATACTAAGGATGTTATTAAACTGGAAAGGGTGCAAAAAAGATTTATAAGGATGTTACCTGGACTGGAAGGTTTGAATTATAAAGAAAGGTTGGATTGGCTAGGACTTTTTTTTCCCCTGCAGTTTAGGAGGTTGAGGAGTGACCTTATAGCAATTTATAAAATCATGAAGGGCATAGACTAGATGAATAACCAAAGTCTCTTCCCAAGGGTAAGGGAGTCCAAAACTAGAGGGTGTAGGTTTAGGGTGAAAGGGATTTGAGGGGCAACTTTTTCTCACAGAGAATGATTTGTATATGAAATGAGCTGCCAGAGGAGATAGTAGAGGCAGCTACAGTTACAACATTTAACAGACAGGTTCATGGATGGGCAAGGTTTAGAGGGATATGGGCCAAATGCAGACAAAGGCACTAATTTGGTTTCAGAAACCTTGTTGGTGTACCTACATATGAATATTTTGTGATTCATATCCCAAAATCTTCCGTGTCTCAGAGTTTTGAAATCTCTGCATTCAAATAATATGCTGATTTTCTGTCTGTCTTCATGTTTTGATTTTCTCATAGTACCTTGCTTTCTAATAATTCCAGTTGGTACCTTTTCTAAAGCCCTAACATCCATCTTATGATTTGGTATAATGATTCGCCCATAACATTCAGGCAAACATATCTTTTTCCATTCTCATTCCAACTAAAGGTTCCTCCATTTGATCACATGAAGCCATAACTGAAGCTATTGTTTCAGCAGCTATGTAGATCTCTCCCCAGTTATGTACATTGCAGGCAGGTAGGAAAGGGAACAGCATTGCCAGTAACTCTAGTAACATGTTTGTGAAACACTTATACTGAGTTTAAGTAATGCTGACTCTTAGATGTGTAGTATATTAGTAAAATAATTATACCAGATGGGACTTAAATGAACTAACCTTTGGGATAGAAATGTTTCTTGAACTGACTTCTTGAATATCCAGCAATTTCTCAAGAGTAGCCTTAATTATCTATAGACCAGTTGGCCTTAAATCTGTATTTGAGAATTTTATAGGGAATTACATATACTGGATTTGACTGTCGCCTGAATGTCAAGAATACCTTTATAGATGCAACTGTAATTGGAGATCAATTTCTTGCTGCCAATTATGTCTTTGTAGGGTACTAAAACATTGATATGGGCATTTTTTTTAATAGTAAGACTGACTTTTTTAGGACACTTGAACAGAATCCCAAGGTATGATATGAACATTTTTTCTATTTTGGCATAAATGTTAGGATATAATGCTTCACTCCAGAAGTAATCCCACCAACAAATTAGAGATCTTTTGGAGAAAACAGATTTTATTTAATAACATGGTTTAATTATAATTCTAACAAATGAAACAGCTTAAATTGAGCAATGTTTAAGTTGAGCAATATTTAAAATGAAAGAAAACAACTTTATTTTTTAACTAATCACTTTCAGTTACATTCCTCTTACAAACTTACAGTGCCACTTTAAATATAGTTTGCACCCATAAATATACTTGCTAAAATGAATATAGACAGTCGTGAAGCTTTCTGAGAGAGGCATGGCATGGCACAATGGTTAGCGCTGCTGCCTTACAGTACAAGGGACCTGGGTCCAATTCCAAGTTTTGGTCACAATGTGGAGTTTGCACATTCTCCCCATGAGGGTTTCCTCCAGGTGCTCTGATTTCCTCCTACAGTCCAAAGATGCGTGGTTAGGTGGATTGGCCATGCTAAATTGTCCCTTAGTGTCAAGGGGACTCACTAGGGAATTATATGGGGTTATGGGGATCGGGACTGGGTAGGATTATCGTCAGTGCAAGAAGAGTTCCTTCTGCATTGTGGGATTCTATGATCTATGACCTATGAAAATAAATAAGTTTCAGAGCAGCTTGTAGAATTGTATCTTGAAACAAACCCCAACTAGAACTGAAAAGCTATTTTTTTTGCCTACAGACCTCACTTCTCCCATTAACCACATTGTCACTGTCAATCAACCAAGTCAAAAACCCCAGGAAAAATTCTGATCTGTGAACAAAATTTATTAGCTGTATCCTAAGGGAACACTACATGGTTAAAATGAATAATTATCCTGCTTTCCCAGCATCTGAGCTAAATGTTTTCCAAGCACACAACTGTTTGTAACATAAAGCTGAATTTTCAAATGCTTCCCTTGAACATAAAGAAAATATATCTATGTTAACTGCACTACTACTATTACAACTACCCCTTTAAAAAAAAAACCCACAACATGAAAAGGTAGTCTTATTTTTCTGAATTGTGTAGTTTTCACACTAATTGTACTCTATAAGTTATCATATTACATCTAAGCATGATAATTTGAACAGTAACACTCCAGTTCAGCCTTCTCCAATGTTGAACATTCGATCCTTTTACGTGAAAATCATGATGAAGCATCGGTAATCACATTCTCTTCCTGCCACGTGTATAATCTTCAAATTTAATGGCTGTAATGATAAGCTCCATCTAAACAGAGTTGCATTTTTAGTTTTAAATTTTTCCAGAGACTTAAATGGATTATGGTCAATATAAATAATTGTTTTTGATGAATTTCTGACAACGTATATTTTAAAATGTTGTAATGCCAGTACTAAATTCAATGTCTTCTTGCTGATCGAATATTTATTTTGATGGATGTTTAGTTTTTCTGAAAAAATAACCAATGGTCTTTCTATCCTCGTGTTGTCTTCTTGTAATAGTACAGTACCAATGCTCACATCACTTGCATTAATGACCAATTTGAATGGCTTTACGTAATTTAGCGTCACCAGAACTAGGGCAACTGTTAACACAGTTTTCAGATGTCCATTGAAATTTCCTGTGCTTTTCAGAAGTTCAGTCATTGGAGCAATCACACTGGTAACATTTGACACAAATTTCCTGTAGAAACCATTCATGCCTACAAATCTCATCACCCTCTTCTCGTTGACTGTATTGGGAACTCCAATTCCAATTGCATGACCTAAAAATGTGACTTAGGCTTTTGTGAATTCACTCTTAGCCAAGTTTACCACCAAACCCAGTTAAATGAATAATTTCTTCAAATGTTCCTTCCATTTCTGATGAAAAACCACCAGATCGTCTACATACACTAAAAAATTATTTAATTCAAAAATGATCTTGTTGGTTAGTCTTTGGAATATTACTGGAACTGTTCTTCATTCCAAACAGCATGCCTTTAAATATTGATACAAACAATTTGGCATCGCAAAAGCTAAAACTTTTTTTATTCTTTCTGATAAAGCTACTTATCAGTATTCAAGTAAATCGAGTTTGGTTATGACATTTGTTTGTCCCATCTTCTCAATACATCTTCCATTCAAGGAATAGGATACAAATTGACTTCTAAAATACATAGATTTTTCTGTAGTCCACATATAATTATTGTGTACCGTCCAGTTTTGTTACCATCATGATAAGTGAACTCTACTCACTTCAGTGATATTCTTAAGTATGCTTTCAATCTGCTTTTGAATTTGTGCCAACTCTAGTGGATTAAGTCTATACCAATGTTGCTTAATTGGAACAGCAATTCCTCATGGACAATTACCTTAGTACTTCTCAGTTTGTTCCCACATGTTTTTGCAATACCTCTTTTAGATCATTTTGACGTTCCTCAGGAATGAAACTCAGTAATCCAAAGTTTTGATTATATCCTCATTGCCCAACCTAATTTGAGGAATGTCAAATTCAGAATCATCTGGATTTGGGTGGCATGATGGCACAGTGGTTAGCACTGCTGCCTCACAATACCAGTGACCTGGGTTTAATTCCCAGCTTGGTTTACTAGAGTCTGCATGTTCTCCCCTTGTCTACATGGGTTTCCCCCGGGTGCTGTGGTTTCCTTCCACAGCCTGAAAGAAGTGCTGATTAGGTACACTAGAATGTGGCAACAAGTGGATTTTCACAATAACTTCATTGCAATGTTAATGTAAGTCTACTTGTGACTAATAACTAAACTTCACTTTTGTTTCTTTGCTCTGGGTTGTAACAACTAACATATCATCCTTCTGCTTTCATTCCCTAACAAAATACTGTTAACATAGTCTCAACCTATGGCTTTGTGATCTTGTTAACATAGAACATAGAACACTACAGTACAAACAGGCCCTTCGGCCCACAAGTTGTGCCGAACACATCAAAACCTACCCAGCCATAGACCTATCTATAACCCCCAATCCATTGGATCCCATATACTCATCCAGAAGTCTTTTAAAAGACCCCAGCGAGTTCGCCTCGACCACCACCGACTGCAGCCGATTCCATTCACTCACCACCCTCTGAGTGAAAAACTTTCCCCTAGCATCCCCTCTGTACTCTCCCTGGAGAGACGAAGGTTGAGAGGCGACCTGATAGACATTTACAAGATGTTGAGAGGAATAGATAGGGTGGACTCTCAGAGACTATCTATTCCTCTCAACATCTTGTAAATGTCTATCAGGTCGCCTCTCAACCTTCGTCTCTCCAGGGAGAACAGTCCCAGCTCCCTCAACCTGTCTTCATAAGGCATGCCTCCCAATCCAGGCAACATCCTTGTAAATCTCCTCTGCACCCTTTCAATAGCTTCCACGTCCTTCCTATAGTGAGGCGACCAGAACTGCGCACAGTACTCCAAGTGAGTACTACACAGTCAGGAAAATCCCAGGATATGTTTCCTGCACATCTTAGTTTTTTGAATTTCCACTGGCTTTACAACCACAGTAGGCATCACTTTCATCTGTGATCCAGCTATATTGTTAGCCAGAATAAACTGTACCTCTGAAAAAGGTAATTCCTCTATTACTTCTACCACCACTTCTTCACTTTTTACCAGACTCTCTAAATTTATCATACATAAACAGAACACTGTACGCCTATCACCCTTCAAACTAATTCCAATATTACCACCTTTCCTGACAATACTCGTTCCAAACTACATCTCTTTTCTTTAAAGATTGAAGAGATTGTAACTTCTTTACCTATTCCACCTTGTGCATGTGAGTAAACCTTATCCACACAGATGAAATATTTAAAAAGATCTGACACCTGCTTCTCAATTATTCTCTGATCAGGTTGTTCATTCTTTGCATTTCTTCAGCTTCTACCACAGTTTCCTTTGCTAATTTAACAAACTTCACTGGCCTATCCTGTTTTACCATGTCTATTTTCCCAGTATATTTCTTAATCCATCAACGCTGCAACTCTGTGCGTTCAAATTTATTACAATGAAAACACTTAATGTTTCTTATCTCACTTTCACTGAAATACGTTTCCTTTTTAACCAGAGGCAAACTGTCCTTACTATCTCCAACAAGATCTCATTTGCCTTAACTGCCTACAGATTTTGTTTTTCCCCAGTTTTAATCCCTCAGGTTGAAACTGAGGTCAAACACCAAACATTGATTCATGAACTATTTCAAAATCATTGCCATTTCTATCCCAATCTCACATTTTAACCCTTTGCTCTTTCAGCATTTAAAGTTGAAGTTTTCTTTTCAGTTCCTTAAATTCAAATACTGTTTCTTTTTCTGCCGTCATTGCCTGTCTCTCTTTCCTTTACTTCTAATTCAAACTGTTTTGTTTCTTGAGCACGTGGCAGCTGTTTCAATTCTGTTTCTCGTTCTGGCTGTTTTATATGTCATTGAATTTGAACGAATTCCAATACTATCACTGAAATTTTATGTCTTCCTCATCCCTTCAGACGTAGTCAACTGCAGCTTGTTAACCAATCCCAGAAGCTTTCTTTAAATCACCTTTTGTAAACGATTCTGACCTCTGTTCCACACTCAGGAAATTTTTGGCCATCGAAAGAGCCATTTTCACAAGACACTCCTATTTAAACTAATTGAATGCAACACCTGAAGAAAAGCATCATTCACTATCACCTTTCACTATCTTTAAATTCAATAATTCCGAGTCAAACAAGACCAGAACTTCAAGATATATAGCCAGATTTGACCCCAACAATTTTTCTATTTTGGCATAAATGAGAGGATAGAATGTTTTGCTGCAGGAGTAATTCTACTAATAAATTAGGGATCTTTTGTAGGAAAATAAATGAAATTTAATTTAATAAAAACATTTAACGAAAATTAACAAATGAATTAGCTTAACTATTAATAGTTGGACAATATTTAAAAATGAAAGGAAACAACTTGTAATTTTAAATAATCACTTTCAGTTCCAAATATGTAACATTCCTTTTCCAGACTCTCAATGGTACTTTAAATACAGTTAGTACCCATAAGTATATTTGCTATCATGAGCATAGATACTCTTGAAGCTCTCAGAGAGAGAAAATCAGTTTCCAAGCAGCTTGTAGAACTGTCTTCAAACAAACCACAACGAGAACTGCAAAGCTGGGTTTTTTTTGTCTCTGGCAGATGTAATTTCTCCCTTTACCCATATTATAGCATGACCCTGTCAATCAATCAAATCAAAAACCCCAGGAAAAAGTTTTGATCTATGAACAAGAATGCATTAGCCCTATCCTAAATAAACACTACATGACTAAAATGAATAATTATTCTGCTGCCTCACATCTGAGTTAAATGTTTTCCAGACATACTGATTGCCTGTAGCATAAAGCTGGAATTTTAAACATTTCCCTGTAGGGACTTTTCAGACACCTATGTATTATGCTGGCTTTTATGTGAGAGATTTATCTTTAATAAGTAATTCTGATTGAAAATGTATTTTATTGTTGCCCAGGCCTAGCCCACATGTGTGGGAGAAATGCTTTAGGGCAGTCCAAATCATTCTAAATTGCATTATTATCAATAGTACAATTATAATTTTGGTTCAAAACATGATTTTAATTCTATTTTTTAAAATGGATCTTAAAAAGGATGGCTGCTCCAAGTCACATGATCACAAGATTGATCTTTTGTTCTAGGAGCTTCAATCAGGAATTACAACAACAAAATAATTCTTCATTCATCATCTGCATCTTGCACCTCATTGTACCAACCCTTTGTAATCTCCAAAAGCAAAAGAAGTGCAGATGAACCGGCACCTCTTAATGGAATGATCGTGAAAAAGGGAGATTAAAATTCATTATACTGGAATAACTGCCAATAATTACTTTGTGTACCTCTCAAGGAGGAACAATGCAATTCTGGCTTCAAGCATAAAAACTGACCAGTAAGCTACAATTAACCATGAATGTGACATTTCATATGACCCAAGTCATTGGTCTTCGGTCAGCTTTAACATTATGGGGCAATTCTCCTAAAAAAAAAGTTTAAATGCTAAATTTGTGGGAAACATGGTGTATATGATTTTTTTCAGTGCAACTTCAGTCTTGAATCTCCTGTGTACTGTAGAGGTCATAATTATGAATATTATTAAAAGCTCAGATTCTTAATAGTTTTGGAACTCTGCACATGCATGGGAGGCAGACACCACCCTTGGGAGGCATATCCCTCCGCCCAGGAGGCTGACCACCATGTGAAACAGAGCCCACTCACCCACCCTCCCCTCGACCCTGGCAGACCCCTCCCCAACTCATTCTGATCACTGGCCTCCTTCCAGCTCTGACTGGATCCCAATGCAGAAAGGCAGCAGGACTTTCACATCCACTGCCCCCTAGACTCTGTCCCTATCTAGGCCACGTCCCAATGCCCCTTCCTAAGGCCCCACCCACTTGGCACTGCCTGATGCCTAGTGGGCAATGCCAAGATGTTCCCTGGGTATGGCAACTTTGCCCCTTGGGCAGTACCAGGGGCACAGACTGGAACTGCCAGGTTCTCCAAATCCAGCCCTCCACTGCCCAATTCCATGGAAAGCCCCTGATGGGCCTCTTTTCACTATAGTGGGGTCTCCCACTAGTTTCCTGAAAGTGGGGAGCTGGTTCAAACTCTGTTGGAGTGAATTTATATTGGTGGGGTTGGAAATCCTATTGGGCCCGGATAATTCAATCCCAGGCCCAAGAAAGATATTCAAATCACGTTAAAAATAGATTAAAATGACTTACTTGGTGACCATGCCAGATATATGGCAGTGTGAGGCGCGCGTGCAGCGGGAACTTGTGCACAAGTCCCATGAATTGGTACATGTGCGCATCTCCCTACCCTGCCAAAAAATTAGCAGGTTGGAATGGGAGAATTGCCCCTTACACTTTTAGCCTTGCCAGCTTTTGTCTAATATCTAACTGGTGAACCATCAGAAAACAGACTTCCAGATAGAACAACAGCCTGCTTTTCAAAGCCTACCTCTGTTGGAGGATTTGCTACCATCACCGTCAGAACCAATCCAATCTCTGTGTACCTATTTCATCTGAACACCAACTATAAGGCAAATTCTTCAACTCAGCCATCTTAAATGAAAGAATTCCTCACTGGTTTCTGACTTGGCGCGTGTGTGTGTGTGTGTGATCGTAACGTAAGTTTACTGCGGGTTATTGGTAAATTGGATCACGCAAACTAAGCTAACATTGAGCTTTGCAGCAGTGTGATCAAGGTCAGACTGCAACTAGCACGGGGACTTAAAATTGCAGGTGACTGGGAGCTCAGGATTATGCTTGAAGACTGAATGGGAGGAGTGGGGGGTCGGGAGGGTGAAGTGGGAGCTGTTCTGTAAACCAGTGTCAAAAGAAGTATAAGCAAATCGCTGTTTCACCTGGAAGGAGTGTTTGGGCTTTGGTCAATGAGAAGAGAGAACAAGTGTTCAAATTCCTGTCTTGCATAGGAAGGTGATGAAAAGGCAGGTCAGGGTATTGTGAAGCTAACAATGCCTTCAGACTACTGTAAGTGGTTGGGAAAAATGTGTATGGTGACACCATTATGTTGTAAATGGTGGAAATGACAGAGGCTGACACAGTAAATGTGAAGGCTGATGACCTGGTAAGGGAGGAGAATGGATGTGTCTTTTCCTATGATGGTAGATTCTGTAAATTTAGTTATAGTACAACTACTGCTTGTCAGTGTTATTTGAACTTCTGTATAAGGCACATTAGAACCTCTTTCCATCTCATATTTATATTTTTTTGAAACTTATTCATACATTGTGAACATGTACTAATTGACAGAATACATCTCTTGAATTTGGTGCCTTGTTCACTGTAGGCGTAAACATTCTGATTCTTGATTGAAGTTTTATTTTACATTTACTGAACACAATTGTCTGAATCAAGAAATAGTTAATTCAACGAGACTCATTCCTGATAGCAGAACTGTTTTTGAGAAAGTATTTACATCAGTTAAGCAATTGTTTCTTTGTTTGAACCATTGTAGAGGTAGTCCTAATTATGTCCCATTAAAATTTACCAAAATTCTATTAGGGCATGTTGCATAACATTGAAGTGAAAAGATGCAAATGTATCTATGCAGATAGGGACACATGACAAACTGTGAGGCAAGGTGGGGAGGAGTTGATAAAGAATCAGAAATACAACTAAAGAATTTATATCCTGTGTAGAAAATAATTCTGCATGTGAATTAATATTTTTGAATTCTAAAGAAGTATTTAATTTGTTTTGCTGAAGTCTTTATTTCTGTATATTAAGTGTATGGTATTGAAAATAAGATCTTGTGTGCTTAATGTGTGTGGCTGACACAGAACACAGTGAACTTAGTTGATCTTGCACTCGCAAGTATTTTACCTCCCTGCTGTCAGAAAATAAATTCATGTTTTTACAAGCTGCTTTTTCATCCATCTTCCACAAATGTATGCATACTTTCTTACGAATCTGCCTGCTATTAAACTGTCATAGAATAGAGCCTACTTTATCAGTATTTTCAACTCAGGCAGAAAAATCTGGAAGAACTGTCAGTGCCTTGTCAATTTCATGAAACCTATTATAACTTCCTATTCTTCAATGTTTGACTTCAAGTTATTCTCTGATAATTGCATGCAGCAATCTAATTCAGGTTTTGATATTTTCATGGTTTATTTAACTATACACTGAATATTTATTGAGAGGGGCTTGAAATTCATACTGGCTCCAGCTCATCAAGTGAGTAGAATTGAAGAAACAATTAATCTATTGGATCCAAACAGAATTTAATGATTTCTCCATCACTTTCCATATAAGATATACAAATAATCTTAATTTTTTTTAAGTGTGCTTTTAATTATCCATTTTGAAGCAAAAATTATTTTAGACGATTTGTTGATTGATGTTAAACGGGCAGTCATTTATTTTTAGTCATTATTATTGAAGATAGTTCAAAGAATTTAGTAAATTGAGCATTGAATTCCCATTGTATTCAATGACTCTTGAATTATTCTCAGGGCGGCATGGTGGCACAGTGTTAGCACTGCTGCCTCACGGCACCTGGGTTCGATTCCTGACTTGGGTCACTGTCTGTGCGAAGTCTGCACATTCTCCTCTTGGCTGCCTAGTTCCCTCTAGTCTTCTGGTTTCCTGCACTGTCTGAAGGCTAGTTAGATCCATTGGCCATGCTAAATTCACCCTCAGTGTACCCAAACCAGAGTGTGGTGACTAGGGGATTTTCACAGTAACTTCATTGCAGAATTAATGTAAACCTACTTGTGACACTAATAAATAAACTTTACATTTATTCCCTAATTATTTTTAAGAAATGGTGGTGATCTGCCTTCTTAAACTGGGGACGAGCAGGACTAGGGAATAAAGAGCTCTCCTGCCGTGGGGACTAACATCTGAATGTGGCAGTGCCAGCATTAGACTGGGGTAAACACAGTAAGAAATCTCACAACACCAGGTTAAAGTCCAATAGGTTTATTTGGTAGCAAAAGCCACTAGCTTTTGGAGTGCTGTCCCTTCATCAGGTGAGTGGGGATTCTATTCACAAACAGGGCATATAAGGACACAAACTCAATTTACAAAATAATGATTGAAATGCAAGTCTTTACAAGCAATCAAGTTTTAAAAACAATACAAGTGGAGTGAGCGTTAAGCACAGGTTAAAGAGATGTGCATTGTCTCCAAACAGGACAGTTAGTGAGATTTTACAAGCCCAGGCAAATTGTGGGGGTTACAGATAGTGTGACATGAACCCAAGATCCTATTTGAGGCTGTCCTCATGTGTGTGGAACTTGGTTATCAGTCTCTCCTCAGTCATTCTGCGTTGTCATGTGTCGTGAAGGCTGCCTTGGAAAATGCTTACCTGAAGATCAGAAGCTGAATGCCCACAGCTGCTTAAGTGTTCCCTAACAGGAAGAGAGCACTTTTACCTGGTGATTGTCAAGCAGTGTTCATTCATCTGTAGTCATAGAGTCTGCATGGTCTCCCCAATGTACCATGCTTCAGGATATCCTTTCCTGCAGTGTATCAGGTAGACAGAGTACGCACCATGTACCTGGTGGATGGTGTTCTCATGTGAAATGATGGCATCCATGTCGATGATCTGGCACATCTTGCAGAGGTTGTTGTGATGGGGTTGTGTGGGTGTCATGGTATTGTTCTCCTGAAGGCTGGGTAGTTTGCTGCGGACAGTGGTTTGTTTGAAGTTGTGCAGTTGTTTGAAGGCAAGAAGTGGGAATGTGGGGATGGCCTTGGTGAGGTGCTAATTTTCAAATATCATCTTCATCGACACGGATGCCATCATCTCACGTAAGAACACTATCCATCAGGTACACAGTACATACTTTTGCAATACGGCCAACGTTGCCTACCTGATTCGCTGCAGGAAAGGACATCCTAAAGCATGTTGCATTGGAGAGACTGTGCAGATTGCTATGACAGCAGACGAGTGAACATAGCTCAACAATCACCAGGCAAGAGTGTTGTCTTCCTGTTGGGGAACACTTCAGTGGACATGGTCATTCAGCCTCTGATCTTCGGGTAAACATTCTCCAAGGCAGCCTTTAGGACACGTGGCAACACAAAGACGCTGAGCAGAGACTGATAGCCAAGTTCCGACCGGGATCTTGGGTTCATGTCACACTGTAACTCCCACAACTTGCCTGGCTTGCAAAATTTCACTAACTGTCCTGTCTGGAGACAATACACATCTCTTTAACCTGTGCTTAATGCTGTCTCCACTCACATTGTCTGTACCTTTAAAACTTGATTACCTGTAAAGACTCGCATTCCAGTCATTATTTTGTAAATTGAGTTTGTGTCTTTATATATCCTGTTTGTGAACAGAACTCCCTCTCACTTGATGAAGAGGCAGCACTCCAAAAGCTAGTGGCTTTTGCTACCAAATAAACCTGTTGGACTTCAACCTGCTGCTGTGAGACTTCTTACTGGGACTAATATGTCACCAGAAATGTGATCCCAGAAGTATGCTCGCAATTTGTTCCCAGGTGTCATACTCAGGATGTTGATGCCATTGGCCAGGTTCTGCACGAGAATGTTATTGATAAATCTAAATAAATGTAACTGATGGTAAAGGCATGAATTGGCCGTGACAGACTGGGAAACATTACTGAGAGGAGAGGCAATGGCAGACATTTAAAGAATGAATAGGTAAATTTCAGAAGTTCTTTATTCCTGTTTGGCGCAAGAGTGGTAAGGTAGTTGTGGTCAAAACATGGCTTGTAAGGAAAATTAGAGATAGTATCAGATTCAAGGAAGAAGTGTGCAAATTGGCAAGATGAAGCATAGGCCTGAGGATTGGGAGCAGTTTAAAATTCAGCAAAGGAGGACCAAAGGATTGATTGAGAGAGGAAAATGGAGTATGTAAGTAAACTAGCAGGGAAAATAAAAACTGACTGTAAAAGTTTCTATAGATACATAAAGAGAAAACGATTGAGAAAAATGAATGTAGGCCCCTTTAGTCAGAAACAGGAGAATTCATAATGGAGAATAAAGAAATGGCTAAGGAATTAAATTTGTACTTTGCTTCAGTCTTCACAAAAGAGGACGTAAATAATGTACCAGAAGTGATAAAAGGAACATGTTTTAGTAAGGAGCTGAAGGAAATCAGCATTAGAAGAGAAATTGTTTAGGGAAATTGATGGGATTGAAGATGGATAAAACTCCAGGTTCTGATAATCTTCATAAGACATAGGAGCAGAACTAGGCCATTTGGCCCGTTGAGTCTGCTTCACCATTCAATCATGGCTGATATTTTTTTTCATCCCTATTCTCCTGGCTTTTCTCCATAACCCCTGATCACCTTATTAATCAAGAACCTATCTATCTTTATCTTAAAGACACTGAATGATTTGGCCTCCGCAGCCTTCTGCGGCAAAGAGTTCCACAGATTCACCACTCTCTGACTGAAGAAATTCCTTCTCATCTCTGTTTTAAAGGATTGTCCCTTTTGCACAAGGTTGTGCCTTCTGATTCTCGTTTTTCTTACTAGTGGAAACATCCTCTCCACATCCACTGTACCTAGACTTTGCAATTTCCTGTAAGTTTCAATAAGATCCCCCACTCATCCTTCTAAACTCCAACGAGTACAGACCTCAACTGTTCCTCGTATGACAAGTCTCCATTCTAGGGATCATTCTTGTGAATCTCCTCTAGATTCTTTCCAAGGCCAGCATATCCTTCCCTAGATACAGGATTTAGGTATAAATACATTCATTTTTCTCAGTATTTTTCTCTTTACATATCTATAGAAACTTTTACAATCAGTTTTTTAATTTCCCTGCAAGTTTACTTACATATTCCATCTTTCCTTTCTTATTCAATCTTTTGGTCCTCCTTTGCTGTATTTCAAACTGTCCTCAGAGTACTTAAGGAAGTAGCCCTGGAAAGTTTAGATCCATTATTGGTTATTTTCCAAAATTTTTTGGACTCTGGAATAGATCCTACAGATTGGATGGTCACTAATATAAGCCAGTTATTCAAAAAGGAAGATAGAGAGAAAACAGGGAACTATAGACCATTGAGTCATGACTGGGAAGCTGCGAGAGTCCATTATCAAGGATTTTATAACTTAGCATTTGGAAGGCAGTGGTATAATCAGAGAAAGTCAGCATAGATTTACAAAAGGAAATCATTCTTCACAAATCCTTTGGAATTTTTTGAGAACGTAATTAGTAGAGTTGACCAAAAAGAACCAGTAGATATGATTTATTTAGACTTTCAGAAGGCTTTCGACAAAGTTTCACGTAACAGACTACTATATAAAGTTAAGCACATGGGTTTGCAGCTAATGTCTTGAGATGGATAGAAAGCTGGTTAGCAGATAGGAAACAAAGAGTTGGCATAAATGGGTCTTTTTCTGATTGACAGTAAGTGACTAGTGGGGTTCCACAGGGATCTGTGCTAGATTCCCAACTGTTCACATAACATATTCATGATTTGGAAGAGGGAACTGAATATATTATATCCAGATTTGCAGGTGATACAAAGTTGGGTGGGAGGGCGAGGTATGAGGAGGATGCTTCAGGCTGAGTGTGTGGGCATCTGCATGGCAGATGCAGTGTAATGTGGGTAAATGTGAGGTTATCCACTTTGGTAGCAATAGTAGCAAGACAGATTATTGCTTGAATGGGTGTAAATTGAAAGAGGTGGCTACTCAACGAGACCTTGAATTTCTCATGCATCAGTTGCTGAAAGTAAGCATGTAGGTATACAGGCAGTAAAGAAGGCAAATGGTATGTTGGCCTTCATAGCGAGAGGATTTGAGTTTTGGGATCAGGATATTTTACTGCAATTGTATAGGACATTGGTGAGACCTCTCTGAACACTTCCACTAATTTGTTGGTCTCAAGATTCTCCTTCAATTACCCTGTCTAGCCTCATCCCTAACAAATTAATGGAAGTCTTCAGGTGTTTTAGATATTGAATCTTTGATTTCTGCAGACTCCAGTACAATCCTGGTGAATTGACAGTCCTACAGAATGTACAGTGGTGCTAGGAGAGCTCAGATTACAGTTCTGGATCTTCATGAATTTCAGTAAGAACTTGGGACATTCCAAATTCATACTGCAAATAATCTTGTTGTGACATCAGTAACCAGCCAGTGCCCTATAGTATTCTTTATTTTCTGTGCCTGGATAGATTTCTATTTATTGATAAAATATTGCCTTAATTGAATATTATGGGGTAAAATTTTCAGCCCTGCCTTCTGCGGGATTTGCTGACAATTTGAAGGACTATTTAAGCGTCCGTTGACGGTAGGGCAGAAAATATCTGGTCTTGAGACAGGCGCATCAGGAACAAACTATAATTGTTCCCTATGGAACAAACTATAATTTTTTCAGACTGCCTCCTATTTTCCTTGACTCAGTGTTAAACATATCAGTTGAGGTTAATTACACACAAGTGAGGGTGTTGATTGCATTAAGCATATATTAATTATACTTTCAATTAGTTAATTACTTCATTTTTGCTAGTAGTTTTCAAGCAGTTTAAATAATTTAAATAACTTAAATATTATTTAATAATTTAAATAACTTCCACTGTTACGCTTGCCACTTTCCACAACTGATGGGTGTACCTTCAACCTTGAAAATAACATTTTAATTCAATTTGAATTTGTTTGAAATTTTTTTTTGTTGAAGTGCTCCTTTAAGGGGCTTTCAGTTAGTTAATTAGCTTCTATTTATTTATTTGGTATTTAAAGAAACACCTATGCCTAGTGAATACCACAGAGCCTGGAGTGCATCACCTGGGAACAGTATTTTAATTATATTTACTAAGTTTTCTTTAAAATTTCTGTTTTGTTACGGTGTTCCTTTATGGTTTGTTCTTTAGTTAATTGTTCATTCAAAAAAGTATGAAGAGACAGTTCCACCAATACACTTGGGGTGAAATGTGGTCACCGAGGGCCACAGGGGATGTAGTGCATCATCAGTCCCAGGAACATTAATTTAATTCATTAAATTTCCTTTTGGAAGTTTTTGTTTACACAGTGAGCCATTAATTTGTTAAATTGATTATTAATTAATTTTTTTTTTTGGTATGTTCAGAAGAGATGATATTGATGTATTTGTTTTATCCTACAGGTGCTTTTGTCCACCTTGTTGTCTAACAAGGGGCATACACGCGATGGATTGTGAGAGGGCTGCTCTTGGATTTTTCAAGAGTATCCTAGTGCTTCACGACGTTAGTGTATGCTTGACGTGGACTATTTGATGGGCAACACGACAGCTCAGTGAGTATCGCTGTGCTGTGCAGATACATGGATTTGGGCCTGTGTCTGTGGGAGTTTGCGCATTCTCCCCGTGCTTGCGTGGGTTTTCTTCGGGTGCTCCGGTTTCCTCCCATATCCCAAAGGTGTGCTCCTTAGGCTGATTGATTGGCAGAACAAATTCTCCCTAAATTGTCTCAAATTTGATTTCAATGCATAGATCTATAAACATAGACAGGGATCACAGGTAGAAATGGGAACATCGAGGTGGCAGCATGGGCTCGTTGGGCCGAAGGGCCTGTTTCCCATGCTGTTTTGTTCTTTGTTCTTTGAGTATAAAGAGACACTGATTGACGAGTAGAATCAAGAGTCACGTATCTAAAATCTTTTACTCTGTGAATAAATCAATTCCAAGTAAATACTGTGGTCTTTCCTTTCTGACTATCAGGAACACAACACTACTGTATGCGTTTTCCATTATGTGAGGTTCACCAAATAGATGCAAACTATATCTTCGCTGGCTGCTGTCAGTCTACAACCCTTTGCAATTACTGAATACCAGCTCCACCTGTTATAACAACAGTGCAAGACTGAAATTATGCAGTGAAGGTCGATCAATGTCATCCAACCAGCTATTCATCAAATGTTAAGCTTTTAATTGCCCTGCAGCTCTTGCTTTGGTTCCAAGGTTCAAAGTCACAAATGCTTATGTGTTTCTAAACACACTTTAATAAAGTATACATTTACTTTAATATCCTTTGATGAATCCCTTTCTGAATCCTTTCCTATTCTCACGGGTACACTTGATGATGCTTCAATTGAAAAGCTGTTTAGAGAAATCCATAGTTTACACTCAATATTGTCCAAACTATCATGCATCAATCCTATACATTACTTATCTTTTAGGAGGTTTTGAAATCAGATTTTTTTTAAGGACTTTCTCCAATGTTTGCTGAATATGTGAATATGAGTTGTTTACTATTTATTCTCATGTGCTCCTTGTTGTTTACGATTGTGGCAATTCCCAATCTGCCCTACAGCTATGTCTCATCATTCCATAAACTTCAACTCACCTAAAGTCTGCTGCTTATATTTTGCATCTTATAGAGTGCTACTTGTCTATTTTCTTCACTGGTGGAGAAGGACCAATAGTCCTGCATTGCCTCAAGTTAAAAATTCTTACCCCTGTGTTTAAAATCCTACATGGCTTTGGCTCTCTCAGGCTCCCGTAATCATCCCAAACTGTCTATTTTTCTGATTCCAGTTTCTTGAACATCCTCTCCTTTCATTCAAGTTTGGAGAATGTATTTTCTGTTCAGAGAAAAATAGGTCATGCTTTCTGTCATTGTCTCTATTTACTCCTCTGTCATTCTATATCTCTCTCTCCCCTTTTAATAATCTCAAAAAACAATACAGCACAGGAACAGGCCCACCGAACCTGCGCTGATCAATTGTCTGATCTAGACCCACTGCCTACATCTCTGCATTCCCCACCTGTTCATATGTCTACCCAGATAAGTTTTAAATGTCGCTAATGTGTCTGTGTCAACCACTCACTTGGCTGTGCTTTCCAGACTCCCACAACTCTCCATGTAAAAAAAAAACTTCCTCACACATCTCTACTGAACATCTCTCCTCTTACCTTGAACTTGTGCCCCCTTGTAATTGTCATTTCTGTCCTGGGAAAAAATTTCAACTGTTCACCTTATCTATGCCTCTCATAATTTTAAAAAGTTCTATCAGGTTACTCTTCAACCTTCATCTTTCCAGGCAAAACAATCACAATTCTTTGAATCGCTCCTCATAGCTAATACACTCCACATCAGGCAACATCCTGGTAATCCTTCTCTGTACTCCCTCCAAAGCCTCCACGTCCTTCTGGTAGTCTGGAGACCAAAATTGGACACAGTATTCCAAATGTGGCTTAACCACATTTTACATAACTGTGACATAATTTGCCAACTTTTATTCTCAGTATCCCGTCTGATGAAGGCAAGCATACCATATGCTTCATTCACCATCTTTTCTACCTGCCACTTTTGAGGATCTGTAGACCTGTACTCCCAGATCTCTGTATGTCTGTGTTGTTAATGGTTCTACTATTTATTTTATAGCTCCCACCTGAATCAAATCTATCAAAGTGCATCATGTCGCATTTGAATCTTCTTGAAACCTACTCTTCAACCAAATTTTAGTCACATTTCTTCATCTCTCTTGCTTCAATGTTTGTTTTGCTCACAACTTCTCTCATTAAAAACATAATGTGGATGAAAGTTATTGTAATTATATAACGTGTATTTAAAGAGAAACACCTGGACCTGAATTTTTCGGATGACATCCGAAGAATCATCAGGGAACACATCACTACTGCTTTTGCAGCCAGTTTACATTCCAGTGAGTGTTGGCTGGCAGCTCTCTAATCCCTGTACTATGCTACAGTGGACAAAAGATGGCATTCAAGAAGATAACAGATACTAAATCCAGGAACTAGAATCTCAGGTAAGTTCAAGGAGTTCCAGAGTAGGAAGGCCAAGTGGACATCTGAACCTGTACCAAGGAGCAAGCAATCTGATGGAGATTTTCCTTTCCTGCTCAAGATGTAACTTCAGGCTTCCCCCAGTGGGTTCAATTTCCCGCCAGCCTAAAAATTATGCTCGGTGCGACATGGCCCTTAAGTGGATAATTACGATTGAGCTTTGTCTTCCCCAAAGCAGTGAAAATCGCCCTCAATTTCACATGTCAACATCACTACCACTCAACTCCTCTCCACACCTCTACCCCGCTCCTTCCTACATCTGATGAGGGAGTGTAAAGTTCTGATGATGAAATTTTGCTCTCATTACTCCATTTGTGCAGAAATTTACTTCATGAAGAATACAAGACTTATTTGTTGTAATTACTGGACCCATGAAATGATGCTTTGCAACAAGCATGACATTAGTCATTTGTATTTCTGTTATGTCCCCGGCTCCAAGAAGTCAAATTGTGCAAAGTGCTGTATGCTATTTTGTGAGTTATATCTCATGGAATACAAAAATAGACTACATTTTGCCATGTTTAGTGCAGGAGGAATTTTCTTAGCCATATGCGAGTTATAGAAAAAAAACCATGAGTTAGTTAAAACTTAGGCATACTTCAGTTTAAGTTACGCATTCAATCTTGTCTTATTTGATGCATCTTATATTTGTCACACTTGCATTTGATGACAACTGTGGAAGTATTTTCTTGTCGTCATTTGAAATATTATTCAGATTTATAACATCACTCTGCGATGGCAAAATATCCAAAGGCCCCTCTGTGAAATATGTTTTCATTTCATTTATGAAGCAAGCTACTGTTCACTTATGAGATATTCAGCTTTCTGAACCTGTTGAAATAAAAGTCATATTTTATGAAAGGCAATGAACACTCTTTTTCAATCATTTTTTCCACTTGGTTCAAAGATTTTAGTCCAGAACTTTATTGCTTTTGCATTGAAGAGAGACAGCAGCTCTGTGCAACTTAGCATTATGGTGAATGGGTTCTATGTCAACAGTTACAGTTAGCAGAGTACTTTCAAAATCAGCACCATATTCTGCTGTAATGTTTGTTTGTATTTCTTCTAACCTTATTGTCATAAAGATTTTAGAAAATGTAATGGTGAGAATATGATATTTTAGCATTGGTGAAATAACATTTATAATTTACTGGTCTGTCAATTGTGGTGATTGTAAGGGGAGCCATTTGAGGTTAAGGAAAATTATCATAAAATATTGAAGTATTTCAGCTTAAGTGTTTCACTGGAACCATAGAAATATAGAAAAATAATAACACAGAGTCAGGCTATTCAACCCATTTTATTTGTTGTGGCCTAAAAGAAAAAAAATAAAAACAAGCAAACCATTCTAATCCCACTTTCCAGTACCTGATCTGTAGTCTTGCAGGTTACAGCACTTAAAAGGTACAGATCCAAGTAGTTTTTAAATTAGTTAAGGGTTTCTTATAGAGCATTTTGAAATTAATAATACTAAGTTCTCTAGTATTGGCAGCAGCTTCTGCTTTTCATTCTATTGTTGTTCATTTATGGCAATTAGAATAATTCTAATTTTTTTAGGAGTGTGTTGAACATTTATTGAATGTATGCACAAAGATTAATCTGATTTTTTGTAAAGTGCATTTCACTATTCTGAGTTCTTATTATAAATAAACAGTATTTTTGCTGTCCATATGATAATAGTGAATTAGAACATCAATTATTTAATTTTTTGAGTTAATAACTCCATTGAATTTGACTGACTGCTATTTTGTTCAACATCTTTCAGAGTAAAGGCCAAAAAAGGAGTGAACCTGAAAAATATGTGGCCCAAAAACCCGGAAACTTGGCAGTTGAGATCAGAGATCTTGAATGGAGGAAAACACTCCACAGCCACAGTCGAGATGAATAGGAAACAAGGAACATTATACAGGTGAGAACATTTGACACATACAAGTGGATCTACTATGGTATTCTTCACTTTGGAAATAAATTTCCATCCCATTTCATAATTACCTGTTATAAATTTGATGGAAGAGTTGCAGAAATTCTGAAAAAAAATGGTACTGCTGACTATTTCTCATGACTTTTATGGCTCCTTCACCAGAAATATGATCTGAAAAACTATCATGGAACAAAAACAAACAATGCTGGAAAATCTCAGCAGGTCTGACAGCATCTGTGGAGAGAAAATAGAACCAATGTTTTGAGTCAGGATGATCCTTTGTTAAAGCAATATTTTGCCTTCAAACTATAATGGAAACTTATTTCCAGTAATTTAAAAAATAAAATCCCTTTTTTACCAGTTTCTATTTATGCTATTTTTCTTTTGTTATATAGGAATATATAACAGATGCCAAGAATCAGAATATTTCTCTCGTTGACTATAGTTTTGACAAAGATGAAAATTCTGCCTCTGGCATTTTTTAATTGTTAAAAAAGTATAGGCAGAATAATTTGAAGTTTTCATTTAAAGTTTCAAATTCATTATTTAAATCAAATTAAATAAGAATGAAAAATGCTATCTCTGTTGCTCAGCTTCATGAACATTTTAAAATGTATGTAAACACAGATGAAATGGTACAACTACCAGTAAATACAATTGCACATTAGCTTTTTATTTCAAACTTTTCAGAATGAGGCTATCAAGACGTTGTTATTTGCTGATCAGCTGAGTTTCCATATTAGCAGGAAAAATGATACAAGCTACAAAATTATAGAAGAAGCCCATCCTCAGAGTCCTGAACACATGGGCTTCTTCTCTTAGGGCATTTTTTAATCTTTGAAATTCTCTTCCACAGAGAGCAGTGGCAGCTGGATCATTGAATTTATACAAGGCTGAGTTAAACATATTTTTGATTGACAAAGGAGTCAAGGGTTATTGCAATCATGCAGCAAAGTGGAATTAAAACCATAAATAGAGTAGCCATTATTTTATTAAATTGCAGAGCAGGCTTGTGGGGTCGAATGGCCTACTCTTCGTATTTGTATGATCATTTGGAAAGAAAAATTATTTGAGCATTTTAAAACTGTGAAATTTGTGCCATTTATGTGTATGTTTGTTTCTTTAAAAGTAACGTTTCAAATGCAGACAATGAAAATATAACAAAACTTACTCCAACTTGTCAAAGAAAGGGTTTAATAAAGAAATATCATTACCCCAACTTGGGGCCTCATTCTAGGCCAATCCAAGGTCTCAATTTTACACAAATTCTTATTTATAGCTGACTTATTACATCATTCTGCAATTAGTTCCATGTTTTACTGGGTTAGCTGACTCTTGCATCTTGTTGCTATGGGTCACATTGCATCCAATACAAAGTTGTCACCGGTTATACTCTAACACGTTATGTTGATTATTTTACTGGTTGTGTGTCAGTGGTTAATTTGGAACTTATTTATGATTTTTCTGATTTTCTTTTTTGCTTTTAAGGAGCAAGCTCATGTGGTGTGCTTTTTTCTGGTATTCTGTTATGTTCTACTGTCCAGAGTATTATGTTTAATACTCAGGAAAAGTACAGAAGGAAAGTGGCGGATATTCAAGGAATGTTTGTCTGGGGCTCTGCAAGACAACGTTCCGAGGAGACAAGGATGTTTTGGTAGGACGTAGGAACCGTGGTGCACGAAGGTTGTAGTGAACCTAGTCAGGAAGAAAAGAAAGGTGTATAAAAGGTTCAGAGAGCTAGGAGATGTTAGGGATCTAGAGGAGTATAAGGTGTGTAGAAGGGAGCTTAAAAAGGAAATTAGGAGAGCCAAAAGGGGTCATGAGAAGGCCTTGGCGGTAAGATTAAGGAGAATCCCAAGGCCTTCTACAAATATGTGAAAAGTAAAAGGATGAGAAGAGAAGGGATAGGACCTATAAAAGATGAAGGGGGAAAAGTCTGTGTGAATCCGGAAGAAATGGCAGAGGTGCTTAACGAGTACTTTGCCTCGGTATTCACGGTGGAAAGTGATCTGGGAGGTTGTACTGCAAGTTTGAGGCAAACGGAAAAGATTGAGTATGTGGATGTTAGGAAAGAGGATGTGTTAGATCTGTTAAATTCCATCAAGATAGACAAGTTGCCGGGACCGGATGGGATGTACCCCAGGTTATTGTGGGAAGTGAGGGAAGTGATTGCAGAGCCCCTGGCGATGATCTTTGTGTCGTCCGTGGAAACGGGAGAGGTTCTGGAGGATTGGAGGATTGCGGATATGGTTCCTATTTTTAAGAAAGGGAACAAGGATAGTCCAGGAAATTACCGACCGGTGAGTCTGACTTCAGTAGTTGGTAAGCTGATGGAGAGGCTTGTGAGGGACAAGATTTATGAACGTTTGGAGAAGTTTAGAATGATCAGAAATAGTCAGCATGGTTTTGTCAAGGGCAGGTCGTGCCTTACAAGCCTAGTTGAGTTCTTCGAAAATGTGACTGAACACTGACGAAGGAAGAGCGGTGGACGTGGTGTACGTGGACTTTAGCAAGGCGTTTGATAAGGTCCCCCATGCAAGGCTTCTTGAGAAGGTGAGAGGGCATGGGATCCAAGGGGCCTTGGCCTTGTGGATCCAGAACTGGCTTGCCGGCAGAAGACAGAGAGTGGTTGTGGATGGGTCTTGTTCTGCATGGATGTCGGTCACCAGTGGAGTGCCCCAGGGATCTGTTCTGGGACCCTTGCTGTTTGTCATTTTCGTAAATGAGGAAGTGGAGGGATGGGTTAGTAAGTTCGCCGATGATACAAAGGTCGGTGGTGTTGTGGATGGTCTGGAGGGATGTCAAAAGTTGCAGCGGGACGTAGACAGGATGCAAGACTGGGCGGAGATGTGACAGATGGACTTCAACGTGGATAAATGTGTAGTGGTCCGTTTTGGCAGGAATAATGGGATGAAGGAGTACAATATCAAGGGTAGGAGTCTTAGTTGTGTTGTGGAGCAGAAGGATCTTGGGGTCCAGGTCCATAGGATTCTTAAATCGGCCTCGCATGTGGAGGAAGTGGTCAAGAAGGCGTATGGTGTACTGGCCTTCAATTATCGAGGAATTGAGTTTAGGAGTCAGGAGGTAATGATGCAGCTTCATAAGACCCTTGTCAGACCCCACTTGGAGTACTGTGCGCAGTTCTGGTCGCCTCACTATAGGAAGGATGTAAAAACTATTGAAAGAGTGCAGAGGAGATTTACAAGGGTGCTGCCTGGATTGGGAGGCATGCCTTATGAAGATAGGTTGAGGGAGCTGGGACTCTTCTTCCTGGAGAGACGTAGGTTGAGAGGCGACCTGATAGAGGTTTATAAAATGTTGAGAGGAATAGATAGGGTGAGTTCTCAGAGGCTATTTCCCCGAGCTGAAATGGTCACTACGAGAGGACACAGATTTAAGGTGCAGGGAAGCAAATACAGAGGAGATGTTAGGGGTAAGTTTTTCACTCAGCGGGTGGTGAGTGAATGGAATCGGCTACCTTCGGAGCTGGTAGAGGCGAACTAGCTGGGGTCTTTTAAAAGACTTCTGGATGAGTATATGGGAACTAATGGGATAGGGGGTTATAGATAGGTCTGTGGATTGGTAGGTATAGATGTGATCGGCCCAACTTGGGGGCCGAAGGGCCTGTTTGTGCAGTAGTGTTCAATGTTCTATGTTTTATGTTTAGGCAGAGTTTTGTTTTGAGTGGTAAGTTTGAGCAATATGGTTTTGAACAAACATAATAGTAACAAAAGCTGTTGTTCCATAAATTTCATTTTGATTGTAACGATGGTCATTGCATTAACTCACCCATGAGGAACATTTTACAAATCGTTCGCTGCCACCATGCTGCCAGCCTTGACTTCTCCCGGAAGTTTTCCTCATTGCGTGCCCTTCACCACCTTTTCCACCTCGGGGGAATGGGGAGGGTGGAGAGGAGGAGGAGGAGAACACTACTTCGCATGGCATGATTTCAAAGAAGGATAAAGGAGATATCCCTGGTGTCCTGGCCAATATTTATTCTTCAATCAACATCACAGGAAAGAAAGGTCTGGTCATTGTCACATTGTACTTATGAGAATTTGCTGTGCTGGCTTTGTGTTTTCCACATCACAATAGCAGCTGCACTTCAAAGTTTTTGCGATCATTGTGAAAAGTGCTGCATAAATGCAAGTCTTCCTTTCGTATTCTTCTACCCTTCTGAGGTTCTTAAATCTCTTTCAACATTGTGTAAAGTTCTTAGTTAGAACCATCTCAGCCCTCCCGGTATCATTCTAATGGAACTTCCAAAGTACTTAACAGTATTGCTCTTCTAGCTCTGATTCCTGCTAAAGGAAACACGTAGGATGCATCTGAAAATCACATGGCTATTCTAGCAATTCTGTTAGAACTCAACATGTTTCTGTCACAAGAACAAAACATGCTGTAAAACCTCAGCAGGTCTGATGGCATCTGTGGAGAGAGAATAGAACCATTGTTTTGAGTCAACATGAGCCATCAAAGCTCATGTTTCTCCCACTCTTCCAGTATAGTGATGAAGGCTTTTAATTGGCAGCTCTTGCTTTTGAAAGGCTGCATCAGAACTCTTCATCCTCTACATCCTTGTGACAGTTAAACTTAGTGAATAGTTTAACATGTCAAACCCATCCTGCACCACAATTAAGGATCCCAAGAACAAACTGCCCATCTCTAATAAGAGATAATCTAACTGTCTACGCTTGAGATTCAGTAGCATTATCATCACTGAATTGCCCAAAAGCAATATTCTGGGAATTGACCAGAAACTTAACTGGAGTAAGGCATTTAAATATTCTGGCTACAAGAGCTGGTTAGAGGCTGGGAAATCTGCAGAGAGTAACTCATCTCCTAATTCCCCAAAGCCAGTCCACCACCTACAAGGCACGGGTGTGTAATGAAATACTCTCCCTTTGTCTGGATGAGTGTAACTCCAATAACATTCAAGATGCTCAATACCATCAACCTCAAAGCAGCCCATTTGATTGGCATTCTGTGCACCACCTTAGCATTCATTCTCTCTACTGCCATCACAAGATTCCAGAAGTGTGTGCCAGCCACAAGATGCATTGCAGCAACTCAAGAAGGCTCCTTTGGCAGTATATTCCGAACCTGTGACCTCTACCACCTTGAAGGTCAAGAGCTATAGATACATGGGAACACCACTATCTTTAAGTTCCCCTCTTAAATCACACAACATTCCAACTTGGAGCTATATTGGTGTTCCTTTACTGGCACTTGCCAAAATCCTGGAACTCCCATTTTAATAGCACTGTGGGTGTTCTTATAACACATGGGAAATAGCAGTTCAAGATGGCACCTCACTGCCACTTTCTCAAGGACAATTAGTGATGGACAATAAATGTTAGTGTTGCCAACAATGTCTGTATCCCAAGGACAAATAAGAAAAAAATCTAAACTGACATATTTGAGAGTATAATCTGAGAAAAAATTGAATTACCTTACAAGTAGGAAAGAGGTTACTAGTGGTTAACGTGCAGCACTAATAAAATCCCTGGTTCTGATGATGTATTACAAGTGTAAACTTGAACAATTTTTCAACCTCAGCAAACCTGAGATTCAATTACTGGTTTGCATCCCAGCCAGTTATTTTGTATTCTTTGTATTTTGCACAAGTAATGTTTAAATTTATCAAAGCTAATTTAAGTTTCTTTCCTATAATTGTTTTTTTTTAATACCTGTTGTACCCTCTATATACTCTGGAGTGAAATTTATTATGGGCATAAATTATTGAGTAATGTGGGTGAAGAAGACCCTGATAACTTTGTGTGGGGGGTTGTGGTGGTGCTGGGGGGAGTCTCACCTCAGTGCTGATTACGACCCTTTCAAGGAAGTGTACATATCTCTATCAGGCCCCTATCTGGTCAGCTGACCACATCAACCACAGCCAATTTTCTTTTGTCAGAGTGGCTCAAGATCTGTCTGAAAACTTGGCAATGCACTTGGAGAGATACAAACAGGTTTTCAATAAGAGCCTGATAGTCTTGACAAATTATAGGAAAACAGATGAGCGAACCACCTCCCCCCTCCACCATGGAATTTTTCATGGAATTTCTCCTTACCAAGGAACTTACTCTCCAGCACTGTCCCCAGCACTGCCTGTACACTGCTCCCCAAGTGGCAGTGTTAGTGTACTGTCCAAGTATGACCTTCTCTCCCTTGGGAGTTGTACTTGGCTTGTGGCCCAGTGGATTCTGTTCTCAGTTCCTTGTTTTGAAAAACCTGTTGCAAACCTCACCATTGATGCTATGCCATCTGAGGGAGGGAAGTTTGCTACGTGGCCGTTACATCATTAGTAGGGACAGAGACAATGAGCAGAAAAATCCCACTGACGTGAAAACCGTTTCAGGACTCCTCTCAATTCCCTGCCATTTCCACCTGTCAAAAACTGGGCCAGAAAATCTACCACCCCCTGCCCATCATGTCTCATGTTAATTGTAATCCATGATTAGGCAGCACTTGCTGAACAAACCTAAGTGAGCTAAGAATTACACGAACAGCCATTTTAGGATTAAGACTCACAAAGTAGCTCACTTGCACTTGATAAAAACTATATATTGGACCTGTTACTTTGCTGGCAAAAGGTATATGTCAAGATATTGCATTTTGTTTTAATAAAAGTAAAAAAAAAGCACGGGGACAACAGCAGGAATTCTCTGGTATCCCACCCTAATGCCGATGCCAGGGGGAATGGAGAATTTGGTGTTGAGCCAAATCTCCTTTCACTGCAGGGAGTTGGAAGAATCTTGGTTGTGGATGAATTCAGAGAATCTGGCCCAATAGCTCACAGGTGCACCACAGCAATATTTTGATGAATCTGAGCTGACTTGCCAATCAATTCACATCCCTTTTCTCCTGCAGCAAAAATTGTTGCTGACATTGACTGAATTCAGATTCCACCATCTGTCCTGGTGGGATTCGAACCCAGTTCCCCCAGAACATTAACTGAGTTTCTGGATTAAGAGCCAAGTGCTAATAACATGAAACCATTGCCTCCCCATTAGCGCAATATTGATAGGGTAATATTGATCAAGCACCAAGAGAACTGCCTGCTCCAAAAACATAACATGGATCTTTGAACAGGTAGATGGAACCTTAACAAAATATCTACAAACAAAGCAGTTGGATTATGTGGACATGAGAGATGAAAGATGTGAGAATAAATGAATCAAGGAGAAAAAAATTGAAAAAAAAATGAAACAGTCTGATGACAGAATATGTGATAAATAGAATTAGAGAGAGAGAATGAAGCATAGGTGATAAACTTCTCTTGCTTTCTGATGAGATATTAAGGAGATAAATTTTAACATTGCCATAACTTTATTGGGTGCATGGCCCACTTGTTGCAGAAGTAGTTTCTAAGTTTATCTTAATCATTTTTAATTAATCAGTGTTTTGTCATCCTTAATTTAAAATATTTTGAAATATCTTCTTGCATGCAAAGGATACATGAGAAATCTGAGTTATTTAACTACATCTGCAGGAATAGGCAATTAACCTATTCTCAATTAGACTCAATTATTAGTCCAGTTTGTAACTTAGGGGACGATTCCCCCAGAAGTGCTGACAAGGTGCAAAAACTGGTCTAGATCACGACTTTTCTCAGTGCAATCTCTCCCACTCTGGGCTGTAGAAGTCACAATCATAAATCTTATTAAAAACCCGGGGGTAGGCCCATTCACATCAGATCTGACAGTTCTGGAACTCTGCACGTGCGCAGTAATCCTGATCTGTCAGTCTCCCTGTTTGCTGACCAGCTCAATGGCTGGCCAGTCCAGGACCTCCAAAGTGCTGCCCCTCCAACACCTTCTATAGCCGATCAGGGCCCCCACAACAATTCCTGAGCCAGCTCCGAGCATCCTCCCCCATCCCAGAATGCCCCAATGTCCAGCCCACACCCCCTGCAGTGGCAATCCTATTCTCACCCTGGTAGACCCTCCCACCCCACTGAACTTCCCTTCCCCCACCCCTCGCCCAAGATCAGAACTCCCCTATGGAAGGCAGACCATGTTCCCAGGAGGCAGAACCCCTCTCAGCCCGTCCCGATTGTTGGCCTCCCTCCAGCCCAGACCACATGTAGAATAACAGCAGGACGACCCCCCACTAACCCACCAAACTATTTTTAACATATTAAAAATAGATTTAAATTATTTACCTCTCTTCTTGCTGGTTTTCAATGCAGTCCTGACTGCACCTGTCCTCCAGCTCTGGGAGACACAAGTGCACGCATCCCGCAAAATGTCTGAAATGCGATTCTCCCGACCAGAAAATCTGCAGGTTGCAATGGGAGAATTGCCCTTTTAATTTCACAATAATTGTTTAGTGAGGAACCTTATCAAATGCTTTCTAAGAATAAAAATATGTGCTTGCTACTATCTTCCGCTTCTTCATCAACTCAATCAATTTCAGTAAATTTATGAGGTAGAAACTGTCTTTTGTAAGCTTGATGTGTGCTTGAATTTATTACCTTAAGATTCTCTTGAATTGCTTTCTTAATAATAAACTCCAGCATTTCCCCATGACAGATGTCAAACCAAAAGACTGACAAATTAGCTGAGAGCTAGCAATAGGATTTCTCTTAAAAACACTAGGAAAAGAAGAATACAACAGAACTGTCTTGGATTTCAGTTTGTGTTAGTTATAAAGATGAAAATAAGCAAGTTAGGTTGTTTTATGGAATTTAGTAGAAACACCACATGCATCTTTCAGTGGTGGTGACCACTATATCAGACAAAATTCAATGATTGTTAAGTCCCAAAAATATACAGACACTGATTTTTATTTGTGTTCACTTACAGGTTGTGGGAATTGTTGGGTGGGCCAGCTTTGATTGCACATCCCCAATTGCCCTGAGAAAGTGGTGATGAGCTGCCTTCTTGAATCAGTAAGAAGCCTTTCAACACCAGGTTAAAGTCCAAAAGGTTTATTTGGTAGCAAAATCCACTAGCTGGCCAGGATTTAAATTTTGGGGTCTGACACCAGGGAGGGGGTCATTGTGCTGGGGTGAGGCGGTGTTGCCACTGTTCTGGGTATGGACTGGACATTGGGATACTCCGGGATGGGGGAGGGTGCCCAGGGCTGGATTTTGCTACCAAATAAACCTGTTGGATTTTAACCTGGTGTTATAAGACTTTTTACTGTGTTTATCCCAGTCCAACGCCGGCATCTCCACTTCTTGAACCAGCGCAGCTATGTGGTACAGGTACACTAACAGTGCTGTTAAAATGGGAGTACCAGAATTTTGGCCTACTGGTAGTGAAATAAAAGTTCCTTGGAGGGGAACATCTTGGTTATGGTGTTCCCATGTATCTACTGTCCTAGTTCTTCTAGATGATAGCAGTTGTGAGTTCGGAAGATGCTGCCCTTTGTTGAGGTCCTGCATGCACTTTGTAGGTGGTACAACCAGCTTCCACTGTTCATCGGTGGAGGTAGTCAAAAGGGTTCCAATTAATTGGATTACTTTACTGTGGTTGGTGCTTGGCTTCTTGATTGTTGTTGAAACTGCACTCATCGAGGCAGGTGGAATGTATTTCATCGCTCTTGTGCCTTATAGATGGTGGACAGGCTTTGGGAAGTCAGGAGGTGAGTACTCATCACAGATTTCCTAGGCCTTGATCTGCTCTAGACCTACTTTAACCTACTCTAGAGCTTCTGTTGAGCTTAAATGTAAATAACAAAAAATTTAAACATGCAGTATGATATATAATGAATAAATACATTACCAAATGTCCCTTTTTAATAGTTTTAAAATTTGTTGAATGTACAAAAGGAAAGAAATGTTGCATATTTGAAATTATGATCAAATATATCATTATTAAAAGCATCTCAAAATTCTTATCTTTAACATTAGTAAGAATTTAACCTTCAGTTTGGCTGTAAAGGCTCAATAGGTCTCAAAATTAACTCTGGTTATGATTTTCCAAAATTCTATAGATTTGAGAATGGTCCTGGGGGGTTAAACATTAACAAATATACTCTATATTTAAGAGGAAGAGAAAAATTGACCTATAGGCCTTATTTTTAAGAAAGTCTTAACAATAAACCTAGAAAAGCATTGTATGATTAGGTAAAACCCAACATAGTTTTATCAAAGGAAAATAGTGTTTGACAGATTTATCAGAAGTTTTTTGAGCTTAGAACTTGCAGGTAGATAAAAGAAAACCAATAGATGCAACATACATGGATTTCCAAAATGCAATTTAAAAGATATTACACAGAAGTTTAATAATACAAGATAAAGGCTCAAGGAATTGGGGATAATAGGCTATCATGGATAGAGGACTGGTTCGCTGACAGGAAACAAAGAATACAGATAATTGTGGCATTTTTAAGTTGTTAAGCTATATCACTGGAGTGCCACAAGGATGAATGCTGGGTCCTCAAATATTTACAACCTTTATTAGTGTCTGAGACAAAAGGGCAGAGAATTATGCATGTAGGGTTGCTGGTGAGACAAATCTAGGTCTAAATGTAAATTGAGGACACAGTGAAGCTGCAAATAGATATAGGCAAATTAGATGAGTGGACAACAAGATTGGTAGATTGAATATAATATGGGGAATTGTAGAAAAGCAGACTGTTTTCTAAAATGCTAATGTTCAGAGTAACTTGACAATTGACACTCAGGTACAACGTGCAATTAAGATGGCTAATGTGATGTTAACCTTTATTGCAAGGGGATCAGAGTGCAGAAATAAAATATTGTTACAATTATACAGGGATTTGGAGAGAGAACACTGAATACTGTGTGCAGTTTTGGTCTCCATATATAAATATTAAATTGAAGGAGTACAGGTTCATGAGATTAGTCCCTTTGATGAGAAGGTTGTCCTATAATAAGAAGCTGGTAAATTCGGCCTATATTCTCCAGCCTTTAGAAGAATAATCTCATACAAGATTATGAAGGACTTGACAGGATACATCAGTGCTTCCCAAATGTTTTCCTACTGACCCCATTTTTAATGCTCTTAAATTACAGTGACTCCCAGATTGAGAGCAGGGATTAATGGTAGTGTTCCAATTTAGTGCCGACTTCTGACTTGCAATTTAGCCAGATGGCAGGGTTCAGGAGTCTACAGGAAAGTCCTGCCTTTCTAAATGCTAGTGCCTCAATACCATGTGTTTCCCTGGTGAAATATCTCAACTGTTGGCTGAAAATCTGCAGTCTAGTCATCTAAGCGAACAGCGATGAATGTACCAGTCAAGGCCACCATTATTTGAAATTTCTTCCAACCTTTGAAGCAACATCAAATTACCTTTGCCATATTTATAAGCCAACTGCTGACCGTTTATTCAGAATGTTTGTAGAATCATAAAGCTTAGAAGAGGCCCATTGAGTCCGCAACAACACATTAAAAACACCTGAACTTCCACCAAATCCCATCTGACAGTATTTAGCCCATTGCCCTAAATATTATGATATGCCAAGTGCTCATCCAGGTACTTTTTAAAAGATGTGAGGCAAACTACCTCTACCACTCTCCCAGGTAGCACATTCCCAGATTGTCACCATGCTTTGGGAAAAAGTTTTTCTTCCAAAACCTCCTGCCCCTCACTTTGAACCTATGTTCCTTCGTGATTGACCCTTCAACTAAGGAGAGCTGTCCTGAACTCCCTCCAGTGCAGTCACATCTTTCCTATAATGTGGCAACCAGAATTGCACACAGTACTCTAGCTGTGGCCTCACCAAGTTCTATACAACTCCAACATGACTTCCCTACTTTTATAATCTATGTCTCAATTGATAAAGGCAAGTGCCTCATCTGTTTTTTTTACCACCCTACTAATATGCACTTCTGTTTTCAGAGATCTGTGGACAAAGATACCAAGATCCTTTTGTTCCACAGAACTTCCTGGTATCCTACCATTCATTATGTACTTCTTGAATAATTATTCCTTCCAAAGTGTATGACCTCACACTTTTCAGAGTCAAATTCCATGGTTCGTTTATCTGCCCATTTGACCATTCCATCAATTGGGTGGCATAGTGGTTAGCACTGCTGCCTCACAGTGCCAGGAACCTGGGTTTGATTCCCAGCATGGGTCACTATCTGGTTTCACCACCCACTCCCCCCATCTTCTGTACAGACAGGCTGCTTGTGGTGCCAAAAGCTTGGCTCTTTCTCACTCCCTGGGGGATCCAGTGCCTTTCTTCAAATCCCTTTAGCTGCAGTGTGACCATCTCTTTAAATGTGCTATTAATAATGCTTTCAGACTCGCAGATGCTTCAAGGTATCCCAGCTGCCGTTCCAGCTCTGAAACTCAAGCTTCCAGGAGCTACAGGTGGTCACACTTCCTGCACACATGCTGGCCCCAGGCACTGGAAATGTGCCCAGCCTCCCACATACAGCAAGAAGAGCAAGCCATTGCTTTGAGCTCTCCTGCTGCAACTAAACCTTTAAGTTTAAAAAGATTCTTTCAAATTGAAATAAATAAAATAATTTCCTACCCTTGTCCATTGACGGTATCTGATAGTGGGCACCCATGTATTGTGGGCAGTGCAGCAGCTAGCACTTCTGCCAGGGACCCTGGTTCAATTCTGGCTATGCGTGACTATTTGTGTGGAGTTTGCACATTCTCCCCTGGTCTTCATGGGTTTCGTCTGGGTGCTTCAATTCCCTCCCAGTCCAAAGATATGCAGGTTAGGTGAATGGGCGTGCCATAATACCAGTTAATGTCCAAAGATGTGTAGTTTAGGTGAATTAACTATGGTAAATGTGTGGGATTATGGGTATAGGGTGGAGGAAAACCCATATTCTAACAATATCCAGCTAGTTTGACATTCTAATTACTTTGTCAAACATGTGAATACTAGATATTACAAGAAACTGGATTGATGCTTCATCATGGAATAATACCATTCATATAGCTTTGAGCCTTGCATGAAGATGGTTAATTGGTAATCAGGGCTACCCTTTACTCTTTGGCGTAAAATGCGTTTCTGGCAAACTCAGCATTGGAACACAATTTCATGCTCGCTGGCCAATTAACAGGTTGGGAAAGGTACTCCACTGCCAAGAGGGTTGGTTAGAGTGCAGGTACCAAGAAAAGGGAGGAGGCAGGCTGGCACTTCTAATGGGCTCCCTAAAGACAGACAGCTGTTGCAGTCATGTCTCAGAGAGAGGCAGGTCTCTAAAAACTAAATGTGATGACAAAATGAAGAAAGAACTGTGTCTAGACGGCACATTCGAATACCTGACAGCAAAACTCAAAAAAGCTCAGTCCACAGATATCTTATTGATTTTTATTTCAGCGCTGGATCAAGATTGTAGCTAAAATATGAAGGCCGGTTGGTTTGCCTGCCAACTATAAAAGTAGACAGGCTACTCAATCAATTTTAATTGACACCTTTAATGGGCCTGGTTACCCACTTAATTATTAGCAGGTGAGTTTCCGACACCAGCATGCACCGACCAGAGCAATGCCAAATTCTGGCCTGTAACTTCACAGACAAACTGATATGATTAGGTGAATGTTTCCACAAGAAATGCCATGCAATGGATTTATGAGTATTCTCAAATCTTGATTGGATGTATGGAAAGATCGAGTCAAACTTTGCAATATTGCTAAGCAAGAAAATAAAGACTTAGTGTAGCATGCTGAATATTGCGTAACATCACAATGAAGAAAGAGACTCACCGTTTCTGTAACCTAAGAATGATAATCATAAAGAAGAGATGGAAGAGCCACAGTATACAAAAGAGACGTTGTGGGATAGGCTAGTCAGCAGGCAGAGGGAAAGATGGCAAAATTGAGAGCCGAGTACTTCAAATAAATATATTTTGACTCATCAGATAAAGTGTTTTTATATATCTGTTATCTCATTGCTCCTCATTCTTCTGGTTAATTCCTTCATCAGATAGTAGTCTACATTACTTCCAAACTCTCTGAATTAAATTTGCAATGTCACATGCATCATTGTTTCTGTGGTGCAATAGTTACAAAAATGTGCCAAAATTTCCACTCACTCTATTTGCAATCACTTATTAAAACTATACGGTTGTAGAATTGTTATCACACAGAACAAGGCGTGTGACCATTTCATCCCACCATTCTTCAAAAGCAACTCATTTAGTCTAAATATTCCACTTTTTCCTCATAACCCTGCAATTCCTTTCTCTCTAGGTAATTATCCAATTCCCTTTTGAAAGCTCTGAGGCACAGAGAAGGACTCAGTGCTCCAAGTCTGGTCACTCTGGCTTACCACTGGTAGGTCATCCCCCTCAACAGTATCCAATGCAGAATAGTTGTTGCTGAGGGGAACAACCATAGGGGATCCCTGCACCGGCTGCTTCCAAATGATGCAAAGTTCATCTAGCTCCAACTCCAGTTCCCTAACATGGTTTTTGAGGAGCTGGAGATAGGTGCACTTCCCACAGGTGAAATCAGCAGGGACACTAACAGCATCCCTCACCTCAAACATCCTTCAGGAGGAACATTGCACAGCTTTCACTGCCATTCCCTCTAGATAAAAAAAAATCTTGCCTGATATTTCCTCATCCCCTTAGATTAGAGGAATAAGTGAAAAAAGAAAGCTTACTTGCTCTCACTCCAAGCCTCTTTTTTTTAGGTTAGAAGAGGGCAGGGGGGGAGACTCTAGAAGTCTAGAGTTCCCTCCCCCCCCACCCCACCCCAACCCCGAAAACTCGAGACTCTCGAAGTCTAGAGTCTTGGGTTTCCTCTCTGTTCAAATTTATTGGCGGGGCGGGGGGGGAAGGAGGAGAACCTTCCTAGGTGTCACTGTGGCCTACTGCCGGTTTTACAACTCCCTGTTTAGAAAAAACAAACCTCTGAATAAAGTAAGGTTAAAAATCCCTCTTACCTACAAACTCTCTGCACTGAATTTCCACTCCAATTGCTCCTCTGGAAACAATGAGGTAGAACTCTCGAAGGTAAGTACTTTATAAAGGGGGAAGAAAAACTCTCCCAGGTGTGACTGGGGCCTATTTCTAGTTTTCACCCCTAGTTTAGAAAAAAAACCTCCGAAAAAAAGTAAGGTAAAAATCCACTCTTAGCTACAAACTCTCTGCACTGAATTTCCACTCCAACTGCACCTCTAGAAACAATGAGGTCAACCTCTCAAAGGTAAATACCTTTTAAAGGGGAAAAAAAATCTTTCCCAGGGCTCTTGTCTACAAGCTCTCTGCACTGAATCTCCATCTAACTGCTCATCTGGAAACAATGAGTACAACAAAACTCTGTATCAGGCAAGATTTAAACAAACATTGCAGTCATTAGAATCAGTTGTGTAGCTACAGAAACAATACAGTGCTGTTAGATCCAGACAAAACAGCTCTGAATGCATAGAACAGACTCTGCACAAGAAAGATAACTAAAACACTTTTATTTAAAGGCATCGTATCATCACAACATTCTTTTACCACAGTTTTGGCTCCTGTGAATGTAGATAGCGAGGTGGGTGCAAAATTCTGCAAAATTAAGAAAATTAGAATCATATTCGAATACGAATTATATTCTGATATCCAAGTCATTTATAAATATATTTACATATGTCATAAAAGGAGTGGTCTGAGCACTGATTGTAAACCTTCTTCAAGGGGAACATAGCCCCCTTCTACATAATCTTTCCCTATAGAAGGCCTTCCATCCCTAGATGCACTCTTGTTGCATCACTTATAAGGCAAATCTGTGTTTTCTTTGGGAAGAGAGCGACACTCAATGCATATCTGAATCATATTTGTCAATGCATTTCAAATTCTTTATATTTGAAGTATTTTGAGATATTTCTGAGAGATTTATACAGCCTTATAAATACCAGTCCTAATTGGCTGTTAGTGCAACATTTGTTCCATTTAAAAGTACACAAAATTCTGTAGAAATTTGAAATTTAATCTTCCAAGTCTCTACTTATATTCTTAGTTCATAACAATTCAGCCTTTAAAATAAATAATTTAATATTGAAATTGAATATGACTTCATATTTTAAATGATGAATGATAAGGTAGAAGTAATCTTTTTTAAGTGGGCTATATTATTGGTGCAAATCCACTTTGATGCAGAAAATGGAAAATCTGCTGCCTCAGGAGGCAAACCTCATGTTTCTGTATATGGTGTAATAGTAGATCCATGCCCTAAAAGAGTGTTTGGTTTCAAATATTTGCCTGCATGTAAGAACACTGAAAGCTAAATATAGGGTTTATTTTTCTTTTCACTTAAAAATTCTGGAATGTAAAATTGTTGTCAATCTACAATCTCCTAAGTATCAATTGTGACATACATTTTCTTATTTTACTCCTGCTAATGTCATAGGGACACTACAAATGCTTTCAGCACAAATGAACAAGAAAGACTGTGGCCATTATGAATCTGCAATAAATAGGGACTGTCAAATGGAATGTAGCAGTGTATACAATACTCTCAACCCTTCACTGTTAAACTAAAGAGCTGTATTGTTACATTACTACAGAGCTCTGACATAACGATTCTTGATCACAATCAGCTTTCTTTACAGTGCTGATTAAAGAGCAACTATTGTTGCATTTCATTCAGACTGACATTTAATGTTTATTATTGAGTATGCCTGGCACACTTGATTCTGTGTGTGACTTTATTGCACTGGATAAGAAAACCATGAGGAAATGCTGCCTCTTACATCTTCCTAGTTTATTAAAGATAAGATATGAAAATCATTCAGATTTGGTAAAAAAAAGTCCAAGGAAAGCAAATTTGTGTAGTTGTTATTCATATTTGCAATACATCCTCTGTATCTGCATTTTTGAATGTTATCAAGCAGTTACTATTTATTCTATCACATGTGGATATTTCTATCCCATGTGGTAAAACCAGTATCTCTTGCCCCTCTGTTATCACCTATGAACTGTGTGACTTGCTGGGCCTTTTCAGAAAAAAGTTGAGATCTAACCATATTACTGTAGATCTGGGGTCACATGTAGGCCAGACCGGATAATTGCAGATTTCTTTCCTGAAAGATCAAAGTGCCGATCCAACAATTTTTAATTCATAATTATATATACTAATTAAATGGTATTAGTTATTCAACACAGTAGTCAGTTCAGGAATTAAGGAAACTATATTTATGTAAAAGCTTTCCATGTCATTATCATCAATAAAAACATTTGTTCTTTTTCCACTCAAAATGCTTATTCAATATTGAACTGATTTTTATGTGCTTTTTTATTAAAGACTAAAGCTCAAAAGACTAAATTACATAAAGAATAATTTACTGTTTACCACATTAGAAAGACATTGCAGATGCTTTGCAATGTGGAGTAGTGTGATGATACTGTGCCTTTAAAAAATGTATTTTACTTATGTTTCTGTGCTGGATCTGTTTAAGAATTTAGCAACACCAATTATTAATCCAACCGATCTATTTTACTATCAAATAAATCGGTTGGATTAATAATTGGTGTTGCTAAATTCTTACTGAGTTCTTACCACTCCAATCCAACGCCGGCATCTTTACATCTGGATCTGTTTACCAGTTCCTTCCATTTTATTGGAGCTGTTTTTGGCTGGATCCAGCAGCACTCTACTGTTAGTACAGCAACATAATGCATCTTAATTGATACCATGTTTGTTTTTATCTGAGCTAATGCAAGAGGTACTGTTGTTTTATGTTTTCCCCTTGGATATTTCAGAGTAGAGCTTGATTAGGAAGATTGACAGGTATTGTCTATGGTTCAGTACAGATAATATTTTACAGAAAACACAAGGCAATCTGCTTTTGGAATCTTTAGGAAGATTGTTTTCTCTGTATATCTTGTTTTCTCTGAGGTATGTAGACTGGAATCTGTTTGGAAATATATCACTTTTTCTGAGATTCTATTGTCAGGGAGCAGACCTATCTCTGGAAGTTGCTGCATAAGAATTAGAAGACAAGTGTCTGTCTGAATCACACTGTAGAAGTGTCTAAAGACTGGAAGTCTAAAACCTATATAAGCATCTATGGTTCCTGTTCTAAAGAAGGAATCATGTCTGTGGGCGATACTGCTAAATTGGAACAATTAAAATAGCTACCTGTTAAGAATTATACTTCGTTGTATTAAACGATTTTAATTGGTAAAGTTATGCTCATTCTTTTTGTTATATTCTAATTCTGTTCTGAAATAAAGTTTATGTTCATAAAAGCTTCCTCATGGGTCACTTAACTCATACTTGCCGTGAAACATCTTATGTCCATTCTCTGCCAAAATGAAATGTAAAAGTTAGGGTTTAGATTAGCTTTATGAAATATTTGATCTGGCCCTTAACAAATTGGGAGCTGGTCTGTGATTAAAATCCATATTTTTTGTTTGATTTTAGATTATTGGACTCAAAGACAGAGTGCAGTATGTATACCTGTGTTTTCTTTTTAGGTATTGCATTTAGTTGGTTTAAATAGGGAGTGCCATGAGGAATAATGGCTCTCTCCTTTGCTAAAAGATTCCTAGGAGTGGAAGAAGTCACTCAGAATGGTTTGCAAAAGATGGTTAAAGCAAGCTTTTGGAATTAGCAAACAAGATGCAATTGATATTACCTGAAGGAGTGAAGAAGAGATAATTGTAGTGATAACTCAGCATTTGAAATTGCTGAAAACGCAGTCAGAACAATTGGAAATGTCTAAAATTCAAATACAAATGAAAGAGATTAAATTAAAAGCAGAATGAAGAGAACGTATCAAAAGAGACAGTTGCAGCAGAGAAAGCAAGTGAAAGAGAGAGAAACCAGCAAAATAATTGAAGCTGCTTAAATTACAGGCAAAGGTAAAAGAAAGAGGTAGAGTACCCATGGCAGAACAAAAACCAAAAGAGAGAGAGGGAAGGGAAAAAGAGAGATTTTCAACTTTGGAAACTGACATTGCTTAAAATGTAAAGTCTAAAGGTAAGAGGATAGTGAAGAAGAGTGAACCCATCATAGTTAAAGGCCTGGTGGGAATTTATTTAAATATGCCCAAGCATTGCCAAGATTTGATGAGAAGGATGTAGAAGCCTCTTCCATTTCATTGAGAAAATAGCTAAACAAATAAAATGGCCACAGACTATGGGTATTACTAATTCAAACAAAGTTGATTGGTAGAGCTAGTAGGGTGTTTGTGTCATTATCAAAGGAGGTATCTAGAGATTATGATGAGGTGAAAAAAAGCCATCTCAGATGATATGAACTAGTGCTAGAAGCCTACAGACAACATTTTAGAAATCTAAGGAAGAAACCTGGTCAAACTTGCATAGAATTTGAAAAGATGAAACACAATGGCTGAAATTCTCTTGCCATTCACGCCGGTGGTAGCACATCCTTACCCATGGGTTTCTTGTCAGCATGGGGTGATGTCAATTTCCATTGACAGTGGCAGGACCAGAGAATCCCAGTGTTAGCAAACAATGCAGCATCTCCTGCTAGTGGGAAACAAGCAGCTTGGAGGCTGGAGAATCTTGCTGAGTAACTTTAATAGGTAAATATTGGCTTTAAAAATAGACCAGATAGATGGCATTCTTAGAGAAATGGTTATTTTGGATGAGTTTAAAAATTTATTTCCCAAAGTATTGAGAATTCATTTGGAAGAGCAGAAGCTTAAAACTGTGAAGTTAGCTGAAATTGCAGATGATTACGAGTTAGTTCATAAATCAAAGTTTGGCTTCCTATGAGGGTTAAAAACTGGGGAAAAGAGGAATCCTTAGGTAGTAAAGTGAAAACAGGGTGGAAGACAAACAAAACGCCTCTGATGTTTTCACTGAAGTAAATGGTACACACGAAGTCACAGTATTGGTGGTTAAAGAAAAGTACTGAGAAGACAGATGTGGTGAAACAAGGCAAGTCAGTGGGGTTTGTTGAAATGGTAAAGGAAACCCCAGTTGAAGCTAAAGAGATGCAAAAGAATATGCAGCCTGGTCAGGGGATAATTGATAAGGAGAAGCCACATCTCTTTACAGAATTTACAAATATGGTTTATTTGTGTATACCAGGAAGAGTAGGTAAAGAAGTTAAAATTTTAAGAAATACGAGAGCAAGCCTGACCGTGGAAGATGAGGAGCTATTTTTTGAGAAGTGCATTGCCAGAAAAGGTGGTGATGTATCAAATTCAGGATGAGGAATATATAAGATGAGGTTGGAGAGTCTGGTGAAAAGTGGTGAATTGGCAGTAGGAGTAATAGAGAAATTATCTTAACCAAGGTAGACTTTATTCCTGGACAGCAATGTAGCTGGATCATAGTGGGAGTGATGCCTACTGGGATTGAAAAGCCAGTGGAAAATTAAACTGAAGTATGCAGGACCCCCTCTGCCACAACAACCCCCATGTCTCAGAACCCACTGGCAATGGCAGCAGCTTACAATTCCATCCATAAGATATTCAAAAGAGAATGTTCCTCTCATGGAACTCAGAGGTAAGATGAAAATCAGTCCACAGATATATTTGAAGAGAAGATTAAAGATTTTGAAATTGATATGAAGGTGGTTAAAGAGCCTTTGAAAATTGGTATGAAGGATGTTTGGGACAGTGGCAGGTTTGTAATTTATGAATGTTCAACTTGGAATGAAAAGATAATCCTATATTGAGCTTTACCACAAATCATCCCCTATTAATTATCTTTCTTCCTTCATAGGGAATAATAGGTATTAGGATTTTGCCATTAAGATTGAGACCATCCATAAAGCTACTCTGTTGCTTCTTTCCCTCCCCTAAGCCCGCAAAGCCAACCTTTTTCCAAGTTTCCTGATCTCACATTATTCTCTCATTTCTCAAATATCACTCCTCATGCCCTCTCTGAACTTGACTTGTCCCTGAGACCAGTCTGCTCCTATAATCTCATGTTAGCTGATAATTTTGCAGCTGCCTCACTTAAATATTGTTCTTCCCTGCTGCAAAGTTTTTCCCACAATCCACTCCTAAAAATAAAACACCCTTGCATCTTCTGCGCAGATGAGTGACTGATCCATCTGAAGCTTCCCTTTTTTCTCTGAAGTCTTTGCATATGTTATTACTTACCATATTCATGGAGTCAGTAGGATTTCACATTGACTCCACCTCATGCTGCTGAGAAACCCGTGGTAGTAATGAATCATTGGCAGGACCGGTAGATCCCACCGGTGGGGACAATTGGAAAGTTCCGGCTAGTATATGAAGAGATTTCCATTAGCAGAAGAGTCAAGAGCCAGTGGACGTAGATTTAACATGATTATCAAAATATAAATTCCTACGATTGCAAGACAGTCCAATGAAGAGAAACTGGGAAAACTTATTAATTAATTAATGGGACATGAGCATCACTGGCTGGCCAGCATTTATTGCCTCTCCCTAATTGCCCTTGTGTCGCCTTCTTGAATAGCAGCAGTCCACGTGCTGCGGATTGACCCTCAATGCATTAGGGAGGGAATCCAGGATTTTGACATAACGACATTGAACGAACAGCAATATATTTCCAAGTCAGGATGGTGAGTGACTTGTAAGTGGTGGTGTTCTCCTATATTTGCTGCCCTTGGCCTTCTAGATGGAAGTAGCCACACATTTGGAAGGTGATGCCTAAGGATATTCAATGAATTCTTGCAATACATTTCGTAGCTAGTACATGCTGCTGCTATTGAGCTTTGGCTTTGGCGGTGGAAAGGGTGGGTGTTTGTAGAATTTATGCTGAGCAAGTGGGCTGCTTTGTCCTGGTTGGTGTCAAGCTTCTTAAGTGTTATTGAAGCTGCAACCTTCTAGGTAAATGAGGAGTATTCCAGCACTCTTTTGACTTGTGCCTAGTAAATGGTGAATACACTTTAGGTAGTCTGGAAATGAATTAATCGCCTTACTATTCTTAGCCTCTGACCTGCTTTTGTAAGCACTGTGTTTATGTGGCAAGTCCAATTAAGTTTCTGTTCAATGGTAACCCCAGAGTGTTGGCAGTAGGGGATTCAGTGATGGTAACCCCATTGAATGTCAAGGGGCAGTGGTTAGTATGTCTCTTACTGGTAATGGTTATTGCCTGGCATTTATGTGGCACGAATATTACTTGCCACTTGTCAGCCCAAGCCTGGATATTGTCCAGATCTTGTTGCATTTGAACATGGATGGGCCTGTAGCCTCTAGAGTCTCAAAGAATGAGTGGCGATTTCATAGAAACCTATAAAACACTTAAAGGGATAGACAAGATAGATGCAGATAGGAATTTTTCCATGGTTGGAGAATCTAACTAAGGGATAAACCACTTAGAACTGAGATAAAGATAAACTTTTTACTCAGAGGGTTATGAATCTTTGGAATTCTCTATCTTAGATGGCTGTGGAAGCTCAATCATTGAATATGTTTACACAAGAGATTGACAGTTTTCTAAATGCCAATACGTAAAGGGATGGAGGATAGTGTGAGAAAAAGATACTGAAGTGGATAATCAATTGTGATCATATTGATTGGAGGAACAGATTCCATGGACTCAATGGCCTACTCCTTTTTCTATATTTCTATATTCTTATAGACAGCTGGCACAGACTCAACGGGTGATTGTTCACCTTCTGTGCTGTACCCATTCTATAATTGTATGATTCTAAAGAAATGAACAGAGAAATGTCTCTGAATCACAGGAATAAGAGCCTGAAGAAGGTTAAAAAAGAAACTCAGCAGTGTTGTCCTTGTAGAACTGAGTACTGCTATTATTCCTTCACACGTGATGGACCAAGATATTAAGGAATGTCAGGATATAAAGTTAAAGTTTATTTATTAGTCACAAGTAGCGTTATATTTCACACACTGCCTGTTCGGGTACATTAAAGGAGATTTTAGTATGGCCAATCCACTTAACCTGCACATCTTTGGACTGTGGGAGGAAACTGGAGCACCCAGAAGAAACCCACAGGGACACGGGGAGAATGTGCAAACTCCACACAGCCACTGACCTAAGCCAGGAATTGAACACAAATCCTTGGTGCTGTGAGGCAGCAGTGCTAACCACTGTGCCACTATGCCACCCAGCCTTGTTGTATGTGATAGGAAGTGAACATTGTATTCTCTGTTAAAAGGGAAGAATGTTTTTGAAAAAGCAAGTTGTAGGAGGTGTGGTGCATGTATGATGATATGTGACTGCATGCGAGGAGATAATGTGAGGTGGTCAGCAGAACAAGGGCTCTGCTATATGTCATCACAGGGTTATAAAACAGTCCTGCATGATGGTGGCAACCTCATGCAAAATCATACTTGGAACAGTAAATAGTTAAAGCCAACCAATAAAACTGTTTATGTTCAAGGACACAAGCTTCAAGATCTGATCAATGAGCCACCATCACATCAACATAAAAAACCCATACTGTGTAAATAACACTGTCTATTTTTTGGATTTTGAAATTTTCTAGTATTAGCGTATTAAATCACATAAGACATAGAAGTTGAAGTCCATATGACCTCAAGAACCTGCTCTGCTATTTAATAGGTTAATGACTAATTCTTGATCTCAACCCCACAACCAAACTCCATGTTTTAAATCCCTTAGAGTCCAACAATTCATAAATTTCAGCCTTGAATATATTCAATAACTGAACATCCACAACTATCTGGGGCAGAAAATTGAAAAGATTCATCATCCACAACAATCGCCCCCCATCTCCCACAGAGGTCTCGCCACATTTGGCTCCACACTCTTGGCACTGCCTGATGCCTGGTGGGCTGTGCTATGGTTCCCTTTCGCATTGACACCTTCCTCTTTGGGCAGTGCCAAGGGGCAGGCTGGCAATGCCAAGCTGGCAGTATCCAGGAGGTATACCCCTTACCCCTGACCTCTTGGAGGATCCTGAATGATGCCCCTTCATTCCAGCAGTGTCTGTCCTCAAGTGGGGAGCTGTTTTAAACCCCACTGAAGCAAAACTCTCCTGATGAAGGAGTGGGGGAAGGGGGACGAGAGTGGGGGTGTTGGGGAGAGGCTAGCAGGCCCAGAGACTTCAATCCTGGGCCTGCGAAATGGATGTAAAATATATTAAAATCAATACTTAAATAATTTATACAGCTCCACACTGATTTATGGAGCAGAGCTGTAAACACCGGAAATCTGACAGCCAGAAGGCATGATGCCCAGTGGGGAGCCTCCAGTTCAGTCTGCTGACCCGCTCTGCTGTTAAAGCAGTGCAGCAAGCTGGGAGAATAATCCCCATACTGTTTATATATTCTTCTTATCAAAAAGAATAACATCATAGTTTCCCACATGATACTCTATCTGCTACCTACTTTCATACTCATTTATCTGTATCCTTTTGCTGAATCTTTGTTTTCTCTTCACACCTTACTTTCCCACATAATTTGTAACGTCAGAAGGCCTGGATACATTACACTTTATGTGCCTTCATCTGAAACATGCCCCAGCATTGGTCCTACTAGCAACAACCTACCAACCTGAAAATGACCCTTATTTCGACTGTCTGCATTCTGCCATTTGACCAATCCTGAATCCATTCTGATATATTACTCTCAACCATAAAGCGTGTGTGACGCTTTATCAAATTGTTTTTGAAAACTCAACTATACTATATCCGTTATGCTCTTTACTTACTGTTAGTCTAATCAAAAATAGTAGATTTGTCAAACACAATTTCCCTTTCATAAAACTATGTTCACCTCTCTAATCATGCTTACTTATTTAAAGTGCCACTTTAAATAATTCACTTAAATAATGATTCCAGCATCTTCCCAAAAACTGATATCAGATTAGCTGATCTGTGATTATTGTTTTCCATCTTTTTCCTTTCTTTGAATAATGATGTGGCCAATCTTATTTTTTCTTCTTTTTAATTCTTGTGTTTTTTAAAATATTTCTGGCTACATTACTCTATTTTCTCCTTCTTTATCATTCTCTTAATCTGTTACTACTTTAATCTATTGAATTAAACATGATGGATCACTTTTCCTGTGGCAACTTTACTTCTCAATGGAATGTGTTATGAATGTGAAGTTTTATGAGATGATGATGTTTTGAGACTGCAATAACTGGAGACAATTTGAATGTCACTCCAAAAACAAAAGGGTTTATTAAATCAAAATAACTATTTACACTATAGAGTCTAACAGAAACACCGCACAGATCTGCACTCTTCTCCTCCCTGGTTCCAAGTGAATGGCCTCTCAGTCACCATAGGATCACCCCTTAAAAGAGCCAGATTCCCATACACCACCCCACTTAACTCTTGAGTCCACCTATGAGTGAAGATAAAGATACACCATTACACATAGGCTAACAGACAGAATATCACATTAAAGATACGAAAAAAAAAGTCCATTCACAAAGTCAGTTGGTCGGAGACTTCTGAACTCTTGCAGAACACAAAACTCTATACAGGATCCTTCAGAAGTCAATGATCCCTGTCCGGCAGAAGCAAATGACAAGCTCCTCAGCTCAGGATCGATGTCTACCTTGGTGCCACCTTCTTCCTTGGCTACAGAAAGCCGAGGCTGCCTTAGCTCCACAGTTGCTGCCAATATTCCTCATTCTAGAGCTGATACACGTGTATCAGCAGCAGAATGCATCTGTAGGTTCCCTGGATCAGGCTCAACTCTCTTACTCAAATGGTTCACATTTTTTTATGCAACAACCATGTATTTCCAGTACGATACTGGTCCCATTCCCTCTGCCATTCACTCTGGCACCCACATCTATTCATTGCCAAAGTTTCTAGCCATGGCTAGCTTGTTGATCTTGAATGCCGTGTTACCTTTCTTCAAGTAATGATGATGTTTCTGGGAGGCTTGCCTAGCCTCCACCCTCCTTGTTGGATTCCTCAGCTGGTTGGTTAATGATGTTGCCCAAATCTTCATTTTTTCTTTGTGTGTTCTGTCCCGCCTTATGTGCTCTGCACCAAGCCTGCAAATGACCCTTTTCACTTGCAGTGGAAACGTATAAAATCTTTGTACTGATACTCCTGCTGGGAATGCCTTCTCCCACAGTGAAAACATGCTTCCATCTCTGGTGCTGTTGTACTACCTCTTCTGGGCTATGTTGTGCCCTCCTTTTGGCTGTTTTGCGCAGCAGCCATTTCCCTCCACAAACAGTTCTCATAGTTAGGCATGCCTTGTAATTCACTCATGCCTTGCTCAGCACGTTCAGTCACCCAGACCTTTCTGAGATTCTTTGCAAAGAAATTTTAGTTTCAGCCATCAGTTTTTTTTTGTACTGTAAGGCAGTTGATCCCACAGAATAAATGGTCTCTCAACATTTCCTCCAAAGCAGGTTTGAATTTGCAGTGCTCTGCTCAAGGTCTCAAGGTCACAGTCTAGCCACAAACTGAAGACTGCCTCCCCCTGGTTTCCTCACAGTAGAATGAAAGTTAGCAAGTCTGGGGTAAAAATGATTTTTGACCAGTCTATTGTTTGATCAAAAGACTTGGGGGGTGATTCTCTGACCTTTCCATGCCTTTAGTAGATTGCACCAGTCCAGGAGAAAGGTATGCAACCCTAAGAATCCATTTGCGCAAACAATTTGTGATTCTTTTGGCCCCTTCCTATTGAAGCAAATTGGATCATGCCCATAATAGTACCAATAAAAATGTAAGCCCATTCAAACCTGAGCGCACGGAATTCTCCGGCTTTCAGGCATGACGTGATAATGAAGGGAATCATTCTTAGTCTCCTTTAGTGGGTCAAGCCTCTAGCAACGTCAGCACGAGGTGACACAGAGGCTGCTAGACCTCAGTTCAGTTGCCCTGCCATCCCATTGTCCCTGGGATCTATACCCAAGAGACCCTGACTGTCTGCAGCCCTTCCAAATCCCCACTTCCTGAACCAGCGCATCACCCGGGCAACGGACTGAGTTAGGAGGCACGGTGCATCTGTGAACCGGAAAGTCAGCTGGGGCTCCCTTTGTCCTGGCCCTCCAGGGCCCTTTAAGGGCATCAAAGGCCATGGGGCACGAAACAAAGCTGACCCCCTGCACCTCCGATGTACATCCTGAGTGGGTCGTAATGTAAGGCTATGAAACGTTCAGTGCTTTTAGGGTCGTTTAACAGTGCATGGGTGAAGGTGGACACTGCAGTTAGGGATATAGTATGTACTTAAATAATAATAAAGGTTATTGCACTCCACAGCTGTAACTAATCTCCCACAGGGAGCTTTGTACCCCCTCCATCAACATCCGCAGCACAGTGCGGGAGAGGCCCTTTGACCCACAGAATCTCCACCAATGATAGCTGCCATAGAAGTTGTGTGAATTCCATCTTCCAGCACCTCTGCCATATTCTAGACACTGTGGTTCTCAGTGCTCAGCTGAGGATGTCATAAGTCTCATAGAGTAACCAACCTCCACTACCTTCCCAGGCAATGCATTCCAGATCCCCACCAGACAACTCCCTAACACTCTGACATACAGCTTGAAACTGTGCCCCTTCATCATAGCTCCCAACAAAGGGAAACAACCACTCCCTGCATACTCCAGTCTCATCCCTCAGAAGCTCATGCACCCTGACCATATCCTCCCCCTCAGCCTCCTCTACACTACAGGAAACAGTACAAACCACCACTCTCATGCAGTAATTGTGTGCTGGGCATATGTATGCAATCAGAGGACAGGCAAGAGTCAGAATGTGGCAGCATCAGAGCAACATCACAGCTTGTTTCACAGCGATTCTTCATTGCCCTCTGGCCTGAACAAGTCTCTCGCTGACACAGCCAACCCAGGCCCATCACCCTTGGGTAATGTAAATGTAACCCTTAGGGTTGGGAGGAGGCAGGGGGGTCTACCCCATTGGGGACTTTGGATGAGAGTTTTAGAGCGGGGGTTGAAGATCTCGTGGGAGATGGCGGGGTCATATCGTGGTTGGGAGCTGCCGGACTCCACATCTTCTAATGGCTTAACTAGTGGTAATGGAGACCTCTCTGGTCATCTTGCCCTGCCAGACCAAAGTCGCCGCCTCCGATTCTCCGCACCGTCATCTTATGAACCCTCCTGACCCACCTTCTCCGCATGGGCATCTGTCTGCTAGTCCCCCTCTTCCTCTGTGTTGTTGCCTCTTTCCTACACCAGGTTGTGGAGTGCAGAGCCAACAACCATGCTGCAGGAAACTGTCAGGAGGCTGTACTGCAGGGCTCCACCAGAATAGTCCAGGAAGTGGAACTGCATCTTCAAGATCCCAGTGCATGACTTGATGATGGACTGTGTGATAGCATGGGCTTCATTGCAGCAGGTATCCGAACTGGCATCATCTGCCATGACCTCAGCTCATTGTCCTTGTGTCCCATGAGCCATCCTGGCAGCCCAGGCTAATGCTTAAAGACTTTAGAAAGGTCCAAGTGCCCCAGGATGTAGCTGTTGTGCACGCTTTCTGGGAAGAGTGCACACTTGTCCAGGATGTTGGCGAAGTAGTCACAAACTATCTGCACTTCAAGAGAATAGATCACATTCCTGTTTATTAAGAGCACATTCTGATTTCATGGGACCCGCAGGGCGATATGCATGCCATCTATAATTCTCTAAACCTGTGGCATGCCGTTGATGGTGGCAAAGCCTTCAGTCTGAGCCTCTTGCTTAGCCTGGACTGGATGAAAATGTATGCAGAGGGTGAGAGAACATCCATTATGTCATTCATGCCTGGCCCCTCAATCCCATCTAACAACTTGTGTCCCCATGCACCTAAATCCTGCAAACCCACCCATACCCGGTGCCATTCTCCATCTTAAGTGGCTGGCGACCATTACCACCACATTGCCTGAGCGGTCAAGAACACTGCTTCCTCATAGCCAATGGCATCTTATAAGACTATAGACTGCCTTCACATTATGCGGCCTGATGTATTATGCAACCCCAGTGCAGGTGTATACTTACTAGTGTGCGGTGCACAGCTGTTCTCCCCCCTTCCCCCCAGCCCCCTGAATGGCCATTCCTCTCCCCAGGTATGAATGCCTGATACCACAGGTCAGTGATGGCAGCATGAGGCAGACTGGGCTGAGCACTTTGACGCTCGTGTTGGATGTAAGAGTGACTATGGCAAGGTTATCAATAAGGAACCCTCGTAGTCTACCCCTGTGTGTAACCAGCTGGACGTTTGATGTAAAGGGGCTTCTAGACATGGTATCCATATTAGGGAGATCTCTCCTAATTTCTATGTGATGATTCATAAGTTAATGGAAAGGGTCCTGAGAGATCGGATTTATGACCATTTGGAAAGATGCAGTTTAATGCAGGAACGCATGATTTCGTGAGGGGTAAGTCCTGACTCACAAATTTGATTGAATTCTTTGAGGAAGATTTGATTCCTCAGTTCTTTGAAGTGTGTAGACGAAGGTAGAGCAGTTGATGTCATATACATGTGTTTGATAACGTTCCCCATGGTAGGCTCATGGAGAAGATAAGGATGTGTGGGATAGAAGGAATTTGGCCAATTGGATAAGAAACTGGCTTTCTCCTAGAAGACAGAAGGTGGTGGTGGAAGGAAAATTTTCAGACTGGAAGCCAGTTAACAGCGATGTACCACAGGGTCAATGCTGGATCCTCTGCTATTTGTGATTTTTGTCAATGACTTGGAAGAGGGGGCTGAAGGATGGGCTAATAAATTTGCTGATGACACCAAGATTGGTGGAATAGTGGATGAGAGCTCTTGCAGGCTGCAAAGAGACATTGATAGGATACAAAGCTGGGCCGAAAAGTGCAGATGGAATTTAACCCAGATAAACTCTGGATAAGCTCTTGGATAGCTATAGATTAGCCAGGAGTGAGCTAAAGAATGAGTTGAGGAGAGCTAAAAGGGGACACGAGAAGACTTTGGCTGATTGGATCAAAGAGAATCCTAAAGCTTTCTTTAGATATGTTAAGAATAGAAGATTGGTTAGGGCAAGGTTAGGGCCAGTCATGGACAGCAGTGGGAAGTTGTGCGTGGAGCCTGAAGAGATTGGAGAGGCACTGAACAAATATTTCTCTTCGGTATTCACGCAGGGAGATGTAAATGTAGTTGTGGAGAACACTGGGATACAGGGTTGTAAACTGGAAAGTATTGAAGTAGATAAGGAGGATGTGCTAGATATTCTTGAGGGTTTGAAGTTAGATAAGTCCCCTGGGCCAGACGGGATTTACCCTAGGATTCTTTGAGAGGCGAGAGAGGAGATTGCAGAGCCTCTGGCTCTGATCTTCAGGACGTCGTTGGTTACGGGTATAGTGCCGGAAGACTGGAGGATAGCGAACGTGGTCCCATTGGTCAAGAAGGGGAAGAGAGACTTTCCGGGGAATTATAGGCCGGTGAGTCTTACTTCTGTTGTGGGCAAAGTATTGGAGAGAATTATTAGGGATAGGATTTATAGTTATTTAGAGAGAAATGAATTGATTGGGGATAGTCAGCATGGTTTTGTGAAGGGTAGGTCGTGCCTTACTAACCTTATTGAGTTTTTTGAAAAAGTGACCAAAGAGGTGGATGGGGGTAAGGCGGTTGATGTGGTATATATGGACTTTAGTAAGGCGTTCGATAAGGTGGCCCATGGAAGGCTTCTGCAGAAAATGCAGATGTATGGGATAGAGGGTGATTTAGCTAATTGGATTAGGAATTGGCTAGCAGATAGAAGACAGAGGGTGGTGGTTGATGGGAGATATTCATCGTGGAGTTCGGTTACAAGTGGTGTACCTCAGGGGTCTGTTTTGGGGCCCCTGCTGTTTGTAATTTTTATAAATGATCTGGATGAGGGTATTGAAGGATGGATTAGTAAATTTGCGGATGACACTAAAGTCGGTGGAGTGGTAGATAGTGAAGAGAGGTGTTATAGTTTGCAGAGAGACTTGGACAAGTTGCAGAGCTGGGCCGAGAGGTGGCAAATGGAGTTTAATGCGGAAAAGTGTGAGGTAATTCACTTTGGCAGGAATAATAAATGTGTAGAGTATAGGGCTAATGGTAGGACTCTTAATAGTGTTGATGAACAGAGGGATCTTGGTGTATATGTGCATAGATCCCTGAAAGTTGGCAATCAAGTCGATAAGGTTGTTAAGAAGGCATATGGAGTCTTAGCTTTTATTGGTAGGGGGATTGAATTTCGGAGCCGCAACGTCACGTTGCAACTGTACAAAACTCTAGTGCGGCCGCACTTGGAGTATTGTGTGCAGTTCTGGTCCCCGCATTATAAGAAAGATGTGGAGGCATTGGAGAGGGTACAGAGGAGGTTTACCAGGATGTTGCCTGGTATGGAGGGCAGGTCTTATGAAGAGAGGCTGAGGGATTTGAGGTTGTTTTCGTTAGAAAGAAGGCGGCTAAGAGGAGACCTTATTGAAACATATAAGATGATTAGAGGTTTAGATAGGGTGGACAGTGATAGCCTTTTTCCTAGGATGGAGAAAGCTAGCACGAGGGGACATAGCTTTAAATTAAGGGGTGGTGGTTTTAGGACAGATGTCAGAGGTAGGTTCTTTACACAGAGGGTGGTAAGGGTATGGAATGCCTTGCCTGCATCAGTTGTAGATGCGCCAAGTTTGGTGGCGTTTAAGAGGTTGGTAGATACGTTTATGGATGAAAAGGGAATGGTTTAGGTTAGAGGGTCACTGCTTATTCCTAATTGGTCGGCGCAACATCGGGGGCCGAAGGGCCTATTCTGCGCTGTAATGTTCTATGTTCTATGTTCTAAATGTGAAGTGATTCATGTTGGTAGGATAAACTTGAATGAGATTACAGGGTCAACAGCAGGGTTCTAAGGAATGTGGAAGAGCAGAAAGATCTTGGGGTTCATATCTACAGATTCCTGACGGTTGCCACTCAAGTGGATGGAGCTGTGAAGAAAGCTTATATTGTGTTAGCGTTTATTAACAGGGGGTTTGAGTTTAAGAGCCATGAGGTTATACTGCAACTATACCGGACGTTGGTGAGACCACACTTGGAATATCTTGTTCAGTTCTGGTCACTTCAGTATAAGAAGGATTTGGAAGCTTTGGAGAGAGTCTAGTGGGGATTTACCAGGATGTTGCCTGGTTTAGAGGGTAGGTCTTATGAGGAAAGGTTGAGGGAGCTGGGGCTTTTCTCTTTGGAGCGGAGGAGGCTGAGAGGCGACTTAATAAGGGTTTATAAGATGATGAGAAGGATTGATAGAGTGGACGTGCAGAGACTATTTCCTCGGTGGATGTAGCTGTTACTAGGGGGCATAACTATAAGATTCATGGTGGGTGATATAGGACGGATGTTCTATATCAAGGAAGATTCTTTACTCAGAGAGTAGTTGGGGTGTGGAATAGACTGTCTGCTGTGATAGTGGAGTCAGACACTTTAGGAATTTTCAAGAGGTTATTGGACAGGCACATGGAACACGCCAGAATGTTCGGGAGGGGATAGCTTAATCTTGGATTTGGACATAGTCCGGCACAACATTGAGAACCGAAGGGCCTGTATTGTGCTGTTATGTTCTATGGCCATTGCAGGGAGCACTGCAGAATTCTTGCAGTGTGCAGAACTGTGTTAACACCTGCCAAACTCCCTTGATTGGGGCAATAGCTGCTAGGTGCTTGTGGGGCCTGGGATGTGATGCCTGTATAAACCACTGAGCCCTGCCAGCCAAGATTTGGCAAAGTGAAGTGATCTGACCTTGACTTCTGCAACCCTCAGGAGTCTTTCAGCAGACAGGGAAAATGCTTGCCACACAACCCCAGACCACCAAGCTCCTGTTCCCATGGACACCCCATGCAATCCTGAGAGTTGGTGCACAATGGTACTCAACACTTCGCTCTCCTTTGCAACTGCTGCACCTGAAACACACTTTATAACAGCAGTAGTGATTCATGCTGGTGTTACATAACTTTGTTGTGCATTCCAGCAGTGGGGTGGGTTCCATGCTGATTTTGCTAATGAGTTTGAAATGCAGCCAATTTCAAGCTAATCTCCCTTGTCCCCTTTCTGGGCAAGAATGGACACAGAATAGTTTGTGCCATTGGGAAAAGGCCAGGAGAATTGCAAATCGTTTTGTACTGGGTATGTAATGGATTTTTAGACTCACACCATTCTCTGGTATTGGTGTGATTGAATGATGGACAGAAAGAGAATTCCCCCATTCCTTATGGAAAATAAACTCAATGTTGTTTAATGTGTCAATATGCTCAAGTGATGTTGACAATAATAAAAATTTGAGTGTTATACTGACTCCAGTGATAACATATCTTTCTTCAAATAAACAGACCAAAACTGTACACAGTATTCTTAATGTGACTTTAAGAGTACAATTGCAGAAATACCTTTTTACTTTAATACTCCAGTCCTCTTGAAATAAAAGCAAGCATTTTGTTTGCCTCCTCTATTACTTTCTGCATCTACATACTAGCTTTCTGGGTTTCATGAACAAGGACCTAAAGTCCTTTGTGCTACAGCTTTCTGCAGTCTCTCCATCTAGGTAATAATATGCCTTCTCATTCTTATTTTCCAAAATGAACCATCTTTCATTTTCACACATTGAATTCCATTTGCCAATTTTCTGCCCACTCACTTAACCTGTCAATATCTCACTGTAAGCTATTTATATCCTCCTTAGAATCTGTCTTCCCTCCCACTTTTGTATCATCTGCAAATTTGGCCACAATTCACTCTGTTCCTTCTTGCAATCATTTAAAGCATTTGCTATTCAAAAATATCCAACACCATCATCCTATTAGGGTAACTAATGCATAATAACTACAGCTTTGTGATACAGGGTGATACATACATCTTAAGAAAAAAATAGTCTTGGACAAAACTATAATATCACAAAGAAACTGTATACTCTCTGTAATATTATTCAACATTCAAACTGTAATTTTGCATTTACCCAATAAAATCATATAAAGAGTAAGACACCACTCAATTACCTGCATTCAAATCAGAAACACAGAATTGAATTTTGCTGCTTTGATACCTGCAGGTCTTCTGTGTGATTAGGGTCAGATATTCTCACTTCAGTTGCCTTCAAAATGTAAGTGGATATTGTAAAAGTATTTTAAAATTCCTGAATCTGACTTAGGTGTTCCATAATTGTAAACACTGTGAATAATTGTGTTCTTTTTTTGGTGGAATGTGGTGTGCTGTTTTAAAGTTAGGATTTTAGGTGCAATAGCTTTGTATAATATACAAGATCATATAACCACAATGTAAAATCATGATCCCCAATATGTACTCTCATCATGATCCCTAACATGACCCCTGACATATCCCCACATCATGATCCCTGACATGCCCACCATCATGAATCCCAACATGCCCCACCATTATACCCTGCCATTATGACCCCTTCCACAATCCATCCCTGCAAAGCCCCACTGCAAAACCTCTCTGCATAACCACTCCCCCTACCTGCCTCGGTCATTCCCCAGGCCTCAGTTCCCTGACACTGCCTCGACACACCAAATGTCTCCTGCCAAGATTTCTGGAAGACACTGCTGGGATGTTTGGTGGGCACTGTCCAACAGACATTGTCTGGCCATATCCCCAACCACCCTTGAGCTTCAATGGCCTCTGAGCCTCTGCCCCCTTCCTGGACAGCCAGCTCACCAACGCATATCAGTAATGATTTGTGCCAGCATGACATCTCACTCAAGTAGTAGGAAGCATCCAGGAGGGGGAAACGTGTGCCAAACTTTCTAATGATTTTGAAATCCAGTTAATCTCATGTTAATAGGTTGTGATATAGATCAGAAACTTCTGCGCCAGATGTGAATCAGATTTTTAGCTCAGCATGCTATTTTCTCACCGCGCTGTATGATTGCCAGGCATGGTGAGGTGCTAAAGTTATGCTCTATATTCCACCTGGGAAAATAAAAACACATTCATGTTTCAATTGCCAAATTCATATTCCAATGAAATTAAATATTTGATGAATTAAAGACGAGGATGATTCACAAAGCATCCCAGGTAATTAAGGAATGCTCGTTAGACCACTCAGCACCTGATAGAAATTGGTGGTGTGTACTCAGAACATGCTTTTTCCATTTTTAATCCAAAAATTGCAATCAGCGTCCTACAAGTAGAATCCCAAGTTACATCTTTAAATAATCACCCCCATCTGTTTCAGATGGATATATTTCTCACCCATGAGCTCGTTTGAAAATTTCAATAGTTGGGCCATGGGCACCATTGAGCTGGCTAAGGGTAGTGGCACAGAGGTTAGCTCTGCCGCCTCACAGCACCGGTTCAATTCTTGGCTTGGGTTACTGTGCCGAATCTGCACATTGTCCCCATGTCATGTGTGTTTCCTCTTGTTTCTGCCCACAGGCCGAAAGATATGCTGGTTAGATGCATTGGCCATGCTAAATTCTCCTTCAGTGTACCTGAGCAGGTGCTGAAATGTGGCAACAAGGAATTTTCATAGTAACTTCATTGCAGTATTAATATGAGCCTACTTGTGACACTAATAAATAAACATTAGATAGCACATTATCTGATCCAAGCCCTCAAACTCAATTTTCATTCACTGGTCAGTTACTTAACAGGCAGTTGGCTGGCAGTTAAAAATTCCACAAAATTGTTAGATTTATATGTGAGTAAACTAAAAGGCTGTCAAAAGTTAAGTTGCATCTATTTCTGTCAATTAATGTGCCAACCGTCATTGAAGTTATCATGAACCATGTGAACCAAATCCCAAAAAGGGAAATTTGACAAGCAATTCCAACTACTGCCAAGAAAAAAATATGTAGACTGAAATCAGGAGTCACAAATTCTAGTAAAATGTTTGAAGATTTTAAACATTAAATTATAACATTCATTCAGAAAAAAAACTTGTAGAAAAGATTAAATTTGCACAGGACAGAACTCCCATCCCACCTATCATGAGAATCGTGGCAGGCAAGATAGAAAAGTGGTTGGAACACTGTCAGGTCTGTTGAGCTCTGGCAGAAATTGGGGTATCTGTGGCCTGAAAATCTGCTCACAGTTGAAATTGGCCAGACAGAACGTTTTCCCAAAATATTCTTATTTGGTTAGATTAACAAATAAACCTGTCTTGAGGCAAGTGTCCTTATAGATATTTAATGCTTAAAAAAATCTGTAATTTTGTTGTTGTAGGGGAAGTATTTCAAAGGGCTTCTCTCTCTTTTTCTCTCCATTCCATCCATTTTAGATGATTCATCTGTGTCCCCTTGTCCACCCAACAATGAAGGTGACAAACTAAAATTTCATGTAACTAATTCAGCCAATAGCATATCCAATTATACAAACCGAAATGTATCATCTTTTCGTGCAATCACTTTGAATGTTTCTTCCTGGTGCCTTTGCTTGTCTTAGTGCTACCCCAGTGCAATAGTGGCTGCTGAAAGGCTGCGATTTTCACTGGAGGAAATTGCAAATGGTTTATCAGTATGTGCTTCAGCAGCTCTGTGCCTTGAGGACCTGGATTCCGAGTGCACTATTTTGGCGTGCATGACAGCTATCTGGGCTGGCTGGTTCACAGGCAATAACAAAGGCATTGGAACTTTGGTTGGTACACAACTGTTATCATCCTGGGAAGAAATAGCAGGTTTGACTTCTACTATGCTTCTGTCACTCCCATAATGCAGCACTTCCACAATCCAAACTTACAGGATTGCAACAGAACCCTATAGATCCCTTTCAGCACTGAGCAGTGATGGCAACAGTCTGAGTATGCATATTAGCAAGCTGGGTTGCATGGCATCAAGTTTGAATCTTATGATCTCAGTCTAAACCTCACCACAATACTGAGATATTGGATGTGATTTGTTGGCTCTGTGCACAAAAGTATAAGTTACACGAGGGCCAGAAAATTGCGGTGGCGGTGGTGGGGGGAGGGGGAGGGGGGGGGGTGAGTGGGAGGGCCTTTGGCAACCTCATATGGGGGTCAATATAATTCGCAAATGCGGCACGTAATCCCCTCTCTTACATTAACCACGTTGTCAGTGAGACATGATTTGATTTGATTTATATTGTCACGTATTTACTTATAGTGAAAAGTTTTTGTTTTGCATACTATACAGACAAATCGTACCATTCATAGAGAAGGAAATGAAAGAATGCAGAATGTAATGTTATAGTCATAGCTAGGGTGTAGAGATAGATCAACTTAATGCAAGGTAAATCCATTCAAAAGTCTGACAGCAGCATGAACGAAGCTATTCTTGACAGGCATGCCCATTCAGTCTCTGATCTTCGGGTAAACGTTCTCCAAGGTGGCCTTCATGACAGCACAGAGTCGCTGAGCAGAAACTGATAGCCAAGTTCCTCATGCATGAAGATGGCCTCAACCGGGATCTTGGGCTCATGTCGCTCTCTCTGAAACCCCCATGACTTGCCTGGGCTTGCAACATCTCATTTACTGTCCTGTCTGGAGACAATACACATCTCTTTAACCTATGCTTAATGCTATCTCCACTCACATTGTCTGCATCTTTAAGAATTGATTAGCTGTAAAGACTCGCATTCTAATCAGTGTTTTGTAAACTATATGTGCCTTTATATACTCTGTTTGAGATCAGAACTCTCCACTCACCTGACAAAGGGGCAAACCCCGAAAGCTTGTGGCTTTACCATCAGATAAACTTGTTGGACTTACTGTGTTTATCCAGATGTCACACAGACGAAAATTACAGCAGCTCAGGTGCAGTAGTAAGGAAAATGAGCTCGGAGATAAGTACCACTGTGCACCAACCTTCAGGTTGTGGGACGGGGCAGGGGGGAGGAGGTGGTCTCTGCTACGGCCATGGTGTGGATGGCTTGCGTGGATGCAGTTGTTTGGGAGGTGGGTGTGGGGGGGGGAGCTCGTGTCGGTCTAGAGGGTCTGAGGACAGGGATCAACCTGTCCTGGAGTTTGTGTTGCATGCATTCACCCTGCCCACTGAACAACCCCAAGGGGTTGTATATGAATTCGACCCCCAATCTCACTGATTACCATATAGTTTCCCTGACATCTGTCTATTGGACAAATTCTCCGGTTAACTGACATTCCATCCCAGGCTCCACTGACAGTAACAAGGAGCAACCTGTCAACTATTGCCCCAATTAAGAGAGTTCGGCAGATGTTAACACAGCTTCTCACACTGCATGGCCTCTGCAGTGCTGCCCTCGATGTGGACCAATCTCATGATAGCTATGAGGGTGCCTACCCATCATCATCTGAACTGCAAGCTATTCTTGGAAGCCGCTGCAGCAGACATCCAGATGGGTGCATCCATGTGTATGTTCCAAAGTTTCACAATGAGACACCCACACAGCTACTCATATGTTCTCTGTGACCCCATGACAAGGGTGCAGTGACGACTGCCAACCCGTCATGATGGCACATAACATTGGCGATGATATCAATTTGCCATTGTTCACACGCTCTCTCTCTTTCTCTCATCCTCCCCCTCCCTGAGGCAGAAATGGATTTTGGCACTTTTGTGCTGCAGAGGAAGAGGAGGGAGATGTCTGTCCATTGAAAGGCCAGCCCATGCCAGAAGCTGCCGCAGAAGGAAAGGGAGTCATCATCTGGGAGGTCCCAGAGGACTGGAGGATTGCAAATGTAGTACCGTTGTTTAAAAAGGGTCAGAGGGATAACCCAGGGAACTATAGGCCGGTGAGCTTGACTTCAGTTATAGGTAAGCTAATGGAGAGGATTCTCAGGGACAGGATGTATGAGCATCTGGAGCACTGCGATCTGATCAGGGATACGCAGCATGGCTTCGTTAAGGGGAGGTCATGCCTTACGAATCTAGTGGAATTTTTCGAAGAGGTGACAAAAACAGTTGACGAAGGACAAGCCGTTGATGTTGTCTATATGGATTTCAGTAAGGTGTTTGATAAGGTCCCTCATGGTAGGCTGATAGAAAAGGTGAAGACGCATGGTATACAGGGCCAGGTATGTAGATGGGTTGAGAACTGGCTTGGAGGAGGAGACAGCGGGTAGTAGTGGAAGGCTCTTTTTCCAACTGGAGGTCTGTCACTAGTGGTGTGCCACAGGGCTCTGTACTAGGACCCCTTCTATTTGTGGTGTATATAAATGACTTGGAAGAGGGGGTAGGTGGTGTGATCAGCAAATTTGCTGATGACACTAAGATGATTGGATTGGCGGGTACTGAGGAGCAGTGCCTGGCAATACAACATGACATAGATAGGCTGGTAGATTGGGCAGATAGATGGCAAATGGAATTTAATCCGGATAAATGCGAGGTGATGCATTTTGGCCGGAATAATGTAGAGGGGAGTTATAGGATAAAGGTAAAACTATCCGGAGTATAGAGATGCAGAGAGACCTGGGGGTGCAAGTTCACAAGTCTCTGAAGGTGTCAGTACAGGTGGAGAATGTGATAAAGAAAGCGTATGGTATGTTAGCCTTCATAGGAAGGGGTATAGAATACAAGAGTAGGAGTCTGATGTTGCAGGTGTATAGAACATTGGTTAGGCCTCATCTGGAGTACTGCGTCCAGTTCTGGTCACCGTACTACACAAAGGATGTAGAGGCCCTGGAGAGAGTGTAGAGGAGATTTACCAGGATGCTACCTGGTATGGAAGGGCTGTCTTACAAGGAAAGATTGAAAACACTGGGGTTGTTTTCCCTTGAAAGATGTCGGCTGAGAGGGGATCTTTTAGAGGTATATAAGATTATGAGGGGTATAGATAGAGTAAATGGTGGTAAGCTTTTTCCACCATTAGAAATGGATAGAACGAGGGGTCACGGGCTCAGGGTGAGGGGGGCTATGTATAAGACAAATATTAGAGGCCAGTTTTTCACACAGAGGGTAGTGGGGGTGTGGAATGCTCTGCCGAGTAAGGTGGTGGGAGCAGGCACGCTAGGGTTGTTTAAGGGTCTCTTGGACAGCCACATGAGCGGTCTGCAGATAGAGGGAAGTAGCAGGACTGTTTGAATATCGGGAGGACCAAGTAGTAGTAGACTATCTTTTAGTTTCGTCTCGGGAATGTCTTAGTTTTTTTTTTAGCATGTTTAATTAAGTCTTATTTGTTTCCACAGGCAATTTGGTCCACCTTGTTGACCAAAAGGGCATGCATGCGACATGTCATGCGAGAGCTGCTCTTGGAGGTTGCTTCAGGAGTTGCCTAATGCTTCACGTCGTCAGTGTATGCTTAAACTGGACCATCTGATGGGCAACATGACAGCTCAGAGACTATCGCTGTTGCTGTGCAGACACATGGATTTGGGCCTGTGTCTGCGAGAGTTTGCGCGTTCTCCCCGTGGTTGCGTGGGTTTTCTCCGGGTGCTCCGGTTTCCTCCCACATCCCAAAAATGTGCTCTTAGGCTGATTGGGTAACAAATTGTCCCTATATTGGTCCCTATATGGGAATCTTCAACTATAGGCATAGCCTAAAGTCCAGGATATGTCATTAAGACGTTAGGACGGCGGCGTGGGCTTGTTGGGCCGAAGGGCCTGTTTCCCGTCTGTGTTGCTCTTTGTTCTTTGTTCTTTGTCAGAGGCACGAATTGGACGCACGTTGGCCATGGGGGGAGTGGGTGTGTTGGTGGGGTGGCAGGGCGCAGAGGAGATGGAGACCCCAACAGTTCAATTCAGAACATGCATGTCATTCACTTATCTCATAGACACCATGTGCCGCTACAGGCTCCAGCTCAGCAAGGAGATGGTGCGGCAACTCTGTCAAGTCCTCGCGGACCTAGCACCTGGTGGTAAAGGTTACAGCAGCATTCAACGCCTATGCAACTGGGTCCTTCCATGCTGCTAACTGGGACTTCTGTGGGATTTCCTAGTTCTCGATCCACAAGTGTGTCTGCAAGGTGACAGAGGCCAAGTAGGTCAGTCTGTCACTTTTAATATGGGCCAGACCCAGCCGGAAGCTAGGTTCAACAAAGCTTACTTACGGTAACAGAGCTTACCATCCTTTGACAATAATGAGAACAACATGTGGAACGGTTATAAAGTCTCAGGGCCTCCTGAACCTATGAACTCAGAGACTGGAGGGGGAAAGTGAGATAGTAGTAATGATATAAACACATGGAATAAATTGAGATAATTTGTAAATGCGTTGGATAAAGAGTTGGGTTCTTACACATAAAGGGTTAACTAACATGAAATTGAGTACACTATCACCCACACATAACCTGCACCTAGGGGTCAGTGTATATTGGTTAAAACCTTTTGTAGAAGGAAGCATGGGGACAGCTCCCAACTTAAACTTTTACTGTACTTATATTTGTAGTTGCTATTAGCTAGTAATTATTTACTGTTGAAAATTTTGACCTAGTGGTATTATCACTAAAGTATTAAACATAGAACATAGAACATTACAGCACAGAACAGGCCCTTCGGCCTTCGATGTTGCGCCGACCAATATAAAAAGCAATGCCCCTCCAAACTAAACCATTCCCTTCTCTTCCATATACTTATCAACTAACCTCTTAAACGCCACCAAACTTGGCGCATCTACAACTGCTGCAGGCAGGGCATTCCACTCCCGAACCACCCTTTGGGTAAAGAACCTACCTCTGATATCCGTCCTATAACTATCACCCCTTAATTTAAAGCTGTGTCCCCTCGTGCTAGCTTTTTCCATCCTAGGAAAAAGGCTATCACTGTCCACCCTATCTAAACCTCTAATCATCTTATATGTTTCGATCAGGTCCCCTCTTAGCCTCCTCCTTTCTAACGAAAACAACCTCAAATCCCTCAGCCTCTCCTCATAAGACCTGCCCTCCATACCAGGCAACATCCTGGTAAACCTCCTCTGTACCCTCTCCAATGCCTCCACATCTTTCTTATAATGTGGGGACCAGAACTGCACACAATACTCCAAGTGCGGCCGCACTAGAGTTTTGTACAGTTGCAACATGACGTTGCGGCTCCGAAATTCAATCCCCCTACCAATAAAAGCAAAGACTCCATATGCCTTCTTAACAACCTTCTCGACTTGACTGCCTACTTTCAGGGATCTATGCACATACACACCAAGATCCCTCTGTTCATCTAGACTACTAAGAATCCTACCATTAGCCCTATACTCTACACATTTATTATTTCTGCCATAGTGCATTACCTCACACTTTTCCACATTAAACTCCATTTGCCACCTCTCGGCCCAGCTCTGCAACTTGTCCAAGTCCCTCTGCAAACTATAACACCCCTCTTCACTATCTACCACTCCACCGACTTAGTGTCATCTGCAAATTTACTAATCCATCCTTCAATACCCTCATCCAGATCATTTATAAAAATTACAAACAGCAGGGGCCCCAAAACAGACCCCTGAGGTACACCACTTGTCACCGAACTCCACGATGAATATCTCCCATCAACCACCACCCTCTGTCTTCTATCTGCTAGCCAATTCCTAACCCAATTAGCTAAATCACCCTCTATCCCATACATCTGCATTTTCTGCAGAAGTCTTCCATGGCCACCTTATCAAACGCCTTACTAAAGTCCATATATACCACATCAACCGCCTTACCCCCATCCACCTCCTTAGTCACTTTTTCAAAAAACTCAATGAGGTTAGTAAGGCACGACCTACCCTAATCCAGAAATCCAGAAATTCAAATAATGTTCTGAGAATCTGGGTTTGAACTCCATCATGGCAAATGGTAGAATTTGAATTCGAAAAACATCTGAAATTAAAAATCTACTGATGACCATGAAATCATTGTCGATTGTCAGAAAAACCCATCTGGTTCACTAATTCCCTTAGGGAAGGAAATCTGCCATCCTTACCCAGTCTGGCCTACATGTGACTCCAGAGCCACAGTAATTTGGTTGACGCTCAACTGCCCTCGGGAAATTACATCAATAAATGCCGGTCAGCCACCAACACCCACGTCCATGCTCATGAATGAAAAAAAACGCCTAAGACTATGAATTCCATAATAAGTCTATTGAAATATACCCAACACTTTCCAATTGACACCCAATCCACCACCTTCACTTTCATTCTCTCTACCAATGCACAATGTAGGCAAAGCTCCTTTGACAGCATCATCCAAATCCATCAACTCTACCACCAAGAAGGACAAGGACAGCAGATGTGTGAGAGCATCACCACCTGGAAGTTTCCCTTCAAGCCACACACCATCCTGACCTGGAACTATATATAGCTCTTTCACTGTCACTGGGTCAATATCCTGGAATTTCCTTCCTGACAATACTATTAAAATGATTTATTTTATTGTTATAGAGGAGCAATTTTTGTCTCATGAGTGTCCAATTTTTTAGCATGAAAGAGATAGTAGTGAGACAGAATTTTATTTAAAAAAAACACTGTCTTCTCGTCTGAAACCAGTCCAATGAAATTTTTTGAATGAGTCTCAAAATGTTCGCAATGCTCTCACCTAAAATTGACAAGAATCGAATTAAACATAAATCAGAGTCCTGATGCTCTGAGTAGTTGAAGTTCAGTTGAGCTGAGCCCAGGTTTTCTTAAAAGGACTATTGTACAGGTAAAAATTTAAAAGTTTCTTCTGTGGTCACAGAAATCTTGCCACATAATTGCCATCTTTTGCTCTTATTGTCTGGCAAGTGCAGAAAGATTAAAATATGAATATCATATAGCATATTTAATTTTGTCTTATTTCTATTAATTAACAGATAACATATAGTACTGGGATCAGATGAAGATGAACTTGATGAGGGATGGTACTCTCGCACTCATTGAAGTTTTAGAGGCTATGCTACTGGGTATGGGAGCTCCAGGAAAGTAGATTGCAGTTGGCAGAATTGCTGTGTGCATTCAGATAGCATGTCTTTAATTTTGTCTTTTCAACTTTTTTTCTATATTTTGACCCTATACCACCTTTGTTTCTGCTTCCTTTCAGTTTTGCTTAAAACATTTTTTCCTACCACTTGCAGTTTTGTTTCTCAGCTCTCTGAATTCCCAGTCAAGTTTGTTTAAACCCTCCCCAACAGCATGAGCAAATATCCATGTGAAGAGATTGGTCCCAGTCCTGCCAAGACATAATCCAAGTCCCGCTTGGCCCAGAGTTGACGCCATCGTGTCTGTCTTCTATATTGGTACTTATTTGCATATGGCGGTAATTGGTACTTATTTGCATATGTGAGTAATCCCAAAAAAAACTGCTTTTAAGTCCTGCTTTTTTAAAATCTCTTTCCTAGCTCAGTTAAATTTGCTTTCAGGCTCTCTTTCTAGTTATATTGTTGATACTAAACTGGACTACAATCTCTGTCTGTTCATTTTTGTCCATAAAAATGTCCTGCAGCTGCTCAGTGACATTCCTGACCCTAGCACCAGGGAGACAACATACCATCGTGGAGTGATGTTTACAGCTACAGAAAAGCTTGTCTGTTCCCCTATTGAATGTCACTATTGACTCTTACTTTTCTTCCTCCCCTCTTTTAAATTTGAGCCACCCATGATGCATGAAATTGGTTCTGGCTGCACTCCCACAGGAACCACCAGTTCCAAACCTAAAAAGTGAGTTAGTTAATTCGTAAGTGTGATAGGCTCAAGGGACTGCTGCGCTAGCTGCCTGGTTCTCCTAGACTGTATAGTGATCATCTCTTCCTCTTTTGTCTGCAATCTTAACCTGTGGTGTGACCATCTTCTGAAATATACTGGGGGTGATTTTCCTTCCAAAAAACTAAATGCTCAACAGGTGGGAATACAGAGTTTTTCCCACCCATTTACGGCACCCTGTGCATTACAGAGTTCTTCAGGGGAGCTAAATTTGTATTGGGGGAGGGGGATAATTATGCCAAAGAGGTCAGCATCAGACTGCAGAGGGGTGCTAGAGGGCACACAGTGATCTCCCAGTATTCTGAGAGATCAGTTGACAAGCACCTCCTCCCCTCCCAACCCCCCAACATTGCCAGCCTCCCAAGTACGAGCCCCTCACTTGAGATTGTTAGCCTCCCAGTGGCTGCCCCTCTCCCCCCATGGTCAGCCTCCAATTTTCCAATTCCCTTCTGTGATACCCACTGGTATGAACCTCTGCCAGCAGGATAGAAACTTTAGGGAGCTCCGAGAATTGAGTCCCAGGCTTGCTATAGAGATGCAGATAGTATTTACAAGGTGTTATCAGTCTCGTGCTGAACACAGCTATAAAAAATGGTGATCGCAAATCCCATTTTTCCCCCCTCGTTTGAATTTCCTAGCCTACTGCGCTACTTGAGTATTGCAACGGGTAGGGAAAATCAAGTCCAATATCTGTTTAGTTCTTTGCCTAACAGATTCACAGAAATGCCTCCAGCTGTTACTCCAGTAGCAAAAGAAGTTTTCCAAACCTATTTATATCCACTTAAAGATCTCATTCCAGCACCCCATTTAAAAGCACTCAATGACTCATGGGGAGACCTAACATTGGGAAAGGAGGACCTGTTGAGAGGTATCCCTGGTCTAGCTCCCATAACCGTCATCCCGTTATTACCTGTGGCGTTTGTCCCTCAGTTATTCTTGGCCTCAGATGGGTGTATTCCCAGCAGCAGCCACCGCTTCTGCTGGCACTGTTAAGCAAGGCACAGCTGTTGTCTCTGATTAACTGAGAATTCTCAGGAACAGGATTTCTGCCACTGGTATCCTCAATCCCAGGAAAATCTAGCATTGCCCAAACAAGTGCCTGATACTACTGAAGATAGTATATCCATTGAATATTACATGGATGATTTGTGGAACAATGTACACTGTAAGAAAATTGTAAGGAAGAGGAGATTATGGGTTTACTTTCCTGACTTGAAACAAAGGGTGGAGAGAAAGTCGATATCTAAAATTAAACGGGTGATGTAAGTCTTCAATGGGTGGGTTGTTTTATAAAAAAAATGCTTATGTAAAGTAATTATTAGGATTCCTAGATAATATGTATCTCACAATGTAATAGATTACGTTTCATAGAGGTACTTGGCTTAAATTGCTTTAAAATTTTGGTTTTCCATCTATTTTTTATTTTAAGAGAGAAAAGATTCTGTTAATTGTTTTTAATTGTATTTAGGTGGTGGGCATTACTCTGGATTCATTGTATACATTCCTGTAAATAGATGCAGAGTAACACAATAGTAGCTGAGTTAGAAGATGCCACCTGAATCCCCAAAGCCTCTCTATCATTTGAAAGCATAAATCAGAAGTTCAGTAGAATACTCTGCACTTATCTGGATGAGGCTAACGTCAACAGTATTCAAGAAGCTCAAGATTATACAGGACAAAGAGGCTTGCCTAATCGGCACAATATACAATAAGTCCCTACCTTATTGAATTACACAGTTGTATTCACTTTTTCTTTCCGGTTGCACTATATGCATAGTGTCTTAAATGTTTCTGCAGTTTATGCATGTACTATACAGTTACTGCGAAAGTTACATGGAATTTTGCTCCATATCTCTTGATACTTCACAATAGTCTGCTAATTTTAATCTTGAAAGTTCCAGTTGTCCCTGCATTCTCAACCTTTTAGGAAACAGTGTACCATATTTATGCTGCATTTATTATACAAGGACAACCAAATTTCTCTGAACTCCAATGTTTAAACATTTTTCATTTTAAAAAAAGCAATCTGATTTCCTATGCTTCTTCTAAGAGTGAAGAATTTTACATTTTCCCACATTATACTTCCCACATTATTGCCCATTCACTTAAGCTATCTATATCCTTTACAACTTCAGAGCTTCCTTTTCACAGTTTATATTTCCACCTAGCTTTGTATTAACAGCAAATTTGGATACATTATTTTGGTCCATTCAACTAAGTGATTAATATAGATTGCAAATTCTGATGGCTTCAGCACTGATCCTTGCAGTATCCCAGTAGGATCAAGAGAAACCAGAGTATACTGTAGTTACAGACTGGCAACTTGAAAATACCACATTTATCTCTATTCTCTGTTTTCTGTCTGCCAATCAAATGATTTCCAAAGAGATTGATAACTTTTTAAAAAAATTGAATTTCACCATAACCAACACACAGAATTATCTGACTAGATTTCAAAAGACTTACTGCAACAAACAGATTAAAAATTAGCATAAGCTAAACATTATTCAATACACAGCTAATACACCGAACTATAGAAAACATATTCCCTGTTAATTTCTTGTTATCACTGAAAACTTTATGCCATTTTCGGGTATGAAAAATTGGTAACATCAGGCATGAGGCTGTTTTTGTGCCAGTTTCCACTTAACTAAGGCCAAAAAATTGGCAAATTGGGAACCTGCCTAAAACAGGTTCGACGGTCTGGAACAGACATGGCCTATAAAAAAACCAATTCTGGCGCTCCATCAGTGAGGGTTAGTGAGGAGGTGTGTGCCTACCACCAAATGAAATTGTGCTGCTCACAGGAGGTTGTTTTATGGCGGCTATATTGCATTTCAGGTCGGGAGGGCTTTGAAGTTGTTGGCCTGTGGTGATCACAATGTTGCAGCATGGATCTGGGTCTCAGCACTGACATCAGGTCTGGGGATGCTGCTGGAAACTACTGCATGCAACATTCTTCCAGGTGGAGGTTGTTCTGGGAGCACAATGGCATTGTTGCAGTCTCAGGACTTTCCAAACAGCACTGTCTATGGTCATTACAGTAAGAAGTCTCACAACACCAGGTTAAAGTCCAACAGGTTTATTTGGTAGTAAACGCCACTAGCTTTTGGAGTTGCCTCTTTGTCAGGTGACTGGGAGTTCTGATCACAAACAGAGCAGATAAAGACACATCCTGTTTATAGAATACTGATTAGAATGCAAGTCATTATAGCTAATCAAGTCTTAAAGGTGCAGACAATGTGAGTGGAGATAGCATTAAGCATATGTTAAAGAGATGTGTATTGTCTCCACACAGGACAATAAGTGAGATGTTGCAAGCCTGGACAAATCATGGGATTTACAAATAGTGTGACATGAACCCAAGATCGTGGTTGAGGCCTTCATCAAGTGTGCGGAACTTGCTATCAGTTACTGCTCAGCAACTCTGCGCTGTTGTGTGTCATGAAAGCCGCCTTGGAGAATGTTTACCCAAAGATCAGAGGCCGAATGCCTGTGACCGCTGAAGTGTTCCCCAACAGGGAGAGAACAGTCTTGCCTGGTGATTGTCAAGTCGTGTTCATTCATCTGTTGTCGTAGCATCTGCATGATCTCCCCAATATACCATGCCTCATGACATCCTTTTCTGCAGTGTATGAGGTAGATAACGTTGGTTAAGTTGCAAGAGTATGTGCCGTGTACCTGGTGGATGGTTCTCACGTGAGATGATGGCATCCATGTCGATGATCCGGCATGTCCTGCAGAGGTTGCTATGGCAGGGTTGTGTGTGTTGTGGTCACTGTTCTGCTGAAGGCTGCATAATTTGCTGTGGACAATGTTCTGTTTGAGGTTGTGAGGTTGTTTGAAGGCAGGAAGTGGGGGTGTGGGTATAGAAGATAGAACAATGTTGTGCCAACCAGTGGAACGAATCTAATGACCTTTAACTTAAACTATACCAATATTATCCATATGCCTATCCGCTGACCATTTGAACTCCCTTAAAGTTGGTGAGTCCACAACTGCTGCAGGCAAGGCATTCCACGCCCTTACTACCCTCTGAGTAAAGAAGCTACCTCTGACCTCTTCTATAATTACCACCCCTCAATTTAAAACTATGTCCCCTCATATTAGCCATCACCATCTGTGGAAAAAGGCTCTCACTGTCCACCCTATCTAACCCTCTGATCATCTTGTATGCCTCAATTAGGTCACTTCTTAACCTTCTTCTCTCTAACGAAAATAATTTCAAGTCCCTCAGCCTTTCCTCATAAGACCTTCCCACCATACTAGGCAACATCCTGGTAAACCTCCTCTGCACCCTTTCCAATGCCTTGGCAAGATGAGATTTCACCTTCATCAATGACATTTTGAAGGCTCTGGAGAAGATTTCATAGCTTCTCGAGTTCGGGGAGTACTGGCAATGAAGGATACTCTGTCCACCGTGTCCCTTGTTTGTCTTCTGAGGAGGTCAGTGAGTTTTTTCGCTGTGGCGCGTCTGAACTGTTGATCGATAAGTCGAGCACCATATCCTGTTCTTATGAGGGCATCTTTCAGCGTCTGGAGATGTCTGTTGTGATCCTCCTCATCTGAGCAGATCCTGTGTTTACGGAGGACTAGTCCGTGGGGAATGGCTTCTTTAACATGTTTAGGGTGGAAGCTGTAGAAATGGAGCATCGTGAGGTTATCTGAGGGCTTGCAGTACAGTGAGGTGCTGAGGTGACTGTCCTTAATGGAGATGCTGTGTCCAAGAATACAACTGATTCTGGAGAATAGTCCATGGTGAGTATGATGGTAGGATGAATCTTGTTGATGTCATCATATCGTTGTTTCAGTGATTATTCACCATGATTCCAAAGAAAGAAATTGTCATTGATGTGTTTAGTGTATGCATCAGTTGAAGGATCTCTGTAGTGAAGAAGTCTTGTTCAAGCCTGTGCATGAAGATGTTGGCATATTGAGGTGTGAATTTGGTCCCCATGGTTGTTCTGTGTGTTTGGATGAAGAATTGGTTGTTGAAGGTGAAGACATTGTGTCCAGGATGAAACAGATGAGTTGTAAAACTGCATCTAGAAACTGGCAGTCGTTGGCACTGAGCATTGAGGCAGTTGCAGCAATGCCATTGTTGTGGGGGATGCTGGTATAGGGTGCCAAGACATCCATTGTGACAAGGAGTGTCCCTGTTTCAATTACTCCAATGTGTACTGAGTTTCTGTACGAAGTCTGTAGTGTCACAACAAAAGCTGAGGTTTCTTTATACAATGGGGTTCAGGATGCCCTCATTGTCGCCAGAGAGGTTCTTGTACAGGGTCTCATTGTCTGATATGATGGGACAGCCGGGTGTGTTTGCCTTGTGTATCTTTGGGAGGCAGTGGAGATCTCCAACGCGGAGAGTACATGGGACAAGAGCACAGAGAGTGCTCTAAAAGTCTGGATCAAAGGTCTTGGTCAGAGTGTTGGGTTGACGGGTGTGTTCTTTGGTCGGTTCTGCAGGTAACTGTCTATAGTGTCCTTTGTTGTTCAGTTGTCAGTACACTTCTTTGCAGTAATCCGTTCTGTTCAGTAGGACGATGGCCCCTCTTTTGCTGGTTTGATGACAATGTTGCAATTGGTCTTGAGAGCGCGCACGGCATTGCATTGTGCTCGAGTGATGTTCAGGGCTGTCTTGTGAGTGCAGTTGATGAATCTGGTGTTAACACATCCCCTGATGGCTTGGACATATGTGATAAGTCGAGGGCAGTAGCTTTCTGGAAGAGTCCAATTGGACTCTTTCCTGCTTATGAGGCTGCAGGTATTCATCCACAAACCCCAAGAGGCCAACAGCAAATACAATGAGACAGCCAATGAACTGGAACAGCCAACAAAGAGATGCGTAGTGCAGCAACTGAAGAGCTACCAGTCTTAGTAGCTGTCAAATTGATGGCAACTTTTATGCCACTGGCTCCTTCCAAGCTCCCCAGTGGACGTGTGTGGCATTTCTCAGTCAACTATTATATGCCTGGGCTGACCAGTATATCAAGTTTGATGTGGACCAGGCCCACCAGGAAACCTGCGCTGCAGAATTCTTCAGCATTACGGTATTGTAGGTAAAAATACCTCTGAGACGAAATTGTGAGTCAAAGTACAGCAAGTTTATTCAAAAGCTTTTGGGAGATACATCTGGTACCTAACAGCGGTTCCCCAGGCATCTCACTGAATACAAGTTAAGAGCATATATTTATATTCCCCCCCCAGTCACGTACACGTCTTCTCATTATCATCAGGTTCCCAGGCTGAGGGTTGTCCTCCATCATAGGAACATGGCTGCCTCGGCATTTCTTCATGGTTATCTCAAGGCCGCAGTTGACGTGTATGATTAGCCCTTAGCTAACGTATAGGCTGACAAGACAAATTAAAGTTAACGGGCTGGTATAACAATCTATGCTCACAAGTTGTATAATATATATGTATAATATGTTGGTACATGACACATAAACAATATATAATGAATATATATATATGAAATATAGTTAGAAATGCAGGCTTCGCTATATTAGGGGAAAGTTACTTAAACTACGAGCTGGGTTAGCTACATTCCTGAGCAGGCTTATCATAAACTTGTGTATAATGGAAAGGACAGTTGTTGCCTCCCAGTCTGGGTCACTGAAACTTGTGTACAATAACAGGGATAGCTGCAATCTGGGCACACAAAAACAAAGTACATTTATCTGAAATATATGGAAACAAGGCCTCAGGATATTCGTCTTGATATTTTTCTCATCCTCTTAAGTGTTACAAAGTTCATTAACTCATTCACTACTGCAGCGGGGAGCCTAATGTGCATCCACATCTGCCTCACAGCCCCACTTCAGAATCCACAATGATTCATAAGTAGAAAGGGGTTCCATTCTCTAAATATGCAGTTGGTTTGTGACCCCAGGATAAACACCGTGCATGTCTGCGCCAGACATCCAGCAGTGTGCATGGCCGTTTTATACTGTGGAGCTCAGATGTCCTGAAGGTCTTTGAGTGTGAGCCCAAAGCGCAGGGATAGCTCGTGGGTGAAATGGGGTGCCCGCTTCAAACTTGGCTGATGATGCCTGTACGGAGACCTTAGACTGATGCAGAGACCTGGTGTAATGAGGTCCGTGTTCCCACCCGCTCAGTAGTGGAGAGGTGCATAGGGACTCTGAAAATGCAGTTGAGGTGCCTGAACCACATTGGTGGGGTCCTACAATATAGTTTCCTGACTTTTTCCGGCATTATGGTGGTGTGTTGTGCAGTTCACAACCTGGTGCAGCAGGGAGAGACCTGTTTGAGGCAAATCTGAGACAAATTCGTCACAGGTGGGTGGTGAAAAACATTTATTTTTACAATAAGTGCTAACATAAAAATGTGTGAACAGAAAACATTAAGATATTTAAAAATCTACCAACTATTGCAGCCCTTCACCCATGCTATCTTAGTGCAACTACAACTTCCTAACCTTACATAGCCTACCACTATGTCTTAGTGTCTCCCCAGAATGTATTTTGGAGGTGGAGGGGACCAGCTGCCTGCCTCCTAGAGATATGTGATGCAATTGGTGGGCATCCTCTGGAGAGCCCTGCCCTTGAGGCTTCCAAGTGATTGAGACACATCCATGTCACCCCTGAAATGCCCTGGTGTCAGGAAGGGGAGAGTCAGAAGGAGTAGCCACAGTCTTCTGGCTGGAAGGCTCCTGCATGGGCCTCCTCCTTTGGGATTCCTGTGGGCCATTCCATGGGATGGCAGGGATTCTGCTGTGAACTCCAGAAGCTCCAGTGTCACCTGACCCTGCCAGTCCTGGAGAACCACCTGCATCCTACTCATGGTGGTGGAGCCCTCTGCGATGGCCACGTGTCAGTGGTGAAACAAGTGCCCTGTGAGACTGAGCTATGCTCTGCAGCCCCTCAGCCACGACCCTCTGCAACTGGGCCACATTGTCCCCCTGGGTCTCGTGAAAGTTTTCGAACCTCTTAGCCATAGCCGCAGAACCTGAGATTCCTGTTGGGTCCTTCAGCTGTGGCCCTCTATGATTCAGCTCCAGCTCTCTGGGACTCAGCTGGCACCAGGTTACATGCTGGGCCTCCAAGATCACCTCTCCTTAGCTGCTGGAGATGCAGCAACAGAGCCAGGGAATGCAGGAGGAGATGACACAAGTTAAGTGCAAGGGAGGGAGAGGAATCTGGGATGCCAAAAAGTTGGTTAACATTTCTTCATTGAATACAGAACAAAGTACAAAGAAAATTACATCACAAAAACAGGTCCTTCAGTCCTCCAAGCCTGCAGCGACCACGCTGCCCATCTGAATTAAAACCCCCTAACCTTCTGGGGCCATATGCCTCTATTCCCATCCCATTCATGTATTTGTCCAGATACCCCTTAAAAGTCACTATTGTATCTGCTTCCACGACCTCCCATGGCAGTGAGTTCCACACACCACTATTCTCTGTGTAAATAAACATGCCACATACTTTAAACCTCGTCCCTCTTACCATAAACATATGTCCTCTAGTAATTGATTCAAATTGAGAGGAGGATTGATAGGTGCTCACTTCTTGACTCCAGCCCTACCATGCCATTGCTGACAGCTTGAATGTCCTCCTCTGTGGACAGTTCCAATGCTTGGTCCTAAAAGAGGGTGAGGACTCAGAAATCAGATTCACCACCTCCTGTCTTTGCACTCTCATGAGTGTAATGGGCATTATTTTCCTGTGGGATAAAAAAGAGCCATGAAAGAAATGATGGTGTGACTCCTGAAGAGTACCAGTGCACTCCTGAAGTGTACTCTTCAGGGGAGGAGAAAGGAATTGCTTGGGGCTGCAAGCATGCTGGGGATAATGGTATCTGGAGTGATCTGGAATGATTTGGAGGAAGATGCTATATGGGGTTAAACATATACCTTTGCTGCCCGGACGATTGACCTTTTTGCAACACGGCTTCGCTGTTCCAGGATGCAAGACTGGGCGGAGAGTGGCAGATGGACTTCAACATGGATAAATGTGTAGTGGTCCATTTTGGCAGGAATAATGGGATGAAGGAGTACAATATAAGGGGTAGGAGTCTTAGCTGTGTTGTAGAGCAGAAGGGTCTCGGGGTCGGGTCCATAGGACTTTTAAATCGGCCTCGCAGGTGGAGGAAGTGGTCAAGAAAGTGTACGGTGTACTGGCCTTCATTAATCGAGGAATAGAGTTTAGGAGTCAGGAGGTAATGATGCAGCTCTATAAGACTCTTGTCAGACCCCAGTTGGAGTATTGTGCGCAGTTCTGGTCGCCTCATTATAGGAAGGATGTAGAGGCTATTGAGAGGGTTCAGAGGAGATTTACAAGGATGCTGCCTGGATTGGGAGGCAGGCCTTATGAAGATAGGTTGAGGGAGCTGGGACTCTTCTCACTGGAGAGACGTAGGTTGAGAGGCGACCTGATAGAGGTTTATAAAATGTTGAGAGGAATAGATAGGGTGGACTCTCAGAGACTATTTCCCCGAGCTGAAATGGTCACTACGAGAGGACACAGATTTAAGGTGCAGGGAAGCAAATACAGAGGGGATGTTAGGGGTAAGTTTTTCACTCAGAGGGTGGTGAGTGAATGGAATCGGCTGCCGTCGGAGGTTGTTGAGGCAAACTCACTGGGGTCTTTTAACAGACTTCTGGAAGAGTATATGGAAACAAATAGGATAGGGGATTATAGATAGGTCTGTGGATTGGTAGATGTGATCGGCGCAACTCGTGGGCCGAAGGGCTTGTTTGTGCTGTGTTGTTCTATGTTCTTTGTTCTATGTTCTGGGGACCAGAGCCATCACACTAACCGTGATGGCAACTGCCTCCCAGGCCATTTTGCTATCACTTCCCCTGTGTCTGCATTCTGCTGGGGGTGGGAGGAAGAGGGTGTCACGTCTTCCCTCTGCAGCATCCAGCAACCTGCTCGGGTCACCCTCTGTGAATCTGGGCACTGACTTCTTTGCCATTTCTCCTGCAGTGCCTGCTTGCTCATCCTTGGAATTTTTATGGAGCTGCTCCTTGTTAGGGCAGATAAGCTGTAAGCATTTTGGCAGAGCATTCTAGTAAGTTATGTGCAGTTTGTTTGTTAGCATTAAGGGGAAGGCAAGTAATCACGTGCAGGTTTGTTGATTGGGAGGTTGGGGGAGGGTGGAGGTGGGGGTGCGGTTGGATCTGTGCCTCTCTGGTGATTGGGTGGGGGGGGAGAGAAAAGAAGGTGTCATACAGCCATTGGAGTCAATGTGCAGATGGGTCCAGGGTGGGGTAGGGCGTGGGGCTGCTGCAACTCTGGCTGCGATCAGTGGGCTGGGGCGTGCATTGCCACTCTGCCTGCGATAGGTAGGAAGCGGCTGTGATCGGTCTGGATGACAGGAGTGGATCCAATGTCCGGAGGGGCTGTGGGGGGAGGCATTATTTGGTTTAGGGGGGATCTGGCAGGACAGCTGGTTATTTTGTATTATTTTTGCACATGTGCAGTTGAAGATTCCAATTGAAGCTGCAGGGTTTTGGGCACGCTAAGTCCCGCCAATAAACTTCTACAGCAAGAATCGGAATTGCTAAAAATGTTGCAGCCAGAGTGCATATGGGAGGGGCCTAAAAACACCCAAAAAGCAGATCTGAAACTCTCCCTGTTTCAAATCCCCCCAGTACTTAGACAAAAAAAGTTAAAATTTGGAGAGCCTCGATGTAAAGAACAAAGAACAAAGCAGCAAGGGAAACAGGCTCTTTGGCCCAACAAGCCCGCACCGCCATTTCGATGTTCCCACTTCTACCTATGATCCCTGTCATCCCTGTCTATGTTCATAGATCTATGCATTAGAACCAAATTTGGCACAATTTAGGGAGAATTTGTTCTGCCAATCAGCCTAAGAGCACATCTTTGGGAAATGGGAGGAAACCGGGGCACCCAGAGAAAACTCACGCAAGCACAGGGAGAATGTGCAAACTCCCACAGACACAGGCCCAAATCCATGTATCTGCACAGCACAGCAATAGTCACTGAGCTGTCATGTTGCCTGACAAGGCGTGGGAGAAAGGAGAGAACCCTGATGTCTGCTATAGAACATAGAACAGTACAGCACAGTACAGGCTGTTCGGCCATCGATATTGTCCCGAGCTATGTCCGAATCCAAGATCAAGCTATCCCACTCCCTGTCATTCTGGTGTGCTCCATGTGCCTATCCAATAACTGCTTGAAAGTTCATAAAGTGTCCGAGTCCACTATCACAGAAGGCAACCACTCTCTGAGTAAAGAACCTATCTCAAACATCCCTCCTATGTCTTCCACATGAACCTTATAGTTACACCCTCTAGTAACAGCTACATCCATCCAAGAAAATTGTCTCTGAACATCCATTCTATCCATTCCCTTAATCATCTTATAAACTTTTGTTATGTAGCCTCTCATCCTCCTCCATTCTAAAGAGAAAAGCCCCAGCTCCCTCAACCTTTCCTCATAAGACCTACCCTTCAAACCAGGCAGCATTCTGATAAGTCTCCTCTGCACTCTATCCAATGCTTCCACATCCTTCTTATAGTAAGCTGACCAGAACTGCACACAATATTCCAAATGTGGTCTCACCAAGGTCCTGTATAATTGCAGCATAATCCCCATGGCTCTTAAACTCAAACACTCTGTTAATAAACACTAACACACTATAAGCCTTCTTCACGGTTCTATCAACTTGGGTGGCAACCTTCAAAGATCTGTGGATATGAACCCTAAGATCTCTCTGTTCCTCCACATTCCTTAGAACCCTGCCATTGACCCTGTAATCCGCATTCAAGTTTGTCCTACCAGAATGAATCATCTCGTACTTATCAGGATTAAACTCTATCTGCCACTTTCCAACCCAGCTCTGCATCCTATCGATATCTCTTTGTAACCTACAAAAGCCCTCCATCTCATCTACTACTCCATCAATCTTGATGTCATCAGCAAATTCTTCCACTCTTCAGTCCCTCTTCCAAGTCATTGATAAAAATCACAAATAGCAGATGACGCAGCACTGATCCCTGTGGTACATCTCCAGTAACTGGCGTCAAGTCTGAAAATTTTCCTTCCATCATCACCCTCTGTCTTCTATGAGAGCCATTTGGAGAACAGTGGGGGTGTCCTATGTTGATGTGAGGGGAGAGCCCCGTTGCTTGTGCTGTGGGAGGGATCCCTCAATGCTTGTGATTGGGTTCCTCTGTGTTCTTGGAGGGGTGAGAGAATGATACAGATGAAGGCCATGTACTTTCTGTGCTGATCAGAGCACTCTATAAGATTGGCATCCTGATTTCTGTGGATCCAGCCTTGATGGCAGTGTCAAATTCTGCCCTGCCAGAATGATGACGTAAATTTGGCTAACTCATTTTTTTTCCAGAATGCCTGAATCTCAACTAAAACTTGATTGCACAGCTGGAAAGTCATTTGCCAGTTTTTAATCAGAGCCTAACACAAATATGGGAAAGTTCTGCCTGCAATGTTAAAATTCACAGATAAAACCAAATGAGACATATAATGATCGAAGACTACATGAAAATATAGGAAAATCTGAGCAAATTTGCAGAGAGGATGGATAAATAGTTAATGAAGTACAATTTAGTGAAGTGTATTTCCCATGGCTACCACTACCATGTGTAGCTTAGATCTCCATGCTACAGAAAGGATATTGAAGCACTAAAGGAAGGACAGAAAAGATTTACAAGGATGTTGCCAGAATTAAGAAAATTCAGATGTCAGGAAAGATTGATCAGGCTGAGCTCCTCTCTCTGAATTAGAAAAGATGAAGAGGAGATTTGATAGAGTCCATTAAATTTAAAGGTGGTCAATCGCTTGAGTGTGGTTGAAACAAATACAAAATAGTGATGAACAGATGAAGTAGAAATATCAGGAGGAACGTCTTTACACAGAGTGGTGAGAATGTGAAACTTGCTACCACATGTTGTAATTAAAATAGCAGGATTGATGATTGAAGGGGGACTAGGTGCTCATATAAGAAAGAAAAAAATAGAAAAAAAGGGGCAAGATGGGAAAAGTTATTTCATGTGAAGTATAAACAACTTACAAGGAAACATTTGGGACAAAAAGCATCTTTCTGTAGAGTCTACATAATTCTGTGATGATACTGTGCCTTTAAGAATTGTATTTGTCATGTCTTTGTGCAGGATCTGTTGTAGCAGTTTGTTTTTATTGTTGGAAAAGTTTTGTCTGGATCCATCAGCACTGTATTGTTACCGTAGCAACATAATTGATATTAATTGATGCAGTGTTAGTTTTAATTTTTCCACCTGGGATATTGATTAAGTTGCCAGGTAAGTTCATATGACAGGGTACCGCTGAGCTTTCACACAGAACTTAAAAACTTTACTTTTGGAATCCTTAGAGAGAGGTTGCTTTCTCTGTATCTCTTGCTCTGTCTGAAGTGGAGAGTGGAATCTGCCAAGAAATAAGTCTTTGTCTCTGAGATTCCATTGTTCAGGAATGGAGCTTTCTCTGGAAGTTTCTGCATGAAAATTAGAAGCCAGGTATCTGAATCACTCTTCAAAAGTTTCAGAAGGCTGCAAATCTAGTATCTACATGGGTATCTTTGGTTTCTGTGCTAATTGGTTCTAAAGGATAAATACAGGCGAGCATACTATATGCTTTCTTCACAACCTTCTCCACTTGTTTTGCCACCTTCAGAGACTTGTGGACCTGCACCCCCATGTCCCTCTGCGTTTCTATACTCTTAAAAGTTCTACCCTGTATCATATACCTCCCCCCTACATTCTTTCTCCCAAAATGCATCACCTTGCATTTATCAGGATTGAATTCCATCTGCTATCTATCTGCCCAAGCTACCAGCCTATCTATGTCCTGCTGCATTGCCTGACAATGCACCTCAATATCCTCAAGTCCAGCCATCTTTGTATCGTCTGCAAACTTGCTGATCACTCCACTTACTCCCTCTTCCAAGTCATTTATATATATTACAAATAGAAGAAGTCCCAGTATCGAGCCCTGCGGCATTCATTGCATTACTCATCATACTCTGAGTGAATGTAACTGAAATGTCATGAAATTCTTGAGTTCTTCTCTGAATTTGGACTGAGTCACACCATAAATGAATGTGTTGGTGTAGCACTTTAAATATTGCAACATATGTCCAGATGTTGTCCATATGTATTCAGGTCAGGTGGTGAAATTTGAACTTTTAAATTGAAAATATATGACAAACATTACATTTGTAACCCAGAGAAGTATGAACGCACAGAAATGCTGAAGAGTATGATAATAGACTTTCTTCTGCTCTCCATCTCCGGGTCATGTTGCTTTTCCCCTTTGCTCTGCCCCCTCAGACCCTTAGGCACTATAATGGCGATAACAATGTGCCTGAGTGTCAGAGCATTGATTACCAGGATTAAAAAGTATGGGATAACTGGAGTAACGAGCATTCTCAAGAACCAAACTGCCCTCCAGCCTGGATGTGAAAATAAACCTGGCGTTGGCTCAAAGAACCACGGCACATTGTCAATTATAACTCTAGGTTTATAGGCAAAATACCACGGAATATTTCTTAGAAATAACAAGATCCCAAATGTTGCTAATATCACCTTTGCAGTCTTCTTGGTGCAATATTTTGCTTTCAAATTCTGGCAACAGATGGCAACAAATCGATCAAAGGAGAAAGTGATGGTGAACCAGACAGACCAATCAGCTGCTGCAGTCTTCAAGACAACGTTGGCTGCATACACAGGGGTGATGTACAGGAATGTCACGGGGAAAAGTAAGGCATTAATTTGGGCAAGTATAACATCCAGGATAATGTAGAGCATATCAGCTACTACCATGGCTATGAGGTAGACGGTGGTGACGCCAGAAAGTCCACATTTTCCTCGGGATAGAATCACAATTCCCAATAAATTAACTATAAGAGAAAATGAGAAAGACTGGTCCATCATGTTCCATAAATGAATCAGAATGTTAAGATGTGAGTTCTGCAGGACAAACCACTGTGTTGTCAGGAACAACATTGAAGATTTGAAGGCATTAAATGAACTCACTATGTAGGAAGGCCGGCATGAAGGACACTGAGAAATGAAGTATTGTTAGTACCATCTTCTAATTGGACATATTGACGACATTAACTATAAACCACATCATAACTGGACAACTTTAGATGAAAAAACATGATATGATGAGGAAAAGGCGCCATTGATTTTTCAAAAAGGGGAATGGCAGACATTCAAGGGCAGGTCGTGCTTTACGAGCCTAGTTGAGTTCTTCAAAAATGTGACTGAATACATTGACGAAGGAAGAGTAGTGGACGTGGTGTATATGGACTTCAGCAAGGCATTTGATAAGGTCCTACATGCAAGGCTTCTTGAGAAGGTGAGAGGGCATGGGATCCAAGGGGCTTCAGCCTTGTGGATCCAGAACTGGCTTGCCGGCAGAAGGCAGAGAGTGGTTGTGGATGCGTCTTTTTCTGCATGGAGGTTGGTCACCAGTGGAGTGCCTCAGGGATCTATTCTGGTACACTTGCTGTTTGTCATTTTCATAAATGACCAGGATGAGGAAGTGGAGGAATGGGTTAGTAAGTTCGCCAACGATATAAAGGTCGGTGGTGTTGTGGATGGTCTGGAATGATGTCAAAAGTTGCAGCGGGACATAGACGGAGACTGGGCAGAGAAGTGGCAGATGGACTTCAACGCGGATAAATGTGTAGTGGTCCATTTTGGCAGGAATAATGGGATGAAGGAGTACAATATCAAGGGTAGGAGTCTTAGCTGTGATGTAGAGCAGAAGGATCTTGGGGTCCGGGTCCATAGGACTCTTAAATCAGCCTCGCAGGTGGAGGATGTGGTCAAGAAGGCGTAAGGTGTACTGGCTTTCATTAATCAAGGGATTGAGTTTAGGAGTCGGGAGGTAATGATGCAGCATTATAAGACCCTTGTCAGAACCCACTTGGAGTACTGTGCGCAGTTCTGGTCGCCTCACTATAGGAAGGATATGGAAGCTATTGAGAGAGTTCAGAGGAGATTTACAAGGATGTTGCCTGGATTGGGAGGCATGCCTTATGAAGATAGGTTGAGGGAGCTGGGACTCTTCTGCCTGGAAAGACATAGGTTGAGAGGCGACCTGATAGAGGTTTATAAAATGTTGAGAGAAATAGATAGGGTGGATTCTCAGAGGCTATTTCCCTGGGCTGAAATGGTCACTACGAGAGGACACAGATTTAAGGTGCAGGGAAGCAAATACAGAGGGGATGTTCGGGGTAAGTTTTTCACTCAGAGTGGTGAGTGATTGGAATCGGCTGCCGTTGGTGGTGATAGAGGCGAACTCGCTGGGGTCTTTTAAAAGAATTCTGGATGAGTATATGGGAACTAATGGGATAGGGGGTTATAGATAGATCTGTGGCTTGGTAGGTATAGATGTGATCGGCGTAACTTGTGGGCCGAAGGGCCTGTTTGTGCTGTATTGTTCTATGTTCTATGCTCTAAAGGAGGGAGCCATGTCTGTGACGGATACTGCTAAATTAGAACAACTGAGATAACTTATTGTTAATTAATTAGTAATAGCTTTGCTAATTCTTTGTGTTATATTCTAACTGTGTTCTCAAATAAAGTTGTTTTTAATAAAAGCTTCTTCATGGGTCACTTTCATCATACCTGCAGTGAAACACCTTTTGCTCATCCTCATGCCAAGATCAAATGTAAAAGTCAGAATCTAGGTTAACTTCATACAATATTTAGAGTTTTTGATCTGATCCTTAACAATTCGTTTAAACATCTCTGAACATCTATCTTGCTTTCTTCCTTTAAAACAACGCTTGAAACCTACCTCTTTGAACAAGTCTTTGATCATCTGTCCTCATATGACCTTATGTGGCTCCAAGTCTATTTTTACTTTATTACCTTGCTCTTGGCACTTTTCTTTTCACTATGCCTTAGTAATTTGTGGGAATTTCTCGTATTTTTGTCAATGGTGATGGTGTAAACTTCGTAATTTTGCAAAAATATATGAAAATATGTTCTTTTGAAAGAATTTAATTTTCAGAAATTTAATTTTACATCATAATTTACGATCATAATTTTACAGCCTTGTCACGGTAGGAGCGGGCTGTAAAATGCAGCAAGCCATTTAAAACTTCATTTGACTTCTGAGGAACAGAATATCCCACTGGTAGGAGGTGCTGTATAATTTCATCTTATGCAACTTGAATTGACAATGAATTTTTGGATTTTCAAACATTTTTCCAATCATTTAACGAACACATTGAGACTGATTTTTTTTTAAATTAATTAAAGCACACTCATTCTCTGTTCCTGTCGGAGCCTATTGTGCACTTTGAAATATGTGCTATCACATTTTCTTCATGCTGAATTGCCTATCAGTGCAGTTGGCCAATCCGTTTAAAAGATGCCAAGATATAAGGTATCACTTGGAAATTGGCCACATGTTTATACTGCGGTATCTCTGCACCCTGACACTTTAATGTTAGACTGAAATTTGAGTGTGCAATTTAGCTGAATTTCTATTACCAAGTTATATTAAATCAATGTAAAATGCTAGAATTGTTCTTATACCAGCTTGATAAATTTGTTAAGTGTATATCAGGTAAATAAAATCTAATAGCTCATGAATTGAGTATGGGCTAATATGCATAACATTGTAATGTAGATTTTAGTAGTTGTCATGTCAAATGTTATTCATAAATATTTTTATTGATAATTTAAGTGGAGAATCCATACAAACCCTAAAGAGTAGGGTCTGGATTTTCACAAATGATGCAGGTAGCTCAAGTTGGGAAATTTTCTGACTCACTGATCCATCTCAATAAAAAGCACCGTGAAACGGTAATTTTCGCTTTGGGGTTGGGGTTATTGGATGGCGTCGTGTCTGCTGAGCAGAGTCAAACATGGGCATCGATTGAATGCCAAGGTCTGTTTGTTGGAAGGCTGGTTAGTATGCAGTCATTTAAAAAGCTGTTAGACCCTCTAGCCTTCACCTCTCATGCCACTTCGCACTCCCCCAGTCACCACCTCTGGCACCTTGTATCTGTTATGCCAATTCAATATCAATTCATGCCTCTCACCAAGCACCCAGAACTAGTTGATGTTAAGTTTGGATTTTAAAAACGTGTTGGAGGATAACAAGGCTCGTGACAATTAATTACTCTAGATGGAATTTTCTGCAGACTAACAGGTGGGGAAACATAAAATTGGTGCCATGGCAGTCACCTATTCATCGCCACTAGTATTTTACCAGACATGCACAGGGGCACTTCAGAGCCTTCTCTCGCCATATAATATAGGAGCAGAATTAAGCCACTCAATGCATCAAGTCTGATATTCAATCATGGCTGATACTTTTCTTATTCCCATTTTCCTGCCTTTTCCCCATAACTCTGATCACCTTATTAATCAAAAAACAATCTATCTCTGTCTTAAAGACTTTCAATGAGTTGGCCTCCACAGCCTTCTGTGGCAAAGAGTTCCACAGATTCACCACTCTTTGGCTGAAGAGGTTTTTCCTCATCTCTGTTTTAAAGGATCATCTCCTTTAACCCGAGGTTACGCCATGTTCTTACTATTGGAAATATCCTCTCCACATCCACTTTATCCAGGCCTTGCGGTATCCTGTAAATTTCAATAAGATACCCCCCATCCTTCTGAACTCCAATGAGCACATGAGTCTTCAACCATTCCTCATACAACAAGCTCTTCATTCCAGGGATCATTCTTGTGAACCTTCTCTGGACCCTTTCCTCTGCCATTGCTTTGGTTCCTATTATTACTTCTCCAGCCTCATTTTCTAGTGGTCAAATGGTTATTTTCACTTCTCTCTTACCTTTTACCTATTTTAAAAAAAAAGCTCTTCCTGTCTTCTTTTATACTGCTAGATAGCTTACAGTCATATTTCATTTCCTTCCCCCTTATTGCTTTCTTAGTTGTCCACTGCTCACTTTTAAAGGCTTTTAATCCTTGCCACTTTGTATGCTTTTTCTTTTGCTTTTATGCTGTCCTTGGCTTCTCCCATCAGCCACAGATGCCGTGCCCTCACCTTAGCATGTTTTGTCCTCCTTGGGATATCTTTGTAGTTACTTTTGTTTGATTGTAATACTATTACATCTGATCCAGCTTCTCCATCTCAAACAGCAAAGTTAATTCTATCATATTGTGATCACTGCTCCCAAGGGGTTCCTTCACCTTATTTCCCTAATCAAGTTTGCTTCATTGCATATCACCAAATCCAGAATTGTCTGTTCCTTAGTAGGCTCTGTCGCAAGCTGCTCCGAAAAACCATCTGTTAGGCATTCCACGAATTCCTTTTCTTGAGGTTGCTACGTACCTGATTTTTCTAGTCCACCTGCGTATTGAAGTCCCCCATGATTATTGTAATATTGTCTTTTTTATATGCCTTTCCTATATCCTGATTTATTTTCTGCCCCACATCCTGATACTGCTAGGAGGCCTATACATAACTCCCCTCAGAATCTTTTTACCTTTGTGATTCCTCAACTCTACTCACAGAAATTCTATGCCTATTGATCCTACATCACTTCTTGATATCGATTTAATTTCGCTCCTTACTTACAATGCAACCCCGCCCTCTTTGCCCATTTATCTGTCCTTCCGATAGGACACATATCCTTGGATATTTAGATCCCAGCCCTGAACCCCTTTCGCCCACAACATCGCACTGGCCAATTTCGACGAGCTTATTTATCTGGTTCTGCATTCTGCCCACATTTAAATATAAGACCCTCAGTCTTGCATTGACCACCTCCCGTCTCATCTTGTCACTTTTTTACTCTGCCTGAGGTTAGATTCCTGCCACTTTTTATACTGTCTATTTTGTCACCATCATTAGTACTTGACCAGCTGAGACTGCACAAGCCATCTGTGAAACTGGTGGATTTCTTGAAAGCTAAAGAGTGGGTGGGAGGACCCTCTGTTTGGGTATCCTGTGTGCAATGGTGGTATTCCCCTACTACTGTCCTTCTAAACTTGGTTCCCCCCGCCTCCATCCCTGCTGCTGTCTTCCAGAGAATCACCCCACTCCACAGCTCCTCAGCATTGGCAACTGCTACAATATCAGACATGACACCACTCACATAGACATTGATGGGATTAGGGAGCTGCTGGCCATCTAATTGGCTTTCAGAGGCAGGATTTCCTCCCAAATGGGTGATTGATATAACGCAGTAAGATAATTAATGGCCCAACATGCATAAAATCAGATTGTGATTTCCTGATCATATGGAGGTAGATTCACCCTCTGACATTTCTGATGGGGGTGTGACCACACCTCCACATAAAATTCAGCTCTATGATTTTGAGTTTCTGGGAAAGAACTGATTAGAGTGCATTAATGTTCAATAGGCTTTTTGAGTTCAAGAAGACTTAATTATGCTCAGAAGAAAGTAAAATAAGCAGATAAATTGAGGACTTAATTCTTTCAAATCCATTTTAAAATGGTTCAGTTGAAAATCTAAAATGAAGTTGATTGTGTTCCTTTCTAATTTCTTAGCAGTGAAAGTGTTCAGCCCAATGAAATCATTCAATTGAACTTTGAGATGGAAAATTTTACCAGCCAGTCAGTAACAAGACGTATTATGTGGCACGTAGACTACCGTGGAAAAAACCCGCCTCCAGATTCAGACAAGGTGGTGACAGAGTTGGCAGTGATCCAAAAGGACATCCGTGCTATTGTACCACTCTCCATGGTGAGTTTTCTGCACAGCCTTGAAGCTTTGTTGGTGAATGGTCTGGTAACATCATTTTAGCATTCTTCATATTTTGAAAGTTTGTTTTGCCTTTTTAAGGCAAAGGGGTTAAGTAGTTTTTCTTTGATATAAAACACAGATAGTGGAAGATACAGAATTTAGCTACAACTATGAGCATGCTGAATGTTCTTCCAAGTGCACTATTCATTTCTTTCCCACCCCACAATCCATACTGTTACCATTCATGATATGAAACATTGAAACACATTATTTCTAAGGCACCCAATGATTTAAATTGAACAACATCAACATTTATTGCTTCTCTGTCCACTCCCAAAATTTCCATTATCTCATAAGTAGCATTGTCAACATTAAAATGTTTCTTCTGTGTTTTTGTATTTTACAATATGCTGCATGAAGTTTCATTTTTATGATGGTATCATCATATCATAAATATAAATCTGCTCAAATAAATGCCTCAGATAGCACCACATTAAACCTCCAAAGTTTTGGCCTTGGAACAATAAACCAGGGCTCTCAACTTTCCAGATTTAGTAGAAATCTTCTGCATGGGATTCCAATCTTCTGCGCTCACCACTCAGGATCCTAATGTCACCACTATGGACTACATTTTAATTCCTATGTTTTGTTGCTCTCTCCCATTCTATATTGATAAAAAAGAAAGTAATACAATGGGCATTGTGGCTACCCAGCATCATTAGTGCAAACAAAAGCTACCTATTAAAATTATGTACAGTCATCCAATTACATCATGATCCCCAAATTTCCCAGTTTGGAAGATATTGCCCTTGGTAACGTTGGAAATTGCTGACAAATTGTCATTCAGTATTGTTAGTGGCTGAAGCCCTTTTCAAACTATGCAGTTTGAATCATAGGTGAGACAGTCTGACAAAGGTTTATTAAGAAACTACTTTAATGGTGGAATATTAGTCATAATTTGACATCACATTGGCATCTGACTTTTACCTGTTTTGCTATCTGCATTTAATCACAGGTCACAACTCAGTGAGTAGAAATTAGTGTTTATTTCTTCAATGCTGCTGTTATGATGGTACAAATATAAATTAACAAAATTAGATTCCATGATAAGGCAAGTCATGTTGCACATGCTTTGCTACTGATCTGATAGTCGTGTCAATAGAATGGAACTAAACAGATTTAAATAATGAGTGCTGTAATGTTTGATATAATTATGTTATTTCCACAGTATTGTAATGTTGGGGAGAGAATTCAAAACATAATGTTGAAAGTTTTATCTGTTTTAATCTCTTCTCCCAAGAGAATAAATGGGCTGGAGAATCTATGAGATAAGCAATTATACTTGATCTGAGAAAGATATGGACCAAGAAACATTGGGCATATCCATTTTTTAGCTGTTCTTGGACATTAGAGAAGGCCAACATTTATTGCCTATCCCTAATTGCCATTGTGGTGAGATGCCTCTTGACCTGCTACAATTTATTTGATGTAGGTGCATTCAGATTGCTTTCTACTGCAGCAGCTTTAGACAACCAAGTGACTTGCTGGACAATTTCAGAGAGTAGTTACAACTCAGCTACATTGCCTGAGAATTTGATTTTCTCCTCTGAAGATCATTAGTAAACTTGAATTTTGCACTTAACGTGCACAAAGTTGGTGGGCCAGGAAGAAAATGCAGAATCTACTCCGAAGAAAGATTTTCTTCTCATCTCATCTTCCAGTTGGCCTGACAGTGTAGGCTGAGTTGGGCACTGGATACAATGTATCATCCAGGAATTTGTAACTTCAATTAAATCTGCACTGGAAAATTAGATAGGTTATAGAAACATAGAAAATATGGCAGGTCACTGGCCCTTTGAACCTGTCCCATCATTTGGTATGATTATGGCTAATCCTCTATCTACAGACCATATTCCCACAATCTCCACATACCCTGTTGTGAAGTTGAGTTTATAAAGATGTAAAGAATGTAAAAATGCTGAAAGGAAAAACATTGCATGTCCCTTTAAAAGCTGGTTTTGAGAGAGAGAGAGAGAGGCCACCTCTACATATCTCGTAAAAGAATGCACCATCAAACCAGCGAAAGTTACCAAATCAAAAACAACACACAGATAGAGAAATCAACCAAGAGACTCCAGAGGTCCCGAACGACACAAAACCTGATTGTATATTTTTGAGTGTGTCTAACTTTTATTTATTTTTTTCATTAATGAGTGGACATTGTATTTATTTGAACAGTATTCCAGTAGAATCTTATATTTAGTACGTTCTTTGTTTACTTATAGCTCAATAAATAAATTAAGTGTTCATCTTCAAGTGAGTGTCAGGTATTTCTGTTAGTTAAATGACTAAACATTACTGAAGGACAGTTCACCTTTCCACACACTTTCAACACCTTACAAGGTGAGGCATTCCCCTTTGGATGATTCAGCATTATGTCTAAAAGGGTGACAACCTCCACATCATAACAGATTATGGGCTCATGTCCGGGATCTGTACAGTCATAAATCTTTAAATAGACCCTAAGTGAGGGATCTCAACAATCCTAGATTTTTAAATAAACCTAAGTAAATGGCTCAAAAGATTGTTAGAGAGGCTTGAGGGATTGAAAATGCTTCCCGAATTTGCGGAGAAACTTTAGAGAAACAGAAGAAGATCACATTTGTAGAATTAGCAAACAGCCTAAATTGGGCTTAACGAGGGATAATAAGAAAGCTAAAATTGTAACATAGTTAGCCAAGCATTTAGGTATATCAGTCAAGTGCAGTGGAGTTAGGAAAAAATTAAATTGCAGCTGACACAGTTGGAGTTAGAAAATGAACTTAAAAGGCTGGAGTCAGAAAGAAGAGCAAAATAGAGAGAAGGAAGAGAAAGGGGAAATAAAAGAGAGAAGGAAAAAGAGGGAATGCCCTACCTAAAGAAAGGAAAAAAAAGAAAGATTGTTTGAGTTAGAAAAGATTAAGTTGGAATCTAAAGAAAGAAGACTTCAACTGACTGAAGGAAGAATACCAGAAAGAATTGTTTATGAGCAGATTCACCATTGACAACTACCTGGTAAGAGAGATACAAATATCACAGAATCACAGAATTCCACAGTGCAAAAGAGGCTCTTTGGCTCATTGAGTCTGTACCGACACATGAAAGGCTCTGACCTGTCCACCTAATCCCATTTGCCAGCACTTGACCCATAGCCTGGGTCAAGTTATGGCATGCCAAGTATTCATCCAGGTACCTTTTAAAGGATGTGTGACATCGCACTTCCACCACCCTCCCAAGGGTGTGCATTCCCTTCACTACCCTCTGAGTAAAAAAAACGTTTCCTCAAATTCCCCCTAAACCTCCTGCTCCTCACTTTTAACTTTATGTCTCCTCATAATTGATCTCTTAACTAAGGGGAACAGCTGCTCCCTATCCAACCTGCCCATGCCCCTCATAATCTTGAACACCTCAATCAACGGTGCAAGCCTATCCAACCTCTCTTTATAACTTAAATATTCCAACCCAGGCAATATCCTGGTAAATTTCCTCTGCACTCCCTCCAGTACGTTCCTGTCCTTCCTATAATGTGCGGACCAGAACTACACACATAGTACTCCAGATGTGGCCTCACCAAAGGTCAATACAACTCCATCATGACCTCGCTGCTTTTGTAATCTATATCCCAATTGATGAAAGCAAGTGTACCATTAGCCTTTTTCATCACCCTATTTACCTGCCTTTCCACATTCAGAGATCTGTGGACAAACACACCAAGGTTCCTTTGCTCTTCAGAATTTCCCAGTATCAGACCTTTCATTGCATACTTCCTTGTCAAATTACTCTTTCCAAAGTTCATCATCTCACACTTTTCAGGGTTCAATTCTATCTGACCATTTGACCATCTCATCTGTATCTTCCTGGAATCCAAGACATTCAATCTCACTTCTAAGCACCCAGCCAATCTTCATGTCATTGGCAAATAATCTTACTCCCCCAAGTAGTCACCTATATCATTTATACAAATGATGAACAATACTAGGCCCAGCACAGATCCTATTTGTCCAAACAGTACGAAACTTTGATGGAAAGGATGCAGAAGCCTTTTTCATCTTCTTTGAGAAATTGGCTACACAGAGAAAGTCTGTGTAATGTTAGTTGAGACCAAGTCCCATTCTTCCATATGCCAGTAAATACAGCCCTGGTTGACTCAATCTCTCCCGATATGACAATCCTGCAATGCCAGGAATCAGTCCAATGAATCTTTGCTGCCCTATTTCCATGATAAATATATCCTTCCTTAGTTAAGGAGACCAAAACTGCACACAAACTCGAGGTGTAATCTTTCCAAGGTCCTGTAGAGCTGCAGTAAGACATCCTTGCTCCTATACTCAAGTTCTCTTGCAATGAAGGCCAACGTACCATTTGTCTCGCTAACTGCTTGCTGAACCTGCATGCTTGCTTTCTGTGACAGATGTACTAGGACTTCCAAGTCCCTTTGTATGTCAACATCTCCCAGTTTAAATAATATTCTGCCATTTTGTTTCTCCATTCAGAGTTGTTAACATCATATTTATCCAAATTGTACTGAATCTGTCAGGTATTTGCCCACTTATTCAATTTACCTAAATACCTCTTTAATACCCTGCTCACCACTCTCATTCCCACCAAGTTTTGTGTCGTTAAGAAACTTGCAAATATTATTTTTGGTTCCCTCACTCAAATTATTGATCTAAGTTGTGAATAGCTGGAGCCCAAGCACTGATCTATGCGGGACCCCACCAGCCATTGCCTGCCTCATCAGAAGAGATCTATTTATTCCTATTTTCTATTTTTTGTTTGGTAACTAATCCTAATTCATGCCAGTATATTTCCCCCAGTCCCATGCACTTTAATTTTGCACACCAACCTCTTATGTAGGACTTTATCAAATGTTTTTTGAAAATCCAAATCTACCATTCTTATCTATTCTATCACTTATGTTCTCAAAAAGCTCTAGATTTCCCATTTATAAATGCTTGCTGACTTTGTCTAATCCTGTTAATAATTTGTAATGTCCTGTTATTTCATCTTTTATAATGGACTTGAGCATTTTCCCTACTACTGATGTTAGGCTAACCAATCTATAATTTCCTGTTTTCTCCCTCTCTCCTTTTCTAAATAGCGGGGTTACATTTGCCACCTTTGCTGGGACTGTTCCAGAGTCTCCAGAATTTTGGAAGATGACTACCAACGCATCCACTATTTCCATGGTCACCTCTTTTAATACCCTGGAATTTATATAAATTTATTAGACTATAAATTTTGTAATATTTTTCTCATAACACTAATTTCACTCAATTCCTCCTTCTCATTAGACCCTTGATTCCTTAGCATTTCTGGGAAGTTATTTATGTCTTCCTCCATGTAAACACAATTAATATAGTTACCGAATTGTTCTGCCATTTCCATGTTCTCAATAATAAATTTTCCTTCTTCGGACTACAAGGAATCTACATTTGTCTTTAAATTATTTTTTTCTTTTTATATACTTTTGGAAGTTTTTACATTCTGCTTTTGTGTTAGTTGCAAACTTACTCTCATAATGTACTTTTCCCCTTTATCAATCTCTATGCCATCCCTGCTTTGCTGAATACTGAACTTTTCCAGTTGTCAGGTTTGCTACTTTTCCAAGCAACTTTATATTAGAATCCGTAGAATCCTACAGTGCAGAAGGAGGTCCATCAAGTCTGCATAGATCACAATCCCACCTGGCTTTATTCCCATATCTCCATGCATTTATCCTAGATGGTCCCTCTAACACTAAGGTGCACCTTAGCATTGTCAGTCCACCTAACCTGCACATCTTTGGACAGTGGGAGGAAACCAGAGAACCCGGAGGGAACCCACACAAACGTGGGGAGAATATGCAAATTCCACACAGACTGTGTCCCAAGCCAAGAATCGAACCCGGTCCCTGACACTGTGAGGCAGCAGTGCCACAATACTGCTCCTTGTTTGGATCTAATGTTATCCTTAATTTCTTTTGTAAGCCACGATTGGGCAACTTTTCTTGTGATACTTTAGTACCAGAAAGAAATGTATAACTGATGCAATGCATATGTTTGTTCCTTATATATTAGCTATTGCCTATCCATCATGCCTTTTAATGAAGTTTCCCAATCTATCTTAACTAGTGCATGCCTCAGACCTTTGTAGTTTCTATGTAGGAAACAAATTTGGTGTTAATACTGCAGCTTATTAATTATGAACTGATTCTGATTAAAACCTTCACTGATTCATTATATTTATATATAGGAGCTCTGACACATGCCCTAAAAATCTGGAGGTCTTACCCATCAGTTGGGACATCTCTGATAACAAACCTGCAGTATCTGTTTGCTGGATCATAATGAAGACCTGAGTCATGGGGAGTCTGACATTCAGATGTTCCCCATCCTCCGCTCAAATTTCCTGTTTTCCCCATATAGTTAAAATGGAACTATGCTAAATGGCCATGGGTTTTCAAAGCCAATATTTTTTCTAAACATCCCGTGGTTTGTATGGACTGATCAATTTTGTTAGAACTTTGGCACAAATTTTTAGATGAACTAGCTTAGAAAGCTACCGTACAATCCAGCAGAAGTCTGAAATATGTCAGCAGCTGTATTGTCCTAATTATATTAGGGATTGTGGGTTTCAATAGAAAAAGAAAATACTTAGTTTATATATGAACATTCAAACAAACAAACAACAGGTTTTATTTAAGAGTTGTTCTTTCCACTGCAAGAAGTATAAAACTGAAAGTAAAACAGCATCCTAAGCACATACTCAAATGACATCATCATCAAATCATGTGATCAATTCTTCAAGCAACCATGCGACTCTTCTTAAATCTATAACGTTCTTCCTGCTTTAATCCTGTAGTCATGGCAACAAATGACTATGATGTTATACATATAATAAGTAATGCTCCAGACACTGTACTATGCATATTAATCATTAGACACAGTCAATATGAAAGTTGATCAGGAGGATATTTATTCCTCTTGAGTTATATATGATGTTTTAGTATTTGGCTTTCCTGGATCCTAGAAGGATGATTTGGAACTTAAGTAGACATTTCTTCTCTTGGAATTAATTCTGTATCTTCATTTTGTATAGTAACAGAGATACATCAGATAATTCAGATTCAACTAAGTTTTCTGTAGTATGTTCACAACCAGCTAGCTCAATCAGTAGAGTATTAGACTCTTAATCTCAAAGTAGTGATTTTGTCCCCAAATTGGATGCCATTGTTTTGGGAAGTCAGTTTAGCTCAGCTGGCTGGACAGTGGTTCATGATACAAAGTGATACCAACAGCATGGGTTCAATTCGCATACCAACTGATTCATGTGACTTGCAATCCCAATCTTTCTCCTCGCCTAATTGAGCTGTGGTGATCCTTAGGTTAAATCATGACCAGTCAGCTCCCTACTTCAAAGGTCATTTGGGATTATGGCAACTTTACCTTTTACACAATACTAAGTAAGTTGATCATTCTGAAGATGATTCTGAGAAATCATTTCAAGATGATAACAGTTGGTTGGCATGGCATCACCAAACTAATTCATTTTTGGTTTGAACCTTATAAAAAATTGGATCTATTTTTGCTAATTTTGCTAAAATTTTGCTGGTACACATTTTCTCACTTGTGGCATAATTATACGCTCACACTCGTTGTTGAACACCTTGTTAAAATGAGAGTTGTTTTGCCCTCACTTCTGGTCCAGCAACTTGAGATTGTTGTTGACACTCTACTACTCTGAATTTTCTGGAGGTAATAACAAATCAAACATACTTCTCAACTTTCTCTTTAAGAATAATAATAGAGGTGAACTGACATGAGTACTGTTTCTACAAGATGCGGAAAAAACTATACACTTGACGTGATAACCAAACTGTTGTTCTTTTGGAAGTTTTTTAAAAAATGCTTCAAGGATTGTACAAATCTTTCAGCTAATCCATTGGTTGATAGATGATCAGGTACAAAATTTATATATTGAATACGATTTAATTTGAGAAAGTCCTCAGACTCTTGTGAAGTAAACTGTCAAGTTTTTCAGTGGTTTGTTCAGTTATAGTAGGCCTCATGGTAACAACTTCTGGCTCTTTGGATATGCATCAGTTATAGCTAAAAACATGTAATCCTCAAACAGACTAGCAAAATCTACATGTAATCATCGCCATGGCAGTTTATGCCATTCCCAGCAACATAAAAGAGATAAGCAACATAAAAGAGATAACAGGGCTGTATTTCTTATTCATGCATAGGATTGACACTGTCCCTCTTTTTAATCTGAGCATTCATACCTCTCCACCACAAACAAAAGTGTGCTACTTCCTTTATTAGGACTATATTAGGATAGTCTTCATTTAGTTTCAAGAATTCTTCAAAGCAGATTAGGAGGAATGGTCCCCACTCAGAGTCTCCATGACACACACTCATGTGGATGGTCAACTCAAGTTTTCTTGAAACACATGGACTGGGATTCTCTCGGCTCTCTGGACTGTTAAGAAACCGGTGCAGAGCTGATCATTATATTGAAACTACTGTTTCAATATGATTAGCGAGCCTGAGTGTGCTAGTATATGCCCTCCCTGCCGGGAATAGTTCTCTCTAGTAGCATTTATGACAACTCCTCACTATGGCATCCTGATCCCATTGGACCCTACTGCCATTAAGGTCTCCTTCAGGAGATTGAAGGTAAAGGGTTGTTCCTTGGGCAGTGTCAGCATGGCAGTGCCAGCCTGGCACTGCCCTAGGAGCAAACTGGCACTGCCCATTGGATGTCGAGCCGTGCCAAAGGACAGGGCCAAAGAAGTGGGACATAATCAGGTCAGGGTTTATCGGAGGCACTTGCTGCCACCGCCCAATTGAGATTGCTGGGAGATGGAGGAAGGAGGTGATCAGGGCTGGCCATTGGGGAGGGAGAGGGCCTGGCCATTGGGGAGGGAGAGGGCCTAGCCATTGGTGTGGAGGTGGTTTGAGGTGTCCGAGGTTGTGGGGATGTGGTTGGGGCTGGCTGAGGGTGCGGAAAGATAGGGGCTGGCCTGAGGAAGTCTTGGAGGTCAGTGATCACGGATTGGGGGTTTGGCTGGGCAACGATCGGAAGCCAGCGATTGGGAGGCCAGTGCGCGTGTGCTGATTCCCGCTTAGAAGATCGTTGCGTGCACAGTGGCCCGTTCAACGCTCTGCTGCTGGCTTCTCGGGTGGGAATAAGTCGCACTCCCTTCCTTAGCAGAGTGAATCGTGCTGAGGCATTCCGTAATGCTCAGAGTGTCGGAGATTCAGTGTGGTCCAAAATATGGGAAAGAAATATTCCCATTTCCCCGCACAGTGGGCACTTAATTTTTTTTTGGGAGAATCCTGGCCAAGTTATGTATTCCAGCTAGCATTCATTTCAATATCATATCCATTACCTTCCCCATCACGGGATAATTCCTGGTATGTCACTGAACTTGAGAAGCTGTCACTGGCAAATGATTTACTAGCAAAAAATAAAGAAGATAAAAAAAAATCAATCAATAATGTGAAATGGCAAGTATATAAATATTGATGAAAGCTTTGTAAGCCAAATATTGTGCTCAATACTTCATTTTCTAGCTGAGCATAGTTAGATTTGGTATTAGAGTTCCTGAAGCAAAAGTTTTGTCTTCTCCCGAAGGCACAATATGTGAAATGACTGCCACAGCTCCATATGGAGAAATGTCACAAGCAAACAATAATGAGAGCTTTGAATTAAAATGATTAATACTTAAGACTTCTGCAAAGCATCTTTGACATAGAATCATAGAAGCGTACAGCACAGAAGAGGTCCTTTATCCCATCGAGTCCTCAACGACACAGTAGGAATGTCTGAATTCCCAACTAATTGCACATGACAGCAGTTGGCCCTGAATGTTATGATGTGCCAAATGCTCATCCAGATACTTTTTAAAAGTTGTGAGGAAGCCCATTCCGACCACACTCCCAGGCAGCACAATCCAAACTGTCACCATCCTTAGCTGCTCCTTATCCACTCTGTCCATGTGCCTCATAATCTTATACACCTTGATCAGGTCGCTCCTCAGTCCTCTCTCTGCTCCAATGAAAACAGCCCAATGTCTTCCCAGTTTCTCTTCATAACTTAAGTGTTCCATTCCAGGCAACACCCTGGTGAATCTCCTCTGTACTCTCTCCAGTGCAGTTAGATCCTTCCTATAATGCGGTGACCAGAACTGCACACAGTACTTTAGCTGTGTCCTCACTAAAGATCCATACAACTCCAACATGACTTCCCTGCTTTTGTAATCCATGCTTAAATTGATAAAAGTATATGTCCCATATGCCTTTTTCACCATCCATTCAATACGTCCTCCAACTTTTGGAGATCTGTGGATAAAAAATGCTAAAGTCCCTTTCTTTCTATTGTACTACCACACATTGAGTACTTCCTTGTCAAATTACTCCTTCCAAAATGTATCATTTCACATTTTTCTAGTTAAATTCCATCTGTCACTTAGCTTGAGCATTCTGTCTATATCTTCTTGTAGCCCAAGACACTCTGGGCCCAATATTACCATCAAGTTGAGCCCGTTTTCAGGAGCGAAAACTTGGTGAAGTCTGGCGTGAGACAAGTAGCCTGATCCATGCCCACCTCTGTTCCCATTCCCCTTTACCAGTCAACGAAAGTGGCAACATTTAAATTGATTTAATGAGCTGCACACCCAAACTTCCCCTTTTACCACTGTGTTTGCTCATCCAGATTCAGCATGTCCACAAAGGTCCAATTTGGATGTTTCAGCTTCTGATGAAGTAAGTCCAGAGCTCCTGCCAGCTCTGTACCTCAGATCAGTGGTGGGTGGAGAGGATGGGGAAAGGAGTGGGAAGTGATGGGAGGGAGGCTGGTCAGATAGCTCTCTGGTTGGGGGGTAGGGAGGGAGGCAAGTCAGATCGCTCTCTGATGGGATGGGGGAGAGAGAGAGAGGTAAGTCATACTGCTCTCTAGTTGGGGAGCTGGGGGAGAGAAAGGAAGGTGATCAGACCATTCTCTGGTGTGGGGAAGTTTGGGGAGGGAGGCAGGTCAGATCATTCTCTGTTGTGGGGGGAAGGATGACGGTAGGTCTGATGGCTGTCTGGTGGAGGAATGGAGGTGGGTCAGATCATTCTCTGGTGGAGGGGAAGGGGGGATCCGCTGCCATTCTGTGTGTGATCGGTGCGGGGGAAGATGGACAAGGAGCTGCGATCAGTCTGGGTAGCGGGGGGTGAACAGAGGTGGGAGGGGGTATAAGGGAGTCATAAATGTTTTGGGTTGGGGACCGGGGGAGGCTTTATCATCTATGTCATTTATATAAGTGTCGAATAATAGAAGGCCCATCACAGATCCCTTTAGTACGCCACTGGATACTGACTTCCAGTCACTAAAGTAGCCTTCACTCTCTGTCTCCTACAACTGAGCCAATTTTGAGTCACTTTGTCAAAATACCTTGTATCCCAATTGAACTTAACTACTTTACAAATTTCCAATGTGGGACCTTGTCAAAGGATTTGCTGAAATTCATATGAACTACCTCAACTGCTCTACCCTTGTCTACTCAGCTGGTCACCTTCTCAAAAAAATTCAATCAAATTTGTTAGACATGATCTCCCTCTGATGAAACCATGCTGACTATCCCTGATTAAGCTTTGCCCCTCCAGATGGAGATAGATGCTCTCCTTCAGAGGTTTCTTCAACAGTTTCCCTGTCACTAATGTGAGACTCACTGGTCTGTATTTAATTTGATTTAATTTGATTTATCATTGTCACACGTATGAGTATACAGTAAAAAGTATTGTTTCTTGTGCACTAAGCAACAAAGCATACCATATATAGAAGAAGGAAAGGTGAAGGTGTGGAATGAGGTGTCACTGTCATGACTAGGGTGTAGAGAAAGATCAACTTAATATGAGGTAGGTCCATTCAAAGGTAATGGCAGTGTGGAAGAAGCTGTTCTTGTATCAGTTGGTATGTAACTTCAGACTTTTGCACCTTTTTTCTGCTGGGAAAAGGTGAGGGAGTGTATATCTGAGATGTGTGGGGCCCTCAATTATAGTGGCTGCTTTTCTGAGACAGTGGGAAACATAAACAGAGTCAATGGATGATAGGTTAGTTTGCATGAAGGACTGAGCTTCGTTCACGAACCTTTGTAGTTTCTTTGTAGTTCCCTATTTATTTCTACAACTCTTCTTGAAAAGCGGAACCACGTTAACTGTTTTTCAATCATCTGACGCCTCCCGCATGGCCAAAAAGAATTGAAAATTTAGGTCAGAGCACCTGCTATCTCCTTCCTTATTTCCCACAGCAGCTTAGGGCACAATTCATTTGGACTTGAATATTTATCCAGTTTTAAGTTTGCCACACATCCAATACCTTGTCCTTCCTTATGTCAATTTGCTCAAGAACCTCACAGTCTCTGTCCCTGAACTCTCTACCATTGTCCTCATTCTCTTGAGACATCCTTTATGCTTTCTCAGGTTCTGTTGTCCAGTCCCATGACTGTTTTAAACGTAGTAATGATACATTTGCCATAGTAATTTGATAAACATAAAAAGGTCATCAATTGATTTGCATTCTCTCAACATGATATTTCTACAATAGCATTCATCTTTTAGGTGCTTTATGTCAATGACATGACCCAAATCTAGACTGACATCTGCAAAAAGTCAACTTTTCTTTCTTGGTACACTGATCATGTGCTTGAAGATAGTTCAATGTTGCTTCTAAATTATTCAAGCGCTCTTGTTCAGTGGATCCTGCAATTAAAATATCGTCCATGTAGCATTTTACTCAGAAAGGCCACTTAAAGTCTGATCCATCAATCTTTGGAATTGTGCTGGAATGGATGTTATTCCAAAAGGTAATCATTTATAATGAAAGAAAGCATTATGAACAACAATGGTAAGAATGGTAATGATTCAGCAAGTACCAAAATCTGGACGTATGCTTGTGGTAAATCAATTTTGTTAGTTTTCTGCTCACTTGATAACCCAGCAAACAAATCTTCAAATAAAGTCAGCGCACAACACTGGATTTAGGGTTGTTTTAAAATCACTACAAATACGAACTAAACTATCTGGTTTCATGACAGGTACAATGGAAAGTAGCCTATTTACTCATTGTAACCAGCTCTAACACACTAGTGTTAACAAGTCATACTAATTCTTTTTATTCATCAGGTGAATGGAGCCTTGGGTTCACAAACAGGGGTATATAAATACAGACTGAATTGCAAGATAATAGTTGGAATGCAAGTCTTAACAGGTAATCAGGTCTTTACAGGTGCAGACAATGTGTGTGGAAAGAGGGAAGCTGCTGTACTTCTCCAGCTTCCATCCTAAACACTTTCAAGAAACCATCCCTTATGGATAAGCCTTCTGTATACATAGGATCTACTCAGATGAGGAGAAGTGCAATAACACCTGTAGATACTGAAAGGCGTCCTCGTAAGAACAGGATATGGTGCTTGACTTGTCAATCAACAGTTCCCTCGCACCACATCAAAAAAAACTGCACCTACCCTCAAGAGCTCCACCTCTCCAGCTTCCACCCTAAGCACACTAAAGAAGCCATCCCCTATGGCCCTCCGTATACACAGGATTTACTCAGATGAGGAGGAACACAACAGACACCTACAGACACTGAAAGGCACCATCATAAAAACAGGATATGGTGCTCGATTCATCAATCGACAGTTTCAACTTTGACCTTGGGATGAATTTCATAAAACACCACCTTTGCTTTGAGACTTTGAGGCTTTATATTTAAATTTGCCTGAACTCCCTTCATTGAGCACAATGTCTTTTCAAATGCAGTTTTGTATTTATCCAGGTTTTGTAGATTTGTTTTGGCATTGACTGTTCTGTTGACAGCACAGCCGTTATATTTTAGCTTTTCCAACAATGATCTCCCAAGTAGAACTGAAAGTTACCTTAGACCATGTGGAGAGGCAACTCCATTGTTCGTCCACTCAACTTTATGTTGACCATGGTGCCATCTTCTAATGGCAATATCACTTCCATGCAAGTCCATAAAATGATATCAGTTGATTTTAAAGGAAGGAGCTTCAGCATTTGTTGGCTTGCATTCTCAGGAACCAAAAATACAGCAGCACCCGAAACAACCTCCATTCTAATTGTTGTCCACTTAACGTCTGTGTCACCTAGAATCTTTGTATTCCACCCTATATTGATAAGACATTTAATTAGTTCTCTTCATTCTATTTTTGGACTTTTTCTTCTTCATAGTCATAATTCTTTTGTTCCATGCCAAAGGGCCTGTACTGCGCTGTTATGTTCTATATTGTAAATACTGTTTTTAGAAAGTTACTTGTTCTTCTTGAAGGTACCCAGATTCTCCTCCTGAATATTCTTCTCAGGGAAGCTGGTCTAAGCCAACAAGCATTTGCAGTATGAACCATTTTGCCACAATGCTTGCATTTATTATCCTTGCTCCAGAATTCACTCGCTGAATGATCCATTTTGGCATATCTGTGACATGCTTATTGCTGTTTTAACTTCTCATGAGTAATGTCCAACTTGTGGATCTTCATTCCTGCAACAAATTGTAAAGCCTCTTTATTTTTTATTTTATGTTTTAGTGTCACAAGTAGGCTTACATTAACACTGCAATGACATTAAATGTGAAAATCCCTGAGTCGCCACACTCTGGCACCTGTTCGGGTACACTGAGGGAGAATTTAGAATGGCCAATGAATCTAATCAGCATGTCTTTTGTACTCTGGGAAGAAACTGGAGCATCCAGAGGAAACGCACACAGACACAGAGGGAACATGCAGACTTCACATAGATGTGATCCAAGCTGGGAATCAAACTTGAGTTCCTAGGGCTGAGGCAGCAGTGTTAACCACTTTGCCAAGCAGTCAGTTCCATTGGCTCTACAATTTGTACTGCTATATTTAAAGTCAAAGCATGATCAGTGAACAGTCATCTTTGGATAGCTTCATTTTGGAAATCACAAACTAGACAATCTCAAAGAGAATCTTCTAATGTCTCACCAAATTGACAATGTTATGGCAGCCTTTTTAAGGTTGTCACAAACTGAGCAATGCCTTCATCTTCCACTTGATTCCTTTGGTAGAATCTGAATCATGAGGGTCAATGGCTTTTGAGGGTAATGCCTTTCAAGGATCTTTGTCAAGTCATTATAAGTTTTGGTTCCTGATTTTGCTGGATGAACCAAGTTTTAAAGCAAATTGTACATTTTACTTCTTATTGTCCTGAGAAAATTGATACAAGCAACTCATTCTCAATTTTATTTGCTTGTACAAAGCACAGAAAACATTCTACATAGGAATTCTTTGAATCATTTTCTTCATTGAAAGTACTGCATATTACTTTTGACGTACTATTTCTCTTGCAGGGACCAGCCATTCGATACTGCTTAGTATATTGTTTTTACTGTCTTCCCAGCACTTCCCTTTTTAATCTGGGAACTGTTAACTTGATATATTTTTTGTATTTAAATGAATACAAAAGCACTCACTCTCTTCAAAATATACCAGATATTGTCAGGAAACTCACCCCCTCTTTTTAAACTGCACAGAGAGCTTTTGCTTTTTTGTCTTCCTGGCACTTTTGTATTTAATCCTATTATTGATTTTCCTGAGCTTCTGATATTCAAAGTATGAGGACCCACAATTTTTCTCTTAGGATCTCTTTGCAACATTCTTGTTGAAGCAAAATCCCAAATTTTGATCAGTTTTCTTTCTGAAAGTTTCTAACTATGTTAGTGTTTGTGGGTTTTAACAGAAGAAGAAAAATCTTAGTTTGCACTTGTATTTCAAACAAATACACAACAGGTTTTATTGAAAAACTACTCTTTACACTGCATAATGTACAAAATTGAAAGTAAAACAGTATCCTTAGCACATACCTTAATGACATCAAATCATGTAATCATCTCTTAATGCAACCATGCAACCCTTTTTAAATATAGCAGGAGCAAAATCACAAAGAAATAAAGTCAGAGAGGTTTACAGCAAGGAAACAGTCCCTTTGGCCCAACTTGTCCATGCCACCCTTTTTTTCTGTCGAGTAAGCTAGTTCCAATTGCCTGCGTTTGGCCCATATCCCTTGATAGCCATCTTATTTATGCAACTGTCTAAATGCTTTTTAAAAGACAAAATTGTATCTGCCTCTACTACCATCTCTGGCAGCTTGTTCCTGACACTCACCACCCTCTCTGTGAAGAAATTGGCCCTTTGGATCCTTTTGTATCTTCCCCCTCTCACTTTAAATCTATGCCCTTTAGTTTTAGACTCCCCTACCTTTGGGGAAAGATATTGACTATCTAGCTGATTTATGCCCCTCATTATTTTACAGACTTTTATAAGATCACCCCGAAGCCTCCTGTGCTCCAGTGAAAAATGCCTTGGTCTATCCAGCAGGAATTTTTATGCTCCGAGAGCCTTTTATCCCATCCTTGGACGAAAAATTAATAAAGACATAACACCTGCCTATGCTTTTCACTCTTGCGATGACACAAAATCACAAAGGCTACATAAAATCTGTGTTAATAACTTTTTAATGGCCTTAACTGGCCCTTTCTCTGTCGACAGGCATAGCTTTGAGTCCATTGCGCATCCATCGACTTCAATAGTGCATGCATGCATAGTGATATTGGGTATATGCTAAATGTCTTCTTGTGCAACTTTGTGTGTTTAGGCTGGGCACAATACGTAAAATACTGGTCCAGATTTTATTTTTGTGACAATCTCGTAGTATCATGGTCATTATTTATTGAACTAATATTTTATTCCAGATTTATTAATTGAATTTAAATTCCCTGATCAGCCATGGTGGGATTTGAACCCATGGTCCAGATTTTATGGGCTGTCATGGTCCCCATGCTCCATTGCTACAGATTCAATGATGAGCTTGCCCATGAACTTGACAGCTGCACTGCAACAACAAATGCTGGCAGCAGCATTGCTTGCTTTAAGGTGAGACTGCCGCTTTCATGGGAAGAAGTCCCACTTTGGGGGCTGCCAGCCATTTGCATTGTGCAAAGTTCAAGCTTTGCACCTTAACTGTGAGATTCCGGAGTTTCTGATATTAAACCATAGATCAAATTATCATCAAACCAGCTTTGTGTGAGGGGCTTACAGGCAAAAAGTAAGTCACTATTATAGCCCAATATCTTTCCTGGACCATATTGAGCTTTTTGGTAGTTGATGGCTTGATGGAGTGGAGGAGTAGAACAGAAGCAGGGGGAAGGACTCTTACAATTAACTCGTCTCCTTTAATTATTTCACGCATTGACTCTGGAAGGTACACAATAACTCTGTATACTGGACAAAAACATTCCTCTCTCAAGAGAGATGGGCAAGTCGATCAGGATATGATCTTCAGTGCTATTAAATGATCATGTTGATTAAACGTATCTCTGTCTAGTATTTACACTTCTTATGAAGCTAACAGGACTCTCCAAGTTTAGCTTTCTCAGAAGCTTGATTCACCATGCATAAAGATGCTGATTGGTTTTTACTTACATTAAATACCAAATGATCAATAAAAAAGTACTTAATTATTTGTGATTCCTTCATCCTGCCGATTTTCAGTATACGTATGAAGCACCTAACTCAAATGCTTTAAAATTGTCTTCTTATTCCAAGCTTCATGGTTTAATAGTTTTTGCATGGCTGTTAATCACACAAACCTAAGCACAGGGTTTCTTTTGATTTGATTGACTTTGATTTTACAATCGCATGGAAACTCCTTCAATCTTTTTTGAAATTACTGTTCGCTGCTTAAATTTTTTTCAGCCTCCCCTGTTGTGATTATATTCACTGAAGAAGCAATTTTAATTATCTTATCTCCATAATATTTATTCACAGAACATATTTTGGGAATTTATTTTTCTTTGTGATTATCATTTGCTTCATGTTTATATTTCTTTTCAATTCACTTTGAATTCAAAACCTGGGATTCCCTCCCTTACAGCACCCTGGATGTACCTACACCTCAGTGTCTGCAGTGATTCCATAAAGACACTCACCATCATCTTTTCAAGGGCAACAAGTGATGGGCAATAAATGATGGCGTAGCCAGCAATGGCCACATCCTGTAAATGAATTTTAAAAATCCAAAACTGGTTAAATTTACCTCTCAAATATCTATTGTAATTTCTATTTTGCAATTAATAATGAATTGTTGGCATTGTGTATATTGGCTTTTCTGACTGATCTAATCTCAAGATTATTAAGTCAGATATATGGCACAAAAATGATTGACATATAATGCAGTCTTGTTTTCACTGCTCTTTTATCTTTATCCATCATGTTAACTCGAAGTCAACTTTCACTGTATCTTCAATTACACATTTTATTTTTTATATGCAAAGATAACTGGTACAGATGTTACTGTCATTGGCTTTCTATATGAGCATTCTCTGCAACAAACCCAAATAGACTAAATGCATGAATACTATTTATTAACATATATTCACACTAATAGATAAAAAATTATTAAATACAAATTTTGCACGTAGCAGGACTTGGCAATGCCTTGATATTGATTTCTGATAGAGATATTCATGATCACATCATCTTTTTTGTACAAGTTCCTTGGGTGTTTTCCTGTCTGTTTTCTATTCAAGTACTGAATAAGTGCCAAATAGTGCTAAACACCTGAGAAGCTGAATTTGATGGGCTTGATTCAGTAGCTTAGTTCAACTGCATCCATTGTGCAATTGATTCCCAACTCTCCGCCTGTTCCCTGCCACCTCACCATGGCTGCACCTTAGGTGGGAATCTAGAGTAGGAACCAAAATATTGCTATTAATATGAGATGGGAATAGAAATAAGCTCGTTTATACCATTCTGTTGTGAATCTTATGCGGCGAACTTATGTAGACGATTGGAGGAGATACTTTGTCATTTGGAGGATATGGATAAAAAGACGAACTGAGGACAGACTGCTGAACAAGAAGAACAGCAGTGTATCACATGTACTTGTAATGACTTTAGCGAGGCCCATGAGATGGACCTGATAGAATGTGAGCTATCTGTTTACCCAAAAATATTAGCAGTAATGGACGGACTAGTCAGGGAGCCCTTCCTGTGTATCTAATGTGGAATGTCAGGGTTACTGGCATTCTGGGTTTAGACTCTGTATGAGAACTACTTTTTAGAGTGTTACTGGCTGTGCAAATAAATCTAAGTTTATTGAAATGATACCAGACTTTGAGGAGTTTTTTCAGTAGTGGTGAGGTAAAGCATAACCCTGGAGGAATTTACTCCCAACAGTTGATCGAAGTTATGATAAACCATTCTCAGATATCATGCCTTTGTTTGGAAAACTGGACTTTTTTGACCATGCTGTTGAGATCTAGGCCCAGTCTGTGGAATGCGTACATTAGTTGTTTTGAGCAAACAACATTTTGGCAGATGAAAAACAACAAATAATTCTCCTGACTGCCTTTGACACTTCAATATTTGCTGTTATTCAAAGTTTAACATCCCCTGAAATACTGGACGCTAAAATCTTTTAGGAATTTACTGCATTATTTGGAGAATATTATGACCCCAAACCACCTCTAATTCTGAGACATTATCATTTTTACTTGGCAATTCAAGAGCCATGGGAATCTCTTACCAGTTTTCTAAATAGTTATGGTGGAAGCATTTAAATTTGGTTTAACTTTTCACAAGATGCTTAAAGACCAGCTGGTATGTGGGATTAAGCATGTAACTATTTAGGCTGTTATGATGGTTTTCTTGTTAGAAATGCAAAGGCAAGTAAAGTCTTAGCTTCGATTACAAGTAATTAGCATATGCCACAGACATAAGGGAGTTATTTCTATCCAATTGTAGTTGCATCATGCATGTATAAGGGTATAACGTCCAACTAAAACTTGTGCATTCATGTCATCGTGAAATAATTGCCACATCTCTGACCAATGGTATCTCAACTTCCCTTTCCATTGTTCCAATGGACAGACATGAACTGCAGCCGTACACCTTTCGATCAGATAGTCCTTGAGCCTTATCTGGCCTATTTTAATCAAAACCTGTTATTTGCACATAGCTTTCTTTCCCTGTGTGACTGAGGTTTAATTTACAGCTTATATGATTTTAAAGTTCAGTAATTGTTCAAAAACAGCTATTAACTGAAGCTCCACTACAAACATGCACTGCAGCTGGCAGTATCATTGGAAAATGTTGCATGTGAAGCATATGAATTGCAAGCTATCCAAACACCTGTGGCAGTTCGACTGAGTGCAGGCACCACCAGTTAAGCACAGGCAATTTTTATAGCCTCTCTCAAGAAGTATGCATCCAGGTTTGCCCACAGAATAGTGCCAAAGCAAATCCAAATTTTGACCAAATAGTTACAAGTTTATTCAGAAACCCACCCAGTCGTGCATTGTAATTGTTGGAGGTATGCGGAGTCAAAACAGCAAAGGAAACCCTACAAAACCTATATTTAGAAAAACAACTTGTAGGCCAGTATCCAGGAAAGTTCATACCCTGGAAGGTTCAATCAGTGTTCCATAAAATTCAATGTAACTCCAATCCTCAATTTTACTCCAGCCTTCAGCAAGGCTGAAAACTTATGCAGGGAAACTGTTGCAAATTGTAGGTGCAGCCTTTGTCCCTGTCTCCTCTGAAAAGCAGATGATTTGGTTACTAATGATAGTAGAGTGCCTGGGGCCAAGCCTAATGGGGCCATATTGGTGCGAGTGTTCCACCTAGATTATCTCAACATCGTTCAGCTGAATAATGGCCATTTTAGTGAAGACTTGCTTAAATGCCCTAAAGTTTTCCAGGAAAGTCCAGGGGCTATCAAAGTAGCAAGACAACCTTACATGTTGACCAGAAAGTGATACCACGATTTTGCACGGCCTACCCAATACCATTTGCCTTGTGGAGAAAATTTGAAGCAAAAGTCCAAAGACTGGAATGTTGAAGCAGGAAAAATCAATTTGCCTTTGCAGGGATTCTAAACAAATGGTCTTGCAGCTGGATAAACATCTGATCCCTCGGATTGAGGATTTATACATGCAGTTGGCAGGAGGACTCCTCTTTGAGACCTAATAAGTCATATGTATTTACAATCACAGCTAGATGACGATTCCCAGAGATATTCAACAATTAATACTCATAAAGGTCTTTACCAATACAATAGACTGCCATTTGGGTTTTCATCAGCCTGCCCAGTTTTCCAGCGAAGGACGGAGTACACCTTACAATGTCCACCTCAGATAGCTATATAAAAAAAAAAGGAAGACCTGAAGAACCTTGAAGTTCTAAGTCAATTTTCCAAGGTAGGCTTATGCCTAAAAACGTGTATTCCAGACCTCCCCCAAGTGACCATTGGAGGACAAGGTAAGTCACTTGGGAATAATTAAAGGCCCTACATCTATCCAGGAATTAAGAGTATTTCTGGGGCTGGCGACCTACAGTAGGAAATCTATACACAACTGCTTCTGTCCTATTTCCAGTACACCAACTACTAAAATAGATCTTCCAGTGGTCTTCCAGTCAATCTTTGGATTTCAATAAAGTAAGGCAACAGTTTTCCTCAGTAAATGTTTTGATACATTATGATCCCAATAAAAAATTATTACTAACCTGCAATGCATTTCCACATGGCATTGAGGCAGTATTGGCACATAGGTAGCCAAACAGAGAGGAACGCCAGTTGTGTACACTTCATGAAAAAAGGGATAGTGATGATATTTTGGTATGTACCTCTATGGGCAGAAATTTGTCAGTGTCATAGACCACAAGCCACTACTGGGGCTGCTGAGGGAGGATGAGGTGGTGCTATCCATAGTTATTACTAGCTGATCACAATTACTGACTGGAACATCATAGAGGAGACCATGTGGCTAACACAGATGCGTTGAGTCAGCTCCTATTAGCAGACACCCCCATCAGTGGAACTCCAGTGATAAGCACTGAAATAATTTTTTTGGAGACTCTCACAGTAGCGGCATGGTGCACAGTGGTTAGCACTGCTGCCTCACAGTGCCAGGGCCAGGGTTCGATTCTACGTGGAGTCTGCATGTTCTGTCTTTGTCTGCATAGGTTTCTTCCAGGTGCTTTGGTTTCCTACCACAGTCTGAAAGACATGCTGGTTAGGTGAATTGGCCATGCTAAATTCTCCCTCAGTGTACCTGAAAGGCACCAGAGTGAGGTGACTAGGGGATTTTCACAGTTACTTCATTGCAGTGTTATTGTAAGCCTACTTGTGAACAATAAATATAACTTAAACTTAGCAGCAGATAATATTTGACTGTGGACTTGAAGACCTAGTCCTCACTACTTTAAAAAACTAATGCTAATGCAGGAAACCAAAAGGCAGTTACAGCCCAAATTTCACTCACATGGGAGTCGGAGAGAGCAGCTGAAAATTGAAGAGCCAGGGCCACAATCTAATCCTGGCTGAACTTCACCATGCCTAACCAGGAATGATCAAACAGAAGATATTCACAAGAAGCTAATGGTGGCCAAGCATAGATACAAATAAAGCTGTGATTGTGGGTTAGTGTCACCAATGCCAACAAGGCAGAAGTTACCACCATCAACTCCTTTGTCATTCCTTGGGAATGGCCAGTTACACAGTAGACTCGGCTACACATTGATTATACCAATCTACTCAGGGGCTTAATGTTCCTCCTCAATCGTAGATGTCCATTCAAAATCGATGGAGGTAGACTTGATGTACTGTTCAAATAGAAGTACGATGGTAAAGAAACTTTGTGCCTCCTTCATAACTAGGAAGCCTACATCATGCCTCCTTCATAACCCAGAAGTGCTGCTTTTCAATAATGGACCATTATTTGCCAGCTAGTGGAAAGGCATCAAGAAAGCTTAGTGCCAAGCCCACAACAATGCCAGTCATGGGAGATATCTCAAGTTGTATTAAAAAATCATGGATGGCCCAGTATGGTTAGAAGGCAGTGTTGTTGAGTCAAAGAACAATCGATATCTTATTAACTCTGTGTAAGAATTACCACCCTGTGAAAACACCTGGACAATTTGAGAGCTCAGGCTGTGTAGGAGCCAATGATGTCGAGCACATCGGGATCCTAGGAAAAACTTCCAGGACCTGCCGACTCCTGCTGTCTATCTCAGTTTGTGCAATCTCAGAATCCAAAATGGAGGTGGCAGACTTAGCCTCATCTATTCTTTGCCACCCAAAGAGAGTAAACCTTTGCTTTTGTGCTCCAAGTGAAAGATGAACACTATTTTGCTACATCATGTCTACATCAGATGCCCAGCTTGAGGAACCAGACCCTTAAACACTACAAGAAGCGCGTAAGGTAAACAAACTGCTAAGGTTGTTTCAAATTCCAGCATTTTCAATATTGTGCTTTTATATTAAACTGTTGAGGTTCCTCGGATGTAGAGGGGAAGGATATAATGACCTTTGTGAGGCTCACAAGGTGGACCTCTTAGAATATGAGCTCCCTGTTTAAGACAGTAATGGATGGGCCAATCAGAGACCTCTGTCTGTGTATATAATATGGAATATCAGGATTACTGGCACTGAATTTATGTCAATAGAAAACTTTTAAAATTAGGCTATGTCTCTGGCCTGCTGCTCTCTGAACTGGCAAACCATCTAAATATTTCCTTCATCTTTAAAAATTTAAAAAGTTTAATGAGTTTAGAATTTGTGGGAAAGTACCTTTTTGGAGTATTACTGACTGTGCAAATAAATTAAAGTTTGGTGAAGCAACACCAGCCTCTAAGGAGTATTTTCAGCTCCCCATGAAAGACAGAATTGAACAGGTTGAGTGCAGTACATGAGCACAGTCAGAAGTGAGGCAGTTTATGTAAACTTTAGCATTTTTTCCAAAACTTGAGTATAGTTCCGATCATCACATTCATATAAGGATAGTCACTAATGTTGCCTTTTTAAGCTGTTTGCAGATGTAATAGTTCATAAGGTACCTCACAAGGCACTCACAAGGGGAGGGCACAATTCTCCTACCCCATCGTGCTAGTTTTCTAGTGCAGCAGGGTGGGAGAATCTCTCATCTGGGCATGCATTCCCGCCATGCATGCATCTCCCACCCCTCACTTATGGCGCTGTCAGATCTGTGCTGGAAACTGGCAGGAACACCTGCCAGTTATTTTAATCTAATTTAACTGTGACTAATGGGCCCAGGACTGAATTCTCCAGACCTGCTAGCCTCTTCCACCCTGCCAGAGTGTTTCACTCCAGCGGGGATTGCAGAAACTCTCCACTTTCAAGGAACTATCAGGAAGACCATGCTGAAGTGAAGTGGAGGCAATCGGGGCCCCCCAAGGAGTCAGGCAGCAGACGGTTGGTGTCCCCTGAGCATGGGCACCCTGGCAATGCCAGTCTGTGCTCACAGCACTAAGGGGCAAAGTGCCCATGCAAAGGAGACTCCTTGGCACTGGCCACCAGGCATGGGGCAGTGCCAAGAGGGAGAGGCCTATTGGAGGACAGGGCTAAGGGACGATTGGTGGGAGTTGGAGTCCAGTTGCTATTCTGCATGGTGGCAAGAGGGGGCTAGCGAGCAATCAGGAGGGGGAGGAGAGTGAGGATCAGCACTGCTGCCGGGGCCGGGAGGTTGGGAGTCTGTTTATGGAGGGGGTAGTGGTGGCTGGAGATCAAAGCCGTCCAGGAATGGGAAGGAGGGTTGGGACTGGGCCTGGGAATGGTTGAGGGCGGTCAGGTCGTAAGGGAGTTGGGGGAATGACAGCACTGTGGGTTCACAGGCTGGCCAGTGATTAAGCTGACCAGCAAATGCAGAGTTGACAGGTGCAGGACCATTGTGATGTGCAGAGGCCAGTTGGTTTCAGCCTTCTGGGTGGGAATAGGAAATCTAATGATCATCATGCTGGTGGCCTCTGCATTGCCCAGAATGTGGGAGATACTTCTCTGAAGCCCCAGAGAAAAAAAGCAGCATAAATTACTCCAGTTTTTTGCGAATTTGGCAGAATTTTGTTTGGGAGAATTCCACCAAGATGTCCTTCTTTAGATGCTGCACATGTGCGCAAATAATTAGAAGTATTGTGCTGTCAAATCAACGAGCTAAGAACAATGAAAACAAAATATAGGAACATTAATAGTCACTACAATGAACATATATATACGTGGCTCAGTATGCTGCAGAGATAATATGCAATTCTGTTGCAGAGGAGAACAGATAGCAACCTTAAAGACTAGGGACTGTGAAAGATGATGGTAATTTTATTGGCTTATTTTATGTTTACTGAATCTAAAATGAACTATTCATGTCTGAAACTGAAACAGCCAATTTTTGTGGATAGTGTGGCTGCTTTTTGATCCCTGTCGAATTAACTCTTTTTTATATCCTGTTTTCAAACTATTGATTTTGGTATTGAACTTTATTTTATAAATGTTTTGCTTGAGTGTTTTTTGATGTATCAAATTTTCGTCAGGTTATTTTCAAGTAAAAAATAGAATCGTGCAATCGAATAGCACCGAAGGATGCCATTTGGCCCACCATTCCTGTGTCAGCCCTTTGCGCTATAATCTCAATCTTCTGATTATTCCCATAGCTCTGCAAACATTTCCTTTTCAAACATTTATCCAAGACATTCTTGAATACCATAATTGAATCTACTTTCATCATCCTTTATGTGGAATCTTGTGCCCTCTCCTTGCTAAATTTGATGACAGAAGACATTTAGTCAGGTGAGAGAGAATCTTGTCACTTTCCCATTTCAATCAAAATTAAGCCTGTGGCAGGAAGGACCATCAACTGCCTTCCACCCCCATTGCCAATTGAGGATCTTGAGTGGTAATTAATGCCTGCTTCAGGACCTCATCCTGCCACTACTGGCATGAACTGGTATTAACCAAGTGACGGGCACGGGTTTTTCCATGTGAGGAGCACAACAATCTACGTAATCATGAGTGTTAGTGTGGGAGTGAAGTTTCTTCTTCAAAGACACTCTGTGCTTGATCAAGGGATCAGGCATCAAGATACCCACTGACAACCAACTCCATGTCCTTGCTGGCAGCACACCCTGCACTCTGCCTCTACTTGGCAGCTATGATGTATCCATAGCACAAAGTTAAAATAATTGTCTTGGATACCAGTAAGAATAAGCTGATATCACTCAAGCACTGCTGACTAGGATTCTCTCCTATTCCTACTATCTGCCTTTTGTGTGTGCTGGAAATATTTTGCAGGTTGATGCTCAACATGCTGCCTATGTAATGTATGCATATTGCTTGACCATTGAATAAGCTGACTCAAATTCTGAACTCCTGGCCAAGGAACACTATTCATTATATCACAAGATCTCCTCCAATCCACTGTGCATTTCTTAAAATTGAATTACTTAGATAGCCACTATCAGTGCTTTGACCTGGCTTTAACATTGCAATGTACATGTATGATTATGTTGGTGCCTCACAGCAGATATCAGCTTTTCTTTACTGCAACTCTGGGCTGACAATGTTGCCCAATCAAATAAAAGTTAGTACTGTCATGACCAGATTGCTCAGAGGGTAAAACTGCAGGTTACAGACCAGTCAGATCGGTTAGATGGTATGATTATACATTCAATCAGGCATTAAGTAGGATATTCAGCACAGACGCAGGCCTTTTGACCCAACCAGTATGTGTTGGCATTCGTGCTGCAGTCCAGTTTTTTCTGCTTTCTCTCAACTAACTCTTACCAATGTAATTCTTTCTTCCCTTCTCCATGTATGCTTATCTAGCCTTCCTGTAAATGCGTATATAATACTTGTTGCAGTACCCCTCAAAATTAACTATTTGTTTTTATTGGAGTCTCATCCTTATGATCAATTTTGTCTTTTACTGTTGTATACGAAAGTGGTCAGCGCACTTTAACAGTAAAGTTAAAATAATTAAAAGGTTGCCACACAGTGAGTTATTCAACCAGTTCATAGAGCTTTATTACGTACATGTTAATGCTTACAGTCCAAGATGGAAGAGGAGGAACATCTCCCAAATGCTTCTAATAGCAGCATGTAATCATGTGACATACTACAGAAAGATTTGTTTACAATACATAAAATTCTTCACCCTTTGCTTCAGTAGTTACTCCAATCATACAACAACTAACATTAATTCTTACTATGAACAATAATTTTTTTATTATCAAAATATATAGTTTTATATTATACAGTCAGCTCAGGCACATCATCTGATAAAATTGGCTCTTCTTCACCTTCTACAGATGTTGTTGGCCAAATTGGTGTAGAATCTGAATTTGACTCGGTTGTGATCATAGGTTCAGGGATTTCCAAACTTTGAGTGTCACATGTTGGCCTAAGAGTAAATCAAATTTAGTTCTCAACTTACTCTTTAAAAAACATCCGTAGGATATGGAAAATTGTTTACTCTTTTGGCTAATGGTTCTTCATGCTTTAATGGCATTCTTCAATGACTGCACCAACCTCTGTGCCAATCCACTTGTGGAAGGATAGGTACAGTTTTGAAATACTGCATGCTACGGTTTCTGAAATAGTCCACAAATTTCCTTGACGTGAACTGATTTCTGTTATTGCCAGCCAATTGGTCCTGTTTACCAAACCATGCAAAATTTCATCTAGTTATTCGATTGTCTTTTTAGTAATTGTTGACTTCATCAACATGATTTCAGGAAATTTTGGAATGTATGTCCACTAGGACAAGAAATGTATTCCTCCAATTGGTCCCACAATGTCAATATGAACTCTTTGCCATGATTGTCTCCAACAATCCCATGACTGAAGTGTTGAAATAGTGGAGTATATTTATATCCTAGAACAAGACTTATACTGTCCTACTCTTTCTTCAATCTATGTCTCTATTCCTGGACACTAAAAATAGCTCCTTGCACATTCTTTGATATGTACAATTTCTGGATTTCCTTCAAGGAATTGATCCAAAATACAGCTCTTCAACATGGAAAATTGATTACTCTGATTTCCCTCATAGCAGTACTCTTTTTTTACCCTGTTAACTCCAGTTCTCTTGTTAAATAAGACTCAAATTCCAGTTCCTTCTATCCTTTCAAGATCATGTCAATGACCTTCCCCATCACTAGATCTAGCACCACCTTTTCCCAACATTGCAGTTACCAGTTCTTAAATTGTAGTAGTTTAACTTTTCTTCAGTTAAGTTATTTTCTCTTCCTTTTTTCCTTTTTTTGCTTCATTAAAAAATATCTTTCTTTCATTTAGCCTACCAGTCCTTTTATGTACCATACCCTCTACTACTCCCACCAGCCACATCCTGGAGGTCACCATTGATCAGAAATGTAACTGGATCTGCATAGAAATATTGGCAATAGAAGTTCAGAAGCTGGCAATTCTGTATGAGTACTTCCTTACTCCCCAAAGACTGTTTGTCACCTACAATTCACAAGACAGGTGTGTGATGGAATAGTCTCCACTTTCGGATGAGTGCTGCTCCTTCAACACTGAAAAAGAACAACACCATCCAGGAAAAAGCATCTTGTTTGATTCGCAACTCATCCATCACCTTACCTGTTCATTCCTTCTACCACTGACACACAATGGCAGCAATGTGTAACATTTACAAAACGATTGCAGCAACTCAAAGTCTCCTTCAACAGCATCTTCCAAATCATCTGTCACATAGAAGTATAAAGGCAGCAGATGCACGGAAATATTACCAACTGCAAATTTCTCACTAGGTGAGTGGTCTTATGGTTTCCCAATGGCAAGGGTGCATTCAACAAGAAACCCTGCCGACAATGGCAGGACCATAAAATCACACCACCAACAAGCGACATAGCATTATTGTACTGCAAAAACACACTGGAGGCCCACTAACTCTATACAAATCTCTTGAAACCACTTTGCATCTTCCTCACAACACACATTCCCACCTAACTTTGTGTCATCTGTCAACTGGAAATGTAACATTTGGTCCCCACATCCAAATCATTGATATAAGTTGTAAACAGTGGAGCCCAAGTACTGATCCCTGCAGTACCCATTACTCACAGCTTGCCACCATGAGAATGATCCATTTATTTCCTACTGATATGAAAGCTAACAGATCTATAGTTCCCTTTTTCTCTCTCCCTCTCTTCTTAAATAGTGGACTGATATTTGCTACTTTATAATTTGTAGGAACCATTCCAAAATATATAGAATTTTGCAAAATGATTACCAATACATTACTATCTCCCTTGCTACCTCTTTTAACACGATGGGATGTTGATCATCAGGTCGTGGGGACCCATCAATCTTCAGTGTCATTAGTTTCTCCATACAGTCTTCTTATTACAGATTTCCTTCAATTCCTCATTCTGTCTAGTCCCTTGGATCTCTAAACCTGGGAGATTTCTTGTATCTTTCTCAGTGAAGACAGGCACAGGCATTTCACAACTGCCATTTCTCTGTTTCCTGTTATAAATTTCTCCTGATTCTGCCTGTAATGGATCCATATTTGTCTTAGCCAAGCATTCCCTTTTACATTCCTGTAGAAGCTATTACAGCGTGTTTTTATATCTTTTGGTAGTTTATATTCATATTCTATCTTTATCGGTTGGCTGGACCTTCTTTGCTGAATTCTAAAATCCTCCCAATCTTCAGGTCTGCTACTGTTCTTCACAACTTTACTGATCTTTTCTTCTAATTTTATACAATTTTGAATTTTGTTAACCACAATTAACTGTCTTTTCTTTGGATTTTTGTGTCTTAAAAGAATGTAAAATTGCTGTAAGCTATGTAATTATTCAATACAGACTGTATGGTCAGTTTAATGCATTTTCCCAGTTTCCTATATTTAACACCCTGGCTTCAGATTGAACTATGTTACTTTCATACATAATGTAAAATGCTTGTATTTTCTGATGTTATGATGGAGGCAAGGTTATTGACAAAGCAACTGAAGGTGGTTGGGCCGAGGCCAATGGCCTGAGAACTCCTGCATCCATGTCCAGGGATTGAGATGATTGGTCTCCAATAACCATCAACCACCTTCCTTTGTGGTAGGTTTTACAAGTGGAGTGTTTACTCCCCTTGCCCTAATTCCCGTTGGCTTTAGTTTTCCTAAGGCATTTCAGAACTACAGTCGAATGTTTTCTTGATGTCAAGAGCAGCCATTCACACCTACACTATTGAATTCAGTTTTTTTTGTTCATGTTTGAACCAAGACTATAGTGAGGACTGGAGCTAGTGGGTCTGGCAGAACCCAAACTGAGCGTCAGTAAGCAGGTTGTTGCTGTCTAAGTGCCATTAAATAACTTTGTTACCCAAACCATCCATTACTTTGATGAAGAGCAGGCTGCTGAGGCAGTAATTGATCAGGATTTGTCCTATCTTTTGTGTTCAGGACACACTTGGGCATTTTGATTGCTGGGTAGAAGTGGAACAGTTTGGCGAGACATGCAACTGGTTCAGGATTGCTGGAATGTTGTCAGGGCCCATACTCTTTGCAATATCCAGTGCCTTCAGCTATTTCTTGACATCACATGGAATAGTCGAATTGGCTAAAGACTGGCATCTTTTTGTTGGGGATCTCAGGAATAGGCCCATGGGGATTATCCACTTGGCACTTTTGGCTAAAGAAATTGCAAATGTCTTGGATTTGTCTTTTGCACTAATATGGTGGGCTTCCCCTGTATTTAGGATGGAGATGTTTATGGAGGCTCCTTTTCTGGTTAATTACTTAATTGCTCCCCACCATTCACAACTGGATGTGGCAGGACTGCAGAACTTCAATCTGATCCATTGATTGCAGGACTGCTGAGCTCTGTTTAATACAATCTACTTCCAGTGTTTAGCATGCAAGTAGTCCTGTGATGTAGTTTCGCCAGGGCAACACCTCATTTATAGATATTGCTGCTGACGTATTTCCCTGAACCTCATTGAAGCAAGCTAAGATGAAAGATATGCCAAGTCAAGAGATTAAAGATTGTGGTTGAATACAATCCTGCCGCTGCTCATGGCCTACAGAAAGCATCTCCCCCATCTTAATATTACCATCACCATCAAGCTGGGGAAATCAACCCTGCTTCAGTGAAGAGTGCAAGAGAACGTGCCAGCAGAAGTATCATACATACCTAAAAATGAAGTGTCAACCTGGTGAAACTATAGTACAGGATTACTTGCATGCCGAGTAGTCGGTGCCCACAGCATTTTCTGGGTGCCCAATTTTGAGAGAAGATGTTAGTTTCCATTTTTACTTGGTCAGCAAATTGTAGTTTGTGTGGGGCCATAATCATCAAGTAAATTGTGTTCAATAGTACTGCATTCCAAATAATTACACTGTTGTACTGTAGTTTATTTTGCAGGTTGCCAGAAACAGCAGATGCTGTGTTCTACCCTATCAGTTTGCAGGCTTTAATTAATGCAACATTCCTTCTAATGGATACAAATTAGTCAACAACAGAGATCTGTATCTGTAATTACATTCATTTATCACACACACTTGTACCTACAAGGGACAGATGGACACTGATGAGCCTGTGATCAACAATGTTTTTATGACTGTCAGTCTATCAAGTGGGGAAGTGAGTTTTGGACCAGTGAACAGTATGACTGTTTTTTTGTTTGTTTGCCCTAGTTGCAGGGAACAGATGCGCTTAGTTAGTGCAGTATATTAAGATAAAGAGATGAAACCTCCACAAATGCTTTGGAGTGTGTTAATGTTTTGCAAAAATTAGCTGCAAGATTTGATTTGCCTTTTTGTAAGCAGTCCTTTTCCAGGTAGGTTGATAACCAATTAAAGCAACTTATAAATTTGTTTTTTTTCCCATTTCTGATCATTAATTTAAAATATTTAATTTTTTTTTTTAAAAACTATTTCTCCCCCCCACCAAACAGCATTCAAGAATTGATTTTAATTGTTCCAGAATCAATTTGCAAGTTATCTGTTGTCTTGTGACATGATAATCAATCATATCAGGTGCAACGTTGTAACATGAATGTACTTTAGACCAGTTTTAACATTTATATAATTATACACGTCAGGATAGGAAACTATAAAATAATGATCAACAGCTTGAAAGATGTTGCTTCCCAAAATAATTGACCAGTCTGAAAATCCTGGCTTGGTACCTTCTGATGCTAACTCTGAATTTGCAAGGTTTCTGAGAGGTTACCTCGTTAAAATGATTCAGGAAGAAAGAAGCACCACTTTAGACACTTTGCCACCTTGACAGGGTTTTGGAGAAAAATTTGGCACTCAAGATGCCAGTGGCGAACTCCACTACTGCAGGAAAAGTGAGCATGAAGATTTTTGTAGCTTTTGCTAAATGTAAAACAATTGATTTAAAAGCTGAATTTTTGCAGGGTGAGAAATTTCAAAGGGAAATATTTTTGAGAAAGATCTAAAAAAGCTGGTGATTCAGAAGGGAAATTGAACAAGCATGTTTATTGTTGGAATGATTTGTCAAGGTTTTGGTATTTCTCAGTTAGGTTTCATCTTTTTGAAATGAGTTGTAATTAGCTAAAAGCAGACTCAGCAATGTTTTTACTATCATAAGGGAAAACTAGCAGGCATCTTTATGATGCATGTTGATGATTTTCTGCGAGGTGGTTCTGCACAATATGAACAATGGATGATAGATAAAATAAAGAATAAGTTTGGAAATCAGGTTTTGGCGGTCTTTAAGTTTATTAGGTTAAACATTACCCGATAACGTAACTCAGGAATGACCCTTAATTAACAGTCTTACTAGGAAAATGTAAATCGGACCAGATCCTTTCAAAAGGGAATCCAAGGAAGAAAGAGACTAATAGGTTTGGTTAGACAGTTAAACTGTGTGAACTCAGATAGGACCTGATGCTAGTTGTGATGTATTGGAACAAAGTACTATGATGAAACATGCTATAGTTGAAGATGTTCTGAAAGCAAATAAAACATTAAAGACACTAAATTCAGAGGGTATGTACAATCAAGTTTCCAGACATGAGCTTAATCGTTTTTGTGATCTATCTTCCAAATAGATATTCTGACACATCAGTGTTCATTATACTTTTGATGGGAAAGAACAAATAAATGTCCATTACCCTGGGAAGCAAAAAAATAGGGTAGTTAGAAGTATCTTACCTGCATACAATGGTGTTAGAAGCAATAGATGGGGTGAATTCTGCCACAGATGTAAATATCAGAACTACAAGAATAATGGAGCAATCTGTCCTGGTCTCTCAGGTGCATGCCACATCACAATCTTTCCACACTCAGTCACTTTTTTAGGGAGTTAGGAGATTTGCACAAGGGTGGGTTGGGGGGGCAAACATGCTGATGACCCTGGCTTCTGAGCACCTCTTTGGCCCGATTTGTTTGGAGTGTGCTGGGAGATCCCATCCTGTCCAGCCTACCACAGAAAGCAATGGGGGTAGACCATGCAAAAGTCTGACCTCGGCAGGAATTTCTGGTCTTGGGGCAAGTGTGGCCAGAAAATCTCACCCCAAGGACACCAGGAGCCCCTCCCCCATCCCCGACATGGGTGGCCAACATCAGGGTTCTCCTGATGCCCAATTCCCGACATGTCAACACCATCAAGATCGCTTGTATGTGTCACTGCTGCAGGCACACCGGTGCCCAACTGGCACCATTAGGCTGTCTGGCCATTGCCCAGTTGGCACCATCTGGAGTGATTCTCGCCATTATTGTACCCAAAGGCAGCCGAATTCCATGTGCTAGGATTGAACAGGCTATGCATATTTAGAGTAATATTTAAATATGCTAATTGGCTTTTCACCTTTTCTGAGCGTGATCTGTTTCATGCCATTAGGAAGGGGTGGGAAAATCAAACTGGCATATTTATAGGCCTCCACATTATTCACGGTGACTTGAACCATCTACTAGTGGTGCAGTGAGGTCAGAGAATTAACCCCATGGGATTGTACTTATCTAATATACTGAAGGAAATACTGTACAGGGGGCCATGTGAGAAACAATTGTACATGGAATGCTATGTGGATTCTTTTTGCAAAGACGTTCATTCGGCAAATAACATTTGTGAAAAAGTTTGAGAATTGACCATGCTAATGGAAAGGAAATGTTGGAAAAATGAGATTTCTAAAACAAAATGGGCGGATGCAAGTTACCAATTTTCAGACAGTATTACAATAAGGGGTGCTCACTGCAATAAATTACTAGATGTACTTCTTTTGTTATAATGTGGAAATGAAGAACCAACATTTTCTTTGGTTGATTTGTAATTATTTATATATGATAAAGAAGAATCAAATATTATTTTAAAGAAGAAAAATGAAATCTATTAATGGTTGTTTTTGTAATAATAATGTGATAAATAGAAGATAAAGAGACCTATAATATTTTGTTCTCTTTGATTAGTTTCACACAATCACAGATTACTATAGTGCAGAAGAGGCCCTTTGGCCTATTGAACCTGCACCGATGTATGAAATGTCCTGACCAGCCCACCTAATCCCACTTGCCAGCATTTGGCCCATAGCCTCGAATATTATGGCATGCCAAGTACTCATCCAAGTGTTTTCTTAAAGAATGGGAGGCATCCTGCCTCCATCACCTTTCCAGGCAGTGCATTCCAGACTGTCCTCACCTTCTGAGTAAAAACGTTTTTCCGCAAATCCCCCCTAAAACTCCCATCCCTCACTTTTAACTTGTATCCCTCATAAATGACCTTCAACTGAGGGGAACCTTATCCATCATGTTTATGCCCCTCAATTTTGAGCACCTCAATCAGGTCGCCTCTCAGTCTTCTCTGCTCCAATGAAAACAACTCAAGCCTATCCAACCTCTCTTCATAAATTAAATATTCCATCCAGACAACATTCTGGTAAATCTCCTCTGCACGCCCTCGAGTGTGTTCATGTCGTTCCTATAATGTGGCAACCAGAACTGCACACGGTACTCTAGCTGCGGCCTCACCAAAGTTCCATACAACTCCATCATGATCTCGCTGCTTTGATAATTTATACCCTGATTGATAAAAGTGAGTGTGGCATATGCCTTTTTCACCTTCAAAGATCTATGGATAAACACACCAAGCTCCTTTTGTTCTTCAGAACTTCCCACTGTTTGACCTTTCATAATATACTTAATTGAGAAATTACTCATTCCGAAAGTGCATCACCTCACACTTTTCAGGGTTAAATTCCATCTGCCACTTATCCACTCATTTGACCATCATGTCTATATCTTCCTGTAATCCAAGACAGTCAACCTTACTGTTAATCACCCAGCCAATCTTTGTGTCATTGGCAAACTTACTGATCTTACTCCCCACATAGTCATCTATGTCATTTATATAAATAATAAACAATAGAGGGCCTAGCACTGGATCCCTGTAGTGCACCTCTTCGTCACTGGCCTCCAGTCACTAAAGCAGCTGTCTGACACTACTTCTATGTTTCCTACCGCTAAGCCAATTATATATCCACCTTGTCAGATTGCCCTGTATCTCGTGCCTTCTTAATAAGTCTTCCATGTGGGAACTTTGTCAAAGGTTTTACTGAAAGCTATGTAAACTATATCAACTCCACTACCTTCATCCACACACTTGGTTACATGCTCAAAAAATTTAATCAAATTTGTTAGGCATGACTTTTCTCTGACAAAACCATGCTGACTATCCATGATCAAACCTTGCCTCTCCAAATGGAGGTAGATTCTCTCCTTCAGAAACTTTTTCAGTAGTTTTCCAACTATGAATGTAAGACTCACTGCTCTGTAGTTCCCTGGCTTGTCTCTACAACCTTTCTTAAATAGTTTGAACAGTTGTTCTTGAGTTTGCAAATGTTTTAATTTAAAAAGAAAAAGAGCAATTATCAATGTCTTGTCAATGTTTAGCTTTCATGCCAATTGCATTACTAAATAGATAATGAATATTTGTCCAGTTATAAATGTGGTTGGAACTTCCTGAATCTGAAATGTTTTAGCAAATTCTTGAATGACATTTTGATTTAATGTTTTATGTTTCAATTGGAATTTGTTTGTAGTTGATGCATCTCCTTTAAGACACTTCACTTTTGATTTGTCCTTTAGTTTGTTCAATTTAATCAGTTATACTCAAAATAATATAATTGGTGGTGGTTGAGATTGTTAGGCCAATAAATTCAATCAATAACTTCTCTCCAGTAAAAGAAATGAAACTTAATTTTAACTTCACCAACCAATGTGGATCCAATTAGCTTCGGGGGATAAATTGGACTGCTGATTGGGCAGAAAACTGTTGCAATCTTGGAGGAAGTGAAGTGGCAGATGGTGGCATGGGGTATAGCTTATGAAGAGAAACAGAAAACAAGCATATTAAAATATATTAAAGGAGAGTCTACATCTTCTAAAGTTGGCTTCAAATTTCCTACAACTGAGCTATCAAATTTCAAATATGCAAAGTAACCTGGTCACTAATGGTGTCTAAATGCTTCACGATATTGTTAATCGCCAATGATTGAGTGCTGCAGATTGGAGTTTGGGACAATTAATGACATTGCAAGTAACCTAACTGATGTCAATGCTATGTGGTCATTTTAAATGCAACTAATGTTCAAAAATGGCAAAATAATTTCTTCGAAGTGCAAATAATGTCAGATGATAACTGGGTGCTTTTGAGGCACTTGATGCAGAAAGAGTGCAAATTGGAATTTGTTTGTGGTTGATGCAGTATCCTTTAAGATGCATGAAATCGCATGAAAATGATGTCAACTTTTGTGGGTGAGGTGCATGTTATTTGAACCCAATTCATGTATGAAACATCTCGAGCAGGATTTTCTGGCTGTTCACACAAGTGGGATTTTCTGGTCCTGCTAGCATCACATCCTCGCTGGCAGAAATCCTATTGACACCAATAAAAGCAATGAATCCCGCAGCCTCTGAATGCCATACTTCCCACTGCTGCTGAGAAGCATGCAGTTGGGAGGCCAGAGAATCTGCTTTTTATATTTGAAACAGATAATATTTTGGGCACAATTCCAAATCAAGACCATAAGCATGCTAATTACCAAACATAATGACAGACTTTAGTGCAATCACTATAATATAATACATTGTGACAATACTGTGCCTTTAACAAGTGTACTAGTGTCATGATTCTTGTGCAGGATTTTGTTTTATGAGTCAGTTCTATTATATTGGTGCCATTTTGTCTGTAACTGGCAGTTTACATGCTAATGCAATAGCAGTATCGAACTTAATTATTAGGATGTTTGTTTTAATCTGGACTAATGCAGCTCTGGGGGGTGATCTCTCAGATGCTGTGCCAGTCAACATATGAGAGAGCATACAATGTTTTGCACTGACCATGTACTCGCTTCGCACCTAAGGACATCTTCCTGGTCCTGTTTTGCTGGTGTGATTTAAATATTAATGTCTTCATTAGAATATGCTTAGCACATCCATTGCCAGTCTGGTAATGCTGACTGGATACCCTGGCAGTGCCCACCAGGCACCATAGCAGTGTCAAGTGAATGAAGCCTAAGTGGTATTGGGGCAATATTAAGGGAAGGTAAAGGACTGAGCTGTGTCGGGGGTGACTGACAAAGAGGGGTGATCAGGAATGAGGAATTGCAATGGGATGTTCTACCAATGGGGCAGAGGGGTGAGCTACGGAGAGTGGAGTCATCAGGAAGTTCATAATGCCCCGATGCCCGGTTGCCGATGATCCATGTTGACATGATGGGTTTACACTGCTGCCAATGATGTGGGGCACATCATAGCTGCTGGCCAATCGGCAAGGTGAGCCATTATGATCAGGAAAATCATGTCTGTGCCTGGATTTTTTTACTGGCCCTGGTTTGTCAGGAAAATAAGCTTTGCAGCTAGAAAGAGTGCAAAGACTATTTCAATTTTCAATACATGATTCAAATGTGATTAGTGAAGCATGGACACTATTGCCTGGGCTCACTTGCCCCTTATTGCTCACTGGTTGAGGTCCTCACTTTTGAGGATGATATATAGTGCCCAATAACAAGGGAGTGATCAGAGACCATTGAAGCCTGCTCTATAGTGGTGGCCCGGGGCAGAATACCCCTTGAACAGCTACAGCTTGGCATCCAGGCAATGCCTAGTTCACACTCTGGCAGTGCCAAGGACACAGGGCCTGAGAGGATGGGATCATGTAAGGGCGGAGGTAGGGCAAAGCTCCAGAGGGAGAGGAAGGGGGAACTCTGCAGTCAGCTTCACTGGTGAGATCAGGCTGTGCCCACTCAGCATGCTGGCGAAAATCACATCCTGGCACTTTTTTTGGGTAGAGTGCCATAAGATTACATTTCTCAATTTGCCAAAATACTGATTCTGAAACTCTCCCATTTTCTTTGTCATTCAGCATTTAGAATTTTTTTAGTAAGACAGCCCCCTTAGAATCTTTTATGGAGGCAGTGGCATCATGGAATTGTCACTGGAGTAGTAATCCAGAGACCCAGGGAAATGCTCAGTGCTGGGTTTGAATTCCACCATGGCAGATGGTGAAATTTGAATTCAGTGCGAATCTGCAATTAAAAATAACCATTGTTGATTGATGTGAAGACTAATCTTCAATTTTGGCACAGTGGTATAATGGTTAGCACTGCTGCCTCACGGTGCCAGGGACCTGAGTTCAGTTCCAGCCTCAGGTCAGAGTGTGTGTGTGTGTGTGTGTGTGTGTGTGTGTGTGTGTGGAGTTTGCACATTCTCCCCATGTCTGATGGATTTCCCCCATGTGATCTGGTTTCCTCCCACTCTCCAAAGATGTGTGAGTTAGGTTGATTTGGCCATGATAAATTGACCCTAGTGTACAGGGGATTAGCAGAGTGAATATGGAGTTGAAGAAATAGTGTGGAATTGTGGTCAGTGCAGATTTGATGGGCTGAATGGCCACTTCCTTTACTGTAGGGAATTTATGATTGCTTCTCTGGAGTTTGTCAGAGTCAGGTTTGATTTGCTTGATTAACAGAAAACTCGTGACTGGGTGGCACTAGGCTGAAGAGTCACAAGCTTGTTTGCTGTTTGCCATCTTTAGAGAGTAGTTCTCTGCCTGTCTTTTTCTTTCTCTTTCTGGATTTGGGGACTGGGATCTGCTAAGCAATAAGTTTCTTTCTCTGAAATTCTACTGTTAGATAATAGATCTTTCTCTAAAGGTTACTGTTTTGAAGTCAGACAACAGGTGTCTTTTCTGTATCCCTGTCCAGAAGGAAAGTGAAAAGCAGGAAGTGTAGCATCCAGCTGAGCACATCTGTTTTTGTGCTAACTGATTCTGAAGAAGGACTTAGGTTTATGGAGATATTGCTTGAATTGAAACCAAAATGCTAGCCGGCTGTTAATTACATTTGATCATGTTTAAGCCTCTCAAACATAGAATCATACATGTGACCTCCCACCTAATTCAATTTACTAGCACTTGGCCTATAGCATTGAACTTTATGGCTTTGGTAAAATTTATGCCAGTTTTTGTAATATTTTAACTGTGTTGTTAAATAAAATTTGTTTTAATAAAAGCTCCCTAGTGGGTTAATGGAATCACACCTGGAGTGAAACATCTTATTTGGCATTAGCACAAGCATGAGAAAAAGTTGGGGTTCCAAGAATGCATCCTCTTTAAAGTTTATTATTGACGAGTAGGGATTTTAATGGTTTGCACAAATTACACATTGTGCTCTAATCAAATGGTAGAATAATCTGCTCTTACTGTGTTTTGCAATTACAATAGTATGTTTAATAAATCTTCCTTGTCTTTCCAAGCCAACACTCTGCTGTTACAGTTCTAATTCCTGACAAATTCTGATTCCTGTTATTGAATCATGAGCTTTCTCTAGTATGACTAATTTGTTAACTTAGATTTTGTACTGCTGTTTTCCCATGTTGTTTAAGCTTGTGTGGTATCTATTTAAGAATCCACATAAGTTAATTGGCTAATGCTGTTTAGACAATAGCACAGAGTGTTTTTAGCAGGAGTGGCACATAACATAGATTTTGTGGCAAGCCTACTCACCCCTGTGCTCAATCTGGAGTATAATTTGTAAATAAATAATTAAGGCTCATTTAAGTTTAACAAGCCTATTGACCAGATACGTATGCTATCTATGCTGAAAAATTATTGGCAGGTGCATTTGGACAGTGTGTGCACAACAATGGGAGAAGGGGAATCATTTCATTCGGTGAGGAAGGGAAATCATTTTATTCAGGGATGAGGGAAGGTGGGGAAGAGGCAGTGGTGATGGTGCCTTCATATACAAGGAGCATTCAGCCTAAGATGTCACTTCCCCTTCTTTCTGTAGTGCTTACCAACTGAACCCAGCCCCAACCATTCTCCCACCCCACTCCCATGCTGGGTGCTAGGATCCGTCCCCCATTCATAAATCCCAGGACTTAACTTTTTTGGACAGCCATGACTCTCTTTGTCGGGCAACTCTATAATTCCCAGCAATGCCATACCTGAGTAGTGGATTTCAATGGGTCTGATAGGCCAGCAGTTTCCAACTGTAGCACTTCCTCTTGAATAAGGGGATTATAAGAAGAAACCCACACAAAGATCAGTTGAGAACACCAGCTATTTTGTTTCAGAGTGTGGTGTTATCTATTTGTGAAGCTAAGGGGAGTGCGGGGTGGGGGGGAAGGTAATAAAGGAGAATTGGATTATTATCAGACTTTTCATGGTTAATAAATCTTTTTTCTTGTTTTAAAAACTAATTAACAATTCTGAGGCTGTTTCTCCAAATTTTCTAAAAAATAAATTAAACTTATGATCTTTTAAGCCAGTATTCATTTCTAGAATCTTCCCCCAGTAAAAACATCTGGCACTTGTGTGGCACAAATGTTGCTTACCACTTGTCAGCCCAAACCTCGATATTGTCCTGATCTTTTTGCATTTGGATACAGACTGACTTGGCATCTAAGGAGTCACAAATGGTGGTGAGCATTGTTCAATTGTCACCCAACATCCCCAGTTCAGACCTTATGAGGGAAGAAAAGTCATTGATGAAGCAGCAGAAGATGATTGGGCTTAGGACACTATTGTGAAGAACTCCTAGAACTTAGATGATTGATCTCCAATAACATATCCCCTCTCCAGAACCCATTCCTCCCTTTAAAACTAAGTTTTAAAACTTAGTTTTAAAACTCTCTAATTCCCTAGTTGTACAAGAATATTGGTCCCAGCATGGTTTAGATTTAGGCCGTTCCAAAGAAATAGCCCTAACCTTCCCCAGGACTGATGCTACTGCCCCATAAATTGAAACACCCTTCTCCCATACCAATTTTTGAGCTACTTATTCATCTCTCAAATTTTATCTGCCCTCTTCCAATATGCATGCAACTCTGGTAGTAATCCAGAGATTATATCCTTGTTTAACTGAGTGCCTAACTCCTAAAACTTTCATTGCAGAACCTCTTCTAGTTCTACCTATGTTGTTCGTACCCAAATGGACCATGGCAATGGATCCTCCCCTCGCACTGCAACTTCACCTCCAGCCCAGAGTGAATGTCTTGAACTCTGGCACTGGGCAAGCAACACAGCCGTCTGCAGTTTGTTCCTTGCTACAGACAACAGTGACAATCCCCCTCTATGTATGTCCCCTACTATTATTACATTCTTATGTGATCCCGCCACTTTAATGACAGCTGTACTGCAATGCATGGTCAGTCAATTCATCCATCATGCTGCCCCCTCTCTCATCCAGACAAGTTAAGAGAATCACAAACATGCTGGACAATTCTAGACGCTGACACTCCTGCCCTATGTGCCCCCTTACCTACCTCAGCTTAAGTCACACCATCCTGCCCCAACAATTTTCCAAACTGGAAGATTCTATCCTAAGGTATGTGACCATCTCCTGAAAAAAATGTTCAGGTAACTCGCATCCTCCCTAATGTGTCGCAGTGTCTCCAGTTCATCCTCCACCTCAATAACTCTGAGCCAATGCTCCTTAAACTGCAGACATTCACTGCAGATGTGTTTACCCTCGGTAACACCAGTATCCATGAGCTAGTTTTGACTCCAGTTTTGCTGGGGCTCCTAGATGCCACACTCAATCAGATACTACTGTTATATCAATGGCAGTCACTCTCATCTTATCCAAGGAATTCAGCTTTTTTGTCCATGTTGACCCAGGCTAGAATGAGGCCAGGAGCTGAGTGGCTCTAGTGGAACACAAACTCAGTATCAGTAAGAAAGTTATTGCTGAGCAAATGCTGTTTGTTTGCACTGTTGATATGAGGAATTGCCCATCTGCCAAAAATTTGAAGTCAGTGTCACTTGCTGACATTCCAACAGAGCTGAGACTACCAAAGCAATTAGTTTTCTATCGAGTCAGATGTAATACCAGGTATAATACTCAGTGACAAACTCACAAATCTATTCCAGTTAATGTAAAATCAGGGAACCATTTCTCAGGAATTCAAAGGTGCATTAATTGACCACCTTTATAAAAGGAAGAAAAATTCTCAAGTTAAGACAACCATTGAGGAAATTCCCTTCTGCTTATTGCTGGAAAATACTTGCATGAGTCTTGTTTAAATACTTGCCGCTGTATCTCAAACAGGATCTCCCATTAAAGAGTCAGTGTGGCTTCAGAAAAGTTCATGATACACTGACATAATGTTTGCCACATGTCAACTCCAGCAGAAATGCCAACTAGCTAATGCTGCTGCGTCACAGCACCAGGGACCTGGGTTTGATTCCTGGCTTGAGTCACTGTCTATGCAGAGTCTGTATGTTCTCCCTATATCTGCGTGGACTTCCTCTAGGTGCTCCAGTTTCTTCCCAGGGTCTGAAAGATGTGCTGGTTCACTGCATTAGCCATGATAAATTCTCCCTCAGTGTACCCAAACAGGTGCTGGAGTGTGGCGACTGGAGGATTTTCACAGCAACTCCATTGCATTGTTAATGTAAACCTACTTGTGACAATAATAAATAATAAATAAACTAAGAGCAGAAGTACAACTTATTCTCAAATTTCATTGATTTGATAAAAGACTTTGACACAGTTGATCAAGAAGACCTATGGAAGGTATAATACTCGGTGACAAACTCACAAATCTATTCCATTAATGTAAAATCAGGGAACCATTTCTCAGGATTTCAAAGGTGCATTAATTGACTACCTTTATTAAAGGAAGAGAAATTCTCAAGTTAAGACAACCATTGAGGAAATTCCCTTCAGAAAAATAAATTACTATTCTGTACCGTGGTACAGAACTTCTGTGATGGCATGCTTGCTCATGTCCAACTTATTCCCAATCATAAATGGGTTAAAGCAAAACTGTATGTTGACTCCTACCTGTTTAGCATGATGTTTTCGGCCATGCTTTATGAAGCATTCTGTGTAAGTGAAAATGGAATCTACATTATCGCACGGAATGCAGTGTTCAATTTGAGAAAACTACAATCAAAAGCCAAACTGCATGAAGCTTAATTTGTGACTTCATTTACATTGATGATTGTGTCCTAAATGCCTATTCCGAATAGGAATTCCAACATAACAGATTGCTTCTCATCTGCATGTGACAACTTCAGTCTCACCATCAGCACCAATAAGACTGAAATTATGTGCCAACGTGTACCACAAAAGTAGCATGTGAAGCAACTGTTACTGTCAGTAGTCAAAGGCCTAGAGCTGTTGACAGAGTTACTTACCTTAGCAGCACACTCTTTAGAACAGTTCACATTGACAGTGAAGTCAACATCAGAATAGCTAAAGCCAGTATTACCTTTGGCAATTTATGAAAAACTGTCTTGCAGAGCAAAAAGAAATCAGTCATTCAACAATGTGAGGATATATGGAGTGGTTGTTCTTTCCACTCTCCTGTGTGATTGTGAGACTTGAACAGTTTACTCCAAGCATGCAAGCATGTTACATTATTTTCACGTGACCTGTTTGCAGATACTGCTCAAGATTAGTTGGCAAGACAAATTTTGCGACCCTGAGATTCTTCCCTTAGAAATCCACATTCTGCTGAAGAGAACCAAATAGTCAGGACATGTTGATATTGAGAGTTTGCCAAAAAACTTACCTTGCTAATTGAAGGGCAATATTCACATGGAGACCAGAAAAAAAAGGTTCTCAAAGGACACCTTGAAGGTTTTTCTGAAGTATGTCAACGTCACCCTGGAGACATCGAAGAACCTCACAAAGAGCATAAGGCCTTTAAAAAAAAAAATCACCTCCTATGAACAGAACAGAATAGAATGGCCAACAAGAAATATGAAGTGAGGAACAGGAAACTTTGCAAGTCCAGAGTCACAAGCACCTTTCTGGACCAATAATATATGTATATCCAACATGCAACAGATTTATTTGTGCTCAAGTTGGATTGTCTAGTCATCTTTAACCACATTTACATCTGTATATCTGAACTATCTTGGGGGTTGTGAGTTTTAACAGAAAATAATGCAGTTTGCACATGTAGGTTCAAATAACACAACAGATTTTATTGAAAAGCTGCTCTCTGCACTGCATCAGAATACAAAACTGAAAGTGAAATAGCAGCCCAAATGACAACAACATCAAAAACATGTGATTGGTTCTTGAAGAAACTTGTACTTTTTGTTTAGATACAATATACCTCCCTCATCACTTCTGTGTTCAGGACACATAGGATGAGTAATACTCTAGACTATGCATTATTAATCATGATCAATAAGAAAGTCAGTCAGGAGAATGTCTCTTTCTCTTTGCTTGTATATGATTCCTGGAATTTTGGCTGCCCTTGACTATAGAAGTATGATTTGGAATTTCAGTAGATACTTCTTCTTTTGGAACTAATTTTGCATCATTCTTACAAGTGCAGAATCATAGACACAATCGCCAGGCAACTTGTTGGTTCTTCTAGAGTAGTTCTGAGAAATCATTTTGACGTGATAACAATTGATCAGCATGATCAATTGCCAAGCTAGTTCATCTTCAGTTTGAACCATGTAAAATATTGGATTTGTTTTTGCAAAAACTATGACTCAGTCATGGAACAATTGTGTCACCATTTGACCTTGTTCAAATGAGCATCGTTTTGCCTTCTGTTCTTGTCTAGCAACATGAGATTGTTAATGACATTCTTAGTCACATGAGTAGTGTTTCTAGTCCGTTCTAGTTTGCCAAATCTTGCAAACAATTTGTCAAGTTTTTCAATGGTTTCTTCAGATATAGATTTCATAACTTCTGACCATTGTCAGTCTATGACTTTAACAAAGTCTACAAGGTGGACATTTTAGAATTTGAACCCCATGATTGAGGCAGTTTAATCCGGGAATCCTGCAGAGGTATATGATGTGAAGTAACTGGCATTCAAGGTGTATAGTCCATACTGGGAGTTATTGTAAATAAATCTGGATTTTGTGAAGGGGACACCTGCCTTGTGGGAGGTATTGCAGTGGCGATGAGGCAAAGCATGATTCTGAAGGAATTTGTTCATAATCGTTGAGGTAAGCTATTCTTATGCATGCTGCATTCATTTAGGAGTCTAGACTAATTCAATCCTGTTGTTGAGGACTGAGCCCAATACATAGAACAAATGCATTAATTTTTTTGGGAAAACAACATTATGGCAGATGAAAAACATTGAATAATTCTCCCGATTACCTGTGGGACCTCAGCGTTGCTGTTATTCAGTGTTTAACTTTTCCTGAGGCACTAGATATTAAAACTTTTTCAAGAATTGACTGAACTAGTTAGAGAACGCTATGTCCCTAAGTCACCTCTGATCCTGAGATGTTATCGTTTTTACTCAGCAGCCCAAGAGCTAGGGGAATCAGATAATCAAATTAAGGAATCGTGTGAATTTGCTTTAACCTTCAATGAAATACTTAAAGAGTATCTGATTTCCAGGATTACTAACGTAACTGTTCTAAAATGCCATTAGTTAAAGTACACCTGGGCTTCAAAACAGATGCTACTGCTGGCCTTTTCATTGGAAAATGCTGCAAGTAGAGCATATGAGTTGCAAGGTATCCCAATGGAAGTGGACATCCATGCCAGTTCAACTGAGTTTGGGGACCAGCACTTGAGCACAGGTAATTCCATAACCATGCTCCAGGTATGCCCTCAGCTCCAAAACAAAGCCAAACTGCAACCAGTCACAAGTTTCTTCAGAAGAGCATTCATAATTGTTACCAGTATGCGGAGTCAAAACAACAAAGGAGCCCTACAAAATCCACATTTAGAAGAACAATCCGTAGGCCGGTATCCAGGAGAATTCACATGCTGGAAACCCACCTACATCTCATTTAGAGCAATTAAACTGGATAGCATTGTCCAAATCAGACCCAATCAAGATAAGCTTGATTCCTTAAATGGACATCTGGTACTAATTGAGGTCAATACGGGTGCATCATATTGGTAGTTGGAGAATTGGTGATCCATAAAATTCGCTGTGGTCTCCAATCCTTAACTTTTTTCAAGCCTTCGGCAAGGCTGAGAACCTGTCTAGGGAAGCCTTTGAAAATTGTCTGTACAACTCTGTCCCTGTCTCCTATGAAATGCAATTAGTTGGCTATCAATGAATATAGTAGAGGATTTGGAGCAAAGCTGAATGGTGCCAAGGAGATCCACCTACATTGGCTGTACATTTTTCAAGGAGAGAATAGTCACCTTACCCCGAGGGGAACATGGTAGCACAGTGGTTAGCAATGCTGCCTCACAACTTTAGGAATTCAGGTTCAATTCTCAGCTTGGGTTACTGACTGTGTAGAGTTTGTATATTCTTCCCAGGTCTGCATGGGTTTCTTCCGGGTGCTCTGGATTCCCCGCACAGTCCAAAAGACATGCTAGTTAGGTGCATTGGCCCACTAAATTCTCCCTTTGTGTACTTGAACAGGTGCCAGAGTGTGGCAACTAAGAGATTTTCAGAGTATTTTCATTGCAGTGTTAGTGTAAGCCTACTTGCGACAATAATAAATAAACTTTTAAAAAAGAGTTTCCAGGAAGGCTCAGGTACTATCAAAGGAGCCAAGACAAACTTATATGTTGATAGGAAGTAATCATGTGATTTTGCAAGGCCCTCCCACCCAGTACCATTTGCTTCACAGGTGGAAGTTATATCTGAAATCCAGAACTGGAGTGTAAAAGGATCGTCAAACCCCCAGTCCATTTTGTGAATTGGGCAGCACTGGTCGCATCAATTTTGAAGCCAGCTGGATCAATACACCCTTGCGGAGATTTTAAAGCATATTCAGTAAGCAGTCTTTTTTTGATAGCTTCATTTTGGAGACCATAATCTAGATGATTGCCATAGGAATCTTCTAATGGCAATCATCTCATAAGCTTTTGCCAAACTTTTTAAGATTCCCACAAACTGAGCAATGCTTTTGCCTTCCAACCTGATTCCTTCGGTGAAACCTGAGCAGTTCTGCAATGATCAATGGTTTTGGAAAGTAATGCTCTTCAAGAATCTTTGTCAAGCTGTCATGTTTTCGTTCTTGGCTTTGTTGAACGAATCAAGTTCCAGAGCAAATGAAATGTTTTACATCTTATTGCATTGAGAAAAACTGATACAAGCAACTAATTTTCAATTTTGTTTGCTTGCATAAAGCACTGAAAATGTTCTACAAAGAAACTCCATGATTCATTTCCTTCATTGAAAGTACCCATGGAACCTAATTGACTTGCCATTTTTTTTTAAGGCATTAGTGACTCAAAACTGCTCAGTGTACCCCTTTGTTTTACCATCTTGCCAATGCTCCTGTTTTACCCTCGAGACTGTTGACTCAATGTGTTTTTTCAATTACCTCAGCCATACAGCAAAGCATGCATTGTTTCCAAATATGCCAGATACTGTCTGGAATCTCACCCTTCTCAGATTGGAAAAACCCCCTTTTTTAAAAAACAGAGCTTTTTATTACTTGAGTCTTCTTGGCACTGGCAGTATAATCCTGTTGTTGATTTTTCCCAGTTTCTAATATTCAAAATGAGGATCCACAAATTCTTTCTTGCTATTTATGATCTTTACTCAATGTCCACAATGGAACAAAATCCTGTTCATTGCCAATTTTATTTCTATAATATCTTAACTATGTTAGGGATTGTATGTCTTAACAGAAAATGATATGATTTGCACACGTAGATTTAACAGCACAGCATGTTTTATTGAAGAGCTGTTTTCTGTACTATATCTGAATATAAAACTGTACGTAAAACAGCAGCTTAAATGTACACCCAAATGATGTCACCATTAAAACATATGATCATTTTTAAAAATATAACAACACCTGAAACTTAATTATGGTTGATGTTATGATTATCTTTGCCTATGAAGGATAACACAACTCATACAGTAGTGACTTACTCCTTTATTCTAGAGTCAGGATTCAGGATGGGTGTCAAGCGATCAGACTGTAGTGGGGGGAATTTTCCTGTCCACTACAGGAATCGTAGCAGGGATGGGGAGGAGGAGGGTGCCAGCGGGCAGTGGGGTAGGGGCAGCAGCAGTAGTGGTATGGGTAGACCATGCAAAAGTTTGACTTGAGATTTTCCTGTTTTGGTGTGAGTGCAGCCAGAAAAACCCTGCTCTGAGTGTCAATGATTGGTGCAAGGATGGGGAAGAGATTTCCACAAAGCAGGTCATGCATCAGGTGATGAAGCAATATTGAGATCATGAAGGAATCTGTAGCAGGAGAAGGGTGGGGAAGAAGGATTAGGGTTAGGACTTGATGCCGGGGAGAGGATTTGGAAGAGGCAGCTGGGTGGGTAGGGATGGGAGAGGAGACAGTGCACCTAGGCTGAAGAGCAAGGAATGAGAGTGAAAATCAGGGATCAGAGAGGTATTTGAGGCAGGTGCATGAGAGGAGGCTGGGATCTGGAATGGAGACTGGTGATTAGGATCAGAGTCAGGAAAGGAGGTTTCTTTGAATCAAATTTAAAAATGGTTTGATAGAAGTAGATTAGTTCACAAGGGTTTTTTGATGGAGAATTAGCTCAGATTTTGTTTTCTTTGATTCAGGATGTTTGTACAATGTAATGAATATATATATATATATATATATATATATAAATATATATATATTTATGTATATATATATATATATATATATATAAAATGTTAGTTGCTCAGCAGGCACTCATACCAATACAGCTTAAATAGTTTTATTTTAAACGGATTGTATTTCAGTGTTGAAACAAAAGGATTCACTTAATGATCTTATTATGATATTTAATGTCATTTACAAGGATTTGATTGTCAGAAAAGCATCACATGCTTATGAATACTGTTACAACTAGGTATTCTTTACTTCTTCAAAGGCATTGTACTTGCATCAGAGGAATCCTATGTATAAACTTCAGACCTTATGATGATTCTGTTATTCAGATAATGGCCAATTTTTTTTAGGTACACGGGATTTCATGAGTAGACTGACTAGGGCAAGATAAAATGGAAGGAAGCTTGTGGGAAGCATTAATGGTTCATGAATTGATTGAAGTGAATGGCCTCTCTGAGGTGTAAATTCAATGTAGCTACAATAGATTGTGTATTTCATAAATTTACCAGTAGGAGATGGGGGAATATCAAACTCTGTTTATAAATTGTACATATGCAACTTACTTCATTTATTGTATTTAATGTCTGTTCATAACTTTGTTCCTGTAAATCATTTAATTGTTAGTATATTCCTTTAGCAGTCTCAGCTTGCACAACTAGGCCTAACGTTTAATATTTATACCATCTGATTGATAGAGGGATGGGAATCTCATTTAAATAGTAGTGTACAGCAATATTCCTAAATAGGGTAATTGTTCGCTGCAGGCTATGCTAGCTTTGTATAAAGAGAGCATTAGACACAGATTTAGATCACAAGATGTGCAACCCATTAGGGGAACTGAAATTATGCCATTTGCATAATAAAATAATGTTGGAATAAACCAGAATCATAAGAGTGCACTTGTGATACTGTGGCCAAACATTAAATGCATCCTAGCCACAGTCCATTGTCAACACAGTTGCAGTATTCTATAAAGTGCATATTTTATCAAGTATGTGTATTCTCAAAGCATTTTTGATAGCTAGACTACAGAATACTTATGAAAAAGTACTCTCCATTTGTACGAAAAAGGTGTTAATATAAAAAAGAAAAGGTAGATATCAAGACTACAATATTATGTGGTTCTTTAACTTAGACAAGAATTCACCATGGCTCCTTCAATAGCCTGCAAAATCCATAACTTTTATCATTTCACAAAGGACAAAGGCAGAAGAATTGGAAAACCATCACCTGCAAGTTCCATTCCAAGCGACCCACCATGCCGACTTGGAAGTATATTGCTATTCCTTTACTGTTGCTGGGTCAAATTCTTAGGACTCCCTCCTTGACAGCACTGGAGGTATATCTACACCCCATGTACTTCAGCATTTCTAGAAGAGGTTCACCACCAACTTCTCAAGCAATTAGGGGTGGGTCACAAATACTGTCTTTGGCAGCAATGCCTATATTCTCTGAATGAATTAAAAACAGCTTGGACCTTTTTAAACTGTAACTGTTATTTGAACACATATTAACACAAAAGGATGAAGTAAGAAACTTTTGCAGGGCAATTCCTCCCAGCCTGCTGTGCTGCAAAAGCTGCGCAGTGGACTAGGACACTCGAGAGAGGCCTTTTGCAGACTTTTCCTGGGTATCTTGGCCTCCAAATTGCCAACAACTGCACTTGATGAGAGAGAAGGAGTGGGAGAAGGGTGGTGAAGTTGAAGATGACCAGACATGGTCAGGGATCCAATGATCGGTCCATGGGGGAATTGGAGGACCAGCAATGCGAGGCTCATGGGGCTGGCCAGCAATCGGCAGGCCAGCAGTGCGGAGCTAATGTGCTTGCGCTGATCTAGCCTGCAGTGATCTACTCAACAGTATGCTGCCAACCTCTCCTGCAGGAATAGACCTTACCCACTGAATTTCCGCAAGATTTACATTAATGCACTCTGCAGTGTACAAGAGCATGGGAGATTCATTTTGAAAATCCTGCTGAAAAAATCACTGTGATTACCTCAGTTTTACTTGAATTTGACACAAAACTTTTTCTGGGAGAATCGCTTATTGGTCTTTGAGTACGACAGTGGTTTTTGGAGAATTATAGAAGCAAAGGAATATTGAGAAATATATGAGGAATATGATGACTTGTAGGTTTTCATGAAATGTAAAGGTATTATTTTTATTATTTAGTTTGGTGGTTCAAAAAGCATTTTGTGAACAATGTAAACAAACTACTTTACTTTGCTTCCTGGTGATTTGCAGGCATATTGAGTTTTTAATTCATGTTTAAATAGTGTTACTCGTTTTACCATCCATCTTTTATAGCAGGCTACAAGTTTAATTTCGATAACATGGGCAGCTTATGTCTAGGTCAGGATAAAGTGCAATTTGAGCAACTTAGGGCTAATTGTTTTCTTTTGAAATTGCTGACCTTGATTTCTTGGGTTGAAGAGGCTGCAGGGAAGGAAAGTGCTATCAAAGTAACCTGCAGTGTATCCATTATAATGTAGTCAATGGATGCACATTAGAGGAGAGGTGAATGTTGAATTGAGTTACAACACACCTTTCAAGCATACTGCTCTGTCCTGGGTTGTTATGAGCTTTCGGCATGTTATGTTGGCTAAATATTCAAGTGTTGAGTGTTGAATTATGCTCTGATTTGAACTTTTTAGAAGGAAAGAGGCTTTAAGGTATCAGGAGCTGAGTCACAAATTACAGAATACCATGCATCAACCTTACTCCTATAGTTGCTGTTTCAAAATGGCTGATCTAATTAAGCTTATGGTCACTAGTAAACCCCCAGAATATTTATGGCAGGGCAACTTAACAATTTGTCGTGCCATTGATGATGAAAGTCATTTTCTAGCATTTGTATGGCATGAATAGCACTTCCCATTGCAAACTCCACTTGACAGCCCATGCCTACATGTAGGCTGTGTTGGATTGCATCTTTATCAGAGTTATGAATAGAGCTGACTACAAGGAAGTCAATAAACAGCCCCATTGTTAAACTTGTGATGGAAGAAAATACTTACCAAACTTCTCCTGTTATCACTGGCATAATTTCAACCATGCAGTATTTGCACTGGGCCACCCACAGAAACCTGGCCTGGTCTACTTGGATTTTCCAATGATTAATGCTGCCTCATCAGTGGACACCAACTGGTAAAGTTTTTGAACTTCTGCCAGCATTCTCTAGCACTCAACCATTTACAAGAGTTACCTGAGGGACCCTGTCAGCAAGGTATACAGCTCAGATTGGATCTGTTAAGATGGTCATTTGCTTCTACAGCTGTCACAGGCTCTGGAAGCTTGCCACAGTTATTCCTGCGTGGGCCAAGACCTAAGGCATAACTTCATGCACTGGGCGATGGGCCCATTCACTGGCCAGAGAACCAATGGTTACCCTGCTATGGCCATTCCGTGGTGCCCTCTACCCAATTTAGTGTCAGTCCAGCTATTAGGGTCCCTGTTGTCTTCAGGAGGAATCTTCCACCTCCAAGAGCTGCTAGCTGATAACAAACCAAAGATGGTGACCACAGCTAGTATTGCCGGAGGTCCAGGCTGCAGGGCTGGAGTGAAGGTAGACAAGGATCAAGGGAGTAAGTCAAATAGGCAAAATGAGGGGGAGGAAGAGATTTAGTATCTATAGTGGGGCGGTCTTCTTGCGTAGGGAATCCATACATCCAATCGTTCTTTCTTTTTTGTCAATGATTCAATGACTACCAGAAGGATGTGGAGACTCTGGAGAGAGTGCAGAGGAGGTTTACCAGGATGCTGCCTGGTATGGAAGGTCTGAGATACAAGGAGAGGTTAGGCAAATTGGGACTGTTTTCCTTAGAAAGACGTAGACTTAGAGGAGATCTAATAGAGGTGTACAAAATTATGAGGGGTATAGATAGAGTAAACAGGGTTAAGCTTTTTCCTAGGATGGACTCAAATTGCACAAGGGGTCACAGGCTTAGGGTGAGGGAGGTAAGGTATAATTTGGATGCTAGAGGGAGTTTTTTCACACAGATGGTGGTGGGGGTATGGAATGTGCTGCCAAGTAAAGTGGTGGAGGCAGGTACTCTGGAGTTATTTAAGAAATACTTCAATGGGCACATGAACAGTATGGGGACGGAGGGGTATAGAAAACTGATTTAAAATAGGGATCATGAGCCTTGGAAGTGTGTAAGTAGATGATTATATTGATGTACTTGTTTTTATCCTGCAGGTGCTTTGGTCCACCTTATTGTCTAACAAGGGGCATACACGCGATGGGTTGTGAGAGGGCTGCTCTTGGATTTTTTTTTTCGAGAATATCCTAAAGCTTCACATCGCTTGACCTGGACTATTTGATGGGCAACACGACAGCTCAGTGACTATTGCTGTGCTGTGCAGATACATGGATTTGGGCCTGTGTCTGTGGGAGTTTGCACATTCTCCCCGTGCTTGCATAGGTTTTCTCCGGGTGCTCCGGTTTCCTCCCACATCCCAAAGATGTGCTTTTAGGCTAATTGGCAAAACAAATTCTCCCTAAATTATCTCAAATTTGGTTTCAATCCATAGATCTATAAACATAGACAGGGATCATGGGTAGAAGTGGGAATATCGGGGAGGCAGTGCGGGCTTGTTGGGCCGAAGGGCCTGTTTCCTGTGCTGTTTTGTTTTTTGTTCTTTGACTTCTCAAGTAGAGTGCACTAGCCTTGTGCCTCCTCCCTCAGTCATGCCTGAGCCACAGGTTTCATGTGGCTCCCTCCACCCCTCTTCTTTGAATACCAGTGGTGGCTGATTGAGGCTCTTAAGTGGCCACTGAAAGGTCTCAGTTGGCTTCTAGGTGGGAGGATCATTTTTGAACTCTTCCACAGTCTCAACTTCCTACTTAATTAAATGGAATCCTCTTCATGTCGCAGCCAAAATTCAAAATAATTAAATGCTGCTTCTAATTCCTGCCAAACTTCAAGACTACCTGTTTGGCAACATACTTCCAGATCACAAATGTATGCCCAAAAACAAGCCACAACAAATTTTTATTTCCTTGAGTTTAAGATAATTAGAAATAGCATTTGCACTTTCAAAGCAGAAATATTATTCTGAGACCCTAACTTTAAGATTGCCGTACAGCTCATTTCTCCCAACTAGTCAGACATCTGGCAGCAGAGAAGAAGGTGCCACCCTATTCAAAAATATCCTGCGGTAACTTGCTCAGCAGTATGTTTTCAAACATTTTTTAAACCAAGCTACAAGACTTACTTATAAATTGCATTTAGAGTGATCTTTGACTGGGACTAAAAGACACTGGAGTAGAAGTAATCCATTTGGTCGATTGGGTCTGTTCCACCACTTAGTAAGATGATGACTAATCTGATAACTCTCAACTCTACTTTCTGCTTTATCCCCATATATCAAAGTAGCCACACCACATGCATTCATATCAGTTGCGATGAAGGCCACGTTTGAATGCTGCCTGTGATCGATGGGTGACTACCTACATTCCCTGATTCCCATTTCCAGTTATGGGAAGGCAGTAAGTCCACTACACCAGGCTGAGCCAATCAACAGTCAGAGCCATGGGGTTAGAGTGAATAGGACGTGGTAAACTGGGCTTGATGCAAACTGCGGATTTTGTGGACTGGATTTTGTGAACAAAAGTAGAAGTCCCATCACCCTCTGTCCATCCCAATCTTATTATCCAGCCCTGATTTTCCCAAGACTGACCTGAAATGTAGGCCTTCTTCTTTATTCCTGTCAGCATTGTAGTCATACACCAGTTCCTGCAATGAGCCCTCAGCTCTGGGCTGGAGAGGAATTTTACAGTGGGAAGCAGTTGACCCAATTGTTGTGGTACATAATAGGTACCATAATAGGTACCGATGAAATAGGCAGGACAAGGAAAGCGTTTCTGCATGGTCAACATGAAGAGCTGATGTCACATTAAGAAACGGAACCTCAAAGGTAATAATCTCTGGATTATTATTTGAGGCGCAGGCAAATTAAGGGAAATTAATGTGTGGCTCAAAGACAAGAGTGGGAGAAGTGAGTTCCAGTTAGTGGGTCATTGGCATCAGTACTGGGGAAAGTTGGGGTTGTAACATTGGTACATTCAACACCTAAACATTGTTGGGATTAGTATTCTTAAAAAGCCTTATAACTAACTTCAATCTGGATGAAAGCTGGCGAGGGATAGGACTTGGGTAGAGGTAGCTAGAATCAAGAGAGGAGAACAAACTGAGGGTCAGAATATGGTAGGAAGGCACAGAGAACAAAACCTAGGGATACAGCAACAGTCAAAACTAGATGTTACAAGATAACAAGGCAAAAGTTTCTGTCTCTGAATGTGTGTAGCATCCATAATGACGTAAATGAATTGATAGCACACATTGAAGTAAATAACTATGACCCGAAATCATTTATGGAAATATGGCTGTAGGATGACAAAGATTGGGTCCTGAATGTTGAGGGTTATATGACATGCAAGAAGAAGGGGAAGGTAGGCAAAGGTGGAGGGGTAACACTGTTAATTAAGACTGGCATTGGTGCAATAGTTAGAGATGACCTTGGTTTAGGGAATCAGTTCAGGTGAGATGAGGAATAGTCATGGAAAAAAATTACGAATGAGAGTGGTCCACAAGCCTCCTGATAGTAACCACAATATAGGACAAAGCATACAAGAAGAAATATTGGGGGTTTATGATGAGATGACAATAGTCACGGGTGATTTTAATGTACGTATATAAACACTAAAAATCAGATTGGCAATAGTAGTCTGGGTGAGGAGCTCATAGAATGCATTTGAGAAAGCTTCTTATAAGAGAGCAGGTTATGTTGTGTTTGGTATTGTTAATGTAGCAGGATTAATTAATGACCTGAGAGTAATTAATGACCCGAATCTCGGTGGCAACAAGATAATTGAATTTTACAGTTTGAAAGGTTGAAGGGTGGGTCTGGGACAAGTATTTATTTTAAAGCTGAATAAGGGCAAGTATGTGGGCATGAAAGCTGAGTCAACTGAAATGAACTGGGATAAGAGGCTTGAGGATAGATCAATAGAGAAGCAGTGGCAAAGGGATATTTCAGAATACTCAGAATAAGTATATTCCTACGGTAAAGAAAGATTCTAAGGGGTGCATCCACCACCCATAGTTAACTAAAAAAAAGTTAAGGAAAAGATTAAGCTGAATATGATAGGGGTGTACTACAGGCCTCTCAACAGCTCATGAGAAGTTGAGGAATGGATATGTAAGCAGATTCTGGACAGATGTAGAAATAATAAGGTTTTTCTATCAGGAGACTTTAATTTTCCTCATATTGACTGGAAATCCCTTAGGGCTAGGGATCCGGATTGTGAGAAATTTGTTATCTGTGCCCAGGAAAGTTTTTTGGAACAATTTGTGGATAGTCCAACTGGAGAGTGGGCTTTACTGGATCTAGTACTATTGAATGAGTCTGACGAGGTCATCGAAGTTGCAGTGAACATGTGGCAAACAATGACCACAATCGGATACTAATGGAAAATGATGAGTGTTGTCCTAGGATTGGGATGCTAATTTGAGTAAGGTTAACTACAACTGCACTAGGCAGGATTTGGAGGCTAAGTGAGGGTAAATCAATATTTGGCATATGGGAGTTTTTTAAGGAGCAGTTGATTGGAATAAATGACAGGCATGTGCCTATGAAAAGGAAGCTCGGGAAAGGCAGGATTTAGGGACTGTGGATGACTAGGGAAATTGTCAGTCTAATCCTAAAAGAAGAGGATGCATACATGAGGTTTAGGCAACTAAAAATAGATGAAGCATTTGAAGAATAGAGGGAAAGTAGAAAAGAGCTCAAACAGGAGGGCAAAAAGGATTACAAAATGTCCTTGGCAGGTAGATTAAGAAGGAAGAGAGTAGCTAGAGAAAGAGTTGGTCCACTTAAGAACAAAGGAGGGAAACTATATATAGAACCAAAGGCAATGGGTGGGATCCTTAATGAGTACTTTGCATCAGTACTCACAAAGGAGAGGGATACGTTGATTGATGATGTCTTGGAGGGATGTGTAAACCCTTTAGAACAACTCATCATTATGAGGGAGGAAGTGTTAGGTAAATTGAAAGGCATTAAGGGAGACAAAACCCCAGGGTCAGATGGCATCTATCCCAGGTTGCTGAGGGAGCAAGAGATGAAATTGCTGGACCTCTAACACAAATCTTTGTTTCTACTTTGGCCACTGATGAGGTCCCAGAGGACCAGAGAATAGCCAATGTTGTCCCGTTATTTAAGAAGGGTACCAACAATAACCCAAGTAATTATACATCAGTGAGCTTGATGTCAGTAATAGTGAAATTTTTGGAGAAGGTTCTTAGGAATAGGGTCTATACATATAAGGTTCTTAGGAATGGGTCCATTCAGACCATTTGGAACTAAATGGTCTTGTTGACCATAGACAGTTTGGTTTTTGTACAAGGAAGGACATGTCTCACTATTTTAATTGAGTTTTTTTTGAGGCCACAAAAATGATTGATGAGTGTGGGGCTGTGGATGTTGTCGACAGAAACGTTAGTAAAGCATTTGACAAGTTCCCTCATGGCAGGCCAGTCAAAGGATTAAATCGTATGGGATCAGGGGTGAACTAGCTAGGTGGACTCAAAACTGGTTTGGCCATAAAAGACAGAATACTGGTGGAAGGGTATTTTCCTAAATGGAGGCCTGTACTATTGTTCACAGGGATCCGTGCTGAGGACCTGTTTGTAATGTATATAAATGACGTGGAAGAAAACATGGCTTGTTTGTTTAGCAAGTTTGCAGATGATACTAAGATTTGCAGAGTTGCAGATAATAATGAAGATTATCAGAGCATACAGCAGAATATATAGATAGGCTGGAAAATTGGGCAGAGAAATGCCAGATAGTATTTAATCCAGACAAATGTGAGGTAAACATTTTGGTAGATCCAATTCAGTGGGAGCTGAAATATTCCAGAAGGTAGAAACATAATTTATGATGCATGCTTCTGATATTTCTCAGCAATTAATGTCATAAGTTTTATGATGGATGTAAACCTAAGACAGGAAAAAATAACAGCTGTTTTCTTTATATAGATATGTTCGAGAGATTTATACTGCAATTTGCAAAATTTTAATTTTGTGCTTAATGTTTGTATTTTTATTTTATTCCTAACACTGAAAAATATGGCTGTGTAAAAAAAAAATTATGCAAGTTTGATATTATACTGAAAAGAGAGCTTTTGAACTAAATTCCCAGAGCAGGTTGTTTAGAAACCCCAATTCTGCGACATTGTACTTGTCATCAGGGAAGGGACATGGTTTATCAGATGGTGTATTTGCTGCATTGCAAATGTTTTTGTATTGTGATTTTTGTTGTGCTCCATTTATAACATTTAACATGCATGAAATTTTCTGTTCACAAATCTAGTCAAGTTATTAACTTATTTGATTTTTTTTTGGAGAAGGAAGCTGGCATTTCATGAAAAGTAGCATCCGTTATCTGAAGAGTATTGTATGGTGGAATATCATCCTTCTACATGAGACCTCATTCACAGCCTTAGTGTATCATGGTATTTACTTTTCAGTTGCAGGCTTTATTTTTCCAGATCCCATTGAAAGCTACCATTGTCTCTCACATTAGTCAGCAGACCACATAATTCCATGCTGTTAGCAGTCAAATTATTTTTAATTCTTTCATGGGATATGGCCAAAATTTGTTGCCCATTCCTAATTGAGAAAGTGGTGATGAGCAATCTTCTTGAGCCACTGCAATCTGTATCATATATATGCATCCACCTTGCTGATAAGGAGAAAGTTGTAGGATTTTGATAATGCAGAGGCAGTGAAATACCAAATTGGGATGGTGAGTGACTTGGAGGGAAACTTGCAAGTAGTAATATTCTCATGCTCTTGTCCTTCTAAATAGATGAGATGGGATTGAAAGGTACTGTTGAAGCAGTTTTGGCATGTTGGTGCTGTGCATGTTATGGATGGGATACATTGTTACCAGGCTGTTTAGGATGCTGCATAAGGTGTCAATCAAATATTCCACTATATCCTGGATGGCGTTGAGTTCCTTGAATGATGTTGGAGCTGCATTGAAACAGGCAAGCCTAGAGCTTGCTTACCATAGAATATTCAGTTTCTGTCCTCCTCTAATAGTTATAATATTTATGTGCTGGATCAAATAAGTATGTTGTCAATGGTGACCTCCAGGATATTGATGTTGTTGAGGGATTCAGCAATAATAATCCAATTCAATGTTAAAGGGAGAGTTAGACTCCTGCATTTTTGTTTGGTATTATCATTGTTTGGCATTTGTAAGGCTCAAATGTTATTTGTCACTTGTCATCCCAGGACTGAATGTTGTCCAGGTCTTGCTGCAGGCAAGCACAGGTTGTTTCAGTATCTAAGAAGTTGTGAAATGAACTGTGTAAATATCAGTAACATATTTACTTTGTACCTCATGATGGAGGAAACATCATTGAAGCAGCTGAAGGTGGTTTGGCCGAGGCACTGCAATGAGCAGTTTATGCAGCAGTGTTCCATGGCTGAAATGATTTGTTTTATAACAATTACAATGACCTTCCTTTGTATAAGTTTGGATTCTAGCCAGTGGTGGGATTCTAGACAGTGGAGGGATTCTAGCCAGTGGAGGGATTCTCTCCCCCCTCCCCGCCTCCCCCCCTGCCCCCTCTTTCCCCCCCCCGCCCCCTCTTTCCCCCCCTGCCCCCTCTTTCCCCCCGCCCCCTCTTTCCCTCCCTGCCCCCTCTTTCCCCCCTGGCCCCCTCTTCCCCCCGCCCCCCTTTCCCCCCTGCCCCCTCTTTCCCCCCTGCCCCCTCTTTCCCCCCTGCCCCCTCTTTCCCCCCTCCCCCTCTTTCCCCCCTGCCGCCCCTCTTTCCCCCCTGCCCCCTCCTTCCCCCCCTGCCCCCTCTTTCCCCCCCGGCCCCCTCTTTCCCCCCTCCCCCCCTGCCCCCTCTTTCCCCCCCCCTGCCCCCTCTTTCCCCCCCTGCCCCTTCTCCCCCCTTCTCCCTCCCTCTCCTCCCTCTCCCTCCCCCCCCTCCCTCTCCCTCCCCCCCCTCCCTCTCCCTCCCCCCTCTCTCCCCTCTCCCCCCTCTCTCCCTCTCCCCCCTCTCTCCCTCCCCCCCCCCCATACCCAACAATCTATTGTCAGGGCCCATAACCTTTGCTGTATTCAATGAGCTTAGTTGTTTCTTCATATTATGAGGAGTAGATCAAATTGGTAAAATGGTAGCATCTGTGCTGGTGAATCTTCAGGAGGCCAAGGTAGATTATCCAATCAATGCAATACTTCATCTTTTGCACTGAAATGCTGAGCTCCCCCATGATTGGATACGGCAATACCTGTGAAACCTCTTCATCCTGTTGGTCACTTAATTGTTCAACATCATCATGAATGAAGAACATCATGTGGCAGGGCAACAGAACTGTGATCTGCTTTGTCCTGGATGGTATCAAGCTTCTTAAATGTTGTTGGAGCTGCACTTAACTGGGCAAGTGAAAAGTATTACATCACACTCTTGATTTGTACATTGTAGATTGGGGATAGGCTCTGGGAAGTTATGAGCAATGTTACTCATTGTAAGATTCCTCTGACTTGCTCCTGGAGCTATAGTATTTGTATGACAAGTCCAGTTCAGTTTCTGGTCAGTGGTAACCCTCAGGATATTGATAGTGAGGGATTCTATGATAGTAATGAATGTCAAAGGATGATGACTAGGTTCTATCTTGTTGGAGATAGTCATTATCTGTTAATCATCACCTGTCAGCACAAGCCTGGACATCGTCCAGGTTTGCTACATTTGAACATAGTATCTGAGGAGTTGTGACTGATGCTGAACGTAAGGTCATTGATGAAGCAGCTGAATATGGCTGGACCTAGGACACTATCCCAAGGAACTCCTGCTGTAATGTTCTGGAATTGAAATGATTGACCTTCAACAATCACATCCATCTACTTTGTGCCAGATACTTCTGTAACCATTAGAGGTGGTTCCTGATTCCATTTACTTCAGTTTTGCTAGGGCTCCTTAATGCCACACTCAGTCAAATGCTGTCTTGATGTCAAGGATAGTCATACTTGTCTCACCTCTGAAGGTCAGCTCTTTTGTCCATGTTTAACCAAGACTATACTGAGATCAGTAACTGAGTGGCAAAACCAAAATTGAGAGCATTGAGCAGATTATTGTTAAGTGCCATGTGTTAGTGCTATTGATGATCCCTTCCATCTCTTTACTGCTCATCGAGAGGAGACTGATGGGGTAGTAAATGGCTGGGTTGGATTTGTTCTGCTTTTTTTTTTGTACAGCATACACCAGGACAATTTTTCTACTTGTTGGAGGTTGCCAGTGTTGTAGCTCCACAGCAATAGCTTGGGTAAAGACACAATAAATTCTGGAGTAAAGTCTTCAGCATTATTGATGGAATATTATCAGAGCCCATAGCTTTTGCTGTGACTACTATATGAAGTCATTTCTTGATATTCAGTGGTGTGAATCAAATTGGTTAAAAATCGGAAACTATGGTGCCGGGGACCTCTGAAGGAGGCTGCAATAGATCATCCACTCAGCTCTTCTGACTGAAGATTGTTGCAAATCTTTCAGCCCTATCTTTCCCACTGATGTGCTGGGCACCCCCATCACTGAGGATATTTCTTCTTCCAGTGAGTTGTTTAATTGTCCACCCCCAGTCACAACCAGATGTGGTAGGACTGAGCCATTCGTTGCAAAATCATTTAGCTCTATCTATCATTTTCTGCTTATATTATTTGTTATGCAAATAAAGTCATAGAGGTTTACAGCATGGAAGCAGGCCTTCAGCCTAACTTGTCCATGCTGCCCTTTTTTTAAACCCCTAAATTACTCCCAATTGACCGCATTTGGTCCATATCTCTCCATACCCATCTTACCCATGGGTATAACTGTTTAAATGCTTCTTAAAGGTCAAAATTGTACCTGCATCTACAACTACTTCTGGCAGCTTATTCCAGACATACACCATCATTTGTGTGAAAAAATTGGCCTCCTAGACCCTCTTGCATCTCTCCCTCTCACCTTAAACCAATGCCCTCTAGTTTTAGACTTCCTACCTTTGGGAAAAGGTATTGACTATTTAGCTCATCTATGCCCCTCATTGTTTGTTTTATAAACCTCTATAAGATCACCCCTCAGCCTTCTACACTGCAGAGAAAAAAAGCCCCATTCTATTCAGCCTCTCCTAATATCTCAAACCATCAAGTCCCGATAGCATGCTAGTAAATCTCTTCTGCACTCTTTCTTGTTTAACAATATTCTTTGTGTAATAGGGTGACAATATCCTTTGTATAATAGGGTGTACATGATATTTCAAATTGGCCTACCAATGCCTTGTACAACTTCAATATGATATCCCCTGACGAATGAAATCAAGCATGCTGAATGCCTTCTTCACCATTCTATTGATCTGTGATTCCACTTTCAAGGAGCTAAGAACCTGTATCCCTAGATCTCTTTGTTCTGCAACTTTGCCTACCACCTTACCATTAACTGAGTAAGTTCAATCTACCAAAATGCATCACCTTGCATTTATCTAAATTAAACTCCATTTGCTATTGTCAGCCCACTGGCCCAATTGTTCACCATCCCATTGCAATTGGAAATAACTTCCTCCATTGTCCATATGCCACCAATCTTGGTGTCATCTGCAAACTTACTAACCATGCCTACTATATTCTCATCCAAATCATTAATATAAATGACAAGTAACAGTGGATCCAACCAATTCCTGAGACACACCGCTGGTCATAGGTCTCCAGTTTGAGAAACAACTCTACACACTCACCCTCTGGCTTTTGTCATCAAATCAATTTTGTATTCATTTAGTCATCTCACCCTGGATCCTGGGAGATTTAACCTTATGCAATGTGGTACCTTGTCAAAGGTCTTGCTAAGGTCTATGTAGACAATATCAATTGCACTGCCCTGATCTACCTTCTTGTTTCCCCTTCAAAAAACTCAATCAAATTTGTGAGGCATGATTTTCCATTCATAAAGCCATGCCGACTGTCCCTAATCAGTCCTTGTGTCTCTAAATGCCTGCAAATCCTATCTCTCAGAATAACCTTCCAACAACTTACTCACCACAGATGTGAGACTCACTGGTCTATGGTTCCCAGGCTTTTCTCTGCAGCCCTTTTTAAACAAAGGCACATTTGCCACCCTACAATCTTCAGGCACTCACCTGAGACTATCAGTGATTTAAATATCTCTGTTAGAGGACTGTAAATGTAACTAAATGGATACAAAATTGGCTTAATGACAGAAGCCAGGTGGTTGTAGAGGGTTGTTTTTCGAACTGGAGATCTGTGACCAGTGGTATGCCTCAGGAATCAGTGCTGGATTCAGTGTTGTTTGTCATTTATATTAATGATTTGGATGGGAATATAGGAGGTATGGTTAGCAAATTTGCAATTTCTTCCCTAGCTCCCACAATATTTTGGGATACACTTCAAGGTCCTAGGGTTTATCTATCCTTGATGTGCTTTAAGACTTCCAGCATCTCCTTCTCTGTATTATGTATACTCCTCAAGACATCACTATCTATTTCTCCAAGTTCCCTTACATTCATGCTTTTCGCAACAGTAAATACTGATGAGAAATATTCATTTAGGATCTCACCCATCTCTTGTGGATTTGCACATAGATGACCTTTAGAGAAGGTCTAAGGCTACTCTCTCCCTAATTACGTTTTTGGCCTTTATGTGTTTGTAGAAGCTCTTTGGATTCTCCTTTGCCTTATCTGCCAAAACAATCTCGTGTTCCTTTTTTGTCCTCCTGATTTCTCTCTTAACTCTACATTCTTCAAGGGATTCACTTGAAGTGAATAGTCCTGTGTTGTGGTTTCACTAAGTTGAAAACTCATTTTTAGGTATGACTTATGCCACTCCCTCCTGCATTCTTGAACCAGGGTTGATCCCCTGCCTTGGTGTAATGGCACAGTTGGGATATGTGATTACAGATTGTGATTGTGTACAATTCTTTTGCTGCTTGCCTGAAGTAGGCCATCACATTGGCATTGTATCCTCTATAAGGTGTGAATATTTTATCATAACTTTGATTAAAAAATGTATATCGACCTACTTCCTGAACACACATATGCTGTGTAGCTGAATACATTCTCCCAGGGTAAGATACTTCTCAAGTTCAGTCTTTTATGTTTCACGGCCTCAGATGTAGTTGGCCAATTGCACTTCCTCTGTCTCTCAGCTTCCCTGGAAAAGCTAAAATCATGCCGCTTTGCATACCAGTGCCACCCATTCCCACTTTGAGCATTGATATCACATATTATGGAAGAATGAGTTTTGATATGTAACATAATGTTTGCAATCTAACTGTATCAACTGTGCACATGTCAGCTTCATCCTCAAGCATTTGAAAGAAACAGTTGAATAACACAAACTAATACTGTATTTTTCAATGCCATGCAAAGTAATTGAGTGCAACAGGAGAACAATTAGCTACAAACTGTTTACAAGTCATACTGATTTATCCATTAAAGTCATTACTCTGTAAGTTGATGTGATAATTATATCTTTTGAGGCTACATAAAAACTTACTATATCGTTTTATCTTGTAACAGTTAATTGTTCTGGGAAACATGTCCCCAAACTTGATTTTAATTTTATAAAAATATATCTTTTGGATTTGGGAATACTTCAAACCAATGCAGCATGCTAAGAATGTGAAACTCACTACCATACACAGCAGTGGAGTGACTTAGACAAATAGCATCGATCTGTTAAAGGGAAAGCCAAATAAGTGTTTAAAAAGAAAGCAGAAGATATGTTTATAAAGTGTGAGGCGGCTTATGGGAAGCATAACCATTGGCAAATGGCCTGTTTCCATGTTATATTGTTTGTAATGATCTACAAAAAGTGAATTTTTTTTTGTAGATCATCGGCCTCGCAGGTGGAGGATGATGTCAAGAAGGCGTATGGTGTACTGGCCTTCATTAATTGAGGGACTGAGTTTAGCAGTCGGGAGGTAATGCTGCAACTTTATAAGACCCTTGTCAGACCCCACTTGGAGTACTGTGCACAGTTCTGGCTGCCTTACTACAGGAAGGATGTGGAAGCTATTGAGAGGGTGCAGAGAAGACTTACAAGGATGTTGCCTGGATTGGGAGGCATGCCTTATGAAGATAGGTTGAGGGAGTTATGTCTCTTCTCTCTGGAGAGACAAAGGTTGTGAGGTGACCTGATAGAGGTTTATAAAATGTTGAGATGAATAGATAGGGTGGATTCTCAGAGGCTATTTCCCAGTGCTGAAATGGTCGCTACAAGAGGACACAGGTTTAAAGTGGGGGACAGCAAGTACAGACGAGATGTTAGAGGTAAGTTTTTCACTCAGAGGGTGGTGAGTGAATGGAATCAGCTGCCATTGGTGGTAGTGGAGGGTCTTTTAAAAGACTTCTGGATAAGTACATGGGATTAAATGGGATTGGGAGTTACAGATAGTTCTACGGCCTAGTAGGTATGGGTATGATTGGCGCAACTTGTGGGCCGAAGAGCCTGTTTGTGCTGTAGTGTTCTATGGTTTATGAATTTCTGAGCACCGCTTTTCTGACTGACATAGCACTCACTATACTTTTTGGTGCCGGGCACTTATTGTCTTCTGTTTAAATGAAAATTACGCATATCTATAGTTAGAAATTTCCTGAAGCAGTACCTGATCTGTCATCATTACTCACTGCAAGTGCCAAAAAATCAATGAGTCAGTTTCACGTTAGCAATACAACTTGAATGGCTGTCGTAATATCCTAGCTAAGTAGCTGTTCAGCAGTTCAGTGCATCAGCAAATGGCAACGTAAGAACAAGGAGCTGAAGTCGATCTATTACTAATTTAAAAACCTATCTATCTTCTCAAATTTGTTTAGTATTCTGACGTCCACTGCGTAGAGAATTCCACAGACACGACTCTTTGAGTGAAGTAATTCCTCCTAGTTTTAGTTTTAAATCTGCTACCCTTTAATCTAAAACTGATCTTTTGTTCTAGAATGTCCAACAAGAGCAAACATCACTCTACGTAAACCCTTTTAATCCCCTTTTGCATCTTCTATATCTCTTCTCATCCTTCTAAACTCCAGCAAGTATAAGCCTAAACAGCTCAATCTCCCTTCATAAAACAAGTCTTCAACCCCTAGAATCAATCTAGTGAATCTTCTCTGAACTGCCTCTAATGCATTTACATCCTTCTTCATGTAAGGGGACCAAAACTGTACACAGTACTCCAGATGCGGTTGCACCATTTCCCTTCACAGTTACAACACCACTTCCCTACTTTTATACTCTATTCCATTAGCTTTGAATGCCAAAATTCCATTTGCCTTCCCAATTATCTCAAGCACCTGCATACTAACTTTCTACGATTCATAAAAACTAGAAGCAAGAGTAGGCCATTTGGTCCTTAGAGCCTGTACTGCTATTCATTTTCATCATGGCTGACCATCAAATTCAATATCCTGATTTCTCCCCACCGTACCCCTTGATCCCTTTCACCCCAAGAGCAATATCTAATTCCTTATTTGGAATCCTGACAGCTGCTTTGGATATAAATGTTGCAAATCTGCTGCTGCAGTTTAAAATCCACATAAAGACATATTCTTTTTAAAGAGACAATGCTGTATGATTCCTTCATTTGGTTTTGGCAATACATTTTCAAATGCCACAGTTTTAACTGTGCAACTTCATAATAATAGAGACGGAAAGGAGAGAGTGCAGAATATAGTGTTACGATCATAGGGTGTAGTGAAAGATCAACTTAATCTAAGATGGATCCATTCAAAAGTCTGATAAAAACGGAAACAAACTATTCTTGAGTCACTTGGTAAATGATTTCAGACTTCTGTATCTTTTTCCGACGGAAGCGGAGGAGAGAATGTCTAGAGTACGTGGAGTCCTTGATCATGATGGCTTTTTTTCCAAGGCAGCGGGAAGTGTAGATGGAGTAATTGGATGAGAGGCTGGTTTGTGTGATGGACTGGGCTACATTCACAATCGTTTGTAGTTTCTTGTGGATTTGGTCAAAATAGGAGACATACCAAGCTGTGATACATGTGGAAAGGATGCTTTCTGTGGCTCATGCAAAATTGGTGAGAATTGTAGAGGACATGCCAAATTTCTTTTGCTTCCTGAGAAAGTAGAGGCTTAACTATACTGTCAACATGGAGGGACCAATTCAGATTGTTGATGACCTGGACACCTAGAAACCTGAAGCTCTCGACCATTTCCACTTCATCCTTATTGACGTAGACAGGAACATGTTCTCCACCACACTACCTGAAGTTGATGACTATCTCCTTCGTTTTATTGACATTGAGGGAGAGATTATTGTTGCATCATTCCATCAGATTCTTTATCTCTTTTCTGGGCTGTCTCATGATTGTTTGAAATCTGACACTATGGTAGTGTAATCAGCAAACTTTAAAGTGGAGTTGGAGCAGGGGCCACGTCATAACTGTTTAAGGTAGGCAGCTGAGGGCTGAGCATTGTGGAGCACTGATGTTGAGGATAATCGTAGGAGATGTTGTTGCCTATCCTTACTGATTTTGGCCTGTGAGTTAAGAAGTTCAGGATCCAGTTGCAGAGGGAGGAGCTGAGCCTTAGGCTTCAAAGTTTGGAGATGTGTTTTGTTGGAATAATGGTGTTGCAGGCCAAGTTGTAGTCAGTACATAGGAGTCTTACATGTTTTTGTTATCCAGGTTTTCTAGAGTTGAGTATAGGGCCAGGGAGATTGCAACACGTCTAAAGCAGACACAACAACTGCAAACTGTAGTGGATCCAGGCAATCTGGGAGACTGGAGTTGATCCGTGCCATGACTAACGGTTCAAAACGCTTCTTAATGATGGATGTCATAGCCAATGGGCAATAGTCATTGGAGTGCGCTGCCTAGCTTTTTTCCTCAAACATGTCCTTAATCATCTGCCCCTGTTCAACTGTTCTATCTTTTAGCTTTTCTGCCCAGTCCATAAGGCCAAATCTGTCCTCGTGCCTATGTAATATAACAGCTGAAACTAATTACACAAGCATTTATTATCTTTGATTTTGTCCCTATATTTGCATTTAAGTTGCTGATTATGTTTTATTTGTAGCCTTTTTAACTCTCGGTTTGTAGCCCATTGTATTTTCTTGTCTTCTTTCATATTGATTTGACAGTATAGTTCTCAAACTCAAACATTCAATTATAAATTCTTAACTACTATTGTTTGCCAAAGAATAGCAATGAATGGATTGCACAGTAGAATCAATTTCAGTAAGAATTTTCAGAGAACAATGCAGTACAGAAATAGGCCCTTTGTTCCACCAAACCTGTGCCACTACACGATTTCTATCCCTCTGTTCAATTCCCGTTCGTATGTCTATCAAGACACACCTTGAAAGTTGCAAATGTGCCTGCTTTCACCACTTGCACTAGCAGTGCATTCCAGGCACCCACCATCTGTGCAAACCACATTCCCCACACTTCTCCCCTAAACTTATCCCACTCATCTTAAACCCTTTTATAAGTGACCTTTCTACTCTCCTATTTATGTCTCTCAAGATTTTATAGACTCTATCAAGTCGCTTTTCAGACTCCTTTCCAGTGAAAAGAATCTTGAATTTATCCAACCTCCCTCATACCTAAAATCTTTCTCATCAGAAAACTTCCTGATTGACAACCTTTGCATCTTCTCCAAAACATCCACATTCTTCCTGTAGTGTGGTGACCATGCAATACTCCAAATGTGGCCTTACTAATGTTTTACACAGCTGTAACATAACTTGCCAACTTTTTATAGTTGATGTCCTAGCTGATAAAAGCAAGCATGCTGTATGCCTTTTTGACTACCTTATCCACCTGTATTGCCATATTCAGGGATTTGTGCATTTGTATGCCATGATCTCTCTCTATGTCAATGCTCCTAATTTAGTCAGTAGAACAAAGTCATTGTCAGTAAAATGAAGGAGTTAGCCATCAACTTTACAAAACGTAGTGGAGGACATACCCCTATTTACATCAATGGTGATGAAGTGGAGACAGTGGAGAGCTTCAAGTTTCTAGATATTCAGATCACCAACAATCTGTCCTGATCCTTCTACACAAATGTTAAAGTTAAGAAAGCCCACCAATACCTCTACTTTAAAGAAGGCTAAGGAATTTCAGCATGTGTACTTTTACAACTCTCAACAATTTTTGCAGATGTACCGCAGAAAGCGTCCCATCCACTTGCATCAGAGTATGGTATGACTCCTGCTCTGACCAAGACTGCAGGAAGTTACAAAGGTTGTGAATGTAGCCTAGTCCATTATGCAAAACAGCCTCTCATCTATTGACTCTGTCTACACTTTCCTGCCTCAGGAAAACAGCCAGCATAATTAAAGGCCACACACCCCAGATATACTCTCTTCCATCTTCCATCAGAAAAGAGATACAGAAGTTTGAAAATGCATACCACATACTCAGGAACAGCTTCTTTCCTACTGTCATCAGACTTTAATACGTTCCTATCACATTAAGCTGATCTTTCTCTTCAACCTACCTGTAGCTGCAACACTATTCTCTGCACCCCATCCTTTTTCCCCACATATTTCATGAGTGGTATGCTTTACCTATGTATATTTCACCATATCCCAGTATGTGTGACAATGAATCAAATCATTTGTTTTCCCTCATCAATTCTTCTTGTTTCCATTTTAAAAGCTCAATCAATTTGGTGAGACATGATCTTCCCTTCATGAAACCATGCTACCTATCACTAACAAGTCCATTCGCTTCCAAAAGTGAATAAATCCTGTCTCTGTATCTTCTCCATCATTGACTGTTGTCCAGTCCTCTGGAACATTGCCTGTACCAAAGAGGATGCAAAGAAATCTTTTAAGGCCCAGCAATATCCTCCCTTGCCTCACACAGTATTCTAGGAAAAATACCATCCGGGCTACCTTATTGTATTTTAAAAACCCAACACGTGCTCCTAAATTGATCTGCCCAAGACCTAGCAATTAGGAACCTCAACATTGCCCATGTCCCTCTCTCTTTGCAAAAGACTCATTAAGGATCTCACCCACTTCCTCCTGGTTCCACACATAACCTCCTCCCTTTATCCTTGACTGAGCCTACTCTTTCTCTAACCATCCTCTTACTCCTAATTTATGTATAAAATGCTTTGGGATTCTCCTTAACCCTGCTTGCCATGGACATTTTATGACCTCTTTTAGCCCTCCGAACTCCCTATTTGAATTCCTTTCTACTTTTCTTTACATCTTTTCTCCTTTTCATACTCTTTGGCTTTCTGCCATTCTTTTTTGAACTTGATGGTTTGGACCATTGATTCTTAGATGAACTTTACTATAGAAAAAGCCATGTTGATTCTGTAAAGAACCACTCATAACAAGTTCTGCAAAATGTACTGCATACATGGGTTAAATCAGAACGTCAAGCAAATATTCTACTATATTAAAGGGAAATGGGTACTGCATTCCCTGTAATCAGTATAAGATAAGGTCATCTTCAAATCAAACTGTGATTTTCCACAAAGTAGGTTCAATAAGCAATTTGAATCTGAAACATTGTCAGTGCTACTGTGTAATGAGCACTAGAGGATTTCTACTAATAGGTAAGGATTTTCATGAGCAGAGGAAATGATATTAATAATACAAAGAACAAAAAGAACAAAGAGCAACACAGCACGGGAAACAGGCCCTTCGGCCCAACGAGCCCACGCTGCTGTCCTAACGTCCTAATGACATACCCTTGTCTTTAGGCTATGCCTATTGTTGAAGATTCCCATATAGGGACCAATATAGGGACAATTTGTTACCCAATCAGCCTAAGAGAACATTTTTGGGATGTGGGAGGAAACCGGAGCACCCGGAGGAAACCCACGCAACCACGGGGAGAACGCGCAAACTCCCGCAGACACAAGCCCAAATCCATGTGTCAGCACAGCGACAGCGATAGTCTCTGAGTTGTCATGTTGCCCATCAGATGGTCCAGTTTAAGCATACACTGACGACGTGAAGCACTAGGCAATTCTGAAGCAACCTCCAAGAGCAGCTCTCGCACGACATGCCGCATGCATGCCCCTTGTTGGTCAACAAGGTGGACCGAATTGCCTGCGAAAACAAATAAGACTTAATTAAACATGCTAAAAAAAAACTAAGACATTCCCGAGATGAAACTAAAAGATAGTCTACTACTATTTGGTCCTCCCGATATTCAAACAGTCCTGCTATATCCTTCTATCTGCAGACCGCTCATGTGGCTGTCCAAGAGACCCTTAAGCAACCCTAGCGTGCCTGCTCCCACCACCTTACTCGGCAGTGCATTCCACACCCCCACTACCCTTTGTGTGAAAAACTGGCCTCTAATATTCATCATATACATAGCCCCCCTCACCCTGAGCCCATGAACCCTCGTTCTATCCATTTCTAATGGTGGAAAAAGCTTACCACCATTTACTCTATCTATACCCCTCATAATCTTATATACCTCTAAAAGATCCCCTCTCAGCTGACGTCTTTCAAGGGAAAACAACCCCAGTGTTTTCAATCTTTCCTCGTAAGACAGCCCTTCCATACCAGGCAGCATCCTGGTAAATCTCCTCTGCACTCTCTCCAGGGCTTCTACATCCTTCCTGTAATACGGCGACCAGAACTGGACGCAGTACTCCAGATGAGGCCTAACCAACGTTCTATACACCTGCAACATCAGACTCCTACTCTTGTATTCTATACCCCTTCCTATGAAGGCTAACATACCATACGCTTTTTTTTTAACCACATTCTCCACCTGTACTGACACTTTCAGAGACTTGTGAACTTGCACCCCCAGGTCTCTCTGCATCTCTATACTCCGGATAGTTTTACCTTTTATCCTATAACTCTCCTCTACATTATTCCGGCCAAAATGCATCACCTAGCATTTATCCGGATTAAATTCCATTTGCCATCTATCTGCCCAATCTACCAGCTTATCTATGTCATGTTGTATTGCCAGGCACTGCTCCTCAGTACCCGCCAATCCAATCATCTTAGTGTCATCAGCAAATTTGCTGATCACACCACCTTCCCCCTCTTCCAAGTCATTTATATACACCACAAATAGAAGGGGTCCTAGTACAGAGCCCTGTGGCACACCAATTCAGGACAATTCAGGAATTGCTATTAACCTGAAAGAGTGAATGTTTTTCATTAAAAAAAAGGAAATAACAGTTGGCTATGAACAGACAAATATACAGTTAAGAAGAATAGCGCCACATTTGTAATGATTTCACACATTATAGTTTGCTTTTATTTGTTAATGTACAAGGCAAGCTGCAAAAGAGTTTTATTAAATAGAAAAGTAGTCAACCACTCCTTCACTTTCAATCCTATACCCACACTATAGTACCGTTCTAATATGGCTCCATTCATATCTGTCCCAGGGTAACCAACACATCTGAGATGTGTCCTCTAGTCACCTCCACTATGTCCCAAGATTCCATCTTTTGTCCTGTGCACATGCTGTCTCTCATGTACACTAATTTTCTTAACACTATATTGCTCCTTGATAGAAAACTATCATTCTTCTCCTAATTTCCGGTCAATGGCCAAATTTCCGTTCACTACAATGAACAGGAGACTCCACCCCTCACTCCCTGGCGTGAATGACTGGAGAATCCTGCCCAAGGTTTGTTCTCACTGCAAATTTTCATATGATGCCTTATTATATTAAAAATGTTAATTGAGTTATGTTCAATAATTTACTGTATATGCAAGATGATCCTCTTTCAGCTACTATTAGGATGGTCCATGATTACGCTTGGCAAATTCTTGCAGTAGTTTTTGTATTGCCTTCTGCAGTACAGCTCACCAGGAATCTCTCCCACTCTTACTGTCTGTCATCAGGCATATTGGAACGATTCACAGGCAGATTTTTAATCTATTTGGCCACATTATGAATACACCTTCGAGTAGCCTTCAAGTCCTGAAGTATGGCTTGAACTCAGAGCTTCTGACCCAGAGATAGGGATGCTGCCACTGCACCACAAGACCTCCCATAAGCCAGAAACATTTTTATATATGCAGAAATGAACATTTCATTCATATGAAATCATAATGGAAATGCAACAGCAACATGTACTTGTAGAGCACCTTAACATAGTAAAACATCAATGCAATAAAAGCATTGCTTCTGGGGCTCCACTCTTCACAGAGTAAAATACCAAATTAGGTTAAAGTGTAAAGAAATTTCTGTTTCATTTTGTGTTGCAGACTGAAATGGGAAGATGTGTCATGCAAGATTGCAGTGCTTTCGTAATCCTTACTTTTTCTCAATAGTTTTTAAAAATATTATTAAATGAAACTATTCTCTACCAGTATAGTAATGTGTATGGGGAGTGTGAATCTTTACCAATTTGAATGTTCTGCCAGATTTAATATCAAAGAGTGACTAATATCTTACCTGTGCCACTTGTGTCAGCGACCTTGTCAGTCAGGGACAAAATGAGTATAAGCAAAGACTACAAATGATTCTTGGTAACACTTAATCGCTTCCAACCTGCCTGGAATTCTGAAATCTGCATGACTCTCAGCGGCTTCAGCAGAATGTAATATTATTGGGTAAATAATAGTGTTTAATGACCTGGAGCTTCTGCTTAATTAGTTGTGGTTGGTACTAATTTAGCAATTCTTATTAGCAAAGTCAAGGCATCTAACATTTTGAAAATAAGCTTCCCTGATCTCTGAAAAAATTCTACTTGCATCATTTTAGTTTTATGCATATCTTCATAAATAAAGCACTTCACAATTATATTTACTAATTGGTTCTTTCTTCAACAAATGTATAGTTATCAATTAACTACGCTTATTCTGCCGAGCCTCCCTGAAAACTTTGAGGTATTTATTGATTACTTTGTACAATCCCCCAGCAGTCAGTTAATCAGCCTATTTTTGATTCTTTTTCTGGGGTTAAATTCAACACAAAATGGATGCTCAGCAGGTAAAGCACCCACCTTCTTTTATTGATGGCCTCATTTGTTTGGATTCTGCAATTACATACACCAAATTCGAATGTTGGTCAAATGAATGAGTTGAAAAGGGTGGGACCCCTTTAAGAATCTGGGTTCTTATGCAAGCAATCACAGTGTTGTGGGGGTAGGTAAGATGGAGATCTAATGGACAGGATTAGTTTTGGAAGACCAAAGAGGATAAATATTAGAAATATCAAGTTCAAGGTTAGAGTTTTGAGAGTAACGTGGGTCTGCAAGTAAAGTCATGAATGTAAGTAGTTGGACACAAAAGCAAAAAGTACAGTTCAGTTTAATCATGTATTTCAGTATATATGTGTAACATGTATATATAATTTTTTGAACAATGTTTTATTTTTTCAACCAGCACTTTTATCGCTTTTGATTTGCAAGTTCCCTACGTTCTTGGTTCAAATTTTCAACTATTTCATTTTGAGCCAATAACAAGACAAGAGTGATCCAATTAGTGACAGGAGAGGGTTACTAAAAGTAAGTGTTTCACTTCTAAAAAATGGACGCTTTATGCAAGCATTTAATATATTATTGATAACTGGATGATATTGGTAACAGGCAAGAACATTGCTGGACCAATTCACTTATATTTCAATGTTTTAGTAATGGGCCTTTGGCAGGCCTAAAATGGAACACCTCTTGCTCTGAGCAGATGTGACAAAATTGAACAAAAAAGATATCATTGGTGGAGTTACAAAGGGATTTCTGAAATATCCCAAAAGTACACCAAAAGCTCCTTGAGACATCAGTTGGGATGACAGACAAGCTACTGACTATCAGTCTGCAATTAACTTTTTAAATTAGATTTAGCAATCCTTTTTCTCTGCATGAGTCGCTGTTTCATTCCACGCCCTCTAGTGAGCTAGAATGTCTAAGCTAAAGCAAAATAAAATGTCTTAGATAATCTGGGTTTAATGTTGTTTAATAAACAAGCAAATAGATTTTATGCTTTTAAGCCAATAAAGCAAACTTCTGGGCCCAATTCCGCCATCCGTGCACTTATTTTTGGCGCGTCAGATTGAGATGCATGTGTTGTCCATTTCACGGGATGCGCCTCACGCACAGCAGAAGAGCATGCAGAGTTGGGACCATGCTAGAAAGTAGTGTGAAGACAAGGTAAATGATTTAAATCTAATTTTCATGTAATTTAAATGTCATTAATTGAATTGTCTAAACCTGATGGCATCTTCCACCCTGCCAGGAGTATTTCGCTCCAGTAGGGTTTAGAGTAATGCCCCGTGTTCCAGAGAAATTTGGGAGATTCTGCTGGAATGAAGGTGGGCAATCAAGGCCCCAGTGAGGTTGGGCTGTTGAGGGATGTTGCCCCCTGGAGATGGGCACCTTAGTGCCAGCCTGTGCCCTGTGGTACTGCCTAACAGGCATCAGGGAGTGCCAAGGGGTGGGGCCTAGGGGCAATCATGGAGGCTGGAAGGTCCCACTGCCCCTCTGCAGATAGGATCGGTCAGGACTGGAAGAGGGCCAGCGATCACGTGGTCTTGGGGATGGTTTCCCTGGGGGGTGTGGTCTGCCTCCTGTGGGGGGGGGAGGTTTCTGCTGGAGACTGCGTTGGAATGGTTGGTTGGCAGGGGGAGGTGAGGGGAATTGTCACTACTGGGAACGGGGACAGGCTGGAGGGGTGTTGGTGTGGTGGCTGGAGATTCCAGTCCTCAGGACGGAGAGTGTGGTTTAGGGTTAACCCAGGAATGCTTGAACAGGTCGTGATCAGGCCATAGGAGGATGGCAGCACTGAAGAGGTCATAGGCTAGCCCAACAAATGGGAATCTGACAACTCGGGGCCACTGCGCATACACAGAGGCCTGAAACTATTAGTGATTGGCATGGATAGGCCCATCCTGAGCTTTTAATAATAGTCACAATGATGACCTCTGCAATTCACAGTGTGTAGGAGACTCAAGCCTGAACTCCACCAAAAAACAAGTATGATTTACACCATTTTTCCCACCAATTCAGCAATTAGAATTTTTTTGGGGAGAGTTGGGTCCTCTGTGTACTAGTTATTCTATTAATGATCAATTTGTACAGATGCTGTCTGGAAGTCTGAATCATCTTATACAAAGTTATTTGAAAAGGGTCTCAAACAATTTGCAATTTTCTTAGATCTGCTTGATTTAATTCAATGTCCTCAGTAAGCTCTGTTCCACAAATGTAGAATTACCATTTTGAATTTTGTTGATATTTTAACCATTTCTGAATTGGAAATATAGGCTTGGTCTCTTGCAAAAAGATTCTAAGTCCCCACCATGCAGGAAAATGGGAATAAATCCCATCGGTTGTTTCAGTGTGATTTCCAGAATGAATTTGAATTTCTGTGCATCACAGAGTGCCATAGCAGGTTTCACTCTAAAAATCAGTGAATGTGGCCTATTCCTGGTCAAGAGGCCGGCAGTGTAGCACTGACAGATTACAGTGCGTGCACTGAGCTGTTAACACAGAGATTGGTGCATGTGCAGTGACCCCACATTGCCAGCCTTCCCATTTGCTGGCCAGCTCTGGAATCCCACTTAGCTGGCCTCCTGACGCCTCCCCCCCCCCCCCCCTAACTTTCACCCCTGATCACCTGGTCTATTGAACCACTCTGAGCCAGCCCCTATCACCTTCTCCTTTCCTCTGCTAGTCATCTCAAGTGCAGACTGGCAGTAGGTCTGCCCCCTCTACCCTGCCCAATACCTAGTGGGAAGTGCTAAGATGCCCCTTGGGCAGTGTCAAAGGGCCAGGCTGGCACTGCCTAAGAAGCAACTCCCCGACCTCCCAGGGGGCATCAATGTCTTCCCTCCAGCAAGGTCAAGCCATCTGTTCCCTGCTAGTGGAGCGCAGGAGTAAATCCCAAAAGCCCACTAGGGGAACCACACTCGGCTTCAGTCCTGGGTCTGCTAATGAAAGTTCCATGTTGTAATCAGCTCTGCGCCAGAAATTGATTATGCTGGAGAGGCTGTAACGCCCAGCAGGAAACCCTTGGTATGGCCATTGCTTATGTCTTCCAGCCCACTGTGCTACTCAATGCAGCAGGCTGGGAGAACTACCTCCACAGTAATTACAGAGGATATCTTGGACTGAATTCTCACCATGGAAGTTGGAAAACTGGAGCCTGGTATGTGGTTTTTTTTTGTCAGAAATCTGCTTCTGGTGGGATGCTAGGTAAAGTTTGGATTTTCACAGAATGAACCCTTAAATGATATGAAGCCAAGTTTTCCTGTCTACCTGGGGCCAGTAGAGGTAGCAGTAGTAGTGTGTCAGATGAAGTGTATGATTTATTTAGACTTGACACAACAGCCGTCACAAACTACTGATTGCCCTATAGGATAAATCTGAAATTTGTGCCAAAGCCTCCCAGAGGGAACTGAAATGTCACAGGAGGCTTGGCATCCATAATAGGGCAGACCCATGTTTTATTGGTGCTGACTTAGATCTAATGCTGGAGTCTATGAGGGAGAGGAAAACTGTTGACATAAGATCTAGGAACAGGAGTAGGCTATCTCACCCCCTTGGCTGATCTTTTTGTGGATTCAACTCCATTTATCCGCCCACTCACCATAACCCTTATTTCCTTTACTGTTCAAAAATTTATCTATCCTTGCCTTAAATTCAATAGAGTAGCCTCAATTGCTTCACTGGGCAGACAATTCCACAGATACACAATCCTTTGTGTAAAGAAGTTCCTTCTCAACTCAGTCCTAAATCTGCTTCCCCCTTATTTTGAAGCCATGCTCTTTAGTTCTAGTTTCACCTGCTGGTGGAAACAACTTTCCTACTTCTATCTTATCTATTCCCTTAATCTTTTATGTTTCTATAAGATCTCATTCTTCTGAATTCCAATGAGTACAACCCCCAATCTACTCAGTGTCTCCTCATAAGCGAACTGTCAACTCCGGAATCAACCCAATGAATATCCTCTGCACCCCCTCCAGTACCAATATATCCTTTCTCAAGTCATGAGACCAAAACTGTACACAATACTCCTAGTGTGGCCTCACCAGTACCTTTATAGAGCTGCAACATTACTTTGCTGTTTTTAAATTCCATTCCTCTAGCAATGGAGGGCAAAATTGCATTTGCTTCTTAATTACTTGCTGCACCTGCAAAGCAATTTTTTGTGATTCATGCACAAGGACACGCAATTCCTTCTGCGCAGCAGTATGCTGCAATTCTTTACGATTTAAATAATAGCCCATCTTGCTGTTATTCCTACCAAATTGGGTGACCTCACATTTGCCAGCATTGTACTCCATCTGCCAGACCCTTGCTCGCTCACTTCAACTATCTATATCCCTTTCCAGATGTTCAGCTTCCTCTGCATACTTCGCTCTGTCACTCATCTTGGTGTCATCTGTAAATTTTGACACACTACACTTGGTCCCCAATTCCAAATCATCTATGTAAATCGTAAACAATTGCAGTCCCAACACTGACCTCTGAGGCACACCATTAGTCACTGATTGCCAACCAGAAAAGCACCCATTTACCCCGCGCTTTACTTTCTATTAGTTAACCAATCTTCTATCCATGCTAATATATTATCCGTAGCACCGTGCACCTTTGTCTTATCAGCAGCCTTTGCTACAACACCTGATCAAATGCCTTCTGGAAATCCAGATACACCACATCACAGGTTCTCCATTGTCTATTGTGCACATAATGTTCTCAAAGCATTTGATCAAAATTAACCAAACATGGCCTGCCCTTCATGAATCCATGCTATGTCTTCCCAATGGGACAATTTATATCCAGATGTCTCACTATTTCTTCCTTGATGATTTTCCCTACTACAGAAATTAAGCTAACTGGCTTATAGTTACCTGCCTTTTGTCTACCTTTTTTTTAAAACAATGACATCACATTTGCTGTTTTCCAATCTTTGGGAACCCTCAGAGTCCACTGAATTTTGATAAATTACCACTAGTGCTTTTGCTATTTCTCCCACCATCTCTTTTAGTACCCTGGGATGCATTCCATCATGGCAGGAGACTTGTTTACCAGTAGCTTGCCCAACACTACCTCTTTAGTGATACTGAAAATTTCTAGGTTCTCACCTGCCGTTGCCTTTTTTTCTGGAGGATGACAGAAAGGCCAGCTAATTGTCTAGCCAAAACACCACTTTAAGTGTCAATTCCCAGTCCCTCTAATATCTCTTACTCTCTTACTACCTGTTCCTGCTCCTCCTACACTAAGCCGTCGATTTCCTAGCATTTCACCGCTCAAGTTTTGCACATCTCTAGAAGACCATTTTATGGAGAGCGCAGCAAATATTATAATAGTTAAGGTCTTTGCAATGGTGCTCTTGAGTACCACCCAATGAAGGAGTCATGGTAAGTGCCAGGAAAGAGATGGTAACTGCCAGGAAAGTAAGAACATACATGTGAAATGAATTGTTCCACTTTGGCAAAGAGAACATCAACGATCAGTGTAATGCAGGGATGTGCAAACACTTCTACGATGTCACCAAAGCCTGCAGTTGATCCTTAGAAGAAGTTAGAAACAAAATAAATCGAAGGCCACAGTGATTTTGACACATACTGGCAGGGTGTAGTGACCAGAGATGCGAGGTCCTCAGTGACCAATACACAGATCTCCATGTTACCATCTATCTGCCTGTCTGCTCCAACAGCAATCATTCTTTCTTTGTAATCTCCACTTAGCTCTGTTGTTGACAATCAATCCTGTGTTGAGGGCTTATGCCTCGGGAACCTCTCTGCACTCCTTTCCTCTTCTGATATCCAATGTTTTGCCGTTCATGTGAAGGGTGTTGACTTCCAGTTCCAGCTGAAGCCTTCTGTTTGGACAGGTGGCCACTGGATTGTCATTGTGAGCTTTCCCTTCTGTTCAGCCCTTGTAATATCAAAGCAGTTCTGACTGAGGGTGGAATTTTTCCATCCAACCTGCCACAGGACCAGGCAGGACAGGACTATGCAAAGTTCTATTAACCTCAGGTGGGATTTCCAGTCTTGGGGGCTAGTGTAGCTGGAAAATCCCACACTGATGTCCAATCTTCCTGCCACCTGTGCAATGCCAGGTATGTTCAATTCCTTCTTTGCCCACTAACCCACTTATGAGTTGGTGCCTTGGGGCAGTTATGATCAGCTGCCCATGTATCCTCCTCTTCTCAGATGTTCAGAAATTGATAACTTCTAAAACCTCTTTAAATATTCCATTATCACCCTTCAACTAGCTTTAAACAGATTGTAGAGCAATGTAATTGATCTCAGTTGGAAAAGCAAGAGGGTTTCTTAGTGATTATTTCTAATGCTACTTTCTTGAAATTGAAATGAGACCGAGAGCTGGTATTTTCAGCCTTCGAGGGGAACTATAAATATAGCTACAACTTGCATTTTTCAGTGAATTTGTATGAGCATATTGCCAAAATTATTTAGTTTGATATTTGGCCCTAAACATTTGACAAAATTGTAACCCATGGTCAAATATTTTTCAGTTTAAAGAATCTGGCTCTGAATTTTTAATAACCATTCAGTATAGAGGTCTGCGGAGTTTGATATCGGAGCAACAAAGTTACTACTTATCGATGCCTGTCCAGGGATGCCACTGTTGCCTGCTGCACAGTCTGTTTTAACCCTTATATAATGGACAAATAATTATGAGTAGACATTTTGTTAGTACAAACAATATTTATTTAAACCCACACAATAATAATCACCCACCCGACCAACAATAAGTTATCTTACAGAAAATACTAGAATTCGAGTCTAATACAAGATCTTGACTTTGCACAACTGGCAAGTACCCAAGCAGATATTGGCCTTTATCTGTGTGCTGATTTTGGTAGTCATCTGCATAGTCTGGTCCTTTGGTTTGTTTTTTTCTTCCTTCACAGGTGTGGTGGCTCTCCTTTTGCTGGCAATGTTCACCATTATTGTAGCTCTTTCGTGGGGTCAGAGAGAGAGAGAGATCCATCTTTATATCCTGTTTGGTTTCACGCCCCTTTTTGGCCATTGCCAATCAACTGATCAGGACTTGATTCCCCTGATCGATAAAGTCTCATCAGGTGCTACCACACTGATCTTGGATGTGTTTCCAACGGCCATGTCTGCAGTGCTGGAAGCATATAGGTCACATACCTCCCTCCTAAATAAGGGTTCATGGTGCCCTTATGTCTGGTACATAACCCAGTGTGATCAGAAAGTCTCTCTTGGCCTGGAAATGAAACAACCCAGTGTGAGTAGAAAGTCCCTTTCATCCTGGAGATGACCCATATCCTGTTTATTCACTTATCAGGGTTGCAGCTTGTTTATCTGTCTTTAAACTGCAGCCTGTCAGTTTAGTTTCTTGCCCAATTGTCCCAGAGTGCTTTACAAAACACCATTTTAGATGGCCCGTTTGGCCACATTACTTTGTTTCTGTATTGTCCTTGATCAACATTCAGTTTTGGTTGATTGTTATTTTCTTGCAGTTCACTACTGATGTGCTTCATTATAAGTCATAGATGCGTAAGCACTCAGCTAAAAATGCTTTGTAAGGCTTGTCTGAGACCACAGACATCAGATTGTTGTCATCCCAGGGAAAACATTGCCTGCTTTACCTCTCGTGGTCTCTGATAAATTCTGTCAATTCCACATGTTTAATTACACAATGCGAGTGATTTTAAATGCTTGCAGTTTCTGCTGTTGATACTTCAAATGATTTGGATGATTGGCACTTCTATTGAGTTTAGTGAAAAGAGTTTTTAGAATGGAAAGTAAAAAATGAATTATCTTTAAAGTTTTAACATACACAGTGGTCCCCTATAAGATTAATTAGTTTTGCGTTGAGTGTAAAATGAGTCAATGGGCATAGAAGTGCTATAGCTTGGCATTGAGGAAATAAGGAGCATGATGTTTGGTACAGGACTACAACTTAGCTTAAGGAGAGATGGAGGGGTGGGGGTGGGTTTGAAGGACATGAGTTACCATGAATGGGGCACAGGGAATGTGTTGGGGTTGAAGAGGGGTGAGAACTAAAGGATTTATCTTTCTTTTGCTGTCATTCATATAAAGTTCCAGCGCACCATGGCGATGCTTTTTTTTTTTAACAAACCACCTCAGCATTTGATAATCCCTGTGGCTGTCTCTGAAGCACCCATGATGTAGAGATGCCGGCTTTGGACTGGGGTAAACACAGTAAGTAGTCTGACAGCACCAGGTTTAAATCCAACCGATTTCTTTGACAGCAAACTCACAAGCTTTTGACTCTATGGCCAGTCACCTCATGAAGGCCATAGAGTTGAAAGCTTGCGAGTTTACTATCAAAGAAATCGATTGGATTTAAACCTAGTGTTGTCAGACTACTTACTCTGAAGCACCCACCAGCCTAAAATTAAAATTGTATTGTTGCTTGCTTATTTCTTCTAAAGTAGGCACATTGTTGTGGAAATATCCCTAACTCCTGCCACCCTCTTCAAAGATAAATATCCAGCCCTTTGTCCATATCTACCACAAAGACTATCATTCACTCTACAAGATAGTATGCCTCTGTTTCTGTTTCAGCCTCCAATGATAAAGCCATTATAAATTGTCTGTTACCTACTGACTTTCCATTTTAGGGTAAGTTTTAGCACTTTCTCAGCCTTTTTTTAAGTTAAACCAAAATATAAAACATTGCATTTATTGCCCACAATAAATACTCCATAAGAACAATCAATGGCTTTAACAACTCCTGCTCTCAATCTAGTGCAACAACAACCACCTCCATTTAATAAGCAAACATACTGAAATACAAAAACTACTCAAATTATCAACTCAACTTATGAATTTTTTCTAGTCTTTTGTTTTCATCTTGCCAATTAATTTACAATATTTCCCTAGTAAGGTGAGAGAACATTGTTCCTTTCTTTCTCAATTCTGTGATACCACACTGCACACTTCCTCCTCCTAAAAAAATACAAAGGATCCCTTGGGGTTCTTAGATGTTGATAAGGGTTTAAGCTCCTTACCCCACATGATCTTTTTAATGGAGTTCATGGCATAACAGTTTCTAATAATGCAAGCCTGTGCATTAGTGGGGGTGATTTAAGTCTGCATTCAGAACTGCATACAATGGTGGGATTTTTAAGAACATATATTCCTTCCCAATTCACAACATTTTCCTTGCAACTAATTCACAGGTTTCATCAGACAAGGGGCAAATTCTAAACTTAACTGAGGAATTAGATGCCTCCAGTGTGGGTCCCCAGTCAATGCCATGTGCAAAATGGGCATTGTTTTCCAGATACAATGCTCCATAATCACCATCTCCTGCAGACTGAAATATCCCAAACACAGACAACATCCCTATGTGCAATGGCAATTGAGATTTTATTTTATTAAGCTTCCATTGAAATTTGAAGAAATGAGAACTTCGATTCTTTTCACTAACTTGATATATTTTAACCTGAGTCATAGCAATATACTTACCTCATTCTTTTGTTCCTGCTTTTCCACTTAACTAGTCATTTTCTTCTCTTACCTTCTCAACTAACTCTCTCATGATTTCTAACTCATCTTTTAATTTAATTTTCTCATTTCTCATTCTGTAACTCTACTAAAACTAATAATCACAATAACTTCATTCAATTTCAACAAACATTTTCCTTTATCTTTAATTTTTCTCATTAATCCTGACTCACGGATCCCAGACCAAAAAAAGTACTGTGATATTTTATCCATTTCTTTAGGTTTAGTCCCAGGGACATGAAGTGACTGATGGGGTACTGCATCTGCTTATTTACCAAGCAGTCCTTTAAGTCAGTTGTATAAAGAACATGATGAATACCGTCTCTCTACTCCAGAGTTAGGTTTTATCCTTGCCTCATGGTCGACAATGGAGTTCACCCTTTCCCTTGACTAACCTTACTTCAAAATCTTTCTTCCTTAGTTAATTTAGAAGTAAGATGGGCACTTAACCCAGGAACAATATTGACACTAAAATAAATTAATTCCTATTCCCCTTACACCTGGTGTATCAGGAACATGAATCAATCCAACCCTTCTAATACTACCAAAAGATAGATCTTCGATTCCCTTCATGGCCAGCTATAGAGTTACCACCTCCCCTGTTTAAACTAGATCTGCTGTTGTTTTGTCACACTAAATGAAATGTCTGGATCTCTTTCAATCACAAACAACTAAAAGACTCGATCTCGGTAACAGTAGCTACCTCTTATCGAGGTCCCATCTGGGATGCCATTCTGTTATACAGCTTTAATTTAAACATCCCCCAAGCATTCTAATTTAATGAGACAAACAAGGACAGTAATTCAGTTACTTTATTATTTAGCACTTCTAGTACCAACTCAAATATTAACAGTTGCAACTCATTAACTCTTTACTGACTTCAATTGAATTTCAATTGAACTTTAACTCTTAAACTCTTAACTGAGCATCAATTTTTACTAAACATCAATTTTATCTATTTAAATACTGAAAATAAATACTGTTGAGTTTAGAATAATCTTGGGCATGGAATATGCTCGATGTGGAATCTATCTTCCTCTGTCCTGAAGTAATTTCAGGTTATAAAGTCTTGTTGTTATCATTGGATTCTTCAAGTTATCACTGCCAAAGAACTCGCATGTCTTTTTATCCACAATTCTCCATCTTGCTTCTGGAAGATTCCCTATCATCCAAACAACTATGTCATCAGAAATTGATCTTATGGCTCAAATTACTTTTGAATGACTCCATGATACTTAGTTCATTTGCCATGTCCCATACATAGCAGCCATAAAAATCAGAGCCACAGCGTCTCAATTGATGTAAACAATTTCCCTGAACTGATCAACACAGAAAGCTTCAGATCACAGCTCCCAGACCAGAGCCTCTTCATGATTTGCATCTGATTTTAATTTATAAGTTGACCAAAATTCTCAGCCAGAATAGCCATTTTAAAAAACCACTATTTGCCATTATTGTTAAATTATTATTGTAGTTATTCTTTCTCCATCCACAGCAGTATTCTATACTGTGAACAGTTTTGGTCCTATTATCAAAGGAAAAATATGCTGGCATTGGAGGCAGTTCAGAAAAGGTTCTTGAGGTTGGTTATGGGTATGGAAGGATTTTCTTACAAGGAATTTAGAAGAATGAGAGACCAGCTTGTTGAGATATACTGGATTCTCAGAGTTTGACAGGGTAGATGCTGAGAGATTGGTTTCTCCTTGCCAGAGGGCATAATCTCGGAGTAAGGGATCACCCATTGAAGATAAAGATGAGGAGAAATGTCATCTCTGAGTAGTGAGTCTGTGGATTTTTTTTGCTGCAGAGGACTGTAGAGGCTGGGTCATGAAGTATGTTCAAGGCTGAGATAGGTAGATTTTTAATCAGTAAAGGAATCAAAGGTTATGGAAATCAGGTGGGAAAGTGGAGTTAAGGATGATCATATCACAGCAGTTATGACCTCATTGAATGGTGGAGCATGCATAATAGGCCAAATGGTCTGCCTATGTTGCAATGTCTTATGGTCTTAAGTGATCGGCTAATGTTGCTTTTCCATAGTTATCTGAAATACTTAATATTATGTATGCACTTATCAAAGTATGGTGCAAGAAGAACCACAGCCTTGCAATTTAAACACTAGAGAACTCTTACCCTGTGGGAAAAGGTGTACCTATAATAATCTTTCTGACTAACCAAATAAACTAAAACAAATTAACTGAGGGAAAAATTAAAAGGTGCAGTCCCTAAAAAGGAGGGAATAGTCCAAAACAAAAAACAAAGTTGAAAGTTATAACATCAAACTAAAATGTGATTCAAGGGATCGATGATACACCCAAGTCCCTGCGGTGCACAATGAGCATGGAAGGCCTCAACAGTGCCCAGGGACACCACATGCTCAGCGACACCCAGCCACAGGCATAGCCGCAATAGAGGGGCAGACAAGTTTTTGTTGGGTTTATTTATTAGTCACAAGTAAGGCTTGCGTTAACATTGCACTGAAGTTACTTGAAATTCCCCTAGTCGCCACATGTTGGCACTTGTTTGGGTTAATGTACCGGGCCAGCGTGTCTTTCAGGCTGTGGGAGGAAGCTGAAGCGCCCAGGAAGACCCATGCAGACACAGGGAGAATGTGCAAACACCACACAGACAGTGATCCAAGCCAGAAATTGAACCCTGCTACCATGAGGCAGCAGTGCTAATCATTGTGCCATGGTGCTGCCTTGTTGGGTCGGATGACCTCTTCGGCCAACTGCTGCCTGGACCTATTTACGGCAAGTTTGGTCAAGTATGGGGTATGGAATGCACTGCCTGCTGTGAAAGTGGAGTTAGACAGTTTAGGAACTTTCAAGCTGTTATTGCATAGCCACATGGAGCACACCAGAATGATAGGGAGTGGGATAACTTGATCTTGGGTTTAGACATAGCTTGGCACAACACTGAGAGCTGAAGAGTCTGGACTGTGCTGTACTGTTCTATGTTTCTATGTCATGTTGCAAAATTAATTTCATTTGAATGCAGGCTTTAACATTTTAAAACGTCTTGTTAGATTGCTTGATGTTATATAGTTTAAATGTAGATTAATGCAAAAGCAAACAGACTGCTGTTCCAGAAGCAACTTTTCTGTATCATGTGTAGTGTCTTCAGTGCCTCCCTTAACAGTACATTTCATATATTGTAGGAATAACTGTTAAATCTAAACTGCCTCTTTAGTGTATTTGAGACAATGTCTTCTTATAGCTGATTCTGTAACTAATTAATATTAATTCCCTTTTGGATCTTGCTACTATGCTTTTAGACCTTGGATGTACCCTAAGCCTTCTCTTCAGTATAAACATTACTTCTGCAAAAAGTAGATATAATTTTTCACATCCAAATCTCTACTCTACTTCTGGAGACGAGCTATTTTAAAGATTCAGTTCTATTGGCACTAACAGCCTTCCAGTATATTGATCAAGTGACTAATTTTCATGAAATAGTACAGACAGTAAGTGTTAGCAAGCTATTGAGATGTAAAGTATCACTGAAGGTGAAATTTTTGCTGGTTGTTCTTTTTCCCCATATTAGCACTAATACTGCTAATCTATTCCTATCCAAGCCAATAGGGTGATTCTTATTCAGTTGTTATCATTATTTGTGCTAATTGTTTTTTTTTTATTTGTTTATGAGATGTAGTTATTGCTGCAATGGGCAGCATTTGTTATCCATCCCAAATTGTCCATGAGTAAGTGTGGGGATTAGTCATCTTAAATCATTGCTGTCAGTCAGTCAATGTGTTGTAGGTATAACCAGGGTTCTGTTAGGATTAAGGCTCCTGGAATTTGACCCAGCAACAGTAGAAAAATGCCAAGTCAAACTGACACATGGAAATGTTCTCATATTCCTGTATCTGAGATGAGACTTTTTTTCCTCCTTCCCTACCAATAGTTTATCTACTTTTCCTATAAAAGTATTCACTATTTTTGATGTGTATAGTTTAATGGATAATTAAGCTGATTCATCCTGAGGTGAATAAAGACTCCTTTCAAAAAAGCTGCATGGCACTGCAAAGTGTTTTAGAATACTAAGAAATATATAGGCAGCATGTGTTTTTCTTTTACGTCAAAATGCAGATCAGAAGCTGTGGATTATAAGCAAAAATAAATTAATTTCCATATGTCTTGACTGTGTCCCAGGATTTTCATACGTGCTGAGTACCAGTGATACCATTGTGATTAAGTGTAACACTTTAAGGTGCTCAGAATTTAATTTCACGCTTCACTTGTTAATCCATTAATTTGTTTAAAACTGCTGGAACTCGGCATTTCATTTTTTTTTAGCAGTTCAAGAAGACATTGTGCTTTTTTTTGTTCTAATCAAACAGTAGACACGGATTAATTAAATGTTTTACACATACAAACCTAGATTTTTCTCTTTAGACAGTCTGATTTTTACTCTGTATTGAGGCAGGTGAGGAAGAATAATAGAATAGGATCTTGTAAGACTTTTTACACCAACCCATCACCATTTTCTGTCACAACTTTCAATGCACGTGAGATATGCTTGGGAGCAATTAAATGAAACAGTTATGAAATGTGATGCCAATTAGAACATTTTTCACTCTAGCCAATTAATTAACATTTGATATTTATCATAAGCATATGAAGAATGGACTACAGTAAGTGACACCAATGCACTTTACATTTTGTATTTACTTTTGGGGTCATAACATAAAACATCTTAATTCTTTTGTGGTTTATATTTTTTATGGATTTTATTCTAGACGTTGGAGCCAAGAAGATTTTCCTTTTATAATAAAATTTTAAAAAATCCAGAAAATGGACTTCAGAAAATCCCTGGGCAATTCCATTCCAAACCACAAAGTCAAAGCAAGTTCCTGGAGACTGGTTGCTATTTGCACTGACCCCTAGTAACCCATTAGCTTTTATAAATGGATATATTGCTCACTTTGAAGAAATTCATTCAGCTTTTGAATGTTTACCATGAACTTCATACAGTAGCAATTTGTTCCTGCAGTTGATGAATCTATCTCTGAGAAAAGAAGCATCTCCTATACCATGTAAAGAAACCAAAACTGGACTGAAACAAGACCAAATCTGGATATGACATGACCAATGCCTTGGATGAAGAGAGGACAGTACTTCTTTTAATTTACATTTTCATTTCCTGGCAAAACAGTCACACACCGTTGATCATGTATCTTCAATGAATCATGCACAGTAACCCCAGATCTTCCCTGCATAGAGCAGTTTTGGGAACACACCCTGCAGGGTATATACATATCTGGAGTTGCCCTTAAACACATGCAAAACATTACATTTATAGTGCCAGCTATAGCACAATGAAAGCACTGTCACATCTGAGACGGCATATTGTGAACTCAAATCCTGATCCAGACACTTAAGCACTTAATCTAGACAGACTGCTCCAATGCAGTATGGAGAGAGTACAACTGTGTCATCTTTTGGGTGCAATATTAAACTAAAGTCTAACTGTCTTCTCATAGGTACAAAGGATGCCATGCCACTATTTTGGAGAAAATCAAAGTATCATTGAATCCCTGCAATGTATAAAGAGGCCATTTGGCCCATTGAGTCTATGCGACAGTAATCCCATCCAGGGCCTGTCCCTATGACCTACATTTTTACCCTCCTAATTCTCCTGACACTGAGGGGCAATTTATCATGGCCAATCAACCTAACCTGCACATCTTTGGACTGTGGGGGGAAATCCATGCATGAGGAGAACATGTCAACTCCACACAGACACTAACCCGAGGCTGGAATTGAACCCAGGTCTCTGGCTGTGTGAGTCAGTAGTGCTATTGCTGCGCCACCATGCTTATGAAAACAGAAAATTAAGGAAACACACAGCAAATTTGGCAGGACCTTTGGGTGGGGTCTTAAGTTTATGTTCCCCACTCAATGTGGAGTGCTCGTAAAAGTTGATTCTCACTGGCAAGATTGAATTTTCTGATTGACCTACTATGCTGGGACACTAATATGGAACATGCCAGGAGAGGGCATGAACCTAATTTGAATATTTCAGCACATCATTAGCGAGCATTCTTGCTGGCTATTGAGCCACCAGGATCATCTGATCCCTATGAAGGTCAATGGACTGACGAGGCAGCCAAAGCTGCTGTGGTGGGTCATCACTGAAATTTTAGTGCGGTATCTTCATTCTAGCTCAACTTAGTGGGTCGAAAATCAATCCTGTCACTTTGCTGCTAGACTTGCAGTCAGCTGTCAAGATAAAATCGACTCAAGCTTTAATTTAGTATCCAGTGTCATTTGTTATTGAAAAGTTTCATTGCTTAGGAAGCACATTTGCATTTTAATAATCTGAAATAAAAAACTATAATATTATAGATGCAAAACACTTTTTATTCAAAGACTTGTAATGTAAAATATATGGAAATTAGGTTATCATGCATTTTTAAACTACACTGAGCTTTTCATTACAAGAATGTTAATAGCAGCACTCAAATTCTACTGGTCGTGAATTAGAAATAAAAAAAACAGATCAAGGCATTTCTGAATTCATTGAGTTTGTCCAGCTACACTCCAGAATGTAAGTTGTATTCTTAACCCTTTCAGCGTAAGTATGCAGATTAATTTGCTGTTTCTTTTACTTGGTAACTTGTAAATAGGAAGGTCACCATCAGATTATCATGTATGAGAAAGATTTCATCCCAGCACTATGCATGTTCATGCTGCACCAAAGTATGTGGGAATAAATTGGACCTGATGGAGACAGCAAAGTCAGATTAAAAAGTTGTGTGTTTTGTCAGGATAGCAAGTCTCTTAGGAATGAAGATATCATTGACCAGATGCACATTACCTTGAATGTTTCACCCTAAGAACTAAGGAAAAATCAACAAGAAGGAAGTCCACTCCCTAAGTGCCCTACCGCAGTGCAAAACAGCGCATCATGCATGTTTTGTACCTGTTTTCCTGGTAGAACATTTGCTCTTTTTTCTCCTGTGCCAGTTCTCAGAACCACTCTTTTTCATTCAGATCATCAGGTTGAGGTATGGGAGAGCAAGCCATTGACCTGAAGCAAATGAATATCATCTGACCACCTGGTTTGTGATTCTTAAGGAACCCAAGACAAATGCTGAGGAGAGCTACAGCCAGAGCTCTGACCAATCTTTGATTACTATTAGAGCTCTGTGGCAGGAAATCAAGGAGAATTTCAGCTGAATAATTCTTCACTTCCCCCACCATTGAACCCTCAATACATCAATGTTACCATATCATCCATCATTACACCTTCTATATGAATGCCCTAAAGTACACACCCCCTTGGATATTATATTAACATTACTACGATTATGAAGACCATAGAAAGAGAATAGTTACAAAGACTGGCCATTAAGTCCACAATGTGCTCATTCTCTGCGAGAGCATATCACCCATTCTGTTAAGCCTTGCAAATTTATTCTCTTCAGATGATGAACCAATTATGTTTGGAAAGCCATGATCAAACTTACCTCCACTACTCTCAGATAGTGCATTACATTTCCTAATCACTTCAAAAATATTTTCCTCATGCCATTATTATTACTATAGCCAATCACCTGAATTTAATGTCCTCTGGTTCTCAATTCTTCCATCAATCTCCCTATCTACTCTGTCCAAATTGCTCATGATTTTGAACACCTCTATCAAATCTCCTCTCAATCGTCTTGTTGACAGAACATAAGTTCCTCATTCATCCCTGGAAACATTCTTGTGAATCTTTCCCATGCTCTGTAATGCCTTCACATCCTTCCTAAAGTTTGGTACCCAGAAATAGTCATAAATTCCAATTGAGGCTGATCCACTGTTTTATACAGGTTTATGTTCGTTCTTATTTGTTTGTACTTTATGTTCCTAATCATAAAACCCAGGATCCTGAATCCTTTATTAACCATGCTTCCACTTCAGTGATTTATTCACATATACAACCTGTGCTTCTGCACTGCCTTTGGAATTGTACCTTTTCTTTTACGTTCTCTCTCCTTGTGCTTTCTACCAAGGTGAAACACTTGGTTATTTTTGAGTTTGTGTCAAGATTCTAACTCCAACCCTTGGGAAATCCAACTATAAAGTAACAGTGAAGTAAAGGAAAAGTTACAAACATGAAATGAAAGACTTCATTAGTCTTTATTTCATAATTCGAAAACTCTGACAATTTAGAAATGTCAGTGTGTTGCTGTGGCTGCTTGTAGCTGATCCTACTACGAGATCATAGTATGTTGCATTCAGCTGTCTTGCTACATTCTCACACATCCACTATAACTCATCTACAACCACCCTATTATGCCTGTCATCCAACTATGCCTAGATTGACTCTTCTATCTGCCAATCACTTTGTCCACTAGAACAGATCTCTGTAGCTTTCCAGCTCTAAGCAAATGGCGGAAATACTGCTACTTTTTTTTCTGGATGTCATTTTTGTTTTAGAATTCAATTTTCTATGTGATCTCGCCAGCGAGAATTGTTTTCCTGATTCTTGCCATATTTTCTGCCCACATCACTGTTCTCACTGACAGCTAACATAGGCTGCAAATTTCCCATTAATCAGACTGCATACTCAGAATATGCCAGAGGTTATCAAAGTAATTTGAAAATAAAAAAAGCTTTGTTATGGTAAATGTTTCTATTTTTTTCAAGGTCTATAATTTTTTTTGTATTTATAAAATCAGAAGATCTGTTCTGGAGTTTAAATTAATGCTTATTCAAGCTATTTTGTTTAAGGTATAAGTAATTGAGTCCTCTTGTGGGTCTGTGATGTGATACTGAGGAATCTGACTAATAAAATGTCAGGCATATGCAGAGTTATGAATTAATGAGTTCACCTTCTACTCTGTCATATCTTCTTGTTAATAACGTGAAAGTACTGCAGGCCACTTACTCTTTGGATCACACACAGCAGAGGGCAACTGGAGTAGTTCAAGCAGGTGTGTGCCTTATGTGCACCCAAAGAGGGTGAAAGGACAAGATCATGATCTTGGGAAACAATGGAAGCCCCAGGGCTTCAGACAAGAAGTGGAGAGAGTTCAGCTCAGAAAATAACGAGGTGGTCATGAAACATAGGATTATGAGGGAATGTAATAGGATAGATTCCAGAAGGATGTTTTCACTTATGGGCAAGACACGAACAAGGAGATGCAGTTTATGAATAAGAAATCTATTTAGACAGAGATGAGGAGATTTTTTTTCTCTGCAGATTGCTTGCATATGGAATTCTCTTCTCCAGAGAGTACTGAAGGTGGAATCACTAATTTATTCAAGGCAGAGTTAGATTTTTGATAGACAAGGGAAACAGCAGTTATGGAGGGTAGATAAGTAAGTGTAGTTGAGATCACAACCAGATCATCCATGATCTTATTGAATGGCAGACAAGCTTCAAATGTTGAATAGTCTACTTCTGCTCCTGCCCTATGTTCCTAGAGAAGTATTGTACAAAATCCTACACCATGCAGTTCTTCTGAGAGCTTAACGCATGAACAGTACCTTAGAAGCCTTTGTTTTACGAATGAGGTAGTGACAAATTTTAGTCAGCCCCTTCAGGAAGTGATTGAACCTCAAACCAGAACAAGGATGCCAATCAAGTGCCAGTAAAAATCATTTTTTACCAATTCTTACAATCAGTTCTATCCAATCAGCTGACAGCATCAGTTTAGTTATCACAGTCCACCATCAACGAAGATATCAGGGATGCACTGCAGGAAGAAATGAAACTTCATTTTCTCACCCTTGAGAGGTAGGACTAGAATGAGAAGAGACATAGGTTTGCCTGAATAGCGAGTTTCCTAATAGAATGGAGAATCATTAATCACCCAAATGGCCCTGGATGCCCTATAACAAAAGACAGCAATCTCACAACTGCAAGAGTTCATTCAATATACAGTTGCTATCCAATCATAAAAAAGAAATTCTTATCAGTAAATGTCTGCTATCCTTGAAGCACCCACAAAGCTTTCATTCTTCAGTGATCTATACTAGCCACCATCTTCAAGCTTCAAGGAGAAGACAGACAATTGCTTCTCAAAGACAAAGGTCTCCCCTTCATACATGTTTCATGACCCCATTCTGTCATCCCATCACACAAAATCAGTGGGCCATCAAGAAGAGCCATAGAACTGTAACTAACACCTTTAACAAACCATCAATCTAAAAGCAGAAACATCTCTGCCTAGGTTAGTTGGGTGAATCCCTGCAGTACAACAAAACCCATCTTCATGTTTCTGGTGGTATGCTGTGTACTGCACAACCTTGATCATCTGAGGGCTAAGCAAACTGCCCTGGGATTCAGGGGTCAACTCGGAAGAGGAGGAAGAAGGGAGATCGTTTAGACCAGCTGTAACTGGATGGAGTACGATGGCACTTCCCCATTTCCAACATAAATACATACTCCCTTTCAGTACATTCATTTAAGACTCCCCAAGGGATTATTTTGACTTGCATAACTCAACAAAGGCCAACAGCAGTAAACTTCATGCAAGAACTTTTTCCAACAATACATCAACAATGAAAAACATCAACAATGAAAAACATCAACAATGGGGAAAAAAGAACAAAGAACAAAGTAGCGTGGGAAACAGTCCCTTCGGCCCAACGAGCTTGCGCCACCACCTCGATGTTCCCACTTCTACCCGTGATCTCTGTCTATGTTTATAGATCTATGGATTGAAACCGAATTTGAGACAATTTAGGGAGAATTTGTTCTGCCAGTCAGCCTATGAGCAAATCTTTGGGATGTGGGAGGAAACCGGAGGAAACTCACGACCCATTGTACGTATGCCCTTGTTAGACAACAAGGCAGACCAAAGCACCTGTAGGATAAAAACAAATACATCAATATCATCGTCTATTTACACACTTCGCAGGGACTCCCAAGGCTCATAATCCCTATTTTAAATCAGTTTTCTATATCCCTCCATTCACATTCTGTTCATGTGCCTATCTAAGTATCTCTTAAATAACTCCAGAGTGCATGCCCCCACCACTTTACTTGGCAGTGCGTTCCATACCCCTACTGCCCTCTGTGTGAAAGAAACTCCCTCTAGCATCCAAATTATACCTTACACCCCTCACGCTAAGCCTGTGACCCCTCGTGCAATTTCAGTCCATCCTAGGATAAAGCTTAACCCTGTTTACTCTATCTATACCCCTCATAATCATGTACACCTCTATTAAATCTCCTCTAAGTCTACATTTTTGTAAGGAAAATAGCCCCAATTTGCCTAACCTCTCCTCATAACACAGACCTTCCATACCAGGCAGCATCCTCGTAAGACTTATCACCCATATTAATTCTGTTAGTGGCTGTTTTTGAGTACCCTTGACTAGCCTAGTGATGTTACTCCACTGCAGCATGGTGGAAGATTATGGACTTCCAGTATTTGACTTTGGACAATACTTTTGTATAGCCTGGCCCTTGAAGACTCAGCTTTAGACCACATTGCCTCAGTATGGAATATTGAAGCCTCAGCCAACTGGCAAATAATAGCAAGAGCAATGGCAGAGTGGCTCTGATGGTAGCACAAATGCTGTCATCCTGAAAGAAGAGCAGATTTATATTCCATAGTGCCACTTCCTCAGAGCAACCTCCCTCCTCACTCACTGGAGTACAGCAGATTAGACTGGTGTAAGAACCCACATCCCATTAAGCATTGAGAATATCCATTATGATAGCGGTTTATGCCTGAATGGCAGCAACTGATTGATAGCAGTCTGAGGGTGCACAGCAGCAACTAGGAATCTTTTATGTCCTTTACCTATGACTTCTTCCTATTATGCAATGAAAGCTGAGGCAAAGGCCAGCTGATGCTTCATAATGGGTCCCTTTGAAAATGCTGCCATGAAGGTACCCATCATTTTCATGGTGGAAAATGTGTTCCAAACTCTGCATAGTCTGTGTCATGATGGAACTAGATGCTTTCATTCTTTTAACCAGTGATGAATGTTATTTGGTAAGTTTGCCAATACGTCAAGCAGTGTGCACGTTCATCAGCCTGTAGTCTGTCCCAGTGAGATCCTTACTTGAGTCTGCTGTAGCAGAACACATCAGCAACCTTGCCCTCCGGAAAGCTTGCACACGAGCTGACCTAACTCCTGTCCTGATGCGATCCATTTCTGGCCAGTGTCTCATCACTTGTAGATCCTGACCTCTCACTTGAAAATAACATCTGCAGATGCTATGTTAGTAACTGAGCAGATGGTTATGTGTTTTGGTTCAAGTTGTGACACTCCTTTTTCAGGTTACTTATCTTCTAATATCCTTCAATTTCTGGAGGACTTGAGCAGTCAGTCATTTCTGGCTATCTGAAAACACATAAGGCAAGGAAAGATAGGGGTAAAAGGAAAAAGTTGGAGAATTCCAGATGCTCAATTGAAGCCTTCATTTCATAGCACCTCTCAGGATGAAGATTAGGAGTTAGTGAAATAGGAGCATAAGTCAACAACCTGCTGTCATCAAGGATGGTCTCCACTTCATGTGATGTTGCCACCTCTGGAGTACTATTGCCCACGATTATATGGGCCACCTTCACAAGGCTGCTGAGGGTTTGTAGTCATCCTGGTGCTCTTTCCTCTGGCTTTCAATCCTGTTGTGTGCCCATCTTTCCTGCAAAAGAGAAGAAAGAAGAAAGAATGATAAAACAATATTTGTGTCTATACCTGACATAGCTGAAGGTACATGGAGGTAGTGAAAGTTATGTGCAAAGCAGGTATTCTTCAAAGGTATTTCAGTGAGGTATCATATGAGGGTGTTAGGAATGAGTCCTCAGTGTCAGAGTGCTGAATGAGTGACAGGAATGTCTTGAATTGAACAGGTTGAGAGTTCAATGGTTTGCAGATGTTCAGATGTGATGTGCAGGTGGATTCATTCACCTTGATCCTCCTAAGTGAGGTTATTAAACTTTATTTGACACTGAAGACACATGGGTGATGCTGCACTTTGGGCATTGACTACTCTTGCCACGTGCTTCCTCTCACTTCTCAGGGTGACTTTGGAGAGCTTTGTGCTCCCTTCCAGAAACATGACCACCTCCCTGGCTTCAAACTGAAATTCAAGCTTTCTACCACACACTACTGAACATCTGGAGTGTGCAGAAGATATCTATTCAGAAATATATACCAGAACTGTGTGGGGACAGCTTTACACATATAATTATGGAATGAGGTCAGTGAACCAATTTCTGTTTGAACTGCTCCATTTCCAATGGGCATAGGCATATCAAATACAGCTTTTGAATTTTGCATGTAATGTACTAGAGCAACAGATGTGACAAATGAAGAAGTATTTTTGCTTCTGATTGACATGCAATGTCTTTTCCAGAAAATATTAGGTATGTTTGTCATTTGAGAAAGCAAGGCATGTAGTGATAATGGCTACAGTTACAAGATCTTACTTTTAATAACATCTTACAGCACTCACTGTCCAGCCATATATAGAAATTGGCCATTTAGGGAAAGTAGAAGAAGCCTGCTGCCAGCAACTGAATTCCAGGTGAAAACTCCTGCCTTCAGAAGAGGAGAGAAACAAAAATTGAATTTAATTTTTGCCTTCAATCAATTTCCAAAATGAAATTGATAATTTCAGAGAGGAATAGAAGAATGCAACATTTTTTTATTTATAGACAGAAACTAATAATGAATTACCCATTTATAAATTAAGAAATACCTTGTTTGAGTACTAGTAGAAACCACAACTTAAAGCAAAACTACTTGTATTGAAACAAGATTTCCCATTTATTTCAGCCCCAAAACACAACTTAAAGAATATGCATGTATTTATTAGTCAAAATAAAATAGTCTCTTTCTTAGCCAAAAAGGAACACAACACAATCCATATAATGCACAATTCATTAGAACAGTTAACACTCAGAATCAATAACTTGGATTTTCTTGTGTCTCGCTTTTTGTAGGATTGATACAATTGCCCATTGCATTCCTTGATACAATTCCCCATTGCTGCTAATGACCCCCTAATCTCTCTTTTGACCTTCAAAAATCTTTTTCCAAAGAAGGATCATTATCTTCAAAAATGTTCAGTGCTTCTTCAAAGAGCTTAAAAGCTTCCATCATGTGTTGTAATGTTAATTCCTTGCTTTGTAATGCTTTTTCCTTTTCCCAATAGAGGTTACTCCTGCTCAAATGGCATCAGCTTCCCATTGGTCATTGTTTCACTTTTGGGCTGCAACATCTTCTCAACATTATCTAATTCCACTTCAGAAAATCCTACCTCATTGACTATGGTCGCAACGTCTTGATGGACAGATTCAATTATCCTATGAAAGCTGTGGTAGTTATGAATGGCTTCAGATGTTCCATACACCATTCATGTTTGACTATTTTATCTGCTCCCAAGCATTTACATGCTATTCATTGCTTGAGCAATATTGTAGCCACAGTAGAACTCCTACATCATGGTTTTCCTTCGCTATCAGTTTCCTTGATGAGTTGTGCAGAAATTCCCACACACATAGTAGGCCTTGGCATTAACATATTGATCCAGGGATTGAATCAATGTATGTTAATGGCTACAGTTAAAAAACCTTATTTTTAATAAGATCTTATAGCACTCACTGTCCAGCCAGTTATAGAAATTAGCCACTTAGGGAAAGTAGGGAGTTATTTTACACCTAGTTCTTTTGAGAGGTATTTTAGATTTAGAGGATGTCCTGGGGCGATGCCCAAAAGTAACAAAACTTTTATGGGCAATGTTTTTCCAAGCACAATATTCATTGACAGCTGGTAGAAAATGCTTTCAAAACCACTTGGAAAGCGTGTTCAATGTCACCAAGCTTTTGTATTTAATGTCAAATTATAGAAAAATATCCCTTACTGTATTCCTTTAATGGTTCTAGATTTTCTCATGATACATGAGCAGATGCTTAATTTTGAAAATAACTTCTACATTGTCCCTCAGTAACAAATTCAGACGATCTTTCGCTGGCTTGAAACCTGGTGCAGTTTTATCTTCAGTTGAAATAAATGTCATGCTGCCATTTTCTTTAAAAAAAAAGCCTGTCTCATCCAAATTGAAGATTTGCTGTTTTGTGCAGCTTCTTTCATCAATGATGACTTTCAACCTGGCAGCATAATTATTGGCTGTTTCGTTGTTTGCACTCAAATCTGGACCACTTATCCTCATGGATAGGTTGTAAAGTCTCTTAAATGTATCAAACCATCCTCAACTTGCAATTAATGGTTTGCTGGTCAAATGCTTACTCTTCTGCTGTTTCAGATCATTAAACAAACGTGTGAATGGCATGTTCCTTTTTTGTTCACGAAGTTCTGTGTTCTAGCACTATGTTGAATGGAATTTTAAAAAATCAATTAAAATAAAAAGCAGCTGTCCAGCCTTCATCCTCTGACTTGCTTCCCACAAACATTCCCTGGATTTTGGAAGACCCGTCAGATTGGGAAATAGTAAACTCCTTTATTTAAAATCAGGAGACAGAAAACAGGAAACTACCAGCCACTTAGCTTAATATCTGTCACAGGAGCCTGTAAATGTTTAGGCATTTTGCAAGGTGCTACATCAAAGGTTTTTACACAAAAAAAAGCTCATGTGTAGGGGTAACATAAAAGCATCCATAGAGGATTGGTGAACTAGCAAGGAACAGAGAGTAGGCTTAAATGGTTAACTTGAGTTGACAAGATGTAGCTAGTAGAATGCCACACCAATCCAAAGATGTGTGGATTAGGGTTGATGGGCCATGCTAAATTGCCCCTTTAGTATTAGAGGATTAGCATGGTAAATACGGGGTTATGGGGATAATCCTGGATGAGATTGTTGTTTGTAAAGGCTCAATGGGCCAAATGGCCTCCTTCTGCATTGTAGGGATTTTATTATCAATGCTGGAGGCTCAACTACTTACAATCTATATTAATGACTTGGATAACAAGATCAAATATTTTGTTGCTAAAGTTACTGGTGACACAATTATGAAGGAAAGTTGTGAAGAGGACATAAGGGTCAGGATTCCCATTCCCGCCCTTTCCCTGGGCAGGTTTTCCAGTAAGAACTCTGACAACCAGCTTTAAGTCCAACCGATTTATTTGATAGTAAACTCACACAAGCTTTCAAGGCTCTGCTCTTCGTCAGGTGAATGAGGTGTTCTGGTCTCAAACAGCACATATAACAGTACAAACTGTTTGTAGATTACTGATTAGAATGCAAATCTTTATACCTAACCTGCTATTCAAATCTTAAAATGGTCGACAATGTGAGTGGACGGAGCACTGAGCACATGTTAAAGAGATGTATATTGTCTCCAGACAGCACGGTAAATGAGGTTGTTTGCTAACCCAGGCAAGTCATGGGGGTTACAGATAGCGTGACATGAATCCAAGATCCCTGTTGAGACCATCCTCGTGTGCGGAACTTGGCTATCAGTCTCTGCTCAGCGACTCTGCACTGTCGTTTGTCATGAAGGCCCCCTCGGAGAATGCTTACCTGAAGGTCGGAGACCAAATGCCCGTGACTGCTGAAGTGTTCGCCAACAGGAAGGGAGCTGTCATGCCTGGTAATTGTCGAGCAATGTTCATTCATGCACTGTTGTAGTGTCTGCATGGTCTCCCCAATGTACCATGCTTCGGGACATGCTTTCTTGCAACGTATTAGGTGGACAACATTAGCTGAGTTGCAAGACTATGTGCCATGTATCTGGTGGATGGTATTCTCACGTGTGATGTCATCCATGTCTGATCCAGTATGTCTTGCAGAGGTTGTTGTGGTAGGAGCGGAGAAGCTATGACATCTTCTCCAGAGTCTTCAACATATCATTGAAGACAAACATCTCGCCAGGGCCATCCCCATACCCCCACTTCTTGCCTTCAGACAACCGCGCAACCTCAAACAGACCATTGTCTGCAGCAAACTCCCTAACCTTCAGGAGAACAGTGACCACAACACCACACAACCACAACATGTCCCCCCACCAAAGATACTATCCCTCCCTGACACCCCATACACTCCAACTTTTTCTTGTAAAACTCCACCCAAGGAGTCAGCAAAGGGATATCGATAGGTTAAGCAAGAGGACAAAAATTTGGCAGACAAAGTATAATTTGGGAAAATGTGAACTTGTCCACTTTCGCAGGAAGAATAAATAAACACCATACTATTTCAATATGTATCCATTGGATTTTCGATGAATAAGAAGCACTTAATATTCTGAAGGGATTAGGTAGAGTTGAAGCTGAAAGGATGTTTCCCCTCATGGGAGAGGCTAAAACTAGAGGACACAGTTTAAAACTAGTGTCTCGCATTTAACACAAATTAAGGAGAATTTTTTTTCTGAGGTTTGTGTGTCTGTGGGGCCCTCTTCTCTAGAAAGTGATAAACGCAATATCTGTGAATTTTCTAAGGCTAGATTGGATTTTCACTCAGTTCCCATTTACTTATCTTGTACTGGAGCTCCACATTTATCACCCAAACTTCAGAATTAGGCCCTCTCAGAAATACAGACCATACTGTTTGGGAGTCTTCCTCGAAATGTAGTATTGGAAGGGAAGCCAGACCATTTCCCTTTTTATGGTACTTTCAAAATCACTTTAAGAAGCTAAATCGTAAAGTTAAGTGGGTGTGCGGGAAGGGTATGTTGGTAGGATGGCATGTGGTGGGTGGGTGGGGATAGGGCGATAGATGGATGGGTGAATGGGGTATAGTGGTGCGTGAGGGAATAGAGTGGTAGTAGGTAAGGAGGTAGAGTGGCAAGTGTACACTAATGCTGGAGGGTCTGAATATTCAAGTTGGTAGATGAGTTGCTGGTCAGGTAGCCTGCTTTTTCCTGGATGGTGACATTTTGTTGAATGTTGTTGGAACTGCGCTCACCTGGGCAAATGAAGAATATTCATCATCCTCCTGGCATTTGGCTGGTAAATGATGGGCAGGTTTTGGAAAGTTAAAAATTGGTTACTCATGAAAGAATCTCGAGACTCAGACATATCCTTATAGCCACGGTATTTACATGGCTGGTCCAGTCAAGTTGCTAGTCAATGATATTGATGTTGGGTGATCTGATGATAGTAATACAAAGAACACTACAGCATAGGAACAGGCCCCTAGGCCCTCCAAGCCTGCGCCGATCACATTGCCCTATCTAGATCAACTGCTTATATCCCAAGATATTGCCCATTTGTTCATATGCCTATCAAGATAAGTCTTAATGTAACCATCACCTTTGACAGTGCATTCCAGGCCCTCAGCACCCTCTGTGTAAAAAAAAACACTTGCTGCACACACCTCCACTGAATCTTCCCCCCTTGTCTTGAACTTGTGCCTCCTTGTAATTGTCATTTCTGCCCTGGAAAAGAAGTTTCCAACTGTTCACCCTACCTGTACCTCTCATAATTTCATAAACTTCTATCAGGTCTTCCCTCAGCCTCCATTTTTCCAGGGAGAACAATCCTAATTTATTCATCACTCTTTATAGCTAATACCTTCCATACCAGACAACACCTTGGTAACCCTTTTAATCTCACTAAATATCAAGGGGAAATGATTTGAGCCATTGCCTGCTACTTATGTGGCACAAATATTATTAAAATATAGCCAAGAATTTCTTCAGAGCTGCTTCCATACTGTCACCATAACTGCTCCCATACTGCCACAGAACTATACAGTGGAAAGAATTGTTTCTTGTATGCTCTATAGACAATACCACGCAGAGAGAAAGAAAGGAGATGATGCAGAATGAGTGTTGCAGTCACAGCTAGAGTTTAGAGAAAGATCAACGTAATATGAGATAGGTCCATGCAAAGGTCTGATGGAGCAGAGAAAAGGCTGTTCTTGAGATAGTTCGTAAGTGACCTCAGACTTTTGTATCTTCTTCTCTCCAGAAGAAGATGGAAGAGAGTTTGTCCTAGGTACATGGGGTCCTTACGCTGACTGCTTTTCCGGGAAAGCAGGAAGTGTAGATAGAGTCAATGGGTGAGAGATTGGTTTGTGTGATGGACTAGGTTTCATTTATGACTCTTTGTAGTTTCTTGCAGTCATGGACAGAACAGGAGCCATACCAAGTTGTGATACAAGCAAAAAAAATGTTTTCTTTAGTACATCTGTAAAAGTTGATGAGAGCTGTTGCAGATGTGCCAAATTTTCTTGCTCTTCTGAGAAAGCAGAAGTGTTGGTGAGTTTTCTTAACTATAGTATTGACTAACTAGAGAGCAGTGGCCCTAGCTGGTGATGACAAGCTTGATTCGAGGGTAACCAGCCTTTTGACTTGTGTAACACTGGGGCAAGACTTCAGGGTACTGGTGAAGGGCTCCTTTCTGCCAGGGGAGAGGGGAGAAGACTCTTGGGTACTGAGGAGGCTAGTCAAAATGTACTGGGGATTGACTTGGAGTAGACCAAGGGGCGGACTTGGAGAAGATTTAGGGATTAGCTCTGGTGAGACAGGCAGAAGGCTGTAAGGTGTGAAAAACACCATTATTTTCTACTACTGGTTCACTGTTTCCTTGTAAGTGCCTCTCATTGGGAATGGAAGCCTGGGGCAGGATATTTGGGAAAGGGTGGCAGGGGGAAGTTAGAGGTTGATGGTTCCACCCAAATCTGTGGTGTGAGCTTCTGGAGATAGGATGTTAACAAGGGCAAAGCTAATTGAATGACATGCCGGTGATCATGAGCCAGAACCAGCTGAGACCATTCAGCTGTAAAACAACTGACATACCTCGATAATGCCCATTCAAGCACAACCCGTGTGTGTGCGAGTGGCACTGATTGCTGCGCAGCATTTAACTTTTGGCACACTGACATCCAAAATTGTTAACTATTTCGTCAGCCAACTGGGCAAGCTACAACATTCCCTTTCGAAATTGGCAATGCCACACTGTCCAAGGAAAGCACACCAAAAATCCTTGGCTAGTCTCTTCCCCCCTCCCCGTTACCAAGTTGAGCACAAAGCTTTGGGATGGAGCTCTGAACTATGCCTGTGCCTGAGAGGGATGATGTAGAGATGCTGGCATTGGACTGGGGTAAACTCAGTAAAGTTTTACAACACCAATTTTAAATCCAACCAATTTATTTGATAGTAAATCCGCGAGCTTTTGACTTTACAGCCTTCGTCAGGCAAATGCAGTGTTCTGATCTGCAGAGGCACTCATATCCACACAGACAGTTACAGATTGCTGATTAGAATGCGAATCCTTACATCTAACCTGCTATTCAAGTGTTAAAGTGGCTAACAATGTGTGTGAAGGGAATCCTGAGCATTGGTTAGAGAATTGTGTATTTTCTCCAGACAGCACAGTAAGTGAGGTTTTTTTGCTAATCCAGGCAAGTTACGGGGGTTACAGATAGTGTGACATGAAGCCAAGATCCCTGTTAAGACCGTCCTCATGTGTGCGGAACTTGGCTATCAGTCTCTGCTCAGCAACTCTGCGCTGTCGTGTGTCACGAAGGCCCCCTTGAAGAACATTTACCTGCAGGTCGGAGGCCGAATGCCCATGACTGCTGAAGTGTTCGTCCACAGGAAGGGAACTGTTCTGAGCATCCTGAGAGGGATATTCAGAATGCAGCAGAGTGGCTAAAGCTGTGGTGTAGGACAAGGGTTGATTGGAGTCTTGCTAAAGCAAAATATAAAATAAGGACTGGGCCAAGATATTAAAGGCAGTTTCAAATGATGAATGGGCAAAGAGTGGCCCTTTGGATGCTATCTATCAAGTCTCTCTTTGATACTTCAGTGAGGAAAATGAACAAAACATACATTCTGATAATCTGTCACTAGGACATCACAAATGCCCATAGTCCCTACATTCCAGGAGGATGATGACATCTTGAAATGGGGATATTGCATAGACTCTCACCAAGCTTCTATGAATGTCTCCCTCCTGTCTGGATGTTGACAGCTCATTTGCTATCAATGACTACGATCATATCATATGACACAATGGAGAAAATTACACTACTCCTGACCTTACGACATTCTTCATGAAGTTCAATGTCATTGAATGCTGAGGTGGATGGGATGAGGGAGGCCACCTGCACTTCTAAAGTGCAGACAGCACATAGAGACAATGAGTAGAATAAGTAAAGCCTGCACTTTACTGTAGATAAAGCCTCCATTGTTTACTCAAATGGTACTTTTCCCACTGTCTTCGGCCTTTGCCAATTTCTGGGAAAGGTGCATCAACTATCTCACAAGACACTATTTTAGAACCCCATGATTGTACAGCCTTCAACTCTAACGAAAGGGTACCTATATAGAAGGGATGGGAACACTTAAATGGGAAGGGCGTGAATATCTTAGCTGGGAGGTTAGCTGGAGTGTTTCTGCAGGGTTTAAACTAATATGGAGGGGGGGAGGGGCTGAGACTGATAGCTCGATAGACAGTGAGATGGGAGATAGAGTAAGTTTGGATGAGAAGAAATACACCAGGGAGAAGGAGGTTCCAAGTGGGCTTGGAGGTCTGGAGTGTGTCTGTTTCAATGTGAGGAGCGTAACAGGAAAAATGGATGAAGTTTGCGCCTTCATGTTTGCGAGGAACTTGGATGTGGTTGCAGTGACGGAGACGTGGTTAAAGGAAGGGGAACAGTGGCAACTAAATATTCCTGGGTATAAGTGTTTCAGGCGTGACAGGGGAGGGCCCAGAAGAGGTGGGAGAGTGGTGCTGTTCGTTAGGGAGAGCATCACAGCAGTGCAGAGGGAGGACGATACAGAGGAGTTAGGAGTGGAGTCGCTATGGGTGGAGTTGAGGAATAGAAAGGGGCCGATTACTATGCTAGGGGTGTATTATAAGCTACTCAACAGCCTGCGAATAGTTGAAGAAGACATATGTAAAGACATTTTGGATAGGTGCAGAAAGAACAGAGTCGTTATAGTGGGAGATTTTAATCTCCCTAGGGGGGATTGGAAGGTACCTAGAGCTGGGAGTTCAGACGGGGAGGAATTTGTAAAATGTGTACTGGAAGGATCGTTGGAGCAGTATGTGGATAGCCCAACTAGAGAGAGGGCTATATTGGATTTTGTTCTGAGTAATGAGCTAGGGCAGGTGGTTGATGTTGTAGTAGGGGAACATGTGGCTAACAGTGACCACAGTTCTGTCTACTTTAGGATACAGATAGAAAAGGATGCTTGTTGCCCTAGGGGGAGGGTGCTGAATTGGGGAAAGGCTAACTACAGTCAGATTAGGCAGGAACTTATGGAAACTAATTGGGAACGGTTGTTCGAGGGTGAGTCCACGCTAGGCATGTGGGAGTCTTTCAAGGGAATACTGAAAATGTTGCAAGAAAGATATGTGCCGGCTAAGAGGAAGGATGGGAATGGTAGGATTAGAGAGCTGTGGATTACTAGGAATATTGAGGACTTGGTTAGGAAGAAAAGAGAGGCGTATGATAGGTCAAAGCAGCTGGGAACGGAGAGAGGAATATAGAGAGAGTAGGAGGGAGCTCAAACAGGGAGTTAGAAGGGCAAAAAGGGGGCAAGAAATGGTTTTGGAGGATAGAATTAAGGAAAATCCAAAGACTTTTTACTCCTATATTAGGAATAAAAGGGTGGTTAGAGGAAAAATCGGACCTCTTAAGAACAGAGGAGGGGAACTGTGCTTACAGCCCGAGAGAATGATCCTGAATGAATACTTTGCGTTGATATTCTCGAAGGAGAGGGGCTTGTTGACTGCTCCTGTCTCTGAGGGAGTTGTAGACCAGTTGAGGAAAATATCCATACTGAGGGAAGAAGTGTTAGAGTTCTAGGTATCTTTAAATCTGATAAATCTCCAGGCCTGATGGCATTTATCCCAGGCTGCTTTGGGAGGTGCGAGGTGAAATTGCTGGGCCTCTGACGCAAATCTTTGTCTCTTCTTTGGACACAGGTGAGGTCCCAGAGGACTGGAGAATAACTAATGTTGTACCATTGTTTAAAAAGGGTAGTAGGGATAACCCTGGGAATTATAGGCCGGTGAGTTTGACGTCAGTGGTAGGGAAGCTGTTGGAGGGAATTCTTAGAGAAAGGATGTATAGGCACTTTGAGCAATGCGATCTGATTAGGGATACGCAGCATGGCTTTGTTAAAGGGAGGTCGTGCCTTACGAATCTGGTAGAATTTTTTGAGGAGGTGACAAAAACGGTCAATGAAGGGCGAGCCATTGATGTCGTCTAAATGGATTTCAGCAAGGTGTTTGACAAAATCCTTCACGGGAGGTTAGTTGAAAAGGTCAAGGCTCATGGGATACAAGGACAGGTAGCTAGATGGATAAGTAACTGGCTTGGTAATAGGAGACAGAGAGTAATAGTGGAAGCGTGTTTTTCTAGCTGGCGGTCAGTCACTAGTAGTATGCCGCACGGCTTGGTACTGGGACCTCTTCTATTTGTAATATATATAAATGACTTGGAAGAGGGAGTAAGTGGAGTGATCAGCAAGTTTGCAGACGATACAAAGATGGCTGGACTTGCGGATAGTGAGGAGCATTGTCAGGCGATGCAGCAGGACATAGGCTGGTCGCGTGGGCAGATAGATGGCAGATGGAATTCAATCCTGATAAATGTGAGGTGATGCATTTCGGGAGAAAGAATGTAGGGGGGAGGTATATGATATAGGGTAGACCTATTAAGAGTACAGAAACGCAGAAGGATCTGGTGGTACAGGTGCACAAGTCTCTGAAGGTAGCCGAGCAGGTGGAGAAGGTTGTGAAGAAAGCATATAGTATGCTAGCCTTTATAGGAAGGGGTATAGAGTACAGGAGCTGGCCTTTAATGTTGCAGTTGTATAAAACGTTGGTTAGACCTCATTTGGAATACTGTGTCCAGTTCTGGTCGCCTTACTACCGGAAGGACATGGAGACTCTGAAGAGAGTGCAGAGGAGGTTTACCAGGATGCTGCTTGGTATGGAAGGTCTGAGTTAGGAAGAGAGGTTAGGCAAATTGGGGCTGTTTTCCTTACAAAGACATAGACTTAGAGGAGATCTAATAGAGGTGTACAAGATTATGAGAGGTATAGATAGAGTAAACAGGGTTAAGCTTTTGCCTAGGATGGACTCAAATTGCACGAGGGGTCACAGGTTTAGGGTGGGGGGGGTGGAAAGGTATAATTTGGATGCTGGAGGGAGTTTTTTCACACAGAGGGTGGTGGGGGTATGGAATGCGCTGCCAAGTAAAGTATTGGAGGCAAGCACTCTGGAGTTATTTAAGAGATACTTAGGCACATGAACAGAATGCGAATGGAGGGGTATAGAAAACTGATTTAAAATAGGGATCATGAGCCTTGGGAGTCCCTGGGAAGTGTGTAAATAGACGATGATATTGATGTATTTGTTTTTAATCCTACAGGTGCTTTGGTCCGCCTTGTTGCCTAACAAGGGGCATACACACGATGGGTCGTGAGAGGGCTGCTCTTGGATTTTTTGAGAGTATCCTAGTGCTTCATGTCGTTAGTGTACGCTTGACCTGGACTATTTGATGGGCAACACAACAGCTCAGTGACTATCACTGTGCTGTGCAGATACATGGATTTGGGCCTGTGTCTGTGGGAGTTTGCGCATTCTCCCCGTGCTTGCGTGGGTTTTCTCCAGGTGCTCCAGTTTCCTCCCACATCCCAAGATTTGCTCTTAGGCTAATTGGCAGAACAAATTCTCCCTAAATTGTCTCAATTTTGGTTTCAATCCACAGATCTATAAACATAGACAGGGATCACGGGTAGAAGTGGGAACATTGAGGTGGCGGCGCGGGCTCGGTGGGCCAAAGGGCTTGTTTCCCGTGCTGTTTTTGTTCTTAATTTACTCTCTGACTGTAATTTCCCTGCATTCCTTCCTTCTTTCAATTTCCTGGTTTATAGCTGCTTCTGGCATGTTACTTGTATCCTCTATAATAAAGACTGATGCAATATACCTATTCAATTAATCTGCCATCTCCTTGTTTCCTGACTCACTTTCTGTAGGACCATCATTTACTTTGTTAACTATTTTCTTTTAAAAATCTTTACAAAAACTGTTACTGTTTTTATATTTCTGACAAGCTTTCTTTCATACTCTCATTTTTACCTATTAATCTTTTAGCCATCCTTTACTGTTTCTTTTATATTCTGTCCAATTTTTTGACTAGTCACCTAACTTTGCTTTTTGTTTCAGTTTGATATCGTTAATCTGGGTAGTGTTAAGCATGGAAGATGGGTCCATCCCTTGGAACTTTTCTTACTCAATGAAATGTATCTACTGTATATATGCTGAAATGTCCCCTTAAATGTTTGCCACTGCATCTTTTTTGACCTACTCTCTGACCTAACATGCTAATTCATTTTAGCCACCTCAGTCTTCATGGCCTCACGATTTCACTTACTTGAATTTAAAAACTTTGGGTGGGATTCTCTGGCCACTCATGCCAGCAGGATTCTTTTGGTCCAACTGCAGTGAACCGAGATTTAGCTGAATTCTCCGACCTTAGTGGTAACGGTAGTGGAGCATGAATGGATGACAAATGCAGACCCACGCGTACCTTCCTGACACTGAACATAAAATTCAATCATATTATAGTTGCTACTACCTTTGCATGTTTTCACTATTAAGTCATTAATTACTACATTTTATTGCACAACATCAGGTCTAATATAGTCTGCTCTCTGGCTGACTCCAGAACATGCTATTTAATGACCTCCTTTGTACATCTGACTTTTGCGACCAATATGCAAATTAAAATTGCCCATGATTATTGCTGTATTTTTCTGACAAACTCCAATTATTTCTTGCTTTACATTCCACTCTAACATGTGGTTACTATTAGAGGGTCTATACCCAACTCCCAGACTTGACTTCTTGCCTTTACCATTTCTCATCTCTTTCCAAACCATTTCCTGAATTTAGGTGTCCCACTCTATTGTGCTAATACCACCCTTAACTAACAGAACTGTTTCCATCTTTTCCTCACTTCCTGCCCTTTCTAAATATTCTGTACCCTTCAATATTCAGGTCCCAATCCATATTGTCCTGCAGCCATGTACTCCTGTCTTTGTAATGGCTATCAAATTGTACTATGTGCGCTATCAGTTCATTTCTTTTGTTTCAAATGCTACGTGCATTGGGATACAAAGTTTTAGTGTTATCCTTTTTTAATATAACTTATAGTTTCATCTGTTGACTTACTATTAGACTTTTCTCACCACTGTCTGTTTTCCATTCCCCTTAATAATACTTTTCCTCTTTTCTTTTACTCTGCTCTTCTATTTATTATATCTTCCCAGATTTGATCCTTTTGTTACTATAATTTAGAGTTCAACTCTCTGTACTTCCCTAGGTTATGTGGCTCACAAAAAACACGAGTCCCAGCATATTTTGAATGTATGCAATCCCAAAGATCCCCCTTCCCCAATACTGGCACCAGTGCCCCAAAAACCATAAACCATGTCTTCCACACCAATCTTTGAATCACACATTTATCTGTCAAATCTGATTTGTGCTGTGCCAATTTGTATGTGGCTCGGGTATAGTCCTTTGATTTTGACCTTCATTACTTGTTAATGACAAGTTGTGTTTTTACCTTCTCATCTGGGGATTGATGAATGTTGACAGGAGAGAAAAACTTCAAATTGGTGACAGAGGAAGCAATTATCAGGAACTTGAGGAAGTTTGTATTTTGTGTTCTAATATTGAAGCTGTATCATATTCACTTGACCTGAGATCTCCAGCCTTTAGTCTAGAGTGCACAAAATCGATAAAAATAAAATTGCATGCTAGATCCATAGTTTGCTGGTTTATAACCCAGTTTTGTAAACATTTAAAAACAATGAATTGTTATTAACATTATGCCATTTTTCTCCTTTATCAGGATACTGAAATCATCAACACTGCAATACTGACAGGAAGAACAGTGGCTATTCCTCTTAAGGTTGTTGCTGTGGAAATGAATGGAATCATCACAGATGTATCACCCCTTGTTGAGTGCAGGTCTACTAATGAAGAAATTATTAAGGTAACTTCATTCAAACAGTAAGACAATAATGAATATAGCATGAATTGTTAGCAAGAATTAATTTGTTTTGTTAACACAATACAAGTTGATTACAGTCAAGAAAATGAATGTGGTATCAGTATTTCCATTACACATTAAGGTTACAGCTATGGTTCAAATGGATTGGTTTGATTGATGTTTTACAAAGATATAACATAATTACTTGAGAATGGGGTGAAAACATCCTGCATAGAAGTAATTTATATCAGTCGGAAGAGCCTAGAGATTACCTGTTTTAAAGTAGCACTGAAGTAAACAGATACAGTTATATCATCATAAATGTCTTTCTATTCTTCTACTGCAACATAGCAAATGTTTGGTCCACATAATTTCTCAGCCAAGGCCAAATAGACTATAAATTGCAAATCGTTTTTAGCTGCAAGCACGAGCACATTTATGTAAAAACACATGCAGTTATACAATATCTTTAAAGGAGAAAAACATTCCCAGGCACTCAGAGGTGCACTCAAATGGTTGCTAAGACAGAGTTTGGTATTAGGAGGAATAAGCAAGAGCTTGGTCAATGAGATAGATTTTAAGGAGGCGCAGCTGGTGAGAGAGGGGAGAGGTTTAGAGCATGGAGCAAAGCTGGGTGAAGGCACAATTGACAATGATAGGTTAAAGGAGATGAAATGCAAATTGCCCAGGCTTGCACACTTATTTGGAGTAAGGGGCTGGAGATGCAGAAAGGATCAAATACCTTGAAGGAATTTAAAAGCAAATATAAATTTGCCTTCTAATTCCAGCATCTATAGTACCTCCTAATTATCACTTCCTATCCTTCCAATCCTGGATGCCACTACTAATGGTATCCTCCTGAATTTGGCCACCACTACCTTCCCTCAAAACACTGTTATCCTCTCACCCGATCAGTGTTGCTCTTCAGTTTGATCACTGCTACCTCCTTCCTGATCATTGCTGCCTTATTCCAGGTTACTTATAATCATGCTTCCAATCACCTGTAACCTCCTTCCCAATCGCTTCTACCCACATCCACCTGGTACAATCACCAGTAACCTTCCTCCTATTTACTTGTATCTTATTTACCTAATCCTCCCTCGCAAACACAGCTACCCTCATTCCCAGATGCCACTATCTTCTTAGCAGATTGATCTCTCCATTTGTTGCCTGCCATTATCTTTTGAAAACCCGCTTGAGGGATGCTAATAGCAAAATGCAATTTTATTTCTGACACCCCTTCTAAAGCAACTTGCTTAGAGACACCTTTTTACAGTTCACAGTTTGCTGACTTACTATGAGATTAAGAACCCAACATAGGACTTGGGCCTATCCTTTCTAACATTGATCCCTGTGACTTGTACAAATCTGTTTTCAGATATACTTTTATTTCTGGGCCATGAATTTCAATTCAGACTTTTTTTAAATTGGTAAAAATATTGAAAGATAAATCAGAAAAGAAGTGGGGCATTTTCCCGTAATCTAGTGAGATGCTTTATGTTGCAAATATTGTGAGATTCACTACTGCTCATTAAGAGACGATGGGTCTGATTTTACCATTTTCATTCTAAGTGCTGAATCTGGGTGTAATCTGCTTTCAAGCTCCCCCATACGCACTCATCCTGAAAAAAAATTGCCAGTGCCATTCGCGCTGTGGGTGAGGCTTAGTGTAGCTGAAACAATTGGAGCTCTGAATTGGTCATGCGCAGTTAGAAAAAAACTTGAAAAAGCACACCCATGCCAGATCGCTCCTGGACCGGCATAGCGGTACAGGAGCAAAAAGCAGGAGCGATGGCCCTCACACGCTTCATCCCCACCCCTACAACATTACTGTATCCCTTATCCACAACCACAACACCCCCCCCACTACCTACACACATCACTGATCCTTTACCCTTCCCCACACCCCCACCAGAGATCCATCCGACCACCTCTTCCCCCCCCCCCCCCCCCCACTCCCCCTCCCCTCCAGCCAGAGAACCATCGGTTCCTCCACCAGTGAGCAATCAGGCCTCCCTCCCCCACCCCCAAAGACAACAATCTGCCCCCCCTACCTCCCCAGAGCAGAGGATGGTCTGGCCTCACACACACTCTCCCCACCCTCCAGACAATAATCTGGCCTCACTCATCCCTCCCCGCCATCCCCCCCACCCCCCCAAGAGAATGGTTTGGCCTCACTCACCACACCCTCAGAGGAACATCTGACCCACTTCCTCCTCCCTCCCCATCAGACAGTGATGAGCCCTCCCAATCCCACACCCTCTCACCAGACAACAATTGGCCCTTCCCCCTACCACTAGAAATACATCTGATGCACCTCCTCTCTTATCCCCACACCTCAACCAGACAATGACCTGACCTCACTCCCCACTCACCAACCCCACCCCCCCCCCCAACCATACAATGATCTGATGCGCTTTCCGTCCACCACCACCTCCCCCAGCCCCCACCCACCCATCTGAGTCAGTGAGCTGTCGGAAGCACTGAACACACTCTTCACCAGCTGGAGCGCCCGATTCAGACTTTTATTTAACAAGTCCATTACAGCGCGGTTCCAGATCGGCAAATACCATGGTAGAGGGGGAAATGCTGATAAAGTTGGGCAGGCAGTTCATTAGTTCAATTTAAATGCATGCATTTAGATTTTAGTAAAGTAGCTATCTGCGCAGACGCAGGTGCGGATTGCGTTAATGCCCTCACACTCGACATTACCACGTTTTCGTGCCTGTTTTTCAGGTGCGACACAGGTAAAATTGGGCCCGATGCCTCACTAGTCATGTTCCATTTTTAGTACATGAAAGAGGATTTCACTATGTTCGTTAAAAAGAAATTGTCCAGCTATACTTGTCATATAGACTGACAAACACATAAGCTGAAATCTTGCTAGCATTTATGCCGATGGGATTTTACAGCCCTGCTTATGGTGCAGCCTTCCGTGGGCTTCAGCAGGGGTTTCATTCAGTGTGAAATTCCATTGTAAGATTCTGCCACCAGCAAGGTGCACACTGTCTTCTAGCATTGCGAAACATTATAGAAGGAAAATCTTGCCCATAGCTCAACTGCCCTTATCTGAATTTTAACACGGTAAATGATTTGAGTTACTAGACAAAGATTGGTAAGTTTTTAACCTGACAATGCTGTAGCACTATCCCAATATGACAGTCTTAAAGTTAGTAATATTTCTGGAGCTCCTACTGGTTAACTGCAGCAGTCTGCCTACATTGTTTTTGGCCAAGGGGTGTATCAAGAGCAGGTTGTCAGATTCAGTACTTTTGTGTAATATGATGCAAATTACATGAACATATTGTCAAATTAGAACAGTCCGTTCTCTAAAATAATTTGTTACTTTCTATTAAAAATAATACTCAATATTGGTAGTTGTTTCAGATTTTGAGTAATTAACTTAATGATTTATACTTGTGAATCCTAGGCTCAAAGACTTTAAATCAAAATATGATTGTATAGCTGTAACTTCCATAATTATTTTCAACATTTTAACAGGTAACAATTTTTGTTGAGTTGAAAATTCTGTTGAAGTTTGTTTTTAGGGTACAGGGTCATGCTGCTCAGTCAATCCTGCTGAGATGGGTAGCACACTTTATGCTGTCTCCTCATCTAAATTAGTTCAAAATACAAATCAGCACAGAATACAATTTTGAACAGTTCCAAACTGAAAATTGGGCTCAACAGTATGCATGGCTAGCACCTGTTTCATGTTTGAAAGACAGTATTTAATCTTAGGTGGGAGCTGCACTCATAGAAGTTTCTGCAAACTGTGCAAATCTAGGAGAGCAGCAAAAGGACAGAAAATGGAAAACAGGCAAGTGGAGATGCTTCAGATTTTCTGATCCGCCACCACTGGTGGTATATTAGGAATATAGATCTTGGGAGCAAGAGCAAACCATTCAACCCTTCAAGATTGCTCCACCATTCACTAAGATTACAGCCAATCCATTGGTCGTCTCACTTCCAATTTCTTGTCTGCTCTCCCTAACTCTTGACCCTCTTGTCTACCAAAAATATAACTCAGCTTGAGTCATTAATGCAGACTCCACTACTTTCTTGGAGAGGGAATTTCACAGACTAATGACTCTGTGAAAGAAAAGAATCTCCTCCTCTCCAGTCTTAAGAAAGATCTCTTATTCTAAAATTACGTTCCTCAATAGCCTATCGGTATCCAACATGTTAGCCCCTCACAGAATTTGAAATGTTTCGATAAGATCACTTCACATTTTCCAAAACTTCAATGGGTATATAGACCCCTTTTTAACTAAATCAACCCACTTCAAAACTACTTATTTTATTGTCTTGTGTAAATTCTTATTGAAGTTTGTCCTGGTTCATTATCATTTCGAGAAATATGACAGTGACATATCAAAAGAAAAGTATTACAATTCCTTGTTTTCCTGACACCTCTCCACTATTTGTGGAAAATAAACCATCTTGATTCAAAAAGATTTTTCAACTTTCTCAACCCCTTTCAAATGAATTACTATTATCTTTATTCATTATGTTATTATATTGTAAAATGTCTGCATTAATACAATAGTATACATAAAGTTTCAGTAATAAGAGTTCATTTCAGTCTTAATTTCCAGATTTCAAATGTCCAATTGTCTTTGCACTTTCAGTCTTTATGTCCTTGATAATGTTTCAGCAATTAGGTTTTATTGTCCAGGCACATGGATAATCTGTAAATTAAATTGTTGTAGTAGTCAACTCTGTCTAAATAAGTCTAGTGCTCCAGTCTTTAAATTTTTTTAAAAACTTTGGATTTTGGTCAATGTAAACAGTTGTTTCTGATGAATTGTTGGCAACATAAATTTCAAACTTTCAGTACCAAACTCTGTGCTTTGTTCTCAATGGTGGAGCATTTTTATTGGTGAACGTTTAGCTTGTTTGAAAAGTATCCCACAATCTTTTCAATATCTACACCATCTTCTGAAGAAAAACAGCAGCAATACCCACATTGCTTGCATCAATTGGCAATTTAAACGGCTGTGCATAATTAGCTGCCATTAAAAATTTAAAATTAATTAAACAATTAAAAATCCGGGACTGGATGGGATGTACTCCAGGTTACTGTGGAAAGCCAGGGAAGATATTGCAGAACCTCTGGCAGAGAGTAGTTATAGTTGGGTCTTTTTCTGCATGAGGTCGGTCACCAGTGGAGTGCCCCAGGATCTGTTTATAATTTTCATAAATGACCTGGATGAAGAAGTGGAGGGATGGATTGGTAAGTTTGCTGATGACATGAAGGTTGGTGGTATTGTAGATAGTTTGAAGGGATGTCAGCGTTGGAGCGTGACATAGATAGGATGCAAGGTTGGGTGGAGAAGTGGCAAATGGACTTCAACCCGGATAAATGTGTAGGTTAAATTTTGGTAGGTCAAATGGGACGAAGGAGTATAATATCAAAGGTAAGACTCCTGGCAGTGTAGAGAATCAGAAGGACCTTGGGGCCTGGGTCCATAGGACTCTTAAATCAGCCTCACAAATAGAGGATGTGGTTAAGAAGGTGTATGGTGTACTGGCCTTCATCAATCGAGGGATTGAATTTAGGAGTCGGGAGATAAGGTTGCAGCTTTATAAGACCCTAGTCAGACCTCTGTTGGAATACTGTGCTCGGTTCTAGTTGCCTTATTACAGGAAGGATGTGGAAGCTATTGAAAGAATGCAGAGGAGATTTACAAGGATATTGCCTGGATTGGGTGGCATGCCTTATATGGATAGGTTGAAGAAACTCGGTCTTTTCTCCTTAGAGAGAGACGAAGGATGAGAGGTGATCTGATGGAAGTGTATAAGATGTTGAGAGGTATAGATTGGGTGGATTCTCAGAGGTTTTTTCCAAGGGCTGGAATGGTCGCTATGAGAGGACACAGGGTTGCTGGTGAGTAGGTACAGAGGAGATATCAGGGGTAAGTTTTTCACTCAGAGGGTAATGGGTGCATGGAATCGGCTGCCGTCAGTGATGGTGGAGGCAAATTCGATAGGATCATTCAAAAGACTTCTGAATGAGTACATAGAACTTAACAGAATTGAGGGGGGTTATAGGTAAGCCTAGTAGGTATTGATATCATCGGCACAATTTGTGGGCTAAAGGGCCTGTTTGTGCTGTAGTTTTTCTATGTTCTATGTTCTCAAACTGGCACTGTCCTCAGCACAGTTTTTAAATTATTGAATGCATTTTGGCACTGATGTCCAGTGGAATTTCAGTCAATGGAGTAAACACACTGCTATTGTTAGGCATGAATTTCCAGTAGGAACTTCTCATGCCCAGAAATCTTAATACTTCCCTTTTGTTGAAGGCACTGGGAATTCAGCAATAGCTTTTATTTTTATATCTCATGGAGCCATCTGACCATATCCAACATTATGGCCTAAATATGTGATCTGTGCTTTCTCAAATTCACTTTTATCCAAGCTCACTACCAAACTAACTTTCTGCAGATGATCAAATACATTGTAACTACTCCCATGCTTGACTGAATACTACTAATCATCAATGTGCATAGCTCAGTGACTCAGTCCTACAATAATCTTATTCAACAATTTTTAATAAGTTGTCTTTGAACTGATGAAGCCCATTTAGAGTTACAAAAGCTGAAGTTTCTTTCGCTGTTTCTGATAGAGGTACATGCTTAGCATCATCGTAATGAACTTTGTGCCACTTTCTCAATACAATCTTCCAAACGTGGACTAGGATTTGATTCCAGTTTTGTCACTGCATTTAGCTTCTGATAATCCATGCAGAGGGTAGGATTTTCCACCTTGTGACATATTTCATGGCAGCGGAGGTAACCCACCATTTTCCAGCAATAGGCTCTTCTGATCTTGCTGTGGCCAACAGAGTTCCCTGTTCTTTGCACTATCTGCCACCAAGAATCCGTGGCAGGAGTTTGCTATTGTCAGGACAGAAGATCTCTCCAATAAGAGTGGCTGGAAATTCCAAAAAGTCTTTGTGTTCCATCTAGTTTCAGTACATTACAATAGGTGAACTCCAGCTGTGCAACCTAACTCTATCATGGCATTCTTAAGCATAACTTCAATTTCTTTTGCACTTCTGATAATTTTACAGGATTCAAGCTATAAGGATGTTGCTTGATTGGAATACAGTTATGTATAGCTACCTCATGTGTACACCTTGTATAGCTACATTTGCATAAGCTACAGTTTATTCCCACAGAGAGTTCAATGTGACTGCAATGACCCTCTCAAATTACTTTGAATCTTATTTGGTAGGTAATTCAGTATTTCATTCAAACCACTTCATTTCTTAATTTAACTGAGGAAAGTCAATTTCAGAATTTACCATTCTTACTTTATTTTCCCTGATCCATTGCTACTACTACTTGTTCTTGGTTAGATATTTGTATCTAATAGATATTAGATATAAATATATCTAAGCATATTTGAGCATATTTATATAACACATCTGGGTTTATCTTCTATCTGGAGTTCTGAACGAATAATTCACTCCACTTAGTTTCTATTCAATTTGGTAAGGCCCACTAAACCTGGCCTTTAATGGTTCACCTGATACTGGCAACAAAACTAACACCTATTATCCAGCAATAAAGCTGATGAAGTCAGTCGCTATCTGCTCCTGACTTCTTCATCTCTTATGATAATTCTAAACGCTGTTTTATTAACTCATGTTCTGTTCGAACTTTTCCTAAACGTTATCATGGAGTCTAAAGATGAGATTTTCCTAGAAATAGGCAAAAGTCAATGGCAAGTGGTAAAGGTGGTGCTGAGCCTACTGATGGCAATGGCGACTTTCCTGCTGTCTAGTGCAACAGTTAGTATCAAAGATTTTTGGCCATGTCTTTCATGCCATACTGCAGGGCAGCCTCTGATTTGTTCACCCTGCCATCACCTCAGTGGAACTGATGGCTGCCAAACAATCCACCCTGAAATTCTTTGACATCTCTCTGCAAAGATTCCTCAATGCTTTTGATACCCTACAATTACATGCAGTCATGCAGAAAGACAGCAGCAAAGTTACAAGTTGAGCATGGGAGGCAGTGGCAGCAGTCATGAGTGCCGACGCCCTGCAGAAGAGGACTGCAATACAGCACAACAAGAAGATGAATAATGTCCTTTGTTCCACCAGATGAGTAACTCTCTCATTTTTCTCAACGTTCATATTCACACACCCATTACAGATTCATAAGGATATTACTGCCTGTTCAAGGGACATTACTCACTCTCCAATACATATCTTCATCTCCCCTATTGGTCATATCCTCATCACTTCACTGGCCCCACTCACTATTCACATATTCTGGGCACCCTTTTCTTCTGCCCTGACACACACCTTATTATACTGTCTCCATCTGTTTTCAAGTAGGAGAAGTTGGCACACAACAAGAAGGTGAGATCCCTCATGGGCAGAAAGATGCCAGAACTCAAAGTCGTCATAAACTTCAAGGACAAAGCCAGTCAGCTGGCTGAAGAGGACATCAATCACTCCCATTCTAAAGGTGCTGTGGGTGATGATAAACTAAGTGGAGATCTAACACTGCACAGTCCATCAGAAAACAATACTGTGAATCATGTTCCCTGTTCCTAAAGACCCCTGACATGCACTAATGGCCTAGTGACAAGCAATTTGGAAGGTAAGTGACATGTTGTCCATCACTGGAAGGGAATTAGAGATCAAGAATAAGGAGGTCATTATGCAATTATATGAGGACAACAGCAGGAGAGTTGTATGCAGTTTTCATCCCCATAATTAAGGAAGAATATACTTAGTTTGGGATGGTACAGAAAAGGTTTACTAGATTGGTCCCAGAAATGAGAGTACTGCCCTATGATGAGAAACTGAGTAAATTAGGCCCATTGTCTCTGGAATTTTTATGGAAGCATATTGAAAAATACAAGATCCTGACAAACTTGACAGGGCAAACATCGAGATGTTGTCTCCCTAGCTGGAAGTCTAGAAATTGCGGACACAGGCCCAAGATAAGGGGTTGAATATTTAGGGCTGAACTGAGGAGGAATTTCTGCACTCAGAAGCTAATGAACCTTTGGCATTGCTTCCCCAGATGGCTGTGGATGCTCCATTGTTGCAGATATAAGGGTGGCATGGTAGCACAGTGTTTAGCACTGCTGCTTCATAGCTCTAAGGTTCTGGGTTCAATTCCCGGCTTGGGTCACTGTGTGGAGTTTGCATGTTCTCCTCGTGTCTGCATAGGTTTCCTCCAGGTGCTCCAGTTTCCTTGCACAGTCCAAAAATGTGCGAGTTAGGTTGATTTGGCCATGCTAAAATTGCCTATTAGTGTCCTGAGATGCGTAGGTTAGAAGAGTTAGCGGATAAATATGTAGCAATATGGGGTTAAGGGTCTGGGTAGGATTGTGGTTGTTGCAGACTCGATGGGCCAAATGGCCTCTTTCTGCACTGTAGGGTTTCTATGATTCTATGATATGCAAGTCTGAGTTAGAGCTTTGGTTTCTCAGGGAATCAAGGAATAATGGGGGTGGTGGCAAAGTGCAGTTGAGTTAGGTCAGCCATGATAGTCTTGAATGGCAGAGAAAGCTCAGTGATATATGATCTAGTCCTGATCTTATTCCTTATGTTTTTATGAGAAGTCATTAAATGAACCTCTGTGGCGCAAATTTGCAGATTATGCACAAAGTTAGCCTTAGAAGATAATTGACATCACAATCACCCAATCTACATGTTTCTGACACATGTATGGCATATGCAAGCCAGCACTCAATCAGAGTGTGCCTCACAGTTTATATGAGAAGCATTCTGCTGCCATTATTTTACCTCCATGCTTGTAACCAGTTTTGAATATGTTTTCCAAGTACATGGTAAAAGATTCTTTTACGTTTGCAAAGACTATACAGAATTTGCACATTGATACTGATACCATATCCATTTGACATTATCCTTTTACATTGCTAGCATATTCACCAATGTACCACTGAAGGAAGCCAAAGACATTTGCACTGCAGCACTGCACCATGACGATTTAGATCAGTGCCATTGCACGAATCAATATTCATTGAACTTATGAACTCAGCAATTTGTGCAGTTGGATTCAGTTTTAATGACACTGCTTATGTCCTAATAGATGGTGCTGCCATGGGATGACATCTAATGTCCTACTCCTCTCATATTTCTAATATGTAAACAATATACTTATTATATTTGAATCCACAGCTGCATATAGTATTTCCCTTACCTTTAATGGACTCTGTCCTGAGCTCACATTCATCATTTAAATGGAGCATTAAATGGATCTCAAACAATGACAAGACGGAGTACAGGAATGAAATAGAAAATCTGGTGAACTGGTGCGATGATGATGATGATCTCTCCTTCAATGCCAACAAAATGAAGGAGATAATCATCAACTTCAGGAAGCATAGTGGAGAACATGTCCCTGTGTAAATCAATGGGGATGAGGTAGAAATGATTGACAGCTTCAAGTTTCTTGGTGTCCAGATCACCAAAACCCTATCCTGGTCCTCCATGCTGACATTACAGTTAAGAAAACCCACCAACCCATTCTACTTTCTCAGAAGATTAAGAAAATTTGGCATGTCCGCAATGACTCTCACCAACTTTTATAGATACACATAGAAAGCATTCATTCTGATTATATCACAGCTTGGTATGGCTCCTGCTCTGCCCAAGATCACAAAAGAGCTACAAAGGATCGTATATGATGCCTAATCCATCACACAAATCAGCCTCCCATCCATTGAGTCTGTCTATACTTCCCACTGCCTCAAAGTAGCCGAGATAATTAAGGACCCCATGTACTCTGGACATTCTCTCGTCTGCCGCCTTCTATGAGGAAAAAAATACAAATGTCTTGAGGTCACGGACCACCTAACTTAACTGTCGGAATTTTACTGTGTCAACCACCTGAGGTTCGTAAGATCCTGCCTAAGGTCAACAGAGAATGCCATTCTGCAAGCCTCACCCACCGCAGAATCGATAAAATTCTGGCCAAGAACAGCTTCTTCCCTGCTGCCATCAGACTTTTGAATGGACCTACCTTGCACTAAGTTGGTCTTCCTCTACGTCCTAGCTATTACTGTAATGTTACATTCTGAACTCGCTCCTTTCCTTCTCTATGAATGGTATGCTTTGTATAGCATGCAAAAAACAATACTTTTCACTGTATACTAATGCATGAGAAAATAATAAATCAAATCAGTCAGATCAACTCCCTTTTCTTGATGTGCTCGTGGAGAAATCTGCCATGTTTTCTCTACTATCACCAACCAAAAATCCTACCTTCATTACTTAGTATTTGTGTTGGAATTACTGTAGTTTCGTGTGCTCTAAGAATGGCCTTATCAGCAACCACATAGATAGGGCTCATTCTATTTGCACAGCATGCAAACTTTATGCTGAAATTGGGTGCATTGAAGTTATCTTGCAAGATAATGACTACCCTGGTCATTTCATTGCATGCTCTATATTATGCAAACTCATGAATGGGCCTAAGGCTGTGACTTTCGGTCCTGAAAAGTGCCCAGTTTACTTCAGGTTATCTCAGAATTGAGCGATAGGTGAAGCTAGCAATTTCATTTATTATGCAGTAACAACACAAGTTGTGTTCACCATTAACAGGATGCTGCGATCAAGCCATAAAACATCCCACATCACACAAATGAGTTATATTATATAAATTTCAGTGCTGGTATCATGCTAGATAGATAGGCTGTCCATACCAAAGATTTGGTGGATCATATCAAACAGCACATTTCTTCAGCATTCACAACAGGCAAGATACTGACTGTACCCAACCAGCCCCTGCTTGTAAACTCAAAATATAATGTCCTACATTACATGTAATATTGTGATTGGACAACCTTTGCCAAACAATCTTGAATGTGCTAAGGATTACACTGGCAATCGATCTAAGATTATCACTCAGAACACACTAAGGCCAAAAGCTACATGTGCTAGAAGCTATATGTCCTTTGCAGACAGAAGGAATATACACAGAATGTGCCTTTTTCAACCAAACAGAATAAATGATAGCCATTCTCCAGTTCATTCCTCAGCGCAATGTTGTGACCAATCAGAGTCAACCTACCTGGATTGAATTTAAATAAATCTTGGCAGGTAACTATTAGTCATTAGTTTTTTTTAAATTCATGAGATTTGTGCGTCACTGGTTCTGCTGCATTTACAGCACATCCCAGAGGGCATTTAAAAGTCAACCACTTTTCTGTGGATCTGGAGTCACAAATAGGCCAGACCAGGTAAGGACAACAGATTTCTTTCCCTAAGAGGTATTAGTGAACCAGATAAATTTTTAAAACAATTGACAACAGTTTCATAGACATCATTAGACTTTTAATTCCAAATTCTTATTGAATTCAAATTTCACCTTCTGCCAAAGTGGGTCCCCAAAGCATTATCCTGAATCTCAGAATTATTAGTGTAGCAACAGTACTGCTGTGCCACTACCTGGTGCATTCTCCATGGCAAATCCCCCACACATCAAAGTCTACTTGCCAACCAATCAGCAATTTTTTCTCATGCAGTATAAGTTGTTGTTGCCTTTATGTTTACTGTTTTTGTCAGTTGTCCTCATGAGACAAAAAACTTTGACAACGTGGGTGGAATTTTATGACCTCATTGTGCCCATTTTATGGTGGGAAAAATTCGTAATGATCAGGCATGATGAGACTAGTGGGGATAGTGCCCGTTTTTGCCCATTTTACTACAAAAAATTCATCATGATTTGGAGTTCGCCCAAAACTGGTGAAATGTCAATGTCATTAGCAACCTTCACTCCCAATCATCCAGCTCACCTGCCTTAATGATCTCATTTGCTGCAGCTGGAATCGGTGAGGAAAACACCTTTAATTAGTTTTCAGCCACTGGAGCAGTGAAGGAGTAAGTTTTTGCTATGCTATTGAGGAGAGACTGTTGCATTTCACATTGTGGTGTTGGGTTATGAATTTGTGTGCGGTGCGGTGCGGTTAGGTTAGGTTAGTGGATGGGATCTGTTGTTGCTCACCAAGTCTGACTTCTGTCCGTTAGCACAGACTCAGGTCTCAGTGCTGAACTCAGGTCTTAATGCTAAATCTGGGTCCTAGTACAAGCAGCAGCAAGCACAGTTGCTTATATTTTTGCTATCTGATTATTTAATAATCCTTTTAAAGAGTGTAAACTATTTCAGATCTTCCACACACTTAGTGTGTAGCTAAGAATACTAAATCCTGTAATCAAAGAATCAACATTTCAATCTCTCTGATTTAGTTTTAGGAGTCTCCAGCTCTGGAGTGGAGCTCTTCCAAAGAATCTGTCAGAGTTCAATTATAGTATTCTCACTTCTAAGTTGTGGGTTCAACTCCCAACCAAAAAAAATACTTGAACACATAATCCGGATTGTTACTTCACAGCAGTAATCAGAAAGTGCTGTATTATTGCAGATAATATTTTTGCATTTAACAAAGATCCCATGATTTTTCTGGAATATGAAACTATGCTACTATCAAATCATAATGGAGTTGTTCCCAGGTTTCTAGCCAATGTTTGTTCCTCAGTCAGCAGCACATCAAACTGATTATCTGGTCATAATCTAACTACTGTTTGTGGGATATTTCTATGCACAAATTGGCTCCTATATTTCCTCCATTATAACAGTGGCTACCTTTCAGAAATACTTTACTGAAGAAAACAATTGAACTGAAATTGTGAAAGACATTCAATGAATGCAAGTTATTTGTTTCTCACGTAGATTTCATTGGATTCTTATTGGATTCATTATGGGCATATTCCTATGTATGGTTACTAACGAGTGGACTGAAATAAATGTTATCATTATGTAAGTCAATCTTATAAATTAGAGTAGCAGACCAGGCATAACTTAGTGGTTCATTTTAAATTCTTTCTCAGCATGGAAAAGATGACGAAATGACTCGTGTCTTGGGAAATTAAACAAATGTGCTGAGCAGGGGTAGTTTAAAAATGCAAGCTCGCTATTAAGAGCTTTTCATGCTAACTGCCAGGAAATTCTAGATCTTCTGCATTATTTTACTCATACAGCCATGGCCTTCAGGTTCATGCCCAGTTGCTATTTGGAGTTCAATATAGCATCAAAATCTTCTGGGGTAGGTTTTAACTCTCCATTCACTGAAAAAGAAGCAGTAGTACAGTTAATTGGTAGCAACTACTGTTCAGTGTCTTTCACAGTGCCATTTTCCCAGGGCCGTTCACTAGTGGTTATGATACTCATCTAAATCATATGGGAGCCTCAACTCTGCAGATCAGATTACTCAGGCCCACTGATAACCATTTTAACTACCTATTTGGTGAATTGACTGCTTTGTGCGCTCTACTTAGCAAAACATGTAATGCAGCAGAAAAGTATTATCAATTTAACATTTGGTAAGTGTTAAATTATTTTCATGATACCTGGAGAAACTGCAATGGCTGCACAATACTAATGTGGGTCATTGCCATTCTGCACAGCATCCCTCATGCCCTATGTTTTCCTCAGCTAAGTTGGCTTCTGGGCCAACTATTGCATTGGCATGGAACCAGCAAACAAGATTATAATGTGCAGCATACATGCGTTAATCAAATTTGTGTTAAACATGTTAACCCAGCCCTAATGATCTGTAACTCCAATTCTCAGTTTTTGAAAGATGAGAAATGTTAAACCAAAATTTCTCAGCTCTGTGGCAGATTCTACCAATAGAGCTCAGAACACAAAATGGAAAATGTCTGCATAGCATTCTACTAAATGATAGTCCTCTCATGATATTTTTGAATATCAGCAGTATCTTTGACTTTTTCCAAAATCTAGGTCTACTCAGGTTTGTATGTTATTTGTTTCACACTTTTATGATATCTTTCAATCATTTAATTATTTGTGAAAGAAGGTTGGGTTCTAAAACAAAATGAATTCACAAAAGTTTAAAAAGAAAACCCATAGCTGATGGCATAGGGTAGACAGATGTGAATACTCTATCTAGGATGAACAAGAACAACAGAGGAGTCATTATCTTATCCCAAAGACTTTCATATATTCATACATAGCAGAGTGGAATGTTTTCCTTGCAGATCTTGTTGCAGTTTCAAAGGGAGCGTTTGATTAGCAGCTCTTCTGGCCAATCTTTGGGAAGGGAGAGGGATCATAACACTATTTCTGAATTCCGGTAGAGAAGGAAGGACATGAAGAAAGACATGTTTGTTAGGTTTTTAAACAAAAAGCTGCATTGATAGGCTGAGCAAGTCAGATGTGGGAAAGTACTATATTGTATATTTTGTAACATTACGTGACTGTTTGAATATGATTGCAACCGCCATACTGTCTACATATAACAGGAAGCATTACTGAATCTATCTTCTACAAGATAAAGGAATATTGTTACAGTCGATACCAATAGCCAGTCCATGCTACAAGGAGATCATACTGTTTTGCTTTTGGGTTAACTCCATTTACTCAAAAATAATACATTGAGATCACTCACAGATTTGATCAATACCACTAGGCCTAAGAAGGCATTCAGAAAAGACCATAATTTGCAACATGTGTTTGGATCATTAAGTAATTAATACATTTTTTGTTTTTCTTTGGAACTAAGGTCTTCTCAGTTCTCAAGTTTGTACCAATATTTAACCTTACTGTAATATGTTTATTTAAGTTTCTTAAGAGACCAACAACATTCTCATGTCAACATTAATTCTGCCTTACAGAAATTTTGAGCCCCCTTTCTAATTTAACATTTTCTTAAAGCAGTCCTGAGGAGCCATATTAAAATTTCTTCACATTTGGATCAAGAAATGATCACTCCACAACCCCAAACTTTATGATACCAATGACAATGTGACTGTTAGCTTTCACTATCATCATTCCTCTGAAATGGATGGCAATTTGTGGAATTCCAGATATGCACAGTTAAACATAGACATCTAGAAGTTGTTGTCAGTCATTTTACACTTCTCTATTGGCTGCACTATTATTATCCCTACAGGCTGCAATCAATCATTACAAAAATCAGACAGGAATGTTGTTTCCAGAATATTATATAAATATCCATAGAGAACCCTCAGTTATTACACCTCCTGTGCAGAACAATTTAGTGTCTTAACAGCTATAGGTTTTCTAAGATACAACCATTGTAAAGCTGTGAGAAAACAGTAGATAGTCAAGTGAATTACTGAATGCATTCTGAATTGTTACCATCTTGTCGGCAAGTTGCAGGCAATTTAAGAATGTTATTCATAGCCTTGACATCTTTTAAGCATGTTCTAATTGATACTATATATAAAGCAACCATTTGAATCAAGCCTTATATGTTTACTAAAAGTTAATGTCTAGATTTAAGTGCAGCATTGTACAATTAGATCTGAGATAATCAGCTATATTTCCTGTAGTCAGTGGATGTCCCTGATGTCATAGATTGCAAAGTTGGAATCTTTCTTCTGATTTATCATTACTTCGGTATGTTGTTATGATGTGTGAAGTGTGTTGAATTAATAAGTTTACCTACATTGTAGAATTTCTTGTTCAAGTGGTAAGATTATTGACTCACCAGATCTTACCTTTCTATCTCTGCAGATTCTGTAGATATTTAATTTGGATGTTATGAGGGGTTAGTCCTATCAGTAATCGATTTCATTTTGGTTTCAGGTCAAAACGCATTGATACAATAGCATAAGCACTGAGGCTTTTTTATGATATGCCCCATCAACTACCTGTAACATATTCTATAGATTTTCTTCTACATGCTCAGATTTCTCTAATAATGATCAAACTAGGCTAAGCTCATTCTATGCAAAATGCATATCATGTAGATAATGAAGTAAATCATGATCTTTAACTTGAAAGTTTTACTTAGTGCTATAAAAAAATTGGTTTCCACAGAACAATTGTGAATAGTTTTGTGAAAAGTTATATGGAAATGGCTGACATTTGCTCTGAAAACACGAATGCAGCATTGAAATTTAGAAATGTTCTATTTGTAGTGTTAGCAATAGAATACCTTCTAATGACATTCCTTTGTTCAAAAAAGCTTTACTCTTAAATCAGCTAGCCCTGCTTTATTATTGATCAGAGTGGTATCAAACAATGTGTTAACTACCTGGAGTAAGAGCAGATAAGCTTTCTTCTTCTTTCTTTTTTCACTTATTCCTCTAATCTAAGGGGGTGAGGAAATATCAGGCAAGATCTTTCTTTGTTTTTATCTAGAGGGAATGGCAGTGAAAGCAGTGCAATGTTCCTCTTGAAGTGAGGGACACTAACGGGATGCCGTTAGTGTCTCTGCTGATTTCACCTGTGGAAAGTGCACCCATCTCCAGGTCCTCAAAAACCACACTGGGAACTGGAGCTGGATGAACTTAGGATCATTCAGGAGGCAGAGGTGTTCATAGATAAAAGCTTCAGGGAGTTGGAGCCTCCAAAACATGAAAATAGATGGGCGACAGTGAGAGGGACTGGGAGGAAGCAGCCTATGCGAGGATTCCCTGTGGTTGTTCCCCTCAACAACAAGTAATCTGTGTTGGATACTGTTGAGGGAATGATCTACCATGATAAGCCAGAGTGACCGGACTTCGAGTACTGAGCCTGTCCCTGTGCCCCAAAAAGGAAGGGAGAGCAGGAAAGCAATAGTAATTGGGGACACAATGGTTAGAGGGACAGATAGGAGGTTCTGTGGCATCAGAAGAGACTCACAGATGGTATGTTGCCTCTCGGGTGCAAGAGTCCGTGATGTCTCAGACTGTGTTTTCAAGATCCTTTATGGGGAGGAGGATCAGTTGCAGGCCGTGGTGCACATTGTTACCAACAACGTAGGTAGAAAGAGAGATGGGGATTTAAAGCAGGAATTTAGGGAGCTAGGCTGGAAGCTGAAAGCTAGGACAAAGCATGTTGTCATCTCTGGTTTGTTGTTGGTATCACATGCTAGTGAGTTGAGGAACAGGGAGAGAGTGCAGATTAACATGTGTCTGCAAAGATGGTGTAAGAGACAGGGTTTCATTTACTTGGATAATTGGAGCACATTCTGGGGAAGATGGGACCTGTACAAACAAAACAGTTTGCACTTGAACCAGAGGGGCACTAATATCCTGGGAGGAAAATTTGCAATTACTCTTCAGGGAGGGAGGGAATGGTTTAAACTAATTTGTCAGGGGGGGGGGGTAGGAAAATGATGTGTAGTCTAAAAGCCAGTGTTGAGGGTCGCGAGATACTGAGGAAGGTACCAAGGCTGCAGGAGTGTACAGACAGACACGATGGTGGGTTGAAGTGTATCTACTTCAATGCAAGGAGCATCAGGAATAAGGTAGATGAACTTGGAGCATGGATTAGTACTTGGGGCTATGATATTATGGCCATTATGGAGACATGGTTAGAACAGGGACAGGAATGTTGTTGGCAGTTCTGGATATAAGTGTTTCAGTAAGAGTAAGAAAGGTGCTAAAAGAGGTGGAGGAGTAGCCTCGTTAATAAAGGTGCTAAAAGAGGTGGAGGAGTAGCCTCGTAAATGAGCAGTTTAACGGCTGCTGAAAGGCATTTCGAGGACGATCTGCCTTTTGAGGTAATACGGGCTGAAGTCAGAAATAGGAAAGGATCGGTCATGTTAGGAGTTTTCTATAGGCCACCAAATAGTACTAGAGATGTGGAGGAGGAAATGACAAAGCAGATTTGGATACGTGTGGAGGTCACAGGGTAGTTATCATGGGTGACTTTAACTTTCCAAGTATTGATTGGAACCTTTATCGGTCGAATAGTTCGGATGGGATACTTTTTGTACAGTGTATGCAGGAAAGTTTCCTGACACAATATGTGGATAAGCCGACAAGAGGTGGGACCACATAGGACTTGATACTCGATAATGAACCAAGCCAAGTGTTAGATTTGTTTGAGAGAGAGCACTTTGGAGATGGTGACCACAATTCGGTGTCCTTCGTTATTGCAATGGAGAGGAATAGGGTCACACGACAGGGCAAGGTTTATAATGAGGCAGTGGTAATTATGATATGATTAGGCAAGAATTAGGGAGCATAAGATGGGAACAGAAACTGTCAGGTATGGGCACAAATGAAAAGTGGAGCTTTTTCAAATAACAAATACTATGTGTCCTTAACAGGTGTCTCCCTTGCAAGCTGGGAGGAAATGGCCGAGTGAGGGAACCATGGCTCACAAAGGAGGTTGAATGTCTTGTTGAGAAGAAAAAGGAAGCCTCTGTAAGGATGGAAAAACAAGGTTCAATTGGGTCACTTGAGTGTTACAAGGTAGCTAGGAATGAGTTAAAGAAAGAGATTAGGAGAGCTAAGAGGGGCATGAGAAGTTCTTGGGTCAGATAAAAGAAAACCCCAAGGCTTTTTACTCTTATGTGAGAAATAAAAGAATGACCAAGATGAGATTAGAGCCAGGCAAGGATAGTCATGGGAACTTGTGCATGGAGTCAAAAGAGATAGGTGAGGCGTTGAATGAATATTTTTTTTCAGTGCTCACTAAGGAGAGGGGCCTTTGACGATGAGTGTGTGATACAAGCTGATAGGATGGAGGAGATAGATGTTATGAGGGAAGATGTATTGGCCATTTTGAAAAACCTGAGGGTGGATAAGTCCCTTGGGCCAGATGGGATACATCTTAGAATACTTTGGGAGGCAAGGGATGAGATTGTGGAGCCTTTAGTTTTAATTTTTGGGTCCTCTATGTCCGTGGGAATAGTATCCGAGGACTGAAGAATGGCAAATGTTGTTCCTCTCCAAGAAAGGAAATAGGAATGACCCTGATAATTATAGGCCAGTTAGTCTTACTTCAGTGGTCAGTAAGTTAATGGAAAGGGTCCTGACAGGATTTATGACCATTTGGAGAGATGTAGTTTAATCTGAGATAGTCAGCACGGTTTTGTGAGGGTTAAGTCCTGCCTCTCAAATTTGATTGTATTCTTTGAGGAGGTGACTAAGTGTGTGGATGAAGGTAAAGCAGTTGATGTCATTTACATGGATTTTAGTAAGGTATTTGATAAGGTTCCCCATGGTATCCTCATGAAGAAGATAAGGAGGTGTGGGATAGAAGGAAATTTGGCCAATTGGATAAGTAACTGTCTGTATCATAAAAGACAGAGGGTGGTGGTGGAGGGAAAATTTTCAGACTAGAGGCCAGTTACCAGCGGTGTATCACAGGGGTCAGTGCTGGGTCCTCTACTATTTGTGATTTTTATCAATGATATGAAAGAGGGGCTGAAAAGTGAGTTAGTAAATTTGCTGATGACACCAAGATTGGCGGAGTAGCAGATGAGGTGGAGGGCTCTAGCAGGCTGCAAAGAAACATTGATAGAATTCAGAGCTGGGCCGAAAAGTGGCAGATGGAGTTTAACCCTGATAAGTGTGAGATGATTCATTTTGGTAGAATAAACTTGAATGCAGATTATTAAGTCAACGGCAGTTTTGGAGGAATGTGGAGGAACAGAGAGATCTTGGGATTCATATCCACACATATCTCTGAAGGTTGCCACTCAAGTGGGTAGCGCCTTAAAGAAGGCTTATATTGTGTTGGCATTTACTAACAAGCGGTTTGAGTTTAACAGCCATGGGGTTATGCTGCAACTCTACCGGACGTTGGTGAGACTACATTTGGAATATTGTGTTCAGTTCTGGTCACCTCACTATAAGAAGGATGTAGAAGTATTGGAGAGAATGTGGAGGAGATTTACCAGGATGCTGCCAGGTTTGGAGGGCCGGTCTTATGAGGAAAGGTTGAGGGAGCTGGGGCTTTTTTTTTGAGCAGAGGAGGATGAGAGGCGACTTAATAGAAGTTTATAAGATGATGAGAGGGATTGATAGAGTGGACATGCAGAGACTATTTCTTCGGGTAGACGTAGCTATTACTAGGGGGCATAACTATAAGGTTCATGATGAGAGATATAGGAGGGATGTCTGAGATAGATTCTTCACTCAGAGTGGTTGGGGTTTGGAATAGACTGCCTGCTGTGATAGCAAAGTCGGACACTTTAGGAACTTTCAAGCGGTTATTGGATAGGCACATGGAGTACTGCAGAATTATAGGGAGCGGATAGCTTGATCTTGGGATTGGTCATATCTTGGCATAACATTGAGGGCGGAAAGGCCTGTACTATGCTGTAATGTTCTGTTTTTCTATGTTTCACTAATAATTTAATCAGTAATTCAGAAATGTAACAAGCTTGTGCTGTCTGTTCTTCTTACTGATTGATTGTGAATTTAGCTGAATATATTGGAGAGTGGCTGCATGTCTCAGCAAGAGGCCCAAGTTTGGGCAAGGATAGCATAATTTCAAGTTAATCCACTTATTTAAAACCAGACTGCATATCTTAAAGGTAACGTGCATTCCGGCTGTAGCAGAGGCTGAAACTGAAGAAACAGAAATGGTATGACAGAATTTGTATGCTACGTTAGAATAATTAGTGAACGACATGAGGAAGAATGAGAATTATGAGAAGTGCCATCAAGCCAACCTGGCTGCAAAACATTGAAGCAATGCTTCAGCTTTGTGGCAGATTCAGGCTCAGGAGATGACAACTGATATTGGTAGAAGTGGGTGTTCTGATTCATGGCTATCTTGTGCATCCTCTGCAATCAAACCATTATGAGGCTTCAGCTTCTGCCCCCATTGGTCTCTTGAAGCATTGCTGGAAAGATGTAGGGTGGCTGCAGTCAACAAAATAAGATGGCATGTTGGCGAGCACATCATTGACTCCAGTTTCCCTCAATAAAAGCCAGATCCCTGTTGGTCAACAGTTTCCAACCTCACCATTCTGGTGGATTATCGTAGAACGCTCCACACTTCCCACAGTATTTCCTACCTCACTCCTTGACCGGATTCCCCAGATCTACATCTCTCCCAATTTGTCAGTGCTCTCCAGCATCCCATGCCTCCATCGCCATGTGTCCAAATTCCGATGTCCAAATCTCCCACCACTTTAATGTTCAGACCACCTATTCTGATGTCCAAACCCTTTACAATTATTGAAGAGTTGATGGGATAAAATAATATTAAATATTAAAACATAATTTATAGTCTGGACAAGACTTCTGTTCCAGTGCCAAAATCTGAAAAGTTACTTCTTATTTGAATGTAGCATTTTTCTTGATCCAGAAGTCAGCAGGACTATTTACTAATCCTGATTCTGAATGAGCCTGGTGATATACTCACCTAAACCTGGCAGTCCAGCATTGCATGTATAAGTTTTAAATTTCAGGAGTCAGAGATAGCCAAAATAGGAGGATGATAACTTAAAATCTTAAGGTAGTTTATTAAACTTATTGAAAGCGGCAGTTTAGATATGATGCATCAGATAAAAACATAAGAAAAGCATACAATAGTTGAAAGCAGTTTACTGATCCCAGAGAGCAAATGACAGATGGCACAGAGTATTTGATGTTTGTAACTTATGGCAGCAGCAGTCTACGCAGTTGCCAAAATGTTACAAAGCTCATCCCTGGAATTCCCCCATTTCTTCATCTTCCTTAGTTCTTTCTTAGTCTTCACCATCAATAGAGGAGCAAATACCTGACAAGGACAGTGGACTGCCCACTGCCTCCAAGCACTTATTAATATATTTCATTTCTAGGGGCTGGTTGTTTATCCTATGTCAATTGCTTGTTCAAACCCTTCTAATCAATGAATGCAGGGTGGGTATCCAAGGTGCCAAGATGGTCATCTCTCCTATTAAGTGTCTCTTTAGATTGAGGTCATCTTTTTAATTTATCATATGCTAATGGTCATTTGTTCACCTGTACCAGACACTCTATATAGATAAGACAGTACAAGATGTTTCCTGGAGACTTAGGAATGTCAACATGGAAACCTTAATCAGGAGACATTTCTAAGGGCAGAGAGAAAAAAGACAGCATATTGGCAGGTGCCTGCTAAGTCTATAATATTTTTTATTTAGAACAAAGAACAAAGCAGCACGGGAAACAGGCCCTTCGGCCCAACAAGCCCGTGCTGCCACCCCGACATTCCCACCTCTACCCATGATCTCTGTCTATGTTTATAGCTATATGGATTAAAAACCAAATTTGAGACAACTTAAGGAGAATTTGTTTTGCCAATTAGCTGAAGAACACATTTTTGGGATGTGGGAGGAAACTGGAGCACCCGGAGAAAACCCAGTACTAGTGTAGTACTATTTCTTAAAGGTTCTATTTCCTACTCAAGCCAATGTATTCTGTTCATTCCCACTCTGGCTTCCAGCCCTCAGCACTTCTTTCTCATTCCAGATTCAGGTGTTGCAACCTCCAAACAATCCCATCCCAACCTACCAGATCACCATCGTTCATGGGGATCAGATCAGAATCTCCAAGGTAAATTATGAAGTTAGCCTAGACCCCAACTATTTTTGATTTTGGCATTAGTATACGTGTAAGCTGTTTCACTCAAGGCATGATTCTGTTGAATAATTAGGAAGCTCTTATCAAAACAAATGTTATTTAACAATACAGTTTAACTTTGACAAAAAGAATTAGCATAACATTTAACAACTTAAGCATAACAAGGTACAATTCTTAACTGCTAGCTTATCTCTCAGTTCCAATTCCTCAAGTACTCCATTTCATTTCAAACATCAGTTAGAAAAACAACACAAGCTTATGTGACAGTATGTGAACTGCCAGTTCTCCAGAATCCCTTTGGAGAGAGAATATTTTCTAGCAGGCCCAAGATTTAATCTCTAGAGCAAGAGAAAGAACTGCTGCTCTTTGTATATCCAAACTAAACTGCCTTTTTTTAACTGCTGTAAGTCTCGTTCCTCCCATTAGTACATGACACACTCTTGTCAATCAACTTAATTCTACTCTGATGCCCCAGGGACAATCCAAAAAATAAATAAAACTATATTAGCACAACTTGAAACAAACATCCCAATATCTCAAATCAATTATGCTTTGACATTCTCAGCAGAAGGCTGCCCTTCTTTAAGGCACAATATTATCACAGGTCCTATCCTCTGATTTAAATCTTCTTAAGACCTTGTTTAATGTTCCTGGTTCTCTAGATCTATGACCTAGTATTGTGGCAACTATAACTTTTGCAGTAATTTTTCAAAGTCTCAACAGCATTATCAGAAGAACAATGTGGTTCGGGTAGAGGTGCATTTCAGGTCCATAGCCTTTTTAGCTTGGTTGAAGGCTTTCCGCATACCATCCAGAATTCACCTTATCCTCAAGTTCTTGATCACTAGTTCATGGAGCAACAATGTTCAGAGTCATTTTTGAATGTAGACTCTGAAACTGCTTCTAAATGGTAGCTTTTAGAAAATACAAAAATGCAAAATCAGTAAAGAGCAAATTAACTTTTGCGATTGGGTGGCACAGGAGAGAGAGGAGACACAAGAAAGAAAAATTTATGGAAATAGGGATTTGACTTGTTTTATTATTGTCACATGTATTAGTGTACAGTGAAAAGAATTGTTTCTTGCATACTAGACAGACAAAACATACCATCCATAGAGATGGAAAGGAGAGAGTGCAAAATGTAGTGTTACAATCATAGCTAAGGTATATCCATTCAAAAGTCCCTTGGCAGCAGAGAAGAAGCTGTTTTTGAGTCAGTTGTTACGTGACTTCAGACTTCTGTATTTTTTTTCTTGATGTAAGAAGGTGCATAGGGTCCTTAGTTATGCTGGCTGTTTTCCTGAGGCAGCAGAAAGTGTAGACAGAATCAATGGATGGGGAGGCTGGTTTGTATAATGGATTGGGCTACATTCATAATCTTTCTGTAGTTTCTTCTGGTCTTGGCAGAGCAGGAGCCATACCAAGCTGTGATACAACCAGAAAGAATGCTTTCTATGGTGCATCTGTAAAAGTTGATGAGAGTCATAGCTGGCATGCCAAATTTCCTTAGAGGCCTGAGAAGATAGAGGCATTGGCGGGCTTTCTTAAAAATATTGTTAGCATGGGAGGAACACGACAAGTTGTTGGTGATCTAGACACTTAACATGAAGCTCTAGATTGTTTGTACTTTGTCTCCGTTGATCTAGATGGGGCATTTTCTTCACCAGGCTTCCTTCATTTTATTGACTTTGAGGGAGAGATGATTGTCATTGCACCAGTTCATCAAATTCTTTATCTGTTTCTTGTACTCTATCCCATCATTGTTCGAGATCCGCAAACTTGAAAATTGAGTTGAAGGGGAATTTGGCCACGTAGTCATAGGTATATAAGGTGTATAGTAGGGAGCTGAGGACACAGCCTTATGGGACACCAGTGTTCAGGATGATCGTGGAGGACATGATGTTGCCTATTCTTACTGATTGTGGTTTGTGTTGTTAGGAAGTTCAGGATCCAGAGGGAGGAGCCATGGCCCAGGCCATGGATTTTGGAGATGAGCTTTGGTGGAATAATGGCTTTGAAGACTGAACTGAAGTTAATAAATAGAAATCTGATATCGGTGTCTTTGTTATCTAGGTGTTCCAGGCTTGATGCAGGGCCAGGGAGGGAGAGAAAGCATGAAAAAATAAGTAGGATAGAGGGGCCCAATTTTACCAAAAATTCGCACCAGAAAATGGGTGTGAAATCATGGTAAATTCAGGCATCAGGCCTGTAATGCGATCTGTACCCGAAACAAGCAGTTCGCACCTTTATCAACTTGCCTAATACCTTGCCTAAGCTCGTGAGTATTTTCAGATTTTCTGCTTTGGTATGCTGAATAGGCAATATTTATCAAAGAGATTACTCAATAAAGGACATGTATCCAGTATTTTTATGGAACCAGGCCAATCACATGAATGTATGTGACATTGCTCAACCCCAGCCAGTCTACATGCCTTCTTTCACACAGTTGGGTGATTTGGGTGCGGAAATGGCCTGCGCCTCAATTCGGCAGCCGGATGATTTAAATGCATTCGCATGCATTTAAATCAACTTAATGAACCGTGCACCCAACTCTACTGCCAAATTCCACTTTATCATCTATGGATCCTTTCCGGATCCATGCTGTTATCAACCTGCAGAATAAAAATCCAAAGCAGATTCCTGTTCTGCAGGGAAACCTCTGAAGCCCATCCTCCTTGAACAGCCTTTGCAGACTCCCCACTAATCACCCCAGCCAATTTCCACACCCCCCATCTCCTGCAATCTGAATCCCCCCCCCCCCCCCGGTGCGAATAATACAACATAAGAGAATGTACAAACAACAAATAACAAAACAGCACAGGAAACAGGCCCTTTGCCCAACGAGCCCGCGCCACCACCCCAATGTTCCCACCTCTACCCGTGATCCCTGTCTATGTTTATAGATCTATGGATTAAAAACCAAATTTGAGACAATTTAGGGACAATTTGTTTTCCCAATTAGCTTAAGAGCACATTTCTGGGACGTGGGAGGAAACCGGAGCACCCGGAGAAAACCCATGCAAGCACGGGGAGAATGCGCAAATTCCCACAGACGCAGGCCCAAATCCATGTATCTGCACAGCACAGCGATAGTCACTGAGCTGTCGTGTTGCCCATCAAATGGTCCAGGTCAAGCATACACTAATGACCTGAAGCACTAGGATACTCTCAAAATCCAACAGCAGCCCTCTCGTGACCCATCGCGTGTATGCCCCTTTTTAGACAACAAAGCGGACCAAAGCACCTGTAGGATAAAAACAAATACATCAATATCATCCACTATTTACACACTTCCCAGGGACTCCCAAGGCTCATGATCCCTATTTTAAATCAGTTTTCTATCCCCCTTCATTCCCATTCTGTTCATGTACCCATCTAAATATTTATTAAATAACTCCAGAGTGCCTGCCTTCACCACTTTCCTTGGCAGCATATACCATACCCCCACCACCCTCTGTGTGAAAAACCTCCCTCTAGCATCCAAATTATACCTTACTCCCCTCACCCTAAGCCCGTGACCCCTTGTGCTATTTGAGTCCATCCTAGAAAAAAGCTTAACCCTATTTACTCTATCTATACCTCTTATAATCTTGTACACCTCTATTAGATCTCCTCTAAGCCTCTTTTTTTCTAAGGAAAACAGTCCTAATTTGCCTAACCTCTCCTTGTAACTCAGACCTCCGTACCAGGCAGCATCCTGGTAAACCTCCTCTGCACTCTCTCCAGAGTCTCCACATCCTTCTAGTAGTAGGGCGACCAGAACTGGACGCAGTATTCCAAATGAGGTCTAACTAACGTTTTATACAACTGCAACATTAAAGGCCAGCTCTTGTACTCTATACCCTTTCCTATAAAGGCTAACATACTATATGCTTTCTTCACAACCTTCTCCACTTGCTCTGCCACCTTCAGAGACTTGTTCACCTGAACCCCCAGGTCCCTCTGCATTTCTATACTCTTAATAGGTCTACCCTTTATCATATACCTCCCCCCTACATTCTTTCTCCCGAAATGCATCACGTTGCATTTATCAGGATTGAATTCCATCTGCCATCTATCTGCCCAAGCTACAGCCTATCTATGTCCTGCTGCATCGCCTGACAATGCTCCTCATTATCCACAAGTCCAGCCACCTTTGTATCATCTGCAAACTTGCTGATCACTCCACTTACTCCCTCTTCCAAGTCATTTATATGTATAACAAATAGAAAAGGTCCCAGTACCAAGCCTTGCGGCACACCACTAGTGACCAACCTCCAGCTAGAAAAACACCCTTCCACTATTACTCTCTGTCTCCTATTACCAAGCCAGTTACTTATCCATCTAGCTACCTGTCCTTGTATCCCATTAGCCTTGACCTTTTCAACTAACCTCCCATGAGGGACTTTGTCAAACACCTCATGACATCCATACAGACGACATCAACGGCTCGCCCTTCATCGACTGTTTTCGTCACCTCCCAAAAAAATTCTACTACCAGATTCATAAGGCACAACCTCCCCTTAACAAAGCCATGCTGCGTATCCCTAATCAGATCGCAACGCTCTTAAGTGCTTATACATCCTATCTCTAAGAATCCCCTCTAACAGTTTCCCTACCACTCTTTATAAATATTCCAATAAAGAGGAAGAAGAAATTACTACAATTATGATTCAACTAAAAGGAGGGGGTAAATAAAATACAGAATATGAGACTGGCTAATAACCTGAAAATTAAAAAAAAATTGGAGCTGCTTAGCTGGCCAGGTAGAACTTATAATGAAGCATAAATAGGTCAGTCATCCTTCTAGGTCTAATACTTTGCCTAAGCTCATGAGTATTTTCAGATTTTCTGCTTTGTTTGGTATGCTTAATAGGCAATATTTACCAAAGAGATTACTCAAGAAAGGACATGTATCCAGTATTTTTATGGAACCAGGCCAATCACGTGAATGTACGTGACATTGCTCAACCCCAGCCAGTCTACATGCCTTCTTTCATAAAGTTGGGTGTTGAACAACAACTACAATTTGACATCAAGGTGGTCAGGCTAGGATATTATGTCAGTAGTGGCAGTGTGTAACACTGCAGTATCTCCTTCAAATTTGAGTGAAACATTGGTCACTATGGATGGGATCCTCCCAAGAAATTCTAAGAGTTGAATTTGCGTAAAAACTGGAGTAAATCCTGCTGTTTTTTTCAGTGGGATTTTGAAAATGAATCTCCTTCACTTTGTGCACTGCAGAGTGCGCTAGCGAAAACCTTGTGAATAATTGGGGCGGGGTCTGCTCCAAATGGAGAGGCATTGAGCAAGCCACTGTGCATGCCCTGATATGTTATTGTTGAGATCAGCACATGCGCAGTAATCCATACTGCTGGCTTTCCCAATTTGCAGGTCAGCACAGCAAAGGCCATCGCTGGCTCCCACTCCATCCCACTCCAACAATCCTCGAGCCCAGCCTCTGGCCCGCAGTTCCGATCAATAGCCTCCCCCCTTCTGTCACCACTAAGTGCAGAGTAGCAGAGGGACACCCCCCCCCCACCCCTATTGATCTCAATTAGGCCCTTGGCACTGCCCACTGGGTTTTAGATAGTGAAGAGGGGTGTTATAGTTTGCAGAGAGACTTGGACAAGTTGCAGAGCTGGGCCGAGAGGTGGCAAATGGAGTTTAATGTGGAAAAGTGTGAGGTAATGCACTTTGGCAGGAATAATAAATGTGTAGAGTATAGGGCTAATGGTAGGACTCTTAATAGTGTTGATGAACAGAGGGATCTTGGTGTATTTGTGCATAGATCCCTGAAAGTAGGCAGTCAAGTCGATAAGGTTGTTAAGAAGGCATATGGAGTCTTAGCTTTTATTGGTAGGGGGATTGAATTTCGGAGCCGCAACGTCATGTTGCAACTGTACAAAACTCTAGTGCGGCCGCACTTGGAGTATTGTGTGCAGTTCTGGTCCCCACATTATAAGAAAGATGTGGAGGCATTGGAGAGGGTACAGAGGAGGTTTACCAGGATGTTGCCTGGTATGGAGGGCAGGTCTTATGAAGAGAGGCTGAGGGATTTGAGGTTGTTTTCGTTAGAAAGGAGGCGGCTAAGAGGGGACCTTATCGAAACATATAAGATGATTAGCGGTTTAGATAGGGTGGACAGTGATAGCCTTTTTCCTAGGATGGAGAAAGCTAGCACGAGGGGACACAGCTTTAAATTAAGGGGTGATAGTTATAGGACGGATATCAGAGGTAGGTTCTTTACCCAAAGGGTGGTTCGGGAGTGGAATGCCCTGCCTGCAGCAGTTGTAGATGCGCCAAGTTTGGTGGCGTTTAAGAGGTTAGTTGATAAGTATATGGAAGAGAAGGGAATGGTTTAGTTTGGAGGGGCATTGCTTTTTATATTGGTCGGCGCAACATCGAAGGCTGAAGGGCCTGTTCTGTGCTGTAATGTTCTATGTTCTATGTTCTATTCCTTGCTTGCTGTAAAAGCCAAATTCAGTATCTAACTGAATCCAATTCAAGGTCCCCATAAGGGAGGTAAACAAAATCCAAGCTAACAAGAAGAGGCATTGTACCCCATCTTGTCTTAGCCTGTTATTGCAGACATGGCTTTCTCGGAATGCAAAGATGTCAGTGTTCTATATCTTTAGGATGTGCCAAGACATTTACACTTTGCCCAGGTAAATGCTTTGATGTTAACATTTAGGATTCTTATTCCAGGGCTGATCTAGTTGACTGATCTGACTATGGCATTGTTTGGCTCTGGAAAGTACCACCTAGGCAACTTGAGTATCACTTTGAAGATCAGGAAAGACCATTGATTAATGTTCAGTCGCAGGTTGATGAATTTGTCATAATTTCACATAATGGAGGCCGCTACCTAGAATTTTGTGCGTAGCTAAATGAAGAACTTTAGTTACAGCACTGTCAATCTACAACCTAACTGTATTAAATTACATATTACATTTCTTTATTAATCATATCAAGAGTGTCATTAATCATTACCAAGAGTGTATTGTAATAGAAGAGCCCCAAATTTGAGCCTCTTATATTGTCCCACTTACAAAGAACAATACAGCACGGGAAACAGGCCCTTCGACCCAACGAGCCCGCACCGCCATTTTAATATTGAGTGCTCTCCTCTACCTTTGTCTACACCTATTGGGGAAGATTGAGGGAAGACAAATTTAGGGACGATTTGTTACACCAATCAGCCTAAGAGCACGTTTTTGGAACGTGGGAGGAAACTGGAGCATCTGAAGAAAACCCACGCAATCACGGGAAGATCATGCAAACTTCCGCAGACACTGGCCTAACTCCATGTATCTGCACAGCAAACAGTGATAGTCACTGAGCTGTTCCCGTCAGGTGGTCCAGTTTAAGCGTAACTAACAACATAAAGCACTAGGCAACTCTCAAAACAATATCCATTGCCTGTATGCCCCTTGTTTGTCAACAAGGCAGACCAAATCACCTGAGAAGTAAAAGAAAAGACATCAATAAACATGCAAAACTTAGACATTTACAGAATCCCCAAAAGTGCAGAAATAAAGCAAGTGATCCATGAAATATGTTGGAAGGTCCACAGGAATCAATTGATTCCCAGGGACATCCCAAGGCTCTTGATCTTAATAGTAGTACTAACTTAGTAGTATTAACTGCATCAAATTACCTATTCCAGGCAAATGTTGGCTGATCATTGTCCTTCCACATTTGGAATTGCAACGACAACCCATGTTAATTGCATTGTATGGTGCATCTAAATGTATTTTTTAATGCCTTTTTTAATTTATAGATAAATGCACAACACGTGTAGATAGGAATATGGTTGCAAAAAGAGTACAGACTTCGCTCTAATTGAAGTTACATTAGCTGGTACATTCATGTGGCAATTTCAGATTTGCCTTTAACTAGGCAATGTTTTGCTAGAAGTTTTACAAAATTGCGGTAAAAGCAAAATGTAGGATGACTTAGGTTGATCTTGGTTTTGTAAGCAAATGTTCAAAATTTCTAGTTGTGACTTATCTAACTATGACCATAGACAATGAAAGCCCAAAACACAAATGAGTAACTAGCATTTTTACCTGAATGTAGGACTTTACCTAACAAAAACATGATTAGTCTTCCTTACAACTCATTTATCAAAAATGGTTGCTTTTTGTGTACAAGTTATCTATTTTAAGGTGGAGAGATATGGATTTGTAAATATATTATGCAACAAATGCTTGCAGAAATTAATCTTGTTTTATTAACCACCAGATTCTAAAATTAATTTACATGAAGAATAATGCAAGTGTTCACACAACTGGCTGAAAACTTTGGAATTACATATACTCATAGGCATTACATTTAGTTTCCCTAACAGTACAGCTGTAAGGGTTAACATCTCTGATGTCAATTAAACACTGTAACTCCTGTTGCTGACCTGAAGTTGCAACAGGAATAGCTGGGAACAGTGAAATAAGGAACCTGATTACGTCAATCACAGGGGGCTGGGATAGTCATGTACTGAGACTTTGCCGACGATATTCTTGGTTTTGGCATCTCGCGAAATTTTGTGCCTGTGTTGTCATTAAAATATGACTCTCACCCTCCATCTAAGCACTTAGGTTACCGAATAGATCTTGTTATCTTCCATTATTATCCTTTTGCTCCTTATGACTAGTAAAATGTCTTTGGATTTTCCTTGATTTTATTTTCAGTACTTTTTTATTCTTTCTTTGCTTTATAAATTTCTCTTTTCATTTTCTATATTCTTCTAGTCTTTCTGCAGTATAAAGCTCTTGGTGTCTGACGTGAGCTTTCCAGTTTTGTATAACCCTTTGTGGATCTTGTAAACTAGGTTGCTCTGGATTTGACATTTTCACCTTTATCTTTGTAGAAACACATTTATACTGAGCATCTTGCATCTCCTTTTTTGAATGCTCTCTATAGCTGTAACATTGACTTACTTTCAGTATCTCCTTCCAGTCCACTTTTGCTAAATTGCTTCTCAACCAAATAAAGTAGGCCTTTCTTTTCCTTCTAATCTAATTCAATTATGATTGCTATTTCAAAAGTGCTCTCTTACTGATCCTCCTTCCTCCTGCCTAGCATTTCCCAAAGATAAATCCAGATTTGTACACTTCCCCCCCCTTCTTGTGGGGCTTGAAACATACTGGCTAAAAATATTATCCAGAATGCAGTTTAGAAATTCTATGCCCTCTGCACCTTTTACGCCAATTGAAATTACTGACGACTCCTGCTTTACTGTTTTTGTATTTTTCAAAAATTTGGCGACAGATGAGAATGTGAGCCTGAGAACTAGAGAAATGTGAAACTATTATGTTCCTTTTTACCCATAATCTTAACTATATAACCCTCACATCCACATTCCCATCTATTTAAATATTAAACTGGAAAATGTTGGTATTTTAGTTAGGGACCAGCAAATGTGAATATAAAGTCCAGAGGTTTTCTGTCGGGAGTGATGCAAAATATTGATGTGCACCTAGGGAAAGCAGTAGAATTGGAGGTAGAACCCAGTTTCACTGGGTTTGTACCTTTTTTTTAACCGAAATGAAGGATCAACAACGAAAATGCATGATACCACATCTCTTGTATCCACCCATTCCTCATGACATCAGAGGAGAGCATATCAGCAGAATTTCATCACCCACCAGAAATCTAACACATCTGTTTCTTCTTCTACCCATAGTTTGCAGTAAATGTGGGGCACACATACAGAAAACAGTAAACTCGAAGTCAGTAGCTGTGTTAAACTTGTGAAACTTTTGATTGCCTTTGGGCACAATGGCCATTCTTGTTTATCCTTACGCAGAGTAGTAGAGTGACACACTGATATTCCTATCCTTCCCACCACAGAACACCCACTTTTCCTGCTATTTGAGACTGGATCAATTTTTTTGACTGAATCCCAGTCTACCCAATTTCTCCTGCTAGATTGGACCATCTGACTTTTGACCCATAATAGTAATTCGCATACCAATGTTTAGTTTTGTTATTTTTTTTTCAAAAGCTAACTACTCTCTGAAGACCAATGCTGAACCCTGTGGCCAATGAAGATTGTTTTTCATGTCTACACATTCATAGCCTAAGTCCTGCATGGCTTCACGATTTCAGTGACCAAATTACTGCAATTAAAATGACACTTATGAGCACTATACTATGTTGAGTTTACAATTTTAAATCTCGATTTGAATTTGATTTATTATTGTCATGTATTAACATAAAGTGAAAAGTATTATCTCTTGTGCGCTATACAAAGCATACATTTCATAGAGAAGGAAATGAGAGAATACAGAATGTAGTGTTACAGTCATAGCTAGGTGTAGAGAAGGATCAACTTAATGCAAGGTAGGTCCATTCAGAAGACTGATAGCAGCAGAGAAGAAGCTGTTTTTGAGTTGATTGGTACGTGACCTCACTTTTTTTTCTGACGGAAGAAGGTGAGAAAAAAGAATGTCCAGGGTGTTTGGGATCTTTAGTTATGCTGGTTGCTTTGCTGGAGCAGCAAGAAATGTAGACAGTTAATGGGTGGGAGACTGGTTTGCATGATGGATTGGGCTTCACAATCTTTTGTAGTTTCTTGCGGTCTTGGGCAGGTAGGAGCCATAGCAAGCTGTGATACAACCAGAAAGAATGCTTTCAAAGGTACATCTGAAAAAGTTGGTGCGAGTCATAGCTAACATGCCAAATTTCCTTCTCATCCTGAGAAAGTAGAGGTGTTAGTGGGCTTTTTTAACTATAGTGTTGGTATGAGAGGGCCAGGATAGGTTATCGGTGATCTGGACATCTAAAAACTTGAAAGTCTTGACCCTTTCTATTTCGTCCCTGCTGATGTAGACAAGTTCTCCTTGAGACTTCCTGAAGTGGATGACAATCTCCTCCATTTTGCTGATGATTGATGCTGCGCTATTTCACAGATTCTCTATCTCAATCCTGTATTCTAATCTCCATTTCAACAATGCATCTTTGATAATGTTCTTGCAAATAGTCTATAAACTCAATGTTGCTATTAATTTCTATCAATCCACTTTTTTTGTAATATACTGTCAACAATGAAAGTGGCTTGTAATAAATGTCAAAACTTTAACAATAATTCTATTTTTTGATGTTTGATTTACCAATATGCTATAATTTGCCAGTTATGAATATTTTGCATATCTATTATCTGCCAATATGAATGCTTGTCAAATTCTTATGCATTGTTAAACATTTTTCCAACAAAAACACTCTGAATTTAAATAAATCTAACAAATACCTAAAAACCATTACCAGATGCAAATTCTTCATGCTCATTTTTTAACTTCAGTGCACTTATTGATAAGTAGTTCTGTTAAAGTTCACACAGTTTTAGTGAAATTCAATTCATTTTAGTTTAAAAGATTGCACTATTAAACACAACTTCCTTAAATATAATCTAATTTCTCAGTGAATTTGTATAATTGTTTTCATACTCATTTTGATTGGCCATTCTGATGGCAAGTTTTAAATTCAAGCAAAGGAAAGAGCATTGCAACTGAAGTAGTTTTTGTGCACCTTCCAGTTAATTTTTTACAAGTTTGTTCTTTCATGGGAAGTGTCACTGGTAAAGCCTGCATTTGTTGCCCATCCCCAATTGCATTTGAACTGAGTGGTTTGTGAAGCCATTTCAGAGGACAGTCAACCACATTACAGTGGGACTAGAGTCACATGTAGGCCAGGTCAGGTAAGGGTAGCAGATTTCCTTCCCTAAAAGACATTAATGAACCAAATAGGTTTTTATAACAATCGATGGTAGTTTCTTGGCTACTGTTCTGGTACTATTTTTAAATTCAAGATTTATTAATTGAATTCAAATTGCAGCAGCTGTCATGGTGAGATTTGAAACTCTATCCTCAGAGCATTATTCAAGTATTGCTAGTCCAGTAACATTACCACAATGCCACCATTGTCCCCTTGTCGAACATATTTGATATAAGAATATTGCCATTGTTTGTAGTGTGCTTGTGCTGACAGCCTTTTACATATAGCACAACTAGCAGCAAGATCAAATTTAATTTGTCAGATTCACTGAGCACAGTAACTGGGAAGTTGCATCTTTACAATATGTTTTCCCAACACCAGCTAATCAAGTTTAGGGGATGTTATTTAGTTTTGTAATTGAGAAGAAAAAAAATCATGAATTGGAATATTAACAACCGAAGTTGCAAAAATTGACCAATTGTCATAGTAAATTGAATGTAGAATGGCTTGAACCTAGAAGGAACTTAGAACTGATGCACAGTTGATACATCATAATTTTTGTAGATTTAGACAAATTACATAGTTAGAAACTGGCAAAGTATCTTTTAATTGAAGGAGAGATCTAAGCCAAATGTTAGGTAAAGAGAACTGTCAACATCTATTGATTACATGTTGCCAAAATGAGAATATGTACCAGATGGTCTCACACACTTTTGTTTTGCCATGTTAAAGTTTAATCAGCGTATATTCAGGATAGTCCAGCAGTTTTGTGACTCTGTTATAAGTTCTAAATGCTATTTTGTGCATTTTATTGATCACTTTATATCTTCATTTATGACTTCATTACAATTATCTAACAACATCAGTCTGCATATGTTCATATGTCGAGTCTTAAAAAAGAGACCAGAAGCTCTATATTGAGGCTATTATACATCAACATTTTAGGATATTTGTGATTGAATTGCTTTTTGTTATGTATTTAGTTCTGTATCAGTTCAAGTTTCATTGGAGCATATGAGCCAGCAGTAGTAAAGCCTGCAGTAATAATTATAAAGACCAGGATAATGGACATGCACATCTGGATCTTAACATTATATGAGATTTGTGTAACCAGGCAAGGAAAAGCAAGAAAATAATTCAGCAGTGAGCTGTAGCAACTATCATTTTCAGTCCATCATTTTTAAACAGTTGTTGGAAGTGTAAGATTAAGCAGATTTTTAAGAGCAGTTTCTTGGAATTGGAGAACAGAGAAACGGCAATGGAGTAGAGTGGTGCAGTCAACTATAGCAAATGGAATGGAAAATTTGTCAAAGACAAGGACAGTCACAAATTTGTGAATGTCTTTGATGCCATAAGCAAAGTAGAAACTGAACTAGAGGGATTCAAACATAGAAGCCAGGATTTTATCAGCTCGCTCCATCCATCAATCAGCAGTGCAAGCCAGTAAAGTCATGCAAGAGCCAAGAAATCAGGATCACACCCAATTTCTCGGCTATCACGATCTAACAAGAGGTGGATTTCCGGCAAGGTCAGTCTCTTGTTGGAAATGGGCAAGAGGCTAAATAAATTATTAACATTTATTTTAATGTTCATTTCCATCTGTTTAGCCCAGCACTGAGTCGTCAGGATTCACTTGCCTTTATGGTCTAGATGGGAGAGATCCTCTCTACACAGGAAAATTCTGAACGGGGAACAATCGTGTTGGCCTCACTGGTGGAAGCAGAGACCATTGAGGCCCCGCAGGCAAGAGGGGGTGACTCCTTGCACAGTGCCAGCCTCACACTTTGGTTCGACCAGCCTGACACCTTGGTAATGCCCATTGTGAGCCAATGGAGATGGGGGCTGAAGAGGACAAGGCTTGAAGAGGCAACCTGATCAGGGAGGGCAGGGGAAGTGAGATCTGCTGCCGCTCTGCATATGATTGGACCGGAGGGAGGGGGTGCCATTGCCACTCTGCATCACAATTGGACCAGGAGGAGGGGGTGTGGTTGGACAGGTTGGCAGGACAGGGGGAGGGGGCTGTTTGTCCCTGTGGTGTGAGGGACGGGGGAATTGGAATTTTTTTGAGTGTCTGCAGCAGCAAGGGCCTAACAGCTCTCTCCATCTCTGTCAGAGCCTTGCTGTTGGAGTTGTGCAAGTGTAGAATCAGAGATCAGCACATGCACCATAGCTCCTTCTACATCTGTATGGTGCATATGCAGATACGTCAGGGAAGGGCGTGAATCTAATTTGAATGTAGCAGCATATCATTAGTGAGCACTCACTATGGATATTGAGCCTGCACCAAATATTCAAATTCAAATGTGAAACAGGCACTGTCACCTCCAATGGGATATCGGAGATGAGTGCCCAGGTCGCCATTATTCCTCAAGCATTAGGGAGAATGCTGCCAGTGCACACAAGTGCTTAGCTGGAGTTAAGGGTCACGCGCCATCGGGAGGCGGGGGAAACCGAGGTGTGTATGGGTTGCTCAGAGCCCTGACCATTTCTTTGTCCAAGGGAATGTGCTGACTTTTAATCAGACATTGCTTCCTGATTCCACTATGTTTGATTGGACCGGAAGGAGGGGGTGCCGTTGCCACTCTGCATCACAATTGGACCAGGAGAAGGGGATGTGGTTGGACAGGTTGGCAGGACAGGGGGAGGGGGCTACATTTCCCTGCAGTGTGGGGGACAGGGGAATTGGAATTTTGAGTGTCTGCAGCAGCAGGGGCCTAACAGCTCTCTCCCTCTCTGTCAGAGCCTTGCTGTTGGAGTTGTGCAAGTGTAGAATCAGAATTCAGCACATGCACCATAGCTCCTTCTACATCTGTATGGTGCATGTGCGGATACATCAGGGAAGGGTGTTGAAATAGTAGTTGAGTGGGTGCCCTTCATTTTTGGAGATGCAGACTGGATGGGAGGTCACCACAGCAGGATGGTATCACTATAATATCCTGAGTCCTGCTCTAGGAGAGGACAGACTGTAAGGGCAATGTGGGGAGTATTAGTGAGCTACCCGGCCTCATGAGGCACAAAGACTTATTCACTTGGGGAGGGCGAATGCGATGAAATCTATAACTCTCAACATAAATGATGTGAGACCTGAGGGGCTTATTGGACAGCAAGTTCGAATCCACTTTTCTGTGAACTCTGATTCTCATAGAATACATAGAATCCCTACAGTGCAGAAGGAAGCGATTTGGCCCATTGAGTCTGCACCAACCACAGTCCTACCCAAGGCATATTACCGTAACCCCACATATTTTTCCTGCTGGGATCAATTTAGGATGGCCACTCAATCTAACCCACACATCTTTGGACTGTGGAAGTAAACTCACGCACACATGGGAAAATTTACAAACTTCACACAGACAGTGGCCTGAGGCCAGAATTGAACCCGGGTCCCTGGCACTGTGAGGCAGCAGTGCTAACCACTGTGCCAGTACGTCACCCTAGTCTCAAGTCCAGCAGTGAGAGTGTATTGATTGCTATTATGCAAGTCTGCATAACTGCACAGCATTAAAAACCTGATGAATGAGACTGCCCTTCAGGGAATTACTTCAAAAGCTAATTGCAAACCTCTCAGGATACAAAGATGTGTGGGTTAGGTTGATTGGCCATGTTAAATTGCCCATTAATGTAGGGAGACTATAGGGCAAATAGATAGGATTAAGTGGATAGGGCCAGGGTGGGAGTGCAGTTGGTGCTGACTTGATGGTCTTGATCTATTTGCACAATCTGGAGACAAAGATTAACCCTTTGGAATACCAAGCCACAAAAATGTGGAAGGCTAGCGGTGCACCTCCAGGATTAGTGTTAGGATCGCAATTGTTTACAATTTATGTACTCTATTTAGAGTTAGGGACCAAGTGAAGTGTGGCAAAGTTCACAGAAGACACCAAGATGAGTGGTAGAGCAAAGTATGCAGAGGACACTGAAAGTCTGCATATATATAGTTTAAGTGAGTGGGCAAGGCTCGAGCAGAAGAATACAGTGTTGGTAAATGTGAGATTATCCATTTTGGTAGGAATAACAGCAAAATGGATTATTATTTAAATGTCAAAATATTGCAGCAAACTGCTGTGCAGAGGGACCTGAGTATCCTTGTGCATGAATCACAAACTGCTGGTTTGCAGGTGCAGCAGATAATTAAAACCTGCTGCAATTTTCCAGCATTTTTCAGTTTTTGTTTCAGATTCCAGCATCTGCTGTATTTTGTATATATGCTGCCTTGATTACACTACTGTCTGGCCCCTTGGCACAAACGTTTCAATTTGGATTTTCCATGCGCCTGCACCTTTTTGTTTAAACTCTTAAATACATTAAAAGCACCTCTTTTTAAAGGGACCAGACACACTGTTTTCCATTCTAGCATTTTACAATTTCACAAACACAAATTCTAACATTCTAAACTCAACTTCACAACAATAAATTAAAGGCTTCATAGGTCTTTGCACTAGTCAATGGAGCATGCTTCCTCTCCAATATTAATCGCCTGCCAATTGAATCATTAACCTCAATTTTATTTGCTGCTTCCTGGCAGAAATTGGGTGGGGAGGAAGTTAAAATAACAAGCATCACTTATTTCCCCCACCTCCCCGTCATACTTTCTTCCCATCCTATCCCAATATTATGCTGCTCTCTTCAGCATCCAAGCAACATCTGAATGAGAGTCCTGCTTTACATTTGCTGTCATCAGGACTTGAGCTTCAATTTCAACTTGAGTCTTACACTGGATAGCAATGCCAGCTTCTCCATCAGGCAAACCTGTTGGGAGCCAGATTCTAAGCCAGGAAAGAAAGGCATTTCCAATAGGAAATTATGCAAGTTATCTTCCAGAACCAGGAGAACCTCCATTGCCCTGAGCTCCCTACTTCCTTATCATAGACAAATTCCCACTCCATAATCACCACCCCCCAACTCTCAATCGTTTCCACTTGTTTCTTCCAATTGTGTGTAAAATCTTTCTACACCAGCCTGAACCTCCCCTCATCATATAAACATGGCCATTCCTTTAAAGTTAGTTTGCGACCATGCCGCCAATCTTTATCAGTTTTGTCCCCATCCCCTTTCCCCAACTGTCTTACAAGTAATATTAGGGCCATTAAAATCTAACTATCTAGGATTTCTTTTCATTTGAATTTTCCAGTATGAGGAAATATTTTTTGAGATGAATTGTTTTAAAATCACAAAAAGAATCATTTTGGTTCTAATACATGTTCATCAATGAAACCATACTGCGTATTCTATTCTTATCTAACTCAATTTCACAAGGACAACTATTGTTTCAGAGTTTGATCCTATCATGCAGAGAAGTTGTTGAGAGATGTCCTTGCTCACAACCTAAATATAGACTTGACTTAAAGTTTTAACAATGTGACACAGTTTTATACAATAATTGGTTGGTTGTTCTGCAATTGACAGCTTGAGTGGGTTAAAGAATTTGCAAATAACAGGTTTGAGAGTCTTCAGTGCTTTTTAATTAGTTTTGTGCTGAAACTTATTTTATGTACTGAAGAGGTGACAGAGTGTAAGGGGGAAGTAGATCTTTGCAGCTGAGAGAATTTTCTGTGTAATGTAGCATTTCAGTTTGCAGGAGTATTTCAACATCTGAGTAAAATAGTTCAGCGGTAGTTATGTGGGACAACACTTTGGAAGCTACTAAAGGGCTGTGCCACAGAAGGGTAACATGTGATTAATGGCAAGAATTTCTTGCAAGAGTAGTCAACCAAATACAGCTATGTCATAAATGAAGGCCAAGTGCATTCTCATCCAAACAGGAAATTGGAAAGTGATTTACTCCAAACAGCATTTTTGATGTTTTGCAATATTTCCTTGACAGTTACTTCCTGCAGTCTTCCACTGTCACTGTTTCACTTGATGTAACAACTACCTCTCAATTTGAAGCCATAAGCTTCAGCATTCTTGGCAAGTACCAAGGTGAGTGGTGCATTGAAAATTGTTACTTTTGACAAAGTATTGTTGATACTTGGAATACTTTGCCTGATTTTATTGTGAATGCTGAAAACTCAGTGACTTTTAGAAGGCTTGTTATAAACATGGGATAATTCTCCCATCCTGCTGTGCTGCTTGATTCTGTAAATTGAGTTTGTGTCTTTATATGCCCTGTTTGTGAGCAGAAGGCCTACTCACCTGACGAAGGAGCGGCGTTCCAAAAGCTCGTGGCTTTTGCAACTAACTAAACCTGTTGGACTTTAACCTGGTGTTGTGAGACTTCTTATTCTGTTTGCCCCAGTCCAACGCCGGCATTTCCACATCCTGCTTAAGTAGCACAGAAGGCTGGGAGACATCAATGGTGGCTGCTTCGTGGGCTTTCCCGCTGGGCGGGCCTCTGCGTGACTCCCAGTCTAAGTTTTTCTATTCGTGCTGAAAAATCAATTATTTACATACGTTACCATAGCTTACCATATCATTCGCAGGTTCATGACTGAATTCTACCCCCAGCTCCGCGGCATTACGTCACAATTACAGTTTTTTTAACTGCTCTATAAAAGTTGGGACCTGACGTGACAGCACTGAACCCCCCAGAGTGCAGGAGAGGATGGAGGCTTGGACTGGAAACCTTTTGGGTGGGGTAAGAAAGTTCAGTTAATGTTGGAGGTGCTGTCACCACAGGGATGTTCCATTATTGTCTCTGTGGGGTGAGAGACTTTGCTGTGCTGGTGGAACTGCTGTTCCTGCCACAAAGATGTTGCATTGTTCTGGCTATGGGGCATGTGAGGGAGTGTGGGGGGTTGGGCACCATGGCTCATCAAGTAGGCAATGGTCACCTGAATCGCTGAACAAGGATCAGCTAGACTGATTCCTGCCACAGTCTGGAATGGCAGATCTGTTGTTTAAGGAAGACTTAAATCAGTTCGGATTATATTCACTGGAGTTTAACAGTGAGAGGGGATCTCATGGAAATGAATAAAATTCTAACAGGGTTAGACAGGGAAGATTCAAAAAGAAAGCTCCCAATGGTAGGTAGTTCAGAACTCGGGGTCATCGTTTAAGTATAAGGGGTAAATCCATTTAGGACTGAGGTGAGGAAAAATTTCTTCACCCAGGGAATGGTGAATGTGTGGAATTTACTTCCACCGAATGCAGTTGAGGTCAAAGCTTTGTCTGATTTTCAAGAAGATTTGGCTCTTAGGGTTTAGAGAAGGGGTGGTGGGGAGGATCAGGATATTGAATTTGATGATCAGCCATGATCAAAATGAATGGCGGAGCAGGCTTGAAGGGCTGAATGGCCTAATTCTGCTTCAAATTTCAATATAGCACAGCAACAGGAATCAGTCTGGAGGAGGAGAAGCGTCAGTTGCAGGATGTGAAGGAGGTACCCTACAAGGAACTGGAGGAAGAGAGGATAGGCGACGATGGTGAGGGTCTGGTTGGGCAATACTTTTAATTACAACACAATTCACCTAGTTGCTGTAAGGCACACTTGGATCCTGCACACAAGTCTGACACCTACCTGTTCTCTGACTGCACACTGACACCTGGGCCCACATGGGAATAAGGGTTTTTACCACGTGTGTGTGCACCAGTAGGCCTAGGAGGAGGGGCATGGTTGGTGGATGCAGATGCCAGGGGGTTATTGGGAATAATGTTTGACAAAGAGTCCATTTGATCTGTGGGAAAGCAGGACAAGCAATCTGTAATGTTTGGCAGAGGGGACCAGTAACGCACAACACAGATGTTGCCTGATATAGAGGGCATCAACTATGAAAAGAGATTGGAGAAACTTAATTTTTTTCTCACTGGAACAATGGAGATTGATGGGGTGTCCTGATAAAAGTCTACAAGATTATGAAGGGTATGGACAGAGTGGAGAGTCAGAAACTTTTTCCCAGAGTGGAAAAGTCAATTACTAGTGGATATAGGTTTAAGGAGCAAGTTTTAAAGAAGTACAAGGCAGATTTTTTTTTTAGAGAGAGGTGGGTGCCTGGAACTCATTGCCGGGGGAGATAGTGGAAGCAAATATGATAGTGAGTTTTAAGGGGGGGGGGGGGTGTCTGGACAAGTACACAGAATAGTTATAGAAGGTATGGAAGGGTAGGGGGTTTTAGTTAAGATAGGTAGCATGGTCAGTGCAGGCTTGAAGGGCCAAAGGGCTGTTCCTTGCTTTTAATTTTTAGTTCTTTGCTTAACATGGTCTTCTGAAGGGGATGCTCTGTCTCACTAACTTGATCAAATTTTTTGTGGAAGTGATGAAGATGACTGATGAGGGTCAGGCAGTGGATGTTGTCTACATGGACTTCAGGAACGCCTTTGACAAAGTCCCTCATAGCAGACTGGGTGCAGAACGTGAAGTTGCATGGGATCAGAGGTGAGCTGGCAAAATGGATACAGAACTGGTTGGGTCATAGAAGTAATTTGGAGATGCCAGCGTTGGACTGGGCTAAACACAGTAAGAAGGAACTACGTCATCTACATGCACACCAAGAACAGGAAACTTGAGAAACTTGGCATCACCATTAGCAGCAACCAAGCCTCCCTTGGCACTGTAGTAGAAAACAGTACCACCGCAGGGAAGTCCATTGTCAACTTGTTGGACTATACACTTAAACCAGATGAGCCGAGGCTTCAATTTCTGCCCCACTACCAAAATAAACCTCATCAGTCCCGCAGCGGGTGCAGAGGAATTCATCAGTTGAATGAGGCTGCAGGAGTTCTTCCACAAATCTTAAGAGGCCAACAGCAAATAAAATGAGACAGCCAATAGAGAGATCCACAGTGCAACAATCGAAGAGGAAAGAGTCCAATTGGACATGTGTGCCCAAGCCATCAGGAGGTGTATCATCAGCAGATTCATCAACCACACTCCCAAGACAGCCCCGAACATCACTCAAGTACAACGCAACGCCACGCGCACTGTCAAGACCAACTGCAATATTGTGATCAAACCAGCAGACTAAGGAGGGGCCATCGTCATACTGAACAGAACGGATTACTACAAAGAAATGTACCAACAAATGAACAACAAAGAATACTACAGACAGTTATCCGCAGATCCGACCAAAGAACACACCAGTCAACTCAACACTCTGATCAAGACCTTTGATCCTGACCATAAGAACACCTTCTGTGCTCTCATCCGACATACTCCCTGCACTGGAGTTCTCTATTGCTTCACAAAGATACACAGGGCAAGCACACCCTGTTCTATTGTATCGGGCAACGGAACCTTGTGCGAGAACCTCTCTGGCTACGTTGAGGGTATCCTAAAACATATTGTACAAAGAACGCCCAGCTTTTATCGCAACATTACGGTCTTCCTACAGAAACTCAGCACACATGGGGCAGTTGAACCAGGAGCACTCCTTGTCATGATGGATGTCTCAGCACTTTACACCAGCATCCCCCACAACAATGGCATTGTTGCAACTGCCTCAATACTCAATATCGGCAACTGCCAGTTTCCAGATGCAGTTTTACAACTCATTCACTTCATCCTGGACTACAATGTCTTCATCTTCAACAACCAAGCTCTTCATCCAGAGACACGGAACAGCCATGGAGACCAAATTCACACCTCAATATGCCAACATCTTCATGCAGAAGCTCGAACAAGACTTCTTCATGCATAGAACCTTCAACCACGCTATACACCAGATACATTGATGACATTTTCTTCCTTTGGACTCATGGTGAACAATCACTGAAACAGCTGTATGATGACATCAACAAGTTCCATCCTACCATCAGACTCACCATCGATTATTCTCCGGAATCGGCTGCATTCTTGGACACATGCATCTCCGTTAAGGATGGTCACCTCAGCACCCCGCTATACTGCAAGCCCACGGATAACCTCATGATGCTCCATTTCTCCAGCTTCTTTTGTTAAAGAAGCCATCTTCTCCCTATACGTAGACCTGCTCAGATGAGGAACATTACAATAGACACCTCCAGATGCTGAAAGCTGCCCTCCATAAGAACAGCATATGGCGCTTGACTCATCGATTGACAGTTCTGACGTGCCACAATGAAAAACCACACTGACCTCCTCAAAAGACAAACACAAGACATGGCGGACAGAGTACACTTAGTCTAGTACTTCCCCAGAGCAGTAAAGCTATGAGATCTTCTCCGAGTCTTCAACATATCATTGATGAAGATGAACATCTTGCTAAGGCCATCCCCAAATCCCCATTTCTTGCCTTCAAACAACCACACAACCTCAAACAGACAATTGTCCGTAGTAAACTACCCAGCCTTCGGGAGAACAATGACCACAACATCACACAATCCTGCCACAGCAATCTCTGCAAGACATGCCAGATCATCAATATGGATGCCATCATCTCATGTGAGAACACCATCCAGCAGGTACACGGTACATACTCTTGCAACTTGGCCAATGTTGTCTACCCAATACGCTGCAGGAAAGGATGGCCCGAGACATGGTACATTGGGGAAACCATGCAGATGCTACAACAACGGATGAATGAACACCACTCAACAATCACTAGACAAGACTGTTCTCTTCCTATTGGCAACACTTCAGCAGTCACTGACATTTGGCCTCTGGTCTTCGGATAAACATTCTCCAAGGCAGCCTTCACGACATATGATAGCGCAGAGTTGCTGAGCAGAAACTGATAGCCAAGTTCTGCACATATGAAGATGGGCTCAACCAAGATTTTGGATTCATGTCACACTATTTATAACCCCCATGACTTGCCTAGGCTTGCAATATCTCACTTATTGTCCTGTCTGGTGGTAATACACGTTTCTTTAGCCTATGCTAAATGCTATCTCCACTCACATTGTCTGCACGTTTAAGTCTTGTAAACTGAGTGTGTGCCTTTGTATGCTCTATTTGTGATCAGAACTCCCACTCAATTGAAGAAAGGGAAAAGCCCCGAAAGCTAGTGGCGTATGCTGCCAAATAAACCTGTTGGACTTTAACCTGGTGTTGTGAGATTTCTTAGTGGGTCGTCGAAGACAGAGGATAGCAGTGGAAGGATGCGTTTCTGAATGGAGGCTGTGACAAGTAGCGTTCCTCAGGAATCAGTGCTGGGACCTTAGGTATATATGTACAGTTTGGAGGAAAACATGACTGGTTTGATTAGTAAGTTCGCAAACGACACAATAGTTGGTGGATTTGCAGATAATAATGAGGACCATCAGAGGATACAGCACGATATAGATCAGTTGGAGAGTTGAGTAGCAAGATAATAGATGGAGTTTAATCATAAATGTGAGCTAATGCATTTTGGAAGTAGAATACAGATAGGAAATAAACAGTAAATGCAGAATCCTTAAGTGTATGATAGGCAGAATGATCTGCGTGGGCAAGTGGAAGAGTCAATTACTAGGGGGCATAGGTTTAAGATACAAGAGGTAACATTTAATGAAGATGTACAAGGCAAGTTTTTTTACACAGAGGATGGTAAGTGCCTGGAACTTGCTGCCATGGGAGGTCATAGAAGCAGATATAATGATGACTTTTAAGGGGTGTCTTGACAAATATTTGAATAGGATGGGAATGGAGGGATATGATCCCTGGAAAGATAGGGGTTTTTCTTCAGTCAGGCAGATCGTCAGTGCAGACATGGAGGGCCAAAGGACCTGTTTCTGTGCTGTATTTTCTCTTTATTTTTTATTCACAGCAGTTTGCATGGGATTGGGGTACATTCAGCCCTATGGGGGTAGAATCAGAGCCAGATTAGTCACAGCTGTGAGGTGCAAACAACATTTAATTGTGATCTTAACATTTACAAAAACCTTCATCCTGGCTACTGCTGACCTACTGAGCCACGTGTTCCGAATTCCTGACAGTTTGTGTGGCAGATGGATCCCCTCTCACAGGAGCTCAGGCCTTTCATCTTGAACAGGTTCAACTTTCTCTACTTGGAAGTCCATCTTTGACCAGCTGAAGATTCCTGGCCAGCGAATTGGCAGGAGCTGGAGGCCAAAGTCACTTCTCGCCTGAATCGCTGGACAGGACTGCTCCGAGTGCTGTGTAACAGGGCACAAGTTCTTGCCATAAACCAACTGATTGCCTCCATATAGTGGGTACCAATTGGTCACTTTGACCCCCTCCCCCTTGATTTTGTCACAAACATACACAGAACCCTCATACAGTTCTTCTGGAAGAAATGACTGCACTGGTTCACTGTTGAGGTTCTGAATCTCCTGTTTAGGGAGGGCAGTCACATGGTGTGCCTTCGTACTTAGGTGACTACCTTCTGCCTTCAGACTTTCGAGCGATATCTTTACATGAGCCCCTTCTCGACTTATTTCTTCCACAAGGTGTAGGGCCTGAATTATGACACTTGCAGCTGAAACCACAGCCTCCAGATGGCATTTGCTGTGTGACCCCTTGGACAATGTCTTTCAGTGGGATAAAACAATTTGCTCCTCTGTTCCACTGCATCCAGCATTTGGACCTGTTCATCCTCTGGAAACTAGAGATCGACACATATATGTAGTTACCCACTGAGTGCACTTGATTTCAGCCTCTTCAGTGGGATTAGGCCCCACCCACCACTTTTCAGAGTGATTCACACTAGGGCATTCTGCAATGCTCAAAATGTGGAAGATTCATTTTGAAAATCCCGCTAAAAAAATTGGCAGGATTTACTCTAGTTTTCACTCAAATTTGGTACTTAGAGAGAATCCCGGCCATAGTGTGATTTCTAGGTCTGTAATATCTAACGTTGTTGATGTTCTGATTTTTAAGGCTGGGCCTATGTGCTTCGCATTGTACACCAATAAAATAAATAAATATAGCTCCACTATTTCAAGCTCTCCCATTCACCTAAGTTTAAGTTTATTTATTAGTCACAAGTAGGCTTATATTAACACTGCAATGAAGCTATTGTGAAAATCCCCTAGCTGCCACACTCTGGCACCTGTTCGGGTACACTGAGGGAGAATTTAGCATAGCCAATGCACCTAACCAGCATGTCTTTTGGACTTTGGAAGTAAACCAAAGCATCTGGAGGAAATCCAAGCAGATATAGGGAGAACGTGCAGGCTCTGACCAGATAACGACCCGAGCCGGGAATTGAACCCGGGTTCTTGGTGCTGGGAGGCAGCAATGCCAATCACTCTGCCATCTTTTTTCCATACACAAACTTCATACTATTCTAATATTATTCTGGATAGCAGGAACAACTCCAAACTTCTTTTTTATATTTTCTTGCCTTTCCTCATGCACTATCTATGTTCCCCTCTGATACAAAAGTCTTTTGCCTTCAAAATCTGCCCACCTCCCTTCCTTCAATCTCACCCCATTCCTTTTTGCCTGAACTCTATGCCTTTGTTCACTTGCTAACTAAGTCATCTCATTCATACAGTCCTTCACTGACTTCCTTATTGCCCATTCCAATTTCTCCTTAGCCGCATAATTACTGAAATCACCATCAATTTGGCCTCATCCTAAATCCCCTTCATTCACTCCAACTACTCTCCTTTCCAATTTTTCCTTTTTTTCCTGAAATACATCATTACCAGGCAATTATGCTCCTATTTGTCATACAACTTGATATTTAACATTTTCTTGCCGTGCATACCAGTATCACAATGATTCGGGAGACTTTCTGCTTCTATTGTGAGGCTGAAACAGCAGTGAGACTAAAAAATTTTGAGAATTCAAAAATGGCTATTATACCAGTGGAATTTCCCCAATTGTGCTGGCCCCTCATCAGTGATATAACAGGCATCCTGATATTCAACATCAGGATCCTAATTTGAATATATTTAAATGTTATTATCAGTGATAGGCCCCACATGAAATTTTACATTCATGTCAGCATGAGAACACGCCGATGTGAATCACAACAGGCTCCCAATCTAGTGAGCAGAACCCAACAGAGGTGCCTAGTTGAGTACAACCCCTGGGGAGGGAGTGTCATGCCCAGGCAGTGTCAAGGTGATGTAACTGAACACTGATAGAGAGGAGTTTCAATATGGGGTGGATGTAGATTGTATGGGGGAAGTGTTCTATGCTGCTTCAGAATGGGGAATGGTCGTGTTGGGGGTGTTGGGAAATGTTTCTTGGTTGGGCAGGGTGTTCTATATAGAGTGTTTCTATTTCTATTTCTTCTGAATCAGGGTGACCTTGAAAAATGACACCCTAATCTTTTAAAAATGTGTTGCATCTGAAACTGCTCCAGGAGGCACTTCTAAATGAGAACAGCTATTACATGTAATCAGCTGTAAACATAGACAGCAAGCAGTTGCCTCTATCTCATCTGAGGCCACAAAGGAATAACTGTGTAAAACTGGCAGTGGGAGGAAGCTATTACGTTGGGTAGAACTCTAAGTAGTTCACTGGGGTTTGCCTCACCTGTGAATGGCATCTTCTTTCTTCCATGCTGCTGTGTCCTAATTACATGTGGAGTTGTGAGTTTTAACAGAAAGAAAATAATTTGGATACAAAGTAACAACAGATTTATTCTAGGAGTCTGCAGAGATAAACTGAATTTAAAATACCGGCTTGTGCAAACACCCTAATGACATCATTATCAAATCATGATTAGCTCTTAAAGCAACCTGCAACCATATCTAATATCCCTCTCCCTTTACTTCTGTGGTCATGACAACAAATTACTATGATATTGACATAAGATTAATAATACTGTAGATGCAGTATTGTCCACATTAATCATTATACACAGTCAATAGAACAGTTGATCAGGAAAATGTCTATTCTTATTTATACAATGTTCTGAAATTTGGCTGTGTTTGGCCCTAGAAATATGATTTAGAAGTTCAGTAGACATACTGTCTCTTGAACTAATTATGCATTTTTAGGGGCTGTTACTTGTTTTCTTGTTGTATTTAAAAACTATCATTCTCCATAAGTAGCCAAACAAAGTACAGAGTAATTTTAAGATGAACTTTATTACAGCTAGCTACATGACAGAATGTCCATTGAGGGCATTCACAGTGAAAAATTCAGAAATACAAAGGTAATTAAAGTCTCAACATTGATTACAAGTAATTAGCATATGCTAATAAAAGAATAGAACTTATCTCTAATCAGTTATAATTATGGTTACATCATGCATACATAAACATATAATGTCCACTTAAAACATATACAGGTTGTATTGTCAAGAAATGATAGCTGTATCTCTGACCTCCCTTTGTATTTTTCCTTGCTCTAAGGGACAAACATGAACTTCATCTATACATCATTCGATTAGATAGTCCTTGAGCTTTACCTGGGTTTACTTTAATCAAAACCTGTCATTCGGACATAGTTTTCTTTCCCTGTGTGACTGAGATTCAGTTGTAGCTTAAGTGATTTTTAAACTTGTGTGATTTTTAACCCTTTCATGCATCATTACAAGTGGCATAGTAGCTAAAACACAATCAGGCAACTCAGATTCAACCAAGTCTTCTGTAGTAGAATTCACAACACTAGGGATCAAAAAAGTTGGTACTTTTGGAAATGATTCTGAGAAACCATTTCAGGAGATGATAATTGGTCAACATAGCATTGCCAAACAAGTTCATCTTCAGTTTGAACCAAGTAAGAAATTGGACTTGTTTTTGCAAAAACTGGCTGGTATCCATTTTTACTTGTGGTATAATTATGCATTAACACTCGATGTTGAAATGAACTTTGCTTTGCCCTTATTGCTGCACTAGTAACTTGAGATTATTGACACTGTACTATTGCTGAAGTTTCTGGAGGTAATGAAAAATCAAACATCTTTCCCTTTAATAACTCAAGTGAACTTTGGGTAGTCACATGAGTAGTGTTTCTACAAGAATGCAAAAAGCTATTCATATGATATTCATATGATATTCATATGATATTCATATGATATTCATATTATATTCATATTCATATTCATATTATATTATATTCATATTATCATTCATATGATATTCATATGATAAAAGCTATTCATATGAGCACTGAGGTACAGGGTTGCAAATTGGGGAGTATTGTAGTAGATAGGGAGGATGTGTTAGAAATTCTCGAGGGTTTGAAGTTGGATAAGTCCCCTGGGCCGGACGGGATTTACCCTAGGATTCTCTGGGAAGCAAGAGAGGAGATTGCAGAGCCTCTGGCTCTGATCTTCAGGTCCTCGTTTGTTACGGGTGTGGTTCCGGAGGACTGGAGGATAGCGAATGTGGTCCCATTGTTTAAGAAGGGGAAGAGAGACCTTCCAGGGAATTATAGGCCAGTGAGTCTTACTTCTGTTGTGGGCAAAGTATTGGAGAGAATTATTAGGGATAGGATTTATAGTTATTTAGAGAGAAATGAATTGATTGGGATAGTCAGCATGGTTTCGTGAAGGGTAGGTCATGCCTTACTAACCTCATTGAGTTTTTTGAGAAAGTGACCAAAGAGGTGGATGGGGTAAGGCGGTTGATGTAGTATATATGGACTTTAGTAAGGCGTTTGATAAGGTGGCCCATGGAAGACTTCTACAGAAAATGCAGATGTGTGAATAGAGGGTGATTTAGCTAATTGGATTAGGAATTGGCTGGCAGATAGAAGACAGAGGGTGGTGGTTGATGGGAGATATTCATCGTGGAGTTCGGTGACAAGTGGTGTGCTCAGGGGTCTGTTTTGGGGCCCCTGCTGTTTGTAATTTTTATAAATGATCTGGATGAGGGTATTGAGGGATGGATCAGTAAATTTGCAGATGATACTAAAGTTGGTGGTGTGGTAGATAGTGAAGAGGGGTGTTTAGTTTACAGAGTGACTTGGACAAGTTGCAGAGCTGGGCCGAGAGGTGGCAAATGGAGTTTAATCTGGAAAAGTGTGAGGTAATGCACTTTGGCAGGAACAATAAATGTGTAGAGTATAGGGCTAATGGTAGGGCTCTTAATAGTGTTGAGAACAGAAGGATCTTGGTGTATGTGTCAATAGATCCCTGAAAGTAGGCAGTCAAGTGGATAAAGTTGTTAGGAAGGCTTATGGAGTCTTAGCTTTTATTGGTAGGGGGATTGAATTTAGGAGCCGCAGCATCATGTTGCAACTGTACAAAACTCTAGTGCGGCCGCACTTGGAGTATTGTGTGCAGTTCTGGTCGCCACATTATAAGAAAGATGTGGAGGCATTGGAGAGGGTACAGAGGATGTTTACCAGGATGTTGCCTGGTATGGAGAGCAGGTCCTATGAAGAGAGGTTGAAGGATTTGAGGTTGTTTTCGTTAGAAAGGAGGCGGCTAAGGGTGGATCTTATTGAAACATATAAGATAATTAGAGGTTTGGATAGGGTGGACAGTGATAGCCTTTTTCCTAGGATGGAAAAAGCTCGCACGAGGGGACACAGCTTTAAATTAAGGGGTATAGTTATAGGACGGATATCAGAGGCAGGTTCTTTACCCAAAGGGTGGTTCGGGAGTGGAATGCCTGCCTGCAGCGGTTGTGGATGCGCCAAGTTTGGTGGCGTTTAAGAGGTTAGTTGATAAGTATATGGATGAGAAGGGAATTGTTTAGTTAGGAGGGGCATTGCTTTTTATTTTGGTCGGCACAACATCGAGGGCCGAAGGGCCTGTTCTGTGCTGTATTGTTCTATGTTCTATGTTCTATGTTCTATGATGTGATAACGAACATTGCTCTTTTTGTAAAAGAACATTTCAAGGCTTGTTTGAATCTTACAAGTAATCTATTAGTTGACAGATAATAAAGTGCAGATTTTATGTGCTGAAAACCATTTACTTTAGGATCATCCTCAAACTCTTATGAAGTAAACTGTGAACCATTATTGATAACAATCTGTTTATGTTTATAAAATTTTACAAAATTTTCATTCAATTTTTCAATAGTTTGTTCAGATCTCATGCTAACAACTTCTCGCCACTTTAAGTGTGCATCAGTTATGAATAAGAACATGTAATCCTTAAATAGACTAGCAAACCCTCCATGCAGTTGTTGCCATGGCATTTTAGACCACTGGCATTGGACTGGGATAAACATAATAAGAAGTGAAGGCGCATGGGATACAGGGTCAGGTATGTAGATGGGTCGAGAACTGGCTCGGGAGGAGGAGACAGAGGGTAGTAGTGGAAGGCTCTTTTTCCGGCTGGAAGCCTGTCACTAGTGGAGTGCCACAAGGCTCAGTACTAGGTCCTCTTCTATTTGTGGTCTACATAAACGACTTGGAAGTAGGGGTAGGTGGTGAGATCAGCAAATTTGCTGATGACACCAAGATGCTTGGATTGGCGGGTACAGAAGAGCAGTGTCAGGCAATACAACAGGACATAGACAGGTTGGTAGACTGGGCAGATAGATGGCAAATGGAATTTAATCCGGAAAAATGCGAGGTGATGCATTTTGGCCGGAAAAATGTAGAAGAGAATTATAGGATAAAAGGTAAAACTATACGGAGCATAGAGACGCAGAGAGACTTGGGGGTGCAGGTTCACAAGTCTCTGAAGGTGTCCTCACAGGTGGAGAAGGTGACAAAGAAGGCGTATAGTATGTTAGCTTTCATAGAAAAGGGTATAGAATATAAGAGTAGGAGTTTGATGTTGCAGTTGTATACAACTTTGGTTAGGCCTCACTTGGAATACTGCGCCCAGTTCTGGTCTCCGTACTATCGGAAGGATGTGGAGTCCTTGGAGAGAGTGCAGAGGAGGTTTACCAGGATGCTGCCTGGTATGGAAGGACTGTCCTATGAGGAACGATTAGATAGACTGGGGTTGTTTTCCCTTGAAAGACGTCGGCTTAGAGGGGATCTCATAGAGGTGTATAAGATTATAAGGGGTATAGATAGAGTAAATGGAGGTAAACTTTTTCCACCTTTAGAAATGGATAGGACGAGGGGTCATGGCCATAGGATGAGGGGGGCTATGTATAGGACGAATATTAGAGGGCAGTTTTTCACACAAAGGGTAGTGGGGGTGTGGAATGCACTGCCGAGTAAGGTGGTGGGAGCAGGCACGCTGGGGCTGTTTAAGGGTCTCTTGGACAGCCACATGAGCGGTATGCAGATAGAGGGATATATTAGGACTGTTTAACTACGGCTTTTTTCCACAGGTAATTCGGTCCATAATTTGAGCATGCATTCGGCAGGTGGGGCGGGTACAGCTCTTGGATGTTGATTCATGGGTTGCCTGGTACCTCATGTCGTAAATGAGTGCTTTATGTGGACCATCTGAAGGGCACCATGACAGCTCAGAGACTATCGATGTGGCTGTGCAGACACTTGGAATTGGGCCGGTGTCTGCGGGAGTTTGCGCGTTCTCCCCGTGGTTGCGTGGGTTTTCTCCGGGCACTCCGGTTTCCTCCCACAACCCAAAAATTCGCTCTTAGGCTGATTGGGAAACAAATTGTCCCTATGGTGAAAATTTTCCATATTAGGAATAATATATATATTATTATATAGGAATATTAAAATAGGATAATGTATTTGCTACTATATAGTATGACGGCGGCGCGGGCTCGTTGGGCCGAAGGGCCTGTTTCCCGTGCTGTGTTGCTTAAAAAAAAAGTCTCACAACACCAGAATATAGTCCAAAAGGTTTATTTGGTATCAAAAGCCACTAGCTTCTAGAGCGCTGCCCCTTTCATATGAGTGAAGGGCTCCGAAAGCTAGTAGCTTTTGCTACCAAATAAGCCTATTGGACTTTAACCTGGTGTTGTGAGACTTAATATTGATGTTAGACCACTCCCATGGATGTAAAGAAAACAGCAGTGTATTTCTTACTGATACTGTCCCACTTTTTCCTCAATCTAAGCATCCAGACCCAGCCATCTAAAATAACTAATTCCTTCATCCAGACTATACCAAGATGTCCTTAATGTAGTTTTTCAAGAACTCTTCCACACTAACTGGGAGGAATGATCATTTGGATTCCCCACAATAGCCATCCATTTTGGACAGTCAACTGATACTTTCTTGACACATGATTTAAAATCAGGATGTGAACATTATGTCTCAGCTATCATTTCTCTCAATACCAAATCCATTACCTTCTCCAAAACAGGGTCATTTCTGGTATGTCCCTGAACTTGAAAAGCTCCCATTGGCAAATGATGTACTTGCGAAAATAAATAATATCAGCAAAATAAGTTGTTGGCATTTGTTTAGTAAGTAAAGGTAAGCTGATGCATCAGCATTCACATGACAGTGTGACGATACTTTATATTATAAGAATGGGCAGATGAGGTCAGTGACTATCTTTACAATCGGCTAGCGGCTAATGATAGTAAGCCTTTATATGACCCAAACGTAGTTTTTAAGGGTCAATGATCAATTAATAATGAGAAATGACAACCATTTAAACAATAATGAAGTCTTTATATGTCAAAAATTACACTCAATGCTTCTTTTCCCAGCTGAGCATAGTCATTTTCAGCATCTGTCAAAGTATGCAAAGCACAAGCTATTGGTCATTCTTGTCCGAAAGGCATATTTGAAATTTTCCTCTTGCTCCATAAGATGAGCTGTCACAAGCAAGCAATAATAGTAGCTCCAGATTTTTGCAAAGCATCTTTGACATTCTTGTATGCTTTCTCACGTTCTTTCGTCCAGACCCATGATCTTTTCACACGTAGTAGATTATACAATACTTCAATAATGTAGCTAAGTTGGGAACAAATTTGTTAGGGACAAATTTGGGCTGTGTCCTCATCTTTATACACCTATGGTTGTGGCCAAATTCCTCTCCAACTCAATTTTCAAGTTTGCTGATGACACCACTATAATGGGTTGGATTTCAAACAATGATAAGGTCATATACTGCAAAAAGATAGAGAACCTAGTGAACTGGTGCAACAATAATAACCTCTCCCTCAATGTCAAGATGAAGGAGATAGTCATCGACTTCAGGAAGCGTAGTGGAGGATATGCCCCTGTCTATGTCAATGGGGATGAAGTAGAAATGATTGAGATCTTCAAATTTTTAGGCGTCCAGATCACCAACAACCAGTCCTCGTCCCTCCATGCCGATGCTATAATTAAGAAAGCCCACCAATGCCTCTACTCTCTCTCAGAAAACTAAGGAAATTTGGCATATCTGCGACAACTCTCACTCTTACAGATATACCATAGAAAACTTTTTTTTGGTAGTATCATGGCTTGGAGTGGCTCCTATTCTGTCTAAGATCACAAAAAGCTACAAAAGGTCATGAATGAAGCCCATCAAACTCACTCAAACTAGCCTCCCAGCCATTGACTCCGTCTACACTTTCCGCTACCTCGGAAAAGCAGCCAGCATAATTAAAGACTGTACGGACTCCAGCCATACTTTCTTCCATGGGAAAAAGATACAAAAATCTTCAGGCAAGTATCAACCGACTCAAGAACAGCTTCTTCCCTGCTGCCATCAAACTTTTGAATGGACCTGCTTTGCATTAGATTGATCTTTCTCTACATCCAAGCTATGACTATAACAATAATTCTGCATTCTCTCCTTCTCTATGTATGATATGTTTTGTCAGTATAGCATGCAAGAAACAATTCTTTTCACTGTATACATGTGACAATAATAAAATCAAATCAAAATTTGCCATGACATTTTGCTAGTCTAGAAAAGACTTCAATTGTATCACATTCATTAGATGCACATTCATTGATGCCCATCTTTGTAGGTGCTGTATGCAGGCCTTTACTATCAATAACACGACTCAAACACTGGACTGATGCCTGGAAAAACTCGCACTTTCTTTCTTAATATGCAGACCATGTACTTGAATATGTTCCAGTGTTGCTTCTAAATTATTCAAATGCGTTTGTTCACTGGACGCACTAATTAGAGCATCATTCAGATAACATTGCACACCAGGGAGACCACTTAAAATTTGGCCCACTGATTTTTGGAATAGGGCTGGTGTGGATGTTATTCCAAAAGGCAATCTTTTGTAACAAAATATACCTTTTTATGTAATGGATGGACGTAGTGGTTGTCATTCAGCAACTACATTCATCTATAAATATGCTTTTAAGAGATCAATTTTGTTGAATTTCTGTCCACCTGATAATCCTGCAAACAAATTTTCAATTGAAGGAAGACAATATTGATCAACCCACAACTCCAGCTTTATAGTTGTTTTAAAATCACCACAGAGATGAACTGAACCATCTCGTTTCATAACAGGTATGATGGGGGTAGCCTAGTCACTCATTGTAACTGTTTGTAGCATACCAATGTTAACAATTCAATCAATCCTTCTTCAACTTTGCAATGAATTCCATATGGCACACTTCTGCTTTAAATATTTTAGTTGACTATTAGGCTTTGTATTGAGTTTCACTAGAACTCCTTTCATTGAGCCAGTGTCTCTTTAAACTTACTGATATATTTATTCAGAAGGTGCTGTAGGTTTGTTTCAGCATCAACTAGTCTATTGACAGCACTCCAGATAAGTTTTACCTTTTCCAACTATGATCTCCCAAATAGAGCTGGGAAATGACCATGGACCACGTGGAGAGGCAACTCCACAATTTGTCCATTCAACTAACTCTTGTCCACATAGGGTGAATCACAGATTCTGGATGACTAGAAGTTTGGTAAACAACACATAAAGATGTAAATTGATACTGGTGCTGCTGCATCTTTAATTTCTGAGATTTCATGTCAGCAAAAGCTAGCTATCTTCCTTTCCAGACAGTTTTAAGGACATACATGGAAGAGATCATGCTGTTAAAAGGATAAGATGTTCAGTCAGAGTTCTTCATCATATTTCTCGATGTTCTCTTCACAGTCGTAATTCTTTTCCAATTTGTAGATTTATTTTAATGAAATTTGTTCTTGTTAAAAGCCCAGATTATTCTTATTATTATTTTTCTCAGGAAAAGCTGGTCCAGCCTTTTTGTAATCTGACATGTTTTGCCAGAATTCCTGCATTGACTATCCTTGCTCCAGCATTCACTCATTGAATGGCCCATTTCAGCACAGCTTGTTGCTGCTTTGACTTCATGTGGGCAGTTCCCAACTTGTGGATTTTCATTCCTGCACCAAATGTTACTTGAAGAGTATTTCCAAAGCTATTGATCATGGATTTTTGGAATAGGGTTGATGAGAATGTTATTCCAAAAGGCAATTTTTTGCAACAAAAACTACTTTATGTGTAATGAATGTAAGTAGTGGTTGTCATTCAGCAACTATACTCATCTTGTGAAGTCTTATTAGCAGCCAGCTCCATCAACACTGCAATGTACAAAGCATATTCAGTCAACAACCTTCTTTGGATAGTGTCTTTTTGTGTCAATAGACTAGTTGATGCTGAAACAAACTAAACGCCTTGAAGAGTATATTCTAAGGTCTTGCCAAGTTCACAATTTCAGCTTGTGTAAGATTTCTATAAGCTGAACAATGCTTTTGCTTTTCATTTGATTTCTGAACTGTTCTGCAATGATCAATGGCTTTGGAAATAATATAACTTCAAAGGTTCCTTGAAGAATAAGCTTTTGTTCTGGTTTTGCTGGGTTAACCAGGTTCCAGTCCTGAGAAAAACTGGTATAAGCATACTGTTTACAATTTTATCCGCTTGTACAAAGTTCTGAAACCATTCTGCGTAGGAACTCCATTAAAAGGGCCCATGGATCCTAACTGACCCACCATTTCTCTTGCACGTACTAGCAATCTAAGACTGGACAGTATACATATTTTTTAATCCATCCTGGTACTCCCCTTTTTAGTATGGAGACTGTTGACTTGATGTATTGATTTCTTTCAAATGGTCCTAGCTGTACTGCAGAACATCCACTCCATTCAAATATGCCAGATACTGCCAAGAACCTCACCCTTCTCTGATAGGGAAAAAAACTCTTTTCAAATCTCACTGAGAACTTTTTTCTTACTTGAGTCTTCCTTCACTGGGATTTAATGTTTAATCCTGTTGTTACTTTGCCCCAGCCTTCTAATATTCAAAGCGTGGGAACCATCATTTTTTTCTTGGAGGATCTTTTCTCAAGCTTCTTGCTGAAAAAACATCCCAACTCGCCACCAATTTACTTTCTGTAACGTCCTAACAGAGAAAGAACAACAAATTTATCCTAGGTGCTTTTGCCAGTACAGAGAGAAACTGAATCTAAAACAGCAACCTGTACAAACACCTGAATGATATCACTATCAAATCATATGATCAGCTCTTAAATCAACTTGCAACCTTTTTAAATATAGAATATGTAGATATGAGTACTGTCACATGGTGCCACAGATATGAACCTCCATTCTCTCATGGTGAGTTTGGGAAAAATGGAAGCAGAGATAAGGGAAGCAATGGTCCTTTCAGAAGACAGTGGAACTTCGGACAGATATGATTCATTGGCAAGAGAATTGGATCTTTACCAGACTTCATTTTCAATGGAAGTGCTTTTGCAGGTAACTCTAGATGAGCTCCAGACGATTTTGTCTTTCTGGGTTAGAAAGGCTCAGATGAATTATGCTTGGACCAGGTCATCTCTGAAATTGACAGCATTTTGACAAGACCCTTAAGTCCTGTACCAGACCCAACCATCTCCCCCTATAGTGGAACACCTCTGTGTTCTGCATCTTCTTCACTTTCCTAAAGTAAAGTTTATTTATCAGTCACAAGTAAGGCTTATATTAAAACTGCTTTGAAGTTACTGTGATATTCCTGCTTCTCTTCACATCCTGTTCTTACGCTTCCTCGCAGGTGCTCTGTTATGAGGATTATATCATGGAAAGTTCAGCAGACAATCTGGAGTGTCCTGAAAGGTGTTACCCAATCAATTCATGCACCAGAACCACATCTTCATAAGCCCAATAACTTGTTCAATTTTTTTGTGAACAGCTGGTTGTACTTATAGTGCTTGAGGCTCCTTCTCAGGACCATGTAAAGTAATCATCTCTTCAAGGGATAACCATTCATTCATCCATGGAGTTATGGGGGTGGAATGAAAAGGTATAACATGCTGAACTACTAGGGGATGGAAGAGCCAGTGCACTGCAAGGAAAGCAAGTGCACATTTTCAGGAAGCTTGTGTGGTCAAAACATTGCAAGAGTGAGAAGTCTTTCTGCTGAGGACTTCTACTGGCTGGGCATGGGATGCTTTGGCCACATGGGTTCAATTAATAGTGCATTACACCTGGGAAACCCAGCATTGGAGTCTAAACCCACACACAGTTCTTTGTGCTTGTGAGATCTATCTGATATGGAATTAAATGTACTGCCAAGCTTTTACAAACGCAATGTCAGTGACATGAGATGCAATGGGAACAGTCATTTGCTCAACAACACTAAGATCCACTGAACATCTTTAGAAAGAGCAAGAGAAGAAGAAAATCATGAGAACAATGACTTTGATGGCTATTGGTCAGGTATGGCAAGTGATGCTGCAAGGTTTGAAATCTTCCATGACAAGGACACCAATCTCATTAACTGTGTGCTTAGATAGGCACATACTCCTGTAGTGCAGGTACTCCAACATCTCCAGTTAGCTCCATCTTTGTGCTAGCTCCTATGATGAGGATATGGTCACCATTGCCCATATTCCTCTCTGTTGCCTTTCTCACGCCCAGAAGTCCTTCTCTGTTGCTGAAATGTTGCTTCTCTTCACCACTGGACCTGAAATGGTCTCCCATTGCCACCTGTTGACCTGCTTGTGTCCAGTTGAATTCTAAGATGGCTGGAAACTTATACCTTCCTCTTACAGTGCCAGCAGGGTGATAATTCACTGCACTGTCCGCGACCACTCCGCACAACCTGTGCACTACTGATGATACCTGTGTGCCAGTGGCTAAATGTGTCTCGGTTGTGCTCTTTTTCATTGGCTCACTTAAGCTGATATTGCAGCAGTAACTGGCTCCTCACTGTGTTGCTGCCTCCATGCACACAGCATGCAATCCATGCATCTTCACCAAAAATTCAAACTTGCGCTCAACAAGCTCTGAAATGAGCTTGTTAACTATCTTAATTGGTCTTATTGCTGAATCAAATAGGTTTTCTTGGACCACCTTCTCCTATCCTGATGAAACTCATTTGTGCCTGCCTTCCTTTGTTTCCATTCTGGGCGATATCTAAAGACACTGCCTGAGTATTAATCCTGTGGAATTCTTATAGACACTAAAAAATATCCTACACAACTTGATAGGTTTTAAAAGCACTTTTCACATTTTTTTTTTACTTTGCAGCTATTTATTATTTCAAATGATCACTGGAGACCTTCTTTCCCATAAGATCTTTGATTTTTTTTCTGGCAAGTAAATTACATAAGCTTGAACTTTTTCATCCAATATTTCAGGCTGTAATATTATTCTGTTGGCGTCAGTTGGTACTTTAGCTATAGGCTAATATAGTCTTTTCAATTCTGTTTTCATTTCTGAAAATAATTCTGTACATTTGGTGCCTTGTGCTTCCAGAATCACGCATCTGTGTGATATCTGATGCCAAAGGCATTACACCAGTCGCAACTCTCAGTCCATTGTCATTTTACCATATGTTGCACCTGCTGCAGTATTAATAATGTCATTTAAACTGACAGCAAAATAAGCAGAATTTTTGAGTGGTTCATTTCTTGGTACACTAAGATCAGACCTAAGAAAAATGGCTGTCAGTCTTATTTCTGTCTTGCAGTATGCATATTAGATCGTTATTCAGCACTCAGTCCATTGAGTCTATCCCTCTATTCAATCATGGCTGATACTTTTCTCATCCCTATTCTCCTGCCTTTTCCCCCATAACCCTTAATCCCTTTATTAATCAGTATTCTTACAGCACAGAAAAATACCAAAAAGGTTTACTGTGTGAATATATCCATAAGACCCCAAAATATTTAAAATATATGTTAAAAAAAAACAGGATTCCTGCTTCTGATTATATCTAATAATTCCTGTTGGAAACTCTGCATGTACAGTTGGATGAAGAAAGAATAGAGTTAGCTGTTAGATTCTCTAATCAATTACATTGCTGGTGCTCATTCTATTGGTTCACCATGACCATCACATTGACAAGGTTCCAGAAGACCCCAAAGTTCAATGCATATCAATTAAAAGTTTGTTCCCAGACTCCAAAGTATGCCAATTCAAGTCCATTCCCAAAACCCAAGATATTCAGTTAAATTCCAAGCCTAGAATCCATAGAAGTGGATTCCAATTAAGGTCTCAGAAGAATTCACTGCAGTTAAAGTCTGTTTTCAAGACAAAAATGAAAACATACTATGTAAAGACAAATATAGATAGAACAGTGCATATTACTATAAGTATCTAGAGTTTGACCAAATTACAATTTGTAACTAAACATATCTATATTGCCGGCAGTTGCAGGATTTTTGTCCATATTGTGAATGGACCTTCCAGATTTTGAAGCAAAACATGATTTTACCCAATAGCACAGCCATTGCTTCACCCAAAGACATGCATGATGCTATCCATATGATGGTGTCTTTGGAATGTACGACTTAAACATCGAATGTAAGGAAAAGTTACATCTTTGTTACTATTTGTTTTAAATTTTATTTGAACTAATTTGATCCATGATACTCTAGACCAACAAAATAAACAAACTATCTCTAAATTGTGCTGACTGTAATCAGTTAAAAAAAAATGATAAATTGATTCTTTGTTTCCAGTTTGGTAGACAAACAAGGCAGATTGCAAACTGTTAGAACATGTAAGGAATATGGATGTAACTGCTGTGTTGTTTATTTTGTTAACATTTTATGTAGCTTGTGATTTATCCACAAAAATGAAAATTAAATCTCTTTAACAAGATTATCTATCTGTATTGTAGTCTCTATGTCATAGATTGAGGAGATCAGGATAATCATATTACAATTAGCTGTTGATTGTAAGATTGTTTTGATTAACACAATGTAGCTGCTCAACTACTATTTCTATTTATCATTAACAAAACAAGAAATACTCTGAAGATCCATTTCCACTGGGGACCAGTAGGATGCCTGTGAGACATTTACTTAAAAGTCACAAAGTTATCACCAATCAGATTCGGTTCATTTATTTTGGTATAGATTTTTCCTGCTGTCCATAAATGAATAATAGGGAACAAGGCAGGAGGACTGAGATCAGACATTCTATATATGAGCAAGATCAGGAAATTTACTGCCTCATGATTTTCCAATCTGTGACAATTTTTTCAATTACTTTATGGGCTGCTGATAAGGCTAGCATTTGTTGACCATCCCTCATTGTCATTGAGAAGGTAATGGTAAAACAACTTCTTAAATCTCAGTTGCCCATTTGGTGTAGGTACTCCCAGAATACTGAAAGGGAATTCCAGGTTTTTGACACTGTGACAGTGTAGGAATGGTGATACAGTTCCAAGTCAGGATAATATGTCTCTTGGAGAGGAACCTTCACGTTGTTTTGCCTACTTCTGCTGCCATTATCATTCTCGACAGCAGGTTTAGATGATGCTATCAGAGACTTGGCAAGTTCCTGGAGTACATTTTGTCTATTTTATACTGCTGCCATATTGTGCACCAATGGTGCATGTTTAAGGTGGTGAATGGGATGCCAACGAAGCAGGCTGTTTTTTCCTGAATGATATCAAGGTTCTTGAATTTTAATTGGAGCTACATTTATCCAAGCAAGTGGAGAATGTTCCATCACACACCTTGTTTCTTCAGAAGGAACTCTTCAAATGCAGACAATATAAATATAATGAAACTTAAAGTATAACAACAGTATTGAGTCCACTGTTATTTGTCATTTATATGAATGATTTGGATGAGAACAGAGTTAGTAAGTTTGCAGATGACACTAAGATTGTTGGCATATTGGACAGTGAAGAAAGTTATCTCCAGTTGCAATGGGATTTTGATAAATTGGGCCAGTGGGCAGACGAATGGGAGATGGAGTTTAAATTAGACAAATGCAAGATAATGCATTTTGGTAGATTGAATCAGAGCAGGACTTACTCAGATAATGGTAGGGCACAGGGGAGCATTACAGAATAAAGAGATCTAGGATACATGGTCACAGCTCCTTGAAAGTGGAGTCACATGTGGCTTTTGAAGAAGGCATTTGGCATGCTTGGTTTCATTGATCAGAACATTGAATACATGAGTTGGGATGTCTTGTTGAAATTGTACAAGACATTGGTGTGGCCACACTTGGAATACTGTGTGCAATTCTGGTCACCTTATTATATGAAGGATATCATTAAACTAGAAAGAGTGCAGAAAAGACTTACTAGGATGCTACCTGGCCTTGATGGATTGAGTCATAAAGAGAGGCTGAATAGAATGGGACTTTTTTTTCTGAAACGTAGGAAATTGAGGGCAATTTTATAGAGGGCTCTAAAATAATGAGGGGTGTAGACAAGAAAGATAGTCAATATCTTTTCCCAAAGGTGCAGGAGTCTAAAATTAGAGGGCATATGTTTCAGGTGAGAGGGAGGAGAGATACAAAGTTGTCCAGAGGGACAATTTTTCCACACAGAGGATAGTGAGTATCTGGAACAAGCTGCCAGAGGCAGTAGTAGAGGCGGGTACAACTTTTATCATTTAAAAAGCATTTAGATAGTTACATGGATATAGAGGGACATGGCCCAAATGCAGGCAATTGGGATTAGCTTTGGGATTTTAAAAAAAAGGGTGGCATGGACAAATTGGGTTGATGGACCTGTTTCCATGCTGTAAACTTCTATGACTCTTATTCCAACTTATAAATCAAAGAAAGGGTCTAAAAAGGAAACTTCATTGCTCCAAATTTGGGGCCTCACCCTGGTCCACTTCAAGTTCCCCACAATTCCCAACAGGTTCTTATTTATAATGAGTCAGCTGACCATCACATCATTCTGTAATTGGTTCCATGGTTTATTGGGTTAGCAGACTCTTACAGTTTGTTACCATTGATCACATTATATCCAATGCAAAGTTGCCACTGGTTACATTTGAACAGATCTGCTTTATTTTTTCCAAAATAATTTAAGACAACTATCCTCCAGTATCCTTAATAACTTTCCAGTACCTGCACCCTTTTTTGTAAAACAGTCTGATACCTATAGACTTGCACCAACCCAGTGAAGTTTGAAAATGTTTTCCAGCATTTGTTTAATGCTGGCTAAATCAATTCTTAGTCATTTTTCTGTCACGCTTTTTGTTAAGTGAACATTGTCTACATAACACTTAATTGGTACTTTCTTACCTGATGGGCCCATAAAAAATAATTAGTAATGTCATTGATATTTTTATTCATTCATGGGACATGGGCATTACTAGCTGCCAGCATTTAATTGCCCACTCCTGGTTGCCCAAGTCCATTTGAGAGTCAACCATATTGGTGTGGCTCTGGAGTCACATTTAGGCCAGGCCAGATAAGGATGGCAGATTTCCTTCCCTAAAGGACATTAGTGAATCAATCAGATTTTTTTTCCAAGCAATCAACAATGGTTTAATGGTCATCAGTAGATTCTTAATTCCACATTTTTTTAAAAAATTGAATCAAATTCTACTGTTTGCTGTGGAGGGATTCAAACCCGGGTCCCCAGAACATTAACTGAGTTTCTGGATTAATAGTCTAACAGTAATACCTCTCAGCCGTCACCTCCCAATGTGTCAGACAAATATATCCCCATATCCAAGACCTCCACTAATGCTGGAGTTTCAGCCACCAGTGTACTTTTGACTACCCATTATTTTCCTTGTTTCCCAGGCCAAAGGGCAACATTTTCCTTCCCTACCTACCAGGAATATTATGAATCCAGCACCACTTGAATGTCATCTGATAGATTTGCATATGAAGCATCACTAAACACAACCAATTTCATATCTTCTGATTCTCCTAGTGCTGGGAATTTACTTACACATTCCTCTAACTTTAGCTTTTTTAATGTTTTATTAGTCTGCAAGGCCTCTCTGACTGTGGTGTGCCTCAATATGTTACTGAGCTCTAGGACATTACTGTTCTCATCTGGTCTTGTTTACCTAGCCAATTTAGCTGTCCTATCATACTCCTCAACAATCTGTTTCTTTTTTATTGGCCTGTTTCTCTTTCACCATCGATCCTTCTCTAGTGATGGGAATGTGATCAATACTGTTTAGGTATTGACTATCTGTTGACTCATTATTATACAGAGATAGTTTATCATATATCAAGACCAAGGTATCAAAAAGCACCAGCTGCTTGACTCCCTACTTTAAATTCTGTTTTCAACTTCTCAATTATTCCTTTTTCAAACTTTTCTGTGCCATCCCATAGGAAATTATCCATTTGCATCACAAAGATTCCAGTTAATTTTCCTTAGCCTTCCAGTAAAACATTGCTGAATCTGCTTTTAACTGGATGCAGCCAGTCTTCAGCAATACAGATTGTACAAGAAATACCACCCCCTTGATGCATCACTTAACCCATATATGCATTTGTTCAATTTCTACAAATATTCCTGTGTATCACCTGCTTCTTTGGGTGGCCTCAAAAGAACTTCTTTTTGAAATGTTTCGCCCGACAGAAATATTGCTGATATCTATTGATTTACACATTCAATTATTAAATGCTAGAACAGGGAAAAAAATACAGTGTCATTTTCCCTGCTGTGGGTGAATCAACCCTCATGTTTCTCCCATTCCAAATGTTTCTCATACCCACAGGCTACTAATCTGGCTTTAGCTTTATACATCTCGCAAAATGTTCTCTGTGCAAACCCACCAATGAGACAAAGCCCCGGTATACATCCTAAGTTCCTTCCAAATGCCCAGCTCCCTTTGTTTGGCCTCTCTTATTTCTGCAAGCTCCATTTTGTTTGCAACTAACCATACCTCCTCATGATAGGGGCTTTCAGTCCCATCATTGATTTGATTCCTAGCCTTCCTCATTAAACTCTGGCCTCTACTGCCATGTCTGTAACTGTCAGGGCTACTACTCTCAGACCACTGTTTGACAAAACTTTGGTCACAGATTTATGACTTTTCCTTAGGTTCACAAATGCTTACTGTCTCATCATCAGGACTTAGGTCTTGCTTTTTTTGCTTCCGTCTGTCCACCCCATTTTCTCAATCTATAGCTTTGGCTTCTTACTCTTAGATGTTTGAGTCAGTATTTGTACTTTCCTTATTTTCCAATTATAGTGACCTCCCTCCAATTGCTTGACCTTTCAGGTATGTATGATCCTATTGTGCCTACTTTGGGTAGCTGAATCTTTGAAGTTGCATGTTCATCCCCTGCCTTGCTGGTACTTTGATCGTCAGATTCCCCGACCTGTAGATGACTGATCCTTATAATAGCTCAGGGTATGTGCATGTGAGGAACAAGATGTCTCCTGCACTTCAGACCTTGCTCAGATACTTCAAATTCGTATCCAATTCCTACTATCTAAGAGTGGGCTCGCATTGTCTGGATACTGTGTTATAACATCTCTTCCAATCTCCTAAAAGTTCTAGAGAGGTAGAGGAAAGGATTGCAAAGTCAATTCTGGTCAGGAGTGAAAGTAATAGGGTAATTGTTATGGGGGACTTTAACTTTACTAATATTGATTGGAATAGCTATAGCTCTAGCTCGTTAGAGGGGTCAGTTTTCGTACAAAGTGTGCAGGAAGGTTTTTTGACTCAGTATGTAGATAGGCCAACTAGAGGTGAGGCTACATTGGATTTGGTGCTGGGCAATGAGCCAGACCAGGTGTTAGGCTTGGAAGTTAGTGAACATTTTGGTGATAGTGACCACAATTCGGTTACGTTCACCTTAGTGATGGATAGGGATAGGCATGAAGCTGGGGGCAGTAGTTATAGCTGGGGGAAGGGTAATTATGAGGCCATCAGGAGAGAATTAGGGTGCATAGATTGGACTAGGAAGCTACAGGGACTGGGAACATCTGGAATGTGGAGCTTATTCAAGGAGCAGCTGCTGCGGGTCCTTGATAAGTATGTCCCTGTCAGGCAAGGAGGAAATGGTTGAGTAAGAGAACCTTGGTGTACGAAAAAAGTTGATTTGCTGGTTAAAAGGAAAAAGGAGGCTTATGTCAGGATGAGGCTTGAAGGCTCGGTTAGTGCAATGGATAGCTATAGATTAGCCAGGAGGGAGCTAAAGAGTGAATTGAGGAGAGCTAAGAGAGGACATGAGAAGACTTTGGCTGATACGATTAAGGAGAATCCTAAAGCTTTCTTTAGACATGTTAAGAATAGAAGATTGGTTAGGGCAAGATTAGGGCCAGTCATAGACAGCAGTGGGAAGTTGTGCGTGGAGCCTGAAGAGATTGGAGAGGTACTGAATAAATATTTCTCTTCGGTATTCACGCAGGGTGATGTAAATGTAGTTATGGAGAACACTGAGGTACAGGGTAGCAAACTGGAAAGTATCGAAGTAGATAGGGAGGATGTGCTAGATATTCTCGAGGGTTTGAAGTTGGATAAGTCCCCTGGGCCGGACGGGATTTACCCTAGGATTCTCTGGGAGGCAAGAGAGGAGATTGCAGAGCCTCTGGCTCTGATCTTCAGGTCGTCGTTGGTTACGGGTGTGGTTCCGGAGGACTGGAGGATAGCGAATGTGGTCCCGTTGTTCAAGAAGGGGAAGAGAGACCTTCCAGGGAATTATAGGCCAGTGAGTCTTACTTCTGTTGTGGGCAAAGTATTGGAGAGAATAATTAGGGATAGGATTTATAGTTATTTAGAGAGAAATGAATTGATTGGAGATAGTCAGCATGGTTTTGTGAAGGGTAGGTCGTGCCTTACTAACCTTATTGAGTTTTTTGAAAAAGTGACCAAAGAGGTGGATGGGGGTAAGGCGGTTGATGTGGTATATATAGACTTTAGTAAGGCGTTTGATAAGGTGGCCCATGGAAGACTTCTGCAGAAAATGCAGATGTATGGGATAGAGGTGATTTAGCTAATTGGGTTAGGAATTGGCTAGCAGATAGAAGACAGAGGGTGGTGGTTGATGGGAGATATTCATCGTGGAGTTCGGTGACAAGTGGTGTACCTCAGGGGTCTGTTTTGGGGCCCCTGCTGTTTGTAATTTTTATAAATGATCTGGATGAGGGTATTGAAGGATGGATTAGTAAATTTGCAGATGACACTAAAGTCGGTGGAGTGGTAGATAGTGAAGAGGGGTGTTATAGTTTGCAGAGGGACTTGGACAAGTTGCAGAGCTGGGCCGAGAGGTGGCAAATGGAGTTTAATGTGGAAAAGTGTGAGGTAATGCACTATGGCAGAAATAATAAATGTGTAGAGTATAGGGCAAATGGTAGGATTCTTAGTAGTCTAGATGAACAGAGGGATCTTGGTGTGTATGTGCATAGATCCCTGAAAGTAGGCAGTCAGGTCGAGAAGGTTGTTAGGAAGGCATATGGAGTCTTGGCTTTTATTGGTAGAGGGATTGAATTTCGGAGCCGCAACGTCATGTTGCAACTGTACAAAACTCTAGTGCGGCCGCACTTGGAGTATTGTGTGCAGTTCTGGTCCCCACATTATAAGAAAGATGTGGAGGCATTGGAGAGGGTACAGAGGAGGTTTACCAGGATGTTGCCTGGTATGGAGGGCAGGTCTTATGAAGAGAGGCTGAGGGATTTGAGGTTGTTTTCGTTAGAAAGGAGGCGGCTAAGAGGGGACCTAATCGAAACATATAAGATGATTAGAGGTTTAGATAGGGTGGACAGTGATAGCCTTTTTCCTAGGATGGAAAAAGCTAGCACGAGGGGACACAGCTTTAAATTAAGGGGTGATAGTTATAGGACGGATATCAGAGGCAGGTTCTTTACCCAAAGGGTGGTTCGGGAGTGGAATGCCCTGCCTGCAGCAGTTGTAGATGCGCCAAGTTTGGTGGCGTTTAAGAGGTTAGTTGATAAGTATATGGAAGAGAAGGGAATGGTTTAGTATGGAGGGGCATTGCTTTTTATATTGGTCGGCGCAACATCGAAGGCCGAAGGGCCTGTTCTGTGCTGTAATGTTCTATGTTCTAATCACTCTTCTGGGCCTTTACACTCTTTTTTGCCTTCTCTTTTATTGTAGACCTATCTCAAAATATACCCCAATGGTTTTATGCAATGTTATGGCGTCCTTCTTATCCATTCTGAAACCTCAGCCTTAATGAAGGCCTTTCTCTCTGCATGCATAGCTTTCAGGCATGTAGAAAACATGGAGCTAATGCTTATTCCTTCTAGCCATGATGTAGAGATGCCGGCGTTGGACTGGGGTAAACTCAGTAAGAGGTCTGGCAACACCAATTTTAAATCCAACCGATTTATTTGATAGTAAATCTGCTAGCTTTCGGTGTTTGTTTCTTCGTCAGGTGCATTCCTTCTAGCGCCAGGGGAGCATCTGTTAACACTGACAGCAACTTGGATTCCTCCCGAATACCAACTGATATGGACTATAGCCCCCCCATCATCTGTAACAAATTTTTTGCATGCATTGCCCACACTGATGCAACCTACAATTTACATAACAGTTGATCCACCAAAATTTTAAACGACATGTCATCTATGGTGGTTGATGGGAGATATTCATCGTGGAGTTCGGTGACAAGTGGTGTACCTCAGGGGTCTGTTTTGGGGCCCCTGCTGTTTGTAATTTTTATAAATGATCTGGATGAGGGTATTGAAGGATGGATTAGTAAATTTGCAGATGACACTAAAGTCGGTGGAGTGGTAGATAGTGAAGAGGGGTGTTATAGTTTGCAGAGAGACTTGGACAAGTTGCAGAGCTGGGCCGAGAGGTGGCAAATGGAGTTTAATGTGGAAAAGTGTGAGGTAATGCACTATGGCAGGAATAATAAATGTGTAGAGTATAGGGCTAATGGTAGGATTCTTAATAGTGTTGATGAACAGAGGGATCTTGGTGTATATGTGCATAGATCCTGAAAGTAGGCAGTCAAGTCGATAAGGTTGTTAAGAAGGCATATGGAGTCTTGGCTTTTATTGGTAGGGGGATTGAATTTCGGAGCCGCAACGTCATGTTGCAACTGTACAAAACTCTAGTGCGGCCGCACTTGGAGTATTGTGTGCAGTTCTGGTCCCCGCATTATAAGAAAGATGTGGAGGCATTGGAGAGGGTACAGAGGAGGTTTACCAGGATGTTGCCTGGTATGGAGGGCAGGTCTTATGAAGAGAGGCTGAGGGATTTGAGGTTGTTTTCGTTAGAAAGGAGGCGGCTAAGAGGAAACCTTATCGAAGCATATAAGATGATTAGAGGTTTAGATAGGGTGGACAGTGATAGCCTTTTTCCTAGGATGGAGAAAGCTAGCACGAGGGGACACAGCTTTAAATTAAGGGGTGATAGTTATAGGACGGATATCAGAGGTAGGTTCTTTACCCAGAGGGTGGTTAGGGAGTGGAATGCCCTGCCTGCGGCAGTTGTAGATGCGCCAAGTTTGGTGGCGTTTAAGAGGTTAGTTGATAAGTTTATGGAAGAGAAGGGAATGGTTTAGTTTGGAGGGTCATTGCTTTTTATAATGGTCGGCGCAACATCGAAGGCCGAAGGGCCTGTTCTGCGCTGTAATGTTCTATGTTCTATAACTGCATGATTCTTTTCAGAGGCCATTGCTGAATGGGCTCTCTGCTGCACTGTGCATTATTACAATATTTAAATTTTTGCATATTTCTTGAAATGTATCATTTGCGAATCCACTCCTATTGTCCGTCAAACATTTAAATGGTGTCTTCCCCCCCCCGCACCCGTCCTGTTCCAATCCATTGGGTCACAATTTTATCTGTAATGGTCTTTTTATTTTTGCTGTAAATTATTATGGATATGCTAAACCTGGAGACCATGTCCACGAATTACAATAGATAGACGTTTTTGTCCTTGTCTCGAATCTTTAGATCCATCCAACTATATCATTGAAATCTCGTGCTAATGGTAGACTCACAACTGGACACGGGGTGTCCTTTTATATAAATTTCACACTAAGCAGATATTTGTTCAATGAGATCATTATATCCTTTGTCCAGCACACTTGCATCCTGCAGCAGTGCTCTCAATCTGCATGGTAATGGTACTGGATGACCAAACTGCTTATAGAGTTCCAAAGAACAAAGTTCCAGAATAACTTTTTGTCTACTGCGCTGTTGTCTGTTAGTAACACTAATACATCATTGAATTCTTTAGTCTGCTTAATTTTGGTTCGCTTAGAGGAAGACAATAATGGCCAGATCTTGTAAAATGTAAGTCCACAGTTTTCCCAAATACTAAAGCTTTATCCTGTGTTAAATCAATGGTCATCTGAGCTTTCTTCATCGCAGACCTGCTTCACAAAGATATGTCACTGAAAACTACACCTTATAAATAAACTGAAACACAATCCTACAGGCAAGTATTACCCTTTTGAGGACATTAAAATGTTATCATCTTCACATCTAAAGCAGGTGGAATTATCATGTTATTTTACTTTCTTTTAGTCTTTATAATCAAATGACTTTAAATAATTTAGCCAATTTTAGCTGCAAACAGTGGACATACATCCACTATCTAAAACAGCACAGTAGACAGAATCTATCATTAGGATGCTTATTATGGGTCTCAATTTTTCTGCCATTAAAACAATTGTCTTCCTGGTCCATATCCTCATCACTGTCGGTTTCCATGTACTCTGTGTTACATGTGGTTTCAGAAACACGATTTCTTCCTTTCAGAGAGTTTATAAATGTAATGGTATTGGGAAGCTCATTCAAAACTGCGACTCACAATCCCTCTAGCGTTCCTTTGATTTTAAAAGTCTTTTATCAATTTCCCATGTGTGTCTTCTATCCTCATTTTTAAATCAATTATAACTGTTTTCAACATTAGGTCTGTTATTAATGTAACTGTCTCTCTTTAAGAGCCTTCATGGATCATTTGGTCTGGCAGTTGAGTCACCATTGATTCCTCCATTCAGGATGCTGTGGCATTCCAGTCTGTATTGAATAAGATGGCAGGGAAAGATTGTTTCCTGAAAATCTTTTTTAATAATGCTGACATTTGATCAACGAAAGGCTCTGTTCCCCTTAATTGTATTCCAGTCATTATTAAAGGGAATCCATTTGTGACAGACAACAGCTTAAAGATTCCATCTGAAATCTCGGAATTAAATTTCATTAGCCTGATACAGCCCCTATCAAAACCCATGATATACTCTTCCATGGACTGGGTATCTTGTCTCCTAATCTTGCCAAACATCACCTATTCTTCATAATTTTTCAAGAACTCATTTTCTGGTAAAACTTATGTAAGTATTGTAGCAGAATTTTAGTTCAATCAGGAAATACTTTGCTCTTTATCTTGCTCCTAATTGGAAGTGACAAAACTAATGCCATATCTTGCTTTTTTTTCATTCTCATGGTGACAAGAGTCCACATTTCCACTTCTGCCTTCCATTGCTGATATGGTCCGGCATCTGAAAAGACAGGGAGACAATCAAGTCCCATCGATTTACTTCTACCTTCTGCCACAGTATATCACTTCTTCAAAAACAAATATTAAGTTACAATAGGTTTTTCTCTGCTACCAATGTTTCTTCAAAAGAAACTCTTCAAATGCGGACAATAAAAATGTAACAGAACTTACTCCAACTTATAAATCAAAGAGAGGGTTTATTAAAAGAACTTGGGCCTCAACCTGGTCATTCCAAGCTCCCCACAATTCCCAACAGGCTCTTGTATATAGTGCGTTGGCTGACCATCACATTATTCTGTAATTGATTCCATGGTTTACTGGGTCAGCTAACCCTTACAGCTTGTTACTTTTAGTCATTTTATGTTCAATACAAAGTTGTCACCTGTTACATTCTGACTCTCCTAACTTGTGCCTTACAGATGGTGAATACGTTTTGGCATGTAGAAAGTGAGTTATTGCTGCAGGATGATCGAGCCTTGTAGCCACAGTATTTGTATGATTTATCCAGTTCTGTTTCTGCTGGATGGTAACCTGCCAAAATGTTGATGGTGAGGGATTATACAATGGTAATAATGGTGATTGGAAAGAGGAAGTGGCTTGATTCTGCCTTGTCATTGACTGGCATTTGCTTAGTTCACGTGTGGCACAAATGTAACATCACACTTATTTGCCTAAGCCTGGACATGGTCCAGGTCTTGAAGGTACTAACTGCTGCAGTATCTGAAGTGTGATGCATGGTGCTGAACATCGTGCAATCATTGGTGAACATCCCAACTTCTGATGAAGGAAATATCTTTGATGAAGAAGCTGAAAATGTTTGGGTCTTTGACACAACCCTGAAAAATACCTGCAGCAGTGTCCTAATGATAAGATGATTGACTTCCAACAACCTTCCTCTGTGCTAGGTATAACTAATCAGTGGAGAGTTTATAATGATTCACATCGACTTCAATTTTTTTTAGAAGTCCTTGCTGTCACACTTAGTCAAGGGCAATCATTTTCACTTCATGCCTTGAGTTCTACTCTTGTGCTCATGGTTGGATCAAGAATCTAGGGTACAATTCTCCACAAAAAATTCCAAGTGCCCAATTTGTGTGAAAACTGCAATAAATCAAGTTGTTTTTTTCAATAGGACTTCAGAAAAGAATCTCCTACACTTTGTGCACTGCTGAGCATACTACCATGATTCACTCCATCAGTGGTGGGGCCTATTCCTGCTGGAGAGGCTGTCAACACAGCACTGATGTGTCAGTGCCAAGATTGGTGCATGCACAGTCTAGAGGTCTCCTAATTACTAGCCAGCTCCATGACCTCTGCAATGCTGGCCCTCTCACATCCTCATAGCCCGATCCTTGGCCCATTGAGCATTCCTGGGCCCAGCTCCAGCCACCCCACCCATCCGACCCAGACTGCTGCAGTCTCCTGCACCCTCCCCCTCTCCTCCAATCACCCCATCCCCTGCAATCCCTGATTCTCCCCTCCCCAAAGCACACTGATCACTGGGCTCTCTTCCTCCCCTTACCAATCCTGCCTGCAGAGCAGCTGCAGGGGCCCTGTCACTCATCCACACCCCATCAGGATTTGACCCTTTAAATTCCATCCCCATAGGCAGCGCCCCCTTGAAACTGCCCCATGCCCAGTGGACAGTGCCAGGGTGCCCCCTGGCATTAGCATTTGCCCCTTGGGCAGTGTGGAAGTCCCAGGCTGGAACTGCGAAGTGCCAATGCCCAGGGGCAAGCACTCCCAACACCCAACTGTCTGAGGTGCCTCGCTGCCATTCCCTTCACTCTAGTGGGATAGGAAAACCAACTCTACAGTAGTGGGGAGCTACTGATAACTCTGCTGGAGTGTAAAACACCTCGCAGGGGCAGGGATGGGCAAGAGGCTAGTGGGTCCAGAGACTTCAGCTAATTGTACTTAAAACATATGCTTAAGTTCTATTTAATTAATTTATACACCTCCCTGTGGATTTTCAGCATGGAACTGATGCAGCCAGAAATCCTGCACTGGAAGATGCTATCAGAGTGAGACGCCCAGCACGGACCCACAAATCTCCTGGCCCGCTGCACTGATTTTTTTAGCACAGCAGGATAGGAGAATCTTGGCTGTAATGAGGTCCAGAGCATGAAATTCTGGTGGAATCTACAAGCATGCTCCTTGTTGATACTTCTCAGGAAATTTGGAAACTCTACTTGATCATATCCTTGCTTTCAAAAAGTACTTACTTGATTGTAAAGTCAGGAACCCCTGAACATAGAACATTACAGCGGAGTACAGGCCCTTCGGCCCTCGATGTTGCGCCGGCCAGTGGACCCTCTAACCTAAACTATTCCAATATCATCCATATGCCTATCCACCGACCATTTGAATGCCCCCAAAGTAGGCGAGTCCACAACTGCTGCAGGCAGGGCATTCCACGCCCTTACCACCCTCTGTGAAAAGAACCTGCCTCTGACATCCGTCCTATAACTACCACCTCTTAATTTAAAGTTATGTCCCCTCGTGTTGGTCATCACCATCGAGGAAAAAGGCTCTCACTATCCACCCTATCCAATCCCTTGATCATCTTATACGCCTCAATTAGGTCACCGCGTAACCTTCTTCTCTCTAATGAAAATAACCTCAGGTCCTCAGCCTTTCCTCATAAGGCCTTCCCACCATACCAGGCAACATCCTGGTAAACCTCCTCTGCACCCTTTCCACTGCTTCCACATCTTTCCTATAATGCGGCGACCAGAACTGTACGCAATACTCCAAGTGCGGCCGCACCAGAGTTTTGTACAGTTGTAACATAACCTCACGGCTCCTAAATTCAATCCCTCTACCAATAAAAGCTAACACACAGTACGCCTTCTTAACAACTTTATCAACCTGGGTGCCAACTTTCAAAGAGCTATGTACTTGTACCCCAAGATCCCTCTGCTCGACAACACTACTAAGGGTCCTTCCATTAACCCTATATTTCATATGCCTGTTATTCCTACCAAAGTGAATCACCTCACACTTATCCGTATTGAATTCATTTGCCACCTCACGGCCCAGCTCTGCAACCTATCTATGTCCCTCTGCAAACTGTAACATCCATCCTCGCTGTCTACAACTCCCCCAACTTTGGTATCATCAGCAAATTTACTAATCCAACCCTCTACACCCTCATCTAGGTCATTTATAAAAATGACAAACAGCAGTGGTCCTAAAACAGATCCTTGAGGTACACCACTTGTAACTGCACTCCAGGTTGAATATTTCCCATCAACCACCACGCTCTGTCTTCTATCAGCTAGCCAATTCCTAATCCAAACTGCTAAATCACCTTCAATCCCGTGCATCTGCACTTTCTGCAGTAGCCTACCATGGGGAACCTTATCAAACGCTTTGCTAAAATCCATATACACTACATCAACTGCCTTACCCTTATCTACCTCTTTGGTCACCTCCGCAAAAAACTCAATAAGGTTTGTGAGGCACGACCTACCCTTCACAAAACCGTGCTGACTATCCCTAATCAATTTATTTATCTCTAGATGCTTATAAATCCTATCCCTTATAATTCTTTCCAAGATTTTGCCCACAACAGAAGTCAGGCTCACCGGTCTATAATTTCCAGGATGGTCCCAAAGCCCTTTCTGAACAAAGGGACAACATTTGCCATCCTCCAGTCTTCCGGCACTATACCTGTAGCCAACGACGACATGAAGATCAAAGCCAAAGGCTCTGCAATTTCCTCTCTAGCCTCCCATAGAATCCTAGGGTAAATCCCATCTGGCCCAGGGGACTTATCAATTTTCATACCCTCAAGATTCGCTAACACCTCCTCCTTATGAACCTCAATCCTGCCTAGTCTACAACCTGGTATCGCAACATTGTCTTTCTCCTGCGTGAATGCTGACGAAAAATACTCATTCAGTGTCTCTCCTATCTCCTCAGGCTCCACGCACAACTTCCCACTGCTATCTCTGACTGGCCCTAATCTTGCCCCAACCAATCTTTTATTATTTATATACCTGTAAAAAGCTTTAGGATTCTCCTTAATCCTATCCGCCAAAGTCTTCTCGTGTCCTCTTCTAGCTCTTCTCAACTCCCTCTTTAGCTCTTCCTGGCTAATTTATAGCTCTCCAGTGCCCTAACTGAGCCTTCACGTCTCATCATTATATAAGCCTCCTTCTTCCTCTTCACCAGAGATTCAACTTTCCTAGTACACCATGATTCCCTCACTCGACCACTTCCTCCCTGCCTGGCAGGTACATATTCATTAAGGACATGCAGAAGCTGTTCCTTAAATATGCTCCACATTTCAGATGCCCCCAGCCCCTGCAATTTCCTGCTCCACCCTATGCATCCTAAATCTCTCCTAATAGCCTCATAATTACCTTTCCCCCAGCTATAACTACTGTTATTCGATATGTGCCCATCCCTTTCCATCACTAAGGTAAACGTAACCGAATTGTGGTCACTATCATCAAAGTGCTCACCCACCTACAAGTCTAACACCTGAAATTATGAAAGGTGTTTTGTACAGTAAATGCATCTATTTTTCTCAAGGCTAGAATGGTCGATGGCATTTACTGCAGGCAAATGTGAAATTCTGCAAATTGGATGGCAAAATGGATTAATCTCATGCAGAAGTTTTCAGCTCATACATTTTAAACTTTACACTACAATTCATTTGAAAAACAAACTCATAAACATAGAAATGTGAACAAATTTATATCTAAGCAATTCAGTGCTCTATTGAACACACTCTTGTTACATTTCCTACATTACAATAGTGACTACATTTCAAAACTACTTCATTGGCTGTAAAGCACTTGGAGACATCTGGTGGTAATTGTCTCTTTTATTTTGTAAACCTATGCAACTCAGTATTGTTTCAAATTTGTTTTTTGTTGTGAATAGATTGCTCAGTTGGCATATGCCACAGAAATTTTGCAACACAGTTGCTGAATGTGGCCTGTGGGAATATCTGCTTCTGATTGAAATGAGCAGTATGATTGCTATGTCAGAGTTATAACACTTCATAAATCAACAGTGGTTGCATTGTGATAATATTAGTAGTTGGGGTGATCCGCTGCTCCATCAGTAATAAAGCATACCTCAGAAGTAGAGCATTCTAATGGAGAATGGTATTTACTCAATGTTTAGGCTTTATTGTGTTTCTATTCCAAGTATCATAGAACATAGAACATTACAGCACAGAACAGGCCCTTCGGCCTTCAATGTTGCACCGACCAATATAAAAAGCAATGCCCCTCCAAACTAAACCATTCCCTTCTCTTCCATATACCTATCAACTAAGCTCTTAAACGCCACCAAACTTGGCGCATCTACAACTGCTGCAGGCAGGGCATTCCACTCCCGAACCACCCTTTGGGTAAAGAACCTACCTCTGATATCCGTCCTATAACTATCACCCCTTAATTTAAAGCTGTGTCCCCTAGTGCTAGCTTTTTCCATCCTAGGAAAAAGGCTATCACTGTCCACCCTATCTAAACCTCTAATCATCTTATATGTCTCGATTAGGTCCCCTCTTACCCTCCTCCTTTCTAACGAAAACAACCTCAAATCCCTCAGCCTCTCCTCATAAGACCTGCCCTCCATACCAGGCAACATCCTGGTAAACCTCCTCTGTACCTCTCCAATGCCTCCACATCTTTCTTATAATGTGGGGACCAGAACTGCACACAATACTCCAAGTGCGGCCGCACTAGAGTTTTGTACAGTTGCAACATGACGTTGCGGCTCCGAAATTCAATCCCTCTACCAATAAAGCCAAGACTCCATATGCCTTCCTAACAACCTTCTCGACCTGACTGCCTACTTTCAGGGATCTATGCACATACACACCAAGATCCCTCTGTTCATCTAGACTACTAAGAATCCTACCATTTGCCTATACTCTACACATTTATTATTTCTGCCATAGTGCATTACCTCACACTTTTCCACATTAAATTCCATTTGCCACCTCTCAGCCCAGTTCTGCAACTTGTCCAAGTCCCTCTGCAAACTATAATACCCCTCTTCACTATCTACCACTCCACCGACTTTAGTGTCATCTGCAAATTTACTAATCCATCCTTCAATACCCTCATCCAGATCATTTATAAAAATTACAAACAGCAGGGGCCACAAAACAGACCCCTGAGGTACACCACTTGTCACCGAACTCCAAGATGAATATCTCCCATCAACCACCACCCTCTGTCTTCTATCTGCTAGCCAATTCCTAACCCAATTAGCTAAATCACCATCTATCCCATACATCTGCATTTTCTGCAGAAGTCTTCCATGGGCCATCTTATCAAACGCCTTACTAAAGTCCATATATACCACATCAACCGCCTTACCCCCATCCACCTCCTTAGTCACTTTTTCAAAAAAACTCAATGAGGTTAGTAAGGCACGACCTACCCTTCACAAAACCATGCTGACTATCTCCAATCAATTCATTACTCTCTAAATAACTATAAATCCTATCCCTAATTATTCTCTCCAATACTTTGCCCACAACATCTTCCTTCTTCTTCTGGAGCCTTTACGGGACATGATTCCATGAACATTGATAACCCACGGCCCCATGCTACCACACCATTCCATCACTCTGGACCTTGCCCCGAAGGAAAACCTCAAACTTCGCAGCACTCCTCATCATGCCCTACCACTTGCTATAAAAGTCACTGTGACCTTGAACTTTGTCACCTCTGATTATTTCCAAACTGCACTTCAAAATGTATTCCTTCCACTATGCCTTCTAGTGTCTCCCTTAAATTTCAACTTAATTTCAAACTTTGTGGAGATGATGGCATGGTGGCAATGTCACTGAACACGTAACCCAGAGGCTCAGGCCAAGTTCTGGGAGTATTGTTCAAATCGCATCTTGTCAGTTGGTGGAATTTAAACTTAGTTAATAAATCTGGAACATAAAGCCAGCTTCAGTATTAGTGACCAGAACAGTTATCATCTACTATTTTTAAAAACCCATTTGGTTGACTAATGTTGTTCAGGCAAATAAATGTCCTTACCTTGTTTGGCTTGCATGTGACTTCAGATCAATGCAGTTGATTGTTAACTGTCCTCTGAAATAAACTACTTTGTTCAAGAGCAATTAATGATAAGCAACAAATGCCTTGCCAGCAACTCCCACATCCTGTGAAAGAAATTTTAAAAATTAAATCACCTCAAGGCACCTTCACACAGCTGTTGTTTACTTCTCCCAGGAAGTCATTGTCAATGATCTATTCCTCTTATCTATATAGCTAAATCCCAGTGGGCTCAGATATCATAGCTTTACTGAAATGAAAATAGAGAACAAAGGAATCTTCAGCAGGGTCAAGTTGCATATGTAGATTGAACATCAGTAAACTTTTCAGGTTGATAACAGTCATGTCATTATAATCTTGGGCTTATTGTACAAGACATAATCACGCATAGGGGATTTAGTGAACAACAGTGGGTTCACTTATTAAGATGAAGCACAGGAGATCAGTTATACAAAACTGCAAGTCAGAGCTGTGTGCTTCTTTTGGGGTAGCCAAATAAACTAAACCAACAAATTGAGGGATAAATTAAAAGGCAGACATTTAAACGGATCAAAGTAAACAGAATCTCTAAGGAAACTTAATGCATCAAAACAAATGTGATTAAAAGGGTAGGTAAAATACTCCAATCACTGCTGTGCCAACCAGGCAAACACAGTAAGAAGTCTGACAACACCAGGTTTAAATCCAACCAATTTATTTGATAGTAAACTCATAAGCTTTCGACCTATGGTCTTCGTCAGCTGAATGAGGTGTTCTAGTCTTGGAGACCACAAAAAGTGGAAGGGATAAGATCAATGCTCATATATATATATATTTATACACATTAACAAAACAATATGATCTTTAAGAAGAGAGCCCAGTTGTAGTGGCAAAATTAGTAGGATTTATTTTGGAGTTATTAATATCTTAGGTCACAAAACTTTTCCAACACATGACAAATTGGCTTCTGGAAAGATGATTTGGGGTGTCTTCAGTGTTTATTTTGCAGAACAATTTTTAAGGTATTAGCTTCATATGGAGTCCTGCAGTGAAGTTATTGAAAGTTATGAGCTCTTAACAGTGGATGAAACTAATTGCATCTACCTTAGTTATTTCCTCATTGTGATCAGTTAACTCATCTGGAATCTGGAATAGATCTGGAATCAAACAAAGGGCTTTCTGAATTTTATGATTTAATACTTCTCAGGTTAACAAGGAAACTTTCAACATGGTTTCATGTAACAACCGTTTTTCTTGTACCATGTCACTCTACTAATTGAACTTCTACAGGAGTATTTAAGCCTTGCCACAAGGCTGAAAAGCTGCTGGTGCAGCCACATTGCTTAAAAAATACAACTTACACAGGGTTTATCTTTCTCATAACCTCTGAGTTGAATTCCATTCAGAATACCAACTATATAAAATGAGGTAATTTAGCAAATCACAACATTTGCCTGGTTTTCATATAAACAAGCTTGAATACAGAAAGGGATGGAAAGCTTCAAACATATTGCACTTAATACAAAATTAATAAATTCATAATAACTAGAGTTAAATTGCCTTTGTAAGGTAAATGTGTGTTGTATATTTATGGTATGTATTTTTATTGACTACAAATTATCAAAAATAATAAAATGCAGGCTATTTCCTGTGGTGTTTCCCTAAAATAAATTGGATGATATGCTGTTCTGTAAAATATGGAGCATTGCGTTGTTCATCTACTCTCAATTGTAAACAGATGTCAGTCATTCATTACACTCGCATCTACCATTGGCCTTTCTATGGGATTTTGCACAGGAAATTCCTGTAATTGGAAAGCCATTTCAGAGTAACACTTGCTACAGGGAACATGGCACCTTTGTAAGCCAGGTAAACAATTGTGCATCTGTGTTAATCAGATTGAAGAATCATTAATGATAAGCAAGGGTGTGATTATCCCAAAACAGCACTAAGTAGTCAATGGGACTTTTTCCCAACCGTATTTTTGTGCGAGCTTAGTTGAATGAATTTACAGTATTGTAATCACAATCCGCCAGGCGATTTACACCGGTGGGGGAGAGCAGGACCTAATCCCGCCCAAGTGGTCAGGCCAGTCTGCATCATAATGCAAACTGGTAGTGCGCGTGTGCCAGTCTCTCAGTGTACTCAGATTGTTGGCAAGGGCTCACCCCTGCCAGCATTGCTAGCTCCTGATGGCTGGACTCATCTCCCGATGTCCGACCCCGGTCTACACAAGACTAGCTTTCAAATACCACTAGCCCCATCCCCGATGGACAGTCTCTGACTCCCCCCAGCCCTCTCAATATCCAATGGTCGTCCTAACCCTCCTCCCACATAGCCCAATGCGTGCTAGGCAGTGCCAGAGTATCCAGTGGATATTGCTAGGCTGGCATTGTCTAAGGGGCACCTTCCCATGCCCCAACCTCCCAGGGTGCCTGAATGGCCTTTGATCGCATCAGCGAAGCTATCATGTTTAGACCCCATTTATGGGGATCACGTGTGATCTTTGCTTGTGTTCAGAAACTAGTGGAGCAGAAACCTTAGTGAGCCTGGACAGTTGAAATGTGGACTTGCTGAACTGATGTAAAGCAAGTTCTGCATTGTGGGCAGTGCCAACAGGTGGTGCCTGAAGGGTTGGGGCCTATATGGGGCAGAGACTGGAAAGATGAGGCCTACAGAGGGCAAGGCCAGGTTGGGGCAACCCGATCGGGAGGGAGAGGGGGTTCTACTGTATACTCTGCGTATGGTCGTGGAGGAAGGGAAAAGGTAGGGGGAGGGCTTCTTCCTGTCAGTGGAGAGGGCCGCGGCAAGGCCTGATCTGTCTGGATGGCAGGGGTTGTATTTTGGCACAGTATATGATTGATTGGCCCGTAATTGGCGGGACCTTGGTTGAGAGGGGGGGGGTGCATATTTCTGTGTTGAGGCCAGCTGCAGTTATATACCACATAAATAAAACAATGCCTTTCCATGCATTTCAATTCTGATTTTCTTAGTGAGGTACTGTTATTGCTATGCTTGTGATGGAACAGAGTAACTCAGACAGCAACTTCCTGATTTATGCCTTTAAATATAGTTACTGACAGTTGCTGTTAATTTGCACTTTAGTAATTGTGAACATAATGACTCTTACTATTGTGAGTATGGTTATGCTGATTTTCTGTCCTGAAGCTAAATTGCATTTGTAAGCCAGAACCTGCTATCATGTCCATAGAGAGTGGTGGGAGAGAAGCAGCATAATTGGCTGCTGTGTGGGAAGAGGCACATAAATTGTTGGTGCATGGGTAATTTATAAATTGATGATGTATTGAAGGACATTAGGTAGGGGAGGGCCATCAAATTGGTAAGTGGGAATGGTGCAGAAATAAATGGGGTGGGTGAAATTCCATGTTGTATGGGTGACATCATAGAATTTACAGTGCAGAACAAAACCATTTGGCCCATCAAGCCTGGACCAACAATCCCACCTAGGTCTTGTCCCCGTAACCTCACTTATTTACTCTTCTAAGCCCCCTGACATTGGCCAAGGGGCAATTTATCATGGCCAATCAATCTAAGCTGCACATATTTAGACAATGGGAGGAAACCAGAGCGCTCGGAGGGAATCTACAGAGACACAGAGAATTTGCAAACACCATACAGACAGTCACTCATGCCCACATCATGCTAGAGCGGTAGGAAGCATTCAGGATGGGGGAGCATTTGTGTATCGAATTCACTAATGATCTTGAAATTCAGTCAAATTCATACTGATAAAATTTGCTCCCAAAATTAAAAAGCGGTCAGAAAGATAGCAAACTGTTTTGCACAGGGTACAAATTGGAGTTTTGGCATTTTACGTTTTCCAAGCTCACCATAATGATCGGGCATGGCAAAGTGGTAAGTTCGAATGTAGTGACATGGTAAGATAGTGTCCATCATATGTCCCCTCACTCCTAACAAGAAGTCCTGGAAATGGTGGGAATAAATTGAAACTTCGTTTCTAGCTCCCAAATAAACTTTAAATGACTTCTGTCCGAGTTACCTCACCTCGATAATCAAGCAAAATTTTTATGCTAAGAGCAAACTGGCATGAGTTAAGGTTGAGAACAATTAGAAGATTACTTCCTCTTTTGATTACTATTTTTTAAGTTCTACTCAGTTAAACCAGTACTTGTTCATCTGGGATATACTGTCTTGCACCAGGCAAATGTCAGTGTGACAAAAACTTGGAATTGTGTCACTTTCAAGTGCATCAGAGCAAAATGTGTCAAGTTTTATTAAAAGCTGATTTCCCATGGCATTGCTTTAAGTGAGCTAGAAGATACAATGTTTTATCCTATATAATGTGCAACATATTATCAACCCCAGTTCCTTCATTGTAAAAGAACCACATTCTTCCACCTCCACTGCAAGCTGACTTTGATCTTTGATTCCTAACATTAATTCTCCTGTAGTAACAAAATCCAAATTTCTAGGCACTGTTGTTAATTGGCTAAATCCTTCAAGGAGTTTTTCCCCAGCATTAAGTACCACCAAGAGGAATTTTGCATGAGTGTTAAGCATTTGTAAAAGATCAACGCCAGTTGTAAATTCAACCCCTCAGTTAAACTGCTTCATGCAGCATTTTCCCCTGTTTCAAGCTACTGCATATCAGAGAGTAAATCTGAAAAAAAGCTAAGCTTTAGTTAAGTGTTTTGATTTAAAAGTTATTTGCAACTATATTTTAGAGTGATAAGTTGATGTTGAATGGTTTAGTCTATACAAATATGAATTATTTTAAGACTTTTTACATCTCTACTGTTCACATTTGATTAGCAATCTCAAGTCAATTTTATTATATAAATCCAGTCATGTTCTGTTAGCGCAAGTGAGCGAAATGACCACTACAAACTCAGGGTCAAGTTCAACAACGGTACAGCTTTATTTTCTTTTACATCGACGGAGATGCAGTCAGGACATACAATCAGACTGCCCTCAAAGCACACTAAAGACCCGCTGAAACGGGCCATAGTTATACCCAAATTTCAGTGTAGCATGTGAATCAAATGCTTTATTTACATTTTGGCCATCCTGTCTCGATGTTTTCAAGTGTATGAGTGATTGTTTTAAGTATGTGTTAATCGTTTTTGTCTGATTGGTTATAATGGTCTGGAATCTCCAGGGTTTGAACAATAGATATGCAATTATTCTCAGGAAGTTTGAGAAGCCAGGGATGTTTTCTTAGCTATGCTAATTTTAAGGTGTTTCTGTAGGTTGTTTGACTGGTTTAGAAGTACTGATTTAGTGGGGTGGGGAGGTGTACTTTTTAATTTAGCTTCTGGGGTTGCCTTCCTGACCAGCTTTTCCTGTGTGCTACCCCTCATTTGCATTCTAAAAGCATGCTGCTGCCTGCTAGTCTGCGTCTGTGATTTTGTGATTTTTTTTTTAGTGGAGGGGCTCTGAGTGTGATTTTAGTCTGCTTCCATATTGAGTGCCCTTGGGCGCACAATATGGAAGCAGACTAAAATTTGATGTCTGATAGCATGTTCTAATGCTTGTTTATAGTGATTATGTGAATAAACGTAGTTTCTTTCCATCCCTTAACTAAGCTGCTGGAACACACCAGAAGGTTGTGTTCTATTGGCTCGTCAGAGTTGTGAGGAGATGAAATGTTCTAGTTGTAGTGAAAATCATTTTTATATGAACACATGAACTTGTTCAAGTTAGTACATGTTATAATCAAAATTATTTTCACTTTCCAAGTTTATGAAGATAAAACTTACAGTTTCAGAGTTCTCGGTTTCATCAGCATGCTTTGGTTCGACCAAATGGCCTGATTGTATGCCACATATCCCGTGCATTAGCAAATTTCTTGTTATTTATCTCTAATCATGACAGATACTTTTGGAATTACACAATATTTGCTCCAAAAATTTCCTGAAGTGATTAAATCATTTGGAATTATTGGAAAAATGTAAAAAGGTTTGCATCAATGCCAATTTTTCCTCATCAGCTTTGAAGACACAAAGTATGTTGTGACATTCAAACCAAATTATAAACTATTGGTCATGCCTGTGCCAGACATGCATCCTTAGCCAATATGAGATTTCGGTTAAAAGCAAAATATTACCAAAAAATGGCAGTGTTGTTTCCGGCAAAAAAAGCATGTTCCTCTCCAAAGAAATTGGTTGATTTTCTCTCCAGACTCTACCACGCTGTGCCAAAAATTATTGTGATTCACACCGTCATAGAGATGGGTGGGACTTAAATACACCAGCAAAACCCAGCTGCTCAGAGATTGGAACACCATCTTTAAAGTGTAAACTGATCAGAACTCTAATAATCCTCCCTCACCCTACCACTGTGGCCTCGTAGCTCCTCTCCACATTGCTGATTAGAGCCAGCTTTTACTCCATCCCCGCCATCATAATATCTCATTGTGTGTGTTGGTGCCAAATATTATTTGAGAATGCTCAGTGAAGAGTGGAGTCATTTTACTATGTTCAAAACCCTATTAAGATCTTGATCGAACGTCTGGCATTTCATTGGTTTGCCATCATTGGATCTTTCTCTCTCTCTTCCCTTTCCCCTCAATCATCTCTCCTTTCTCATCATACTACCTCACCATGATCATCAGCTCTTGCTCCCTCTTTCCAAACCCTCCCCCCAACCCCACCCCCTGATCATAGAATGGCTACACTGACAACAATCCTACTTAGGCCCCATCCTCATGACCACATGTATTTACCCTGCTAATCTCCATGACAGAAACAGTCAATTTAGTATGACTGGTCAACCTATCCTGCTCACCTTTGCACTCTGGAAGGAAATCAGAGCTGTGGAAGGAAACCCGTGCAGATATGGGGAGAATGTGCAAACTTCATACAGACTGTTGCTTAAGATTGGAATTGCTAACCATCATGCCACAGTGTTGCCCGTAGGCTCCTTCTCTGTCTACCTCCCAGATCACCAGCCTATTCTCTCCCCCTCCACTGCAATCATTGGCCCCAACTCTTCCACCCAGCCTCACAACCATCGACGACTTCTCCTTATATTCGGTGCTGCCATCCCCTGCTTGTCAGGCCACAAGCACAACTGCATTAAGCAACACCCCCTTCCCCCCCCCCTCCACCTATGGCTCCCACTGCGGCTTGCCAAACTGTGTCAAGGTGCACTGCCGGGTGGCATTGCCAGGGCACTGCCTGGCCATGTCTCATATTTCCCTGGTGGCTATATTTTGCTCCCCTGGAGAGATGTCTTCCCCCCTGCCCCCCCCCTCCCTCCCACATCTGTGTGACCCTGTTATAAACACATCAGTGTGATGTCAAAATACAGCAGGGAGGATAATAATATTGAAATGCAGGTTCATGCTTGTGAATGTGATGACATCATCAGTGTGGGCCAGGAAAAATCTGGAAGTGCATTCTCACTGGCGAGAACTGCGTTTTCTGGATCCTGAGCTCCCACTGGCAACTTTGCAGATAGTGAACCTGGTTCAAGGTTTCAACCAGAATTAACATTTTGAGTTTGAACGAGCACAGGAACTCATAGCTTTAATTTTGTTTCTCTCTTCTAACATGCTGCCAGATTTACCGAGTTTATCCAGCATTTTCTGAGATTAGATTATTCACAATAGAATTGACTACTGGATTCTTTGGACTGTAATTTAGTTACTGGGTCCAAACTTTCTCTTTGTGCAGATTTTTATTGATTCAAACTTTTCTGTGTTCAAACAGGTCTCCAAAGGCTGTGATTATGTGTTTGTCAGTGGCAAGGAGTCTCAAGGCTCAATGAATGCCCGAATTATTTTCAACTATGAACATTTGAGTGCCCCACTGGAGTTAACAGTATGGGTACCAAAACTTCCTCTGCAGATTGAACTGTCAGATGACAAACTGAGTCAAGTGAAAGGCTGGAGAGTGCCAATCCTCCCTGATAGAAGGTGAGCATACTGAATCAATCATCATTTTATAATAAACTTAAGAAAAGTACCTCTGTATGACTTACTTTCCTAGTGAGTAGAAGGAAAACTCTACTGATTGCATAATCACAACACAAATTCCTATGAAGAAATATGCTCCAAATTTTTAGTCAAAGCCTTGAAAATGCACTGTTTTAATATTTAGAGCAGCACTGACGTTCAAATTATGAAGCAAAGCCACCAGATAAGATTTGCAGAATTAAATGGCCTATTTTTGTCTTGCAACATTCTGTGATTCTGTATGCTGGTTTATTGTTATTTTAAGCAGAGCCATTTACCAGTTTGAAACAAGTGAACTAATGCCCTCTGTTAAAACAATAGGTAAAGGAGTTACATACAAAAATATTGAACATCTATGATCTAATACCACATAGTTTAATTAAAGATGGCAAATCTTTCAAATCAACGCAGAGTTAATCTGTCAATCCTTAAAGAATCAATACATCAACATGACTCCTTTTAAAAAATTAAAGTTATGAATAATTAGTTTAATGTTAATTTGATTACATAGAACTGATTCTGCAGTTGAGCAGGAACAGTGAAGCAGGCCTTAGGCCTGTTTCTCAATGTAAATGTGCTATTCTGTGGCTAGGTAATGACCTAAGTGCAGAGGTAATTGCATTTTTCATGTTGTTTCCCCATTAAAGCTTAAAAATTATGGAAATGGATTTAAATCATTTTGCATGCTCAATGTCCGGAATACCTGAAATGATTCATTATCCATTTTCAACTGGCATACTTTGAAAACCCCTTAACGTTATTTCCTTAACTGAGAATGCCATTTTTATCTTTAGGACTTCATTTTACTGTAATACTTGTTCAGTCATTGTTGATTTCATTTTTTGCTTATTTTACTTGCTTTTAATTTCAGCATTTTGTCAGCGTCCTGTTTGCCAAGAGTTTTCTTATGGGTACATTTCTGTAACTGATCTTAACTATTTGCTGCATAAATAAGTTTTTCTCTTATTGCCTCTGATTCTTTTGGCAATCATTTTAAATTTTATCCTTTGTTCCCTGATCCTATTAAAAATATGAAGTTTCTCTCCATATACTTTGAATATCTCTACCAAATCTGTCCAACCTTCTCTAATGAGAGCAATTCCAGATTCTCTAATCTATCCATATAAAGCACTGAAATCATTCCTGTAAATCTTTACTGCATCTCGCTAATGCCTTCAACATTGTAAAAACTTCAAAATGTGTCTTTGGCAGGCAGAGTACAGGGCTACCTGCCAGTTGCCTTACGAGATTTTCCCAGTGAATTTTTAAACCCTTTGGGGGAAAAAAGTGAAGAGGCAAAACTTTTAATTTTTATGTCATCTTCAAATTTTAAAATCGTGCCCCATACAGCCAGTCATTGAGATACATCAAGAAAATCAGTCATTCTCATACAGATACCTGAGAATACCACTGTATACCTTCCTCCAGCCTAAAAAGCAACTATTCATCTCTGCTCTATATTTCTGGTCACTCATCTAATTTTATATCCATGCCGTCACTGTTCATTTCATTTCATGGACTTCCAACTTTGCTTTTTCTTATCTGACCCTACCAAATGCCATATAGAAGTCCTTGCGTACCATATTAAATGCATTATTCTCATCAAATCTTTTTAGGGTAGTACAGGAACACAGTGGTTAGCACTGCTGCCTCTCAGCGCTAGCGACTCAGATTTGATTCCAGCCTTGGTCACTGTTTATGCAGAGTCCCAATATTCTTCCCTGTGTCTATGTGGGTTTCCTCTGGATGCTGCAGTTTCCTCCCACAGTCCAAAGATGAGCTGGTTAGGTTGATTGGCCATGATAAATTGACTCTTGTACCGGGGGATTTACAGGGTAAATGTGTGTGGTTTTGAAATAGGGCCTGGGTGGGATTGTGTTTGGTACAGACTCAATGAGCTCAGTGGCCTCCTCCTGTACTGCAGGGATTCTATGGAACTATTCTATTCTATTCTGTGTAGTTCATCAACAATTCAATTAGTTAAACATGATTTACCTTTGACAAGTATGTGCAAGCTTTCCTTAATTAATACATACTTATGTAAGTTGTTATTTTTGTCCCAGATTAATTCTTCAAAAGGTTTTTTGCTACTGACTGGCATATACTTATTGAGCTTATCCCTACACCCTTTTTGTTCAAGGGTGTAAGAATAACATTGAACATTACAGTTCTCCAGTTTTCCAGCACCACCCTCACATCTAATGAGGATTGTAAAATTATGGGCAGTGCCTCCACAATTTTCTCCTTTATTTCCCTCGGCATTGTTGAAGCATTTGATTTGGCCTCGATGACTTACCAACTGTAAGTATTGCTGGATTTTCTGGTTCTTAATTTTTATCAAGTTTAGTTTATTCAGTACCTCTCTTAAGCTTTGGCTTTGACAGCATTCCTTCCTTGGTGAAGACAGATACAAAGTAATCATATAATGCCTCAGCCATGCCCTATGACTCAAATGTATAGTTTTCCTTTTTGGTCCCCAAGTACCTGCCTTACTTCCTACCATTTTACTATTTATAGCCTTATAACACACTTTTCTGTGTTAACTGGTTGCCTCTTTTCATACTTCCTGTTTGTCCCCATGTCTTTTTTTATCTCCCTTCTAAGTTGTTAATTCAGCCTAGTTCTCACTTGCATTATCAATCTGATGACTATCATATCCGTCCTTTTTCACCCTCACTCCTCTTCTCTTTCATCATCAATGAAGCTCCATCTTAAGTTACCCCATTTTTGTTCTTGCATGAACATATCTTGACAATACCCAAATTATTTCCTCTTTAAAGTCAGCTTATTGTTTTCTTCAGTTTTGCTATTCCAATTTACCCGGTAGATATATTCTCAGCCCACTGTAATTGGTGGTCCTCCAATGAAGTATTTTTACTTTCAATTGTTCTTTGTCCTTTTCCATAACTAATATGATACAATGGGCAGAATTTTCTGGCCATTCCCATCAGTGGGATCTTTCAAATGCCCCAAAATCAAATCCGCACTGTAGATTCCCTGGCAGCAATGTAGATGAGTCATGTAATAGCCCTAAACTTTCAGCATGATCTTAATGGCTTGCTGTTCCAGTCAATCGATGTGGCAAGCCAGGAAAGGGCCAGAAAGTTGGTTTGTGCCAGGCGTGAACTGGTCTGGTGTTGAACGTCATCTTACCAGCCCTATTTTATCGGCAGGATCAATGGGCATGAAGCCAATTTGAATATTAATTTCATGACATTAGAGGGACCAGCAGGGTCACTTCCAGCCTCCCAGATGCTCTCATGATGAGAATCACCATTGTTCCCACCAACAGAGACAAGGCGCCCAAGCACTCCGCAGTTGGCTTACCAATTTTTTTTGTTAAGATTACGCCCTTTAACTGAAATGGGACACCTTACCATTCTCATTGGCTCTCAGTTCGCTGTCAGATTGGAGCACCCTGCACAATGGCACCCAAGTGCTCTGAAGTCAGTTTCCTCCTTGTACTTAAACTGCAGCCCCCACCCCCCCAAACACCCCCCACTCTCAGCACCATCAACATATAGCTCCTAGCTGTCAGGATTGCAGCATCAAGCTTGCCCAAAAGACCGGCATGGAGGACTTCTGTTTTCACAGTGTTGTGACATTTAGAATTTTTGGCGGAATTCTAATCAAGAAAATTCTCTTGAAAATACTTCAAAAACTCTGCATGCTCTTTGACATTTACAAAATTACTATCCCAGTCTATATTCATATATTTGAAGATCACCATTGTTATTTAGGTTCTTGCACCTCTTTAATTTCCCTGCAAATTTGCTCATCTCTAGTTTACCTATATTTGATGCTTAATAGAATACATTCAGTCGTGTCATTTGTTAACTGTAACCAAATAGATTCTGTCCTTGACTATTCCAGTATATACTCTCTCTTCCCTTTACTATAATATTTGCCTTAATTAATATGTGCACCTCTCCTCCTTTCTTTGATTCTCTGTCTTTCTTGGATATATTGTATCCTGAAACAATTAAATTTTAGCCCTACGCTATGTCTCATATCACTACTACATCATATTACATCACATTACTGTGTACCGGCAGTTATTTACTTTTTACTATGCTTTATGTGTTTACACACATGTACTAATTTAGAACTTATTATATTCCCAATTAGTTGACCTCACTTAATAACTTATTATTTTTTGGTCTGATAGTACCTGTTTCTTCTAACCATTTGTGCACTTTATTTCACTTTTGTGATAACACATTCTTGCTTTCAACTCCTTGCCAGATTAGTTTAAACCTTCTCCAACAGCTTTAGCAAACACTTCATAAGAACGCGCAGTGAAAAATAGTTGGAAAGGGACAAGTAATGTTAAAAAGACAAGCCTTAAGAATGAGCTTAACACATGAGAATTAGCAATAAATTGCGCAAATGGATATAAGAAGGTATGATGTAGTTTGGATTATAGAGACATGGCTGCAGTGTGACCAAGGATGGGAACTGAACATCCAGAGATATTGAGTATTTAGGAAGGACAGACAAAAAGGAGAAGGTGCTGGAGTTGCCTTGCAGATTAAATAGGAAACTAACGCAGTAGTGAGGAAAGATATTGGGCAGTATTTTCTGCTGCACTCAGTCCAAAATCAGAAAGGCTTGCCCAAAGTCAACCTTTCATCGCCTGCTCCAATTCTCATGGTGGATGAAATGAGAAAATTTGCCCAATTAGCTACAATTAGCAGAACGTATATGTTTAGAACAGAGAAACATCAAGGGGCAAAACAAAATTAGTGGATGTTGTATATAGACACCTAATTTGTAGTGGTGATGTTGAAAATGACATTAAACAGCAGATTCGAGGTGCATGCCATGAGGAAACATCTGTAACTATGGATAACTCTAATCTGCATATAGATTGCTCAAATCAAATTAGTCACACTACCGTAAAGGATAGTTTGATGAGGAACCAACTAGAGGATATGTCAAAATAGAGTGGGTATTTGTAATGAGAAATGAGTGATTTGGATAATCAGTTTCTTCATTATGGTGGAGAATGACATAGTTGATTCTGAGACTAGCGTCCTGAATCTTAACAAAAGAAACTATGACAGAATAATATTTAATATAGATCTAGGGAGTAGAGGGATCAAGGGATATGGGTGGGAAGAGGATCAGAATAGTGAATTTGATGATCAGCAATGATAAAAATGAATGATGAGCAGACTTGAAGGGCTGAATGGACTACTACTGCTTCTAGTTTCTATGTTTCTACAAGGTGCGAGTTGTCTGTGGTGGATTGAGAAATATTACTTAAGGGATGGCATTGCATAGGCAATGACAGACATTCAGAGTGTGTGGCTGAACTGCAATAATTGTTCATTCCTGTCTGGCACAAAAGTAAATTGGGAAAGGTGACCAAACCATGGCTTGCAAGGGAAATTAGAGATTATATTAGATCTATGCCCGTTCCTCCTTATCAATAGCCATCATCAGGACCGCACCCAAAAAGGGATGCAAAGTCAATTTAGGGGCATTTGCATGCATTTAAATTGACTTAATGGGCTGCACACTCAAATTTACTATTGCTTCCTCCTTTGCCACTGCATTCATCTGTCCAGATTCGGCGCAAAACAGAAATGGTTTGAAAAGATCCAATTTGGGCGCTTTAGCTTCTGAGGAGTACATTCAGAGCTTCCAGCGACTCTTTGACTCAGATCAGTAGTTGGGATGGAGGGAAGGGGAGGGGTCAGATGTCTGTCTGGTCGGGGGAAGGGAGATTGGTAAGATGACTCTCGGGTGGGGGGGGTAGGGGGGCAGGTCACATAGCTCTCTGATTGTGGAGGAGAGAGATGGGTAAGATAACTCTGGGATGGGGAGATAGGGAGGCAGGTCAAATGGCTCTCTGTGGGGGTAAGGAGATGGGTCAAGTAATTCTCTGGGGGAGAGATAGGTAGGTAAGATGGCTTTATGGAGGGGGAGAGGGAGATAAGTCAGGTAACTCTCTGATGGGGGGGAAGGAGGTACGTAAGATGGCTGTCTCATGGGGGGGAGGAACGCATGTCAGATGGCTCTCTGATGGATGAAGACAGGTCAAATGGCTGTCTGTTGGGGGGAGGGAGACAGTTAGATGGCTGCCTGGTGAGGGAAGGGAGGCAGGTCAGATGGCTGTCTGGTGAGGGGAAAGAGGCAATCAGATGGTTTTCTCGTTGGGGGGGGAGGAGGTGGATCAGATGGCTGTCTGGCAGGGGAAGGGAGTGGATTAGATGGCTCTCTCTTGGGGGAAGGAGGTGGGTCAGATGGGTCTGTGGTGCGGGGAGGCAGGTGGGTTGGATGGTTCTCCAATGGAGGAGGGGAGGGAGGCAGGTCAGATGGCTCTCTGGTGGGTGGAGGAGGTGGGTTAGAAAGCTGTCTGGTGGGGGAGAGGAGATGGGTCAGATGGCTCTCTGGTGGTGGGAGGACGTGGGTCAGATGGGTCTCTGCTGGGAGAAGGGAGGTGGGTCAGATGGTTCTCCAATGGGAGGGTGAGGGAGGCAGGTCAGATAGCTTTCTGTTAGGGGGCAGGAGGTGGGTCAGATGGCTCTCTGGTGGGGGCAAGGGAGATACGTCAGATGGCTCTCTGGATGGTGGGGAGGGAGGTGGAGCAGATGGCTCTCTGGTGGGGGGGGGCAGGTCAGATGGTTCTCTGGTGGGGGGTGAGGGGGGAGATGGGTCAGATGGCTCTCTGGTGGGGAGGAGGGATTCAGATCAGATGATTCTGGTGGGCAGGGTGGGAGGCGGGTCATGTGGCTTTCTGGTGGAGCGGAGAGAAGTGGGTCAGATGACTTTCTGATGGGGGCTGCAGGGAGACAGGTAAGACGGCTCTCCGGTGGGAGGCAGGTCTGATGGCTCCCTGATGGAGGGGGAAGGGAGGCGGGTCAGATGGCTCTGGTGACATAAAACATCGAACATTACAGCGCAGTACAGGTCCTTCGGTCCTTGATGTCGTGCCAACCAGTGGAATTAATCTAATGACCCTCCAACCTAAACTATTCCAATATTATCCATATGCCTATCCACTGATAGGCAGGGGCAAGGGGGGTGCATTGCCACTCTGCGCGTCATCGGTGGGTGGGAAGGGGAGGTTCGCTGCCACTCTGCTTGTGCTCAGTGGTGGGGGTGGAGGGAGGCAAGGGGCCGTGATCAGTCTGGGTGGTGGGGGATAAGGGGATCAGTTACATTGTGGGGTGGGAATAATGTCTGTGGGAGCCAGAAGCAGGCACTATCCATCCCAGAATATGGCATAATAGAATAGTTTTTCTATTCTTTGTATCTCGCATGTGCAATTGAAGACTCCAATCGGAGCTGCAATGTTTCAGGTGTGTTAAGCCCCACCCACTGGCTTCTGCAGCGTGATTCAGAATCACTGATATTTTTGCAAGCAGAGTGCCTGTGGGGGCACCTGAGAACAGATCTAAAAGTCAGATCTGAAACACTCCCAGTTTCAAGTCTGCTCAGCACTTAGAATTAAAATGGTAAAATAGAGCCTAAAGAGTAGGAATGCATGGGTCTTTTTTCTGAATGGCAGAGACTAGTTGAGTACCACAGGAATCAGTGCTAGGACCCCAGCTGTTCACAATGTATATTAATGATTTAGATGAGAGAGTTAAACGTAATATTGCCAAATTTGCAGATGACACATAGCTGGTTAGGAGGCGGAACTCTGAGGAGGATGCAGAGATGCTTCAGTGTGACTTGGGTAAACTGAGTAAGTAAATGCAGGCAGATTGCAGTATAATGTGGATAAATGTGAAGTTATCCGGTTTGGTGGAAGACAAATCGGTATCTGAATGGCTGTAAGTTAAGAGAGGAGTATGTGCACCGAGACTTGGGTGTCCTCATGCATCACTCACTGAAGATAAGTATGCTGATGAAGCAGGCAAATGGTATGTTAGCCTTTATTGCGAAAGGATTTGAGTATAGAAGTAGGGATGTCTTGCTGCAATTATACAGGACATTGGTGAGGCCACATCTGGAATATTATGTGTAATTTTGGTCTCCTGATCTGAGGAAGAATGCTCTTGCTTTAGAGGAAGTGCAGTGAAGGTTTACCAGATTAGTCCTGCCACCCAGGAATCAATGTGTGAGGAGAAATTAAGTCATTTAGGATTATATTTACTAAAGTTCAGAAGAATGAAGGGGGATCATGTAGAAATCTTTAAAATTCTGTCAGCAATAGACAGTAAAGATGCAGTAAGGATGTTCCTGATAGTGGAGTGTCTAGAACCAATGGTCATAGTTTAAGATTGCAAGGTAAACTTTATGACAGATGAGGAACAATTTCTTCACCCAGAGAGTAGTAAACTTGTGGCATTAGCTACCACAGAAAGTAGTTGAAGCCAAAACATTGTGTTTCAAGAAGGAGTTAGATATAGCTTCTGGGGCAAAAGGTAATGGGGAAGGAGGGATCAGACTATTGAGTTGGATGATTAGCGATGATCACAATGAATTGCGGAGCAGGCTGAAAGGGCCAAATGACCTACTCCTGCTCCTAATTTTTTTTTCTATATTAACATTTCTATTGAGATGCAGCCTGTACAGGTCCCACCTCCCCCAGAATCAATTCCAATGTTCTGCGAACCCAAAGCCTTCCCTCCTGCACTATCTCATCAGCCACACAATTATCCGCTCTTTTTTCCTATCTCTGTACTCAGTCGTGCATGGTATCTAAAGCTAACCAATGATTGTTCTCATAGACATCCTGTTTATTAATCTCTTTCTTAGCTCCCCAAAATCTATCTGAAGGACTTCAACCCTCTTTCTACTCATGTTGTTTGTTCTATGACATGTAGCTGTTCACCTTTCCCCCCAAAATGTTATTCAGTTGTTCAGTGATATCCTGAATTTCTGGTATTTACTTTGGGGCACCACGCTTTTCTGTATGCCAAGGAACAAATGTATGTATCGTCAGCAAGTTTTGTGAATTTTTCACAACTAGACTGGCAATATTTTTTGCCCAACTTGCATAATTCAGAGAGTAAAAGTAACCAGGTGCTCAAACCAAATTGCACTTTAAAAGAAACAAATCTGTAGAAGTAGTTAATTATACATTGGCTAAATATGCATTCAACAATTCAAATCAAAGATAGAAAGAATACCAGGAAGATACCATACCATCCTGTGATATACACAGAATTCTCCAGCCCTTCCTGGCAATGCATTTTTTGGTTCTACCAAAGTCGACTCAGCAGCATGGGCAAGGAATGTAATTTGCTATCAACTTCGGCAGGACTGAAAGATCCTGCTGCCAGTCGAAGTTGAGTTTCCTCTGCTGTGAAAACCCTATCCCGGAGCACTGAAAAATTCCACCCAAAGTCTGAGACCATGGAAACATCTGTATGTTTCCCTAACTATTGAATCCCCTATTACTGTTGCTTTCCTAATTTTTCTCCCTCCTACTCCCACTTTCCTTTCTCCCATACATGGTGCCATGCTTTGATATTGACTGAATATTGCACTACATAATACTCACTATATATCATTACATTCTAACTCAGAGAAAAAAGTTCTGCCACTGATCCAAAATTGACACTTTATTACAAGCATTCTTCTATGCCAGCAAAATATGCTGCACAGTGACATAGACATACATGTACATGTGCCAACTAACTGAAGGGCTGCCAAAGTGCTTTATATGTTGCCTTAATGAAATAGCACCAAACCATTGTTGACATTCATTAGAAAGCCATATACAAAATGTAAGCCAAAAATTAAAAATTAAAAGTACTCTTAACAATCTTCATAGGTTTCAAGCATTTTATCCACATCTGTTCCTACAATTTATTGACATGGGATAATGTATTAATGCATTCTAGCATCTCCACTAAGAAACTTTGAAAAAAGATTCTAATTTGATGGTGCCCCTTGCCTCCATAAAAATAAACTCTACTTTGCTTCAGTGGCAACTGAAGTAGCATTTCCAGAATCCTTAGCAGCTGCAATCTTTCTTCCTCTTACATTCCTTGCTATCACTTTGAAGAGCCATTGAAAAATCTTCTAATTGGAAAATATTGACTCAGTTTTGACTTACTCACAGCTATTACTTGAGAACAGCTAACTTGCAAGTTGATGTATTCTGCAAGACCACCCTGCTCCCTGAACTTCAACCATTCCATAGCTAGACCAAATGGGAATTATTAAAATGAGTGAATCGCACAAATGTCAGTTATATGTTATTTCATGTCTTGTGTATGATATGCAATATCTCCTTGTATACTCTAATGACCTGATCCATTAATCTAATTTTTTCAAAAACTGACTGACTTTTATTTTTGTGTTGTGGCTAATAGTATGCTGTGATGGTTAATGACAAAATCTATAGTACCACTCTAGAGCTGCCAAAACATCTATGTGTATATCAGTGGCCCATCCCAGATATGTAGGTGACTCAGTCTTCATGATTTGAGATAGGGTGCCCAGCAAAGTGCAAGAGTGTGCAAGATTACACTCCATGACACAAAACTGCAGAGATGATGCTTCAGGAATTTTCAGGTATCATTATATTATAGGACTATTCTCAGGTATCTCAATGAACCAATATAGAATAACACAGAATCTAATCTATTGTTGATTACTCCTGGAAAATCCATAGATAAGAAGTTGCTCAAACATATAAATTCCAACATTGTTAGTCTAGCTGGGATATGTCTAATGCTGAGGGAAGACCCATTCAGATTAGCAATGGCAAAAGTGTCTTGCTGGTCATTGCAAGCAAGCTGAGGATTTTCAAACGTCATTGAAGCACTGAACCATAAAATAAGTCTCAACCATTACTTTTTAAATATATTTTCACTTTTTTCAACAGTCTTTGGGAAAATTGTGGGCAAATGATGGAAAGATTCCCAGGCTGATCAGCCCATTGAATTGTCATTTACACTCTTTCAATGTCCATCAATTTCTGCCAGAGCTTTTAGCCTATAAGTATGGATGCTATCACTGCACCGCAAGATCAACGAGTCATTAATTCAAGGTTCAGTGCTCTAATTAAAGACTAAAAATTTTACTGAGAATGGATCCACCATATATCTTCTCCTCTGTTTCATACAAACCAGTCAAGGTGCTTTGGGACCACCAAATAGATAGACCTGCATTTGTGGTCAAACTCAGTTTATTAGGAATCCATTATTTTTTAATCTGTGATGCTAAGGCATGAAAATAGGAAACTTGATTGATATCTCAGGAATGGTCGCAATGTTTGGAATCAGAATTAAAATACCTGGTTAATGCTGTCCATATCACTATTTGGGTATGGAATATCATGCACTCTGACAGAGAATTATAGAATAGTGGTTTACTGAAAAGTTATACATACCAAGGTTGCAAATAGAGATTGTATTTTACAATTTCTGAACTGATTTTATTGCAGCCTCTCTTCCAGGTACTTTTTTCTAATCTTTATCTAATTAATTTATATATCAAAATTCAGGCTTTGAAATTAGAAATAAAATTCTTTACTTATATTATTCCTTATTTATATTTGTTGATGACAATAGCTTCAGGGTAATACGTACAGTGAAATCGCAATGATTCAAATTCATGACATAAAATTCTGATTTTGTTGAAATTGTCAACAAATTCCACCAGCAGATTAGCAAATCCCACAAAATAAACTAAAATTCTGCATTGGTAACTCCAGATTAGTTAACTTTGACTAAGGTTGTCATATAACTGCACCAACCAATGAAAGCTGACTTAAATCACACAAAAGTGCAAAGTCGCGGAGTGTAAGACAAACCGTCATTTGACATCAAGATCTCCCTGAGAAAGGATGTGAAAAGTCTGAGTACAGCTAAACTTATGAGAAAGTTAAAAGTGTTGCCAATCGGAGATGGGGTTCAAACATGTTATTGACTGCACAAGACATCAAGAATAAGGAGGAAAACAATGAGGCCAACCTGCATGAGGGACTTTTCACTCACCAGCATGGAAATTTTAGCGTACACCAGGGAAACATATGTGGATGGTGTCATACACAGCATGATGGAACTGACAGATGATGCAATTGTAGATGCAGTACGTCCTTCAACGAAAGAAGCCAATGACCTTGAGGTATCTGAAGAATGCCTGCCTACTCACCAGAGCAGAGACAGATAAAAGTTTTTCCAGAGCTAATTCCCAACATTTGTCAATGAAAAGCCCCAGCCTTTTACAAGGTTGGGCTATTGTCAAATGTAAACAATTCAAATAAAGACTTCTACCACACAATAACTCTTTACTGTATTTTCATTTGTCATTTGAATGTTATATTTCACATAGAATATGTTTTTAGGCACATTGGCTTAATACAGATCCATTCATATGGAAATAGGGCCTGCTGGGCTATTACAAAGCTCTGCTTAGCACAAATTGGTGGGTGAATGAACAGGCTTGTTGCGATTTACTGTGTGTATCTGTTTGATTCAGTTTGTAGCACTGTTGCTTCTGAGTTAAAATGGTGTGGGTTCTAAGTCCCACAATGGTCCTAAGCACATAAAGTAAATTTGCCACATTTCCAGAAGTACTGTTTTCTCATTGACAAGTTCTCAAGACATTTTTGAAGAAGAGTAGAGAGTTCTCAATATCCTATTAAAAGCAGTTAACATTTCACATTAATTCATATTATTAAAAGCAGATAATCTGCTGATTTTCTATTTGTGAAATCTTGTGTGAAAATTGCCAGCTGTGTTTGTCGACAGTACAAGTGATGACAAATTCATGTAATCCATTGATTGGAAAGCACTAAGAAAGTTATGAGATACTTTATAAAAAAGACTTTTTTTCTATATACAAGTAACTAAATAGGAATATATAGAGAGTGACATTCACAGTTCACAGATTGTAAAGATGTTGGGATATGCTTGGTATTTATTCTACTATTCATGCCATCTGTCAGAGAGATTCAGGGTATAAGAAACAGTTGACTTGTAGTACTCCTTTCATTTACACATTGCTAATTTTCAAATTGCATCAATTTTTATTGCGGTAAAGTCTCTACTCTTCAAATGCAGACTCTTCAAAATATCCTCTTCAAATGCAGACATAGGGATTACAATTCCTATTCATTCATTGTGCTTTTGGTTAATTATAATGATTTTTGTGTTCAGTCTGTGCTCAGTAAGGTCACCATATATAACCATAGGCTCTAGCTGATGATTATTTAACCTGAGGATAACCACATCTCCAGTGAGGATCAAAGAAGAAAGGCAGGCTTTATTGAATAACCTCAGCCAGTATAGGAATTGAACCATGCTGTTAGCTGTCTGCATCACTAACCAGCTGTCCAGCCAATTAAGTTAAATTGGTCTGTGCTAACTGCTTGGTTAATTGGCTTCAGTCATCAGGGGTAACAAAACGAACACTTTTTATTCATTTATGGAACGTATATGGCTCATAGGGTCAGCATTTATTGCCTGTCCCTAATTGCCCATCCATTTTAGAGGGTGTTTAAAGTCAACTCAGTGGTATAGATCTGGAGTTACATGTAGGCTAGACTAGGTAAGGGCAGCAGATTTCCTTCCCTAAGGGACAATAGAGAACCAGATGAGATTTTACTACAATCTACAATGGCTTCACGGTCATTATTAGACTCAAATTTCACTATCTGCCGTGGTGAGGTTCAAACCTAGGTGCACAGAAAATTACCCTGGGCCTCTGGATTACTAATCCTGTGACAATACCACTATGGCACTGCCTCCCCTGAGCACTTGAGTACTCCTAAAAGTCAATTTGCACGATTTAAAATTAACCTTCTCTTCTTTGTCATGGATTTGCGTGGTAACAACCAGAAGCAGAATTAACAAAGAGAGTGATGGTGTGTAACCTGGCTAGCAACAAGGGAAATGTGCCAGCAGCCCACATTCAAAAGAGGCTGATGCGATGTGTCCTTTACCCAGTAACAAAGGTAGCAGACATCCAGATAAAATCAGCTAAATAGCCCCATTATTTAGATTAATGGCTCCATCATCATGAAGGAGAGGACTGAAGAGATCAGGTGAGGCATAAAGATGCTAATTTTTGACAGTCCAGCAATGTAGGAGAGAAATTCAGCCGAATATATGGTGAGCAGAATCAAAGAGAGGCAGGGGTATGATTATCAACTCCTGCAGAATCAGAGAGGCCAGTTTAATATCTCACCAGAAGGCAATTTAACATTTTACAAGAAGGCCAGGGTAACATCCAACAGCAAGCCAGCTAACAGCAGAGGTTCTTTTTAATTGTCTTACAGCTAAGTTAACCGCAGAAAACTTTGTGAAGATAGTTTGCCTGTCTTCGCTAAACCAGGAAAAAATGCTTCCCAGACTTAATTATTCTCCTGGTAATGAGTGGTAACTATAAGCTGGATTTGACTCATAGATTTGTTTAAGATTGATGTTATTTGCGGAATGAGGAAGTCTTCTGAGTTCAGGTATCTGGGATTTGGTTTGGAAAAAGGAGTAAGTTCTAGAAAGAACTGCATATGTACTACTCTGCTGTTTATGTGTCATATAGAATTATAGTTGTTTTAATAACTAGACTTTAGTAATTGATATACTATGACTGGGATGCTTATTCTCATGAGTGATTTCATGTGACTTCTTACACTACTTCAAAAATAATATTATACCCCATCATGAACTGGTGTCTCACGTTCAGACTCCCTTGCAGATATCAGCAGGTTCATGACAGCTTAACAAGAAGGTACAGATGTTGTGAGTCACATACTAAGTGACTCCTTCATGGGAAATAGTGAGTAACATTGAAGAAAATAAGCTCCAAAGTTTTCTGAAGATGTACTGAAAAAGTTGGCAATGAGGAAAATCTCCAGTGTATGCAAGGGAGGGGCAGAGATACAGGCAAGGGATGCAGGGACAAGGCCTTTCAGACACATGATCAAACAACAGCAGAACATAAAGGCCTAGAGAACAATTGCAGAAAGCAAGCCCTAAGAACCTGGATGCAGTACCACAAGAAGTTCAATTACCTCACGCAAGTAAGGTCAGTCAATTTATATCTAAATGCTATATCCTATCACCTACACCACTAGCTTCAGACAGCTGTATCACTAACAGTTCACCATAGCTCTATCACTAACCAACCAACAATCTCAACAGGATTCATAACTAATATTCATATGCTTCTCTTTACCCTCACACTGTTAAGCACTGCTTAAAGCCTCACACCCTCATTTCAAAACTTGCAAAGACTGCCAGCTACTATATCATGACAGCCATGTTAGCATAATGGGAAACTTTCTCTCTCTTGCAGGACAAGGCAGTGCACAACCCAAGTGAGGAGGGACTACAGTCAGGGTCAGGCTCGCTTGCATAACCCCTTTTGAGGAGACAGTACTGACCACTGTTGAAGTCATGTGAGCCTACATATTAGGAGCAGGAATAGGCCACTCAGCCATTCAAACCTGCTCCGCCATTCAATAAGATCTGATTGTATTTTTAACCCCCCATTCTGCCTATCCCAATAACTCTTCATCTCCTTGTTAATCTTGGAAAGAGCAGCACCTCATTTTCCAATTAGGCATATTACTGAGTTCCACAACTTTAGACAGTGACTTTTCTCTTCCATCTTGACATTTTTTTGCTATCCAGAACATTTTTGTCCAATGCAAAAGCTCCCACCCCATCCTCTACAAGACCACCTCTCATTTGTTCAATAGTTTTGCTTTTGCTGAACACTGATCTTTGTACAATCATTAACATATTTTGATATCGTACTTTTATGCCACTGTTCGCACTTTCTACAGTTCAAACTGCCATTAACGTTTCCTTTGTCTTATGACTCATGTATTTGCTGCAGTCTGATCCAGCTTCTATCTATCACTGATCTGGCACTCTGCTGCAGCTGCTCCACCCATTTTTACAGTATTTAATTCACCACATTTTTCCTTTTTATGGTTCTGAAGAGCCAACTCTATTTCACTCTTCATTAATACTACCAGGCATAGAAACATAGAAAAATTACAGCACAAACAAGCCCTTTGGCCCACAAGTTGCACCGAACATGTCCCTACCTACTAGGCATACCCATAACCCTCCATCTTATTAAGTTCCATGTACTTATCCAAAAGTCTCTTAAAAGACCCTATTGAATTTGTCTCCACCACCACTGCCAGCAGCCAATTCCACGCACCCACCACCCTCTAGGTGAAAAACTTACCCCTGACATCATCTCTGTACCTACTCCCCAGCACTCTAAATCTGTGTCCTCATGTAGCAACCATTTCAGCCCTGGGAAAAAGCCTCTGAGAATCCACCTGGTCAATACCTCTCATCGTCTTATACACCTCTATCAGGTCACCCCTCATCCTTCATTCTCCAAGGAGAAAAGACCTATCTCAACCTATCCTCATAAGGTATGCCACCCAATCCAGGCAATATCCTTGTAAATCTCCTCTGCACCCTTTCTATGGCTTCCACATCCTTTCTCTAATGAGGCGACCAAAATTGAGCACAGTACTCCAAGTGAGGTCTGACCAGGGTCTTATACAGCTGCAGCATTATCTCCCAACTCCTAAACTCAATTCCTCGATTGATGAATGCCAGTACACCGTACGCGTTCTTAACCACAACCCCTACCTGTGAAGCTGCTTCGAGCATCCAATGAACTCAGACCCCAAGATCCTTCTGATCTTCCACACTGCCAAAAGTCTTACCCTTAATATTATAATCTATCATCCTATTTGACTTGCCAAAATGAATAACCACACACTTATCTGGATTGAGGTCCATCTCCCATTTCTCCGCCCAGACTTGCATCCTATCAATGTCTCGCTGCAACTTCTGACATCCTCTACACTATCCACAACATTTCCAACCTTTGTGTCATCAGCAAACTTGCCGCTCATCCTCCAATCCCTCATCCTGGTCATTTATAAAAATCACAAAGAGCAAGGGTCCCAGAACAGATCCCTGGGGTTCTGCACTGGTGATTGACCTCCTTGCAGAGAAAAAGACTCATCTACAACCACTTTTTGCCTTCTGTGGGCAAGTCAGTTCTGAATGCATAGAGCAATGTCCCCTCACTTTCTCAATAAGCCTTGCATGGGGCATCTTATCACATGTCTTGCTGAAGTCCATATAAACCACATCTACTGCTCTCCCTTCGTCAATGTGTTTAGACACATCCTCAAAAATTTCAATAGGTTTGTAAGGCATGATCTCACCTTTGACAAAGCCGTGCTGACTATTCTTGATCATACTATACCTCTCTAAATGTTCATAAATCCTGTCTCGCAAGATCTTCTCCATCAACTTACCAACCACTGAGGTTAGACTCACTGGCCTATAATTTCCTGGGCTATCTCTTCTCCCTTTCTTGAATAAAGGAACCACATCCGCAATCCTTCAATCTCTTGGAACTGCTCCTATCTCCATTGATGACACAAAGATCATCACCAGAGCCTCAGCAATCTCTTCCCTCGCCTCTCACAGTAACCTGGGGTACATCCCATCCTGTCCCGGTGACTTATCTAACTTGATGTTTTTAAAAGCTCCAACACATCCTCTTTCTTAATGCCTACATGCTCAAGCTTTTCATGCCACTGCAAAGTCTGTTCTACAACTACCAAGATCTTTTTCCACTGTGAATACTAAAGTATTCATTGAGCACCTCTGCAATTTCTACTGGTTCTATACAATCCTTCCCACCGTCACACTTGATAGGTCCTATTCCTTCACGTCTTATCCTCTTGCTCTTCATAGACTTGTAGAATGCTTGGGGGTTTTCCTCAATCCTACCTGCCAAGGCCTTCTCATGGCTTCTTCTGGTTCTCCTAGTTTCCTTCTTAAGTTCCTTCCTACTAGCCATATACTCTTCTAGAACTCTAGCATTACCTAGCTCCCTGAACCTTTTGTAAGCTTTTCTTCTTCGCTAAATTCATTACAGTTTTCGTGTACCATGGTTCCTTTAGCCTACCATAACTTCCCTGTCTCATTGGAACATTACTGCAGAGAACTCCAGACAGATATTTCTTAAAAATTTATCATATTTCTTCTGTACATTTCATTCAGAAAACTCTTTCCAATTTATGTCTCCAATTTCATGTCTGATAGCCTCATAATTCCCCTTACTCCAATTAAATACTTTCCTAGTTTGTCTGATCCTATATCTCTCCAAAGCCAATGTAGAGTTATGATCACTATCCCCAAAATGCTCTCCCACTGAGAGATCAGACATCTGTCCAAGTTCATTTCCCAATACCAAATCAAGTATAGCGTCTCCTTTTGGAGGTTTATCCAAATACTGTCAGGAAACCCTCCTGATAACACCTAATAAACTCTTCCCCATCTAAACCCCTTACTCTAGGGAGATTCCAATCAATATTTGGGAAATAAAAATCTTCCATCATGACAACTCATTATTACATGTTTCCAGGATCTGTTTCCCTACCTGCTTCTCAACATCCCTGTTACTACTGGGCGGCCTATAGAAAACATCCAATAAAGTTAATAACTCCTTCCTGTTTTGAACTTACACCCACAGAGACTCCGTAGACAATGTCTTCATGACATCCATGTTTTCTACCTCCATGACACTATCTCTGATCAATAATGCCTCTACCCCACCACTTTTTCCTCTTTCTCTGTGCCTTCTGAAACATTTGAAACATGGCACTTGAAGTATCCAGTCCTGTCTGTGAGTCATCCAAGTCTCTGTAATGGCCACCACATCATATTTCCAAGTAGCAATCCACATTCTAAGCTCATCCACTTTATTCACAACACTCCTTTCATTAGGTCTGAGTGCTCCCCTTCTCCATCACCTGCCCATCCTCTCTCTAACTCTGTCAACAAGCTCTCTGTTTGTGAGCTAACCTCCTCTCTTACAGTCACTTCACTTTGATTCCTACCCTCCCAGACATTCTAGTTTAAATTCTCCCTAGTAGCCTTAGCAAACCTCCTGGCCACTATATCGGCCTGGGATTCAAGTGCAATCTGTCCTTTTTGTACAGGTCACGCCTGCCCCAAAAGAGGTCCCAATGATCCAGAAACCTGAATCTCTGTTGCCTGCTCCAATCCCTCAGCCATGCATTTATCCCCCACCTCTTTCCATTCCTATTCTTACTGTCTCGTGGCAATCCCGAGATTGGAACACTGACCTATGTCAGTGGTACCAGTATGCACCATGACCTCTAGCTCCTCTCCCTCCCACTTCAGGATATCTTGGATGCAATCGGAAACATCCCGGATCCCGGCACCAGGGAGGCAAACTACCATTCGAATTTCTCGACTGCCTCCACAAAGTCGTCTGTCCAACCCCTTCACTGTAGAATCCCCTGTCACTACTGCTTTCCTCCGCCCACTCTTAACCTTCTGAGCTACAGGGCTGGACTCTGTGCCGGAGGCACGGCCACTGCTACTTCCACCAGTAGACATCCCCCCAGCAGTACTGAAAAAGGAGTACTTATTACTAAGGGGCACAGTCACTGTGGTACTCTCTAGCACCTGACCTTTCCCCTTCCTGACCCATTTGCATGCCTCCCGATAGCCTGGTGTGACAACCTGTCCTGTCTATCATCTCCTCGTTCTCCCTGACCAGACGAAGGTCTTTGAGCTGCAGCTTCAGTTCCATAATGCGGTCCCTTAGGAGCCACAGCTTGACGCACTCAGCGCAGATATGGACATCCAGGAGGCCAGGAGACTCCAGGAGCTCCCACATGCGACACTGAGAACGACAAACTGGCCTCACACTCATAATTCTCCTTTTCTTCAAATTTCACAGAAAAAGAAACTAAGAATTAAACGTACCTTGCCTCGCCTGTTTCCACCTAAGCACGTTGAGCCAAAGCTCTTTAGATCTCACTCTGCTACCTGTGCAGTCCACTACCAGCCACTGATGCTGCCCACTGTATAGTGCGGCCTGCTTTTTAAACTTGCACGCTAACAAACGCTTCCCAGATCACCCCTCAGGAGTGTTCTTTGGGACTAAAGTACCTTTTGAAGCATGAGTACTTGCGTCTGCTGTAAATTATTCCACATCCCACCTTTTATCATTCATTCAAGGAATTGGGCATTGCTGGCTAGGCCAGCATTCATTGCCCATCCCTAGATGCCCTTTAGAAGTGGTGGTCGTTTTGAACTGCTTGAGTCCAAGCATTGAAGGTACACCCACAGTGTCGTCAGGGAGAGTTCTAGGATTTTGATCCAGTGACAGAACGTTAATATCTTGGCTTTACTGTCAAAGAAACTTGTAAAAAAAAGTGAAACCCTGCAAAAGACTAAGAAACATAGTCAATCACTTACCTTCACACTCCTGCCACAAATTGCTCCTCTCTGCTTGCTCCGACGAACAATGAGAATGATTTGCCAGGTAAGTAGCTTTTATATATTTAAAAAAAAACCTTTCCAAGTCACCCTGCAGTCTACTTTCGCTTTACTGTTAAAGAAACTTGTCAAAAAAAAGTGAAACCTGTTAAAAACCAAGAAAAATAATCAATCGCTTACCTTAAGACTCCCGCCACGAATCGCTCCTCTCTGCTTGCTCCGACGAACAATAAGAATCTACTAAGTTTTTTCAGCACTTTCTGTTTTTATTTGAAATCTAACTACCCTGCTTTTATTTTTCATTCCTTACAATAAATTACAATATTCTATTAGTTTTCCAAATTACTTGCTGTACCTGCAGACTGACATTTTATGCTTCATTTTTATTGGATTTTTGATTAGTAGTGGGTTGAAAGATTATGATGAAAAGGCAGGAAAATGGAGTTGAGGCTGAGGTGAGATCAGCCTTTATCATATTGAATGGTGGAGGAAGCTCAAGGGGCTAAATTGCCTATTATTTGGTGCTCCTCATTCTTGTGTTCTTATGCATGAGGACATCTAGATGCCTCTACATCTCAGAGCTCAGTGATTTCTCACCATTTAGAGGATAAGTTTCCTTTTCATTCTTCCTGCCAAAATGGACCATTTCACATTGCCCACATTTGCCAAGATATTAACATTCTGACACTGGATCAAAATCCTGGAACTCTCCCTGACGACACTGTGGGTGTACCTTCAATGCTTGGACTCAAGCAGTTCAAAACGACCACCACTTTCTAAAGGGCGTCTAGGGATGGGTAATGAATGCTGGTCTAGCCAGCAATGCCCAATTCCTTGAATGAATAATAAAAGGTGGGATGTGGAATAATTTACAGTAGACGCAAGTACTCATGCTTCAAAAGCTACTTTAGTCCCAAAGAACACTCCTGATGCCCAGTAATGGACCACATCAAACTTATTTTATTACCTCTGTTTATATGGTTATTACAGTTCAGTCTGTAAGTACATATTTCTTTCACTTGTTTCAGACTTATACAATACTCCAAGGAAAATAATTAACTTGTTCTGCTTGTTTTAAATTACCACACTTTCTGGCCAAAATAGTGTTTGTCTATTGTTTCAGTTTTTTGTTTTTCATAATGGGTAAATTCTTAGTTTTGAATTTCTTGAAGATAATTGAGTTTACAGATGGCATTGTTAAGTGAGAGAATGATGGATCGTTTTATTTAATGTTGGTAGTGTATGTAATCAGTGTTTGGTTATATAGAATATGATAGGTGTGTGAAGACTTATAATTCCTATTACTTCTACTACTTAATACCATAAGTAGTAGAAGCAATAGGACATTTTAAAGAACAGATCATTCAAATTAGTTGCTGCAGATATCCAGTTAATACAATTTCTTTAGATTTTCAGAAGGTATTTGATAAAGTTCTTTAGTGTGTTATGTTCCCAGCTGAATTAACACTGGACATGTCAGATCTCAGAGCGAAACCTAGTTTGACAGATCCTAACTTGTTACTGAACAAGTTCATAGGAGTCTGTTGAATTTTTAACAAAAGTATTTGTTTAACAATAAGTTATGAACTATGTTACTTGCACCAGACAAATAGGTTATGAACTATATTACACCAGACAAAAAGGTTGGAAAGATCTTAATACAAACACAAGAAAGTGACTCATTATTACATTCAGTTCAGAAATTCCACAGTGTTTTATGAAGCCCACCTGGACCATAGGTTTTACACCTTGATTTTGACCCGAATAAGCATGATATGTTTCACTATTTCACTTCAGATAGGAATCAAATGGTCACTAGGGAGCTTTTAAGAATGTCTAATTAAAATATTAACAACAAAACAACCACAATAATGGATAACCTTTAACAAATACATTTAAAATGTTCCAAACAAAACCAATTCCATCAACAACCCTTTAAACAGGTTCAACACAGCAAAAACTAATGCACATATAATATTGGAATTGAGTCCTTTGAATTCTGCAGTATTCTTGATAGAATCCGAACAGTTTCAAGTCAGAACTCCAGGGAGAGATTCTGGTCAAGCGAGCAGCAGCAGATTCTTCTCTTCCGAAAGGCAGGACCTTGGGCCTGATTTTATCATTTTCATTCTAAGTGCTGAATCTGGGTGCTATTCAGATCTGACTTGTAAATCTGGTGCCCCCATGTGCACTTAGCCTGAAAAAAAATTGCGAGTCTGAATTGTGCTGTGAGCAGGGCTTAGGGCACCTGAAACGATCAGAGTTCTGAACTGCATATGCGCAGTTAGAAAAAAAATGAAAATCGCGCCACTGTCACATTGCTCCTGGGCCACACAAAGCAGATAAAGTGGTCCAGGAGCGATGAACCACACAGACATTACTCCCACGCCTGCAACATAACTTTTCCCCTTATCCATTGAACCCCTCCCCCTCCCGCTAACCAGACTAATCGTCATCCTCTATCCCCCTTCCCTGCCACCAATCCCTGCAGAGCGGCGGTGGACCCCCCCGTCCACTCCACCCTCCTCAGTTCCCAGCTTCCCATCCAATATATTTCACATACACATAGACAAGTACTTTGACAGTTTCACTCATTAAGTACACATGCACTATTATAGCTGGGGAATCCCTTTTCTCTGCTGCCTGTACTTGCAAGATCCACCAAAGTATATATCTAGGCCTTTATTGAAGTTGTGTAATGAAACATACAAGTGTGTGTACAAATAACTGTTGCTTGATTCAATAATCTTTGCAACTGTGTTTAGCAACAGCCAACTGACAGTAAATGCTAAGAGCTGTATTTCCAAGTTTAGAAGATAATTTGGGAAATGGTAATAAGATAATTTCTACTTCTTCTGAACTTGCTGGTGTAGGGGTGAAAAAACAAGATTCATGGCAAGTGAAATATAATCTAAGTAGCATTTATAACAGGAATGATCAGAATTAGAAATGTGATGGGATAGAATTAACTCGTCTCCCCATTCCACCCCCCTCCGAGAATGATCAGGCCTGTCCCACCCCCCAGAGATACCTCGGGCCTCCCTTCTCCTCCCCCGCACTCCCCCCCCCCCCCCCCCCCCTCCCCACACACACACACACACACACAACCAGAGATCGACCTGGCCTATCTCCGTCATACCACTACCCCCCCCAACCAGTCAACGATCGGGCCTCCCTCCTCCCTCCCCCCCACCCCCCCACCAGAGAATGATCGAGGCCGCCTCCCCCTCCACCACCGATCTGAGTCAGAGAACAGTTGAAAGTGCTAACTCTTCAGAAACTAGAGCACCCGAAACAGAATTTTTGCTGAATATATCTGTTTCACACCGAATCTGGAACACAATGGAAAGGGAGACATACTGATAATGTTAGTCAGGTAGTTCATTAATTTGATTTAAATGCATGCAAATGCATTTAAATTGCTGTTGCGCCTGTTTGGGGCACAAATCAAATCGTGGCCGTTCCTGGATCTCGGTAAAGTAAACATCTGCGCACACAGATCGCTTTAATGGCCTCACGCCTGAAAATGAGCGCAACACAATGGTAAAATTGGGCCCCTTGTTTTCAGATAACCAGCAGAATTTCCAAAGAAATCAGGGAGAGAAACACTTATTTTCAGCTTGCTGTTCCTTCTAAAAACTTACCTGCAGCTTAGAACTGAAAAATGAAAGAGCTCCTGTCACCTGACCTATCAACCAATTTTCCTCCGAACAGTGCAGAGTCAGAAAACTAATTTCAGAAAATACCTGAGGCCCCCATTGATGCCACTTAGAGAGCAATAAAAGGACATCTGGTTGACAGCTCGGCAACAATGAGAAACACTGAAGCTGTGAGAGCTCCAGAGATCATGATTTTAAAATAAAACCTTTCTTAAAGGTATACTAATATCACATCGTACATCCACAATTCCTTCACCAAAGCTCTATCTTTATATAGAAATTAAGAAATATAAAACAATTTACCACATATATCTTGCACTCTAATATACAGGGTAAGTATGAACGTACTGGCAAACTGTGGTCAGACACACCACATTCCTAAGTAAATGACAGATGCAACCAAACCAGGTTTTTAGGATTTCTCTAAAATCTTCCAGACACTTATTCCACCGTGAACCAATCGCTGTGACAATGAGTGACACAGCAGCATAGTGGTTAGCACTGCCACCTCACAGTGCCAGACACCCGCATTTGATTCCAACTTTGGATGACTGCTGAGCTTGCACGTTCTCCCTCTGTGTGCATCAGGTGCTCTGGTCCCACAATCCAAAGAAATGCAGATTAGGTGAATTGGCCATGTTAAATGTAAATTGTTCAGGGAATAAGGTGGAAGGTCTGGGTGGGATCCCCTTTCAAAGAGTCAGTGAATTCGATAAGTGCACTGTAGGGATTCTATAGTTCCAGGTATGAAAGAGTGTTCTTGGTTTAACCATGTAAAATTTTGATGACGGCATCAAAAATACCTGAATTGTTGCTGCATAATGGCAGCAATCGCTCATGTTTCAAATAGATCCGGCTTTACATTAAGTCGTTTTCTTATTTTAGAAACCTGTACGATTGTATTTGGCATAGAAACTTAATTGCTAATACATGCAGTTTTCTTATTTCTTATGAAGAATTCTTAAACATCACTAAAAATTTAAAATTTCTAAATGTAATTCCATATAAGAACAATTTCTTTGCAATTGTGAACTGATTCAAATTAATGACTTTTTTTTAGGTTAATTGAAAGTTAAAGTCAATGCCAGAGTTAATCATTTCCATTCATGAATCATCTAAATGTCCCAATGTCCGAGGAGGCAAATATTTATCCACCCAACGTGATTTCATTTATACAAGCTTCACTATGCTGAGAAACAAAATGGTCATATTTGTTCATAACACTGTACTGCTTGGAAAATATACAACAAATGAATGAAAATTAATTCCACAGAGTTACCACTCACTTAAGCCATGTCTCAAGTTAATCTAGCAGTCAAATTTGAAATATTTCAAACACTTGCTTTTCTCGCTATCAAATACTAGATCTACATATTAAATAATTGGTGATAGCAAAGTGGTAGAATGACTAATGTATGAATGTTTAGAAGTATTAAGTGTTTGTGGACAAATTGGATGTACACAGAATGACAAGTTTACCTTAGAGTAAAGAAATTGACATTGGACAAGTAAATGCGAATGCATTTGAATGGATACATCAGCAAAGTTGTAAATGGTTTTGGATCTGATTATTAACTTTTAAATAAAGGTATAGGACATATGGAGGAGATGGTGACATAGTAATAATGTTACTGGTCTAGTAATCCAAAGACCCAGAGTTTCAGGTTCTGATGGAATTTAAATTCAGAAATAAATCTGGAATTGGAAAATAGTTACAGTAATTGTGATCATGAAACTAACATTGATTACCATAAAGATCCATCTGCTAAAGACCTTCCGGGAAGCAAATTTGATGTCCTTCAGTCTGGCCTACATGCAATTCAGACCCATAACAATGTGGTTGATTCATAACTGCTCACTTAAACTGCATAGCAGGACACCCCGCTCAAGGGCAATTGGGAATTGACAAGAAATGCTGACCTTGTCGGTGACTTCTGTAACACATGACAGAATAAAATAAATATGAAGTTGCCATGACCAAGGCTAATCAGGTAAAAGCTTGTATCCTTATATTTCCATTGCATTCAGTGACTGTTGAGAGGTTACTTTAACTCTATCTCCTGACCAAGGCAACTGTAATATGAATCTTCATCACAGCACATCAGTGCATGAGATAAGGTTCACAAAAACTTACAATAAAGGTTCCATCATTCCCACTGTGAAGGGGAAGAATAACAAGAACGTTTATTAAAAAGAAATTAGATAGGATATAAATTTGTACAGATGTAAATTGCACTGCTAAAAAACTTACACAACCAACTTAATTTAACAGTGTGTTCTGAATTCTTCTAGTGTTCAGGCCAACAAATATCCAACAGTCAATACCTCAGTCAACAGATCAACTGATCACTGATCTCAATACTATCTTTAGTAATTTATGTATTAAAATACACTGCAGTGTATTGCCTAAATAACAGTGGCTACACATCATAAGTATTAACTGAATATAATGAGATGTGAATGGTGTTATACAGGCATGTGTCCTATCATTTTATTGTATTACAATTAATTTGACAGATAAAAAAAGTTTGACTTTTGAAACTCTATTTATGATTTTGTTAATTGGATGGTTAATGTGTTTCTGGATTGTATAGTTTTATCAGCTCGACTGACTTTATATCAGCAGCACAATTTAAATTCAACCAAAAATCTCTCCAAACCACAGAGAAAACCTCCATATCTTCCATAACTTCTGGTCCCAAACTCACTATGCATAAGACATAGGAGTTGAATTCGGCCATTTGCCCCATCGAGTCTGATCCACCATTCAATCATGGCTAATATTTTTTTCATCCTCATTCTCCTGCCATTTCCCCATAACTCCTGGCCCCCTTATTAATCAAGAACCCACCTATCTCTGTCTTAAAGACACTCAGTGACCCGGTCTCCACAGCCTGCTGCAGCAAAGAGTTCCACAGATTCATCACTCTCTGGCTGAAGGAATTCCTCCTCATCTCTGTTTTAAAGGATCATCCCTTTAGCCTGAAGTTGTGCCCTCTGGTTCTAGTTTTTTATACTAATGGAAACATCCCCTCCACGCCCACTCTATCCAGGCATCACAGTATCCTGGAAATTTCAATTAAATCCCCCCTCATCCTTCTAAATCAACGAGTACAGACCCAGCGTCCTCAACCATTCCTCATACAATAAGCTTTTCAATCCAGGGATCATTCTTGTGAACCTCCTCTGGACCCTTTCCAAAGCCAGCATATCCTTCCTTAGAAATGGAGCCTAAAACTACTCACAATACAGCAAATCAGGTCTGACCAGAGCCTAATACAGCCTAAGAAGTATATGCCTGCTGTTGTATTCTAGCCTGCTCGACATGAATGCTAACACTGTATTTGCATTCCTAATTGCTGACTGAACCTGCACGTTAACCTTAACAGAATCTTAAATAATGACTCCCAAGTCCCTTTGTGTTTCTGATTTCCTAAGCATTTTCCCATTTAGAAAATAGTCCATACTTCCATTCCTCCTTCCAAAGTGCAGAACCTCACACTTTTCCACATTGTGTTCCATCTGCCACTTCTCTGCCCACTCTCCTGTTCTGTGATATGGATATCCAACAATGATTTCATTGGAAATGTGAATTAGGCTGGTCCTTTAATGAGTGGGTATTCCATTCCACCTGGAAATTACCTACCACCAAATGTTCTATAACTTTTAGGTCAGTTGACATACCAAGAAGAAAATATCATGGTTGTTTGTTTGCATTTTATACCCTAAAAATTCCTCGCTGATAATGACTTTTGTCAATGTTCTTAATAATTTGGGTTCAAGTGTCTCATGCTATTATTTTATTTGCTAAAGTTGCTAACTTGGCGATAAATGTACTCTGAACTCTGTTTAAACATGGTTTATTTCCCATCACTAAATTCATTCAAGATAATGCCCAAAAATCCATTAATCCCAATTACTCATATATGCTAGCTAATTGACTAGCTTAATCACATATTTATAAAATATGTACCCTATGAGACAAATTTTACCGTCCTACTCACTATGGGAATCGGTGCTGGCAAGGGGCAGACTGTGGAAAGGTCCATTGACCTTGGACAGGATTTTCCAGTTTTAGAATGAGTGAGGCCAGAAAATCCTGCCCTAATTGTTAAGGAGAATTGCGAAGGATGATGAAGTACTGCTCTAGCTGTTCCTAAATTTTAGATGTCTCAGAGATGCACCTGTGACAGAAGGATTGCTTCCAAAAGCCTTTTCCATCTAGTGTAAAGGATTCTGAAATTCCCGTTTGTAAATCATTGAAGGAGACCTTAAGGGAAGAGATTCAAAGTTTCTGTCCAGAAAATCAGTAATTTTGCACACATATTCCTTCAGCATACAATTTGGGTATGGAAACACATTTGCTACTGGTCAGTGTTGAAATTGGATCTTAGAAGCCTTGCACATGTGAATTGTGTACAGTGACCCCAAGCCTAAAAGTGAAGTGATAACTTCCATTCCAAAGCTTATCAAAGTCCTTAGTATTGCTGCAGAAATATGGAAATTGTTAGTGTCTTCTGGACATCCGGCAGAAATTGAGAAATATGGTGCAGAAGTAGCCAGAGAACTCTTCCCCATTATTTGGAGTCATCTTGAATTGATCCATATGACACTGATATTTCCATTGATCTTTGGAACACTAGACTCCAAAATAGAAGTCATAATCTCTCAATTGGAGATAGACATTTCTCCATTCTTTTTGGATGCCCTTCTGTTCCACTAGCAAGCCCTGCTTCTGACAATAACAAATCTGCTGACTCAGTATTTGGTGCTGTATCTGGACACACTATAACAGCATCTTGCATTTAAATAGTGCCTTTAACAGCATAAGATGTCCCAGGGTCTTTCTCTGGGGATCCCATAAAACAAATATGACACTGAGCCACATAAAAAGATATTAAGGCAAATGTCCAAAAGCTTGATTAAAGAGGTAGATTTTCAGGAGTATCCTAAAGGAGAAAAAGAGAAGCAAAGTGGTTTTGGGAGGTAATTCCAAATCTTGAGAACTTAACAGGCAAAGGCACTGTCACAGTGATAGACTGATTAAAATCTGAGATGATCAAGACTCCAGAACCAAATGAGAATAATTATTTTATAGGGCTGTGGGTCTAGAGCAGATTGCAAAGAACAGGAGGGTTGTGGCCCTGGAAGGATTTGGAAAAATAAGGATGAGAATTTTAAAATCAAGGTATTGTTTAACCAGGGGCCACTGATCAATAAGCACAGGATGATGGGTGAATTAGATTTTCTAAGATGGTTTTGGATGATCTCAGATTTATGGAGAGTAATACATGAGAAACTGACTTGAAGTGCATTAGAAAGTCAAGTCTGAAGGTTAAAAAGGAATAGATGAGCTCAATTAGGAGATTAGTTGAACCATTTTTTCAGAGCTGCAAATACACATTCTTCATGGTATGGCAGATATATGTAGTTGAAAGCTCTTCTCAGAATTCAATATCAGAGGTTGCAAATAAGCTGGTTTGGCCTCAGATATTTGTCAGGGAAAGAGATGATGTCAGTGGGTAGGAGGGAGTATTAACAGAATCCAGAAGTCAAAGCTAAAACAGAGCGTTTTTTTTTAATCAGGAGTGTAACTGACTTTCTTTGATATCATATCCCTCCTCCATGACCTATTTATGTCTGATCAAAGTATTTGATTAAACATTGCCCTTCACCTGTGTATCTTAACTATGAAAAACAAACATCAGCAGTGATATATCTATCACTTTAATATATCTATTACGAGCTTTCAAAAATACCTCTCTTTGAAATTTCTCATCTTGCAAAAATGTAGCTTTTATACCCATTGATTTACATTTCCAGGAGGAGGAAGCGAGTTAAGGAAATCTTCAAACTCACTTTTCTTACAGTTGGAGTATTTATCCTTAAATTAATTTATTTTCTAATTTGTTTGAATTTGAGTGACTTCTATTGTAATGGTTTCTACAGCTAGTGGCATTCCTGGCTTATTCTATGAACCTTATTTTTGTCAAACTATGACCTCTACTTGCCCTCCTTTCTCTTTTTGCACTACTTCTACACAATCTTTCCCTCCTACAATCAAAGTCCCTTTCACAAGAGTGATCTTTTCATCGGGCTGTTAGCATGTTTCATTCTTTAGACAATAAACTTCAAAACACATAATTTTAAAACAAATAAAATAAAACAATTTTCCACATTTCATACAACGCGCCATAGTACAAGATATCCTTCTTCTTGGACCTCCAAGAATTTCTTTAAGCAAGCATTCTTTTTATTTTTGAAAAATAGTCCAATAATTGGTGACTTGAGTCAACCCATCTGATCTTAGAGACTTATTTTCTCTAACTTTTCTTTTAAACAAGCAAGGTCATTTCTTAAAGCTCTCCTCTGTCACACTTCGGTGAATGTACATTATTCCATAGAAAATAGCTATCCACATAACATTCAATGGACAAACTTTTCTCAGAATGCCCATGTGAAGTATTTCCCTCAAAAAATTTGATAAAGAAAAATACCATATTTATCATTTCTAGTAGAGCCAGTATTCCTGCAGATAAAATGCTTTTAACTACCCTTTTTATTTTCTCCGTTTCTCAAGCCAATGGTTAACATTTGATATTCTTTTTCACCAAGATATAATAAACTATGCTGTACTAGAATAATCAGCTGTAAGATTAGCATGTGAAACACTTCTAAAGATGAATGACCTCATCTTTTGGATTATCCAAGGCTGGAAACCTAAGTGTACATTTCTCTGAATCTAATTTATTTAATATTTTATTTGCTCCAACTGTAGCATTTTTCATCAATATATTAAAGCTAACATTAGGTCCAGTCTGAGTGTACAACCAGTTCAATTGATGATCAACTTCTTAATTGGTCTAGTTCTTCCTTGAGTGCAAGATCCTCTTTTTATGAGGATCTAGCCTAATTTATTGGGATGCGATTAACATTTTCTCAGTAAGATTATTCATTCAAGGTCAGTCCCAACTTATTCTGCTTAATGCCTAAACCTATATATTTAAAGACCCCTCTAGCCTAACTTCCAATTTTAATTTCTTTCTTTATAACGAACAAAGAAAATTACAGCACAGGAACAGACCCTTCAGTCCTCTAAGCCTGCACCAACCATGCTGCCCAACTGATCTAAAACCGTCCGGAGACTGTATCCCTCTATTCACATCCTATTCTTGTATTTGTCCAGACATCCCTTAAAACTCGCTATTGTATCTGCTTCCACTACCTCACCCAGCAGTGAGCTCCAGACATCCACCACCCTCTATGGAAAAAAATTTTCCTTGTAAACTTTGCCCCTCGCACCTTAAACCTATCTCCCCTAGTAATTAACTCTTCCAGCCTAGGAAAAAATCTTCTGACTATCTATTCTGTCCATGCTCCTCATAATCTTGTAGATTTCTATCAGGTCCCCCCTTAACCTACGTTGTTCCAGTGAGAATAAATCAAGTTACTTCAACCTCTCCTCATGGCTAGTGTTCTCCATGATAAGAAGTCTGACAACACCAGGTTTAAGTCCAACCAATTTATTTGATAGTAAGCTTTTGAGGTTTCCCTCTTCGTCAGGTGAATGGAGAGTACTGGCCTCAGACAGAGCATATAGCAGCACAGGCAGAACCTCAAAAGCTTACTATCAAATAACCACTATAACCACTAATACTTCTTCCTTTTTGTCTCAATGTGTCTCAAACTATTTACACACCCTTTCCCAGAATCATCATCCACTGTGTCCTTTGGTGAATACTGACTCAAACTACTCATTTAGTATCTTGCCTATTTCACCCAGCTTCAGACATAGATTTCTTCCCCCTGTCCTTGAGTGGGCCAACCATCTCCCTGGCTACCCTCTTGCTCTATATATATGTATAAAAAGTGTTGGGATCTTCCTTAATCCTGTTTGCCAATGATTTTTCATGACCCCTTTTAGCCCTCCTTACTTCTTGCTTAAGTTTCTTTCAACTTTCCTGTATTCCACACTAGCTTTGTGTATTCCCAGCCTCTCAATCTTGACAAATGCTTCTTTTTCCTCTTTGACTAGCCTCACAATATCTCCCATTATTCAAGGTTCCCAAAACTTGCCACACTTAACCTTCATCCTTATAGGATTAGTGTTATCTATCACTTTATAGTGTTAATAACTTTAATTCTGCAAAACCTCCTCAGAGCAAAACATCAGCATACATCATAAACATGTCTGCTAGTTTCCTCTTGTGATAACAAAAGAAAGTCAGAGTCTGTTTTTAGCATGATACAACTAGTTTTCAAGTGGATAGAAGTAACTGAGCAATACCACATGTTTGATGCATCATTTAATCTGTAAGCACACCTATTTAATTTCCCCAGTTTCCCTTCTATATCACCAGCTTCTTTGTGGTTTCAAAAACACCCCCCTTTGAAATTTCTCATCCTGCAAAAATGAAGCTTTTATATCCATCAATTTCCATTCCTAGGAGTAGGATGTGAAAAGAGCAAAGGAAATCAGCAAACTCATTTTTTTTGCAGTGAGGAATCTCCTTTATTAACTTATCTTCTGTTTGAAGTTTTAGTGACTTCTATTGTAAGGGTTTCTACAGCTAGTGACATTCCTGGCTTATTTTATGATCCTTGTTCTTGTCAAAATATGACCTCTGCTCATCCTCCTATCTCTCAATATACTGCTACTCATAATCTCGCCCTCTTACAATCAGAGTCAGGATAATGACATTTTCATTGGGCTAATGACCACTTCCTAGGCCACTTTCAGAACTTGTACTGTGTTTTCTGGTCTTTCAATCTTTACTTCGTTTTGCCAATCTATGAGCCTTATCCCTGATCTTTATCCTGCACATTCAGCCAATGTTTACATTTGCTAGTGGCCTTTCTTGCCTTTAATGATGGCATCTATCCATTCATCAGCCCCTATTGGCATATATTTTACTGTATGTCAGCTTTGGGAAGTTGTCAGTTGGGATAAATAGCCCCGAGGAATGATCATCTTCATCTCAGAGTATTTAAGAAAGTTCCCCTGGAAATAGTAGATCCACTGGTGGTTATTTTCCAAAATTATTTAGACTCTGGATTAGCTCCTACAGATTGGAGAGTAACCAATGTAAGCTTGCTATTCAAAAAGGGAGATAGAGAAAAAATAGGGACCTACAGACCAGTGAGCTAATGTCAGTATTGGGGAATTTGCTCGAGTCTACTTTCAAGGATTTTATAACTTAGCATTTGGAAGGCAGTTGTATAATCAGACAAAGTCAACACTGATTTATAAAAGAGAAATCATGCTTGATAAATCTATTGGAATTCTTTGAGGATGCAACTAGTAGAGTTGGCTGAGGACAACAAGTGGATGTGGTTTATTTAGACTTTCAGAAAGTTTTTGATAAAGTCTCACGTAACAGAATGTTAAGTTAAGCATGCAGGTAACATCTTAAGATGGATAGCAAATAGGGTGCAAAGACCTTTTTCTGATTGACAGCCAGTACTAGTGGGGTTCTGCAGAGATCTGGGCTATGACCCTACTGTTCACATTATATGTTAATGGCTTGGAAGAGGGAACTGAATGTATTGTCTCCAAAGTTGGGTGGGAGGGTGAGATGTGAGGAGGATGCAGAGTGGCTTCAGGCCGAGTGTGTGAGCATATGCATATCAGATGCAATATAATATGGATAAATGGGAGGTTATCCACTTTGGTAGCAATAACAGGAAGACAGATTATTACTTTAATGGTGTAAATTGAGAGAGGTGAATACTCAGCGAGACCTCGGAGTCCTTGTGCATCATGAAAAGCAAACATGCAGGTACAGCAGGCAGTAAAGAAGGCAAATGATATGTTGGCCTTCATAGTGAGAGGATTTGAGTATCAGAATAGGAATGTTTTGCTGTAATTGTAATGGGTGTTGGTTAGACCACATCTGAAGTATTGTGCACAGTTTTAAGAACATAAGAAATAGGAGCAGGAGTAGGCCATTCAGCCCCTTGAGCCTGTCCCGCCATTCAATAAGACCATGGCTGATGTGCAGTGGTTCAGTTCCACTTTCCCACTTTCTCCCTGTAACCCTTAATTCCCTTGTCAGTCAAAAACCTATCCACCCTTGACTTAAATATATTCAGCGAGAACACCTCCACCACTTCAACAGGCAGAGAATTCCAAAGATTCACCATCCTTTGAGTGAAAAAATTCCTCCTCAACTCTAATCTGAACAGCAGCTCCCCCCCCCCTTGTTTTGAAGCTGTGCCCTCTAGTCCTGCTATCTTTGCTAAGTGGGAAGAGTCTCTCAAACTCTACCCTATCCATCCCCTTCATTATCTTATAAGTCTCTGTAAGATTCCCTCTCAGCCTTCTAAACTCCAACGAGTACAAACCTAGCCTATTTAATCTCTCCTTATAATCCAACGCCCTCACCTCCAGTATCAGCCTAGTGAACCTTATTTGCACCCCCTCCAAGGCCAATATATCCTTCCTCGAATGCGGCGACCAAAACTGCACACAGTACTCCAACTGCGGCCTCACCAGTACCCTGTACAGTTGCAAAAGTACCTTCCTACTTTTATATTCTATCCCCCTAGCTATAAAGGCCAACATTGCATTCGCCTTCTTAATCACCTGCTGCACCTGCAGACTGTGTTTTTGCGATTCGTGCACAAGGACCCCCAGGTCCCTCTGCATCGTCGCATGCTGCAGCTTTTCACCATTTAAATAATAATCCTTCCTACCATTGTTCCTATCAAAGTGGATAACCTCACACTTGCTAATATTACACTCCATCTGCAAGGTCCTCGCCCACTCACTCAACCTATCTAGATCCTTCTGCAAGCTTTCCACACCATCCATGCAATTTGCTTTTCCACTCACCTTTGTGTCATCAGCAAATTTCGTCACCCTGCACTCAACCCCTTCCTCCAGATCATCTATGCAAATGGTAAATAGTTGAGGCCCCAGCACCGATCCCTGGAGCACTCCACTAGTCATCAGCTGCCAATCAGAATAGCACCCATTAATACCTACTCTCTGCTTTCTATTAGACAACCAATCCTCTATCCAGTCTAATACCCTACCTCTAACCTTCAGCAATCTTTTATGAGGCACCTTATCAAATGCCTTTTGGAAATCCAAAACACCACATCCACTGATTCTCCTCTATCTACCACACCAGTCACTTCCTCATAGAACTCCAATAAATTCATCAAGCACGACTTCCCTTAACGAATCCATGCTGTGTCTGCTTGATCAAATACTTTGTTTCCAGGTGCGTCGTTATTTCTGCTTTGATGACAGATTCAAGCATTTTTCCAACTATAGATGTTAAACTAACCGGCCTATAATTCCCTGCCTTCTGTCTGCTACCTTTTTTAAACAGCAGTGTATCATTAGTCATTTTCCAATCTTCTGGCACTTTCCCGGACCAGAACACTGCATTTGCCTGACGAAGGCACTTAATGTCGAAAGCTCGTGAATTTACTATCAAATAAATTGGTTGGATTTAAAATTGGTGTTGTGAAACTTTACTGAGTTTACCCCAGTCCAACGCCGGCATCTCTACATCATGACTTTCCCGGAGTCCAGCGAGTTCTAAAAGATAATTACTGGTTCATTCGCTATCACCTCTGCCATTTCCTTGAGAACCTTGGGATGCATTCCATCCAGTCCCAGGGACTTATCTACCCCCAGCCTCGTTAGCCTATCAAGCACCACCTCTCTAATGACTGTAATATCATCAAGGACCTCTTCTCCTATCACCCTTCTATCCTGAATTTTGGGCAAGCTATTTACGTCTTCCTCCGTAAAGACTGACACAAAAAACTTATTCAAAGTCTCCGCAATATCCTTATCGTCCACCACTAAATCCCCCCTCTCATCCTCCAAGGATCCAACATTAACTCTGGCCATCCTCCTATTTATATATTTATAAAAACTTTTACTGTCCTTTTTGATATTTCGAGCTAGTTTAGCCTCATTCTGTCTTTCCTTTTCTGATCACCTTTTTAGTCATTCTTTGCTGTTGTTTGAAACTTTCCCAATCCTCTGCCCATTATTTTTAGCCACTCTGAATGCCTCAGCTTTTGATTTAATACTCTCCTTCATTTCCCTTGAGAACCATGGCTGATTTTCCCTTCTCCTACAGTCCTTCTTTACCATCAGAATATATTTCTGCTGAGTACTGGAAAAGATCTCTTTAAAAATCTTCCGCTGTTCCTCAGCCGTCCTACCAACCAATATATTCCTCCAATCCACAGTCGCCAATTCCTCTCTCATCCTATCATAGTTTTGGTATCCTTATCTGAGGAAGAGTGTCCTTGCTGTAGAAGAAGTACAGTGAAAATTACCAGGCTGATTCCTGGGTTGGCAGATCTGTCAAAGAACAAAACAATACAGCACGGGAAACAGTCCCTTCAGCCCAACGAGCCCACTTTGCCATTTTAACATTAATGAGTGCCCTCCTCTATCTATGATATTTGTCTACACCTATTGGGGAAGATTGAGGGAGAACTAATTTAGGGACAATTGGTTACACCAGTCAGCCTAAGAGCATGTTTTTGGAGTATGTCATATGACGAAAGGCTGTCAGTTGAGATTATATTCACCAGTTGCAATAGTAATCCTGCTCAGTAACAGAGGAACCGCAGGTTCAGACATTTGGTGTAAGTGCTTGACTGAGGAGTCATGGGTACGAAGCTACCATCTGTGGGATTATGAATGAATGCCCCTAAGTCAAAAACCGCCTAAAAGAAAAGTGACAGGGGATCTCATTGAAACATATAACGTTCTAAAAGGGTTAGACAGAGTAGATTCAGAAAGAATGTTTCCAGTGATGAGGAAGTCCAGAACTCAGGGTCAGAGCATGAGGATATTTTAGAACTGAGGTGAGAAGAAATTTCTTCAGCCAGAAGGTGATGAATATATGAAATCCACTTGCACAGAATGCAGTTGAGACCAAGACGTTCTGTGATTTCAAGAAGAAGTTAGATACAGCTCTAGGGGCTAAAGGGATCAAAGAATATGGGGGAGGGGGGAGGAGAAGGGAGGATCAAGATATTGAATTTGATGGCCAGCCATGATTAAAACGATGGTGGGGCAAATTCAAAGGGCCGAATGGCCTACTCCTATTTCCAGTTTCTACGAATGTACCTCAACCTCTTACTCTGTCATACTATATCATGTCCCTGGCTTAAAATTTATTTTTGGTGGCTTTACGTGATGCCGTAAAGCTTGCTAAGTTTTCTGAAACTTCAGCTTTGGTAGATTCCATTCTTATTGCATGCAGGACATTCAAGTGCTTAAGACCTGAAGTGATTTAATATCATAGATGTAGATTTACACTTTGTGGGGCTCCTTGCTCCCATCCCCACCATGATGTTGCATCTGTCTTGACCCTGCCTATTGACCCACAGAACAGAAAGGACCAAACCACAAGATCACTGCTTTAGTGATTTCTTTTACTTGTAAAAACACACTGTATGAATAATTGCTGAATTGAAATCCAAGCTAACCTGTAATCAGAATTAAGGTAAAGATAGTCAATATTGTGATGTATATCTTGAGGCGAGCAAACATGGTATTTAAGATGGAAAAGTCAGCTGATGACGACTGCAGCACAGGCCAGTGTAGGACAGAATGACAGGAGCAAATACTTCAATCAACAAGGCGCATATGCTGCCATTCAGTTTCAAAAATTAACTTCCTTACTTCCTCTCACAAAGTCAAAGAAATTACTGCCATAAATTCAGACAAGTGGAGTGCCCAGTGAATCCAAGTCCAATATCCAGTAATACAACTAGATATTGGCCTTGTGCTATTATTGCTAGACTATTAATCCAGACAATCAGCTAATGTTCTCAAGACCTGATTCGAATGCCATTGCGGCAGCTGGTAGAATTTGAAATTAATACAATATATCTGGAATTAGGAATCTACTGATCACAGTAAAATCATTGTCAATTATTGGAAACCTGGTGTTGTCATCTGGTCTGGCCTACATGTGGCTCCAGAGCTGCACAATGTTGTTGACTTGTAACTGCTCTTGGGCAACTAGGGCTAGACAATATCCCTAAATATTGACATTTCTATTGGACAACACTTCAGTGTCATGGGCATTCGCCCTCTGATCTTTGGGTGATCCTTCACGACACACAACAGCACAGAGTTGCTGAGTAGACACTGATAGCCAAGTTCTGCACGCATGAGGACGACCTCAACTGGGACTTTGGGTTCATGTCACACTATCTATAAGTCCCACAATTTGCCTGGGCTTGCAAAATCTCGCTAACTGTTCTCGCTGGAGACAATATACATCTCTTTAACCTGTGCTTAACCCTCTCCTCATTCATATTATCTGTACCTTTAGGACTTGATTACCTGTGAAGACTCGCATTGATTTACTTGATTTACATGTAAATAATGATTTACAAAATCATTATTTTGTAAATTGAGTTTATGTCTTTATATGCCCTGTTTGTGAATAGAACTCTCACTTACCTGATGAAGGGGCAGCACTCTGAAAGCTAGTTGTTTTTGCTACCGAATAAACCTGTTGGACTTTAACCTGGTGTTGTGAGGCTTCTTACTGTACAAAAATTCTGGCTAGCCAGTAACATTAATGTCCTAAGAAAAGAAAATCAGTGATTCTGTCAATAAGTTTTGGACAATAAAACTTAAGCTGCAAAATTTCACATTTTATAACCTGACACTTCATACACTGTACCTGGACTGACATGAGGAAACAACTGATTTATTGCTCAGTGATGATTTGCTCATTCAGTTTTGTTCCACTGACCTTGACATCTGAATTTTGCCTTTAAATCATCAATAAGATATTCCTTTTTAGAATTTTGCATCAGATTCTATTAAAAACAATTACCAGCCAACCGTCTGATTATCTAATCTATTATGTTTGCTGTTAGTAAATATTCCTCTGCCTAGCCAAGGAAGAGTTACACTTTATAAAATATCTTTCATGACCTCAGATCATGTCAACATTGCTTTACAGTCAATTAAGCTCTTCTTTTGATGTGTTGTCATTGTTATAACATAGAAAATGTGGCAAAATCTGGACAGCAAAGTCCCACAAATGATAATATGATGAATAATCTATTTATGATGTTAATTGAGGATAAATGTTGGCCAAGACACCAAAGAAAAACTTTCTATTTATCTATACGTACAACCTTTGAGAACAAACAGAATATTTTAATGTTGTATCCAAATTATGTCAATTTCCACAGTGCAGCACTCCCTCAATACTGTACTTGAGTACCCAAGTTTCTTGAGTGGGACTTAAGCCTACAAACTTCTGTACGTGACTGACTTCTATCATGGCAAATTCTCTTTCCTTGATCTCAATTTCTCCTTTTCCTTGGCCTCATGCTGTTAATGCACAGGTTCCTTGGTTATATTGCTCTCTTTCCCTGTCCAACTGAAATTCTCCCTCTTATTTGAAATGCTCACTCTTTTATTTTTTCATTCACAAATAAATAAGCCTTGTGTATATTGTGTGATCCAATTTAACATCTTTAAAGTATTAACTCATCTCCTACTGCTGCCTGTACCACAAGGAACAACTACAAAGCTCCACCCCTATTAAGGAATGAACTCAATTAAAAGTTAGCACTTTCTGCACTAACTGGTGCTAACTTCCTTTCTACAGGTGCTACATGTTCCCATCTCTTGAATTAACTTAAAAGTAAGAGCATAATCTTTCTGTTCTCCTGACTGCCTTAGACTTTGGGTGGGATTTTATGGCCTCGATCATTCCAAAATTGTAAAATCCCACCAAAGATCAATGTACCTTCTCGTGCTCCACCCCTTGCCCACTCCAATTCCTGGGGCAGGTGAGAAGACTAAATTCCAGTCTTCTCAATAAAGATTGAGAAGGATAATTTCTAATCTTTCTTTCAAAACTGTTTATCGGGAATAGTCTGCTTGGCTGCCAACCAATTTTGTCACATTGAGTAAAAATTCCCCTATTGTGCCCTGTAAGCTTGCAGCACTAGTAAGTTTATTTAACTTACTACATTGCTACATTTGTTGAATGAAAAGTCTATTCTAAACTCAGTGTGAGAACTGCCCTGGAATATGTTCAAAAATTTACTGTTCTCTTAAAATGAATGTGCCATACAAATGTACACCACTTTCAACAGCACCTCCCTCTTGCCGTGCAGTGTCCTTATTGTCTGAGGATTGCTAATTATGGTTTATATTGTGATACTACTATATAGCAAAGGGAGGAGGAGGCAAATCCTAAGAACTACCTCAGCTGATACGGGAATTGAATCTATGCTGTTAACGTTATTCTGCATCACAGCCGCAACATCTACTTTGAATTAATATATCTCTAAATCTCTAACCCTTTTGTTAGTTGAACTTGACATATTAACAATATGATATAAATTAAACAAAATGTTAATATGGTACAAGAAATTATGCATCTTTTCCTCTGCCTGAATAATGGGTATGCAAAATAGTCTTTCAGCAAATAATCTAGTCAGAATAACAATAGAATAAAATTACAGAATACAGAAAAAGGACATTCAGTCAATCTGCACGTGCTGGGTCTCTGAAAGAGCTATCCAATGAATCACACTCCTTTATTCTTTCCCCTTGGCTCTGAAAATTCCCTGCGCAAAGTATTTATCCAATTTCTTTTTGACAGAGATGATCAAATATTCAATTTTAATGGAACCATGGATACAGGATGTATGAATTGGACCTGACTGGGTTAAGAAGTGTGGGTTCTGGACCTGGATTTATATCCTGCAGTTTTGCTCAGTATCTTTGAAGATGAGGAGACGTTTGACAGATTATTGGTTTGCCTTCCATCAGGAAATTGAGATTCTACAACAGGTTAATTTTTTACATGGTCTATCATAAATCAGATTATCTTTGTATTATTTTGGTTGGGCTTCAGGAGTAAAAACCCAGCGTAACCTCTACTGAGCAATCCCAACACATGGGGAGGAATTCATGGGGGAGGTGGGGTGAGGTGGCCAAGGAATGGTCAAGGGCCTGCTGTTGGGCTGTGGAGAAGGGGCAGAGACATTGCAAGGATATCAGGGCTGGCCAGCGATTGAGCCGGCCAGCATTTGGGAGGCCAGCACTGTGGGATCACTGTGCATGCACCGACCTTGACACTGACAGATTGACACATGTACAGTGACCCATTCAGCACGCTTATTTCAGCCTTTTCAGTGGGAATAGGCCTCGCCCTATTCCGCAGCAGGAACACTAGCAATCACCCAAGACCTAGCCCCCATATGCCTCGTCCCTTACACTGCCGGGGTGCCAATGCTCAGGACCACCCGCTCACTTCCATCCGACCTCTGGGGGGTCCTGATTGCCCCCCTTTATTCGAGTGGGGTTAGGCCACCAACTCCCTGAAAGTAGGGTGCTACTGTAAACCCCACTGGCGTGAAATACTCTAAGCAGGTGGGAAACTTCAGTCCCGGGCCTGCTAACTATGTTCAAGTGATATTAAAATATCCTCATGAATACATAATGTCCAAGAAAAAGATTCCATCACTAGGAGCAATTTTACCAAAAACTCTAAATACCGAATGAGCAGGAAGACAGGAGAAAGTCACCTCATTTTCTGGATAAATTAAAAATCGAATCTTACTAACTGTCAAATAAATATTCTGCGAACACAGAGATATGTCAATGATGCCTCCCCAGCTACCAAAGACCTCTGAGGTTGATCTACCCCCCATGCCAGGACCAATCTCCTGTTCCGCCTGGACCGATCACACCCCCTCCTCCACCCTTGCATGGACCGATTGCCTCCTCTAGCTATAGCGGGGCTCCGCAACTGAAACACTCTCCCCACATCCCAGCATATTTCTAGCGTGGAGCTGATGGCACTAGATTTCTGGTGCCAGGAGAGATGCTCAGAGTCAGATGCCTAGTGTGGATTGTGCTAAACTGTCCCCACTGAAATCTCTCAGTCTGTTGCACTAATAAATTAGCTCAGTGAGATTGGAAAATCATCCTTATGATCTTTTTAATAAAGAACTCAAAATGCAGCACCATAAAGTGGTGAATGAATTCTCACCCAGCCCATATGCTTCCCAATACAGGCAGAAAGGCCTTGGAGGACCTAAAAGGCAATGGCCTTTTCCAATTGAGTTAAGAAGGGAAAACAGAAATAGTGACATCCTCAGGCTGTTCCTGTGGACCCCTAACATTATTCATATGACTGTGTTTGGTGATAGTGCAAAGAGACCATTAACGGAGTAAGGAAGAAGTGCCTATAATTTGTTGTTTGGGAGTAGTACATCCTGGACTTCCAATACTACCAAGCAACTTAGGAATATTGTTCCCTACGTGGTGAGTTCGAGAGACTCGGGAGGCTTTGGAAAGAGGCCGGCATTTTTCCACAGCAACAGATGGAAACTTGAATTCCAAATCACCCCTGGTATACTGTCACAAATTCCCAACAATTGCCTTTAGAATGATTTTGGCAGGAACCTTGAGAGAAGTTTCTAGCCAAACAACATTTTGGCTCCTTTGTATATTCAGTTGGCTGATGCAGTTGACATATTACAGCTTTTTGAGGCCTTGCCAAATATCACATAGTTATTAGAGTGGTTGGCAGGTTGCCACAAGGCCTTTCATATAATAGTTTTTTTTTATTTTAAAGACATATGTTAATTGAACACTTACCTTACTGCACGTGTATTCTATTTTTCAGGTCCACTCGTGATAGTGAAGATGAAGATGAGGAAGAACGGAGCAAAACACGAGGCTGCACTCTGCAGTACCAACATGCATTAGTAAGAGTGTTCACACAATTCCACACAACTTCCTCAGAGGGCACCAACCAGGTGATCACCATGTTAGGCCCGGACTGGTCTGTGGACGTCACTGATCTAGTTAGTGACTTCATGAGGGTGGCCGACACAAGAATTGCACAGATTGTGGAGGGCAATGTGCTTGGTGGACGTGAGCCTGGAACAACTATGTTCAAGGTTAGTTTTGTTTTCCCCTCAGAATTGTGTGCTTGTTTTTTTTGGCAACTTATTGGTAATTGTTCAGTGTCTGCTACAAACTGAATTTGTTTGTTTGATATATATTTTATGTGACCTCCACATTCAGTTCACTCAAATCTTGGTATTTTATGTTGGTGAGGACTTTATTGATACTGGTAGGTTCTTGTAAATGACAACCCTACTTCCAAGTCATAAAGAGTCAACAGAAAATGACTGCGTTTTTACGCTTTAATATTTTTAAAACACATCATAGCACTTTGCAATAATGTGACAGCTGAGTTGTGATGACATGTTTGAAAACATATATTCAAGAAATAAATTAGACAGCTAGACAAAATACAGATAAAAAGCTAGAAAGACAGGAGATTTCAAAGTCTAAACTAACAGTAATCTTTAAGCTAAACTTGGCATAGTTTGCCATCTTCTTTATTCTCATTATGCAGACATCATTAGCAAGGCTGGCATTTATTTCTTAATATTAATTTCCAATTACAAGTCTCTTCCCACTAGTAGTGGTGCACTAAGGCAGACTTTCATCCATTTCCATTGCTAGTAATTCCCAGAACAGCTCTTGAATCTGTCATCAAGGGCTTATAACTTGAGGGGTACCATTCCACATCAAGCGTGGCCAACTAGGACTCTCTTCCACTCTTGAATTGGCTTATCTTGCATTAAGTTGATCTTTCTCTACACTCTAGCTATGACTGTAACACTACATTCTGCACTGTCACATTTCCTTCTCTATGAACAGTATGCTTTGACTGCCTAATGCACAAGAAACAATACTTTTCACTATATGCTAATACATGCAACAATAATAAATCAAGTCAATTCAAATCAAAATCTTACCATCAACCATTGCATGTTTAGAAAGATTTGCTCTCAACTTATTTGACCATGTTATAAATGCACCTTTGTTGGCCATGAGGCCTGACAGTGGGAATTAAATCCAGAACTTCTGGCTCAGAGGCTGGGATGTTACCCACTGTGCCACAAGAACTCCTACTTAATATTAATTGTTCTTGTATAATTGTCTTCCTGGAATAATCCAGAAGGCAGGTAATTATCAATTATTTTGTGTAGAACTGGAGTCACACACTAACCAGAATGGGAAGAGCAATAGCTTTCCTTCCTTGAACTGTGTTACTGAAGCAGTCCAGTTTATCTGACAATCTACCAGATTCATGGTTGCTTTACCAGCTATGGTATCTCAATTCGATTTAGACGATAAATATTGATTTTAAAAATTACCTGTGCTCCTACGCAGAATGAGAGAGAAGTTGTTGATTGTTGTGTGCCATGTGTAAGGTGTGTCTCTGTAAATGAAAGTATGTAAATGTGTAAAACTAGCCTGCAGTGCTATGTCATTCACTGCCTGGCTTTCTGAGTTCAAATATCTATTATTATATGATTTTCATGGACAGAACAACAATTATGATGGGACCAATTTCAAACAAATTACTTTTTACACTAAAGCAGTACTTTGATTCTTGTGTCTCCTACCAATTGAAATGTGTCACAAGTGTTTGCTTTGCTAGCACAAAGCATCATTAGCAAATCAACTTTACAAAAAAAAATCTCAAATCTGCCTCTATCATAACATATCACAGAAGCTCCATGCTGGGATGAAGACGAAAATGGAAAACCCTTTTTGTTGCTGAAGATGCATAATTAAAATAGATGCAAAATATTGCTGAACACTTAGCTCAGCACATGTCTGAGTTTCAGGAGAGGTGGAGAGGAAAATGCTGAGAAAATCTTTGAATGTAGAATGAGAAAAAAAATCTTTTCTCCTGGTTCCTGGAACCCTGAAGTCTGCCCATTCTTAGTTCCTGCATCAATATAGTCATGCATGCATCATGATTCCCCCCTTGCTCTCGCTCTTCCAAAATGCTAGCCAATTATTCCAATCATAGTTGTGTTGATTTAATAATAGTTGTATACTTTAATAAAGCTCCTCAATCAATGTAGTGAAGTGTGAGGTGATGCGTTTTGGTACAAAGGATATGGGGAGAGACACTATAAAATAATGGGTAAAATCCTTAAAGAACGCAGATGCAGAAGGATATGAGTGTACATGTGCATCAATCATTAAAGGTGCCAGGGCTGGTGGAGAGTTAATAAAGCATATAGTATTCTGAGCTTTATTAACAGGGCATAGAGTACAAGAGCAAGCAGGTTATGCTGAACTTATACAAGACACTAGTTAGATCTTAGATGGAATATTGTTTACAATTCTGAGTACCACAATATGGAAGAATGCATATGCATTGAAGAGAGTGCAGAAGAGGCTTATAAGGGATGAGAAACTTTGGTTATAAGGATAGATTGAAGAGGTTGCACTGTTCTCCTTGAAGAACATCACTATCAAATCTCCAGGTTAATTGGAGATTTGATAGTGATTTTTTTAAATCATGAGGAGACTGAACACAGTACACCAGGAGAAATTGTATCCACTCGTAAAAGGATCAAGACTGAGAGAGCACAGATTTAAAGTGATTTGCAAAAGAAGCAAATGCAACATGAGAAACATCTTTTTTGACTCTGGAATGTATTCCCTAGAAATGTGGTGGAGGCAGGTTCAATCAAGGTTTTCAGGAGGGCATTAGATGATTACTTGAATAGAAACATTGTGAAGGGGTACGGGAGAAAAGCAGCAGAGTGGTACCACGTCATGACGCTTGTTTGGGAAGCCAGTGCAAACTCGATGGAACAAATAACCTCTTTCTGAGACAAAACAATTTTGTCGTTCTGAATTGCTGGACGAAATGTTGTGGCTGCACTGCCAGGACCAGGAAAAAAACTCTCTTGTAGTCCACTAGGCTCCCTGATACAACATTATGGTGATTGGATTGCAGATTTTCTCCAGTTCCTTCTGTTGGTGTTCATATTCATCCTTTTCAGCAATTTGATCGTTCCTAGTCAACTATAGCAGAAGATTTTAGACACACGTAATGAAGTTGTCGCCATCTCCAACTTTTCCCTTTAGTATTTTATGCTCAAGCTGACGAGCATGAGGCTCTTAATTGGAACCTGAGGCCTACTCCATCTATTAAAGCTTCACTTTTACAGTTCCAATTCCTTCTCTTCTTCCAGTATCTTCTACTGACTCTGAACCCCTCTTTCACCTCATTGCATCATCATTGCACGCATGGAAGTCACAACAACTTGCCTGCAGAGACATCTGATTAACTAATACAGACAGACAGCTGTGTCAATCTTTATCTGCATTATTATACAAGAACCCTGGTGGCTTCCAGTGAGTATTCCTCTCACCAGCTCTGAAAAGCAAATGAAAATCCAATACGGTTAGACATTCAGATCTCATTGATAATTGCCATTATTAATATTAACTATCTGCTTGAGCAGTTTCCAATGGATGAGCACATTTGAAATTGGCCCTTATAAATTCCTGCTTTATATTATACACATACCAACATAAAACAAAACACTGACTGAACTATTAAACTAGAGAATATTTATATTTACAATATGAGCATAGCAGAACACAGAAATCTGCAGAACACCAATGATTACTGTGGATTTAGCAGCATATGTTACATAATCCCACCATAGAAATACAAACATCTCTTCAAAAACAATCCAGACATAACACAAGCATAAGAAGAACAACTGTCCTTTTCACATTTAATTATAGGTTTTACTCCAAGCAGAAAATCTAGTGACTATGAATTGTAAACTACAAAATTAAAAACTATTCTGCTTATCTCATGCTGCTACCATTTCACTTCATATGAATCATAGAATGGAACTGCATAGAAGGAGGCCATTTGGCCTAATAATACTACATTGGCTCATTAAAGGAACGGTATATTAGTCCCAATCCACCATCCTTTCTCCATTTCCCTACATTTTTTCTGCTTCATATATTTATCTGATTCTTTTGAATGCTACAATTGAATCTGTACCCACCACCCGATGAAATGGTGCATTCAAAACATGACAACTTGTTGCATAAAAGGAGTTTTTCTTCAGGTTGCCTCTGATTATTTTGCCAATCACCTTAAATGTGTATTCTCATTATTGATCTTGCAACCATTTTCTCTTCATTTACTTTTAACTTAATTTTGAACGTCTCTATCAAATCACCTTTTATCCTTTGCAGCTGTAAAGAAAACAACTCGTATCTCCTTTAGTCTATGCTGGCATCTATTATCCCTCATGCCTGGAACTCTTCTAATAAATGTCTTCTGTATCCTCTTCAAAACCTTCAGGTTCTTCCTAAAGTGTGATACCCAGAAGTGGACACAATATTCCATCTATAAGGCCAACCTTGTGTTCTGTATAAGTTTAGTTTAACTTCCTGGCATTTCTATTCTGTGCTGTTATTTTTAAAATGCAGGATTCCATATGCTTCATTTACATGTCCTGCCACTTTTGAATGTCTGTGCACAAACTACCCTCATACTCTGTCTTGCATCCTTTCTATAATTGTAGCATGTATTGTCTCCCTTTAATATTCCTCCAGAATGTATCAACTCACATTTTTCTGTGTTGAATTTAATCTGCCGAATGTGTTCTTGGAGTTTTTTGCTATCTTCTTTACTGTTTACTACACTTCAAAGTTTTGTGCTAAGTGCATATTTCAAACTACGTGCCCTGTACCCATAAATCCAAATCAATGACTATCTAAAAAAGCTCCAGTCCTGGTACTCAACCTTGAAGAACTCACTGTAAACTTGTCCAGTTCAAAAAAATACCATGCTATTTTCAGTCTTTGGTCCATTAGCCAACTTTGTATCCATGCTGCTATAACCTTACTAATCCTGTGGTTTTCAGCCTTTTAAACAGGCAGAATAGCTAGCAATTTATCAAATGGCTTTTGAAAGCAGAACACGTCTGTCATCTCATGAAAAATCAAATTAGGTAAACATAATTTGTTGCTTTATAATCTATGCTTGTACAAGTGACTGTTACTTTTCTTCTGGATTATTGTTTCTAAAAGTTTTCCCAACATTGCCATTAAACTAATTGGGACTGGCCTGTAAATGCCAACTGCATCCTTCTCCCTTCTTTGAGCAAGGGTGTATGATCTGTAATTTGCCAATCGTTTGGCACCTTCCCTTTTTCTGAGGAAGGCTTGGAACATTATGGCCAGCACCTCTGCAATTTTTACCTTTACTTCCTTGATCAATCCCATTACCAGATGATTTATCGACTTTAACTACCTGTCATCTTTTATGGAGCCTTCTATTTAACTACCTGTATTTTTATCTCATTTAGTATGCCACAAAAGTGGAGGTTTGGCAAAGATCTCTACCTTGGTAAACAGCAGTGCAAAATTCTTACTCAGTATCTCAGCCATGAATTCAGTTTCTACCAATTATGGATTCTAATGATTTGCTGACAAATAATATTAGATTATAGTTGTCCAGAATAGTTGCTTTCTATTCTTGAACAAAGTTGTTTTGTTGGCTACTGTCCTTTTCCAAAGTCATATTTGGTGGAAAATTGTGTTTTGAACATTTCCTCTTCTTCCAACCATCCCAGGTATATGGTATCAAGGCCAGTCCTGGGTTAAATACCATTAGAGTCCAATCTTGGGATATGTGTCATCAGGCCAAATCTTGAGGAATGTGCCAGTAGGCCCCTGTCCTTGGGTTTATGCCATCAAGGCCCTTCTTTTATTATTACATTCTATTATTACATCTCAGTCCTGAATAACATGTCATTAAGAAATTTACCTTGCATTCTGCAAATTTTTTAGAAATAATTTTGTTTGCAACTATCTCCAAAAAAGTTCATACTTAATGAACCTGCATTTCCATTTTCACCATTTTTAAAAGCTATAATATTTATAAAATATTTATTTATAAAATATCTATTATAATATATTGTATATAATATATATTATATTATAAATATTTATAAAATATTTTCATACCCTAAAATGAAATTACTTTATTATCTGTGCATTGTTCCATCCTCCCTATAAGAGTTCTTTTAATTTTTACAATTATAAAATCCCCTATTTTCTTTGACATTATCTTTTAAATCCTTTTCAACTTCCCTTTTAGCTCTCATATCCCTTTTAACTGTCCACAAAATTTGCATATTCCATGTGGGACAAAATTCTCCCGTTTTCAGGCTAAGGGCCACACTAGTGGGAAAACAGGTGTGTTTCTTTCTAGTGTCAGCAACATCTGTCAGATGGCATTCACCCACCTGAACGATGCTAGTGAGCTCAACACAGAGAACCTGGCAGCCAAAGGGCACTCTGATCTCAGCACTCAAGGACAGACATCCCACCTTCCTCCAAAAAATGAAATGGTGACTTCCTCACCAACCCCTCACCCAAGGGCACCATCCCCCTCCACCAGTAACAACTCCCACATAACATGCAGGCATGAAGATGACCCTACCTGATCCCACCCTCCTCAGATCCTATTCCCTCTCAGAGTCCTACTCGCCTCCCCCCTTTTCCCTCAGACACTCCACTCAGGCCCCCTTTCAGGCCACATACCATGACGCTTTGGCACCCTGGCATTTACACCATGACCAGGGGAAGGCGGGGGGAGGGGGAGGGGTGGTCTCAGAGGTAGGTCCAATGGCTATTTGGCCCTCTGCCATTGCAGAAGAAGGTCCATCAAGAGTCCTTTGGGTAGGCTCAGGCAAGAGACAAGGTGTTGACCTCACCATTCTCTCCAAGGATGACAATCTCATGGCTGGAATGGCCTTTCTATCCTGGCAGACCCAAAGATAATCCGTGGTATGGTGATTTCAGGCAGTCCTGTGATCAACATCTGCATTGCTGCTTGCCAGCTGTGAAAGCTTTGAAAAGGCTTGGTCTCTTTAATCTCCATGCCCCCGAGTATCTTGCAGACTTTTAAATGACTGCAGCACTTATTCTCAGGCCGCCACATTGGCAGTGTCAGCCATTGCCTCAGTGGTGGCCCTTGTCCCTCACCAGCCATCCTGAAGTGGTTCTGAATGAGCCAGGATACTCCAAGATACAATTGCTGTGCACGCTTCCTGAGTATTTGGGATTCCTCCTTGAGCCTGGAATGACCCAGTGATATAGCTAACATCACCTTCAAGCCATTGGGAGCATTGTTCTCCTCCCCCACACAGGCGTCGTGCTATCTCCACAGTCAGAGCCTTTGGCAGCACGTAGCTTCTGATAGTTCGTGGAAAGATATGTGTTTAGATATGTTAAGAATAGAAGATTGGTTAGGGCAAGATTAGGGCCAGTCAGAGACAGCAGTGGGAAGTTGTGCGTGGAGCCTGAAGAGATTGGAGAGGCACTGAACAAATATTTCTCTTCGGTATTCACGCAGGGAGATGTAAATGTAGTTGTGGAGAACACTGGGATACAGGGTTGCAAACTGGAAAGTATTGAAGTAGAGAAGGAGGATGTGCTAGATATTCTTGAGGGTTTGAAGTTAGATAAGTCCCCTGGGCCGGACAGGATTTACCCTAGGCTTCTCTGGGAGGCGAGAGAGGCGATTGCAGAGCCTCTGGCTCTGATCTTCAGGTCGTCATTGGTTACAGGTTTAGTGCCGGAAGACTGGGAGGATAGCGAATGTGGTCCTTTTTCAAGAAGGGGAATAGAGACTTTCCAGGGAATTATAGGCCGGTGAGTCTTACTTCTGTTGTGGGCAAAGTATTGGAGACAATTATTAGGGATGGGATTTATAGTTATTTAGAGAGAAATGAATTGATTGGGGATAGTCAGCATGGTTTTGTGAAGGGTAGGTCGTGCCTTACTAACCTCATTGAGTTTTTTGAAAAAGTGACCAAAGACATGGATGGGGATAAGGCAGTTGATGTGGTATATATGGACTTTAGTAAGGCGTTCGATAAAGTGGCCCATGGAAGGCTTCTGCAGAAAATGCAGATGTATGGGATTGAGGGTGATTTAGCTAATTGGATTAGGAATTGGCTAGCTGATAGAAGACAGAGGATGGTGGTTGATGGAAGTTATTCATCGTGGAGTTCGGTTACAAGTGGTGTACCTCAGGGATCTGTTTTGGGGCCCCTGCTGTTTGTAATTTTTATAATGATCTGGATGAGGGTATTGAAGGATGGAATAAATAAATTTGCGGATGACCCAAGTCGGAGGAGTGGTAGATAGTGAAGAGGGGTGTTATAGTTTGCAGAGAGACTTGGACAAGTTGCAGAGCTGGGCCGAGAGGTGGCAAATGGAGTTTAATGCAGAAGTGTGAGGTAATTCACTTTGGCAGGAATAACAAATGTGTAGAGTATAGGGCTAATGGTAGGACTCTTAATAGTGTTGAAGAACAGAGGGATCTTGGTGTATATGTGCATAGATCCCTGAAAGTTGCAATCAAGTTGATAAGAAGGCATATGGAGTCTTAGCTTTTATTGGTAGGGGGATTGAATTTCGGAGCCGCAATGTCATGTTGCAACTGTACAAAACTCTAGTGCGGCCGCACTTGGAGTATTGTGTGCAGTTCTGGTCCCTGCATTATAAGAAAGATGTGGAGGCATTGGAGAGGGTACAGAGGAGTTTACCAGGATGTTGCCTGGTATGGAAGGGTCTTATGAAGAAAGGCTGAGGGATTTGAGGTTGTTTTTGTTAAAAGAAGGCGGCTAAGAGGAGACCTTATTGAAACATATAAGATGATTAGAGGTTTAAATAGGGTGGACAGTGATAGCCTTTTTCCTAGGATGGAGAAAGCTAGCACGAGGGGACATAGCTTTAAATTAAGGGGTGGTAGTTATAGGACGGATAGGTTCTTTACCCAGAGGGTGGTTAGGGTATGGAATGCCCTGCCTGCGGCAGTTGTAGATGCGCCAAGTTTGGTGGCATTTAAGAGGTTAGTAGATAAGTTTATGGACGAAAAGGGAATGTTTAGGTTGAGGGTCATTGCTTTTTCATAATTGGTCGGCGCAACATCGAGGGCTGAAGGGCCTGTTCTGCGCTGTAATGTTCTATGTATGTCCTGTACAGCGAGGGTCACCTCCTCTGCCGTCTTCTGCCCCTATCCTCAGGCTCACTCTTGGGGCAATGTCCTGAATAGGACATTGATGTCCTGATGCAACTTCTGACCTGGATTGGCCTTGCTGCAGGCGGCAATGTCTGTCGAACACTAAGGCAGCAATAATGATCTCTGCCACTCTTTGGCTCTGGGAAGGAGAGAACAAGAGAAGGAGGTAGTGAGAATAGCATGTAGTGTGCAGAGTCATGTTAGCACCTGCCAAATTCCCTTGGTTTAGATAGCAGCTGCCAAGTGCTTGTGACTTAATGGGGCCTGGGATGGGATGCCCCAAGAGTAAAGTATAGAGACTTCCCAGCCAAATGGTGGCAGCAGGAGGGTGCAGCATTTGTGGGATTTGACTATTTTCTATGTAACTGCTCTTGCATTCAGCAGGGAGGGAGAATGCAGACACACAACCCCAAACCAATAGCAACCCCATCTAAGACCCACAGCCCATGCCAAGTCCCCCTGCCTCAGAAGCTCCTGCGCTCTGATGGAGTGCCCCACCCCACCTCATGCCGTGTCCGTAATCGAGCCAGCCTCTTGCACCTGGAGTTTAGTGCACAGTGGTACTTACCTCCACACTGTCTCTCGCAACTGTTGCACTGAAATCACACTTCAAAGAAGCAGTAATAATTCATGTCTGTGTGGCTCTCAACAGAGGTGGATGGATTGCATGTGAATTTGCTAATGAGATTGAAATGTAGTCAATTTCATGCTAATCGGTCTCACTCCCTTTCTGGGTGAAAACGGACATGAAACAGGACCAGAAGGATTGCAAACTGTTTTATACTGGACGTGAAATGGACTTTTAGACTTACACGCTATCGGCATGATCTAACAACGGCACAGCAAGGTCGGAGAATCTCCCAATGCATTACTTTTTAATAATGCTTCTTGTTACTTCTTTTAGCTTGTATTAATTATTTAGATTGATGATAAGGTGTCGTTAGGTGGAATGGCTGATAGATCAGCTTGTTTTCAAAATTAATATTGACCTGCTTCAACAGCAGATACACATTGATTTGCATGACTTTATTGACACACTCAATTTCTCATTATTTTGTTGTGGTAGTAACGGCTAGATTTGTCAGAGTTTTGAGTTTTTATTAAATTTTAAGTTTTATGACTGGTATTAAGCCAATATAAAATTGGCAGCAAAAATATACCCCCTCTTCACCTCCCATTCAACAGTAAACAGGCAGCAGCACAAGTTACTGGTATAAAACAGAATGCTTTGGAAAGATATCAAGTTCTGTGCTTCTTTATTAAAGTATGTACAATTCCCAGTGAACCTTATTGATAAATATCAATGGCAGAAGGATTGTTAAAGTATAAGTGTTGTCAGAAGGAAGCAGTTAATACAAAAATTGAAATTAAGCAGGGAATTGGTTTTACAGTAGCCAGTACACACGAATGATAACATTGGCAATCTGTTGAACAAGTCCTTTGATCAATTATATGACACAGAGGTAATCGAGCAGTCAACTGAAAGCACAATTATTGGATCTTTTGAAGTTTGGAAAATTGTAAAGAATTGAAAGAAAGCATATCTATATCAAAAGATATGAAGCATGCACTTTGTCAACTTTTCCAATCTAAATTTCTATTATTATAATGTCATTTACAATGCAAACTCACCAGAATTTCTGCACAAACGGAGAAGCTCTTTGACTTTGCAAAAATATTGGAGATCCAGATCCAGGAGTCCCATCCCAAAGCCAGCCTCCACCATATTCATGGGGACTGCGGGGGGGAGGATATTAATGGAGCAGGTTCTAATATGTATATCCATGATTCATGGAAGCAACTGCACATGTTAAAGCTTCCTCAGTCATATCTGACTTTGGATCCTGGGATGTCCAAAATATGACTTGCACACTTCAGATCTGGTAGAGATAAGTCTAAGGCTGCTGGAGTTTTGGGGGGGAATGGATAGTCCTTTAGAAGAAATAAGTGACCTTTTGGATATGGTCCTGGGACATCTTTGGGAGAGTTTAAGTTTCCTTTGAGAGAGTTAAGGAGTCCTTTGGGGATTGTTAAAAAGTAAACATAAATATATGCAAAAAAAGACAATTGGAATTGTCATAGGAGGTGATTTTATCATTTTGATTCTAAGTGTTGAATCTTGGTTCAATTCAGATCCAATGTGGAAACCTGCTCCAGGCACCCTCATACATACTCAGCCTGAAAAAGAAATCACAAGTCTGAATCGCCCTATGGGCAGGGCTTATCATGCTCACAATGCTGCTGCTTCGATCGAAGCCTTCAACTGCACATGTGCAGTAAAATAAATTTGAAAAACCTTCCTCTGTCACATCGTTCCTGAGCTACAAAAAGCGGATAAAGCGCCCCAGTGCGGTAGCCCCCAACAAACAGATGATAAAGTAGCCTGGGAGTGGTGGGCTCCACAAACATTTCCTCACCTCCACCACATAACTGTCCCCCTTATCCACCATTTCTCCGCTACCCAGACTGATTGTGACCCCCTGCTTCACTTCTGCTCCACCAATTGCCTGCAGAGTGACACTGGACCACCCACTATCCCTATCTCCTGCCCCCCCCCCTTCCCCACCAACCGAGATCCATCTGCCCCCCGCCTTCCCCATCAGAGAATGATTGGGCCTCCCCCCCCTCCCCCAACCCCCGTCAGGGAACGATCTGGCCTCCCTCTTCCCCCACCCTCCTCCACTCCCCCCCAACCCGCTACCACCAGAGAATGATCAGGCTCCCCTCCTCCCCCCTCAGAGATAAATTGGGCCTCCTTCCTTCCCTCCCCACCAGACAACAATTGAATCTCCTTCCTCGCTCCCTCCACTAGAGAATATCTGACCTGCATCCATAAGTCCACACCACCACACACACACACACACACCACACACACACACACACACACAACACACACACACACACACACACACACACACCATTCCCCCGCTGTGAGTTAGAGAGCTGTTAGAAGCTCTGAAATTACCTCTTCAGAAACTAGAGCACCTGAAACAGATCTTTGCCAAACATGTCTGTTTCACGCCGAATCCAGACAGGCAAACACAAAGGTAAAGGGGGAAGTGCAGGTAAGATTGGACATCTATCCCATTAAGTCAATTTAATTACATGCAGATACATTTAAATTGACGTTGCATCCATTTTGGGCATGGTTTGGATCACCATTTTCGGATCTTGGTAAGGTGGGCATCTTCACAGGCACAGATCGTGCTACTCGCCCCGAAAATAGGCACGACGCAACGGTAAAATCAGGCCAATAGAGTCATAAAGGTTTACAGCATGGTAATAGGATCTTCAGCTCAAATTGTCTGTGTCATCCAGCTTTTACCACTAAGCTATTCCAAATTGTCCATTTTGGCCCACATCCCACTATACCCATCTTACCCATGTAACTGTCTAAAAGACAAAATTGTACCTGCTTCTACTACTATCTCTGGCAACCTGTTCCTGACACCCACCAATCTCTGTATAAAAAAAATTGCTCCCGGGTGCTTTTTTAATTTCACCTCCCTCACCTTAAACTTATGCTCTACTTTCAGGAAAAGATGTTGATTTCCCACCTTATCTTTGCCCCTTATTACTTTATAAATCTCTAATGATCAATCTTAAGCCTCCTACGCCCAGAGATAAAAGTCCCAGTCTAACCAGCCTCCTCTTCTAACTCAATACTAGCATCCTAGTAAATCTTTTCTGCATTCTTTTTAGTTTAGCAATATCCTTTCTATAGAACTGTACACAGTATTCCAAGTGTGACCTTACCAGTGTCTTGCACAACATTAACAAGATGTCGCAACTCACGTATTCAATATCCTGACCAATGAAACTAAGCATGTCAGATGCTTTCTTCACCACCCTGTCAACCTGTGACTCCACTTTCAAAGAGCCTAGATCTCTTTGTTTTATACCTCTCCCCAAAGCTTAGCATTAACTGAGTAAGTTCTGTTACATTCAATCTACCGAAGTGCATCATCTTGTATTTATCTAAATTAAATTCCATATGTCATTCATCAGCCCACTGGCCCAATTGATCAAGGTCTCGTTGCAATCCTAGATAATCTTCTTCACTGTCTACTTGGTATCATCTGCAAACTTACTAACCATGCCTCCTAAATTCTCACCCGAATCATTAATATAAATAACAGTGGACCCAGCACCGATCCCTAAGGCACAGGCAGATCACAGGCCTCTGGTTTAAAGAACAACCCTCTACAACCACCCTTTGTCTTCTGTCATCTAGCCAATTTTGTATCTGATTGGCTACCTCACACTTGATGCTGAGAGATTTAACTTTATGCAACAATCCACATGCAATACCTCGTCAAAAGCATTGCTAAAGACATCAACTGCACTACATCTATCTTCTTGGTTACCCCTTCAAAAAATTCAATCAGATTCATCAGACATGATTTTCCACTCACAAAGCCATGGTGACTGCCTCTAATTTGTCCTTGCCTGATTCTGTAATTGTAACCCTCAGGCTTATGCCTCTCTAAATGCCTGTACGTCCTGCCTCTCAGAATACCTTTTAACAACTTACCTACTACAGATGTTAAGCTCACCAGCCTGTAGTTCCCGGGCTTTTCCCTACAGCACTTTAAGGGGAGGTAATGGCCCAGAGTGGTATTATTGCTGCTAGATTATTAATCTAGCAACTCAGCTAATGCTCTGGAAATCCAGGTTCGAATTCCTCCATGGCAGATGAAGAAATTTGAATTCAATATAACAAATCTGGAATTAAGAATGTACTGATGACCATAAAACCATTGTCAATTGTTGAAAAAAAAACCATCTGGTTCACCAGTGTCCTTACGGGAAAGAATTCTGCTGTCCTTATCTGGTCTGGTCTGTGACTCCAGAACCACAACAATGTGGTTGACTCTCAATTACCTTCAGCAACTAAGGATGGGTAATAAATGCTGGCCAGCCAGTGATGCCCATGTCCCACGAATGAATAAAAACAAAATCTGTGCAGAATGACTGATTTACAACCTCTCATTATCACGTGAGTTCATAGTTTGATTGATGCCTCTAAGAGGTTATTAAGTCTTTGAAATGGGACTATTGATCCAAATGTTTGTTTTCATAAGAATCAAATGGAAGCTAAATGTAGTGAATAGTTTTTACCTATGAGAGATTTTTAGAAATAGTTAATTCAACATTAGGCACTTAGAACTATACTCAATTTCAGCTTAAATCCTGAAGGGACCATGATGGATACTGGACAAGTTTGTTTAATAGGTGTAAGGTAAATTGTGCTGGTTCTGTATGTGTGTAAGAAGGGTGGGGGTGGTGTGGCATTAGGTTTCATGGGTTGACATGGCATTGGATGGGGAGGTATGGGGGTGGGGAGGTTGTGGGTTTTTTTTTGTTTTATTCATTTTTATTCATATTTTTGACAAAGTGCCAGAGCCCCATGACTGACCTTGTTCCCAGCCACATCCATACCTCCATTCTTTCTGGTTTTGCCCACCATGATGCCTTTTTTGAAAAATAGAGGCATGCTGGGCTGTCACTGGCCACTATCGAAGAGCTGTAATTATAAAGTGACAAATTTACTCTTTCTATTTTAAGCATGGACATAAGAATTTATAACAAAACTATAAAGATGGGGAGAATATATAATTTTAAAACGTGGTCTGAATTATTTTTCCTTATTTGTCTTTATAATGGAGTATAAATTATCTCACACTACTTCTAGATGAGTTCATGATGGAGCAACAGCATAGGAGATTACTTAATGTAAACGTATATCTATAATGTAAATATATATCTATAATATATAGGACACAGAAATTCCCAATGCTTTTGACCTACTCCTTTGAGAGAATGCCCTTCATGTTTGTATACCAATGATGATCTTAAGTATGATTACACAAATGACCTTTGAAAGGATAGCCCATTGATGAAGGAGGGCTGGAACCAGAATAATGACTCTGTATATAAGGATTTCTCTATTCCTTGAAATCTGGTATAGTGGCAGACTATTAAAGAATTAAAGAGTGTTTCCATAAAAATTTAGTTCCCCTCCATCCTCCCCAACCTTCTGCACGCTACACACAAAGGGGGCAATTTTACCATCATATTGTGCCCATTTTCTGGCATGAAAACATGGTAAAGTCAGACGTGAGGCGAGTAGCACAATCCATGCCCACCTGCGTTACCAAGACTCGAAAATGGCCGCAATCAGGAATGCACCCAAAATGGGTGCGGTGGCCATTCTTTGAAGTGAATCATAGAATCCTACAGTGCAGAAAGAGCCGTTTGGCCCATTGAGCCTACACCAATCACAATCCCACCCCTATATCCCTACATATTTACCCACTATTTCCTCTAACCTATGCGTCTCAGGACTCTTAAGGGTCAATTTTTAACATGGCCAATCAACCTAACTCACACATCTTTGGATTGTGGGAGGAAACCGGAGCACCCAGAGGAAACTCTCACACTCACGCGAAGAATATGCAAACTCCCCACAGGTGGTAACCCAAGCTGGGAGTCAAACCCAAGTCCCTGGAGCTGTGAAGCAGCAGTGCTAATCACTCTTCTACCGTAGCTGCTACTTAATGGGTTGCAAGCCCAACTTTATTGGCACATCCCCTTTTATCACCATGTTTGCCAATCGGCCTGAAATAGACATATTCCATAAAAGCATGCTTCAGGTGCTCGATTAGTGAGGGGATAAGTGAGGAGTGGTGCTTGCCTCTAGCCCAGTAACACACAACCTCTATATATGTTTTTCTCCATCTCCAACCACCCCACCACCTTCAGAGTAACACGATGGCTTTTGAGATACAACTGATTGACCTTGCTATTCTTTTGGTTGCTGCTGGAGCCCAGGAGAAGGAGGAACAGGAGGAAGAATTGCGGGTACAGGAGTACAGGGAGACAACCACCAGAGACAGAGGCAGAGGCACGTTGGAACTGTCGATCGATGAGTCGAGCGCCATATCCTGTTCTCACGAGGGCATCCTTCAGCGTCTGGAGGTGTCTGTCACGATCCTCCTCATCTGAGCAAATCCTGTGTATACGGAGGGCTTGTCCATAGGGAATGGCTTCTTTAATGTGTCTAGGGTGGAAGCTGGAGAAGTGGAGCATTGTGAGGTTGTCTGTCGGTTTTCGGTACAGTGAGGTGCTGAGTTGACCGTCCTTGATGGAGATGCGTGTGTCCAAGAATACAGCTGATTCTGGAGAATAGTCCATGGTGAGTCTGATGGTAGGATGGAACTTGTTGATATCATCATACAGTTGTTTCAATGATTGTTCACCATGAGTCCAAAGGAAAAAGATGTCATCAATGTATCTAGTATATAACCTTGGTTGAAGATCTCATGTAGTGAAGAAGTCTTGTTCGAACTTGTGCATGAAGATGTTGGCACACTGAGGTGCAAATTTGGTCCCCATGGCTGTTCCATGTGTCTGGATGAAAAGCTGATTGTTGAAGGTGAAGACATTGTGGTCCAAGATGAAGCGGATGAGTTGTAAAATTGCATCCGGAAACTGACAGTTGTTAGCATTGAGTACTGAGGCAGTTGCAGCAATACCATCGTCGTGGGGGATGTTGGTGTAGAGCACCGAGACATCCATTGTGACAAGGAGTGTCCCTGGTTCAACTGCTCCATGTGTGCTGAGTTTCTGTAGGAAGTCCATAGTGTCAAGACAAAAGCTGGGGGTTCTTTGTACAATGGGTTTCAGGATGCCCTTGATATAGCCAGAGAGGTTCTCACACAGGGTCCCATTGCCCAATACGATGGGACGGCCTGGTATGTTTGCCTTGTGTATCTTTGGGAGGCAGTAGAGATCTCCAGTGCGGGGAGTACGTGGAATGAGAGTCCGGAGGGTGTTCTGAAGGTCCGGATCAAAGGTTTTGATCAGAGTGTTGAGTTGACGAGTGTGTTCTTTGGTCGGATCGGCTGGTAACTGTCTGTAGTTGAACCAGGGACACTCCTAGTCACAATGGATGTCTCAGCGCTCTACACCAACATCTTTGTTGTCCAGTACTTCCCCGGAGTGGAGAAGCTACGACATCTTCTCCGGAGTCTTCAACATGTCATTGATGACTATGAACATCTCGCTAGGGCCATCCCCACCCCCCCACTTCTTGCTTTCAGACAACTGCACAACCTTAAACAGATCATTGTTCGCAGCAAACTACCCAACCTTCAGGAGAACAGTGACCACAATACCACACAACCCCGCCACAGCAACCTCTGCAAGACATGCCGGATCATAGACATGGACGACATCATCAAACGTGAGGATACCATTCACCAGGTACACGGTATATACACTTGCAACTCGGCCAACGTTTTCTACCTAATACGTTGCAAGAAAGGATGTCCCGAAGCATGGTATATTGGGGAGACCATGCAGACACTACGACAGCGGATGAATGAGCATCGCTCAGCAATCACCAGGCAAAACAGTTCCCTTCCTGTGGGCGAACACTTCAGCAGTCATGAGCATTCGGCCTCCGACCTGCGGGTAAATGTTCTTCAAGGGGGCTTTCGTGATACACGACAGCGCAGAGTCGCTGAGCAGGGACTGATAGCCAAGCTCCGCACACATGAGGACGGTCTTAACAGGGATCTTGGCTTCATGACACACTATCTGTAAACCCCGTAACTTGCCTGGATTAGCAAAAAACCTCACTTACTGTGCTGTCTGGAGAAAATACACAATTCTCTAACCAATGCTCAGGATTCCCTTCACACACATTGTTAGCCATTTTAACACTTGAATAGCAGGTTAGATGTAAGGATTTGCATTCTAATCAGCAATCTGTAACTGTCTGTGTGGATATGAGTGCCTCTGCAGATCAGAACACTGCATTTGCCTGACGACGGCAGTAAAGTCGAAAGCTCGCAGATTTACTATCAAATAAATTGGTTGGATTTAAAATTGGTGTTGTAAAACTTTACCGTGTATAGTTAGACAGACTATGTAGACAGTGTAGAGCCAGAAACAAGGGAACTGGTGCGGGATGTTTAGGGAAACATATCGCTCATGCCCACTCTTATATCCACATGTGCCCCTTTTATCACTCATTCCCCTCTATGTACCCATATCCAGTCACCCAGCACCCACAATGGACAAAACGTATGAGTCCTACAATAACATCGGAAATACTTTTGAGGTACTCATGAAGCTGTCAAAATAAACAAGTCTGTAATGGGTGGAATGATTAAATGATTAAAAATTGGCATAGTTTGGTAATAATGAGACACACATAGTAACTAAAGTTAATATGAATCCACAGGAGGTGTAAATTGTTGGAACAGAGTAGCACAGTAGTGGGGAAGCACAGAAAACCCAAGAAAGAGAATGTTTCCAAGACCTAAGACATGAGAACTTAGAAAGATGGATGATTGCACTGGTCATGTACTAATAATTCCCCCATATACCAGCCATCAACTCTCTATCCCAGTGGCTCAGGTGCAGCCAACTATGTGACAAAAATGGAAGCAGTAGTTCAGGTCTAAAGATGATAAATTCATTGAGGAGGCTGGAAGGTTGTAACATGTGTAACAGAAAACTGGCTCAGATTTTTCATGCCTCTGCCCATGAAGGAACAGAGGTGGGCAGGATTTAAAATGACTAGCAGGACCCAATTCCAGAATTCCCAACCCAGTTCCCATCTTGTAGGTTTAAGCACAAAGAAGAGTATGGGTAGCAAGCCTGCATGCAGCAATCCTGTCCTACTACTTTGCTATTTCGATGGAGTCAAGTCTATGGTTCAGCCCACCTCAGAGGAACCATTAACAATGGAAGAAGCCTGGTCTTACATTGGAAATATCTTGACAGGTAAATTGGAGGGTATTGATAACTTCATGTGTATGCTCTAGAGACGTTGATGACACAGTGTGCTTTAGAATCCCAAATGAATAATGTGGCTTAGCTCTAAACCTCACAACTGGATTCATCTCATCAGACACTGGCGATGTAGCTGTTCATGGGATTACATGCTTTGTTTTAGTAGATAGTATTAAGAATTGCAAAAAAGATTAAAATGTCTCAAGATTTTTTGGTGGCTGTTTGTTTATTTTGACAGCTTCATGGGCCCCTCAAAAGTATTTCCAATGTTATTATAGGGCTCATAAGTTTTGTCTATTGTGGTACTGGATGACTGGATATGAGTATATAGAGGGGGTCATGAGTGGTATAAGGGGGTATATATGGATATAGGAATGGGCATGGGGTATAGAGTGTGGAGGTTGGATAAGGTTAGTAGCGAAGTAAAGGGCAAGGGCTGTTCATGCCTAACATTCATTTAAGAATTGGGCCTTCTGATCTACCTGCCTGGGCATCTTCTCACTTCTATTCCTGTCTCTGGCCTGCATGGCATGGCATGGCAGCCCTGACTCCAGGCTGCTTCTGCCTCTCCACCATGAAAGTGGTGTAGCATGCCCTGCTGATCAGGTAACAGGTTTATAAGATTGAGAAATGGTCAACCAATTTGAAGATGAAAATCCAGGCCCCTTTATATCTATTAACGGATAAATTAGAGTTAACTGTCAATGTTAGCATTTTTCAGACATTTGTAGACTTTTGTGGATATACATACCAATACATTTGTGTCAAAAAATATACAGAATAAATTTTGAATTTAAATGAGCAAAAAAGATCTAGATACCTTTATTAAAGAAGAGGACTTCCAATAATACCAGAAACAATTCATAGCTGCTAGTTTGCTGCAGACAATGTGCGTTTACGTTTGTTGTATTCGACAGTATTTTCCAAAATGAACACCTTCACTAAAGACCCTTGCAATTATTTTTTTTAAGCACTCTTAGCAACATTATCTGCAGTGTGGCAATAGTACCCCTGATGTCATGCAGAAAAGTGCTCAGTGCTAAAATTATGAAAAGTATTCTATTCCCAGTCCCACAAATCCTTATCATGGATAGAATCATATGTATGAAAAATTGTCATAATACTTACTTTTATAAAGGTTTTCAAGAAATAAAGAACTGACAAACAAAGTGCGGTACAAAACAATGATGCAACTCCTCCAAATAGAAAACTATGCAAAACAGGACCAAAAAAAACAAACTAGCAGTTGACAGGAAAAAAACTCTTTAAAGAATGAGACAAAAGACTGTCATCTATGAAAGATAATTAAGTGAATCCTCTTTTGTTATACTAATCTTTTCCAAATAAAGAAAAGACAGGATGTCAAGTGTTCATTTGTCCCTGCAGACCATACCAGTATGTTCGAAACTGGCTGATTTTTTTAGGTCATCTGTCTTTGACATTCTTTCCAAAGTTCGAGACTTAGATTTTCAGCCTTGCCCTTTGATAGCCATATCTAGAATCCTGTCTGAAATGGCCAGTCCCCCTGTGATTAAGACAGATATTATTGTTTTTGCTTGCCCACAAGAGGATTCTATTAACTTGGAGGTGATGCTTATTTTATCTATGTTTGTCACTTTCAGTGTTATAATGTTCATTTGAATGCTAATTTTCTCCTTTGCAATTGCTGTAACTCTCCAATGTAATAGGAAGGTAGTTGCTTTGTGCTTGCAATTGGAACACAAATTATGGGCATGATTCATTCAAATTGTCTCTAAGTGCCCATGCCATCAGGAAAACCAGAATGTTTCCCACTGGCGCTTGTAGTACCTGTCAGGTTGGTTTCACACACCTGACAGATTCAAATTCATACATCTCAAGAAACACACTTGCTGTCTGGCTATTTGGAATCAAGGCACCCTTTAAAAAGTTTGCAGACAGGTCCGCATCGCTTCCAACAATGGAAGTGGTGACGCCCCTGCTGACAAGGGGAGCATCATTAACTGCTCAGCAAAGAAGGGTATCGTTCCTCTCCTCCCCCCTCCCCCAACCAGTGAAATAACAGGTCACCAAACTCATCCCAACACCACGCAGGCATGTGGCAGACCCAACCTGACCCTCCTCATCCTCTTAAAGAGTTTCCACACCCCCTCCCCACCACTCCCCATGTCCCTTTCCAGACTCTTGGCAGTGCCAACAGTGTTCTGACCCTGGCAGCAGACACTGACATCTTGGTGTGGCACCTTGTACCCCAAGGCAGTGGGGGGGAGGTGGGAGCATGGAATATTTGTGATGCGTTCAAGCCTGAAGGGAAGAATAAATAAACACAGCTAACTGCTTAAAAGCAAACTACTGTGGATGCTGGAATCTGAAACCAAAAGAGAAAGTGCTGAAAATTCTCAGCAGATCTGGCAGCATCTGTAAGGCGAAAAAAGAACTGATGTTTTGAATCCAAATGACCTTTTGTCAAAGCTAAAAGACCAGAAGATGAGATGCTGCTCCTTCAGTTTGTGTTGATGACAGCTATCTGCGTGCTGAGTTAAAAACCATTGAGATTTCAATCAAATTAATTGAAAGAATTTCATCCTATTTTATACCTCCCCTCTTACCTTTTCTCCTTCTTTGCTTCCCCTTTTTCTTAATTTTACCTATCTCCCACCTATTCCACACGCCCCCATCTTCGTCTGTCACTGCTTACCCTCTGATTTCAGCTTCTTTACCACTTGGCCATTTACACCCTTTATTCTCTCTATGGACTGTTATTGAATAGAAACAAAGGTTTTCAAAGGATTGGAAGATGTTTCAAAGACTTTTAGTTTTCTATGAAGCAGAGACTTGAAATAAATGCTGTATAAAACAATGTGGCTGCGTGAACAGCTACGGAGAAGTGAATTTGTACTCCCTCCACCCCCACTTCTGAAAGTGACTTAGTTCTTTCAATCAAGGGACATGAAAGGGATCTTCGGACACCTGCAGCTTCCTAAAGAGAAAAACAGAAATCCGTTTTACTGAATGGATGCTGCAGTGATTAGGAAGTCTCCCAGCTGCCCAGGCAGTAAACAGATTAAAGTGATCAGAGAACTTAAACAGTTTTAGAAGATAGAGGCAATAATGTGTATTTTACCTCAGGATAAATGTTTGAATTCACTATCCTGAAACTAAGAAACACCTTTCCCAAAACTAGAAAAGACAGTTCAGCCACCAGACCCCCCATTCCATGAGGAAGTAGCATGGACAACATCCTGCCCCAATCAGAGCCCACCAACCCTTCATCGGTCAGACATCATATCGGCAAGAATTACAGCTATTCAAAATAAGTGAATTTCGTATGTAGCAGTGACAAAGGTGAGCAAGGAGATAAGTAGTCCCTGATCATCAATCACCAGGGTGCAGGGAGATCTTTTAGCCATGGCCATGGTGCGCGATGGGGGACTTGTATAGGGAAATGGCTTGGGAGGGCTCATGCTAAACTGAGGTTCCAGTATTTTGATATCTGTTCTGGCTTGGGCCCATGTTGGGCACCATCCCCTGCCCACTGAACAACCATCAAGCAGTTGTATGTGAGATTGACTTCCAATCTCAGTGAGGATTTCATGGTTACTGTGCCATCTGTCTGCTGGACAAGCTGTGTGGCTGACTGCTGACATTCCATCTCAGGCCCCACTAACAGTAACAAAGAGCAGCTCTATCAGCTGTGCCCCAATCAAGGATTAAAAAGCAAGTGTTAAAATGGTTCCTCACATTACATGGAATTTGCCAGTATTGGAGATCCAACTGGTGTGCAAACCCTCAACAATGGCTCGCTGAATCTGGGCCATGCTCTTGATGCCCACTGCAAGTGCACTGGGCCAAATTCTGCAACTCCTCAGTGATGGCCCTCCTAGACTGAGTCACGCTCTCAAAACCCACAGCCATGCCTCACAGTGTCTCAAGAATGCTCCTGAGCCCTTCAGCCAGGGCCTTCTGTGACTTGGTCATGGCCTGCTATGACTTGGGCATGCTTTGGACCCTATCACCTGTAACAACCATTTTCTGCCCCAGATTTTCCACTGTGGACACCATCCTTGCAGTTTTGGCCTAGATACTATTCAATTCCAGCAATATCTCATGCACCTGCAGTCTGTGGGATTTCTTTCCAACAACCTTGCAGCTCCTGAAGTGCTGCTGACACCACCTTGTGCATTCCCTGCCACTACCGCTGCATTTGCAGCAGTTTAGGGAGCATTAATCCCAGTGGTCTGGCATCTAGTTTGGGCCAGCTGATTCCTTGCCTCCGGGAGACTCCCATGTGCCCAAGGCATCAGACATTCCCACCTCCACCCAACGTGCATCAACGGCTGTGTGTGTCTTGTGCACCAGAGAGTGACCAGAAAGCCTCACTATTAAGTTGTCCCACTATGGTGATAGTATCTGCGCTGCTGGATTGACTGATGCTGGCCTCAAAAGATTCTTCGGGGCCTTCCTTCAGTGTTTCCTCTGAGCTGTTGTGGGGCATCTCAGTGGAAATAGTGAGTTGGCAGTGATGCCACGTGAATTAGAGTCATCTCCTGCAACAAAGGACACAAAAGTCATTGCAAGGGAGGGACAGGTATCTGGGCAACATGCCTCTTACTTGAGATATATCATATGAATGAAGATATTGCATATGTTCACACTCCGACCTGGTTGTCATTCATGGTGCTACACTGATCCTCCCCTGCCAGATCAAGGGCTATCTCCTCACAGAGAATGAAGATTCGCAGATTGGAAACCCACATCTTCTGTTTTCTGCTGCTTTCGGTTATGTGCCATCTTCTCCCATGGGGACAAAGATTGAAAGCCTGGATGGCTAGAAGAACATGGGGTGTTAGGGGTGGTGTTTGTTGGTTGGGGTCTTTCCAACCTATGCCTGAGTAGAAGGGGTTGTGACGTGGGTTGCCAGAGGGGTTGGAGGAAGGTGCTGGAACGCCATAGGATGTCAGAGTGGATCAACAATGGAGGTGTGACAAACAGAACTGATGGCAGGACAGGATAGACACACCCTTTCTCTGTGGACCATGTCATAACAGTTTCTTGAAGTGCTGGCAGCTGGTCCTCCGTGCCCGTGCATAGGCATTAACTGCTGCCAGCACTACCTCTCAGGCCTCATTGCTGCTATAATCCATGGCTCATCACTGCTTGTAAGGAAAGAAAATATCTCTCCTTTCCTCAACTGCATCCAGAAGATGGTCCAGCCCTCCCTCAGTAAATCTTGAGGGAGTTCTTCTGGGTGCAGTCTTCCAGGTGTAGCTGCCTGTATGTGCATCTTTATTACTTATTGTTGATGCCATGTAACTGCATTTCCCATTTTGGGTAAGTCATGTGCCTGGAGGATCCATGGTGGTGAGTAACACCAGTAAAGTTTTACAACACCAATTTTAAATCCAACCAATTTATTTGATAGTAAATTCGCGAGCTTTCGACTCTATAGTCTTCGTCAGGCCAACATGGTGAGTAACACATCAGGGCTCTTTCATCACACTAATTGGTGGTAGATTATGAAACATTGTTTATTAGATAACTACCATCACTTAATTGATTTATGCTGATTCAAATTACCTATGAATTTACATAGAAATAACGTAATTTCTAATTAGCCAACATTTAGCATGAAATCTGCAGAGGGAGAAATTCATACTGATACTAAGTAGAAATTTATGCTGAGACAGGAATTCTTTTTTTCATTCATTTGTGGGACATGGGCGTCGATGACTGGCCAACCCATCCCTAGTTTCCCTTGAACTGAATGGCTTTAGTGAAAGGGAAAGCATTGATATTTCCTGGATGCATTTATGATATTACAGTGTAATTTTACAGCAAAACTGCTTTGCATCACTACGTAAATGCATTCATTAATAAATAAAGATCATCATGAGGTTATCTCCTTTGTTTTGAAAACAGGATTTTCAAATTTTTAATAGGCTGGACATGTTGCAATTTGAAATGAAACAAAGCAAGGTACTTAAAATGCAAGACCACCATTCAAGGTGAAGGTGAAAAACAAACTTTCAGACCCATTGAAACTTGAGCTATTGAAATACAAATTGCTGGCAGCTGAAATAATGATTAAGCGGCTTCCCTTGGTGTGTTTCTCGTTGGGGGAGGCAACACACTGAGAGCCAGCAGCAGGATTTTCTGGTCCCACTGTTGTCAATGGGATTTCCTATTGAGTCTTACTTCTGTTGTGGGCAAGGTATTGGAGAGAATTATTAGGGATAGGATTTATAGTTATTTAGAGAGAAATGAATTGATTGGGGATAGTCAGCATGGTTTCGTGAAGGGTAGGTCATGCCATACTAACCTCATTGAGTTTTTTGAGAAAGTGACCAGAGAGGTGGATGGGGGTAAGGCGGTTGATGTAGTATATATGGACTTTAGTAAGGCGTTTGATAAGGTGGCCCATGGTAGACTTCTACAGAAAATGAAGACGTGTGGAATAGAGGGTGATTTAGCTAATTGGATTAGGAATTGGCTGGCAGATAGAAGACAGAGGGTGGTGGTTGATGGGAGATATTCATCGTGGAGTTCGGTGACGAGTGGTGTGTCTCAGGGGTCTGTTTTGGGGCCCCTGCTGTTTGTAATTTTTATAAATGATCTGGATGAGGGTATTGAGGGATGGCTCAGTAAATTTGCAGATGATACTAAAGTTGGTGGTGTGGTAGATAGTGAAGAGGGGTGTTTTAGTTTACAGAGTGACTTGGACAAGTTGCAGAGCTGGGCCGAGAGGTGGCAAATGGAGTTTAATGTGGCAAAGTGTGAGGTAATGCACTTTGGCAGGAACAATAAATGTGTAGAGTATAGGTCTAATGGTAGGGCTCTTAATAGTGTTGAGGAACAGAAGGATCTTGGTGTATGTGTCAATAGATCCCTGAAAGTAGGCAGTCAAGTGGATAAAGTTGTTAAGAAGGCATATGGAGTCTTAGCTTTTATTGGTAGGGGGATTGAATTTAGGAGGCGCAGCATCATGTTGCAGCTGTACAAAACTCTAGTGCGGCCGCACTTGGAGTATTTTGTGCAGTTCTGGTCGCCACATTATAAGAAAGATGTGGAGGCATTGGAGAGGGTACAGAGGAGGTTTACTAGGATGTTGCCTGGTATGGAGGGCAGGTCCTATGAAGAGAGGTTGAAGGATTTGCGGTTGTTTTCGTTAGAAAGGAGGCGGCTAAGAGGGGATCTTATTGAAGCATATAAGATGATTAGAGGTTTAGATAGGGTGGACAGTGATAGCCTTTTTCCTAGGATGGAGAAAGCTAGCACGAGGGGACACAGCTTTAAATTAGGGGTATGAGTTATAGGACGGATATCAGAGGTAGGTTCTTTACTCAAAGAGTGATTAGGGAGTGGAATGCCCTGCCTGCAGCTGTTGTAGATGCGCCAAGTTTGGTGGCGTTTAAGAGGTTAATTGATAAGTATATGGAAGAGAAGGAATGGTTTAGTTTGGAGGGGCATTGCTTTTTATTTTGGTCGGCACAACATCGAAGGCCAAAGGGCCTGTTCTGTGCTGTAATGTTATATATGTTCACCTTATGCCTCCAGGAAATCCATGACAGGGCTTGTGGTGTGAATAGCCACATAATTCCAGCCAATGACTGTAACAGGTAGATTCACCCAAAATCTCTTGGATATAACAACATGTGAAGTATAACAGATCTGTCTACAGCCATTGTAGAGAAATTACAAGTGACACAAGAATGGCAAGAAACTTTTCAGCAGAGTAAACTGCCTGAAAAGCTGCTGCCGGGTGGGCTGGTGAGAAAATGGAGGATGTGTGTGATCACATTTTGTTTTTGGTGTTAATGATTAATAAATTTGCCCTTTTAATGCAGAAAAACCTTGTTTGATTGGCTGAGTGTTGTTCATTTCATAAATAGTGAAGTACACTTTGATTTGGAAAAAAAAATCCTTCTGAAAAAGAAAATGAAACTTTTGTTGTGACCAACCAAGTAGCCTCAATAAGTGGGAGTTGATTCGCTCCTTCTTAAAATTGGATGCTCAGATCCAGACTTTGTTCTCACAGACTGATGAAAGAATTAAAATTAAAATTTGTTCCCATATAATTAAAAAGAATTGAAGTGTTAGGGCGCTGGACCAGAACCCCAAGTTATATTTGGACACCAAACTAGACCTCAACAATATTTCTACTTTGGCATAAATGGGATGATAGAATACCTCCTTCCAGGAATAATTTGGCTGACAAATTTACATATTTACCAAATGCAGAATAAATCTGAAATTTTAAACATTCCCCTTAATCAAGAAAAATCATATTAATTGCACTTGTATCATCACAGAATTGTTCCTTCAAAAACAATTTAAAAACTGCAAATTTAGCTGCGTCTGTAATACCAAAATGCTAAATGCCCACATTCAATGGTAATGCTTTTAAAGAATAGGATGAGATAACTGCTGAGAAGTTAAGGACACTTAAAGTCCTTAGAAGAATTAAAACATGCAGCTAGGCTGTTAGAAGTGGAGCTCTGTCCAAAAGCCAGGTAAGTGGGAATTTTAAAATGGATTGTGTCACGAACCATGCTGATGTTACTTGAGAGGCTGTCCCAACTTGAAACACCGGTTCATGGTGATGTAGTAGTTTTCTTTTAAGAATGGTGTGAGGAGTCACATGAAACACCTTTTGAGAATAACCAGTCCAGTAGTCATAAAACAATGATTAAAGATTATTTATTAAATTAAAGACAAATGCACACAAATAGATTACAATACATTAAGGTAAATGGGTATATGAATCAAGAAATAGAGGAGGATAAGGGACATGCACACATATCACTGCCCCCCCCCTTATCCACACCCCCCATTAACTAAACCAATTACTACCCCTGTGCTCCTCCTCCTCCACCGATCGCCTGCAGAGTGGCAGCGGACCCCCCCGCCTCCCCCACCAGAGATCCATCTGCTCTCCCCCCCCCAACTCAGAGATCATCTGCCACTCCCACTAGAGATCCATCTGCCCACCCCCGAGATCCATCTTACCTGCCTCCCTCTCCCCCCCCCATACCCTCCACATCCTCCCTACCCCCATGCCCTCCCGAGATACACCCTTGCTCCCATTTTTCGCTTCCAGGCTGCTTTCTCTGGCTCTGGAGCAATCCAACCCAGATGCGCTTTTTCTAATTTTTGTCTAACTGGCATGCACAGTTCAGAGCTCTGATAATTCTGGCAGTGTTAAAGCCCTGCCCACAGCGCAAATTGGGCTGGAGATGGCTGAGAGGGTATGGGGGTGCCTGAAAGCGATTTTGAATCGGATCTGTACTATGACCAAACTCAGCATTTAAAATCAAAATGGTAAAATCAGGCCCATAGTTTATGTACAAAATATCCACTGTTGCAAAATATATCCATGATCCCTCAACTCAAGATTTCCCCTGTTTCAAACAACATCCAAATTAAATAAAGTTATAAGTCAAATCTGGCTTAGAGCTTATACACAATACAAAGTTGAGGATCAAGTCTGGGAAAACATCTTTTCATGGGCCAGCAAAAATATTTAACCTGTCTTCATGAAGGTTTCTGCATTGCCTTAGGTCTCTTGGCTGAGAGCTGGGGATTGGCCTTTCATGCTGTTAATGGAAACTGACCTGCCTGCTTCTGACGGTGCAGCTAAGATCCAATCAGATCAGTGCTCAAATTTCATATCCTGAATCTTCCAGGAAGTCATGGGTAATCTGGATGTGAGCCACTAAAGTCTTCATCATAACACCTGCAGTCACAGGGACACTAAAATGCTATCACCAGATTCTACAAGCAATGATGGTAGGATCACCCACGTAACTGGGATAAAGGGCTAGTCATTAATCTCACAAAGAATTTGCCTGCTAAGATTCAGGTGACATACATAAAGCACGTGATGCATCAAGGACAAGCAATGCTAGAGCACCAAAGGTGCAAGCAGAAGTATAGTTTCCCATTCCTACGACAAAATGGGATCATGAGATTTTAGAGATGTGCAGGTTCTGCCACAAATTTGTCCAAAACCCCAGCACTATTGCTGCAACACTTACAGATTACTACAATTAGAAAAAAGTAGTATAGACAGAGAAATAAAGCTTTCAAGAAGCTCAAAGCCATTTAAATAAACAAGTCAATGTCAGCAACTCTTGACTTTAAGCAAGCATTTAAATTAGCCATAGAAGCAAGTGACATTAGCATCAGGGCAGTTCTCATCCAGGAAGATGAACTAGGAGTAGAGAGACAAATCAGGTACCCCTCCAAAAAACTAAACAAACAGCATATATTTCACTGTTGAAAAAGAAACCTTCGGTTTATTACTAGCTCTCGCACACATTCAGATACATGTCCGAAACAAGTACAGAAAGACTACCTATAATGACCATAATCCTTTCATAATCATCTATATGATCATAATCCTTTAACCTTTTAAGAGAAATTCAAAATTCAGAATGCAATTAGATTTGGAATTTGTTCCTTGAACTTTACCAACAAAAAATCACCCACATTGCAGGGAAATCAAATGTTCTATCCAGAACGTAAAGAGACCCTGTTAGAACTGACAGGGTTAATCAAGACCAAGGCTAAGAAAGTGAATGTGTTGGTTTTTTTTCCTTTAAACTTTGCAATGAAATTAAAATGAATCTAAATTCATTTTACTGATGTGGCAGCATCACGAGGCTATACCTTTTTATGTTGAAAATATAGAATGGAATTTTTTCATGCTTTCTAAAGTGGGTTTAATGCAGGCTGCCAGAACGTTTGGTAGGAGATCCAAAATTAGGTTTGACACTAGCATGAAATGGCAGCTTGATCTTCTGCTACCATCTGATATGGCGGGTTACATTTCCTACCAGAGGGCAGCGTTAAAATAGTTTGCATCCCACTAATGGGATACAGTTGAAGGCTCGACTAGATCAGTGCTGCCTCCCCGCCCAATTGCGCACAGTGCCAGCAGGAAATCATGCTGTGAGAATCAACAGGGGAGTTTCAAAGGCATCAGATGGAATAGAACCAGAGGATGGCCATGGTGAATTGTGGGCAGGGTGAGCAAAAGTATGTTGGCACTTGGAGAGACCTGAAGGGGCTTTTTAGGTAGTAGAAATCTGAAGAATCATGGAGAGTGTTATGGTGTGAAAAGATTCACAGAAAGGGATCAGTGAAATCAGTGAACTCATAGGTGGCAAACAAGGATAACCATGGAAGAATCATATGATGAGAGTTAAATGAGTTGATGAAAGCTGGTAGGGTGACAGGGTAAGAGTACCACAATCTGTTATGAACAGGCACTGAATGTTATTGGTGAGGATGCGGAGATGGACACAAATTTAGAGTCTGGACAGGATGAGGGGCAGGCAAATCAATAGTAACGAATGTGTGATTTTTGGATAGAAAGTTCTTCCCATGTCTGTGTTGGTTTCCCACAGATGCTCCAGTTTCCTCTCACAGTTCAAAGCTGTGCAGGTTAGGTGGATTGGCTATGCTAAATTGTCCCTTAGAATCCAAAGATATGCAAGTTATGTGGATTAGCCATGGTAAATATGCAAGGTTAAGATTCTCTTTTGGAGATTTGGTGCATACTTGATAGACCAACTGGCCTCATTTTGCACTGTAGGAATTCTGTGGTTCAAAGGAGACTTCAACATTAACTGGCACATTACCAATGGTGATGAGGGAGGTTGTAAGGTGATTGTTGGAAGTTAAATATTATACTGGGGTGTCAATGGTTATGGTGAAGGAGGTAACTGGGGGAGGGGAAGAGATTTTGGAGTGAAAATACAATGTCATTTTCACTATGGCTAGGCTGATCACAACTCTGCAGAGATTCATGGTGGAAATCTCAAGATATTGTATGGGAGTTTGGTCATCAAAGGTGGGAGGGGATGTGCAGTGCTAAGCCCCAAGGACTATTTTGAAACAACACTGTAGACATGATTAATGTGAAAGTAAATATATTTCCCAAAGTTTGGTATTGGCACACAATAATGTATCTGTGCAACCAATTATAATTTCACTATTTCTTAATGTTCCACTCCCTAAGTTCTCTCCCAATAGCCAAAGCAGTAGTGGAGGAGACTGCTAACCAGTTGGCCTTGTTGCCCTGGATGACCTTGGTGGCCACCGTCTCAAGACCTGAGCCCTGCAGGGTCTCAGCTTACTTTGGTGATCTTGTAGTGACAGAGAATGAGGTTCAAGGGCTCACACATAAGGGGAAGAGGCATATGAAGAGAATTCATGATGTCCCATCTCCATCTCGCGTAGCTGAGTTTCTCCATGAAGTCTACCACCATGCTATGGAGACTTCCATGCATGCCAGTACCCTTTCATGAGTCAGCAGGCAGGTGGTTTCCTCCACTTTGCATGCAATCCTGTTGAGAGCCATTGACACATTTGCCTAATATTACCCCAATTCTTGTTGAGTCTGACATCAGTTGGAAGGCTAATTCCAGAAGGTCATCATCTGATTCTGGCCTTACCCAGCACTCCAAGTGCTTGAGAGCTCAGCTGATCCTACCTCCTGCTGCAGGCAGATGTCTGTGTGATGACCACCGAGTGTGAGACCCTATCTCCACTGGAAGTAAAACTCACCAAGTTGTGGGTCTTCGCTCTGGATTGGAGGGTGTCTGTTATGATAACTCTGCAGTTGCATTTTGGTTCTCATTTCTCTCTGGAACAAGCTTATGTTGGATTTGGAGAGGACTTCCTGCAGCTCAGCCCATGCTTTCTTCCTGGTGGTAACTGCAAGATCCACAAGATGCATGGATCCTTAATGGATAGATGTCCAAAGCTAGTCTGCCCATCTCCACTCTTGCCAGCTGGGCTGCCTGCTTCTTGAAAGTGTGCTGACCCCCTCTCATCTTTTTCTTCTGTCAACAGTAATGGTTTTATCTTCTCTATCCTCTTTGTGCAGAAGAAGTTGAGTTGAAAGAAAGTGAATTCAGCATCCATTCATATACAATAATTTTACTTTTCTTTCTCATGCCTCTAATCTTAGAAATCACCCACTGGACTGTTTGCCATGTAATTAATGCATGGAAGGTTGTCCAGAAGGGTACAGGTACATCTGTGAGCCCATCCACTTAGAAGAGAATTCACAGAGAGGCATGTCATATGCAAAACTCTCTGGCGCCCTCAATGCCTGAGTCTCATCCCTCTAACACCTTCCAGATAGCTTTGTGAGGTCTCTGTGTCTAAGGATGAGCAAGGCATTGTGGCCTCTTCACCTGCTGGTCTACAAAGAAGCTGTGTGTACCATTCATTCTGGTTAAACAGCTCAGGGTTCACTTACTGTGGCACAGCAGATGAGGTCATTCATCCTCTTTCAGCTGACCTGCACTGAAGACCCTGGGTACTAACTGCTCCGTAAGAAGTCTCACAACACCAGATTATAGTCCAATGGGTTTGTTAGGTAGCAAAAGCCACTAGCTTTAGGAGCGCTTGCTGCCCCTTTGTCAGATAAATGGGAATTCTATTCACAAACAGGACGTATAAAGACACAAACTCAATTTACAAAATAATGATTGGAATGTGAGTCTTTATAGATAATCAAGTCGTAAAGGTACAAACAATGTGAGTGGTAAGTGTGTTAAGCCCAGGTTAAAGAGATGTGTATTGTCTCCAACCAGGACAGTTAATGAGATTTTGCAAGTCCAGACAAGTCATGGGGGTTACAGATAGTGTGACGTGAATTCAAGATCCCGGTTGAAACCGTCCTCGTATGCAGAACTTGCTATTGGTCTCTGCTCAGCAACTCTGCACTGTCATGTGTTACGAAGGCCGCCTTGGAGAACGCTTACCCAAAGATCAGAGGCCAAATGCCTGTGATCATTGAAGTTTTCCCTAACAGGAAGAGAACAGTCTTGCCTGGTGATTGTCGAGCGGTATTCATTCATCCATTGTCGAAGTGTCTGCATGGTCTCCCCAATGTACCATGCCTCAGGACATCCCTTCTTGCAGCTTATAGGTGGATAACATTGGCCAAGTTGCAAGAGTATGTCCTTTGTCCCTAGTGGAAGGTATTCTCACGTGAGATGATGACATCCATGTCGATGATCCAGCACGTCTTGCAGAGGTTGCTGTAGCAGGATTGTGTCATGTCGTGGTCATTGTTCCCCTGAAGGCTGAGTAGTTTGCTGCTGACAATGATCGGTTTGAGGTTGTGCGGTTGTTTGAAGGCAAAAAGTGGAGATGCGGGGATGGCCTTGGCAAGATGTTTGTCTTCATCAATGACATGCTGAAGTCTTCTCCGCTCTGGGGAAGTACTGGACAACGAAGGGTACTCTGTCCTCTATGCCCCATGTTTGTCTTCTGAGGAGGTCAGTGCATTTTTTTTGCTGTGACATATCGAAACTGTCAATCGATAAATCGAGCACCATATCCTGTTCTTACGAAGGCATCTTTCAGCGTCTGGACGTGTCTGTTGCGATTCTCCTCAACTGAACACATCCTGTGTATACACAGGGCTTATCTGTAGGGGATGGCTTCTTTAATGTGTTTCAGATTGAAGCTGGAGAAGTGGAGCATCATGAGGTTATCCATGAACTTATGGTACAGCGAAGTGCTGAGATAACTGTCCTTAATGGAAATACGTGTGTCCAAGAATGCAACTGATTCCAGAGAGTAGTCTATAGTGAATCTGATGGTGGGATGGAATTTGGTGATGTCATCATATAGTTATTTCAGTGATTGTTTCACCATGAGTCCAAAGGAAAAAAATTTTATCGATGTATCTAGCGTATAGCATTAATTGAAGTTCCTGGGCAGTGAAGGGGTCTTGTTCGAACTGTGCATGAAGATGTTGGCATATTGAGGTGGAAATTGGTCCCCATGGCTGTTCTGTGCGTTTGGATGAAGAACTGGTTATTGAAAGTGAAGATGTTGTGGTCCAGGATGAAGCAGATAAGTTGTAAAATTACATCTGGAAACTGGAAGTTGTCGGCATTGAGTACTGAGGCAATTGCCTCAGTACTCAATGCCGCAGGAGATGCTGGTGTAGAGTGAGAAGAAATCCATTGTGACGAGGAGTGCTTCTGGTTCAACTGCTGCAAGTGTGCTAAGTTTCTGTAGAACGTCAAAAGCTGGGGGTTCTTAGTACAGTGGTTTTCAGAATGCCCTGTATGTAGCTGGAGAGGTTCTTGCACAGGATCCCATTACCCAATACAATGGGATTAACTGTTTCTGCAAGGTTGGTTTCCCTGTTTGGCCTCCTTCTTCCATTAGCTCAATACAAGAGTCCCTCCTAGCTTTCACCTGGTCCAGTGATGAATCGCTAAAGTTTGGCACTAGAGATCCATCCTCACTTCTTGCCATCTCAATCAACATTGTTAGTAAGTTGCTATCTGGGCACCTTTTAAATATAGTAAAAAGTCTCACAACATCAAGTTAGGATTGAAGCTGGAGAAGTGGAGCATCGTGAGGTTATCCATGGACTTGTAGCCATTCACCCAATGAAGGAAAGCTCGTGACACCTGAAAACTCATGACTCCAAATAGACCTGTTGGATTTTAGCCAGGTATTGAGAAACTTCCTACTGTGCCTACCCCGGTCCAAAGCCAGCATCCTTCCATCATGGCTTTTTAAATATGTCTCTTGGATATGATGGCAGGGCTAACACCATCCAGTCCACCCTGACACACAATACATCAGGAAACCCTGAATGCATAATTAATGAGGCTGTGATTTCGAGATACTATCCAAATTCCTGGCAGCTACTTACATGCAAAATGCTCCCTGCTTCTACCCTGCTATGGCACTTAGTCTGAAATGGGAAAATGGCACCTGTAGTTTTCAAACTTCCAACCAATGAGAAATTTTATAATTTGAAATAAGACAGCACAACTTATTTAAAAATGCAAAACAACAAAGCTTCAGACCTATCATAGTTCAATCACTGTCTCAGGAAGAGAAATTAAAATGCAAAATGCTGGATATTGAAACCATAGCTGTCACAGCCAACCAGACCCAAAACTCCTTGGAAATACACAATGGGTAAAGTTTCATAGGCCAGGCTGAAGTCAGCATGAAGTGATTGCTAATGACACAGAGAATGTCAAAATTTTTAGCAGGGGAAATGAGTTAAAAAATTGCACTCTTGGAACAAGCAACATTTTAATTACTGAATTCAACTTAGTTCAGAATTCAATTTAATTCAGAAGTCAACTTTACCAGATATCAGCAAACCTAAATCTCAATAATTGTAACATCTTTCATATCTGAACACATTCGTGAAACTTGCTAACACAAATTGGCCACAATGTTTAAAATTATGCATCTCAAAAACATTTAATCACATATTGTTGTAACTGTGTGTGATGTCATTTTTATTACATTTTCTTCTGATTTAGTAGTTAACAAATTTGCTCTTTCTTTAACTCAAGAAAACCTTGTTTAATTTTTCTCCTCCTTGTTCAGTGCATAAATCATTAAATACATTTTGATTTGGAAAAGTCATATTCTCATGATTAATAAACTTAATCCTTTATTATAACAAACAAGGAGATTGAATAGTGGGGATCCAGTTCGCCCCTGCTCACCTAGTCATAATAAGATGAATAAATTAAAGAACTTCCTAGAAAGATGTGTCCAACTACAATATTAACACATTTGTATGATGTTGCACAAACCTGTACTGTTCCGGTACATTGACTCAGTATCATTGTGTCTGGAAGTTAATCCTTACGGCAAAAATGGATTGATTCAATTTCTGCCAAAATTATCAGGTGGGATTTCCAGTGTTGCTGAAAGTTAATGGACTTTTGGCTGGGCCACCAAATTTTCCACACCAGTCCCACTGCAAAGTGGCTAGAAAATCCTGGCAATAGAGTTAATATTTTTGAGACCAGCAGTTTATATAAAATGCCAAATATGTAATTGCTCCATGCCATGGTGTTTCTGAAAGTTAACTGGTTTCTTAAGACCTCATCCCAAATGTGGATTTGAATTATGTTGCTAAGTTAAAATGAATTATATTGGCACGTTTTTACGCTTTCTGTTAACCCTACATTATAAGCATTACTATCGTGAGCTTGTTTGTTCACATTCTGTTTGTGAGGGAATATGTGGCTTGTGGTTTCATAAATTGGATTCTTGACCTGTCCTATAGGGCTCCTTTTGAAGTGCTAAATTTTCCATTAGTGTAGGAAATGGCTATTAGAACTAAATGTAGTGTTACCTGTTGAAGGAGTGCAGAATCATACGACTGTTAGAAGTGCTTAATCCATTCGGCTAACTAAAATTATAAATGTCATCCTGTAGATAAACTGGAAATACTGCATGAAAAAGTATTAAAACAGAATCTGGGACAATAAAATATTCATATTTTATACACATAATTCCTCAAATATCTTGCAGTAATTATTCTACTTGAACAGTTAAATAAAGAGTTCAAGAAAATATTTCCATTGCAGATATTATTCATTTAGAGGTAGATGTTGACTGTTCTTACCTTGTGTTAATGAGGCAATGTCCTCAATGGTGTCAGCATCCTTCCCATTCTGTTCAAACCAGCAGTGCAGGTAATGCCATACTAAAAGCAGTCTACTGTCAAGTATCCAAAGTTTTCACCTGTTCAGGTGGTAAGCCACTTTTAATATGGAAATTTAGATCCTATGATGTTGACATGACTGATTGCCAGTATGGATAGAAACTGGTCAGATCCTGTACTTTAATTAGTTCCGTAGGCAATTGGAAGGATTGGGGGGGGGGGGGGGGGGGGGGGGGGGGGGGGGGATGCGCGGGGTGGTGGGCAAGACCTGCAAATACAAGTCTTGAATAATTTTTGTTTGGCACATAGTAGCTGACCTGGCAAACATGGAATGGAGTCAGAACATCAAAATCCTGGTGTTCATTTCAATGCCCAAATGTAAAAATCAACTGTTTTATACTTTTGTGAGAATAAAGCACGCTCTCCATTGTGTAGGTAATCCCACTGATTTCTTATGATAGCCCATATTTTTCTCTGCATCTGATATTTATCCATTTTTCTTCTAAAAGGTTAAATTTTCTATGTTCCTTTCTATCATCCCTTTGAAGTAACATAAATTTGTTGGAAATGGGAAGTAAAAAGTATAAGCAGTTAATGGGTAAACCTGCCAACCAACAATGGAAACCAAATATTTACCTCTTAGCAAGGAAACAGGTCAGGTAATTACAGATGCATGGTCAGAATTGCCCAAAGCTATTGAGATTCAAGAATTAATTGGATTGGAAAATTACTAATGTTACTCATTATTTAAAAGCAAAAAAACCCCCACAAACCTGTCATTTTAACATCAGTTGCAGGGAACTTACTAGAATCTATCATCAGGGTCACAATGAACAAGTATGGGATGACCAAACTGAGTCAGCATGAAATAGTAGAGGGTAGGTCTAATCTAATTAATTTTCCTGAGATGGTCACTAATATTTGGATAGGGAAAGTGTGTATGGATGTTATTTTTGTGACTTCCAGAATGTATTTGATGAAGTTAGACACAAGGAATTATTAGCAGAACTAAAAGTGCACAGAATTAGAAGTAATCATGTGACAGGGTTGGTAATTGATTGCGAAATAGAAACAGGGTGGAGGGATGAAAGGAATAAAATAACTTCAACTCTGATCTAAACTCTGATTTCTCAGCTTTTTATCATTTATATGAATAACTTAAAGAAATATAGGGTGGAATTTTGCCAAAAAATGACTAAAGCTGGAATTATTCAATCTTGCCTTGAGCTGGCATTCTCCAGTCCTGCTGTACCGAATAGAAATTTGGTTGAGTGCCAAATTCTTTGTTCTCAAGACCAGAGAATTCTGGCCTAAGTGTCATGTTGAGTGAGAAAAACAATATGATTTACAACAGATTGCAATTTCAGCCATACGTAATCATGTTTTTGGGATAGAGGCTATGCCTAGACATGCCAGCAAACCCAGCTTCAGAGCCCAGATGCCGTTTTTAAAGGGTGCCCCAATCCCAACGTGAAATTGTAAGCTCCCTCTTATCCCCATGGACATCAGGGACCAACCCTCCCTTGCCTTATTGAAGAGATGTTTCCCACACACCTTCCCAACAAAGATTGCCAGCATTGGCACTGGAGCTCTCACAATGGGTCACCTTCATGCTCCCATCCTTCATATTCCCCCTCTTTATGGCCCCACATCATGATATCCCTTCATGTCTCTCCTTCATGCCCTCCCACTAGATGACCCCTCTCTTCATGATCCCCCAACTTGATACCACTCCATTCATGATCCTCCCTTACATGACTTCCTTCTTGCCCATCACTTCATAACACTCTCCAAACCCCAATACCCTCAGTCATCACCCCCTTCATGACCCACTCCTTAGGCCCCATCCTTCTCAGGCCCCACCCCCTTGACATTGCTCCCAGCATCCTGGCACTGCCAGGAAGTCAGTTGGCACTTCCAGGTGGACAGCACCCAGCCATATCCCTGACCATCAGGGGCTTTAATGGTCTTTGAGCACTTCACCCCCAGCATGGCTATCATGGCGAGACTCCATTTGTGGAGACCAATAGTGTTTTGTGCTGAGTTCCCACTGTACCCAAAGGTTGCAATATCCCAGGAGCAGGGAGAGTTTGCTTTCAGATAGACCCTGTCTATTTAAATACGCTAATCTGTTTCTTGTCCAATAGGTGCAGAAACCAGATTATGTCTGCGAGTGGTGTCTGGGAAACTCGCAAAGGATTTGGTGCCAGCAATAAATACACTAAACCCACCAACCACAATTCTTCAGTCCTGCTCCACTCTGACACAATTTGCTCCATGCTGCTTTGCAGTCACAGAATTATGGCCAGAAGTTTGTTTACAGATGTCACTAAGACAGGAAGCACGGTAATATGTGGGGTTTTTTTCATTCATGAAAAGTGAACATCATTGGCAAGGTCCATATTTATTGCCCACAACTAATTGGTGATGGTCAGCCATTCTTGAACTGTTGCGGTCCATGTAGTGCAGATGCATTCATAAGAGTTGTTAGCAGGTGAGTTCCAAGATTTTGACATAGTGACAGCAAAGGAACAGTGATATAGTTCTAAATCAGATGATGTATGATTTGGAGGAGAGCTCGCAGTTGGTGCTGTTACTTTGCACATGCTGCCCTTGTTTTCTAGATGGTAGTGGTCACAAGTTTGGAAGTTTCAGTCAAAGTAGTATCTGTTACTATGCACAGGGAGTGAATTTTTAAGGTGGTGGATGCAGTACTAATCAAGCGGACAGCTTTGGCCTAGCTATTGTCAATGTTGATGAGCAGGATTCATCCAGGCAAGTTGGGAATATTCTAGCACAGTCCTCCTGACTTGTTTCTTGTAGAAGGTAGACAGGTTTGGGCAATGAGATGATTAATTATTTGTCGCTCAATTCCCAATTTTGCACTTCAAGCCAGTTATATTGCTAGTGCAGTTAGGTACCTGGATGTTGATGGTAGGCTAGATATGAATCAAAGATGATTCTCCCCACAGCCTGAAAGACATGACAGTTAGTTGCATTGGCCATGCTAAATTCTCCCTCAGTATACCTGAACAGGCACAGGGGAATGGCAACTTGGGGATTTTCACTGTAATTTTATTGTAGTGTTACTATAAGCCTACTTGTGACACTAATAAATAAACTTTAAACTTATAATCTTTAAGATGAGTAAATGCTTTTATGTACAGTTCAGCCATGATATAATTGAATGATAGTACAGATTCAAGAGCCTAATGTCCTTCTCTTCTTCCTATTTTACTTGTGGTAAAGCTTCCTGTCCTGCTATAAACCTCTGTATAAATTAATTTCAACTAACTTGTGTCTTGTTCAGCTGTGAAATGTTTGTTAAACTGGGCTTCAGTGCCATTCTTCCTTGTTTTCGTTCTCCAGTAAATGGAAGCAACAGTACTGGAGTGGGGTCATTCCAGCTCACAGATAGTTAGTGGAAGGACCAAATTAAAAAGAGCTTTTTCTCTCCCTTGTTACGAGAAATATTCAGCCTCCAAATGACAACTGCATATAAGGACCCAGCTGAAATTGCTTTTAAGTTTATTCATTAGTGTCACAAGTAGGCTTACATTAACACTGCAATCAAGTTACTGTCAAAATCTCCTAGTTGCCACACTCTGGTACCTGTTTGGTTACACTGAGGGAGAATTTAGCATGGCGAGTACATCTAACCAATATATCTTTCGGACTATGGAAGGAAACTAGAGTACGCGGAGGAAACTCACACAGACACGGGGCAAACATGCAGACTCTACACAGACAGTGACCAAAGCTGGGAATTAAACCCAGATCTCTAGAGCTGTAAAGCAGCAGTGCTAACAACTGGGTCACCAACAGGGTGATGGTCAAGTCATCAGATGATAGTGCACCAGGAACTGGCATGTGTGGAGATGGTTTGGGTAGGAGAAAGTGTCCAAAAGAAGCCAGGCTTCAGGCAATAGGGAAGAGTCTTACATATAGAACATAGAACACTACAGCACAAACAGGCCCTTCGGCCCACAAGTTGCACTGATCATACCCATACCTAGTAGGTCATTGAACTATCCGTAACTCCCAATCCTATTTAATCCCATGTACTCATCCATAAGTCTTTTAAAAGATCCCAGCAAGTTTGCCTCCACCACCACCGACAGTAGCCAATTCCATTCACTCATCACTTTCTGAATGAAAAACTTACCCCTAACATCTCCTCTGTACTTGCTGCCCAGCACCTTAAACCTGTATCCTCTCAGTGACCATTTCAGCTCTGGGAAATAGCCTCCGAGAATCCACCCTATAAATTCCTCTCAATATTTTATAAACCTCTATCAGGTCGCCTGTCAACCTTCGTCTCTCCAGGGGGAAAAGACCTAGCTCCCTCAACCTATCTTCATAAGGCATGCCTCCCAATCCAGACAACATCCTTGTAAATCTCCTCTGCACCCTTTCAATAGCTTCCACATCCTTCCTGTTGTGAGGTGACCAGAACTGCACACAGTACTCCAAGTGGGGTCTGACGAGGGTCTTATAAAGTTGCAGCATTACCTCCTGACTCCTAAATTCAATCCCTCGATTAATGAAGGCCAGTACACCATACGCCTTCTTGACCACATCCTCCACCTGCGAGGCTAATTTAAGAGTCCTATGGACCCGGACCCCAAGATCTTTCTGCTCCTCAACACTACTAAGACTCCTACCCTTGATATTGTATTCCTCATCCCATTGGTCCTGCCAAAATGGACCACTACACATTCATCTACGTTGAAGTCCTTCTGCCACTTCTCCGCCCATTTTGCATCCTATCTATGTCTTGCTACAACATCTGACATCCCTCCAGACCATCCACATCACCACCAACCTTCGTATCATCGGCAAACTTACTAACCCATCCTTCCACTTCCTTATCCAGGTCATTTATGAAAATGACAAACAGCAAAGGTCCTAGAACAGATCTCTGGGGCATTCCACTGGTGACCAATCTCCATGCAGAAGAAGACCCATCCACAACCACTTCTGTAGGCAAGCCAGTTCTGGGTCCACATGGCCAAAGCCCTTGGGTCTCATGCCCTCTCACCTTCTCAAGAAGTCTTGCATGGGGATCTTATCAAACACCTTGTTGAAATCCACGTAAACCACATCCACCACTCTTCCTTTGTCAATCTGTTCAGTCACATTTTCAAAGAACGCCACTAGGCTTGTAAGGCATGACCTGCCTTTGACAAAACTGTGTTGACTATTTCTGATCAAGTTAAACTTCTCTAAATGCTCATAAATCCTGTCCATCAGGATCCTCTCCATCAACTTACCAACCACTGAGGTCAGACTCACCGGTCAGTAATTTCCCACGCTATCCCTGTTCCTTTTGAAAATAGGAACCACATTTGCAATCTTCCAGTCCTCCAGAACCTTTCCCATCTGCATTGATGATGCAAAGATCATCACCAGGGGCTCTGCATTTCCCTCACCTCCCACAGTAACCTGGGGTACATCCCATCCAGTCCCAGTGGCTTATCTATCTTGATAGAATTTAAAAGTTCCAACACATCCTCTTTCTTAATGTCCATATACTCAATCTTTTCAGTCTGCTGCAAACTTGCAGTACAACCTCCCAGATCACTTATCACTGTGAACACCGAGGCAAAGTACTCATTAAGCACCTCTGCCATTTCTTCCAGGTCCACACAAACTTTTCCCCCTTCACCTTTTAAAGGTCCAATCCCTTCACTTCTCATTCTTTTACCCTTCACATATTTGTAGAACGCCTTGTAACGTCTTTTGTTGCAGAGATTTAGACTTGTGCGTACAAGGGAGACACACTTGGCAACTCAACAAAGAAGGAATATCATGGATGATCTGAGTAAGGAACAGGATGATGTTGGGAGGGTCAAGATCGATAGGACGAATTTTGAAGTTAATGGAGGGAGGGTGGAGTTTGATGGGTTGCAGTTAGAGTCACACATTATGTATCCATCAACTTCACTGTTAACAGATTAAGTTTTTGTGGGAGGAGCAATGGGAAAAGATCTAAGTGTGACCCATGGATCGTCATGCATTTCCCTTTATCAGCTGCAGCTGCTCTAGGAATGAAGACCATGTAAACTCATGTCATGAAGCATGACAGATCCATCTGACATCTGAATGCAAATGTTCTAAAATGCCTATTATGCACACAATAATCAAGTAAACAAAATTTATATATAAATATATATACAGCCACTACATGTTAGTGTGACCATAACATCAGCAGCAGATGAGGAGACAGCCTGCTGAGAATGACGTCTTGTTGCATGCAATGATCTTGTCAGACACTCTCTGGTATAGACCTTGAGGGCACAGTCTGCTGAGGGTTTCCCAAACATCACCTGCCTACTAGGGCTTCTAGGTCATCAGTAGAGGGGATGAGAGACTGCACTCAGAGGATGCCCTGGTGTGGCTGGCTGACATTCCTCCCTCTTGCTGCTCACAGACACATCCCTGAGGAGAATGGGCACCTGGAGGGAGGTTCAAATGCTTTATTCCCTTCTTGCTTAGCCACTTGTATACTGTGTTCATGATCGGGACAATGGACTAGTCATATGATCATGTGATAAACCAAGCTCTCCACAGTGGTCACCAATGTCTGTAGGGAGGAAGCCATATGCACAGCTGCCACAACCATGAAATAATGCAAGATTGTCATGAAGTCTTTCACCATCCACGCAAGGTTTCATAGAGTTACTGACACTCTCACCAGATCCTCTTCATGTCTCTGCAACTTCAACAGTTATTGTGACCAAGGACTGTCATCAATCTAGGGCTCAGTTTGGGTTTGCATCACAACAGCCATCCAACTGTCAAAAATCTCAGCTGACAAACTCCCTCAGTTGCTGGAAGTGGCCTGATTCTATACACAGTGGTTGACTCTCTGAAACAGCCCAGCAAGCCATTCAGTTCAAGAGTATTTAGGAGTGGGAAATAAATGCTGGCACAGGCAACATTTCATAAATAAATTTAAAAATACAAACCTGAGACCCTTGTGAGTGTTACTGCACTTGAAGGTTCAGGGCAAGGCAATTCACAGTGCATCTTCTGAGTGTTCTTGGTCTTCATTATCAGAGATGTGATTGTTATTTTCCTCTGTGGGCTTGGTAAAAGCTTTTGACAATGAATTGCAAAAAAAAAGCAAAAAATACATTGAGAACACAGTTCAGTGCATATCTCTAACATGCCCATTCACAATAATAGGTTTGTGGCAATCGCTCTCTGTTGGTTGACTAACCTAATACACTGTCTGTAATTGATCGGCTGTCCTTTTCACCTTCAATCTCCTTGACTTCTTCCTCATTTGAATTTTCATGCCAGCTACTCCTCCTCCAGCCGTGGCTCTCTCACTACCATTGAACATCACCTTTGCATGACAAAGTGGAGACATAGTGGCATTTCAAAAGACAAGTACATTTCTTGTTCCCATGCCATACATTGGCCACATATCCTAACTGGCATCCAAACATCTTATGCACATCCATAACTTGGTGAAAAGTGAATTGTGCAGATGCTAGAAAGCTGAAATAAAACCAAAGTGTTTGGAAGAAATGTATTCAATTCTAAATTTGCTACCTACAGTTATGATTATGATTGAATTTGAATCTTCATTTTCTATTCAGCAATCTTTTTACTTAAAAGGTTATTCCATGACAGTTACACTTGTGGCCTCTGATCAAGATTGCCTATTGTTGAATTCAAGGCAATTATTTAGCTTTATCCTGAAGAAATTTTATACTCAGAGCTTTGTTTGAATGTCTATAATTTAATGTGTGCACTACCAAAATGGTTTTCTTTTAAATTCTTTCAGGTAGTCTCCCCACTGATGGAGGCTGTACTAGGTGAAGTGCCACTGATTGTTGCTGATGATAAAGTCACCATCACTGACCTGCGAGCAGAACTTGTCTCTGGGCTGTCATTGAGCCTTGAATCTAATCCTGGAACCAGTCACACCTTCATTGCCAAGACAATGGCCCATCAGCGCCTTCAAACACTCAAACAGGTACCATGATACTATTCATAATAAGAGACTAGCCGCTTACAGTTAGAAAAATAGTATTTGTTAGTGTAGTTAGAAAAATAGTATTTGTTAATATATGTCCAAGTTTATTAATATAGGTCAAGGACACATTTCCAGGGAAATGGACATAGTTACATGATGTAATGACTGGATTTTATGGACTCCTGCCTGGTGTGTTTGCAGTGGAGTGAATGAGCACATAAAATATGATGGGTGGCTAGCCCACTGCCTTCCCCAGCTGAAACCTGATGATACAGGGGAGAGGGGAGGTGAAAATGAGTAAGGCATCCACTAACCTGCCAATCCTTAGGTTTATTAAGAGTCTTATGTGACCAATTATTGCACACTTAAGGCCCTCTATCTGCCTCCACTCCACTTTCAAAACAGAGGGGTTCAAGGTTGGCAAGATTGAGAAGGCTATTTTTTAACAGTTTTGTTGAAAAGGTGGAAAAGAAGCAGGGCATGTCATTTGGACAGGCATCCGATGCGCATCTGGTGCCTTCCCACCCCTCTTTGTCCCTAGCTGCTTATCCTTCAAAACCAACATCACCAATCACTCTCTTGCACTCCCTCCCTGATGTAGGTGTTGGTTACAGTTCAGTAGGTTTGAAGAAGTCTTTGTAGTCATAAACTGTTAAGTCTTGATTGACAAATATACTGCAAAGGGTGCAAGCTAGGAGCCCGTTCTAAGCTTGATGGTACACATGGCTGTGTCCAACATTAGATGACCCTTGGTGCAGATTGTGTGCTCTCTTACATCACTGTGTGGGCAGTCCTGTAATCAGTCCTGCACTAACTTTAAATGTGCCAAACTCTTATATACACTCTTCTACTGTCCAAAACCCACACTTAATTCTCTCCAGTGACCATGTCCTCTTCAACACAGTCCCAGCAGCACCCACCTGATTCTAGAGATGTCAACCAATCAGATTGGCTTGGCAAGCAGCTCTTGAGAGTAACACTTCCTCCCACTGAGGAACAGTAGTCTGACTCTCAGTTTTCTTAGGCTGCCAACTGTGTGTTGTCAACATGAGGTAGCCTTATTTAAAAAGTTGGCCAGTTAGGAATGACTTTGTCCACAGAACAGCAAAAAGTTAAATCCAGCCTGATGTTTCTGCTCCTTTTGTTTCTTGCCAAACTTTCCTTGATGTTCCCCTTGGATTGTAACTGTCTAACACTGGTAATGCATTCCCAGACTGCCTTCTTATTTTACTTGGACTACTCATGCTAATTGCTGCTGAAGGAATGTCATCTGATACTTGATACTATAATGACCTGTATGAAACCTGAATAATCAAGTTTTGCGAGCACACTTGCAAATTCCATTCCAATCTCCAGAAATAGTTATGACAATCTCAGCAACCAGAAATTCCTAATCTTAGTGGCACATCTTATCTGTAGCTAAAATTTAGATTTGCATCTTATCTTAGTGCATAGCACAGCAGCGGGTGTTGTTGGAATTCTGGATTTTATAGCAAGAAAATAAACAGAGGAAGGAACACATTAAAATCTTCTTCGTCACAGACTTTATACCATTACATCTTAAATACAGTGCAGCATTCCGGTATCTAAAGAGGAAAATCCTCCCTGTTGTGTTTCTGCTATATAAATAGGCTGTTAATCAAGTGTAAATTGACTGAGATTTATTGTGAGGTTACAATTGACTATACATTCTATTTGTACAAAATTTCTATTTGTACCAATTGATCTCGACAAAGAATGTGCAACGCACAGGTTTAGTTACAATCAAAAAGACAATTTGTGTTTGAAATGAACAGCAGGTTACTCAACATCTGTAAAAAACAGATTAACATTCTGGGTACTCTTCATCCTGTGCAACCCAAACAATTTTACATAGAAACATAACAAATTGGAGCAAGAGTGAGCCATTCAGTCCCTCAAGCCTGCTCCACCAAAAGATTAAGAGTAACTCACCTCCTGACTCCCCAAACCCTATCCACCATCTATAAAGCCCAAGTCAGGAATGTGATGGAATACTTGCCACTTGCCTGAATGGGTGCAGCTCCAACAGCAGTCAAAAAGGTTGACACCATCCAGAACAAAGCAGCCTGCTTGATTGGCACCACATCTACAAACATTCAATCCCTCCCCACCAGCGCTCATTGCAGCAGTAAATAGCATTGCAGCTATTTACAAGATGCACTGCAGCAATTCACCAAAGATCCTTAGCACCTTTCAAACCCACGACTACTTCCATCCAGAAAGACAAGGGCAGCAGATAAATGGGAACACTACCACCTGCAAATTTCCCTCCAAGCCATTTACCATCCTGACATTCCTTCGCAGTCACTGGGTCAAAATCATAGAATTCCTTCCCTAATGGCATTGTGGGTCAACACACAGAACATGGACTACAGCAATTCAAGAAGGCAACTCATTACTATCTTCTCAAGGGCAACTAGGGATGAGCAATAAATGCTGGTCAGCCAGTGACACCCATGTACCACAAACGAATAAAAAAAAGTTGAAAAAGATCACGGCTGATCCTCAGCTACATCCTCCTATACTATCCCAAATTCATTGTTTCCTTTAAAGCAAACAATTGTTGATTTCTGACTTGAATGTACTCAACCACTGAATGAGTAGCATCTCTCTGAGATAGAGAATTCCTCAGAATGACAACTCTTCAAGTCAAGAAATTTTATCATGTCTAAGTCCTGAATGGCTGACATCTTATTCTAAGACTTTCACCTCTAGTTCTATATTCACCAGAAGGAGCAAGCATCTTCCCAAGCTACTTAAGAATTCATGTTTCATAGAAACATGGAACATTACAGCACAGTACAAGCCCTTCAGCCCTCAATATTGTGCCAAGCTATATCCAGTCCCAAGATCAAGTTATCCCCTCCCTATAATTCTGGAGTGCTTCATGTAAATTCAGTTTCAATGTAATCATCTTTCATTCTTCTAAATACTCCCAAATTTCCCTTGCGAATATAGGATTAGTCAATTCAATTGCTGCTTAGAGGACTATAGGGAATAACATCACATTTTTCTACATTTGTCATAGTTTTCCTACCTAACCTTGTATTATTTAAAACATGACTGTATTCCACTTGGTTCTACTCTCTAAGTCATAGCACTGATCCTTGCAGTACTCCACTAGTCACATAAAGTAACAACCAAAATAACCTGTTGTGGGATAGTAATAGGAGACAGAGAGTAATAGTGGAAGGGTGTTTTTCTAGATGGAGGTTGGTCACTAGTGGTGTGCCGCAGGGCTCAGTACTGGGACATAGAACATAGAACAATACAGCACAGAACAGGCCCTTCGGCCTTCGATGTTGTGCCAACCAAAATAAAAAGCAATGCCCCTCCAAACTAAACCATTCCCTTCACTTCCATATACTTATCAACTAACCTCTTAAACGCCACCAAACTTGGCGCATCTACAACAGCTGCAGGCAGGGCATTCCACTCCCTAATCACTCTTTGAGTAAAGAACCTACCTCTGATATCCGTCCTATAACTCATACCCCTTAATTTAAAGCTGTGTCCCCTCGTGCTAGCTTTCTCCATCCTAGGAAAAAGGCTATCACTGTCCACCCTATCTAAACCTCTAATCATCTTATATGCTTCAATAAGATCCCCTCTTAGCCGCCTCCTTTCTAACGAAAACAACCTCAAATCCTTCAACCTCTCTTCATAGGACCTGCCCTCCATACCAGGCAACATCCTGGTAAACCTCCTCTGTACCCTCTCCAATGCCTCCACATCTTTCTTATAATGTGGCGACCAGAACTGCACACAATACTCCAAGTGCGGCCGCACTAGAGTTTTGTACAGTTGCAACATGATGCTGCGGCTCCTAAATTCAATCCCCCTACCAATAAAAGCTAAGACTCCATATGCCTTCTTAACAACTTTATCCACTTGACTGCCTACTTTCAGGGATCTATTGACACATACACCAAGATCCTTCTGTTCCTCAACACTATTAAGAGCCCTACCATTAGCCCTATACTCTACACATTTATTGTTCCTGCCAAAGTGCATTACCTCACACTTTTCCACATTAAACTCCATTTGCCACCTCTCGGCCCAGCTCTGCAACTTGTCCAAGTCACTCTGTAAACTAAAACACCCCTCTTCACTATCTACCACACCACCAACTTTAGTATCATCTGCAAATTTACTGATCCATCCCTCAATACCCTCATCCAGATCATTTATAAAAATTACAAACAGCAGGGGCCCCAAAACAGACCCCTGAGGCACACCACTCGTCACCGAACTCCACGATGAATATCTCCCATCAACCACCACCCTCTGTCTTCTATCTGCCAGCCAATTTCTAATCCAATTAGCTAAATCACCCTCTATTCCACACATCTGCATTTTCTGTAGAAGTCTTCCATGGGCCACCTTATCAAAAGCCTTACTAAAGTCCATATATACTACATCAACCGCCTTACCCCCATCCACCTCTCTGGTCACTTTCTCAAAAAACTCAATGAGGTTAGTAAGGCATGACCTACCCTTCACGAAACCATGCTGACTATCCCCAATCAATTCATTTCTCTCTAAATAACTATAAATCCACTATCCCTAATAATTCTCTCCATACCTTGCCCACCACAGAAGTAAGACTCACGGCCTATAATTCCCAGGAAGGTCTCTCTTCCCCTCTTAAACAATGGGACCACATTCGCTATCCTCCAGTCCTCCGGAACCACACCCGTACAACGAGACCTGAAGATCGAGCCAGAGGCTCAGCAATCTCCTCTCTTGCCTCCCAGAGAATCCTAGGGTAAATCCCGTCCGGCCCAGGGGACTTATCCAACTTCAAACCCTCGAGAATTTCTAACACATCCTCCCTATCTACTACAATACTCCCCAATTTGCAACCCTGTACCTCAGTGAGGTACCTCTTCTATTTGTAATATATATTAAATGACTTGGAAGAGGGAGTAAGTGGAGTGATCAGCAAGTTTGCAGACGATACAAAGATAGTGAGGAGCATTGTCAGGCAATGCAGCAGGACATAGATAGGCTGGTAGCTTGGGCAGACAGATGGAATTTAATCCTGATAAATGTGAGGTGATGCATTTTGGGTGAAAGAATGTAGGGGGGAGGTATATGTAAGGGTAGACCTATTAAGAGTATAGAAACGCAAAGGGACCTGGGGGTGCAGGTGCACAAGTCTCTGAAGGTGGCAGAGCAGATGGAGAAGGTTGTGAAGAAAGTATGTAGTATGCTAACCTTTATAGGAAGGGGTATAGAGTATAAGAGCTGGCCTTTAATGTTGCAGTTGTATAAAACGTTGGTTAGACCTCATTTGGAATACTGTGTCCAGTTCTGCTCGCCTTACTACCGGAAAGACACGGAGACTCTGGAGAGAGTGCAGAGGAGGTTTACCAGGATGCTGCCTGTATGGAAGTATGGAAGATGTGAGTTACGAGGAGAGGTTAGGCAAATTGGGCTGTTTTCCTTAGAAAGACGTAGACTTAGAGGAGATCTGATAGAGGTGTACAAGATTATGAGAGGTATAGATAGAGCAAACAGGGTTAAGCTTTTTCCTAGGATGGACTCGATTAGCAAGAGGGGTCACGGGCTTACGGTGATGGGGGTAAGGTATAATTTGGATGCTAGAGGGAGTTTTTTCACACAGAGGGTGGTGGGGATATGGAATGCGCTGCCAAGTAAAGTGGTGGGGGCATGCACTTTGAAGTTATTTAAGAAATACTTAGATGGGCACATGAACAGAATGGGAATGGAGGGATATAGAAAACTAATTTAAAATAGGGATCATGAGCCTTGAGAGTCCCTGGGAAGTGTGTAAATAGATGATGATATTGATGCACTTGTTTTTACCCTACAGGTGCTTTGGTCCACCTTGTTGTCTAATGAGGGGCATACACGCGATGGGTCGAGAGAGGGCTGCTCTTGGATTTTATTTTTGAGAGTATCCTAGTGCTTCACGTCGTTAGTGTATGCTTGACCTGGACCATTTGATGGGCAACATGACAGCTCAGTGACTAATTGCTGTGCTGTGCAGATACTTGGACTTGGGCCTGTGTCTGTGGGAGTTTGCGCTTTCTCCCTGTGCTTGTGTGGGTTTTCTCCGGGTGCTCCGGTTTCCTCCACATCCCAAAGATGTGCTCTTAGGCTAATTGGCAAAACAAATTCTCCCTAAATTGTCTCAAATTTGGTTTTTAATCCATAGACCTATAAACATAGACAGGGATCACGAGTAGAGGTGGGAACATTCGGGGTGGCGGTGCGGGCTCGTTGAGCCGAAGAGCCTGTTTCCCATGCTGTTTTGTTCTTTGTTTTTGAATCTTATATCTTTTTTTTGTTAACCAGTGCTCAGAAAGGCAGAAATATTAATCTCAATCACACCAGCTGTAATTTTTTGTCATAGCCTCTTGTATAGCACCTTATTAAATGCATTTTGAAATGCCAATATTCTACATCCACTGGCTATTCTGTATCCATCCTACTTGGTACAGCCTCTGCCATTTTCTTATTCCCCATTTTAATTTCTCCGGTTTCTACCTGTAAGGTCTTAATAATCACTTTCAGTGATCTTTTTTTTTTACATATTGACAGAAACTATTATAATCTGTTTTTAATCTCTAGCTAGTTAAATCTCATATTCTGTTTTCTGTTTCCTCATCAGTTGTTAGTCATCCTTTGCGAATTCCAATCATCACGCTTACAACTCCTATTTTGGCAACATTATAAGCCTCTTCATTCAGTTTTTAACTTCTCTTGTTAGTTACAGCTTTCTATTGGAACTTTATTCCTTCCAACATATATTAATTGTGAAGTATGAATTAACTGAGGCATTCAAAAGGGCATTAGATGATTATTTGAATGAAAGCAACAGGCAAGGGCACAAGGAAAAGGCAGGGGAATGGCACTAAGTCACAATGGTTGTTCGGAGAGTCAGTACAGACACGATGAGCCAAATAGCCTTTGTAAATTCTGTGATTAATGATTTAAATCTTAGTAGTTGCTTATTTACTCTTGTTTCTTTTAATCTAATTTCCAAATTCATAGTTCTCTTTGTTCAAATTTAAAACTCTCATTTAAAACCGTGGTTTGAAGCAGATATTATTGATAATTGTTTTTAACTGGAATTTATACAGCATCACACCAGTGTATGTTCGTAAAAATTCCATCCTTATTTTGCTAGAACTACGTAAAGCCTTAGTCAGACAACATTCAGAGAAGTACATATATTTGAGCACCACAAACTGGAAAGAATACGGGCGTTTCTCCCAGCCTGCTGCACCAATAAATTAGCGCAGCAGACTGGGAGATTTCAGCAGGGCTGGATTAATGCAATCTGTGCTGGGCTTGTGCTGCCAAGCATCTCTCCCAGCACCAGATTTCTGGCGCTATTACCTCCATGACAGAAATAGGCATGGAGCTGCGTTAGGTACGTAGGGGGTATTTTAATAAAATTTAAGTATGATTAATGGGCCCAGGCCCGCTAGCATCTCCTCCGATCCCCACTAGGAGTGGTTCACTCCAGCAGTGTTTAAATTAACTTCACTTTCAGGAAACTAATGAGCCGATGCCACTGGAGTGAAGGGCCCCCCTCACACCCCCAAAGGGTTGAGCAGTGGAGGGGGGGTGCCTCTAGCTGTGCTGTCTCACATGCCCAGAACCAAAGTGCCAATGCCCATTGCCCATGGAGCAATGCCAATGGGGTGGTGCATATGGGGGCAGGAGCTATGTGGGGGATGGCCTGATGGGGCAATCCATGGGGTGGAGGGTCCCACTTCCAATCTGGAGACAGGATCAGTGGGGGAAGGAGCTAGACGAGCAATTGGGGAGAGCTCGGGGGCCCTTCAGGTCGGGTTGGGGCTGTGGGGGACCGACTGGCTCGGTACTATCAAGGGGGTCGTTAAGGGATGAGCAATCAGGCTGTTTGGGGGAATGTGATTGCAGGGCTGGCCAGCAATTGGAAGGTTAGCAGTGCAAGGTCACAGCGCATGTGCCGACCCCAGCGCTGACAAATCAGGCCGTATGCAGTGGCCCATTCAGTGCTATGCTGCCTGCCTGTCCCATGGGACTAGGCTCTGCCTATTGATTTTAAGTGTAATTTATGCTAGTGCACTCTGCAGTGCACAGAGAATGGGAGATTCATTTTGAAACACCCACTCAAAAAAACCAGCGTGATTTTCTCCAGTTTTTACACAAATTCGGCACTTAGAATTTTTTGGAGAAAATCATTTCCAATTATTGGACTTGGATTGACTGCAACCAAAACGTTTCCACAGTTCTAAGCATTAAATTTTGATTTGATTTATTATTTTCACATGTGTGAGTGTGCAGTGAAAAGTGTTGTTTCTTGCACGCTATACAGACAAAGCATATGAGACCTAGTTGTCTTCATTGTAATGATTTGACTGAAGTTATGGTTTTGAAAAGAGCAGATGGATATATATAGATTTTCTTCCCACTGATGATATATCAAGCCCAATAAAATGTAGCCTTAAAGTTAAAACCAGATTGCTCAAGAGAAAGTGTAGGAGAAGCATGCAATTCCCTCCCACATAATACACTAGATACCAGCTCAATTAATCATTTTAAATTTCTGATCAATATGATTTTTGTGATCCAAAGATATTAAGGTAAATGGAGCCAAGACAAATAAGTGGAGTTAGGATGTATGTCAGCCTTGATACCATTGAACGGCAGAACTGATCTGAGGGGCTTAATAGCCTATTCCTATGTTCCTAAACTATGTCAGCACCAGCAGCTTGGCCCGGGAGAATCACAGCACTTTTGGCATCCAGTGCTAAACCCACTTTTTTTGCGATCTCCCAATTCTCTGGGACATTGCGATGAGCGATTAGGGCTACAGAATCTGGGGAATCTCCCCGTAACTGCAAATATTGTGTACAGTTTTGGTCACCGTTATAAGAAAGACATTGATTAACTGGAAAGAGTGCAAAGAAGTTGTCAGGACTAATGGGTCTGATTTAAAGAGAGTGGCTGACCAAGCTTGGGCTTTATTCCTTGGAATGTAGAAGAATGAGAGATGACCTTACTAAAAAGTGTATGAAATCATGAGGGGCATAGATAGCATGAGCACATAGAGTGGCTGGGAATTTATGGCCTCGCTTGTCCCGAAATGTAAAATCCCACCCGAAGTCAACAGACCTTTCCATGGTCAGCCCCTAGCCCGTTCCAATTCCCATGACGGGCAAGATAGTAAAATTCTGGGCCATTGTTTTTTTTTCCCGGGGTAAGAGAATTGAAAACTAGAGGGCATTGGTTTAAGGTGAGAGGGAAAAGATTTAAAAGAAACTTGAGGGGCAAGTTCTTCACACCGATGGTGGTGCATATATGGATTGAGCTGCAAGAGAAAGTCATTGAGGCAGGTTCAATAGTAACGTTTAAAAATGTGGATCGGTGCAAGTTACGGCACTGGGGCAGGATCTTAGATGAGCTCGTATTTACACAACAAGAAGAAAAGCTAGCTGGAGGTGTTCTGAAATAGTTGAGAAATAGAAAGGTAGATATGAGAATTCAGCAGCAGATCTTTGGGAGTGGAAATAAGTACAACTAGTGTTGGAGCAATCATGGACCCAAAGCTCAGCTCAGGCTCAAATAGGAGCCTGTGTTTCTTTAACTATTTCCAAAGGAGACAAATAGAATTGACACTTTCCATATATAGCTTTTAAAAAATACTATGGTTACCTAGCAGAAGTTATGACTTCTGATCTAAAAGCAAAATCCTGGGAAAACACCGCAGATCTGACACCATCTGTAGAGAGAGACACTGCAGTGTCACATTGGCCTCAATGTTAACTCTCTCAAAAGATGTTGCCAAACCTGCTGAGTTTATTCAACGCTTTCTGTTTTTATTTCAGATCTCCAGCATCCATAGTATTTATTTATTATATGAACTCGAGTCTGTTTGGAATGCATCAACCAGCAGCAACTTTAAGATGTACTTAGAAAACGCCCTTTGTTTGTGGATATGCTGTGAATGGCTAATCTACCATGGCCAGCTGCAATGCAAATAGTCTGAAACACTGCTACATTGATTACATACACGCTGTACTAAACATTCAGTGTATTTGCCAAACTATAATCTTGTCAGCTAATTGAATGTGGATAAAAGTGTTTTTATTGTTTCATGTCGACATGTAGCTTCCCAAAACATGATCATTGTTTGATCTCCTTGGATCAAAGTACTTGTATGTTAACTTGTCAATCAACTACTTTGTCAACTGTGCACAATCTGTTTGCTTGTCAAGTTGGCCACTGATGATAATCTACAAAGAAATTGCTTTCAACTTCAAAGAGAAAAGCATCCTTAAAAGTGTGCAAAGCCTAAGCTAGTGAGTGACTTTATCAGTCTGAGCATGCCAGAATGAAACTCCAGGAAAGGAGGAATTCTTGCAGATATGAAGGCTCAAAGTTTCCTGTGAAGTCTGGAGGAGCAACCTTGCTATTTGCTTATTCGTTCTTACTTATTAAGTAACAGAAAATGCTAGCTCAACTCAACATGTCTGTCAGCATCTGTACAGAGACATCTTTGTCACATTTCTCCTTAGCTTCCATCTATCTCCGACCTATTTTGCCATGGTGTGGAGATGCAGGTGTTCAAATGGGGTAAACACAGTAAGAAGACTACTTCTGTTTTGCTCCACACCACCCCCCCCCATCTAAATGATATAAAATTCATCACGTCTTCCTCTCTAACTCTGAAGTCATACAGACATTAAACATTAACTCTGCTTTTCTCTCCACAGATGCTGTCAGACCTGCTGAATTTTTCCAGCATTTCTGTTTTTTCATTTCAGATTTCCAACATCTGCATTATTTTGATTTTTTGCTGTCCTTATTTACTTTAGTTAGCCTCCTGATGGTTCATCTAAGAGGCACTTTCCTCTGGAGTATATTTAAATGCCAGAAAGGTCATGCAAATATTTCTTAGGAGGTCAATTTGCATTTTTAAATGTTCCTGCCATTTCATCTGTTCTTCTGCTCTGTTCCTCCCAATTGTAAATAGTTATTTCTCATTAGGGTAATCTCTTGCATGAAGCATGTAAAAGACCTTTTCGTCAACTGTTTCCAAGTATTTTACAAAATGAACAAGATTTTCCTGCCTCCCAGCTATGTGTTTCCCATCGGAAACCCACAGGGATGCGCTGTGGATGGGACTGGAGAATCCCACTGGCATGAATGGCCAGAGAATTCCAGCCAACGGCACAGTCTCTGTCCAAATGCTTTCCATTTACAAATTATCTTTTTACAAATACATTGCATCAGTAGTTTTCAGCTGTAAAAACTGGGTTTAGTATTTGATATTTTCACTTTCAGATTGGCAGAAGACAAAGTGAAAATGCTACATATCCGTACGTTACTTTCAAACAATGCATTTATTATTAGTCATAGGTCAATTCAGTCAAGCAGATAATGAAAAGGTTGTAAAGGAAATGGTTTGCTTACAGAAACTATCATCAAGATGTTTAGTTGATCAATAAAGTTTGTGAAAGCATGAACCTTATTAGCATAATTTCCTATCAATTGGTACCTAATACGACGGGACTAAGATACCACAATGTATATTTTTACATATTGATTTCCTCACCTAGATCTGAAATTTTAAAAATGGGACAAGGACCTTTTAAAATAGCTGAAGCTATGTCTGCCTGTGACCCTTAAACAAAAGACAATACCTCACACTATCAGGCAAACTCGCATTTATTTATCTCTGAAGAGACATTAATGACTCCTGTGGTCTGCACATACCAAATTCAGAGAGAACTAGGTGAAAGACCATCTGCATTTCACAGCCCATGATGACCAACCAGAGTCCACCTGACATTAGGACAAAGGGGCCCATTATCTTCCTTTTAATTCTAATTGGCTAGGGTATTTAGCAATCTCCAGGACCGAAGCGAGAAATCAAAGATGGTATTGAAAGATGGGAGTCATCTGACATGGACCTCAAGCTTGTAGAATAAGTATTGCATAGTTTTCAGTGTGTATACCTCTGTGAAGGAATACTTCATTATGGAACCAGTAATATTGCCTTGTGGAAACTGTAAAGTCAGACTACTGTTACCATTCTATGACCAACTCTGCTCAAGTTGAATCCCAGGCACCATCTACACTGCTTCTGTGGAATTTCTGTACCTTCACCTCCTAGACTGACTTATCTCTGCATGCCTATCTCATCATGTAACATCAACATCAAAGGAAGAGTGAATTATACCACATCAGTTTTCCGTCATCCAATCTTCATGAAGGAGTGCCTCATTAGATTTTGATTCTAGACTCCTGAGCCACATGAAACAATTTCTGGTCTCCTTGCAATGTTTTTCTCAGCAGCGGAGGCAATGCATTGCTGTTAATGGGATTTCCCATTGATTCCACCTCATGTCGCTGGGAAAAATGCAGCAGGGATACAAGTCAAATGGACCAGAAGAGCCTGCTGGCATGAAGAGCCAGAAGATTGCACCCACGATTTGTCTATGATCTCTGTACTATAAATCTTTCCTTTCTCTATTCTTCGTTTACTGAACAAATGTAGCAGGGGACAACGTTATGACTCTCTTCCCACATTTTGAGTGAGTGCAAATAAATTAATGCTTCAGTTCATTCTTAGGGCTATTCATAGAAAATTAGGTCAGACCAAAACTGAGGGGTTGGGGAAAACAACAGTGAATTTCTAAAAGGGAAAACAAATCAAAAATACTTTTCTGTATCTAGATGAGTCATAGAGAAAAAATTGGTTCTGTTTAAATTACTCCCCCTCCTGTTCATAGCAGTGCTAACCATCTGAGCAGTAATAACAGTAAGAATTTCTAGAATCGATTTTTACCAATTTTCATCAACGCACTTTGAAATTATGTAGGTAATTGCTACAAATGGGTTTCTTTAATATTTTCCTTTAATATTTGAGGGGGAAAAAAATCAAAGTTCCCAGTATTTTCTTCTTGAAAATCAGATTGGGGGATATATAAGCATTGCATCCTGAAGAACTTTGTTCATGACTACAGCTAGATTATTAACAAAATGGTTAGGCTGCAGACAATGGTCACAATATACCATTCAGCACAAATGCTGCAAAATTAAACTTTGACATCAATTACTTCCTATTTCAGTCAGATAAAAAAACTTGCTATGGCAATGATGTGCCCCTTCAAATATATATTAAAGCAAGCGTTTCAAACACGTAATACATTAACAAGTACTATGAAAATATTTTACTGCTAAAATAACATGACCTTATTTTGTGATCCTAAAACCATTGTACATTGAGGCTCATTAAAGTGATATCTGTGAACTTTAAACAAATGATGGTTGTTAGTTGTGTGCTTTTCAGTCCCTTGCTTGTCTTCTTAACATTCACTGATGCTCAAACTAAGAACAGAATGTTCTCAAAATTTGCCCCAGTTTTGTGGGCTAGACATTTTTAATCCCATAAGTTAAGAAATCCCAATACACACCCTTGAAGTGTCCCAGGGACCAACAAATGCCCATGCTGGGGCCTTCCATCTGGGTGACTTCAGCCATTGGCAGGCCTTCCGAATCCCCCTTTCCTGATCCCGGTCCATCTCATGGGTGAGGAGATATGGCACGGCTAGCCAAAGTCATGAATCTGATTTTTAGCATCGTAAGTTATTTTCTCACCTTGCTACACTGATCGACAGGTGCAATGAAGGAGTAAGATCTCACCTGATCTAGATAGTGGGAGGTATTCAAAGAAATATTTGGTTTAGTATGTAAATTCTCTTAAAGGGCAATTGTTTAATTAAAAACCACTAGTCAACAAAGAGGACATAGGTCATATAAAACTAAAAGAAGAAACAGTGGAGATTCTGTGACTTGGCTGAGAAATAACAAACAGCAAAAAAAATTGGCAGAGTTGCAAAAAGATTAATTCCAAATAGCTAAAAGGATGCAGTATACCCAAGTAAAAAATGAAGAATCAGCAAAAGAGCTCAATCACCAATGGCCCAGGAGTCTGAGAGAAGAAAAATGTCAGCCAATATCAAGGATGCAGATAACTTTGCCAGCACAGTTCTTCTGACAGAGAATTCCCATACCATGCACCAAGCTTTTCTCTAATCCCAGAAATGCCAGCACACCCATTCCACATTGATTACAATATTGACTTCAGGTCTTAACTAAGGCTGCTATTTTATCAATGTCTCTACTCCTGGGTAGGATTAAGAAATATTTCTGTTCTCTTCTCAGTTTTGTTTTGATCTGATTACCTCTGATCAGAAGAGATTAAAATTAATTCATTGTTTTACTTTGATATCCAAAATCCTAATTACTTATGAGAGTGAAACCACTTCTCAACATGATTGTCATGAGCTCCTTTCCTCAGCGAAACCTGTGATTTGCATCTTAATGGAGTTTGCATTCGACAATTTTAGGCAAAAATCTCTGAAGCACTGCTTGAAATGAGACACGAATCAAAGGGCAGCTTGTGATATGGAGATGCTCTATAGTTTTTTAAATTGTAGTTTTATTCTCTGGGAATTAACATTTTATTGTACTGCTTTTAGAAATAATTGTTTTTACATGCATTGTTAATGTATGGGTAATGATTTGGTTTTACTGATAACAGTCAGTAAGTGGAGAAATATTATATTCTTGTAAATATTTCTGCAGCCTAGAGGGTTAATTGATTGGCATTAATCAGATAGTTCTTTATCCTGGAAATTCACATGACACAGAGCACTCAACTCTCAGCAGCATTACAGAGACTTTCTGGTTTAAGAGACCACCTACTAATCCTTCCGTGAGTTTGCATTGCCTTCAGTCCTATCCCTACACGGACTTGCATTCTTCCTATCCTTTCTATTAAGCACCCTCTCTACTATTAGTAAAATAGCCTTAAGACGCATTATCCTCACTCCAGGACAATGGTTCCTACTCGCAGTGCCATGGCACATTGGTGTGCTATGAAAAGGATACAAGTGTACCATGGTTGCTGGCACTCCCATGCACAAACCCTTTCATCAAGCCAGTTGACAAGCCCCAGATGTCTGGATAAAATTCTCTTCAGTCAAGTTGCATATTCCCAAGAATCTCACATAAAATGATCTCCAAAGTTCTCGCCCAATTGTGCAGACCTCAGGTGTTAATATAGGGATGTTCCGAACTAAACTAGCCCGCTGAGAGTCTCTGTCTGCCAGCTAAGTTGTGGAGGATATATTGGCCATTATTGCTTGCAATCATTCTTGCATCCCCAGGTACTTTGATGGTTGTGTTAGTGCCATTTCCTACTTTTTTCTTTGCTCAGTTGGGGAATATTGAAGATGTTCATCAAGATTTTATAGTGTAATGGTGTGCTGTAATAGATATAAAGTTGGGAACACTACTCTGAACTCAAACATTTTCACGTTGCTTCATCTTGTCCTACTATCTAAAGCCTCATTGACTGCTTCTTTAGTCACTTCCTAATTATCTTCCAAATACTTCTTGGGTATGACCTTGACCTAAGGAGTGCTTTGGAACCATTGCTACTACTTCGAGTGCTTTAAAATCTTGAAATGAATTAGAAAGTATAAGCCATTTTTTACTCTTCCTTAATTATCCAATACTTATTCATGATTAATCTAACACATAAATGATAGGTTAGTAACTATAGATAAACTGAAAACCATTAATAAAAATAATTAAACCATTATTTTATATATTTTGTGTTTAGATTTTTTTGTATGTTAGTCCACGTTGCTCTACATAGTTAAATTATTGCGATCAGCTGATGTATGGTAAAAGCTCCATTTCAAAACTGGCCTGGCATTACCAGCTATGAACAACTTGATGCAGGTTATCAGTTAAGGTGAAGCATGAATAAGGTCAGTTTATTGAAATTACTGGCATATGTATGACAATGATCTGGGGCTTTTAATCAAGAGTTTGAGACATATTCTTTGCAGCTATAATTCTCTACTAAACAAAAAGAAGAAATGGTGAAGCATTTCAAAATATATTAAAGTCATTTGAAATGGGAAATGGTGTTCCAATTATGGCTTTCTAAACAAGGTCACCATAATTGCCAGGGTGCTGTGACCTTCTATTGACCCTATTCCAGTACAAGAAGGAGCTTCTTCAATTAACTGTTCAGCATATAATTCCAGTCATGTTGACATTCATATTGATCCTCCAGATGTGAGGGAAGATATTCTACCCGAGGCAGTACAACAAGCTAGAAATCAGTTTATCAGGACTAGCTGTAATCTAACCAATGCTCCTTCAGGGTACAATGGAGGCCATCATGAAATAGCTAAGCTTGAAAATAAAACTTAGCATATTCTGGAACCAGGAATAGGAGGAGTGCTTCCCCCAAAAGCATGTTGCTGTTGGACACTACTTTCCTTCCTCCTACACTCAGTTTAGGCCCTGAGCTGGCATTCCAACTAGCCAATCTTGCTGTTTTACCAACAGCTCCTCTCCCACAACCCCTTTTTCTACAGCCATGATGCAAATGGACCAATTTGTAACTGGCTAATGTAACTAGACCTGGCTAGGGATTGATCCAATTTCTCAGCCAATAGCTCCAATTTTATGATGAGCTGAATAGACACCTTCTGTGCTGTATTTAATATAAATTTTACTGGAAAGCTGCTATTCTGTTGGCATTGTTTGTTCAGAAAAATTACAATTCTAATTATGAATTCACAATGTTTTGCAGCAGAACAGTGCCTTTAGCTCATAACAGGAGCTTCTAAAGATTGTTTCTGAAATCTACACTGGATCTCATCATTCTCCTTCACTTCTCAAATAGAATCTGAAGGTGTCCTCACAGGTGGAGAAGGTGACAAAGAAGGCGTATAGTATGTTAGATTTCATAGAAAAGGGTATAGAATATAAGAGTAGGAGTTTGATGTTGCAGTTGTATACAACTTTGGTTAGGCCTCACTTGGAATACTGCACCCAGTTCTGGTCTCCGTACTATCGGAAGGATGTGGAGTCCTTGGAGAGAGTGCAGAGGAGGTTTACCAGGATGCTGCATGGTATGGAAGGACTGTCTTATGAGGAACAATTAAATAGACTGGGGTTGTTTTCCCTTGAAAGACGTCGGCTTAGAGGGGATCTAATAGAGGTGTATAAGATTATAAGGGGTATAGATAGAGTAAATGGAGGTAAACTTTTTCCACCTTTAGAAATGGATAGGACGAGAGGTCATGGCCTTAGGGTGAGGGGGGCTATGTATAGGACGAATATTAGAGGGCAGTTTTTCACACAAAGGGTAATGGGGGTGTGGAATGCACTGCCGAGTAAGGTGGTGGGAGCAGGCACGCTGGGGCTGTTTAAGGGTCTCTTGGACAGCCACATGAGCGGTATGCAGATAGAGGGATATATTAGGACTGTTTAACTACCGCTTTTTTCCACAGGTAATTCAGTCCATAATTTGAGCACGCATTCGGCAGGTGGTGTGGGTACAGCTCTTGGATGTTGATTCATGGGTTGCCTGGTACCTCATGTCGTATATGAGTGCTTTATGTGGACCATCTGAAGGGCACCATGACAGCTCAGAGATTATCGATGTGGCTGTGCAGACACTTGGAATTGGGCCAGTGTCTGCGGGAGTTTGCACGTTCTCCCCGTGGTTGCGTGGGTTTTCTCCGGGCACTCCGGTTTCCTCCCACAACCCAAAAATTCGCTCTTAGGCTGATTGGGTAACAAATTGTCCCTATGGTGAAAATTTTCCAAATTAGGAATAATATATATATTTTATTATATAGGAATATTAAAATAGGATAATGTATTTGGTATGACGGCGGCGCGGGCTCGTTGGGCCGAAGGGCCTGTTTCCCGTGCTGTGTTGCTTAATAATAAAAAAGAAATATAAATTATTCTGTCTCATTTGATAGATTAGGCTAAAAAGGAAGAAGGCACATACTACCATTCATCTCCAATGGCATGTCTTTCACAAATCAAAGGTTACACAAATGGCTAGTTGCGTACCTTGAACGAATAGAGAGGGAATTTTCCTGGAACCAGTAAAAGGTCATTCTGAACTAAATTAATAGCTTCTTTGACATGATTCAAAAATGTTGCCATCTACGACATTTATATGGCTCTTACCTTTAAATGTGATCAAAAATACTACCAACAATGTGTTTGATGCTAGGCTCACATGAAAAGTAGCCATGCTGTGTAATGATCAGCCACTTAAAAACACAATTGAATTCATAAATGGTTCAAACAGTATTTAATGTTTTAAAGATAAATTTAGTCATATATAGAATTCAGAATTCAAATCAGAATCCATGCTAGTGGGTCCATGAAAATCTCATTTTGGAAATAAAACCAAACTCAGTAGATAAACTAGAAAGAATTTCATTTGTCATGCATTTTAATGCCTTCAGAACAGTCCAAGGTGGCTAACAATCAATGGATTACATTATGCAGGCAAACATAGAAGCCCATTTGAGAATGGGAAGTTCCTACAAACAGCAAATGTTCAATGAAATTTGTATTTGTACTTGCCTTAGCTGATAGAATGGTTTTGACAATGATACCACAGCCTGAATTTTCAGGATGGCAGTGCCCACTAGTCTGCGAGTCAGTAGAGAATCCATTCCTGCCTACTTTTTCAGTTTCCCATCCTTAGCTATCAGACATCTGCGAGCCTGAAAATTGAAGTTAGCTGGAAAAAAGCTTTCAAGGGCCTTACTAAGGTACAGGCACACTTTCTGGACAAGGCCTTGCCTGTCTCACTGAAAATCATGTCTAATTTCAGATGGATGGAATTCCAGAGGATTCATACAATTTTATGCTTCCCTACCACATGAGAATCTACCAGTGTGCAGTGATGGGGAGTGGGATGGGGGAGTATAAGATGCTGGTCCAGCAGAAATTTCTGCTGTTCTTAAAATAGTCTCAAGGAATCCACCTGTGTGAAAATTCACATTGTTCGTTACCTTGAGGTAGGGTGAAATTTTACTAACAATTTATAGGATGAAATTTTCCCAAAAAATGTCAACGAGGCAATCTTAATGGAATTTGGCAAGGTGCTGGTTCTGGTGAGATAAATGGCATAAGAAGCGGAAAGTATTTTACCATTTTCAGTCGAAGTCGGATAAATGTGGAAGTGGGTGAGTTCCAGAACGGTCTTTTGGGCGTATTTTTAGGCCCTCCTTCTCCCCAATCCACACTTGGTCAGAATTTTTCAGCCTAAGCCTGTTGCTTGCTGCAGAAGTCTGTGAACAGGGTTTAATGCATCCAAAAGCCTGCAGAAGGAGGTAGTGCGCACGTGCAGGCCTTTGGAACTGCACATGTGCATTAGCAGTAGCAAGAGACTAACGGACAAAGACAGAGCTGTCAGGCCTCTGCTACTGCAGGGGCTGAAACAGTTCCACTCCTTCCCACCCACAGTTGCGGGACCCTGTGGCCATAGATGCAACCCCCCACCATCCAGACCAATCATGGATCCCTTCTCTCCCCTACCGATCGCGACCCCACTAGCATCCCCCCATCAATCACTGCAGAGTGGCAGCAGGCCCCCTCCCCTCATTAGCCCCTCGTCATTGGTCCTTCCCCATTAGCCATGCCACCTTGCACTGCCCAGTGGAATTTTCCCAGGTGCTCAGTGGGCATTGCTCATGTGCCAGGCTGGCACTGTAAGGGGCACCTCCTTCCTTTGCCCTCGGCCTCTCTGGAGGGCCTCAATGGCCTCTGGTTCCACTGGTGAGGCTATGCTGACTGCTCCCTGTTCATTGGGAGCATATCAATTTCTTGCCAGCAAGAACCTTCCCTGGCAAGATCATAAAGACAAATGAGCCCAAACAATTGAGCATCAGGCTCGCTAATGATGTTTAAATGCTTATTTAAATACATTTTAATAAATTAACCAGCCTGTCACCCATTTCCAGTGAGAGACTGACCACACTGAAAATCCTGCGCTTGTAAAATAGCACTGGTCATGAAAACTGGAGCCAATCACTTTAGATAGATTGTTGCATAAGGTTAAATCTCAGGGGATCCAGGGTAAGATAGCTAAATGGATACAAAATTGGCTTGACAACAGAACTCAGTAAAGTTTCACAACACCAATTTTAAATCCAACCAATTTGATAGTAAATTCGCGAGCTTTCGACACTATGTGCCTTCGTCAGGCAAATGCAGTGTTCTGGACCAGAACACTGCATTTGCCTGACGAAGGCACATAGTGTCGAAAGCTCGCGAATTTACTATCAAATAAATTGGTTGGATTTAAAATTGGTGTTGTGAAACTTTACTGAGTTTACCCCAGTCCAACGCCGGCATCTCTACATCTTAACAGAAGCCAGAGGGTGGTTGTAGAGGGTTGTTTTTCAAACTGGAGGCCTGTGACCAACGGTGTGCTTCAGGGATCAGTGCTGAGTCCACTGTTATTTGTCATTCCAATTAATGACTTGGATGAGAATATTGGAGGCATAGTTTAGTGGGTCCATGAAAATCTCATCTTGGAAATAAAATCAGACTCAGTAGATAAACTAGAAAGAGTTTCATTTCTATCATGTCTTTTAGCATCTTCAGAGCATTTTAAAGTGGCTAACAATCAATAGATTACATTATGCAGGCAAACACAGAAGCCCATTTGAGAATGGGAAGATTTTACAAACAGCAAATGGTCAGTTAAATTTGTATTTGATGATAAGATTGGTGGCATAGTGGACAGTGAAGAAGGTTATCTCAGACTGCAACAAGATCTTGATCAATTGGGCCAGTGGGCTGTTTAATTTAGATAAATGTGAGGTGATGCATTTTGGTATATTGAACCAGGCCAGGACTTACTCAGTCAATGGTGAGGTGTTGGGGAGAGTTACAGAGCAAAGAGATCTAGGGGTACATGTTCACAGCTCCTTGAAAGTGGAGTCACAGGCAGCATTTAGCATGCTTGGTTTCATTAGTCAGAACATTGAAAACAGGATTTGGGATCTTGTGTCGAAGTTGTGCAAGATATTAGTAAGGCCACACTTGGAATACTGTGTGCAGTTCTGGTCATCTTATTATAGAAAGGATATTATTAAACTAGAAAGAGTGCAGAAAAGACTTACTAGGATGGTACCAGGACTTGAAGGTTTGAGTTATAAGGAGAGGCTGGATAGACTGGAACATTTTTCCTCTGCAACATAGAAGGCTGAGAGGTGATCTTAAAGAGGGCTATAAAATAATGAGGGGCATAGATAAGGTAGATAATCAATTTATTTCCCCAAAGGTAGGCGAGTCTAAAACTAGAGGGCATAGGTTTAAGCGGAGAGATGCAGAAGTGTCCAGAGGACAATTATTTCACACAGAGCAGTGTCTGGAATAACCTTCAGAGGTAGTAATAAAGACGGGCACAATTTTATCTTTTAAAAAGCATTTAGACAGTAACATGATTAAGATGGGTATAGAGGAATATGAACCAAATGCATGCAATCAGGATTAGCTTAGGGTTTTAAAAAAAAAGGGACAGCATGAACAAATTAGACCAAAGGGCCTATTTCCATGCTGGAAACCTCTATGACCCCACTTTCCAACTGTGTTGTGCTTGATAATGCATGCAGCCAGTATAACTGGTCTCCATTTGTGGAAACTAGTAGTGATTCTCCCTGATTTCCTGTTGTACTCAAGGGTTGGAGCAGGGGAAATTCAGCTTGAAACTGACAAGAGACAACAGCACTGACAATGCAGCATTTCCTCAGGGCTTTGCTGTATTGTCAGGTTATATTATGAACAGAAGCATTGGAATCAGGCTTAAACCCATTTTTTCTAAACTGAAAAAGACATTTACAATCAACTGCCAACTTATGAGCTTTCCTCATTAACACATTACTTTAATCTTGTGATCTGAAATGTTTATGCTGGTTTAGTATTGTTAAATTATATATTTTATGCTACATATGGGAAGAATCTTTCCGGACTGACAGTGGTGACAAACTTGGTGGGCAGGGGAACTTTATTTGCAGCGAGGTCAAAATGGAATGAACTTTTGCAATTATTTTCTTGGGATTTTAAAGGCAGGTTAGACTTCCTGATGAATAATATCAGGAAATTCTTTTGCATGTGTAGCAATTATGCAAGCTTGTTAACAAGCTAGCTCACCATAATTAAGGTCCCATTCAAATTAAGTACCCCACCAGTGTGAAATTCTTTGGTCTTCTTGGGGCATTTAGTGACTGAGTGTCTAAATGTCAAGTTGTGCGGAGACTGGGCATGGGAGGAAAGATCAGAGTGAGTGCATGGAATTCTGGCTAGACACAAGAGACAGGCTAAGGGTAGTAGAATGCAAGCTAAGGGCAGAAGGATGGAGCAGAGGCTGGACATGGAATCAGGCTATGGGTGGACGAATGGGAGACCATCTAAAGAAGAAAACCAACTGACCAGGGCAAGGAGGGCGGGAGGGAAGGGCCTTGCATATCTGGGGTCCTATGGTTGGATTGAAAGGGGTTTCCAGACGGGTATGGTGTTAGAGGGATGGCCCTATCGGGCAGGGTCAGTGCTGTCTAAGTTGGGGTCCTGGAGATTGAATTGAGGGCACTGGACAACAGAGGAATAAGCATAGTGAGAGGGAGAAGTGGGCTGCGTTAACCTGGCAGGTCAAGAGTAATAGTTGAGTGGCTGAAAGTTTCATGGAGGGGTCGAGGAAACAGAAGAAACAGGTGGCTGAGATAGCAGGAGAAGTCAGGATTGTCATGAGGGTGTGTATAATATGAGAGGAAAGGGAAGGGCTGTAGAGTATGATAGTTTTAGCAAGGCTAATGGGGAGAATCAAGAGGGACAGGAATGATTATTTTAGGTAGGTAAAGGTCAATAGGTGACAGGGAGAGGGTAAAGGTGGTGGACTAAGTCCGGAATGTGATGCACACCATTGTTATTTTGTCTGCTATGCAACACTTGCTGTGAAACTGTCATCCCTCCAAGTGGAAGGAAGGTCTTTTTCAGTATGTGGAATTCAACATGTGCATAATTGGTCACTCACATGGACCACCCTAAGGATCATGAGGCAACTGCATGGTAACTATATACAGTTGTATATACCCTTTACGCTGAATTCCACACAACAGAAGGTTTTCTCCTTGACTATGGGTCTCATAACATTGAGATCCCAGCAAGGTCTGTAGTTGCTGCTCATTCTATACAAATTGCCATCTGCTATTGTCACAGGTATGGCCAATGGAAGGTGGGTACCTCCAAGGGGCACAGCTGGTGTATGGCAACAAACTCCAGACTCCAAACCTCTGTCCTCCCAGGTGAATGGTCTTGTGTAAGTCTATCTATGCTGCCTAAGCTATACTTTCTCTGTAGAGTCTTGAGGGTAATGGAGCCAAGCTAAGTAGTATCTGAATGACGAGGATAGGGGAGGGTGGTTTCACACATGGTTAATACCCAGTCAAAAAACAATGCCTCCATGCACAGTCATGGATGTATAGAGGAATGCCAATCTCTTGTGGTTAGGCATGTCATGTCTAGATGGAAGCCAGATACAGGCCTTAACACTTACTTGCTGGATCAGAAATGGAGGCAAATCTGGAAAGTGTATGCTCATTAAATTCTTAAAGCAATTTGTTTACAGATCCAGTGAGGCCTAGATGATGTAAACTCTGGGAAGCCATGCCTTTCTACTGTCTCTCATCCAGATAAGGAGGTAGAGGGACCAGCATAGGTTGGGACAGGACTAGGAGAAGCAATGGCCTGTGGGGCCTTAAGACGGTAACCAGGAGCCACTGTGATGTCAAGCATTGGCCCAACCATGAGGCGATGCAGCTACTTACAGATAAATAAAAGGCAGTGCCAAAGACTCCTTAGGATGTTCCAGAATTTGCCAGCTTTTCCACAATGGCCTGTGGCCTCAAGGACTTAGAGGCAATTTACACCAGTGGCATAAAATATCACTGCGGCTTTATAATTTCTTTGCTAAAGGTTTCTTCCAGGGCTGTACAGGAGATGTGTGTGGTATCTCCCAGCCAGCAATGCACAAGTGCATCTGAGAGAAAGCAGATGCCCTGTTGAAGAGAGCATACCAATTTGTCCAATTCCGCCTGGATTCCCAATGCCAGGCTGAAATCATATTAGGTCTTGAGCAATCTCAGGCTTCCCACATATACAAGGAGCTGTTGTGTGCTCACTTGTGGCCTTGAAAGCTCCCTGGAAACAGCCAATCACATTCATCAATAGGAAAGGATTCCACTCTTACAAACAGCAACTGCTATATCTAATATATATATATATATCTGCTTTACCTAATCGAAACATATAAGATGGTTAGAGGTATAGATAGGGTGGATAGTGATAGCCTTTTTCCTAGGATGGAAAAAGCTAGCACAAGGGGACACAGCTTTAAATTAAGAGGTGATAGTTATAGGACGGATATCAGAGGTAGGTTCTTTACCCAAAGGGTGGTTCGGGAGTGGAATGCCCTGCCTGCAGCAGTTGTAGATGCGCCAAGTTTGGTGGCGTTTAAGAGGTTAGTTGATAAGTATATGGAAGAGAAGGGAATGGTTTAGTTTGGAGGGGCATTGCTTTTTATATTGGCGCAACATCGAAGGCCGAAGGGCCTGTTCTGTGCTGTAATGTTCTATGTTCTATATTATCACAGAAGACAAATTCTTGTGCTCAGTCCCCAGGGAGCTGTTATGATTTGTACATTCTGACCCACTCCCAGGTGCCACAATTATTGAAATACCTCAGCAATTGCAGGACAAGCTCCTTGGTGAAATGGGATACTGTCTATCCCCCCACCCCATTGAACATGGTTGATTACATCAGTTTAACATTAGCAGAGTGTCATCGAGAGCTACAATGTCACATATGCCTCCATAAAAATCCACAATTGAGCAGGTAATAGACTTCCTAAAGATGAGGTTCATATGTTTAGGACTATTCAAACAGGACTCTCCAATATTCTGAGATTGTCTGCTACGCTCTGCACCACCTTGCGTTAGAAAGGGAGGATGCCATGTCTCCTCCCATGATGAGGATGGTAATGTCATGGATCAGGATGTAGTAAAGACAAATGCAAAAGCTAATGCAAGGTATGATGTGGCAGAGAACTCTATAACAATCTAATAGCTCACAGATTCCAGATAGAATAAGTCGCAAAAACATTTCCTTTACTGTTCGCTTTCTATCCTCCGTTGACTGGCAGCCCCAGCCCCTTTTTGGTAACAAATATTGTACTTTGTCTAATGTACTTTGATTTATGATACTGAATTAAATTGCACTATTTAATGTCTGTCTTCCTGGTGATTTGATCCTCGACTGTGCTGATATACAGAGCACTAGCTCTAAACATGCACATCTGAACTTGCAAAGCATTCTGTTCTCCAAAACCCCCAGTGCCTGTAAGTAGAAGTAAGATTTTTCCAATTTCTCCACAACATCTATATATATGTCAACTTGGAAACAATATCTATTCTTACCTCAGTGGAGATGCATTAATGTCACCCTCACATTTGCGCCCAATGAGGGGCAGATCTTGCAGAGAGTCCTTTTAGGTGAAACCAAATATATGGGTCCACAGAAAGGAGCAACATAAGAACACCATTTGGCTCCTCAAGCTTGATCCTCTATGCAGATTGATCAGGAAAGATGTGTTCCTGTTCTCCTGTGTGCTCCTGACCCATGGTAGTTATATCTTTATTATGCTGAAAAACATTTTGAAGTTACATGGAGACCACCCACTGAGACTGCCTCACCTCCATGATAGATTATGAAGTAGCAAGCTGTCTAAACGCTCTAATTGGAGAAACTCCTACAAGTCACAATCTTAGAAGACTCTTGGTATTGATACAATACTATGATCTACCATTGTGATAATTGTTCTTACTTCAAAAAAGTATTGCTTTGTTATTTTCTGGGACTAAATCACAAACTCCAAAGTATATTGTACAGTTAACCTACACCCCAGTTATTTTTAATTTTAACATTGGTGCAAGTATGAAGTGTTTTGCTCTAGGTAAGATTCTATTAACTCTCTAGGAACCTCTTGTAGTGATTAACCCTCTAAGAAGCTTTTATCAAAACAAACTCTATTTTAACATATACCAAAAAGAATTAGCACAAATTGCACCAATTTAAATACTTAATCATGATAAGGTATAATACTCTACAGCTAACAATCTCTATAGTTCCAATTTAAGCAATATCCCTACAGACATATAATTTCTTCAGAATCAGTTGGTACAAAACCAGATATGCTCACATGGGTGATACAATTACAGCCTTTTAACGACTCTGGACAGAGATACAGAAAGTCACCTATCTTCTGACTCCCATACAGCAGTCTCCAGAGAAAGATTTATCTTCAAAGAGCAGAACTTTTTAGAAGGCACAGAGTTAAATTCAGTGGATTCCAGTGAGATTTGGGGGTTCAGGAGAGATGTTAGAAAACACTTCTGTGCACAGAGAATGGTGGAGATTTGTAACTTTCTTCCTCAAATGACAGTGGATGCTTGTTCAATTGTTATGTTTAAGTCTGAGATAAAAAATTTTATTGAGCAGGGCATCAAGGATTATGGGCTGAGGTAGTGTTAAGCCACAGATCAGCCAGGATCTTATTGAATGGCAGAGCAGACTGAAGGGGCTGAATGGTCCTAATTTCAGAGAGAGACCTATTTTCTAGCATGCCCCAGACTCCAAGCTCCAGAGAGAGAAAGAAAGAGACCCCATGTGCCATGTGCCAGTGAGGTTAGAAATAGGAAGATAGTACAGCTCAACATGTGGCTAAACAGCTGGTGTAGGAGGAAAGATTTCTGATATCTGGATCATTGGGATCTCTTCTGGGGTAGGTAGAACCTGTATGAGAAAGATGGGTTGCATCTAAACTGGAGGGGCATAAATATTCTGGCAGGCAGGTTTGCTAGTGTTACGCGGGAGGATTTAAACTAATTTGGCACAGGGGTGGGAATCAAAGTAAAGGTGTATCAACTGAAAGGGAACTAGAGAGTAGGACCAGTAAAACTCAGACATTGAAAAGACAAGGGTATGTTTGCTAATCAAAGAGTGTCTGGAGGACTGAAGTGTGTATGTTTCAATAAATAATAGGAGAATAACAGGTAAGGCAGATTAATTTAGAGCTTGGATTATTGCTTGGAACTATGATGTTTTGCCATTGGCTAAGGAAAGGATAAGACTAGCAGCTTAACTTTCCAGGATACAGATGTTTCAGACAGGCTGGAGTTGGATGTAAAAGGGGTGAAGGAGTTATACTACTGGTCAAGGAGAATATCACAGCTGTACTGCAGAAGGACACTGTGAAGGGCTCATTTGGCGAGGCAATATGAGTAGAGCTTAGGAATAAGAGGAGTGTAGTCACAACATTGGGGTTTACTTTTTGCTTCCCAACAGCCAGTGGGAGATAAAGGACCAGATATGTAAGCAGATTTTGGCACAATGGAAAAATAACAATGTTGTTGTGATAGGAGATTTTAACTTCCCTATATTGATTGGGACTCGTTTACTGCTGGGAGCATGGATGGGATAGAGTTTGTAAGGAGTATCCAAGAGACCTTCTTGAAACAGTATGTAGATAGACCAGCTAGGAAAGGGGCCATATTAGACCTGGTATTGGGGAATGAACCCAGCCAGGTGGTCAACGTTTCAGTAAGGGAGCAGTTTGGGAACAGTAGACCACAGTTCAGTAAGGTGGATCGATAAAGATAAATGCAGTGAAGGTGCTAAATTCGGGGAAGGCTAATTAAAATTTTAAAAATTAGATTGGGGCAGATATTGAGAGCAAATCAACATCTGGCATGTGGAGGTTTTCAGTTGATAGGAATTCAAGACTAGCACATTCCTGTAAGGTGAAGGATAAGTATGGCAAGTTTCAGGAGCTTTGGCTAATGAGAGATATTGTGAGCTTAGTCAAAGAGAAAAGGGAAGCTTTTGTCAAGACTAGGAAGATACGAAGCAAGTGTGGAATACAAGGAAAGTAGAAAGAAACTTAAGTAAGGAGTTAGGAGAGCTAAGAGCAGTCATGAAAAGTCATTGGCTAGCGAGATTATGGAACATCCCAAAGCTTTTTGTATATACATATAAAGAGCAAGAGAGTAGCCAGGGAGAGGGTTGGTCCACTCAAAGACAGGGGAGGGAATCTATGCAAGGAACCAAAGGAAATGGGTAATGTATTAACTGAGTACTCTGCATCAGTATTCACCAAAGAGAAGGTAGATGATGAGTCTGAGAAGGGTGTGTAGATAGTTTGGGTCATATTGAGATCCAAAAAGGAGGAGGTATTGGATATCTTAAGAAACATTAAAGTGGACAAGTCTCCAGGGCCTGACAGGATATACCCCAGAATACTGAGAGAGGCAAGGAAGGAAATTGTTGGAACCTTGACAGAAATCTGTGTGTCCTCACTGGCTGCAGCGGAGGTACAGTAAGAAGTCTCACAACACTATGTTAAATCCATCACGTCTGTTTCTTAGCACAAGCGTTTGGATCACTGATTCTTCATCAGGTGAGTAAGAGATGTGATCGACATAAAGTGAGAGAATAGGGGAGAGCTCAAGCAGGACCCACTGATCCAGGTTATAGATCGGTTGAAGACTTGGGCAGAGAGATGGCGGATATTGTTTAGAACATTACAGCACAGAACAGGCCCTTCGGCCTTCGATGTTGCACCGACCAATATAAAAAGCAATGCCCCTCCAAACTAAACCATTCCCTTCTCTTCCATATACTTATCAACTAACCTCTTAAACGCCACCAAACTTGGCGCATCTACAACTGCTGCAGGCAGGGCATTCCACTCCCGAACCACCCTTTGGGTAAAGAACCTACCTCGGATATCCGTCCTATAACTATCACCCCTTAATTTAAAGCTGTGTCCCCTCGTGCTAGCTTTCTCCATCCTAGGAAAAAGGCTATCACTGTCCACCCTATCTAAACCTCTAATCATCTTATATGTTTCAATAAGATCTCCTCTTAGCCGCCTTCTTTCTAACAAAAACAACCTCAAATCCCTCAGCCTCTCTTCCTAAGACCTGCCCTCCATACCAGGCAACATCCTGGTAAACCTCCTCTGTACCCTCTCCAATGTCTCCACATCTTTCTTATAATGTGGGGACCAGAACTGCACACAATACTCCAAGTGCGGCCGCACTAGAGGTTTGTACAGTTGCAACATGACGTTGCGGCTCCGAAATTCAATCCCTCTACCAATAAAAGCCAAGACTCCATATGCCTTCCTAACAACCTTCTCGACCTGACTGCCTACTTTCAGGGATCTATGCACATGCACACCAAGATCCCTCTGTTCATCTAGACTACTAAGAATCCTAACATTTGCCCTATACTCTACACATTTATTATTTCTGCCATAGTGCATTACCTCACACTTTTCCACATTAAACTCCATTTGCCACCTCTCGGCCCAGCTCTGCAACTGTCCAAGTCCCTCTGCAAACTATAACACCCCTCTTCACTATCTACCACTCCACCGACTGTAGTGTCATCTGCAAATTTACTAATCCATCCTTCAATACCCTCATCCAGATCATTTATAAAAATTACAAACAGCAGGGGCCCCCAAAACAGACCCCTGAGGTACACCACTTGTAACCGAACTCCACGATGAATATCTCCCATCAACCACCACCCTCTGTCTTCTATCTGCTAGCCAATTCCTAACCCAATTAGCTAAATCACCCTCTATCCCATACATCTGCATTTTCTGCAGAAGTCTTCCATAGGCCACCTTATCAAACGCCTTACTAAAGTCCATATATACCACATCAACCGCCTTACCCCCATCCACCTCTTTAGTCACTAAAGTTTAATCCGGACAAATGTGAGATAATGTGTTTTGGAAAGTCTAATACAAAGAGGAAATGTACAGAATATGGCAGAATCTTAAGAGTACTGATAAGCAGAAGGATCGTGCTATATAGGTACACAAGTCACTGAAAGTGGCAAAGCAGGTAGAGAAGGTAGTCAAGAAGGCCTGCTGCATGCTTGCGTTCATTGGCCAGGACACTGAGTTTAAAAATTGGCAAGTCATGTTGCAGTTTCATTGAGTCTTAGTTAGGCCACACTTGGAATATAGTTTTCAATTCTAGTTGCCATTACCAGAAGATGTGGAGGCTTTGGAGTTGATACAGCAAAGATTTACCAAAACGTTGCCTAGTATGAAGAGCATTAGCTATGTGGAAAGGTTGGAGAAAATTGGTTTGTTCTCACTGGAATGACAGAGGTTGAGGGATGACCTGATAGAAGTCTACAAGACTGAGGGGCATGCATAGATTGGACAGTCAGAACTTTTTCCCAGGGTGGGAGTATCAATTACTCGGAGGCATAGGTTTAAGATGAGAGGGGCAAGGTTTAAAGGAGATGTGTGAGGTATTTTTTTAAAAAAACACAGAGGATGGTGGGTGCCTGGAACTTGCTGCTGGGGATTGTAATGGAAACAGATATGATAGTCACTTTTAAGGGGCGTCTTGACAAATACACGGATAGGATGGGATTAGAGGGAACTGGTCCCTGGAAGAATAGGAGCTTTTAGTTCAGTTGGGCAGCATGGTCAGTGCAGGCTTGGAGGACTGAAGTGCCTGTTTCTGTGCTGTAGTTTTCTTTGTTCTTTATGTATTTCAGTGAACCTAATTCCTACCCAGTTACATGACTTTCCTGTCAATCAACCTAATCAAGCCCTACTGAAAAATCCCAGGGGAAAACACTAAAATAACAATACTGCATTAACCCAGATTAAAACAACCATTCAGTCCCAACATGGAGTATGGAGCCCAGACTTTTAGGTAAATCCAGATTTTCTCTGCTACCAGGTTGGCAGACCACAGAAGGTCCTATTTTACCATTTTGATTCATTTTGGGTGGTCTTGAAACTCAGACTGTTTCAGATCCAACTTTTAGACCTATTCTGAGGTGTCACCATATGCATTCTGTCTGCAAAAAATATCAGCGGATTCGAAAGACACGATGAAAGCCTGTGGGTGGGGTTTAATATACCCAAAACCCTGCAGCTCCAGTCAACACTTCCAACTATACATGTGCAGAAAAAAAATAGAACACTGCTACCCTGTCACATCCCTCTCTGGGCCCACAGACATTGCCCCAGCCCCACAAAATTACTGATCCCTTATTCCCCCACCCTAACCCACCCAGACCAATTGCAGTCCTTTCCTCTCCCTTTTCCCCCACCAATATTAGGCAGAGTGGCAGTGGACACTTGTTCCCTTCCACTGATCTCAGGCAGAGTGATAGCGAATATCTCTTTCCCTCCACTGATCTCAACAGAATGACAGTGGATCCCCCTCCCCTCCACCGATTTTTGCAGAGTGATAGTGGACCCCCCTTTGTCACTACTGATCTCAGACAGAGTAATAGCGCACCCTCCCCATCCACTGATCTTAGGGAGAGTGGCAGCAGATTCTCCCTCCGCCCCCACTGATCTTAGACAGACTGACAGTGAATTCACCATTCGTCCCCTCCCACTGATCTCAAGCAGAGAGCTATTGGACATTAGCCACTTACCTCGTCTCTAACTGGAGCACTGGAATCAGACTTGCATGGAGCATGTCTGTTTCATGCTGATTTCGGATTGATGAACACAGTGATAAAGGGGGATGCTGGTGAAATTGCGCATGCAGTCTATTAAGTCAATTTATATGTATTTAAATGGCTATAGCACCTGTTTCTAATAACTTGGATTGAATTCCAAGACTCCAGAGCATTAACTTGGATTACTAGTTTTGTGTTATTACCACTCTATAACCACTTTCCCTACCAATATCTCTAAGATGTATAACTAATTATCCAATGAGTGCCCCCCACTTAATCTTAATTTATGCAGTTAACATGCTTCCCATTTCCCTCCCATGGGTGTGTGGAACTAAGCCCATAGAATGGTAACAATAGTGATATTCAACCTGCTGTCTATTTGGTAAACTTTTTAATTACTCTCATTCCTCTGCTCTTTTCCCATGGCTCTGCAAAGTTTCCCTTTCACTTGATTTGATTTATTATTGTCATATGTATGAGCATACAGTGAAAAGTATTGTTTCTTACCTGCTATACAGATATTTATCCAATTCCTTTTAGAAGCTATAGAATCTGCTTTCACCACTACTTCAGGCAGTATATTCCAAATCATAACAACTCACTGGACAGAAAAAATCCTCCTCATCTCATCTGTTTTTTTTTAACCAACTATCTTAAATCTGGGATCTTTAATTACTAAGAATTTGATAGAGAAAATTGTTGTCCCTAACTAACTCCATCAAATTCATGATTTTGGAAACCTCCATTAAATCTTGAAATAATCGTCTCTGTCCTATGTTAAATAATGTCAATTTTATTTGTGTAGAAATCCCTGGCACTGTTCACTAAATCTCTGTTGCACCATCTCTATGATCTTGACATCCATCCTAATGTTTGGTGTCCGCAAATGGACACAATATTTTAACTGGGGCCATCAGTTATAAAGCATCAGTTTATAAATCTTTGGCAAGATTTCCTTGCTTTTGCATCCTTTTCTTATAAAGCAAAGGATGCATCATATTTTAACAATCATCTCAATTTATCCTGCCAAATTCAAGCAATTGTTGATGTAGTTTCCCCCTGTATCACTCTGCACTCATTTTAAAATTGTACCATTCAATTTATTTTGGGAACAGTTCTCCCACTCACTGTGCTAATTTTCTAGTGTAGAGTATTTCATTTCAGCAGGGATTACTATAGCTCCCCACTTTCGGAGAACCAGCAACCTGACCCCACTGGAGTGAAGGGGCTGGGCACTCTGGTAGTGCAAGCCTATAGCTCTGGCACTGCCCAAGGGGGAAGGATTATGCCTGCTGGGGGGTGCCTGCACTGCTGGGGTTGGAGATTGGGGGGGGAGGTGTCAAGACTGGCTGGGGGATAATCTTGGAAGGGTGGGGGAGGCACAATGAGGCCATGGGGAGGTTTGGGAGCAGCACTGCAGAGGTCACAGGGCTCGCTAACAATCATGCGGGCTGGCAAACGGGAGGCTGACAATTCAGGGCCATGGCACATGCACAGGAGACCATTGGTTTCAGCCTTTCCAACATGATTAGGCCCTGAACCTTAACAAGATTCATTCTGGTGGCTTCTGCGTTGCAGAGAGTGAAGAAAACACTCGAATTACTCCAGTTTCCCCATAAATTCAACACCTAGAATTTTTGGGGGGAGAATTCCATCCATTGTCTCTTTTCATTCTTCATTATTATATTCTGATGGTTTACAACTATCTGAACACTGATAGGGCTATATTTCCTGCTTTTTTTTATATTTTAGAAGCAGATCACATTTCCCCCCCCCCTCAGTCTTCAGATACTGTGAAAAATAGTATCACTATTTTTAGCTTATCTCTAGAATTTTCAATGGACTAATTTCGTAATGGGTTTTAACTAGATTCAAGAAAACTATATGCCTACCCTATCATATTTCCCAATTCCCATATCATATTTTCAAAAAAAATGCAAATTTTATTATAGAAAGTATATTTGAAACAATTTATTATGTTAACATCTCCACCTCAATTCAAGATTATATTGAATAACAAATAAATTCTTCTCATTAACATTTTCCTATGAATGGCATTGACAGTCTAAAATGTCCATTAAGATAAAAGGCATTTGCAACTGGGATTTGTGTACAATGCATTAGTTAAAAAGTGCCTTTGCATAAAATTTGTGCAATATGTCATGCAAACTTGAATTGAGCAATATAAATGAAAGCTTCCCTTTCTAAGCTATTACTTTTCTTTGCAAATAGATGCCTTGGCTCGACAGTTCAAAGTAAAATTTTGAAGCCTGCTGCAATCAGTTTGCAGAGTCTTTTAAGGTACCTCAAAGAAAAAAATTGAATTATGCAATTCTTCAGTGGCCTTTAATAAGTCTTTCAACACATTTTAGTCAGTGATAAACATGTTTCATAGAAAACTCCAGCAACATTAAACGTCAGCTCCATTGAGTTAATTACATAATTCCAATGGGAGTGATGCTCAAAGAAAGTGCATGACAGAGAATTGGAGCTACTGATTTGTAATCTTATCTCCACCATTTGTTCTCTTTAGGTGGGAAGAGTAACATCATTAAAGTTATGTTTTTTGTTTAGTTTAATGATTTTTGTGCTGTTATTGTGGATTTAGAAAATATGAATCTGATAAAGTTGTTGAAATAAATAGAAGAAAAAAGTTAAAAGACTGGAAATGCTCAGCAAGTGTATCAGGATGGAAAATGTTAGCTGTCATGTTCCGATGCTGAAATGTCTGCAAGTATTTGAACAATACCTAAAGGAATGAAATTGCATTGAATGCTAATAGTGTACAAATGCTTAACATGTTCACACAGAATACATTGTTTTCTATTTTAACACTGCTACTTTGATGCATTTAATGCATTAAGCATTTTGTTGTAAATGGGTAATTCCACCACTAAAATTGTAGCAGAGGAATATCGTACTCGCCTGCCAAAGTACTTACTGCACTTTTGTTTTTTTTTTAAATACAGCATAAGATCATATGAATACATTCAAGTTGCCAGAGATTGAAATCCAATTTGTTGTTGAAATGCAATTTTAAACTTGCATAGGAAAGTCAAAAAAAGGAAGAAAAATGCATTTCCATTGACTTTTCACAATGTCAGGGTATCCCAAAGTGCTCAACAAACCAGTGAGACATTTTTGAAGTGTGACCAGGTGACTAGATTTGATGCAGATGCAGTAATGTCATGGCATGTGGCTTTTTGCTCCTCATTGAAAGCATTAATATATTTTTCTTGTAATCAGAGGCATTTTTATAGGATATTTTTGTTAACTGATGACAATACCCGAGAAGAATGAGACTTTTCACATTTTGTGCAATTTAATACTGCTATCATTGATCCCATTCAAGCCACTTTTCCATTTGATGCCACCAGAATTCTTTATTTTCTTGTCAAAAAGAACGAAGCGTTTTCAAACCAATCATTTCTACCGGAATTACTCTCACAATATTAACATTAATGCAAAGTAGGTCCACTGTATACAAACCTTTAGATTAAAAGTTGCCATATTTGATTCCTGGGTAGGAATCTGGGTAGAAAGCTGGAGAACAGAATCAATGTAAATGTGCTACTACTGACTCTCAAAAGCCCTTGGAAGGAAGTCCTGACAGAGAGCTATTGGTTAATGTGATTGGGCAACAACTCTCCAAACTGGCCAGGTACAGCTCTGCAGTGGCCAGAAAAAGTACTGCAGCACTTCGTCTAGAACCAAGTCCCAGGGCCTTTGGAAAGATAATCCCATGAGTCCCAAGGGTGGCAGGGTAGGGGACAGCCTGAGGTGTCAGGAGAGTGGTGATCATGAATTCAGGCGGTACACACATTATTTTAATCAGTCTATACAATGAATGTGGAGTACATCTCAGTAAGTAATGAACTGCTTACTCTCTTTCATCAAATTGCCAGTCAGTATCACTTAATCAGCTGACTCCTGATATAGTATAATTGTATGTTGGTGAAATATTTAGAGATTTTTCACTATTGTAATTCACTATTTCACTATAGACAGTTTATAATTAAGTGTTTAAAGTTTATTTTTCACAAAAGAAAATTCTTGGTCATCAAAATATTTCTTCTGACCTTAAGGTTTGAGACTTCAGCCAAAACATAGGTGCAATATTTTTCCAAAGTAAATTGAAAATATGGCATCTGCTTGGCTGTAATAGTTGTAGGTTTGATGGCTGCAAATTGAAATATAGCTGATTAATAAATAGACAATTAAGGCACTGCCAATCAAATGGCATCCTCCAGTCCATCATACAGAATGCTAAGAAATACTTAATGATTATTTCTAATTTTTGCATCAGTGCAAAAGCCTCATAACTTGTGACTGTTGTAAACATGTTAGCTCTCACAGTTGTTCAGAGAGAAAAGAGGCCTGGAACTGCACACTGGTGAAGTGTTTAGTTTGCTCAATGGAGGCACTGCTTTTCTCTCAGAACCTTAAAATAAAAAGAGAGGTTTAGAGTTTCATCTTAGCAAAATATTTGTTCCTCCTTCATTAAAATGTAAAGCTAAAAATCTCTCTGATATGAGCAGAAGCTTAACAAATTCGTATGACATTCTTCTATCCTGTTACATATCAGTTGTATTAATCATTTATTTAAAATGGCTTTTGTTAGGAGGAATATTGTATGATAGTACAAAACATTCATCTTGCTATTATCACCAGCTATGGTAATGATGACGTATGGTATAATGACACAACTTATTTATAGATTTTGACCTTATATATTCCACAATATAGTTCCACTCTATAGTGAGTGGACTTTCAAAGGTGATATTTCTTTTGCTCTGGAGTCAACGGTTTGGAGTGTAATTCAAATCACTGTTGGCAGACTTGAGTAGTGTAGGTCCATTAACTATAAAAGCTTTGATTGGTATTCCTCCAATCAAATTTATAAGGAATTAAACAGAATGTTACAAAACAAAAACAGACCATTTGACCTATCAGATCTACGTTGATATTTATGCTCCTCATGTGCCTCCTCTAACAATCAGATAATCATATCATCTTTACTTAGCTTTCTCTTAATTGTTTCTGTGCTATTTGTTTTAAGTATTTCTTGTGGTAGTGAATTACACGTTCTTTGGGTAAAAAAAACTTTTTTTAAAAAAAATCTTTACTATGTTAATTTCTTACTACTTTGTGCATATAAGGCCTGATTTTATCATTTCCACTCTAAGTGCTGAATCTGGGGTAATTCAGATCTGACTTAGAAATCTGCTTTCAGGTGCCTTCATACGCACTCAACCTGAAAAAAAATTGCAGGTCCCATTTGTACTGTGGGCAGGGCTCAGCACATCTGAAACGATTGAAGCTCTGAACTGGCACGCGCAGTTAGAAAAAAAAGTTTAAAAAGTGCGCTTGTGTCAGATCGTTTCCAGGCTGTAGAAAGCGGTATGGGAGTGAAAAGCAGGAATAATGGCCCCCACTGCCCATCACTGTCCCCCTTATCAACTCCCCCCCCCACCACTACCCAGACTGATTGCAACTCTCTGCCCCTTCCTCCACCCATTGCCCTCAGAATGGCAGTGGACCCTCCTGCCCGACCTCCCCCCGAGAGCTATCCGCCTCCCCTTCTCCCCCATCACCACCGTGAGCAATCAGGCCTTCCCCCCACCAGAGATATATCTTAACCTCCCTCCGCCGCCTAGAGAATGATCTGGCCTCACTTCCCCCCGCTCTCAGGCAGAGAACAATTTGGCCTCACTCACCCTCCCTCCGCTCAAGAGAACAATCTGGCCTCACTTTCCCCTCTCCCAGCAGAACATCTGATCTGCTTCCACCTCTCCCCCTCAGACAATGATCAGCCCCCACCCCCCACCCCCACCCATCATCAGACAATGAATGGCCCTCTACGTTTCCTCCCCACCACCAGACAATGATCGGGCCTCCCTTCACCCCTCTCCACCAGAGCTACATCTGACCCGCCGCCTCCTCCTCCTGCCTCCCAACCAAACAGCTTTCTGGCCTCACTGCTCTCTCCCCCTACCAAAGAACGATCTTACCAGCCTCCCCCTCCTCTCCCACCACCGATCTGAGTCAGAGAGCCATTGGAAGCTGTGAACTCATTCTTCAGCAGCTGGAGCGCCTGATTCATCCTTTTATCAGCAGGTTCATTTCAGCATGATTCCGAATCAGCGAATGCAGCGGTAAAGGGGGGAAATGCTGATAACATTGGGTGGGCAGTTCATTAATTCAATTGAATGAAATGCAAATACATTTAATTGCCGGTCCGCCCATTTCAGATGCGAGACACCATTCCTGGGTTTCGGTAAGTTGGCCATTTGCGTGGACGCGGATATGTTAATGGCCTCACACCCAACTTTACCATGTTTTCATGTCTGAAAACAGGCGCGACGCAATGGTAAAATCAAGCCCACAGCCTCTGGTTTAAGACTGCCCCATAATTGAAATGTATTCTTTACCACTAATTTATTAATCTCTTTAAAGATTAGCTGTCATTTTTCTTTTTTCTAATGAAAAGACTCGCAGCCTGTTAATCTTTCTCAGTTTGAAAACCTACATTTTTGTGCAGATATATTGGAATGTTTTTCATTGAAAGTCCTCACCCCAGTACCACTAGGTGGTCAGATATAAGAGGGGAGAAAGTTATACCTTTCTAGATGTTGCACAGTAATTTCATGTAGTTTACAAGTAATTTGTTATCTCTTGACTTGGTGGATGTAAGTATCCATTTGTAACTTGAAGGCTCAACATTAAAAGTTGTCCATGAGAAGACATCAAGCCTCTCTATAGCATACATCTCACACATGCCATCAAACTATTCATCCCACAGTAACACATTCTGGGAAAAGGCAAAACCAAATCAATCAATTTATGAAAAAAAACTTGAGAGCCTTCTGTTGACAAAGAGCAGCTTATGCCACAGGCCCTATCAAGCCATTTTCTTTAATAGCAGGCTTCTCCATCCTTTTTAGGTGGGGCACATTTTAATTTTTTTCTCACTCAAGGGCTGATGATCAAATTTCCATAAAATAAGATTAAATATGAAACTAAACGCACATTTCAAAAATATTAATATCAAAGTAATAAATTTCAAAGTAGAATAATTGATAAAAATGCACCCATTTGCAGAGTTAACTGGTAAAAGCTTCTGGTATTTTTGTCTTTTTTGTTTTAAGAGGCAAAGCAAGGTTCTAGTGTCAGCAGGAAAGGAATTCGGATCAAGCCTTAGTTAAAGAGTTTTGGTTAACCAGAGCATCAATCTTTGGTAGCCCGTATTCCATGCTGGCCTCAGCAGAATGTTGTAGGTGGATGCCTTTCATTCTGGATTTGCCTCTTCTCTCAGCATTCTTTGTGGATAGTTTTTGGGCCAGGAGGACAAGGAGGCCTGGTGTGTGTTTCCAACTCAAAGTGTATTTTCAACTCACTCAACCATAGCTGCTCCCAGGCCTACCCAACCACCAGCCACTCCATGGACCTCCCCAATCTCCTCCCAATTACTGGATACATTTTCTTCCTATTTCTTTCAGCCTGCTTTCTACTCCTCTCCCAAATTTTTGCTTTTTTTTTTCCATTCTCCCACTTTTCATGTTGCCTGTTGACTGTGGTAGGATAGTCTAATTATTAAAATTAATTTGTGAAGTTGGGCAGCCAGATGCTGAAGAAAAGGAGGAATTGTAATGCAATGAAAATTTGTGTACTCAGAAAAGGAGGCCAGAAAAGTCTACTTTCTGACTACGTGATAGGATGTGGATAAATTTGCAATAGAGACTTACTGTCAGAATCTCATGTCATCTTTTTTAAAAATTCATTTATGGAATATAAGCATCATCAACAAAATGAGCATTTATTCCTTAATTGCTTTTGAGACAATGGTGCTGAAGGGCTTTCTTGTACCATTGCAATCCACATAATGAATATATTCTTACAATACTATTTATGAGAACTTTAAGGACTTTGACTCAGTGACAATAAAGGAAGGGTGATATATTTCCAAATCAAGATGATCGGTGACTTGGAAAGGAATGTGTAGTTAGTGGTGTTCCAACTGTTGTTGGAGATATTCCTGAAGAAACCAGAGAAAGTTACTGCCGTGTATATCTGACACTGTGAGCTGATGGTGGAGGCATTGAATATTTAACGTGTGGATCAAATGAACTGCTTTAGCCTGGATGGTATAGATCTTCTTAAGTGTTGTTGAGCTGCACTCAAATACATTAGTGGAGAACATTCCATCAGACAGCAAGGTTTTGAGGAGTCAGACAGTAAGTCAATCACCATAGAACACAAGCATCATATTACAGTCACAGTTTTTATATGGCTGTTCCAGTTAAGTATCTGATCCATGGTCACCCCTCAGGATATTGATAGTTGAAAATTCAGTAAAGGTAATGACTTTGAATGTCAAGGGAAGATGTTTAGATTCTGTTATGGTGGAGATGGTCATTGCCTGCTGCTTGTGTGGTGTAAATGTTACTTGCCACTTAGTAGCTTAGGATTGATTTTTTTTTTGCTTCATGTGGTGCAGACTGCTTCCATATCTGAGGAGTTATAAATGTACTGAACACTGCAATTTTCAAAGAAAATACCCAATTCTTATTCTATTATGGGGAGATAATTGATGAAACAGTTGAAGATTGGTGGATGAAGAACACTGAGGAATCCCTACAGTGATGTTTTGGAACTGAGATCATTGGTCTCCACAACCATTAACATCTTCATTTGTGCTAGTTATTTTTCTAGCCACTGCAAACTTTTCTCCTGACTTCAATTCCATTAGTGCTTCTTGATGCTATACTGTCAAGGATGTTGAACTAATATCTGTCCTCTTTAGGAGACATAGAAGAGCCATTGCATAATTTCAATGAAGAACAGGGAAGCTATTCATGGTGTTCTAGTTAATCTTATCCCTCAATCAATATTAACAAAACAGATTATCTTGTCATTATTACATTGTTGTTAATGGGAGCTTGTTGTACTCAAACTGGCTACCACAATTCTACATTATAATATTGTGTTAGCAGGAGACTGGGATGGATCATCAGCTTTACCTTGACTTTTGCATTCACGTACTGAGCTCTGTCATCACTGTGGATAGGAGTGTTCATGAAGCTTTCTTCCCATTTTAATTGTTCAATTATATAATTGAATGTATAATTCAATTGTACATTGAATGCAGCAGACCTTCAAAGCTTTGACCTGATATGTTAATCCCATGGTTGTGGAAACATTGAGCTCTGTCAGTAATGTGCTGCTTCTGATGTTTAACATGTATGTAGTCTTGTATTGTATAGCTTCACTAGATTGACATCTCATTTTTAGATAAGCTTGGTGCTGCTTCTAGCATTCCCTTTTACATTCTTCATTGAACCAGTGTTGATCCTTAACGGTAGGGGATAATGATAATGGTAGAGTGAGGAATATACCAAACCATAAGTTTACAGATGCAAAATAGTGCTGTTTCTGATGATGGCCCACAGTGGTTTATGGATGCCCAGTTTTGAATCAATCCCATTTAGCACAAAGGATGATGTCACACAACATGTTGGAGGGTATTCCCATTGTGAAGTGAGGACATCGTCTACACGTGGACCTTGAGTTGGTCATTCCTATTAATATTGTCATAGATAGATGCATCTGCAACTGGAAAATTGGTGAGGATTTTTCCCATGTGCTGGTCCTCTTGCCAGCTGCTACAGGCCCAGTCAAGCAGCTGTGTCAAAGAACAAAGAACAAAACAGCATGGGAAATAGGCCCTTTGGCCCAACAAGGCCATGTCGCCACCTCAATGTTCCCACTTCTACCCACAATCCCGGTCTATGTTTATAGATCTATGCATTGGAACCAAATTTGAAACAATTTAGGGAGAATTTGTTCTGCCAATCAGCCTAAGAGCACATCTTTGGGATATGAGAGGAAACTAGAGCACCTGGAGAAAACGCACACAAGCACAGGGAGAACGCGCAAACTCCCACACAGGCCCGAATCCATGTGTCTGCACAGCACAGCGATAGTCACTGAGCTGTCATGTTGCCCATTAAATGGTCCAGGTCAAGCGTACGCTAACAATATGAAGCTCTAGGCTACTCTCAAAATCCAAGAGCAATCCTCTACGACCTATCGTGTGTATGCCCCTTGTTAGGCAACAAGGCTGTCCTTTAAGCCTCAGTCAGCCTGTAGCAATACAAGCTACTAATGATGACAGACATTGAAGATTCCCACCCAGTGTACATTCTGCAACCCTCAATACTTCCTCTGATGATGTTCTCTGGGATTGTTATTAATTATAATTTTTTTTCTTCTTTTAATAGGAAGGTATCCTGAGCACATGGATTTTCTACAGTGACAATACAGCGGTACCACTGACTCTCTATGATGTTAAAGACTACAACCTGACAGTTACTACACTAAATGATAAAGTAGTCTCTTCTACCCAGGATTCCATCTGGTCTCTGATAATAGCAGAAGGTGAAGGGTCTGGTGAATTTATCAAGGTTGAACTGGGAATCTGTGAGCCATGTAAGAAGACCAACCGCAAGAGCTTGCTGTTTGTAACATTTGTCAATGTGAAAGTTCACTTTGGTTCTGAAGATGACTCAGAGGAAGATCTAGAAAATACTGGTGAGGATTATGCACCTGATGGAGTTAGATTTGAAGATAACCCATTTGGACATAAACCAAAAGAGAAGGGCCAATTTGACTTCAAGTCAGATACTTCAACTGGTGACCGTGAAGAAAGTGTTATACGGAAGGTTAGCACAACAGTAAAGTCAGCTATAGAAGAAAGGACTGACTCAAGAGTGGAACCAGGCAGGGGCACCGATGGCATGCAGGATAGTGGAGTGCCTTTTGATAACACAAGGGTGTCCAACATGCCTCTTGATATTGATATCACAGATCTGCCTAAGGATCTTGCAGATCCTGATGACGAATATGCCCCCACACCAAGGGGTCTTACTGATTTGGAAATTGGAATGTATGCACTATTAGGGGTCTTCTGCCTCGCCATTCTGGTTTTTCTAATAAACTGCATTGTCTTTGTTCTTAAGTATAGGCACAAACGCATTCCTCCAGAAGGCCAAGCAAGCATGGACCATTCACATCACTGGGTATTTCTAGGCAATGGACAACCCCTTCGTACCCAGGCTGACCTCTCACCCCAGCCTGAAAGTCCTGGCAACCCTTTAGAAAACATCCAGACCTGCTGCCACAGTGACCACCAGAGTAGCGGCAGCTCACAGACAAGTGTACAAAGTCAAGTGCACAGCAGAGCAGATGGTTCATCCGGGGGCTCAGTAAGGGAGCACAGCGAGGACCCACTGCATTCACCCACTTCCAAACGCAAGAGAGTTAAATTTACCACTTTCACCACACTGCCATCAGAGGATCTTGGTCTGACCTACAATTGCATCCCTATAGCCGATGAGGAAGACATTGAGTGGGTCTGCCAGGATATGGGACTCAGAGACCCAGAGGAACTACACAGCTATATTCAGAGAATAAAGGAGATTGCCTAAATTGTTGCTGCTTTTCCTTTGGTGCATTTATATTTACCAGAAATTTGTCACATGTACAGTTTTTGTTTGACCCACAGTAGGAGGCTGCAATGCGTGAAGATCCGCTGAACAAAAAAGCACCATAACATAATGCTTGCGGTCAATTGGCCACTATAAGGCTACATTAAACATAATATTTGCATTGAGAAGCTGATCAAACACTGAAAAGATTATACTCTACTGGAAATGGTATTAACAAATTACAGTTTGCAGCAGGCCAAATCTCTTCTCAACATAAAAATGCCTAGTATAGCACAGAAGCATACTGTTCACAGTTAGTTAAAGTATGCTGGGATTGCTTTGTGCAGGTGACAGTAAAATGAGACAGCATCACATGTGAAAATACTTATTTTCATTTCAACTCTAATAATCTTCAAACTGCAGCAAATCACATGCAATGCACAGTGATGGATTGGTTTAAAAGAGCGCAAAACAAAATTTGCAGATAGATTTGAAAGAACAGATATGATAAACCTGCATCAGTTGGGTTGACCACTGAATTATGCTGATTGCTTTGGTCAAAACTGGTACTGAAACTAAGTGGCAAATATTGAATTTTAATCACAATTTGAGTCCAATGTCAGTTCTGTAGCTTGATGATGTCTGTTCCATTTCAAGTTTGGGTCCCATTTTTGCAGTTATGGAAGCTGTTGAAGCGAGTGCATGACACAAATTGCAGTAACTGCTGGTTGGAGGAAAGCTGATACATAAGTGATTATTCAAAGTGATGAAAAGGATAAGTTTCTCTGTTCATGAAAAACAAATAATGTTATATAGCTCTCAATGAGTTGTGACAGCACGAACCTATGAACAGTATATGTCATTGTTGGCCTCATTACATATTCATTTTAATTTAATATGTGTGCTTACAATGCAAGTTATTGGAAATGCAGGAGCAGAAATATTCATTGATGCAAGCTTTCTTAAACCACCATAGTAGGAATCAATTGTGTTCAATTGTAATACAATATTTTTAATTTGCTGCAACTGGGAACCTATAATTTTATCTGCAAAACATTAATAACAAGGGCAGTCTAAAAATTAAGAGTTATGGAAGGATTCTTGATACTTGGTTAGGTAAATGAGAAACTGCATCAAATCAACATGATTCATTGACGGAAAATAAACCCCAAATATCATTGACCATTGTAAATAATAATTGAAAGATAATTTGGCTCAAATTGGTCATTAAAGTTTGGGATGTGTGCATGCTTGTGGCACTGAATAGAACTTTCTAATCAGTCAGGTTCTTAAAAGAACTAATCTGGACACACCAGTGTAATAGGATGTGTTGACTAAATCCACCAGGCCTCATGCGAAAGGAACTACATTGAAAGAGGATTATCAAGATTTGACAGATTCGTGACAGAATAAAGCATTTTCAATGTGCATTTACTAATTGCCAAATCCCCTGAAATCTGGAGTGAGTAACTATTTAAGAGGAGTTTAAACAATTATAGAACCCTGAAAGGAGTGAGTTAGATTTATTTCATGCTTATGATTTATTATATTTAGATTTCTATTTAACCAATATCTACCAACTATGAATGAAACTATTAATATAACATGTGACTCAGTCTTGCTGTTGTTACATTTTTTATTCATTCACGGGATGTGGGCATCACTGGCTGGGCCAGCATTTATTGCCCATTCCGAATTGCTCTTGAACTGAGTTTCATTTCAGAGGAGTGATTAAGAGTCAATCACATTGTGTGGATCTGGAGTCACAGATAGGTCAGATTAAGTGAGGAAAGCAAAGCTCCTTCTCTAAAGGGGCTTTAATGAACCAGGTGGACTTTTACAACAATTAGCGATGGTTTCACAGTCATTATTGGCCTTTTAATTGTAGACTTTTACTTAATTGAAAATTCACGATTTGCTGTGGTGAGAGTTGAACCTAGGTCACCAGAACTTTCCCCTACAACTTTGGATTACTAGTTCACTGGTAATACCACCTCCCCTATAGTCTTTGAGTGTACCACATGCCACTGATAGTTGAAATATTTTTGAACTTTCACTCAGTCTCTGGCTGTTTCACTTTTTACATCAGAAACTACATAAAAATGTCTATATTAGAGAGGTCTCTATGCTTTATTTCCCGTACATTTTCCTGTTCATTGAAGGTTAACAAACTTATAAGCAAAAAATCCTGACCTCTGCTATTTAAAAATGTATCTCAAATACCAACTGAACATTCAGTCTAGAGCAATTTAGTAATGCAAATGAAATGAAAGAGGGTATATATCTTAATTTTCACACAGTCCTGTCAATTTTAGAACATGGAATATACAGTCTTTTGGCAAACATGTAAAGTTAATGCATGCCTTTTTCTCAATTATTATATTATGTCCAATATTGAAGTAAAAGTATTGCCTGAATTTTGCTTTGGTAATTACCCTGCCAAAACTGATAGAAATTTTGAAGAGTGGTTTGAAATAACATGCTCCAAATAACATGAAAATTCCAAAGTTGGATCATGAGCCCATACTCCTCCATAGGATGTACTACATAGGTTCATACAGATTGCAGTAACGATTTGCTGAAAACTTCCACCTTGGCATTGTCTCGCTGTACATGACTTTGAGAAAAGTGCACCGTTTGAATGACGGGTAACTGGGTTTTTAATGGCATACTAACTCCATTAATATTGCTAAACATACTCACTGGCCTGGAAAGTTAGGTTTATATTTATGAAATATCAGATTAATGAATATCAAAAAAATAAAAACAAATCTCCATTTTAACTTTAGGATTTGCTGTATGTGAAAATATTTGAATGCAATTAGTCCCTTCTTTGCTGAAATCATTGCTGCTTTATGCCAAGACTTTGCTTTGACTTGGCACCAGATTTAAATTGCTATTGGACAAAGTGAAAATCCTGCCACAGAAATTGCTACATCTTTGTGCGTAGCTGTCTTTGAGGTCAGCGGTGACTCTTTGCCACTGATCACAAAATCTGGGCTTTTATTTCAATCTTTGGACAGTCATCCTGAAATTATATCAAAAAGGCATTATGAGAGTTTTGTAACAGTGGAAACATTGTTGCTCTGATAATTCTTCCTAGAAATTATGCAGAATATGAAAAATGGGATACAACAATCTAGAATGCAGTGTGTGTGTTCTCTGGTACAATGTCAGAGGATCATGTCCAATGTGCCCACCAGCCTCCACTCATTCCCAGAATTTCTTACTTACTGTCAGAGCTAACTGCTGTCTTGGCCTCATTCTCTGTCTCATTGCTAAAGCTTTGCCATCTTGCTAGTTTCCACCCTGCCTTTAAAAACTTCCAGAAACCTTACTTTTTTGACTGTGCCTTTGACTAATTTTTCTAAACCCTCTATCTGCCTCTCCGTTCTGTGAAGCATCTTGGGAGGTTTGGCTACATTAAATGCAATTTTTCAGTTATTGTTCTTGAGATTGTAAGATTTCAAGGGTTGTGTAAGAACACTATGTAATTTTGTTAATCACTGTTGAGAATATGGAGAGTCTAGCAAAATCATAGGTGTGTTTATAAAAGCTTGGTTTCTGATTTTTCTGCAACTAGTGAACAAAGGAAATTTTCACCCATTGTGATTGAGGAAACAGGATTGAAGTTTAAGATTGTAAGGAAAATAATAAAATTAAAATAGAAATCTACATCCAGAAATTACTATTGTTGATATTAATGAACAAACATGTTTTAATAATAATTTCACATGGATTAATCCCTGATATAAAAAAAGTCATCCTTTAGTGTCATCAAATATAATTTGTAGATTTATTTAACAATCTTATTTTACACTTATGAGAAAGATGTCACTGGGCTCAGACATGGCAAGAAAACCAATAAGGCTGAATTTCACAGAAATCAGCTCATTGGAAGAGAATGTTTTATTTTTTGGTCAGCAATGTCTGATTAATGCAGAGATGCATCCAAAGCAAACTACAGTGAGTATGCCCAATGCAACATCATGTTCCCTGGCTATTTGCCATTGCCTTTGGAGCATCTGTAAAGGGGAAATCAGCCAATGTTCTTGTCCCAATTATAGTCCATTGTCCTTTCTGGGAAATGCACATTTTGGTGAAAATCAGGCTTAGCTGATATTTTAATTGATGTCATACCTGCCCAGAAGAGTATTAGTCTTATTTATGTCCAAGAAAACAGGACAGTATTCCCCTTCCAGCCTTCACTTGCTACTTGAATAAAACTAATAAGACTCCCTATTCAATTTTCCATTTAGTTCTGTTGAAAGAGACTGGCCTCTGATAAACGTAACCTGTAAAACATGGTTGAGTATAGTTTTGAGCTTCACCTTATTGTTCATTGTCTCTATTGACTCTTGGCACTGGTCAACTATAGAGAATATTAAGGTATTCCATGCATATCCCTTACTGTAATTTTTTTAGCAAGTGGGGGATAACTACAATACTTAGTATTGCATATTTAGTATTCAGTATTTTCCAGATCTTGGATGCATACATTCTACTCAAATCTTTCAAAAACTCATTGCTCTTAAACTAGATACTTTCTTGTATTCCAGTTACCCATGAATATTTGACTATTATACACTGTAAAAGCCTCCTCATTTATCTTATAAAGACTTGAATAATTTCTGAAAATGTCTCATGACTTCTTAATGCCAGCCAATCTGTTACATATGCCGCCTCATTAGCTCGTAGTAGCTTACATGAAGCACAGCCATTTGGATATCTGCTTGCAACATTACGAATCCAAAACCATAACAGGTGATTCTTTCAGATCTTTGAAAGGTTTAAGGTAAACTGAGAACTCTTACACCAGCTTTCAAAACAATAACCAACAATGAGCCTGTATCATGATGTCATCAAACCAGTGAATGCGAAAAGCTATATTTACTCTTTGTATCAGGTGTTAGATGTGTAGCTAACATGAAACTTAAATTTTAGTTTTACCATTAGCATTCTTGTTCTCCCTGTCTTGGTTTGCCTTCTTTCATAAAATAATGCATTTATTTGCCAAAATAGCTCCAGCAAAGCATTAGACTGGAAATCCAAAGGTCCCTAGTTCAACCCTGAATTTCAGCTGAGAAACTGGTCTTGTGTTCATTTCCATGTTTCCTAGTTCTCATTGCTTTTCTAGTGCAGACACAATGGGCCAAGTGGCCTCTGTTTTTTTTACATGTTCTACCTTTCTATTTCTATAGTGCAGAAAGAGGCTATTTGGCCTATCAAGCTTGCACTGACAACAATCCTACCCAGGCCTTATTCTTGTAATCCAATTTATTTATCCTGCTGGTATCCCTTACACTACAAGCCAATTTAGCATGGTCACTAAACCTAACCTTCACATCTTTGAAATACGATTCTAACAATCTTCATTAATCTATCTCCGAACTCTGAAGAAGTCATATGGACTCAACTCTATTTCTCTCACACTCTCCTCTAGATACTGCCTGACCTGCTGAAAGTTAATTCTCTAATACTCAGGAATGCCTACAGATCACAAGAAGCATTCTTGCCATGGATAATTGGATTCTTTTCTCGTCTGAGGCACCATACTTTATTACCATACAGTTAGACTTGAAATCAAGGAGTTATTTTTCACACAAAAAAAAAATGGGGAATTCCAGGCAATGGATGTTGGATTAACTCAAAATTTCAACACTGCGTTTGGTACATTATCAGGCATAGGTTTCAAAGGATATGAAGCAAAATATGGTAAAATGAGGCAAATGTACAGATCAGCGATGATCCAATTAAATGGAAGAAAAACTCAAGGGCCTGACTGGCTCACTAGCCTTCTCAATAGTATGAAGTCAAATAAACTGTCATTTTTTTCTGTGATAATGTATAAGCTAAATTGTTTGTGTATGATGGCTCAGTGGTTAACACTGCTGCATCACAACTCCAGGGACCTGGGTTCAATTTCAACTTGGACGACTGCATCAAGTTTCAATGTTCTCCCCATGTCTGCATGGATTTTCTCCAGATGCTCCAGTTTCCTTCCACAGTCCAAAGATATGCAGCTTAGGTGGATTGACCATGCTAAATTTCCCCTTATGTTCAAAGATGTGTAGGTTAGATGGATTAGCCATGGTAAATATGTGGGATTACAGGGAAAAGGCAGGGGAAAGGGTAAAATGCTGTTTCAGAAAGTTGATGCAGACTTGTTGAGCCAAATGGCCTTTTCTGTAGGGATTTTAATTCTATGTTTCTTTATCAATTCTATTTATTGGCTCGAGAAGGCTGCTATTTTTAGCAATAACATTATCACAATTGGTGAAAATTCAAGTTATTTATAGTCAATATTTCATGAGGATACAAAATATTTATATCAAAGAGATTCTACATGAAAACTCTCCCAAAAGTTTCAAAGACAAGGTCAGGTTTAAGTATTTTGAAAATAATTGTACGAATGCAAAGATAGCAAGCATTGACATGGAAATACTAAATGTACCAGTGAAATTGAAATCCAAGTCTTTGACAGAACATAGGAAACTAACACTTCCTGAAAGAATGGGAGGGAAGTGAAAACATATTCAATTTGTTTTCAGAAGAAAGTTATTAAAGGGTGCTTAGCCGTTTTGTGGATCTCAAAATATTTTGGAAAAGATTAGATCCCTTTAAAAAGCAAGGTAAACCATCAAATTATTCTTTGTATTTCAAAAATATTTTGAAAAGATAGCAAAACTGTGGAAGATAGAATCCACTTGTGCCCCTTTAATATAAAGATTGTAAAGCATCTTGAGTTCTTTACTGAGGTATCATGTCAGCAAGGAGATGAGCCAACTTGTAAGCCACAACTGACAGTATCATCACTGGATTTGCCAAACCTATACCTACTGGTACAACTGTATAACTTGATAATATTTCCTGATTCATATAGAAACTATTCACTTGGTGGTTGATAGAGACTCCAAAACATGCAGATATGATTGATGGGATCTTTGTGGACATGTATGTGGACATGTATGCTGTCTGTCCACTATCCTGACACACATCTTCACCATGTAGTAGCATCATCTATGACTGTATTTCTGAAACAGGCTTTTTATGAGTGAATTACAGAATCACAGAACTATTATAGCAAAGAAGGATGCTACAAAACCTATTGTGTTTGTGCCAGTTCCCAGGTCACTACACACTCAGTCAGACCTTATCCACTTACTGCATAAAAAAGTTTTTTCTCATCTCACTATTTTGTTTGCCAATTACATTAAATCTGTGCTTTCCTGCTCTTGATCTTTTCAAGAGTAGGAAGTTTCTCCCTATTTACTCTGTCCAAGGTCCTCACGATTTTAAATGCCTGAACAAGTCCCCTCCAACCTTCTCCACTCCAAGTAAAGCAATCTTGACTTCACCAGTCTATCTTCATAACTGAAATTCTTCATCATTGGAACCATTCTCATGAATGTTTTCTGCCTTCACATCTTTCCTAAATTTCAGTGCCTGGAACTGAACAGCATACTCTCCCCCCACCCCCATCTTCTTTTGGGAACAGGTGAAAAGTGGGTCCACAGCACCTCTCAATGAACCTGAATAATCTGCTAGTCTTTTAGGCTTTTGCATTCTTTAAATCATCTTCTCACACAAGGATTCTGAGACAGAACAAAGACAATCCCTTTTGCTAAATGGTGTACTTGCTGTGATTTTGAAGGCTTTCAAATGTCCAGGGGACAAGGATATTAATTTGACCAAGCTTCTTCAAAGGTTTCATAATAAATAGACTAGAATGGAGATTTTGAACTGAAAGCTGTATGAGATTTTCATATGAAGAGGGATCTCCATTTTCACCAGTGCTAGAAGGAACAGTCCATCCACGTAACTCCCATCCAGGAAATCCCTTCCCAGCAGCCCGAGCCCACCCATCCCCTGGGAACTTCGATAGACTCTTCCCAAAAAGCTTGGCAACAGCAGAGAGAGACACATGGGCAATGCACTTACATTCTTTCCCCTCAGAGTCATAGGCCAGATCAGCCAGTGCCAGGAGACAGTGCAAGGTTGGCATTGCCAAGGGGCTGAGCTTAAATAGGAGCCTGAGGGGACCCCATTTTGGAGTGTTTCTCTAATGGGGATGAATGGGTCATCATCATGCCTACATGGTGTGATGGGGGGTGTCCTGTTCTTTTAGTTGGGGGAGGGGGTCAGGGAAGGATGCCCTTCTGGGTTTCCCGATTGGTGAGAGCATTTAGAATGCAAATGGGAGAAGGATCCATTAAGCTTTTTACTTCTATGATCATTAAATGAACTGCTGAATGGCCCATCAGTGCGAAATGATTCAAGATATTGTTTGTGTTTTGTCTTGTGTTCAGGGTCCAGAAAGAATTCTTTAGGGCTTGACTGTTTCCCTAGGAAAGTTGTTTAAGGCTGTAGTTTGTAAAACCATTATTATTTATTTACAGTTCTATGTAAATTTTAGCAACTCTAGACAAGACTTTTCCATCCCTCAGATCCCTGAACCAGATCATGTGATATTTCATCATAGTTACTGATGTTTACCCTTTGCGGTTTGCTTCAGATTTTCCTGCATAAAGAAAGCTTGTTGGCCAGCCCTACCCCATTTTCACATTGTAATGAATCCCTTGTTAATTTCCCAGTTTAAATTATAACGGCAAGCACAATTGACAGAAAGCAATCAAGATAGTTCTCTGTTAAAATTAGCCCCACAGAATGTAAGTATTCTCTTATTAATGTTATGTACAGTTAGAGATCTTTCTTTCCAGTGCAAGATAAATGACTAATTAAGATGCTATATTATAGAATCTGTGCATGTTATATTATTTCTCAGTTGTCAACCATTATCAAAATTGCATCAGTCGCATCACAGTAATTAAGAAAGCAGTGTATATTCTCAAAAAACATTGAAAATTAGGACATACTTTTGTCTGCAAAAAAGGACTCAAACTGTCCATGCATTTTCAGGAATATTTTGTAATGCAAGACTAGGTTCTCCTTTTCAAGATAAAGTCAAGTCACAATATATACAAGCCATATTCTCATTCAGTGATGTTCATCTTTTCCAGCTTATGTTCACCTTCCAGTACCCATTGCTGGCTAAGCAATGAATGCAAGAGTATATATTTGTTAAGATGAAGCAATATAGTCAGTCCTTTGTTTTATATGTTCATATTAGTTTACATAACCTATTTGAATAGCTCCATTAGATCTAGTTGCTAGTTCAGTCCTGAATATCACTCTGCTCAATTGTAACTCTTGACTGGATTCCAATCAGTACCTGATTCTTAAGAATCTATTTTTGCTCATCTGATTCTTTTGCTCAAGTTCAAATATATAACTCATTCTCAATTTATAGTTTATGCATAAGCCATCTGAATTGCTCAATTAGAATCCAACCTACAATCATGTGCCTTTATTCTATATGTACCAAACATATAATTCACTCCCAAGATCCATTATATTCTATATAAACCATCTGAGCTGCTTGATTAGATTCCATCCTGTAACCAACTCCTAAGCATCCATTATTCTTTATATAAATTGCCTGAACTGCTCGATTAGATTCCAACATGTAACCACCCTGGGGATCTATTATTCAGCATATAAAGAATCTGAATTGACAATTAAGTTTCTGTAATTAGTTTCTGGATCCATTATTTGCTACATCTTAAGTGGATTACTATTGACATTGTGATGTCATAAAACCAACCTTTTTAAATGTAGACAAATTTAAAAAGTTAAAAACATTTTAAAATGCTTTTAGTGTAACATTTAATACAACTTGCAACTGGAATAATTTCCAGAATTAGTGGTGAAACAGCAAGGCCAGAATTTTCCAGACATTCAGGTTAATGGGTCCCATTGCAGTGAGTGGAGATTTGGCTAAGCACCAAATTCTCCATGTTCACTTGCAGCAGCAGCAGCGTGTGAAAGATTGGAAAATTCCAGCGCAGATGTGAGTTTTAGCCATTATTTCCCCCTTCTACCATGCACCTATTGCCTAACTAACACATAAGATTTCTTTTAACAAAGTATTGTTATCCTGCATGTATGAATGTAATTTAAAACACAACAGAGGAGGGTCAGCCCCTGCCAGTACCCACTTCAGTGGCCCTGACAGTGCCAAGTGAGCATTGCCTGATGGCAGGGGACAATGCCCAGCCTTGGCTCTCAACCCATGGGACGTACAGGCATCTCATCTTTGAAAACCTGTAGTGATCATGTCATCATGTCACACCATTGGGTGGGGAAGGATCCATCATAGGTGGATGCTATGGCATAAAGACATTTACTTTGGTGTAAATTTATTAAAATTCATGTAAATCTGGATCATGCCCTTTTTGACCACATGCAAGGAGGTTGATTTCAGACTGAGATCTCGCTGGCACAAATCCTAGTATGATCCTCTTGTGAGATTTAGTGCCTATAACAGGATTTGCACTTATGGCGAACAACTCCTGTAAATTCCACCCATAGTTTTTCACAAATCTGTGTAAATGGATTTTTTTATTTGATGTTGCAGAGGCCATGTTTACAGCATTCCTTACATAGAGAATTAAGAAAGGGAAAGGAATACTGTCCGAAAATCACGTACTTTTCAGACTGCAGTAAAAATCTGACCTTAGGTAAAGAAAATTTTATGCGTCATGATCTTCAAATGTAAATCTTTGAATTTAGACTTATTAATTCTTGCACAAAAGTTTTAAAGAGAACTTGAAAAATTTGAAGGCAGAACTTTTGTTTATATGTAAACTATAATCAAGCATACAAAGAATACAATGTCTTGAAAAAATAAAATTATTTATTTATATAATAGGTGAATCTGTAAATACTCGAAATGATAACATCCTGTTAATACAACATTAGGTGTGACTGTGATCACCTTGTTACATTGTGACTTACCAAACTGTCTAATAAACACAAAATCTAGGATTCTGGTTGTGTTTTCTTTTGCAGAAATTGAATGTTAAAAAAATGACATAATATTACCAGGTTGCCCGGAACATTGCTGTACAATTCTATATATAAACATTTTACATCAAGTCATCACATTTTAGGTGTCACATGCAAATTTGTGTTCCCCTTAAAATTATTTTACAAACAAAGCAGTTATTGGATAGAGAAATACTTCAAGCAGCTGGTTGTAATTTCTAAGAAAGCAAACTATCATTTTTGCCTGTTTTCTGTCTTTTAATTGGCCCCTGGCTTTGCCAAACAGCAATCAGCTGTGAAATGGCCCAAAAACGTGTAAACAAAGGGAACACAAGAGCTTTAAACATCACTGCATTTGCAGTAAAACACTGCAGTGTCATCATATGGTGCAAAACTCCCATCTTTATTAAAGAGTCTCTTCCCTATCAACATCCAAAGGAAAAATCTTTAAATGTATTAATATGAATTGCTTTTTTGAACTCTTGCTTTACAAGAAAGTCTGTTTGATCTGCCAGTTGAGACTATGAAAAGACATCAATTTGAATATTTAAGAATATTTATGCCTTAACGTTTTGCCACTTTTTATAACAAAATGATTGTCAATTCAACACCATCATAGATGGATCCTGTCTGATAAAAACTAAGCTTTAAATAACCTCTGCATTTTTCTTGTCTTTGTATTGATCACTCAGTTTTCTCTATGAATGTAAATGTTCTGACAATACACAGTGGACTCATTGTTAATCTAGTAGTTTTCAGAGCAGTTTCAGCTGGCTACACATTGAAGAATGCCAAGAGCTGGCAGCTTGACAATCCTAAAGGACTAGCTTGGAAGTGGGGAATTTCTTGATTCCAACAAGATTAATAAGACATATAGTATTATTGAGAATGAAGGGGAAAAATCCAGATAAAACCTGCTGTAAAAGAATGATGATAAAAGGATGACAAATCAACATACTGTGGAATGTGAAATCCAAGCCCACTGATGTGTGCATTGTATTTAACAACTTATTGTTGATAATTAAAGAATATAAAATACTGCATTATTATTTATTTATATTTGGCACTGCATGGGGTCATTTCACAGCTTTTAAATTAAAATGCCTTGACTATAGATGTGTGTTCTAGTTCCACACTATATTGTGGAAATTAAACATGAAAATTTTCTGTAGATTGTGTATGTGTGTGAATATTACTGAGCGAATTGCTGAAAGTACACAAGCTCAGTCCAATGATTCAGTTCAAATCAATATGAATTGATCAGTCACCATCAATAATGAGATGTGCCCCATCTAACTTAATAATGCTGCCCTCAAACTTTTTATTTCCCTAGTAGAATATAAATTGTTTGAATTTCTTGATTATACCACACTGAGAAATTCAGGCCTAACTGATTTTTGGGCCATCTCAAATAATTAAATTCTGATCATTACTACATATCCAGATTTAGGGTTAACACCTGAAAGAGTGGAGAGCATCTTCATTATTCCTTGAGGTTTGTTAAGTGTAACATAATGTGATATCTCGAAGTGGGCTCATGGATTTAGTCATATTTAATGTGTGCCTTTACAAAAACATTGCATTAATGTAGCATTTTTCACAACCATCTCAAAACATTTTTGAAGGATAGTCACTATTCTAATATCAAAACAATAGCAGTTAATTTGCCCACAACTTCTCCCACAGGCAGCAATGTGATAATAATCTGGATTGGTGGTGTTAGTTGATGACTATTGGCCAGGACCCCAGGATTAGCACACCTGCTCTTTTTTTGAATGCTATGGTATCTGTCACATCCACCTAAAGGACAGGTTGACACCTTATCCAAAAGGCAGCACTTTTGACAATGCAGCACTCCTACCCACTAAACAGAGTGTCAATTTTGATCTCTCTCACAAAGTGGGAATTTGAAGCTGGACTTTGTGATTCAGCAGTAAGAGTGCTACTAATTGAGTCATACCAATGCTGACACATACCAATTAATGTAGGAACAAAATGACACTACAGACCATGAATAGATAGGAACCATCAGAACTAACACTGATGAACCAATGTTTAGTTTCCAGCTTCTCTCTATCTCAACAGTAAGACAGATCAGAATTAGATCAATCACAGGTGAGTCTGTTTAACTTCAGTGTTGTGGAAGCCTCTAGAAACAATTATTTGGAACGGAATTAAAACAGAAACTAGGAGCAGGAATAGGCCAACCGTCTTTTGAGCCTGCTCTGCCTTTCAATATGATTATGGTCAATCCTCCACCTCAATGCCATATTCTTGCTTTCTTCTCTTGAACTTTGATGCCAAACTCTCTCTTTCTTGAATGCAGTGACTTGAACTTCACCGCCATCTGTGGTAGAGAATTGCACAGGTTTACTACCCTTTCAGTGAAGGAATGTTTCCTTGTCGCAAGTTCTAAAATTGGTTGGGGGGAGGGGGTGTGGAGTCTACTCTATATCCTGAGACTGGGTTCCCTGGTTCTAGATTCCTCCAACCAGGGAAAATGTCCTCTCTGAATCTAGTCTATACAGCCCTGTTAGAATTATACAAAAACAGAAAAATGTTGTAAAATCTCAGCAGGTCTGACAGCATCTGTAGAGAGATTTGAGCCAAAGTTTCAAATCTAAGTGACCTTTCGTCAGAGCTAACAGGAAAGAGAATCAGCAGAGATTTATACTATGAAGATGAGGAGGGGTGATGGAATTAGACAAAGGAAATGTAAATGAGCATGCAGAAGGCTGAGAAAATGTTGAAAGTGACCAGAATGTGTGAATGGCAAAACAATAATACAGATTGGTAAAGAACTGCCCTAAGGAATGTGGCAGCTGGCTTGAAGAAAAGGGGGTCAGTGGGGAGGGAGTGGAAAGAGGAGAACAATAAAATGGAGAATTAGGTGAAATAAAACAAAGTGGGGTGGAGGGGTGAGTTCATGCTGTGATGTGGTTAAATTCTGAGTCCATCCATAAGCAGGACCCAGACCTTCCTGTGACTTGCCACTTCGCCACACTGTCCTGCTCTCCTGTCCACATGTCCATCCTTGGCCTTTTGCAATGTTCTAGCAAAGCCCAATTTAAACTGAAGGAATATTCCAATTGGGCATTTTATAGCTTTCTGGACTGAACATTGAATTCAACAACTTCAGAGTAGGAGAGTGTAGAACCTCAGGAGGAGATAGACAATTTGATAGAGTGGGCAGACAGTTGGCAAACTATGTTCAATGCAAAGAAACGTGGGGTGATTCATTTTGGTAGGAAGAACATCAACTGAAAACACAAGATACAATTCTGAGTGTGCAGAAGCAGAAGGACCAGTAAAGATGGGAGGTTAGGTAAAGAGAGCAGTTAATAAATCATGTAGATTGAGGCTTTATTAATGGAGGAGTACAATATAAAAGCAAGGTGGTTTTCCAAACTTATATAGGAAGCCAGTCAGAATTCAGCAGACGTACTGTTTACAGTTCTGGGTGCCAAACTTTAGAAAGGATGAGGAAGCATTGCAGAGAGTTCAGAAGAAGTTTACAGGAATGGAGCCAGGGATGAGAAACTTCGATTATGAGGATAAATTGGAGAAGTTAGGATTATTCCCTTTGGAGAGAAGGATAAAAGGGAGATTTGATAGAGATATTCAAAATTATGAGAGGGCTGGATAGGGTAGATGGAGAGAAACTGTTCCCATTATTAAGAGGATTAAGAATAAGTGATTTACAAAGAAGCAAATATGTGTTATGAGAAAAGCTTTATCACACAATGAATAGTTTAGATCTGGAATGGGCTGCCTGGAATTGTGTTGGAGACAAGTTTAATCGTGGCATTCTAGAGGGTATTAGATGATTATTTAAATAGAAAGCATGAGTCAAAATGCTCTTCAGAGAGCAAATACGGACACAATGGACTGAATGGCTTCCTTACGCTAACAATTCTGTGATCAGAGTGAAAACTGAGTGAAATATTGGATAATTTTATGGAAGTGATTAACGTGTCTTAACTTCCTTTGGCCTAATATGCAACCAATGTAAAGAGAGGAAGGAACCATCTGGTTCTAATCAATCTGTGGCAGACAACTGCCAAGCCTTGGGCATCACAATAAATACTCTTCATCCTAATAAAAATCAGACAAATAGGGAGAACAGAAACCTGGACAATTTCTCACCAACTCCCAGACAGTTTAAACTTGATCAGGATATCACTTTGGTCATGATTATGGTCATATAGAAACTTGAGGGGCAAAAAGTTGAGATTATAAACGGAGAATTAACTCTAGATAAAATGGTTATCATTGTGGTAGCCTAGATTGACCAGTACTTTGGCTCACCAAGTTCATGCAATCATGATGCTGTAACTAAACTAAAAAAAATTCTGCCCTTAGTTGCACCCTATCCCTCTACTCCCTCCTTTTTTTATGTATCCATCCAAATGTCTCCTAAGTGTTGCTAATGTGCCTGCTTCCACCACCCACTCTGGCAGCGCACTCTAGGCACCCACCACTCTCTGCTTGAAAAGCTCCCCCCTCACATCTCCCTTAAACCTGCTCTCTCTCACTTGGAATCTGTGGCCCCTTGTAAGTGACACTTCCACCCTGGAAAAACCTGTCTATGCTTCTCAATGTTGTAGATCGCTATCAGATCTCCCCTCAGCCTTCACCTTTCCAGCGAATCCTAGTTTATTCAACCTCTCCTCATAGCCAATGTCCCCGAGACCATGCAACATCCTGGTGAACCTTTGCACTCTCCCAATGCTTCCATCTTTACTGGTCCTTCTGCTTCTGTACACTCTTCAGAATTGTATCTTGTGTTTTCAGTTGATGTTCTTCCTACCAAAATGAATCACCTCACATTTCTTTGCATTGAACATAGTTTGCCAACTGTCTGCCCACTCCATCAAATTGTCTATCTTGTGGTAGTGTGGAAACTAGAACTGCATGCAATACTCCAAATGCAGCCTAACCACGGTTTAATACAGCTGAAACATGATTTCTCAACTTTTGTAGTCAAAGTCCCGGCCGATGAATGCAAACAGCTATATGTCGTCTTAATCACCTTGGCACTTATATTGCCTCTCTTAGGGAACCGTGGACCTATACGTCCAAGTCCCTCTGTATGTAATGGTCCTAAGAGTTCTACAATTTACAGTATCATTCACACCTAAATTTGATCCTCCAAAATGCATCACCTCACATTTGTCAGCATTATACACCATCTACCATTTATGTACCCAGGTCTTCAATCTATCTATTTATGTCCTGTTGTATGCTCTGGCAATTCCTGGTACCATCAACAACTCCATCAACCTTCATGTCATTGGCAAACTTACTAATCAGACCAGCCACATTTTCCTCCAAATCATTTATATATACTACAAACTGAGGTTCCAGCACTGATCTCTGCGGAACACCACTAACTACAGATCTACATCCTGAAAAATACCCTTCCATGCCACACTGTTTCCTATAACCAAGCCAGTTCTGCATCCATCTAGACATCCCACTCCAAATCCCATGTGATTTTAATTTTTGTACCGGTCTGCCATGTGGGACTTTGTCAAATGCCTTACCCTAATCAATTATCTTTGTCACCTCTTCAAAAACACAACCAAGTTGGTGAAATATGTACACAACCATGCTGCCTATCATAAACTAACCTATTTTCTTCCAGTAGTAATAAATTCTGTCCCTTGGTTTCTTCTTCAAAAGCCTTACCACCACAGGTGTCAGGCTCACCAGCCTATAATTTCAAAGAACAAAAACAGCACGGGAAACAGGCCCTTCGGCCCGACGAGCCCGTGCCGCCATCTCAATGTTCCCACTTCTACCCATATCCCTGTCTATGTTTATAGGTCTATGGATTAAAAACCAAATTTGCGAGACAATTTAGGGAGAATTTGTTTTGTCAATCAGCCTAAGAGCACAGCTTTGGGGTGTGGGAGGAAACCGGAGCACCCGGAGAAAACCCACGCAAGCACGGGGAGAATGCGCAAACTCCCACAGACACAGGCCCAAATCCATGTGTCTGCACAGCACACCGATAGTCACTGAGCTGTCGTGTTGCCCATCAACTGGTCCAGTTCAAGCGTACACTAACTTCGTGAAGCACTAGGTTACTCTCGAAAAATCCAAGAGCAGCCCTCTCATGACCCGTTGCGTGTATGCCTCTTGTAAGGCACCAAGGCGAACCAAAGTACCTGTAGGATAAAATAGAAATACATCAATATCATCATCTATTTACACACTTCCCAGGGAACTCCCAAGGCTCATGATCCCTATTTTAAATCAGTTTTCTATATCCTCCATTCCCATTCTGTTCATGTACCATCTAAGTATCTCAAATAATTCCAAAGTGCCAGAGTACCTCAAATAATTCCAGAGATAAGTTTAAGTTTATGGACAAAAAGGGAATGGTTTAGGTTAGAGGGTCGTTGCTTTTTCTTAATTGGTCGGCACAACATCGAAGGCCAAAGGGCCTGTTCTGCGCTGTAATGTTCTATGTTCTATGCCTGCCTCCACCACTTCACTTGGCAGCGCATTCCATACCCCCACCATCTGTGTGAAAAAACTCCCTTTAGCATTTCCTGGATTAAATAGTGGAACTACATTGCCTATTTTCCAATCCTCTGGAATCTCACTTGTGGTAAAAAGGATGCAAAGATCTGTGATAATCTGTGCCAGGTTCCATCCTGCCCCGAAACTTGTCTACCTTAATACAATTTAGGATACCCAATACTACTTCTTTCGATATATTGATATTCTCTAGAGTGTTTACACACCTATCCCTGACCTCAACGTCCATCACGTCCTTCTCCTTAGTGAATACTGATATAAAGTACTCAGAGTTTCACTCACTTCCTGTAGCTCCACACATAACTTCTGTCCATTGTCTTTGAGTGAGCCTAGTCTTTCTCTTATTAATTTTTTTAAAAAGTCCTGGTACATGGGTGTCACTGGCTGGCTGGCATTTATTGCCCATCCCTGGGTGCCCCAGGGAAGTTAAGAGTCAACAACATTGCTTTGCTTTGGAGTCACATGTAGACCAGACCAGGCAGATTTCCTTCCCTAGAGGACATTGAGGACCAGATTTGTTTTTCTGACAATCAACAATGGTTTCACGGTCATCAATAGATCTTTAATTCTAGATATTTATTGAATTCAAATTCCACCATCTGCTGTGGCAGGATTCAAATCCAGGTCTACAGAACTGTTTCTGGATTAATAGTCTAGTGATAATACAATTAGACCATCACAGCCCCTCCTCTTGCTCCTAATATATGCGCAAAAACCTTTGGGATTCTCTTGATCCTTTTGTTTGAGGCATTTCATGGCCCTTTTTAGTCCTCCTAATTCTGCATTTAAGTTATTTCCTACTTTCTCTGTACTCCTCATGAAATTGCCTAGATCTATAGTATGCTTCCTTTTTCCTTTTGACTAAGCTTACAACTTCCCTCGTCATTCACAGTTCCCAAATCCTGCCATTTCTATCCTTCATTGCTTCACAGCTCCAATGACACAAGTTCGATTCCTGGCTTGGGTTACTGAATGTGTGAAGTTTGCACATTCTCCTCGTGTCTGCATGGGTTTTCTACAGGTGCTCCAGTTTCCTCCCACAGTCCAAAGATGCACGGGTTAGGTTGATTGGCCATGCTAAAAATTGCCCCTTAGAGTTGAGATGTTTAGATTACAGGGATTAGTGGGCGAGTATGTAGGAATGTGGGGGGTGTAGGGTCTGAGTGGGAGGAGTGTGGTCGGTGCAGACCCAATGAACATAATGGCCTCCTTCTGCACTGCAGAATTTCTATGATTTCTACATATGTTCTGCACTTCAACTGGCCTTTAAAAATCCCCCACATGCCAGACTTGGATTTGCCCTCAAATAGTTGCTCCCAATCTACATTCCACAGTTCCTGTCTAATTTGTTTGACTTTGGTCTTTGCTGAATTAAACACCCTCACCTGAGGGTTACTCTTGTCCGTACCCATGACTACCAGAAATCTTATGGAATTATGATTGCTAAACCCAAAACACTCCCCCCACTGAAACAACATGTACCAGACCTGGCCCATTTCCCAATAGCAAATCTAATATTGCCCCTTCCCGGAATGGGTTGTCAACCTACTGTATCAAAAGTGCTCCTGGACAAATCTAACAAATAGCTCTCTTTCCAGACTCCTGGTTGTAAGGGAGTCCCAATCAATATGGCAGAAGTTAATTACCATGCTGTTTTCACACCTTTCCAGTCAGTATCTAACTGCATAACTGCTCCTGTCCTGCTGGCTTTTAGGATTTCACATTTTCTATTCCTGAGTTCCATCCAAAATGCCTCACTGTAAGATCCCTCCAATTGTCATCCCTCAACCTAGCAGTGACGTGCTCCCTAATCAGCAATGCAACTCCAGCACCCCTTTTATTTCCCCTTCTGTCCAGAACAACGATGTCCTGGAAAGTTAAGCTGCTAGTCGCGTCCTTCTTTTAACCATTTCTCGGTAATTGCAACATCATTCTTCCATGCAGTATTCCAGGCTCTCAGTTCATCTGTTTTACCTCCTGTTATACTTCCTGCATTGAAGCAAATGCACTCCAGACTTCCAGTCCCACTGAAGCCTTCTGCCAGATCTGTGCTATGTTTGTCTCTGGGAGTCATCCCGAGATTACTACCTTCGAAGTACTGCTTTTAAGCTCCCCACCTAACTCTGAAACGCAGGACCTCTTCCCTCTTCCCCCCATTTCATTTGTGCCAATGTGAATAATGACATGTATTTGTTTACCTTCCAGGATGCCCTGTTCCCACTCAGAAACAACTGCTCCGGGCAGTTTAATGTTCGCCAATAAAAAAAAAAGTATAACGGGAATTATACCGTCTAAATTACAAGCATACCAATCAGGAGCACTTAATGATGGGAAATTTAAATGAAAAGTTTATCATGACATGGACAAAATTATTGCTTCAGATCAACATGTCTTCAACAATATCAGGAGACATCAGTTCAAAGAAATTGTCCAATACAGCCTCACAACAGCTCAGGATAAAGCTGCACACTACAAGAGATTGTCATGATGATATTCTGATTGTTGGACTACCCGAGATGAGTATTTTTCGTCAGTATTCACGCAGGAGAAAGACAATGTTGTCGGGGAGAATACTGCGATACCAGGTTTTAGACTGGGCAGGATTGAGGTTCATAAGGAGGAGGTGTTAGCGAATCTTGAGGGTATGAAAATTGATAAGTCCCCTGGGCCAGATGGGATTTACCCTAGGATTCTCTGGGAGGCTAGAGAGGAGATTGCAGAGCCTTTGGCTTTGATATTCATGTTGACGTTGGCTACAAGTATAATGCCGGAAGACTGGAGGATGGCAAATGTTGTCCCTTTGCTCAAAAAGGGGAGTAGGGACCATCCTGGAAATTATAGACCGGTGAGCCTGACTTCTGTTGTGGGCAAAGTCTTGGAAAGAATTATGAGGGATAGGATTTATAAGCATCTAGAGAGGAATAAATTGATTAGGGATAGTCAGCACGGTTTTGTGAAGGGTAGGTCATGCCTCACAAACCTTAGTGAGTTTTTTTGAGGAAGTGACCAAAGAGGTAGATAAGGGTAAGGCAGTTGATGTAGTGTATATGTATTTTAGCAAAGCGTTTGATAACATTCCCCATGGTAGGCTACTGCAGAAAGTGCAGAGGCATGGGATTGAAGGTGATTTAGCAGTTTGGATTAGGAATTGACTAGCTGATAGAAGACAGAGGGTGGTGGTTGATGGGAAATATTCAACCTGGAGTGCAGTTACAAGTGGTGTACCTCAAGGATCTGTTTTAGGGCCACTGCTGTTTGTCATTTTTATAAATGACCTAGATGAGGGTGTAGAGGGTTGGATTAGTAAATTTGCTGACGATACCAAAGTGGGGGGAGTTGTAGATAGCGAGGATGGATGTTACAGTTTGCAGAGGGACATAGATAGGTTGCAGAGCTGGGCCGTGAGGTGGCAAATGGAATTCAATACGGATAAGTGTGAGGTGATTCACTTTGGTAGGAATAACAGGCATGTGAAATATAGGGCTAATGGAAGGACCCTTAATAGCGTTGTCGAGCAGAGGGATCTTGGGGTACAAGTACATAGCTCTTTGAAAGTTGGCACCCAGGTTGATAAAGTTGTTAAGAAGGCGTACGGTGTGTTAGCTTTTATTGGTAGAGGGATTGAATTTAGGAGACGTGAGGTTATGTTACAACTGTACAAAACTCTGGTGCGGCCAAACTTGGAGTATTGCGTACAGTTCTGGTCGCCGCATTATAGGAAAGATGTGGAAGCATTGGAAAGGGTGCAGAGGAGGTTTACCAGGATGTTGCCTGGTATGGTGGGAAGGCCTTATGAGGAAAGGCTGAGGGACCTGAGGTTATTTTCATTAGAGAGAAGAAGGTTACGCGGTGACCTAATTGAGGCGTATAAGATGATCAAAGGACTGGATAGGGTGGATAGTGAAAGCCTTATTCCTCAGATGGTGATGACCAACACGAGGGGACATAACTTTAAATTAAGAGGTGGTAGTTATAGGATGGATGTCGGAGGCAGGTTCTTCACACAGAGGGTGGTGAGAGCGTGGGATGCCCTGCCTGCAGTAGTTGTGGACTCGCCTACTTTGGGGGCATTCAAATGGTCGGTGGATAGGCATATGGATGATATTGGAATAGTTTAGGTTAGCGGGTCCACTGGCCGGCGCAACATCAAGGGCCGAAGGGCCTGTACTGCACTGTAATGTTCTATGTTCTATCAGATGCTGCATTAATTTATATTGTTACAGTTTTAGTCAAATTAATGAAAATGGAGGGAAATAATCATGAGTTTTTGAACCTCAGAATAAATAGAATCCACTGCCCTATATTTGTTTCCAGAGAAGCAATTGGAGTGGAAATTCAGTGCAGAGAGCTTGTAGATAAGAGGGATTTTTTCTAAACTGGGAGTGTAAAATCGGAAGTAGGCCACAGTGACACCTGGTTTTTTTAAAAAAATTTTTTTAAACCTTTAAAAGATACTTACGTTAGACAGTTTGACCTCATTGTTTCCAGAGGATCAGTTGGAGGGGGGTAAGAGTTTACTCTTGCGAGAAATACAAGAGTGATGAAGCTGAAGTTAGGGCCAGTCAAGGATAATAGTGGGAACTTGTGCATGGAGTCAGAAGAGATAGGCGAGGCATTGAATGAATACTTTTCTTCAGTGCTCACTAAGGAGAGGGGCCATGTTTTTGAGGATGAGTGCATGATACAGTCTGATAGGAAAGAGGAAGTAGATGTTCTGAGGGAAGATGTATTAGTAATTTTGAAAAACCTGAAGATGGATAAGTCCCCTGGGCCAGATGGGATACATCCTAGGATACTTTGGGAGGCAAGGGATGAGATTGCGAAGCCTTTAGCTTTGATCTTTGGGGCCTTGCTGTTCACAGGGATAGTGCCAAAGGACTGGAGAGCGGCAAATGTTGTTGCTCTCTTCAAGAAAGGAAATAGGAATGACCCTGATAATTATAGGCCAGTTAGTTTTACTTCAGTGGTTGGTAAGTTAATGGAAAGGGTCCTGACAGATAGGATTTATGACCATTTAGAAAGATGCAGTTTAATCCGGGATAAACAGTACCATGAAGGATAAGTCCTGCCCCACAAATTTAACTGAATTCTTTGAGGAGGAGACTAATTGTGTGGATGAAGGTAGAGCAGTTGATGTCGTATACATGGACTTTAGTAAGGCATTTGATAAGGTTCCCCATGGTAGGCTCATGAAGATAAAGATACATGGGATAGAAGGAAATTTGGCCGATTGGATAAGTAATTGGCTTTCTCCTAGAAGGCAGAAGGTGGTGGTGGAAGGAAAATTTTCAGGCTGGAGGCCAGTTACCAGCAGTGCACTACAGCGATCAGTGCTGGGTCCTCTGCTATTTGTGATTTTTATCAATGACTTGGAATAGAGGGCTGAAGGGTGTGTTAGTAAATTTGCTGATGACGCCAAGATTGGTGGAGTAGTGGAAGAGATGGAGGGCTCTTGTAGGCTGCAAAGAGATATTCATAGGATGCAGAGCTGGGCCAAAAAGTGACAGATGGAGTTTAACCCTGATAAGTAGGAAGTGATTCATTTTGGTAGGAAAAACTTGAATGCAGATTATATGGTCAATGGCAGTTGTGAAGGAATGTAGAGGAACAGAGAGATCTTGGAGTTCATATCCACAGATCTCTGAAGGTTGTCACTCAAGTGGATAAAGCTGTGAAGAAGTGTTAGCATTTATTAACAGGGGGTTTGAGTTTAAGGCCGTGAGGTTATGCTGCAACTATACTGGGTGTTGGTAAGATCATGTTTGGAATATTGTGTTCGGTTCTGATCACCTCACTATAAACGAGGATATGGAAGCATTGGAGAGATTGCGGAGGAGATTTATCAGGATGCTGCTTGGTTTGGAAGGTAGGTCTTATGAGAAAAGATTGAGGGAGCTGGGGCTTATCTCTTTGGGAGTGGAGGAGGATGAGAGGTGACTTAGAGGTTTACAAGATGATGAGAGAGATTGATAGAGTGGATGTGCAGAGACTATTTCCTCGGGTGGATGTAGCTGTTACTAGGGGGCATAACTATAGGGTTCATGGTGGGAGATACAAGAGGGATGTCCAAAGTAGATTCTTCACTCAAAGTGGTTGAGGTGTGGAATGAACTGCCTGCTGTGATAGTGGAGTCAGACACATTAGGAACTTTCAAGTGGTTATTGGATAGGCACATGGAGCACACTAGAATGATAGGGAGCAGGATACCTTGATCTTGGGATTGGACATAGAACCGTCAATGTTGGGCTGAGCTATGTTCTATATAGTTACTTGCAATATCTGTATACCATTCATGCTGCCATAGCTCATAAATAAAGTGGCAGAAGTAATGTGACATGGTAGAGTCATGTGCTTTTGCACCAATTCAGAGCACTACAACAGGATGGAGACTGCAATGAGGGACTTTTGGGTATCACTGGATGACAATATAGTGGGCTGGAGCATCAAATGATAACAACAGTGGGATGGAGTAATATTGACATTTTCATATTGTCCAAATCCTGTGAAAATCTGCTTTATTGAGGACAGCTAATTCAGAGGTTAGATTATAAAGATAGACCTTCAGTGCCAGGAAAAAAAAGGGATTGAAAGAAGATCACTTTAACTTTGATGACACTGTAAAATAGGCAATATCTTGTCAGCTTATGGTTATACGCCTCTTGGGTTTTGTTCCCCCTGAAGTTTGGATCAGTTGAATGAAGGATTTAGGACAGGGTCTCGTTGTATCACAGCACACACCAGTTTCACTGGTCAACATTGCACCTTGCCTGCAACAAGGTGAAACCAAATGTAGTTGCAACAGAATCTAACACCCCAAAAAGCTGAAGTTGTTCTGCTTACATCTAGCTCCCTGTTAACCCAGACATTGAAGGCCCCTGGTGCTTGCGATCTGCAACAAATTCCCCTATTTTGACCACATTCCCACAAAGAACACTGAAGCAATTGCCTTAAAGAGAGAGAGAGGTCACATTAAACATAGCACCATACTATCAACAAGCAACTCCACACAGGAGATCTAATCAAGACAGCTGAGAGGAAGCAAGTCTGTCTTTATCTTTTCTTCTGTTTATTCTCTGTAATTAAGATGGGCTGGAGGTGGTGTGGCAGGAATGAACAAAATATAGGAAACATGAATTTTCTTTGAAGACAAATTGCCACTTGATGCTAATTTGTAAGGAGCAGCTTAATCATCAGTTTACCCTTAGCAAACAGAGGGAAACTTCCACTCAGTTTCTAATATTGAACTCAAATCTTCTTGTCATATTTGCACAGTGAAAGGATGCTTGTTGCCCTAGGGGCAGGGTGCTGGAATTGGGGAAGGCTAACTTTGGTCAGATTAGGCAGGAACTTATGAGAACTGATTGGGAACAGTTGTTCGAGAGTAAGTCCACGCTAGGCATATGGGACTCTTTCAAGGGAATACTGAAAATGTTGCAAGATATGTGCCGGCTAAGAGGAAAGATGGGAAAGGTAGGATTAGAGAGCCATGGATTATTAGGATATTGAGGACTTGGTTAGAAAGAAAAGAGAGGCGTATGATGGGTCAAAGCAGCTGGGAATGGAGCCAGAGTTGGAGGAATATAGAGAGAATAGGAGGGAGCTCAAATAGGGAGTTAGAAGGGCAAAAAGGGGGGCATAAAATGATTTTGGTGTATAGGATTAAGGAAAATCCAACGGCTTTTTACGCCTATGTTAGGAATAAAAGGGTGGTTAGAGGAAAAAAAAAATCAGACCTCTTAGGGACAGAGGACGGGAACTGTGCTTAGAGCCCAAGGGAATGGCAGAGATCCTGAATGAATACTTTGCGTCGGTATTCACGAAGGAGAGGAGCTTGTTGACAGCTCCTGTCTCTGAGGGAGCTGTGGACCAGTTGAAGAAAATATCCATACTGAGGGAGGAAGTGTTAGAGCTTCTAGGTAGCATTAAAACTGATAAATCTCCAGGGCCTGATGGCATTTACCCCAGGCTGTTTAGGGAGGTGCGAAATGAAATTGCTGGGCCTCTGACACAAGTCTTTGTCTCTTCCTTGGACACAGGTGAAGTCCCAGAGGACTGGAGAATAGCTAATGTTGTACCATTGTTTAAAAAGGTAGCAGGGAATTATAGGCCGGTGAGCTTGACGTCAGTGGTAGGGAAGCTGTTGGAGGGGATTCTTAGAGTGAGGACGTATAGGCACTTAGAGCATTGCGATCTGATTAGGGATATGCAGCATGGTTTTAAGGGGAGGTCGTGCCTTACGAATCTGGTAGAATTTTTTGAGGAGGTGACGAAAACGGTCGACGAAGGGCGAGCCATTGATGTCGTCTATATGGATTTTAGTAAGGCGTTTGACAAAGTCCCTCATGGGAGGTTAGTTGAGAAGATCAAGGCTCATGGGATACAAGGACAGGTAGCTAGATGGATAAGTAACTGGCTTGGTAATAGGAGACAGAGTAATAGTGGAAGGATGTTTTTCTAGCTGGCGGTCGGTCACTAGTGGTGTGGATTCAGTACCGGGACCTCTTCTATTTGTAATATATATAAATGACTTGGAAGAGGGAGTAAGTGGAGTGATCAGCAAGTTTGCAGAAGTTACAAAGATGGCTGGACTTGCGGATAGTGAGGAGCATTGTCAGGCGATGCAGCAGGACATAGATAGGCTGTAGCTTGGGCAGACAGATGGCAGATGGAATTCAATCCTGATAAATGCAAGGTAATGCATTTTGGGAGAAAGAATGTAGGGGGATGTATATGATAAAGGGTAGACCTATTAAGAGTATAAAAATGCAGAGAGACCTGGGGGTGCAGGTGCACAAGTCTCTGAAGGTGGCAGAGCAGGTGGAGAAGGTTGTGAAGAAAGCATATAGTATGCTAGCCTTTATAGGAAGGGGTATAGATTACAAGAGCTGGCCTTTAATGTTGCAGTTGTATAAAACATTGGTTAGACCTCATTTGGAATACTGCATCCAGTTCTGGTCGCCTTACTACCGGAAGGACGTGGAGACTCCGGAGAGAGTGCAGAGGAGGTTTACCAGGATGCTGCCTGGTATGGAAGGTCTGAATTACGAGGAGAGGTTAGGCAAATTGGGACTGTTTTTCTTAGAAAGGCAGACTTAGAAGAGATCTAATAGAGGTGTACAAGATTATAAGGGGTATAGATAGAGTCAACAGGGTTAAACTTTTTCCTAGGATGGACTTGAATAGCACGAGGGGTCACAGTCTTAGGGCAAGGGGGAGCAAGGTATAATTTGGATGCGAGAGGGAGTTTTTCCACAGAGGGTGGTGGGGGTATGGAATGTGCTGCCAAGTAAAGTGGTGGAGGCAGGCACTCTGGAGTTTAAGAGATACTTAGATGGGCACATGAACAGAATGGGAATGGAGGGGTATAGAAAACTGATTTAAAATAGGGATCATGAGCCTTGGGAGTCCCTGGAAAGTGTGTAAATAGATGATATTGATGTACTTGTTTTTATCCTACAGGTGCTTTGGTCCACCTTGTCTAACAAGGGATGTATACGCAATGGGTCACAAGGGGGGCTGCTCTTGGATTTTTTTGAGTATCCTAGTGCTTCACGTCGTTAGTGTACGCTTGACCGACCATTTGATGGGCAACACAACAGCTCAGTGACTATTGCTGTGCTGTGCAGATACATGGATTTGGGCCTGTGTCTGTGGGAGTTTGCACATTCTCCCCGTGCTTGTGTGGGTTTTCTCTGGGTGCTCTGGTTTCCTCCCACATCCCACAGATATGCTCTTAGGCTAACTGGCAGAACAAATTCTACCTAAATTGTCTCAAATTTGGTTTTTAATCCATAGATCTATAAACATAGACAGGGATTGCGGGTAGAGGTGGGAACATCAGGATGGCGGCGTGGGCTCGTTGGGCCGAAGGGCCTGTTTCCCGTGCTGTTTTGTTCTTTGTTCTAGTTGAAATATCTAAATACTAGTTAAAAGTAAAGACATGGTCACAGGAGCAGAAGTAGGCCATTCAGCCCCTCAAGTCCGACCTGTCATTGAATTAAATCAAGATCAATTTGTATCTCATCGCCAATTCATCACCTTTGCTCCATCAAGTCTATAGATCTTAGTTTTGAACTTTTGAATTTACTTTTCCTCAAGTTTTTTCAAGGAGACAATTCCCAATATCTACCATCTTTTGCATAAAGTGTTTCCCTATATCACTTCTGAATGATCAAACTTTCAGTCTCTGCTTCGTCGATCTGGGCTTACCTCAAGAACAATTCTTTCAACCTCCATCTGCAATTTATCTACTGCCTAATCAGTTTGCCAGGACTGGACATTTGCAGCCATAAAGGAAGTTTGGATGGTTTGGTGTTGTTCTCCATGGAACAGAGAGTATTGAGGGGAGATTGATGTGAAAACTTGTCAAGGGCCTTTTTATAGTGGATGGGAAGGGGCTGCTGTTAGTTGCATTGGCCATGTTAAATTCTCCCTCAGTGTACCTGAACAGGTGCCAGAGTTGGCAACCAGGGGATTTTCACAGTAACTTCATTGCAGTGTTAATGTAAGCCTACTCATGACACTAATAAATAATCATAAAGTTATTTATTTGAGCAAAGAGTTCAATGACTCTTTGGGGCATGAATTTAAAACAATTGATAAAAAGATAAAAAGGAGAAAGAGCAAAAGATTTCACTCAGAGGGTTTTTGGATTCTGCAACTCACTGCCTGAAAGGACGGCAAAGGCAGAACTCTCAACTCATTTAAAGGATGTCCCGATAATTTCCCAGAGCCTCATAGTCTACATCCCAGGGTGTAGAAGGAAATGGAAGTGGATAAAGTGATGTGTTGGTTATCAGCTTGACAAAAAACATCAGCAAAATATATCAAAGTCTAACAAAGGATTTATGGAAAGGAAATATATCTGCCAAATCATCCAGAGGTTTTGAGGATGTTACTAGCAGATTAGATAAGGGTGAACTAGTAAATGTTGTGTATTGGGATTTTTAGAAAGTTTTAGATAAAGTCCCTCTGAGGGGTGTGTGTGCAAAATTAAAATGCATGGGATTGGAGGTATTTCCTGATTGGCATGGATTGAGAATTGATTAGCAGAGGGGAATCAGATTCAAGATAAATGGATTTTTTTTTGTTATGGAGTGCACTGACTTGTGGGATCCTGCAGAGATCAGTATTTGGGCCCCAACTATACTGTACACAATGATTTGGATGAAGGAACCAAATGTAATATTTCTAAGGGCTGAATCTGGCCCTTCCTGCTGGCAGGATCATTCGGAAGGAAATCCCCTGCAGTGAAGCAGATGAACCACAAAAAACACCACAGACATCGATGGGACCAGAAAATCCTGTTAACAGAAAATGGCAAGCTATCTCTGCCAATGGAACTTTGGAAGTGCCTACTTGGTGGGAATGAGAGTGGCGAGGCAGATGTTAAAAGACTTCAAGGTGATTTTAGACAAGTTGAGTGAATGGGCAAATACATGGGCAGATGCAGTGTAACATAGGAAAAGCAGAATGGCAAAATATTATTGAAGTAGTGCGAGATTGGGAAAAATTGGGAACCTGGGTGTCCTTGTACATCAGACATTGAAAGTAAGCATGATACAGCAAGCAGTTAAGACAAATGGTATGTTGGTCTTCATTGCAGGATGACTTGAATACCAGAGCAGGAGTGTCTTACAGCAGCTGTACAAGGCCTTGAGACCACAGCTGAAATAGTGTACAGGTTTGGTCTCATTTCCAACGAAAAGGTATACTTAACAGAGAGGGAGTGAGGTGAATGTTCATTTGACTGATTATCGTGATAAGAACTCAGTAAGAATTTAGCAACACCAATTTTTAATCCAACCGATTTATTTGATAGTAAAATTGCGAACTTTCAACACTCTGCCTTCCTCAGGCAAATGCAGTGTTCTGGTCTGCAATAGCACACATCAGCACAGACAGTCAGAGATTGCTGATTAGAATGCGAATCCTTACATCTAACCTGCTATTCAAGTGTTAAAGTGGCTAACAACGTGTGTGAAGGGAATCCTGAGCATTGGTTAGAGAATTGTGTATTTTCTCCAGACAGCACAGTAAGTGAGGTTTTTTGCTAACCCAGGCAAGTTACGGGGGTTACAGATAGTGTGTCATGAAGCCAAGATCCCTGTTAAGACCGTCCTCATGTGTGCGGAGCTTGGCTATCAGTCTCTGCTCAGCGACTCTGCGCTGTCGTGTATCACGAAAGCTCCCTTGAAGAACATTTACCCGCAGGTCGGAGGCCGAATGCCCATGACTGCTGAAGTGTTCGCCCACAGGAAGGGAACTGTTTTGCCTGGTGATTGTTGAGCGATGCTCATTCATCTGCTGTCATAGTGTCTGCATGGTCTCCCCAATGTACCATGCTTCGGGACATCCTTTCTTGCAACGTATTAGGTAGACAACGTTGGCCGAGTTGCAAGAGTATGTACCGTGTACCTGGTGAATGGTATCCTCATGTTTGATGATGTCGTCCATGTCTATGATCCGGCATGTCTTGCAGAGGTTGCTGTGGCAGGGTTGTGTGGTATTGTGGTCACTGTTCTCCTGAAGGTTGGGTAGTTTGCTGCGAACAATGATCTGTTTGAGGTTGTGCGGTTGTCTGAAAGCAAGAAGTGGGGGGGTGGGGATGGCCCTAGCAAGATGTTCATCGTCATCAATGATATGTTGAAGACTCCAGAGAAGATGTCGTAGCTTCTCCGCTCCGGGGAAGTACTGGACAACAAAGGGTACTCTGTCCACTGTGTCCCGTGTTCGTCTTCTGAGGAGATCAGTGCGGTTTATCGTTGTGGCACGTTGGAACTGTCGATCGATGAGTCGAGCGCCATATCCTGTTCTCACGAGTGCATCCTTCAGTGTCTGGAGGTGTCTGTCACGATCCTCCTCATCTGAGCAAATTCTGTGTATACGGAGGGCTTGTCCATAGGGAATGGCTTCTTTAACGTGTCTAGGGTGGAACATCATGATTATCGTGATGCCAGGACTATTGAGAGGTGAGATTGAGTCAACCAGTTCTGGAATTTAGAAGAATGAGAGTGGATCTCATTGAAGCGTATAAAATTGAGATAGGGCTGGACAGACTGGAGGCAACGAGGGGTCACAGTTTCAGGATATGGAGTAGGCCATTTAGGACTGAGATGAGGAGAAACATTTTCATCTGTGGAACTCTCTACCATTGAAGGTTGTAGATGTCAAGTCACTGAATATATTTAAGGAGGAAATAGATAGACTTCTAGACTCTCAAGATGTCAAGGGATATAGGGAAAGTGCAGGAATATGGTGTTGATATACAAGAACAGACATGATTATATTAAACTCAAGAGCAGGCTTGAGGGGCCAAATAGCTTTCTCTTGCTGTGTTCTCTATGTTGTAACCTTGAGAGCTTTGTACTCAATGTTGGAAAATACGATTAGCCTGGGTCACTTGTTTTTCAGCCAGCACAAATGCATTGGGACAAGTGACCTCTTTCAAGGTGGTAAACTTTCCATGATTAATGGAGAAATATGATCCAGATCTTCTATCAATCTTCAGTTTCCTAATGACAGTGATCTTTGTTTTCCAACCATCACAGGGCCTTCCAATAATGTGCTTGAAAACACAGATCAAACTTTATAGTCCTAATTTTTTGTGCAAGTCCTGATTAAAATTTATCCAATTAAATGACCTCTATAAAATCAATTACATACCATCTAAATTAATCTCAATGAGGTTACAAAGACTGACTAAATAAATTTGGAAATACTTAAAACTGACGATGAGGAACAACCTGGAAGTGATGGCTGGTGATATCAACTAAAACTCTTAACGTGGGCAGAGACTGTTGTCCGGGCAGTGGGGAGGCATGCAAAATATGGCAGGAATGCAACCCATTTCTTCTCTGTCCATCCCAACCCATCACATTAATATCAGGGCTGGTCAGTTGCCCATCCTTAATCCTATTGAAACCTTTAACTATCAAATTATCACTTAATGGCCTCAATCCACCAGCAGTGTCAGGCTGGGCAGACTGCAAACATCTTCCTTGGAAGGAATGAAACAAATGGGGCCTCATTAATCAATGGGTGTCCTTGCACCAAGATGCCACTCTTCCCCTGCACTTACCTCCTAAAACCCAGTGCCTCTCCTTGGGCTCTACACTCCCTCCCAGACCTCCCTGAGGGTTACCTATGCCCAGTCTTCTCCGTAGGCCTCCTTGCTGCAGAACCCATCTTGAGTTCTGATTGGTCTCCCTGTCCTGCAAGAGGGGAGGGCGGGCAGGCAGGCAGAAGCCCGATCCTCAGCCTGTTTAAGCCCCCCCTCCCCTACCTTCCAGACACCCTGTGAACCCACATCAAGAGGGACTTCTCAGCACTCTTTACATTGCTTATAAGGTTGTAATATCTGTTCTACATTAGAGTGAAAGTGTAGATAAAGACAAAAGTCTGATTGTGGCAAATATATGGGACAGATGGTGACTTGTGATCCAAGACTTAGTCTGGGTGAAACTGGAGCCAAGCAATTACTCTTCTGTATTGACAATCTGTATTTCCTCCAACAGATATTAAACTGAATGACTCTGATTTATGTTGAGTTATAATCTTAGCCGCTTCACTGAGATGTGACTGTTTGAAATTGGATTGTCTAAATTTAATGCTACATTATAATGGAAACAAAATTTGAGTATGTTTGATCAGAAATTAAAATGAGTCAGGGCTGCACAATTCATGTGAAATAATCTTCAATGATGAAATTCTTGCTGGGACACAGTCAAAGATGAGATGGATCCAAGTCATTAAACTAAGGTTTAAGAAAGTGGGGGGAAATTCAATACATGGGCTGCAAATCATTCATAATAGGATAGGGGTTTCTCAGCAGAATGCCTCAGTGATAATCCTCATCATGAAATGAGAATTAAGCAATTATGGGCATTTTAAAAATCTGTGCTATAGACAAGGGAACATTATCCTCGTACATGTCTCCCTTCGACAACATGTCCCCACCTCAACACCACACACACCCACCCCACAAAATCCAAGATGCACTTCCTACAGTTTCTGGTCCATTTGTTCATATTGAGCTGCATGTGGATGCAACTGTGAGAAGTTCCACACTGGTAGAAACTCACTCAGAAGATGAATCCTCCTGCATGATGATAATTTGGAATGTAAAGGAAACATGAGTCTTTGTTCAGCACTTTGACAGAAAGTTAGATCTAGATTCTCTGCCCTTGCCAAAGTTCTGTCCTTGCCAGTCTTTGCCAGTCTCTAGGCAGTGAATGCAGATTTGCCTGAGTGCCAGTTTTTCTCTTCTCACTGGCAGTGGAGAATGTCAGACTGGAGGATTCTGCCTTCAGGCTTTGAATCCTAACCCTTTTTTTCACCAAATCATGTTGTCACATTCCATCACTTTAAAACGAGCTTTGATCAATATTCTAACTCTCTAAGAAAAGTTGTTAGGAATCTTGAGTTAACAGTTCCTTCTATAATTAAGAATTCAGTTTCAGAATCACAGGCTTCCATCAACTTTTATAGATACACCATAGAAAGCATTCTTTCTGGTTGTAGCACAGCTTGGTATGGCTCTTTGCTCTGTCCAAGACCATAAAAAACTATAAAATGTTGTGAATGAAGTCCAGTCCATCACTCAGACCAGCCTCCCATCCATTGGGAGTGTACACTTTCTGCTGCCTCAAAAGTAGCCAGTCTAATCAAGGACCCCTATACCCCAGACATTCTCTCTTCCACATCTTCAGTCAGAAAAAAGATACAAAAGTTTGAGGTCAGGTAACAAAACTCAAAAACAGCTTCTTCCCTGCTGCCGTCTCACTTTTGACTGGACTTACAATTCATTAAGTTGATATTTCTCTACACCCCAACTATGACTGTAACACTACATTCTGCACTCTCTGCTTTCCTTCTGTCTGTATAGGCACAAGAAGCAATACCTTTCACTATATACTAATCCATGTGACAATAATAAAATCAAATTAGCCTGGCTTTAATGTGCTTTTTCCCCCAATGGCAAGGACCAAGGGTCTTTCTTTTCAGCCTATACAAATCCTCTGTTTTAACACAATACTTAAACACAATCCTTTTCTAAATATTGTCAGTGAAAAATGATTTTAAAGTAATTGATATTGGGAATTATGTCTTACATCTATAATTGGTTACTGGGATTATCTCTGGAGTGGGACTTAAGCTCATGATTTGTGATTTAAATCAGGAGTACCAACACTGAGCCAGCATCATGCATTGAAGCTCCTATTCTTTCCTCCTTTTAACACCAATCCAAAATCTTTGGGATGAATTTTCATTTTGGTGTCAGGAACTTGATGTCCAGGACATTGCTCTGGGTCTCAGCTACAAACCGTGGCTGCAGTTTTCAAAGTGGCAGCCACTAATTGGTTCAGAGGTGAGGTTGGCCCCAGTTAGAGATATAGGTAGCAGCAAGACACAGGGGATAATTTATAAGACAAACTGTGCCTATAACTGGGCTTGCTATTGCTTTTAAAAAAGGATGAACAGACAGCCAGGGATGGTGTGGGCAGTCATCCATAGGTGATGCCATGTTTTTCTGATGTCTCTCTGGAAGTCTTGATTGTGGCAAACGAGAGATCTGCACTTTTCCCTCCATCCAGTTTTGTTTTAAACACAGAGGGTGGTGGTGTCTGGAATGTGCTGCCAGCAGTGATGCTGGAGGCAGTTACAATAAGGGCAGATAAGGGGCTTTTAGATGATACAAATATGCAAGGAATAGAGTGATATGAACCAAGGGCAGGCAGAAGGGATTAGTTTAATCTGGCACAATATCACGAAGAGCCTGTTCCTGTGTTGTCATGTTCAATGTTCAGAAGAGCTTCAGTGAGAAAGGCCCAAAGCAGGTCATGGCTAAAGGAATCACAAATACCAACAGCTGAGCACTTTCACATTCCTTTCAAGAGTCCAAGCACACACTCCTCATCAAATCAAGCTTTTCAGCTCTAGACTTGGCAATCTCTACTGTAGAATGAGTAATTGAATTTAAATCTTCTCTTTTATGCACCTTTTTCACACCACAGTCAGGAGAGCTAATGGCTCCTTGCTGTGTTCCCAACAGCTATGCACAAACATGTCCCAGACTCTCAACGTTCTCCATGCTGGCTATTTAAAAATTGCCAGCGACTGCACCCTGTGCTCCCAACGAGCTTAATAACTAATAAATGAGTAATATGCAGGCTGCTGGCTTAACTGAAAACCCTAAATGTGAGGCATCAGGAATCAGTGGCAATGAGTGTGCAACCTCTTAGGTTCACCAGCACCTCCACTCACCCGCCTCAACATCTGCCCCACAAATGATTGAAAGTTCAGTCCCGTGTATCCTCCTCCTTGTTCATTCATCTCAAATCGCTGTGGCAGCAGCAAGGAAACGCAGAGAGCCTGGGACAATCTGCCTATTGATTACCCTTTCCCTCCAATGGAGGTGGAGCCAGACTACATAGTAATTTGGATCGGCAGCAGTGATTAAAACAAGCTTACCCCATTCACTCTGCAGCATAATACAAGGGCTGGGTCTCCACACCAGTCAATTTATATGGAATTAATCTCACAGCAATGTAAATATTTTGAGAGCATTGAATTAAATTTCTATTAGATAATAAAACAAAATACCATCCGCAGATTCCAAATAAAACACATCAAACCAAATGTCCGGAAAAAAAACTGAGTTCAAGTCAAGCACCTATACACGAATCAGCCAGCAAGTTCGGGGAAGACGCACTGAGGGTTGAGAATCTCCAAAACATTCTGGTCAATTTACCCTGCTCTACCACTTGCTCTGTCCTTAACCTCTCTATTATTTTCAAGCATCAGCTAGATTTGTACATGGACTGCACATTAAACCCACTTCAGAAAGTTAGAATTTATAAATAATAACAAAAGTACCTTTCTAACAATGAGATCATTGCCAATCCCAATAAAAGTGAACAATTTGGTATCTTATTTATGCAGGTCATAAATTGTCAGATTTTAAAAATAAAAAATTAAATGTTACTTTAACTTGCAATTCTGTTTATCTTTTTCTCTCTCAAATCTAATCTGTCTCTCTCTATTTCTCTTTCTATATCTGAATTCACCTTGAATTTACTCTCAGCCATTCATTACATTCATTTGTAATCTCATACTGCCTGACAACCTCCTTCAGCAACATCTGGCACAAGAGAATATTTTTTAAAATATTTTGAGATATGAATCATATATTTTTGCACTCCCCTGCCCTCCACTGGGTAATATATATCCACCAAAGGACAGACTGTTCTGCTTTAAGCTTGCCAACGTTAAGGCAAGCTGATTGCCAGGCCATTCACAATGTTGTCTGGATGGCAAACCTCACTGAAATGCCCACTTTTTACAAGGAGGCACCTGGTACCAATTTAAACTTTACTACAGCTGCCAGACACACCCCCTCTACTGTCAGCCACTTCGCCTCCCCACGCCCACCCACTGAAATGCTGGTGTTAGTGTTTCTAATGTGTTATATAGCATCCAACTGTCATCTCTATCCAGCGTTGTGCTGTATTCTGAATCTGCAACAAAATGTGAAAAAGCAAATGATTCAACTGGCTACATAGTACTTTGGAGTACATGTCAAAGTGATGAGCACTTTAAAACCCTCCATGCTCTCCATCCCCCCAAAGGATTAGACTGATAAAGCAATGCAAAAATAGTGAAGTAACACAATATTCCATCAAGGGATGCAGCAACAGCTGCAAGACACCTTCTGAAGAAAGGCATAGGTCAGGAAAGTTACTCCTCCTGGGCCAATGTTGTACATCTCAGAGCAGCTGGTTCTGGGAAAACTGAAGAGAGAGAAAAATGATTGTGCTCAAAGGTATAATTATAATTTTTTAAGGACGTGGTGAATTGGAGTGTAAGAATACCTCGTGTTGCTAAACACACTGAGTCTCTGGTACTGAGTCGTATAGAACAGGTTAGTTCTCAACTTCGATCAGAATTAAATTAATTGATCTCAGTGGATTTAGATAATAGAGAGAAAAAAGACTCAGCCAAGGTTCATTGCTACAGCTCAGAACTGATCATGTGTGGCAAATGAGGACAGGATCAGGCTTGGCTATGCTGCTCACTATTGTAGGATTGCCTTCTTGTTAGGCATATAATAAAGAATAAAATCACAGGACGTCACCAGTCCTGACCACCTTAATTGCCCAAGAGGAGTCAGTCAATGTCTTCAGGAGGAGTCATGAAAATAAGAAAAAAATGCCAATGACCTCAACTGATCAGTAATATTGTTTCTCAACCTCTGTACCTGACATTCCATCTAAAAATATGATCCCAATGTGATTCCAATGTCCACAGTTCTGGTCCAGTGCCTCCACCCTCGCTCAATGTTTTTAATTTCATAAAATCCCTACAGTGCAGGAGGCTTTCCAGTTCATTGAGCCTGCACTGACACCAATTCCATCCAGGCCTTATCCCCATAACCACATATATTTACCTTGTTAATCCCCAGACACTAAGGGACTACTTAAAATGGCCAATCCACCTAACTCTCACATCTTTAGACTGTGGGAGGAAACCCATGCAGACATAGGGAGAATGGTGGAAGTGTGCACAGTAACTCGAGGCCGGAATTGAACCCGAGTCCCTGGCACTGAGGCAGCAGTGCTAACGAATGTGCCATCTTGCTGCTTTGACCCAAGTTCTTATAACATCAGTCTAATGCCCCCAACCTGAATTCCAGAATTCCAGGTGGTCCCATATGATTCCAGTGCTGGTCATGGTCACTGGACTGCATCAAAAATACCTGTTATTCTCCAGTTATTTAAATAGAATTGATCAAAAATGGGAACAGCGACTGGTCTCACTGTCTCAGGGTAGAGAAAATAAAATTGAGGATCAAACACTGATTGGTGTCCACAAAAGGACAAGAGTCCAGCTAACTTGCTGCTCAGACTGGTTAGATAAGTTCCCACTGCCGCCAGTGGCTGGCACTGGAATTTTATGGTCCTGCTGCTGTCAACAGGGTTTCCCCTTGTTTGCGACTGCCAGAGAACCCACGGTGAGACATGCCAGTGAAACTGGAAGATCCTGCGAACAGGAATGGCCAGAAAATTCCGGCCCTTGTATTAGAAAGAGTCTCCTAGGGGCTCCTTTGCTCCACATATCATGTGAAGCAGTGGGTGCCACCTAGTGATCTATTCTAGCATTGCAAGATTCAAAGGGTGTGGGAGATTGGAAGATTCAAGGGATTTCTGCTCCACTTGTCCATTTGTATCAGTACCATGCTCATTTATTGGTGACTGCTTCTTCAAAATTGGATGATTGTAAATTTTGGTTGGGATGCCTTTCACATCTCACAGCTCCAGAGACCCGGGTTTGATTCCCGGCTTGGGTCACTGTCTGTATGGTGTTTGTACATTCTCTTCATGTCTACATGGGTTTCCTCTGGGTGCTTCACTTTCCTTCTACAGTCCAAAGATGTGTGGGTTAGATAGACCGGCCACACTAAATTGCCCCTTAATATCCCAGGATGTGTAAATTAGGGGAATTAGCGGGTAAATAGGTGGGATTGTCGTTGGTGCAGACATGGGCTGAATGGCCTCCTTCTGCACTATAGGGTTTCCATGATTTCTATAACTGGTGATAGATTGAAAGTTGTGTACCCTGGGATACAGTGCTGGATGCACATTTGTTCTTGTGTTATGTGTAGATGATTGGACATTGACAATATGGGTAAAGCACAGAATATCGAAGGCCATGTTCCTTTGGGTCCAATTTGAACATTAATGTTCAGAGTGACTAATAGCCACTTCCTCCTGTTACATACTGACTGTGGTTTTGACTGACTACTGTTCAGTGTGGTCCAGGCTCTTTTTTGACTGAAAATTGTTCATGCTCCAGAACTCAGACTATAATAATTAGCTAATAAAACCACAGAAAATTACAGCTCAGAAACATGCTTTTTAGCCCTTTTCTGTGCCAAATCATTTTTTGCCTAGTCCCACTGACCTGCATTTGAACCATATCCCTCCACTGCCTTCTCATCCATGAATCCATCCAAGTTTTTCTTAAATGTTAAAAGTGACCCCGCATTTACTACTTTATCCAGCAGCTCATTCCACACTCCCACAACTTTCTGCATGAAGAATCTCCCCCTAATATTCCCTTTAAACTTTTCTCCTTTCACCCATGCCTTCTGGTTTTTTTTCTTTCCTAGCCTTAGTGGAAAAAGCCTGCTTGCATTCACTCTATACCCATCAAAATCTTATACACCTCTATCAAATTTTCCCTCATTCTTCTATGCTCCAGGGAATAACCTATTCAATCTCTCTCTTGTAACTCAGCATTTCAAGTCCCGGCAACATGGGCACATGAACAGAATGGGAATGGAGGGGTATAGAAAACTGATTTAAAATAGGGATCATGAGCCTTGGGAGTTCCTGGGAAGTGTGTAAATAGATAATGATATTGATGTACTTGTTTTTATCCTACAGGTGCTTTGGTCCACCTTGTTGTCTAATGAGGGGCAGACACGCGATGGGTCGTGAGAGGGCTGCTCTTGGATTTTTTTTCGAGAGTATCCTAGTGCTTCACATCGTTAGTGTACGCTTGACCTGGATCATTTGATGGGCAACACGACAGCTCAGTGACTATCGCTGTGCTGTGCAGATACATGGATTTGGGCCTGTGTCTGTGGGAGTTTGCGCATTCTCCCCTTGTTTGCGTGGGTTTTCTCCAGGTGCTCCGGTTTCCTCCCACATCCCAAAGATGTGCTCTTAGGCTAATTGGCAAAACAAATTCTGCCTAAATTGTCTCAAATTTGATTTTGAATCCATAGATCTATAACCAGGGATCACGGGTAGAGGTGGGAACATTGGGGTGGCAGCGCGGGCTTGTTGGGCCGAAGGGCCTGTTTCCTGTGCTGTTTTGTTCTTTGTGAATCTTCTCTGCACTCTTTCAACCTTATTTACATCCTTCTTGTAACTAAGTGACCAAAACTGTATACAGTACTCTAAATTCAGTCTCACCAATGCCTTATATAACCTTATCATAACACTCCAATTTTTATACTCGATACTCCAATTTATAAAGGCCAATGTACCAAAAGCATTCTTTACAACCCTCTCTACCTATGACGCCCTTTTTAGGGAATCCTGTACCTGTATTTCCAGATCCCTCTGTTCAACTGCACTCTTCAGAGTCCTACCATTTAGCCTGTACGTTCTACTTTGGTTTATCCTTCCAAAGTGCAATACCTCACACTTGTCTGCATTAAGTTCCATTCGTCATTTTTCTAGTTAGTCCAAATCCCTCTGCAAGCTTTGAAAACTTTCCTCACTGTCCAGGTGACAAAGGGTCATCTGGACTCAAAATGTAAACTCTTTTCTCTTTTTACAGATACTGCCGGACCCCGTTGAGATTTTCCAGCATTTTCTCTTTTGGATTCAGATTCCAGCATTCACAGTAATTTGCTTTTATTCATTGCAGTGTTAATGTAAACCTACTTGTGACATTAATGAATAAACTTTAAACAACTTAACCAATCTATCCCCGTAACTGAAGATTTTCCATTCCTGGAACCAGTGTGTTCATATCCTTTCCTATAACATGGCACCCAGAGCTGTACTCAATACTCCAGCTGAGGTCTAATATGTGGGCAATACAAGTTCAAATAAAAACAAAATACGACAGATGCTGGAAATCTGAAAGAACTGAAAATGTTGGATAAATTCTGCCGGTCTGGTAGCATCTGTGGAGGGAAAACCACAGTTAATGTTTCCAGTCCACATGACACTATAGAACATAGAACATTACAGCGCAGGACAGGCCCTTCGGCCCTCGATGTTGCGCCGGCCAGCGGACTCTCTAACCTAAACTATTCCAATATCATCCATATGCCTATCCACCGACCACTTGAATGCCCCCAAAGTAGGCGAGTCCACAACTGCTGCAGGCAGGGCATTCCACGCTCTCACCATCCTCTGTGTAAAGAACCTGCCTCTGACATCCGTCCTATAACTACCAGCTCTTAATTTAAAGTTATGTCCCCTCGTGTTGGTCATCACCATCCGAGGAAAAAGGCTCTCACTATCCATCCTATCCAATCCCTTGATCATCTTATACGCCTCAATTAGGTCACCGCGTAACCTTCTTCTCTCTAATGAAAATAACCTCAGGTCCCTCAGCCTTTCCTCATAAGGCCTTCCCACCATACCAGGCAACATCCTGGTAAACCTCCTCTGCACCCTTTCCAATGCTTCCACATCTTTCTTATAATGCGGCGACCAGAACTGCACGCAATACTTCAAGTGCGGCCGCACCAGAGTTTTGTACAGTTGTAACATAACCTCACAGCTCCTAAATTCAATCCCTCTACCAATAAAAGCTAACACACCGTACGCCTTCTTAACAACTTTATCAACCTGGGTGCCAACTTTCAAAGAGCTATGTACTTGTACCCAAGATCCCTCTGCTCGACAACACTATTAAGGGTCCTTCCATTAGCCCTATATTTCATATGCCTGTTATTCCTACCAAAGTGAATCACCTCACACTTATCCATAATGAATTCCATTTGCCACCTCACGGCCCAGCTCTGCAACCTACCTATGTCCCTCTGCAAACTGTAACATCCATCCTCGCTGTCTACAACTCCCCCCACTTTGGTATTGTCAGCAAATTTACTAATCCAACCCTCTACACCCTCATCTAGGTCATTTATAAAAATGACAAACAGCAGTGGCCCTAAAACAGATCCTTGAGGTACACCACTTGTAACTGCACTCCAGGTTGAATATTTCCCATCAACCACCACCCTCTGTCTTCTATCAGCTAGCCAATTCCTAATCCAAACTGCTAAATCACCTTCAATCCCATGCATCTGCACTTTCTGCAGTAGCCTACCATGGGGAACCTTATCAAACGCTTTGCTAAAATCCATATACACTACATCAACTGCCTTACCCTTATCTACCTCTTTGGTCACCTCCTCAAAAACTCAATAAGGTTTGTGAGGCACGACCTACCCTTCACAAAACCGTGCTGACTATCCCTAATCAATTTATTCCTCTCTAGATGCTTATAAATCCTATCCCTTATAATTCTTTCCAAGACCTTGCCCACAACAGAAGTCAGGCTCACCGGTCTATAATTTCCAGGATGGTCCCTACTCCCCTTTTTGAACAAAGGGACAACATTTGCCATCCTCCAGTCTTCCGGCACTATACCTGTAGCTAACGACGACATGAAGATCAAAGCCAAAGGCTCTGCAATCTCCTCTCTACCCTCCCAGAGAATCCTAGGGTAAATCCCATCTGGCCCAGGGGACTTATCAATTTTCATACCCTCAAGATTCGCTAACACCTCCTCCTTATGAACCTCAATCCTACCCACTCTAAAACCTGGTATTGCAATATTCTCCCCGACAACATTGTCTTTCTCCTGCGTGAATACTGACGAAAAATACTCAGTGTCTCTCCTGTCTCCTCAGGCTGCACGCACAACTTCCCACTGCTATCTCTGACTGACCCTAATCTTGCCCTAACCAATCTTTTATTATTTATATACCTGTAAAAAGCTTTAGGATTCTCCTTAATCCTATCCGCCAAAGTCTTCTCGTGTCCTCTTCTAGCTCTTCTCAACTCCCTCTTTAGCTCCTTCCTGGCTGATTTATAGCTCTCTATTGCCCTAACTGAGCCTTCACGTCTCATCGTTGTATAAGCTTCCTTCTTCCTCTTCACCAGAGATTCAACTTCCCTAGTACACCATGGTTCCCTCATTCGACCACTTCCTCCCTGCCTGGCAGGTACATATTCATTAAGGACATGCAGAAGCTGTTCCTTAAATATGCTCCACATTTCAGATGTCCCCAGCCCCTGCAATTTCCTGCTCCACCCTATGCATCCTAAATCTCTCCTAATAGCCTCATAATTACCTTTCCCCCAGCTATAACTACTGTTATTCGGTACGTGCCCATCCCTTTCCATCACTAAGGTAAACGTAACCGAATTGTGGTCACTATCACCAAAGTGCTCACCCACCTCCAAGTCTAACACCTGGTCTGGTTCATTACCCAGTACCAAATCCAATATAGCCTCGCCTCTTGTTGGCCTATCTACATACTGAGTCATGAAACCTTCCTGCACACATTGAACAAAAACTGACCCCTCTAATGTACTTGAACTATAGCTTTTCCAATCGATATTAGAAAAGTTAAAGTCCCCTATTACAACTACCCTGTTACTTTCACACCTATCCAGGATCAACTTTGCAATCCCTTCCTCTACTTCTCTGGAACTTTTTGGAGGCCTATAAAAAACTCCCAACAGTGTGACCTCTCCTTTCTTGTTTCTAATCTCAGCCCACACTACCTCAGCAGACAAGTCCACATCAAACGTCTTTTCTGCCACCGTAATGCTGTCCTTAACTAACAATGCCACTCCTCCCCCTCTTCTACCACCGCCTCTGCTCTGACTGAAACATCTGAACCCCAGAACCTGCAACAACCATTCCTGCCCCTGCTCTATCCACATCTCTGAAATGGCCCTGTTAACTCTGTTCCATCAGCCATCTATCTGCCCACATCACTAACTTATGTCCTTTTGAAGTTCTACAGAGTACACATCATAGTTCACAATATCTCCAAGTTTTGTATCATCCACAAAGTTTGAAAGTGTCCCGAATGGTCGTCTTCTGCAATATAGGAATTCTATAATTCTGTAATTAATAGATATTAGGAAAAGCATGAGTTCCATTATTGATCTGGGAGAACTCCACAACAAACCTTCCTCAAAGCCAATATCCATTCACCGTTACTTCTTGTTTCATATTAGCCAATTTCTTGTCCATATTCCTACTGTCCCTTTTATACCATGAGCTATAAATTTCCTCACAGTTGTGGTGTATCAATTGTCTCTTGGAAATCCACGTAAGCAACATTACTCTCTTTGACCCTTTCTGCTGCCTTCTTAAATAAATATGTTAGAAATGACAGCTCAAAAATGTTGAGTGGGATGTATCCCTAATGCTGGGGGTGGGGTGGTGGGAGCCATATTGGTGTCTTGTCAAAGTCAGCCATGATTTGAGAGGCTTACTGCACCTGCCACGTTGATATCCACCACATCAGAACTATAAAATCCCACTCATTGCATTCCGAATGATGCAATAGTCAACAAAGAAATGTAATAAATTTAAATTTTGAAATGTTCAACAAGACAAGTATTCTGTTAACTTCAGAAAGATTCAATTAGAATCCCAGAATGTGAATTCATTCACATCAGTGGGTTCATTGGAGTGGAAACACAGATCCTCCAGGAATTAACGAACTGACTGAGTGATAATAACAAGCTGATGCAACACCAAGGAACCAAAGCTGGACAATGATTGACTAGGCAGCGCTGAAACAAGGTGGGCCTTGTTCTGGTAGGGACATTGAACATAGAGCTGAGGTGCTTCTGACCTTGCACCTGGGTAAAGCTTGTGGGAACACAGTAGTTGGAGAAGTTTGGATGTTTCTGCTGACCACAGGAAGGGAGAAAATGACATTGTCTGACATAGATGAAAAAAAAGGATTGTCCTTAAAAGGCACAATGCTGAAAAGTTAATCCAGGAGCACCACTCCTACAATGGGATCAGACATAAGCAGTGATTTTGTTGTATTAAGCACACACTGAAGGAATGCACACATGTTCCTTCAATTGACACGAAGGAAGCATGTCACTTCCTTCATGGCAGCCTAGAACATCCAGCCAGGTTAAAGGGTGGTCCTTCCAGTGCCAGTGAAGATCACTTTCACCAGTTTTGTCTTTGTTACTGGTCCAATGTGCACTTCTACCCAAGAAAACCTCTTGGAGCATTCACAATATTGTCATGCTGTAATAATTAGCAATACCAAGCATTGAATCTACAAGACACAATGAAAATGGTGGCACAGTAACAAGGACTTCCCTTCCATATAAGCTTGACAACCTCTTGTGCCATCCCACCATGAGAAGATCAGAAGGTTTTCAGTGAAAGCCATAGAGCCATTTGCAACACTGTGGTTACCACATGCAAACACCAAACTCCCTGAAATAGAGGCTTTGCTGTTGCGATTGAGACTGCTCTGGAGAAATTGCTAAGTACAGACACCTAAGCTCATCTCTATAGGCAGAATTTTACACTTGCCCAAAAGGTGGATTTTATGATTGTGAGAGTGCGGGGGCGGGGGAGCAGTGTAAAATTGAAAGGAGCTTTTTCCTTAGAGCTCTCTTCCTTCTGAAATTATTCTCACCAATAGGTCATTCTTGAGTATCTGAAAGTGGAAAAGTAGAAGGGAAATGGGGATGGGGAGAAAATCAGGATGTCCAAGCTCACTCCATCAGCCATTGCCTGTTCATGACACCTTTGAAGATGATGATATAAGATACCGTATGACAACAACTTACATCATCAACACTGCCTCAGCATCCCAGAGATCACTGGCTCTGTGGCACAAGTGCACATGATTCTATGATGCTCAAAGACACTGAGGGGATCGAACCGTAGTGGTCCTCTTATGGTCATTGTCTCTATCATCTGCTGTTGGTAGTCTTCCACTACTTATGGACTGGAGCACTCTCGAGATGGGCTGGGAGATGGCGTGGTGGGGTTCGACAGAATCCCTGCCAAGACATTTTACCAGCATTGAGGAATCCCTCAAATGGTGAGAGGAGACAATGGACCCATCCCCATTCAGCTGTGGTGAATTAAGTAAACTTGCAAACCACTTGGGCTTCACTCTTCAAAATGTCACACCCCATTGGCCAAAAGCTAATGGAGAAATTGAGAGATTTATGCGTCCCTTAAAAAAAAAGTGTTATATACAGCTACAGTAAAGGGCAATTTGTGGAAGCAAGCTCTGTATTGTTTTCACTGCAGCTAGAGAGTGTGAATCCTCACCTAACAAATAGAAAACTCTGACTCTGAGGCAGCAATGCTAAGCATTGTGCCACCACGCTGCCTGAGACCCAGATTCAACTCCCGTCTTGGGTCACTGTCTGTGCAGGGTCTGCACATTCTGTGTCTGTGTGGATTTCCTCCAGGTGCTCCAGTTTCCTTCCATAGTCTGAAAGACTCGCTGGTAAGGTAAGATATGCTGGCCATCCCTTGATGTAATCAAACAGGTGCTAGAGTGTGGCAACTAGGGGATTTTCACAGTAACTTCATTGCAGTGTTAATGTAAGCCGACTTGTGGCTAATGAATAAACTTTACTTTACACTTATCTTCCCATATTGGATGCACAGATGTTTTCCTGAGCCACTCAGCAGAACTAATCATCATCACATCTGCAAACACAACCAAGGCAAGAAGAATCAATTGAGTTTAAATACTGAATAAAACATTAAATTCATCGCCACACCACGAAAGCCAGGAGATAAAGTGCTTGTGAACTGTGATATTCAAAAGCAAACATCCTGTTATAACACTGACTAACACAAAATGATCACTCATCACTGCTGAACACGGTTCACAAATCATGGCCATGAAACACATCATTCCAAACCCATGAGCATGACCATCAAGAGTAATAGATACCTGGGAACACCACCTCCTGGAGGTTCCCCTCTAAATCACTCACCATCCCAACTTGGAAATAAATCACCATTCCTTCACTGTTACTCAGTCAAATAGCTGGAAATCCCTGCCTAACAGGACTCTGGGTATTTTGACAACACATGGTTTTGCAGCGGTTCAAGAAATCCATTTACCACTACCTTATCAAGGGCAATTAACACTGGCCTAAGCAGCGATGCCCATATCCCATGAATTTGGTGTTGTCACAATTAGATTTATATTAACACTGCAATGAAGTTACTGTGAAAATCCCCTCATGGCATACTCTGGCACCTGTTCAGCTACACAGAGAATTTAGCATGGCCAATGCACCTAACCAATACGTCTTTTGGACTGTGGAAGGAAACCCATGTCAACATGGGGAGAACGTGCAGTTTCTGCAGAGGTAGTGACCCAAGCCAGGAATCAGACCCAGGTCCCTGTGAAGCAGTAGTGTTAACCACTGTACCAACATGCCATCCTGGAAGCTCTGATAATCACAGGTTGCTTTGCATTGCTAATTGCGAAAGATGCTAAAACCACTCTATGACATGTTTATAATTAATCTTCCCCAATATATTCTCAATTTAGGATGGAGCTTGTTTGCATTTCAATCTCAGTGACATTTTCACACTCTATTCATAAGAAGGTGAATATATTTTGTTGGTGTCAGTATGTGGTTCTTTCAGTAACTGCAGGAAGCATAGCCCAGACCTGAATTACCACTTTCAAAAGGGTATTTATAATGCCAGCAAGTCAGAAACAGATTACTGCTGTGACAGACTATTCTAATATTCTATTTTTAGAGAATTCATTGACTCAGTTCTGATGAGCAAGAAATTAATCCCAACCCACGTTTTTCAATAAGCTATCCAAAACAGAGGCACTGAGTCAGGGAGATTTATCCAATGGCCTCCAACCTCCACGTGCTATGTGTAAAAGACCTTTTATCCTGGGTATTCTTCATGGAGTCAGCACAGGGAAGAAAAGAATGATTACAGCTCTTTACAGAGATTTAGCATCGCCATCTTACAACTAAATTATTAGCAGTAAGTACCAGAAAGGTAAATGTTTCACACAATCACACTTACCTAATGTTGCTGATAATATATAAAGAGATAGTCACTCATGGATAATGATTATAAGGAAGCCCAGTCAATACTATTTTAAACCACAATATCTCTCTGCCTCCATTGTCTTCGATCCTTTTGTCTCCCTTCCTCCTGTACACAGTACTTCAGGCCACATCTGGAATACTATGTACAGTTTTGATCTCTATACTTTAAAAAGGATATACTGGCATTGGAGGGGGTGCAGGATAAGATTGATTCCAGAAATGAGAGGGTCGGTTTATGAGGAGAGACTGGGTAAACTGGGGCTAAACTAATTGGAACCTAGAAGGACGAGGGAGGATCTTATAAAAATATATAATATTATGAAGGAAATAGATAAGATAGAAGCAGGGAGGTCGTTTCCACTGGCGGGTGAAACCAGAACTAGGGGACATAGCTTCAAAATAAGGGGGAGCAGATTTAGGACCAAGTTGAGGAGGAACTTCTTCACCCAAAAGGTTGTGAATCTATGGAATTCCTTGGCCAGTGAAGCAGTTGAGGCTTGAATGGTTTTAAGGCAAAGATAGATAGATTCTTGAACAATAAAAGAATTCAGTTACGGTGAGTGGGCGGGTAAGTGGAACTGGGTCCATGAAAAGATCAGCCATGATCTTATTGAATGGCAGAAAAGGCTCGAGGGGTCAGATGACCGACTCCTGCTGTTAGTCCTTATCTTCTCTTGAAGAATCTGATTTCTGATCACTGTGGGCCCCTGAGAATATGTCCATGGTGTGTGTGTTATCAGCAACACGTATGATGCTAATCACTTAATAATTTAGTTAATATGAAAGGTGGAGAAGAACGGACAGTGTTCAACACATGATGGCAATCGGAGTCTTTGAGACTCTGTATAGGAATCCCAAACACGATTAAACTTACATTTATCTTTCACAAAATATCTTTATTCCTCTGTGTTAGTTGACTTGCTAGCACAGACTTCAGGCTTGTCTGACCTTTCATATGGTGGGGAGGGAGGGGGCGGTTGGAGCACACGTCAAACATCTTTCTCACTCAAGGTGCCGATGAGAATATTTCGGAATGTTAATTTTGGCATAACATCACACATGAATTTTAAGAATCAGTTGGAGTATAAAAAGTATGCTAGCCAAAAACAAGGAGTGCAAGTTTCCAGTTAGTCTTGCCCCAAAGCTGGAACATCCCACTTTGGGATAACAGACCTTTGCCCAATCTGTCCCCACTCTCCCCGCCACCCCCCCCTCCCCCTCCCCACCTGCTACGATTCCTGTGATGGACAGATGGGAAAATTGTCCCCAGTGATGCAGAAATAAAGATGAATATTAGAGTGTAACAGGGAGAGTCTGACTCATTCCAGACTCAGTAATTCCTCTCAGCTTTACCCACTGGGAGAGGGGATGAGAGGATGTGATGGTGTGTGTGGGTAAGGGGGAGTGAGAACCCTGATAACGGGGATGAACCAGACCTTTGGACACATTCTGACATCCCATTCTCACTGCTCCAATCACAGTCCTGTCTCTCAGTCCAATGCCCTCCCATTCTTTGCAATCCACAATCTATTGCTCCCACCCTCACACTCGCTCATTCTCTCCCCATCACATTCTGTCACCCCACCCCTCTCATGCTCTCTCTCCCTCCGCCCCTCACATACTCCCTCTCTCCCCCCTACACACACTCTGCCCTCTCACTCTCTGCCTCCTCACCCTTCACACATTCTCAATCACGCAGCCTTTAATCACTCACTCAGATGCATATGTCATCTCAGCTCCCGGCCCTCAGCTTCCCCACTGCAGCTCCATACAGAGCCTTCAATTCAAAAGTACTTGTTTGACTGACAGTTTGAAAACTGGCTCTTGGAGTTTACAGAGACAGCCTTTGGGGGTCGCAAGTATTGGTCCTCAGGGTGTACGTTGGACAAGCCTATCCAGTGTGCTAATGTTGTTAGTCCATTTTAATAATAGGAACAGCAGATCTTGTGAATTTGCTCGCTGATAGACAAGGAGATTGGGTGGCAGTGACAGGAGGTGAGTAACAAAGCAGCTGAAACAGTGTGGCAATTGCATCTCTCCTGGCAGGGAAGTGTAAGTACAGTCTGGATGCTCTCATTATTTACATAAGCACATTTATAATGGGGAGAAAGATGTCAGGGAAGTGAGAGAATATTGTGCAGCAATGAGGAATTTTCTTTTTTTAAAACACAGCATACACACAGGCTTAGAATTTTTCATGTGCCATGGACAGGGATCCACATGAAGCACATTCTGCACCGGAAATGCGATAAACAACAGAAAAGGTGGCAGCAGACGTCAGAGCAACATAGACAAGGTAGTGACAGATACATGACAGATGAAAATTAGTTTGTAACGCTCCTCCTCATTCTTCCTTCTGAAATACATTCTGTGCACCAAATAATGGATTACACAATCCTACCTCGCAGCTCCTCAGCACAGTAGGCAAAGGCATAAAGAGATCTCGGGTTGCGTGCAGAGCCAGGACGCTTTGTGCAGCTGTTTATTAAAAAAAACCTCTGGGATCCTCGGTTTGCCAAATGGAGGCCTGGACTTAAAGGCATGGGTTATGCTTCATATGAATCACAAGTTAGGGAATGAGGAGAGGGAGAGACTGAGATTGTTCCTCTGGAAGTATGAAGGGTTGTAGTTGGGAAGTTAGAAACTGTTTTTGCTGGCTAGAAGATCACTAACTAGAAAGCACAGATGTAAAAATAATTGATAAATTAAGAAGGAATGAGAAGACGAGATTTTTTTTTTAAAACTCAGTGGGTAGGATTTTCCAGCCACACTCAGCCCAAGACCAGAAACTCCTGCCTGAGGTCAACGGACCTCTACATGATTCTATGCTTCCTACGATTCCCGTGGCAGACAGAATGGGAATTCTGACATCCCAACCTCTCACTGCTCCAATCACAATCCCATCTCTCTCAGTCCAATGAGAAAATTCCACCAGTGAGTTTTTATTGGAATGCACCATCTGACAGGACAGTAGAAGCAGATTCAGAGTAATTTGCCAAGGGGACTTGGATATATACTTATTGGGTAAAGATGTGCAGGGTGATAAGTGCTGGCAGAGGTGTGGAGGGCAGAATGGCCTTCCTTGGTGCTGTATCTGTCTTGGAATGTATCTGTCTATCATTCTATGAAATAGTTTTCTTTGGATGCAGATGATGTAAGTGGAGTACTAAGTTGCTCAGTCGCTACCTCGGTCTTTCCTGCAGTAGATGGGGAGGAGGCGGGGTGGTGAGATTCTCAGAATTGGGCACACAACTGGAGTTACCAAATGGGGAAGGAGTGGAAAGTTCACGTTATTTTTAAGTATAATTTTAGAATTTAAGGAAGTTGCATTGTGAATGTAAACTATTAATAATATTATGTTGCTGCAGAACACATTTATTGATCCTACACTCCTGGTGATGAGCTGAGTGAGCAGGAACTGGAATTGAAGAGGAGAATAAAACATTGTAGTAGCAAATCTCTGATTCGCAGTCACATCTCTCAGCTCCTCAGTACAGTACAGAATCAGGAATAAACCCTTGTCAGTGCACTGTGCTTCTCAGAACTCAGGTATTGTTCTTTGAATAATTTAAGATGATCTCTGTGTGGATCAACAATACATATATAGAAGCATAGCATCCAAGATTATACAGAAACAGAAACTAGAAGCAGGAGTAGGCCATTTGGCCCTTAAAGCCTGCTCCGCCATTCATTTTGATCATGGCTGATCATCAAATTCAATATCTTGATCCCCACCTTCCCCCCCCTCCCCCGCATATCCTTTGATTCCTTTAGCCCCAAAAGCTATATCTAATTTCTTCTTGAAATCAGACAATGTTTTGATCTCAACTACTTTGTGGTAGTAAATTCCACACATTCACCACTCTGAGTGAGGAAATTTCTTTTCATTTCAGTTATGAAACAGCTTACCCTTTATTCTCAAACTATGACCCCTAAGTTCTGAATTCCCCTACCATTGGAAGCATCCTTTCTGAATCTACCCTATCTGTGAGTGGTACGGTAGCACAGTGGTTAGCGCTGCTGCTTCACAGCTCGATGTACCTGGGATGGCTTCCTGGCTTGGGTCACTGCCTATACGGAGTTTGCACATTCTCCTTGCGTCTATGTGGATTTCCTCCAGATGCTCTGGTTTCCTTCCACAGTCCAAAGATGTGTGGGCTAGGTTAATTGGCCATGCTAAAATTCTGCCTAGTGTCCCAAGATGCTTAGGTTAGAGGGATTAGCAGATAAATATGTTGGGATATGGGGGTAGGGCCTGGGTGGGATTGTGGTTGGTGCAGACTCTATGGGCTAAATGGCCTCTTTCTGCATTATGGGGATTCTATGAACCATGTTAGAATTTTATAAGTTTCTATGAGATCCCCTCTCACTTTTCTAAACTCAAATGAATATAATCCTAACTGATTTAATCTCTCCTCATGACAGACTTCAGCCTGGTAAACTTTTGCTGTACTCCTTCTATAGCAAGGACATTCTTCCTCAGATAAGGACACCAAAACTACACACAATACTCCACTGGCAAGGCAATTCATCAATGCCATATATTATACTATATAAACATTACTATCCTTATACGCAAATCCTCTCGCTATGAAGGCCAACATACTACTTACTTCTTTACTGCTTGTTGTACCTGCGCGCTTACTTTCAGTGACTGATGCACGAGGACTAAAGATCTCATTGGAGTATCACCTCTCTCAATTTACATCCATTCAAGTACTAATCTGTCTTCTTATTATTGCTACTAAAGTGGATAACCTCACATTTATCCACATTATACTGCATCTGCCATTCTCACTCTCACTCAGCCTGTCCAAATCACACAAACATCTCCACATCTTCTTCACAGCTCACCCTTCAACCCAAGTTTGTGATATTTGTAAATTTGGAGTTAATACGTTCAGTTGCCTCTTTCAGATCATTAATATATAATGTGAACAGTTGGGGTCTGAGTACAGGTCCCTAAGGAATCCCACTAGTCACTGACTGTCAATCAGAAAAAGACCTATTTATGCCAACTCTGCTTCCTATTCGGTAGCCAACTTTCTATCAATCTCTGGACATTATCTGAATAATTTAATATTAATATACACGATAGTCATAGACATCAAACACAGGAACAACAATCAGGGATACTTTCTGGCTAAGAGGCTGGGGGTGAGTGAGCCACTCTGCTGGAATTACAGCACATGCTCAAAATCCAGTGAGATTCGGAAAACGCAATTCTCGCTGGTGGCTTTCCAAATTCCAATCTTCCAACCTCCTCGTTTGTAGAATAGTGTGAAACATGTCCAGCATCCCAGGAAGCTTATTTTCATACATTAGCAGGCACTCTCTCTGGAACTCCCCCCTTCCCCTCACTGGATATTCAGCCCCATACCTCTTGTGAGCTGGGAGGGACAGGATGCCCTGGAGATGCTAATCGCTGGCCTCATCTGTCACAAGAGGCAGACACTCGTCTGAACAGTCACCCCGGCCTTCCCTGGCAATTATACATTAAATGCTATGCAGCCAGAAAACACAGCCATTTAGTGGAGGCCATCTTTTAACCCTTTGCGAGCCATGCCCCAAGCATTCCCAAAAAGGTTGCAACAGCACACAGGTAACACTGATGTGCCCCACTGCGGAGGCATAATAGTGATGGTGATGACATCAAACACACCAATCCATGTCATGACAGAGTGCATCAGTGAGGTCCCCCATCAGACTGCAAACACTGGCCACAACTTCCCGCTAACATGATACTGGATTTCTTTCGGGGGACTTGAGGGCTGGGGGAATGCGGGGGTGATTGGAATCACTGAGATCCTGGTGTTTCACATACTGCATCGTAACAGGGATCAACGTGGAGACGTAGCTATAGTGTCAGAGAGGAGGGTGTGTGAGGGATAGCATTGAGACACAAACTGAATGTGTTGCCATTGCTGATAGTCCCAGAGGAATTGAGGAATGAGTGTCAGGTCTCTCTCTCACAAATCCTTACAGCTCACTGTGGTTTTCTTTTCTTTACACAAGACCATAAGAACTACGAGCGGAGTGGGCCTCTCGAGCCTGCTCCGCCATTCATTAAGATCATAGCTGATCTTTTTGCGGACTCAGCTCCACTTTCCCACCAGCTCACCATAACCCTTAATTCCTTTACTATTCAAAAATTTATCTAACTTTGCTTTAAAAACATTCAATGAAGTATCTTCAACTGCTTCAATGAGCAGGAAGTTCTGCAGATTCACAACCCTCTGAAGAAATTTCTCCTTAACTCAGCCCTAAATCTGCTTCCTCTTATTGAGACTATGCCCCTAGTTCTAGTTTCACCTGCCATTGAAACAGTTTCCCTGCTTTGATTTTATCTATTCTCTTCACGATCTTATGTTTCTATAAGATCTCCCCTCATATTCCAATGAGTATAGCCCCAGTCTACTCAGTCTCTCCTCATAACCCAACCCCCTCAACTCCGGAATCAACCCAGTGAATCTCATCTGCACCCCTTCCAGTACCAGTACATACTTTCTAAGTAAGGAGACCAAAACTGTACACAGTACTCCTGGTGTACACTTTACACAGCTGCAACATAATCTCATTGTTTTTAAGACTCCATGCCTCCAGCAATGAAGGGCAAAATTCCATTTGCCTTCTTAATTACCTGCTGCACCCGAAAACCAACTCCTTAAGATTCCTGCACAAGGCAGCTCGGGTTCCACTGCACAGCAGCATGCTGCAATTTTTTTTTTAACCATTTAAGTAATAGTCCATTTTGCTGTTATTCCTACCAAAATGGATGACCTCACATTTATCAACATTGTACTCTATCTGCCATCCTTGCCCTGTTACTTAGATGATCTATATTCCTTTGCAGACTTTCAGCATCCTCTGCACACTTTGCTCTTCCACCCATCATAGTGTCATCTGTGAATTTTGATACTCTACACTTGGTCCCCAACTCCAAATCATCTTTGTAAATCGTAAACAATTGCAGTCCCAACACTGATCCTTGAGGCACACCACTAGTCACTGATTGCCAACTAGAAAAACATCCATTTACCCCTACTCTTCACTTTGTTAGTTAACCAATCCTCTATCCATACCAATACATTACTGTAACACTGTGCATTTTTATCTTATATAGTAAGCATTGGTGCAGCACCTTGACAAATCATTTTGGAAATCCAGATACAACACATCCACAGATTCCTCATTGCCCACTGCATATGTAATGTTCTCAAAGAATTCCAGCAAATTAGTCAAACATGACCTGCCCTTCATGAACTCATGCTGCGTCTTACCAATGGAACAACTTACATCCAGATGTCTCGCTATTTCTTCCTTGAAGGAAAGCTATCCAGCCAATAGTTACCTGCCTTTTGTCTACCTCCTTTTTTAAACAGTGGTGTCATATTTGCAGTTTTCCAATTTGCAGGAACCACTCCAGAGTCCAGCAAATTTTGGTAAATTATCACTAGTGCATTTGCTATTTCTCCTGCCATATCTTTTATTACCACCAGGATCAGGAGACTTGTCTACCTTTAACACAATTAACTTGCCCAACTCTAGCTCTTTCATAATAATTATAGTTTCTTGGTTCTCACTGCCTTAACTTTCCTGTCATTAATTTTTGGCACGTTGTTTGTGTCTTCTTTACAGTGTGTGGTCTGGAGGAGCCTGGAGTCTAACCAGTTGGCTATCCTACTTATTGCCATAGAGTAGTGACAGAGACACTGACTCTCCGTATCACCTGTCCAGGACCAGTGTTCTGTGGAGGAGAGAAGGGTGGGCCTGTCATTCTGGGAGTAGAATTATAGAGGTGTAGGCACCACCCAAGGGTATTCGATGTTGGTTATTGTGCTTGCAGATCTCAGATTCAGCCCAATAGAAGTTGCATCTGTCCCCGGAGATAATAGACCACCTCTGCCAGACCCTGCAAGAACTGGCATCATATGGAATGGGGGGACATCCACTGCCTGTGGCCCTTAAACTCACAGCCACTCTGATTTTCTACCCAAGTGCTCATTCCAGGGCTGCATGGGTCACCTCCCATTGGCATCTCAGTCACCCGCACACAAAGGCATCCAGGTGGTCATACCTGTCCTTTACGTGAGGGTTCACATGCGCATTAACATGTACTGGGATCAGGTGGACCAAAATACCAAGGCCACTACCTTAGTGAGAAGTTTCAAAGTACCAGGTTAAAGACCAACAAGTTTACTTAGTAGCATGAGTTTTATAAGTGTTACTCCTTCTTCAGGTTGATTCACAAACAGGGCATATAAAGACACCAACTCAATTTACAAGATAGTAGTTGGAATGTGAGTCTTTACAGGTAATCAAATCTTAAATAGGTACAGACAATGTGAGTGGATAGAGGGTTAAGCTCAGGTTAAAGAGATGTGAATTATCTCCAGCCAGGTCAATTAGTAAGATTTTTGCAAGCCCAGGCAATTCGTGGGAGTTACAGATAGTTAACCTAAGGCCTGAGTTGAGGCCTCACGTGTGTGGAACTTGGCTATCAGTTTCTGCTCAGCGATTCTGTACGGTCGCATCACGAAGGCCACATAGGAGAACACTTACACGAAAATCAAAGGCTAAGTGGCCGTGACTGCTGAAGTGTTCCCCGACAAGAAGAGAACACTTCACTACTTTAGCAGGCATGCACCAAGTGCAAGCTCTGAATGTGTTCTGCCGTCGAATGGGCTTGTCATAGGGTTTAGAAAGCAGGAAATGCAGCATCAACTACCAATGGCTTCAACCACAATAGAGATCTTGTTATTCACATTCATCTTACAGTCAAGGAGGGCATCCCAGCAACATCTCAGCAGCTCATGGTCTTGTGATCACCAGCCGCACTGTTAGACATAAGGGTGCTCGTTGATTGAGGTATAGAATAATGATTTCACCTCAGCTGGAGTATCACATCCGGTTCTAAGCAACATACTTCAGGATGATCCAAAGCAATTGTAGAGAGGGCAGAAAATATTCACAGGACTGAGGAACGTCAGTTATGAAGATAGATTGGAGAAGTTAGGCCATTTTCCTTTGAGAGACAAAGATTCAAATGAAATATAATCAAAGTAATGGAAACCATGAGGGGTCTGAATATGGCAGATAGGGAAAAATTGTTCCTACTCATGAAAGGATTGAGATTAAGAGGACGCGGATTTAAAGTAATTGGAAGAAGAAGCAAAAGCAATACGAGAAGAAATTTTTTCATGTAGTGGGTGGTTAAGGTCAGAGAGCGATGGAGGCAGATTCAATTGAAGCATTCCAAAAGGAATTAAATTGTTATCTGGAAAAGGAAGAACGTGCAGGGTTACAGGGGCAAAGGATTAGAATTGAATTGCTTATTCAGAGAGCAGGTACAGACATATTGGGCGGAATGGCCTCGTATGCTGTCATTTATTTTTGTTTCTGTATTTCTGCACATTCCTATTTAATCCTGTGTAACGGTATTCCCATCATTGAATCCCCCTTCTACATCTGAGAAACACTGATGACCATAAACGTAACTGTATCAGCCATCTAGAATTAATGGCTATCAGAGTAGTTCAGAGGTCAGCTAAGCTGTATTGAGTAACTCACCTCTCGACTCCCTGACCCTTTCCATCATCTACCAGAACTTGCCAGGAGCACGTTGAGAATATTCTCCACTTGCCTGGATGAGTGCAATTCCAAAAACACCCAAAGGAAACAAGTAATATCCCAGAAGTTATAAACCAGGAAATGGAAGGGAGGGAAAAACTCAAATTAGTCACCAGAGAAGTGGTTCTGAATGAGTGTTTGGACTTGTGGGTTGACAAGTACTCGGATTTTATGGACTCATCACTTTAAAAAAAAAGTGACTAGTGAGTGCATTGATTTTAGTTTTCTGAAACTCCCCAGATTTTCCCATTAAATTGGATGATAGAAGTTGGGTAGGCTTGGGTTGTTTTCGTTGAAGCAGAGAAAACTGAAGAGGTTTAACTGATCAAGCTGTACAAGATTGAAGAGCATGGGCAGAATGGATAAGGAGCACCCATTTTCCCCTTAGTTGAAGGGTAATCATGATGGAACACAAGTTCAAGGTGAGGGACAGGAGGTTTGGGGAAATTTGAGGAAAAATATTTTACGCAGAGGATGGTGATAGTCTGGAATGGGAGAGTGGCAGAGGTGGGTTGCCTCACATCCTTTAAAAAAGTGCCTGGATGAACATTTGGCATGCCATAATTTTCAAGACTATGAAGTATGTGCTGGTACAGCCAATTAGGTAAGAGTTCAGGTGTTTCTCACATGTTGGTGCAGATTTGATGGGCTTGTTCTGCACAGTGTGATTCTATGATCGCTAAACTCCATTGCTCAAAAAGTGAGGGAGACAAAGAGTGGAAAACTAGGCCAGTTAGCTTAACATCTGCCACAGAGAAAATGTTAGGAGCCATTATTAAAGAAGTTATAGCAGGGCACTTGGATAAGTTTGAGATAAATCAAGCAGTCATGGAAAATCATGTTTCAATGGAAATCATATTCAACTTATTGGAATTATTTCAGACAGTAATGTGCTGTAGGTAAAGGGCAACCAATGGATTTACTGTAGTTAGTTTTTTTGTTTATTAGTGTTACAAGTAGGCTTACATTAATACTGCAATGAAGTTACTGTGAAAATCCCCTAGTCGCCACACTGTGGCACCTGTTCGGGTATACTGAGGGAAAATTTAACATGGTCTAATCAGCACGGCTTTCAGACTGTGGGAGGAAACCAGAGCACCCGGAGGAAACCCATGCAGACACAGGGAGAAGGTACTGACTCCGCACAGATAATGACCCAAGTCAGGAATCGAACCTGACTCGGGAGGCCATGGGAGGCAGCAGTGCTAGCCACTGTGCAATCATGGTGCTCAGAAGACATTGTCTAATGCCTTGTGGAAATCTAAAGTGCCACATCAAAAGTTGTCGAAAATAAAAGCTCATTGTGTAGAGGGTAAGATATTGGCATGGATAGGAGATTGACTGATTATTAGGAAGCAGATAGTAAGCATAAATGGGTCTTTTCAGATTGGCAAGTGGTGTCCCAAAGGGACCAATTTTAGAATCTTAACTGTTTATAAGTGACTTGGATGAAGAGACAGAAGGGATGGTTGTGAATCAAAATGGGTGGCACGGTGGTAGTGGGCAGCACACTGGTTAGCACTGCTTTCTCACAGAACCTGGGTTTGATTCCCAGCTTCAGTCATTGTCTGTGTGGAGTTTGCACATTCTCCTCGTGTCTACGTGGGTTTCCTCTCAATCCAAAGATATGCTAGTTAGGCTGACTGGCCATGCTTAAAATTTTCCCTTAGAGTCATAAGATCACAGATTAGAGGGATTAGCAGGTAAAATATGTGGGGCCCAGGTAGGTTTATGGTTGATGCAGACTCGATGGGCCAAATAGCCTCTCTCTCTGCACTGTCAGGTTTTTATGACCAAAATGACTGGGCAAAAAGCTGGCTATTGAATATAATGTGGAAAATGTGAAATTCCCATTTTGTAAGAAGACTAAAAGAAAGCAAAATATCGAAATGGTGAGAGATTGCAGAAATTTGATGTGCAATAGGATCTGAGTGCCTTAGTACAAAAGGAGAGTTAATACGCAGGTACAACAAGTAATTAGGGAAGCTAATAGAATATCATTTATTGCAAAGGAAATTGAATGTGTAGGGTGGTTATGCTTTTGTTGTACAAAGAACGATGAGACTCTACCTGGATTACTATGTACAGTAATGCTCACCTTATTTAAAGGAAAGATGTAACTATGTTGGAAACAGTTCAGAGAAGTTTTACTAGACTAATACCTGGAATGGGGATATTGTCTTATAAAGGAAAAGTTAGACAGGCCAGGCTTATATCTGCTGGAGTTTGGAATGGGAAAAGTTTGGAATGATTTAAACATAAGATCCTGGGGGTCTTTAGACAGTAGATATGGTGAGGATATTCCTTCTTGTGGCACTTTATCTAATGTCTTCTGGAAATCTAATTCCTTCTGGGTGGCATAGTGACAGTGGTTAGCATTGCTGCCTCACATGGCTTCATGGGTCGGGTTCAATTAAAATTGAGGGGTCACCCATTTAAAATGGATGAGATGAAATTTACTCTTTAATGGATCGAGTCTCTGAAATTCTCTTCCTCAAAAGGTAGAAGCAGATTCTTTGAATATTTTTAAGGTAGAGGTGAATAGATTTTTGGTAAACAATGGGATGATAACTTACTGGGGAGTTGGTGGGAGAAAGGTTCTTATTAAATGGTAGAGCAGATTCAAGGAGCTTCATGGACTACTCCTGGTCCTTGTTTGTAGGTTCATGTGTGAAACATTTGACATCATCCAGGACAAAGTAGTCAATTTGATTAGCAGCCTATCCATCACTTTAAATGCTTTCTCTACTGTCGCCTCAGTGGCAGCAACATTTACATGATGCATTGCAGCAAGTCACCAAGCTTCCTTCAACAGGATCTTCCAGCCCCTTGGCCTCGATGGACAAGGACAGCAAACACCATCACCTGCAAGTTCCTCTCAAGTCATTCACCATCCTGACTTGGAAATGTACCGCCGTTCCCTCATTGATGCAGTGTCAAAATCCTGGAGCTATCTTACTAACAGCACTACGGGTGTACCTGCAATGGATTCAATGGCTCAAGAAGGCAGCTCACACCAGCTTCTCTGCAGTAATTAGAGATTGCTGACAATCAATGCTGGCCTTGCCTGTGACCCCACCATCCCATGACTGAATGTCAAACAGCAGGAAAGACAGAGCTGCAAAGTTGCTTGCTGAAATTACTTAGAGCAGCCTCCACTTGGATCTGACTCAAAGCACAAAAGTACCTTGTGACTGCCAATTATCATCACATTTAGAAATTCTATACAGGGCATTTGACCCATTATATAACAGTTCACTGAACTGCATTATTGATTTAATTACTAATAGATCTTCTATGACACTTTTTATGGTATGGTGGAGGATATGCTGTTCTATAATAACACAAGTTTTATACTGTATCATGTATAATGTATTATAAAACTGGTAAGATAAAACTGTTTGACCTGGCATGTCCTTTAAAGATTATTTCACGCAAATAGACACCGGAATGCAAATTAGCTCCACACTGTTGCGAGCGCTAGTGCCAGGAGTTTGATTTATAGGCTTTATTTTTAATGCCTGGAATTTCCTCAACAATTCCAACATAGTATTGACATATCTTTAGTGCACTGTGCTTTGATAGCAGTGGTACCTCTTGGAGTTCAAGGATCCAGCTACTGCCCTCTGAGCCTTGTGCAGCTGAACACTTGTTAAGCAGCAGGAAGAATTGCCCACTAGTGCTATTTAAAGAAATCATCATCTTCTTACAGATTAGTTGCTGATTGATTCTTTCTGGCAGTTGCTGCAGCTGCACATATTCTTGGTGCTTTCTATAGCTGTTTAACATTAGCCAATGTCTACAGGGAGTAATGTGGCAGGTGTGAAAGGAGTTTTTGCTGACTTCAAAGTTTCCACACAATCCAGTTGCTTCTGGGGATGGGTGCATGAGTGGACATTCCCCTTGGAATACAGTAATTTTTGGATGACGAGGCATCCAGAGCAGGACAAGCTGCTGGAAGAGGGTAGACAAGGAGGGAGATGGGGGATGGGCAACGTCCTCAGTGTGCTTCCCTACTTAAAATTAATGAGACACAATGAATGAGATGTGTGTTTCAGAAAGGACAGACACCCTCATACAATCTGCAAACTGTTATATCTGCAATCTCAACTTCAAAAGCAGGGCAAAGAGCATGGTATCAGTGGCTGCAAAATTCATCGTGCCCATGAGATTTCATGCATTTTTTTCCAGGCTGGAACTGCCAATATTTCGACAGCTGCAATCTTGCTCAAGGGAGGCTACTGGCATTCTTCATTCATTGAAACCTAATTACATCTCATTCTCTCTTACCTGAGAAAAGGAAGTGAGACTGAGCACACTGTTAATGTCATCCTGCAACACTGCAGCACTAACTATACACACAGACACCGTATGTCAAAACTGCTCTACACAGGAATCAAAAGCAATTCCACTCTCTTAAAGTCCATCTGCTGTGTGACATTAGGGAGAAAATCACAGATCAACACCAGATATCCTGGCACCAGTTATGATGGCCTTTATTCTGTGCCAGTTGCCTTTAAGCAACTGCTACAAATCAAAAAAGGTGGTTACTGTGTGACCAAGAGGCATCCACTGATGAGCTGGATGATGTACAACTCCTACCCATTTGCATTCAAGCCACAATACCACAGTAACTATGATAGAACAGCCCATTACCGTACTGAAACAACCCTTCCAATCTCTCAGCCATTTTGTATGAGCCTAGCAGTTTTGTTTAGAGCATGTCAAGATTCATGTTGGGCTGCTGCAGGTTGTGCTTCATCACCATGAGGGCAACAGCCCTTACAGAAAGCTATGTGGCGAGCAGCTCAGGGGTGGAGGAGTGTGAAGGATGAGGAAAAACACAAGGGGAGCCTGAAACATCTCTTTTCCTGTTAGACTGCTTTTGTGAAGAGCTCATTAAATAGCAGTAGCAGAATCTGAACTCTCCATTTACTAATCGTCCATCCTTTGCTTTGTCACTGGCCTTCAAAATGCGAAAATAAAAGCCTCTGCAAAAGAAATATTCCAACCCAAGTTTAAAAAAAAACCAAAGAATTTCATAAAGTTGGAGGATTGATTGCTGAAATGGTGTGAAACCTCCGATCCCTTCTGCATACTGCACTCTGTAACAATGATAGCCATGGTGTAGACTTGTATAGTGCAAAATTTGACTTTGGTGGAAGGACCCAGACTTCTGGTGAAAGTGGCTTGTGCTGCACTGAATGAAGAGACATTGGTCAGCAAAGGCTGCATGATAGTTGGTGGGCCTGACTGGAAATGGAGTTCATCACTTCCATGCTAGGAACAATTGGCCCAAGAGCTGTTAAGGTCAAGTGACATGTTGATTCTGGGCTCTTCCACACTCCTTAACAGTGACATGCTTTCTTGCCATCTTCCCAATGCATCAAACATCTCACTGCGCACACCCAGAGTTCTCCTGCAAGCTGCTGCATCAAAATGCTCTTGTGAATCTTTTTGCAGCAGGATTGAGAGATGATCTTTATCCTCTGGTGATGCTGTGTCTCTGCTATCCTTGTCCTCGGAGTGGCTGTAGGCTAATTATGCCCAGCATCTTTGTGCCTTTCATCCACCCTCAATTATGCACAATGTCAAGTCTCTGAGCTGGTGGCTGCAGCTGTGAAAGCAAGTGACTGCCTCTTTACTGCTGCTAATCCTCCACTAACAGCCAGGTTTGACTTCATAGAATTCTACAATGCAGAAGGAGACCATTCAGACAATTGAGTCTGAACCAACTCTCCAAATCAGCATGCTATTCAGGCATGCTTACACTATTTGCAACTTGTAAATCAGAAAAGATTATGAAGTTGGGGTGTGTAGGGAGGTGGTAGGGTTTCCAATCTTCCAGAATTGGCCCGGACTCGTCAGGAATTGAAGATTCATCTCCAGGGCACTGCTACGTGGAAAGCTGGAGCAGGTTATATTATTTTCATTTTCTCTACAAGGCAGAAAAACATTGAGAATGACAAAAGTTGCTGTTTGGCTGACAGTCAAACATCATCCAATTGGGTGAAGATTCTTTTTACTCTCCAATTGGTGTAGGAAGGCAGTACATCACAAGGGTGGTTGTGTTGGCTGGCTGATGGCTGGAGAGTGGCAACACATCAAGTGATGAAAGCTCCAGGAACATGTTTAATTGCAGTTGGCCGTCAAAAGGAAAGTAGGATTTGAGAAGGATTCTGTGTGAGAATCTCATCATGTGTAATTGTTTCAGCCTCAATGAGTGTTCAGTGGATCTCTCCTTCAAAAGGATTAGGATAAGCTGGCTTGCCTTCCCCCTCCCTTTGGCTGCTCTTTTTTTATTCTTTGTGACACGTGGGTATTGCTGGCTGGCCAGCATTTATTGCTCATCACTAGCTGCCCAAGTACAGTTGAGAGCCAATCACATTGCTGTGGCTCTGGAATCACATGTAGGCCAGATCGGGTAAGGATGGCAGATTTCTTTCCCTAAAGGACATTAGTGAAAGAGATGGGTTTTTCCGACAATCAATGGTTTCACAGTCATCAGCAGACTCTTAATTCCAGATCTTTTTATTGACTTCGAATTCCACCATCTGCCATGACAGGATTTGAACCTGGGTCCTCAGAAGATTAACTGAGTTTCTGGATTAAAAATACCATTAAGCCAATGCCTTCCCTTGCTGCATAACCTTGTATTGTCAGAGGGATGAAAGCATGTCAGCAGATATTACGCGATCTGCTTCAGTGATGTGGTTGTCATTGTGTGAAGACAGATGTGCAATGTGAGGGATTATGGCTAATCATTCTTCATTGAAACATGTTAAATATTGATAAAGATTATTGGTACGTGAGTGATGGGGTGTGGCGAATTGAGCAGCGTCAGATGCTAGTCAGTAGTATTGCTAGAAGGGTGGATTCACTGACCTTGATCGCTTGTGAGGTCACTGAACTTCTTGCTATATTGCTTCCAAATTCCTGCAGCTTGACCTCCTGGCATTGACCTCTATGGCTAACTACTCCCACTGACTTCTGAAGGACTTCTTATTCCCGTGATACAAGATATCCTTTCTCCTTTCAACCCACCCATCAAGCCTTTAGTGCAGTATCCAGGGGAGCCATTCCCTTGCACATTGGATGGGATTTTAGGGTCTCATGTTCCTAAATCTAAAATCCTGCCTGAGGTCAGACCTTTCCATGGTCTGCCCCTCATGGCAGGTGGGGCAGTAAAATTCCAGCTGCTGTATCAGTGTTCACTGTATCCCAGATCAGATTCACTTCCAGCAATCCCTCCCACTAAAATGCAGCTCCTTTTAAGAGATGCAGTTAAGCTTTTATTCTAGTAGGTAAATTTTAAACACACACGGCCAGATCCGCTGAGTTTTTACAGCCCTTTGTTTTTATTCAAGTTTTAACAGGTTGCATTTGCTCAGGATATTAGCCACCTGTTCAGGCATCAAGGCAACCAACAATGAGGTTTGCATAGGCTGATCACTGAAATAATTTACAAAACAGCCTGCATTACAGTCAATGTACATCAGTTAATCATGCATTGTGATGCCTCTGCTCATTTTAGTCTTTGTCATTTGTTCTAATTCGATATAATGTGCAAATAAATTATAAAACTAAGGGAGTCCTCAGCTCACATCACTGGATGTCACCTCACAAAACCTACACTTTTTTTTTGAAGTACTTATAATTCACTTTAGCCCAGGTTTTTGCCACAATGGAAAAAGTCTCCATCATGGCAAAAATCTTGAAATAGACAAATTTTCAAAGCCTCACCCTGAGCCCAGCATTTTGAGGGTGGGACTGGAGCTGGTTCGAGTTTATTCAGATGATTGGTAGAGGCAGCTAACCATTCAAATCACCAGCTGCCTCCACTGAAGTCTGATTTGGCAGAAAAGAAAGGGTGGAATTTGGGGTATGCAGATTAGAACAGTAAGAAGAGCTTTGTACTTGGTGGATGCATTTGACAGTCAAGATACCCCTTTGGATTGGTCCTGGAATATCCCAGGGAGAGGTGAGGCACCCTTTGGGATTCTTAAAAGTGAATAAAATTATGTAGTTTCTACACACAAACTCATTGGGTTTGTCAAGCTGTCAAAGAACTGTCAAATTGTCAAGGAACTGTTGAAAAGCTGTCCAGTTGTCAAGATCTCCGTACCTGGCCGCCTCCACATTCATTCCAAAGTTGCATACCCTGGCTTTCATTTTAGCCTAACCCTCTCCCTCATCCCCCAATCAAAATGTCACCCTGTAGGTGGCTATTTTTAAAGATCAGCATTGCCAAGCTGGGAAATCTTTCAACTCTGCAAATCTGACCAGAGGTGAAACCTGGGCCTTTGCCTTTATATTTGGCAGTTACTGACACTCTTTTATAGTTTCAATTACTACCTTGAAATACTGATAGAAGAATGCACAAGCAGTGGGCACCATCAAGGTCAGATAAATTCAGAATTATAAACCAAATCACTCTTCATACCAAGGCCTGCTGAAAAACTATTTATTAAACAATTGATTGCTAAGTCAATGTGAGCTGTTATAGTTCAGGTCAGAAACTCCAAGTTGTTTTATGGAGCACACCAGAATCATAAGTTTTGCTTCCTGAATTTGGTAGGATAAGCATGATATGTTTCACTTCACGTATGATTCAAATGACCCATAAGGGAGCTTTTATCAAGCAAAGTTTATTTAAAAATATAGTTACAGTGTATAATATCAATCTTAGCAAGAACTTTTATCAATCACAAACAACAAACAGAATAACTAAAATGCATAACTCTGAATAAATATATCTGTGTTCCAAACAAATCAATTCCATAAACAAAGATGAATTCTGCGGTTCTCTAGATAGACTCAGAACAGCTTCCCAAAATGCCAGGGACATGAGGTAAGCCACCAAAAGCAGACTCCCCCTCTAGAAAGGCAAGACCCTGCTTTCAAATGACTAGTAGAATTTCCAAAAATCGGGAAAAGGCAGCTTCTTTTCAGCTCCATACCCCCTCTAACTGCAGCCAGAGAATGAAACCTTAAACTCACTGGAAAGGGAGAAAAAGCCATCCAAAACACATGACTATCCTCTTAACTATGCAGGATCATAAAACAATCCAGAGTTAAAATAAACAAATCCTATTTAAGCTATTAAAGTAGCATTAAAAGGAGGTCTCCAGTCAAGCCAATAACAATGACATCAGCTGAGGTTGTGAGCTAAAGACTGAAGTTGAGAGCTGCAGATATCATGATTTTAAAAAACTTTAACCGTATACCAACATCACAAAGCATTTAATTCATGATTGTTGTCTTGTATTTTTTTTAAAAACTCTACTTCTTTCCATGCATCAGTTGCTGCTAATGTCCAGCTGGATAAGTTGTGAAGCTGTATAATCTCTTATGACGATCACACAAGTTATACTTACTCCCCACTAGGCAAAGCCAGACATAAAGGTTATCTGGTCAGAAGTTTATACTTCTTTCATTTTTAAATTCAAATATTTAGCATCTGTATCATATGCCAGTTTTATAGACCTAATAACCTAACAAAATTTAGTCCACTTTCCTCAAATGTTTGGGAAAGCCTAAAATTAATGGAGATCCACTCTGTTTTGAGCCAAGCTTGCCCTTCTTTAGTCATTAACTGTTCAGATAGAAATGCTCTGGGAGATTCCTGTTGTTGTCTCCAGCAGCTATTTCCTGTTCCCTGTTAAGATAAAATATTTTTTGCATCAATCTCACAGCCAGAGATCGCTGCACAAGGACTGATTTCAATGAAATACAAATGGCAGGTTGTTAGCCATTGAAATTATCAGGCCATCTCATCAAAATACACAAATTGTACCTTCACATTTTAATGAACTCAGCAATTACACCCAAGTTGAGTGAAACTAATTGTTCTATGCAGTGTATCTAATTTCTGCTTGAAATTAGAAGTGTTCATCGATTGACCTAGGACACTGCATTTCCATAATTTTCATTTTTATTTCATTTTCATCACAAGGTGAATAGGTGGAAAATATACTTCATTTAAATTATCTTTAATAGTAGCACAGTGGCTCAATGGTTAGCACTGCTGCTTCACAGCGCCAAAGACCCTGATTTGATTCTGGGCTTGGGTCACTGTCTGAAGTCTGCACGTTCTCTGGGTGTTCTGGTTTCTATTCACAGTCCGAAAGACTTGCTAGTTCGATCTATTGGTCATGCTAAACTCTTCAGTTTACCCGAACAGACTCCACAGTATGAGGGCCAGGGGATTTTTTGAGTAACTTGATTGTCATGTTAATATAAACCTATTGTGACTGATAAATAAACTTAAACTATAATCATTCAGAAAACGGATAACTATATTCACAAATATTGACCCTTGGTAAAAACAACAATTAAGCTAAAATGACCTTCTATCACAGGCAAATTGGTCTGCAATTTCCTCCATCAACAGAACCCAGAAGTTAGACTCAGAACTGCCTCCATTATTGCAGCCATTTTACTTTTGGCAAGTTACACCTGAATATCAATCTCATTGGAATAGGCCCTTGCTTAAAATGACCATAAATAATCAGAGGCTCAAGCAAAGTGCCAAGCCTTTAAACTCATTAAAATATTGTGGTGATTGTCCCTTTAGGGACAGCACAATAGAAGAATCTCATTCGACTTGGGGGAGCAAATGGGATTGAGGATGGACAACCACACCAGGAACTGGAGTCCTCTCTTAGGCAGAAGACAACTAGAAGCCACACAGTAGGAAATGTATAGATTGAGGGCAGCCCAGGGCTGGAGCTGGGTGGAGGTGGTTACGGGCCTGTGTACAGTTTTTCCTTGTTAACAGATACCTTTATTGTTTCAAAACCCGAAGCTTTGTCAAATACAAGTATAATTCATGCACGTCTGATACAACATGTTCAGAAATTTGCAGTTGAGGGAGCTCTATGTGCTTCAACGTGATTTATCTTTATGCGTTCAGGGATTAGATGAAAAGACAAAAAGAAATTGTTTCAGCAACCTGTTTGTACATCACAGCCTTGCAACAGCAATGAGATTCATGTTGGGCAAGAAAATAATAATGTTGACAAATAGATGTTACCGATGAAAAAATTCTGGACTTGGAGATCCAGCCTCCCTTTCAACAATATCCAGTAACACAAACCTTTTTATAACCTAAAATTGTTTAGGAGACTATGGGGGTGACCTATCCAAAAAAAGGTAACAGCCAAATAAGTGCAAAAATGGGAAAGAATTTCATTGATACTTTGGGTGAGTTAAAAATCAAATCTTACCTCACTTTGGTGAGAAAATGAAGGAGGGTCTGTTTCCCACCAGCAGGGGTCAGACATAGCCTAAAGTCACTGAAATCCAACAGATTGCAGCAAAGAGTGCCACTGTGCACGTGCAGATCTCTATGTGCTGTGCAATAGAGATCTATTAGTTAGAGAGCTATAGCTGGGCTCCACAGCTGAATGCCCTCCTCTACTAACACAGGGTTCCATGGCTGATCCCCCTAAATCATACAGATTGACCGATCACCCAACACCATCCCTCCTCCCCCATCCCTCCAGCAAAAATCATTTCCCTCCCCACTCCTACCCCCCACCACTGCTCATAGCCAGTTGCAAGTGTGCAGTGTCTTCCACCCACCTCCACCTTTAGCCCGGCCCCTGCCTACTCATGAAACCACCCTCTTGACACTACCCAATGCCTGGTAGGCACTGCCAGGGTACCAGGCTGGCAGTGCCCTCCCTGCCCCAGGCTTCCTAGGGGGAAACTCAATGGCTAATGCAAATCAGGCTTAGCCCATTCCCCAATTCTGAGTTTTATTTGACTCAATGGAACAGGGGATTTAACAGATTCAATTGGTATAGAGCCTTTCCATGTCCAACATCATCAACCAGGGCCATGAGGTTGAACTTCTAATACACATTCAAATATTCAACATGCACTTTCTGGTTGTATCACAGCTTGGTATGAATCCTGCTCTGCCCAAGACCACAAGAAACTACAAAGGGTTGTGAACAAAGCCCAATCTGTCACTCAAACCAGCCTCCCATCTATTGATTCTGTTTACACTTCCTGCTGCCTTGGAAAAGCAGCCAGCATAATTAAGGTCCCCATGCACCTGGACATTCTCTTCCACCTTCTGTTGGGAAAAAGATACAAAAGTCTGAGATCATGTATCAACAGACTCAAGAACAGCTTCTTCTCTGCTGCCAGACTTTTGAATGGGCTTTCCTTGCATTAAGTTGATCTTTCTCTACACCCTAGCTATGACTGTAACATTACATTCACACTCTCTCCTTTCCTCCTCTATGTGCGATGTACAAGAAACAACACTTTTCACTGTATACATGTGACAATAATAAAAAATCCTACTGTTAATCAGCACTTGATAACTGATCCCTTATTGTCCAAAGTTCTATTTGTTTTATATTCCTATAGTGCATTGATATTGTTGACAGTTGAATTGACACAAACATATGAATTACAGCAAGAGTAGGCTAATCAGATTGTGGTCTCAACTCCATATTCTGCTCAACCTCCAATAACCCTTGACTTCCTTTTTTTTCCAAAATCTATCTACCTCCACCTCAAAAATATCCAATGGCCCTGCCTCCTCTGGGAAAGAGTTTCTAAAACTCATGGCCATCTGAGAGAATAATGGCATCCTAGCTGTCTTAAATGGCCAAATCTCCCATCTTGCAGGAGAGATGGAAAATTCAGCAGGGCACTTAAAGATTTGTTGAGCTCAGGTAGATTGGGGCTGTGCCCAGCTAGAGAATCTGATCTTTAAGCTCTGGGTGGAATTTTCCCAAAATTGCACAGAGTGCTGGATCAGGTGAGTAAAGCTGGGCGAAACTCATTGGTTTCACAGTTGCCTTTTCTAAGGCAGATCAAACAGCATTCTGTGCAATTTCGAAGTGATGGCAAGGATTACATGGTCAGCTAGGGGAGTGAGGCCTAAACTCAATGGCAAACTAAACTCCACAGTGCCATTTTAATATCTCAAAGTAAAATGAAAAGTGCTGTTTCTCTCCCCGCTGAACACAGAGCATCAGGATTCTCTGCAAAAATAAGGAAAAGCCCAACCCTCATTTTACAGAAGGGCAAGCGCCCCCCCCCCTTCTCAACTACTGAGATATTAAAATCTCCTCTCCCTTATCCCTAGTGCTGCACAAGCAACCCACCTCCTCCACCCCTCCTACCACTGACATCATCTCTCATCCTCCCACCCACAGATAAGGGAATCCTCCCAATGGGGCAACACTGAGGGCTTGCCACTCAATGCCATGGGGTAGAGACAAGGCATTGCCCTGCCAAGTCCCTCATCTCTCAGTCTATACTCACTCCATGCCCTCTCATTTATCACGACTGGTCTCCATTTTTGAAAATCGGTAGTAATTCTTGCTGTTGTTCCTCCTCACTAGTGAGATGTCACATCTAATGACCCTGGAAGCAATGGTGTTAATAATACAATAAGGTGTTTAAGTTTATGGAAACCAGGTTCATGCCCATAGTTACATTGCCAGCGAAGGACTAGGTCGTGCGTTGGGCTGGGGAGGGGGGGATGTGGGGGGTGGGGGGGGTGAGAAAGATCTCAATCTGTGACCTTGCTACCACAAAATCCTGTTATGGTCCTCCCATGAGAGTTAGCAACCATAACAAGCTTTGTTCCAGTGGTGAATGGGTCCTGAGAATTACCGCCTATATCTGAGTTCTAATCTGTCCCACAAGGGGAAAGGTGGGGGCGAGATCTTGAGCTCCTGTTCACCATCTCTGGGAATGCTGACAAGAGGTAAATCACACAATGTTGCCATATTAATAAAGCCCTCCTCACCAGATATTGAACCCCTGCGAGATTTTCAAACATGATGTGATTTTAACCAAGTTTATCCAGACGTGATGAGTAGTTCGATGAATTAGCCATAGTAAATGTATGGCGTTACGGCAATAGGGTGATGGAGAGGGCCTGGGTAAGGTACTCAATCTAAGCATCAGTGCAGTCTTGCTCGGCTGAATGGCCTCCTTATGCACTGTAGGGAGGCTATAAAACCTCTCTTAACTGCTTCTAATACATTTATATCCTTCTTAAATAAGGAGTCTAAAAACCGTACACAGTACTTTATAAAATTCATTTATAGGATTTATGTTTTGTTAGACTAGCATTTGTTGCCTGAACCTTGTTATCTGTGAGAAGGTGGTGGTAAGCTGCCTTCTTAAACTGCTGCAGTCCTTCAGGGTGTAGGTACACAATGCTGTTAAGTAGTTTCAGGATTTTGACTGTGAACTGCAACAGTGAAGGAATGGCAATATATTTCCAATCAGGATGGTCAGTTACTTGGAGGGGAACCTTCAGGTGATACTGTTCCCAGATATCTGCTGCCCTTGTTCTTCTAGATAATGGTGGGTATGGATTTGGAAGGTACTACCTAAGGAACCATGGCAAATTCCTGCGGTGCACCTTGTAGATGGTAGATACGGCTGCCATTGTTCATCGATGGTGGAAAGAGAGAACATTTGTAGAAGGGGTACTTAGCAAGCGGGCTGCTATATTCTAGCTGGTGTCAAGCTTTAGTGTTATTGGAGCTGCACTCAGTCAGGCAAGTAAAGAATATTCCATTACATTTCTGACTTGAGGTGAATTATTTGCCACAGAATTCCTAGGTTCTGACCTTTCTGATATCCATGGTATTTATATGGCGAATCCTGTTCAGTTTCTAGTCAATGGGAACTCCCAGGATGTTGATAATAATGGATTCAGCAATGGTAATGCCATTGAATGTTAAGGGCAATGGTTAGATCCTCTCCTGTTAAAGATGATCGTTGCCTGGAACTTGTGGCGTGAATTTTATCTGCCACTTGTCAGCTCAAGCCTGTATATTGTCCCAGTCTTGCTGTACTTGGACATGGACTGCTTTCGTATCTGAAGACTCACTAAAGTCAGCAAACATCCCCACTTCCAGCCTTACGATGGAAAGAATGTATCTCTCCAACACCCAACACAACTGTAACATCTCTATTTTTATATTTCATTCCCTGTTTTAAGAACAATTCAATTGCCTTCCTAAATACCTGCTGTACTTACATTCTAACATTTCTGATTCATATAGTTGGGTATTTGGATCCCTCTGTACCTCAGAAATCTCCACTTAAATTTTCTTCATTTAAGTAATATGCTGCTTTTTTATTCTTCTTACGAAGTGGACAAGTTCATATTTTCCTATGTAATACTCCATCTACCAAACTTTTACCCACATAGTTAATAGACTATATTCAGCAAATGTGTATAGGTATGTCAGAAGCAGTTTGTCCTCTTCACTATTTATTTTCCTAACTATCTTTGTGTTGTATGAAAATTTAGCAACCATGCACTTGGTCCCTTCATTCAAGCCATTAGTATAAATTCTAAGAAGTGAGGTCACAACCAACTGAAAAATGGCCCACTTATGCCTACTGTTTCCTGTTAGCCAACCAATCCTCTATCCATGCCTTATATATTATCCCATACACCATGATTTTGCATTGTAATTTTTGAAGGCACCTTAGCAAGTGCCTTCTGGAAATACAAGTACAGCATGTCCGCAGATCCCTTTTGTGTTGCTTGTTACTTCCTCCGCGAAATAATCCAGACACCATTTCCCTTTTGTAAAACCATGTGGACTCTGCCTGATTACATTAAGATTTTTTAAGTGCCCTGCTATAACCCCCTTCATAATGGAAATTTGCCACTCCATTTGGAAGCCAAACATGGACTAAGTACAGCACTCACTCCATCACTCTCTGGCCAATTTTACACCTGAATTGGCTATCCTTTTATTTTACTTGGCCCATCTTCTGCCTTTCTTTTCCTCTCTACAACCCACTGACCCCTCCCTGTCCCAACACCACAATCTTGGGAAAAGCCAATGGTTGTTTAAGAAGAAATGACTAGATAGTGACTTGAAGCAAGAACAATGATCTGCTGCTTTTTAAACTTGGGGTTCTTTTGTTGTATCTAGTTCATTTCAGCTAAATCAGCACAGAAATATTGTTGGAAGTGTTTTTAACAAAAAGAAGTCAGATGATTAACATTTGTGGGAATTCAGAAAATTATCTTGGAGGAACCATTATTTTTCAGGCTTTTTTTGATGATACAGTTGATAAATTAATCTATTAAAAGATAGCTACTCACTGTCTTCACAATCCAAGGTGCTCTGATGACAAGAATAATAAACCTCGAACTATTAAAATAGTATTTTAAGATTAAATCAATCTGAATATTTCCACTTACTCTTGTGACTCACTATGTCATTGATTTAGATTAAAAATTAAAACATTTTTTCCCCCCGAACAATTACCTCAATTTTTTTTTAAAAGAACAAAATTGTGACTGAGAGCTTTGTAATAATAATAGAGTTTAATTGCCATCAGGAAGATCATTTACAGCCCAAGATGGATTTTTCAACCTTCCGTTCCCAAGCCAGGATAAGCTGCAGCTGTTCCTAGAGCTCAGAATCGGCTTTAAACAGTGTTCTGGTGGGAGCAATTTGTGGCTTACAAGCCAGAAGCGCCCCCTGCATTTTAATTGATTTGCTAAGACAGTGGTCACTGCCAACTCAGCTTCACCTTCAATGTGGTGTTATAAATCAGAGCAAAGCAGTCTGCTTTCTCAGCAACCCTTCCACTTTATATCACAAGCCTACTATGCTGCAGTGTGCATTAACCATTGTATTAACTTTCCTAGCCTTCTCCGACAGTACCTCCCACTTTTGCTCTTCAGGTTTCCAAAAGGAGTTCCCAGAAGTGACGACCAGCCTTTTACTATGTTTTCTGACATCCTGATGGTTTCTGTTCATCACACTTACCCTCAGCCTGATTGCTAGTGGTTAAATTCCTACTCAGAGAATTCAAACACTCCTTGTATTGGATTTTTAATTCCACCATTAATTTTGAAAAGATCTTGATCAATAATCCTCCAGCAGTGATCAGTCCAGTTCTGCTTTTAAAGCCATTATGTGTGAGGTATATTCTTGCACATTTCCCATTGATTACAGTAAAGCAATGCCTCAATATCAACTGACTTGGTAATTGTTTCCTTAAGTTAATTAGATCAGCTTGCATCTAATTGGTGAGAAATTGCATCCCGTTGTTCTATTTTATGGATGGGAAACAGGAGGAAGGGTCATTTGAGGACTAATTTCTGAAAGATATTGGGCACGATCTTACCAACTCAACTCTTATAAAATGGCGAGCCCAGAAGATAATATGCAAGGCTAAATAACCCATTTGTGCTGGGTCAAACCATTATCTGGGCCTCAATAGTATGTTCCCTTGCATTGGCACATGAAGGGCCCAAGGCATGTTTAATCTACCTTGTGAAATTTAATATCACAGAAACTGAGCCTGTCCCACTTGATATTTTTAAGCAGATGCTTTGCAGCCTCCACAACAGGTGAGCACTTTGGGCCTCCCACCTGATGTGTATATTATGGTCAGACCATTTGCACTATTAAAGTCACATCTGAAATAATAGCAAGTGGATCATCCTGTCTTTGCTACATGTGAGTCTGCAATAGGTCAAACACTCTTCTCTTCCCACAGAGATAGAGTTGGAACATCTAGTTCACAATTTAAATGTTTTAAAATATATCTTGTAGTTTTCAGAATTAAACACTTAGCTATAAGTAAAGGGAGGAAATCTCGTTGAGAAACTAATCAGCAAATCTGATGTAAATACAACTCAAACAAGCCAAGGTTTAAGACATTTAAAACCTAGCATCTTGTGAGGTCACAGTTCATGGTAAAAAACTTAAACTCTGAACGGTCCATCTTTAAAGACTGCAATGGAATCAGAGAATCTGGAAGAGTCACGAAACTTTGTCAGCAATGTGAACATTTCTTTGTTTATTTGTTCATGGGACTTAGGTGTCATTGATTAGGCCAGTATTTATTGCCCATCCCTAATTACCCTTGAAGGGGCAAGAGTCAACTGCATTGCTATGAGCCTGCCAAACCAGGTAAAGATGACAGATTTCCTTCCCTAAAGGGTATTAGTGAAGGAGATAGCTTTTTACAACAATCAACAATAAATTCTAATGATGGCCATGAAATCAAAGTCCCAATTTTTACTTAATTGAAAATTCCATCATCTGCAGTGCTGAGATTTGAACCTGGGTCCCCAGAGCATTACTCTGGATCACTAGTCCAGTCACAACACCACTGTGCTATCACACCACCTCAATACCAAATCAAACAGATACAGAATTAAAGAGTAGCCCGGAAGTTAAAATGATTTAATTATATTTCTGTTTGGGAGCAGCCAAAAGCATGTTGCTGTGTGGGAGGGATGTAATGTGAAAAATTCATTAATTTGTGTGTTAAGCACAGAATTCAGGAGTTCAGTTTGTGTTTCACAGGAGAAAAACTGATGGAAGATATGCTTTGGCTTGAAGCTAAAGAAGAAATTTTCAGTTGCCATCAGAACTTGTGACAGACAGCAGCCAGTTTGCCTGATTAGCATAAAAAGGCTATACAGAAACTATGAGTGCAGATTGGAAAACAGGAGCCTAGGAATATCCAAAAAAAGGACAAAGGTGCTAAAGTGTTCACAGTGTGAGATCTTTGAGGCAAATTGGAGGATTGTTTAGCTGGAAAGTAATGGACAGATTACCACATAATTGATAACTTGAGGAATAAACTAGAAATCTAAGGAGAAATAAAGTGAATTCTGGAGTGCTGTGGTATATCTTTTGGGAAATTAAATGCAGATTCAAGATTTCCTATAATAAGGGAACCCTGGGGAACAACTAAAAAGTAGACTGTGTTTATAAAATGAATTCTTATAAGCTACAGTGTTAGGTTAGTGCCACTGGCTTTGTCGCTTTACGTATATAACGAAGTTTGGTTTTGTTAAAAAAAATCTTGTGGATAGTTCTTTAATTGCGAGGTAGTCAAGTTTCTTTTTTAACCATCATCAGCCAATGACAATATTGAATGCTTGAAGTTTAATATTTTGGTTGTTTAAGAATGTCAGTTAAGGTTACAATATGTTGCAGTCAATTCACTATCTTTCTTGGCACTACAACTGCAGCGGGTATCCTCCCCATGCATGTAGTTGCAATGAATGTGATATTTCCAACAGCAATGTCCCAGGCAACTGCCAAAGATGGCACAGATTGAACAAAGAAAAGACAACACTTTTCTTGTTCCATCCCTCTTGTTGTTGACTCCCAAGGTTTCCTATGAACTATTCTCTTCTGCTCCTTTTGCCACTCCATTCAATCCCCAACCCACCAAAGAACAAAAGAACAAAGAACATTACAGCACAAGAACAAATCCTTTGGCTCACCAAGCCTGTACTGCCCGACTGAACCTCTCCAGGGACCATATCTCTCTATTGCTATCCTATATTTGTCCAGATGCCCTTTAGAACTCATCAGTGTATCTGCTTCCTTTATCTCCCCCAGATCTTATCTTGCTATATCCTTTGAAAGTCCTCATCAATATCTGCAAATCCACCAACCTTTATGTCATCCGCAAACTTACTAATCAGACTTCTAATTTTCCTCCAAATCATTTATGTATATTACAAACAGCAAAGGTTCCAGCACTAATCCCTGAGGAATGCCACTTGTCACAGGCCTCCATGCAAAAACACACCCTTCCACTGCTATCCTCTGTCTTCTTTGACTAAGCCAGTTCTGTATCCACCTCACCAGCTCACCTCTGATCCCATGCGACTTCACTTTCTGCACCAGTCTGCCATGAGGGATCTTGTCAAAGCCCTTACTGAAGTCCAGGTTAACAACACCCACTGCCCTACCCTCAATCATCTTTGTCACTTCCTAGAAAAACATGATTAAGTTAGTAAGACATGACCTCTTCACAAAAGCATGTAGCCTCCCACTAATACATCCATTTATTTCAAGTGGGAGTAAATCTTGTCTCAAAAAATCCTCTCCAGTAATTTCCTATCACTAATGTAAGGCTCACTGCCTTGTAATTACCTGGATTATTCTTGGTACCCTTCTTAAAACAAAGAAACAACATTTGCTATTCTCCAATCCTCTGGGACCTCTCCAATAGCCAATTTATCCTCAAACTGCTGCCCCTCATCTACATTCCCTAGCTCCTGCCTAATACCATCATAATTAACCTTGCCCAGTTCAGTACTTCCACTCTGGGACTACTTCTGTTTTTCTACAGTATCTTAAAACTTATAGAATTGTGAATGTGTTCCCAAAATGGTCCCTCACTGAGGGATCAATCACCTGTTTAGGCTCATTTCCCAAAACCTCGTCTAAAATAGCCCCTTCCTGAACTAGACTATCTACATACTGCCTCAAGAAACTCTTGGACACATTGGCCCATCCAGGCCCCTGGCACTAAAGGAATACCAGTCTATGTTGGGGAAGTTAAAATCATCCATCGCAACAACCCTGTTATTTTTACATCTTAAGTACAGTAAGAAGTCTCAACACCACGTTTATATGATAGCTTGTGGATTTACTTTCAGAAACACAGTTCCTTTGTCAAGTGTGTGGAAAGTTCTGATCTGAGAAGGGCACACAAATGTTTTTACATCTTCCCATAATCTGCTGACATTTCAGTTCTGCCATTTCACACTGGCTGCTGCTCCTGTACCTGAATTCACATCTGATGAGAGTCTTTTAAAAATCAGTTAACAATTCAGGACAAGTATTCTCTGTAAAAATGAAGGATGAAAATGGTAAGATGGGAACCCTGGATGACAAGAGAGATTGCGAGCTTAGCGAAAAAGAGGAAGGCATATATAAATTGCAGGAAATTGAAAACAGACAAGGCTCAGAAATTACCCTCAGGGTGATAAAGAGCGGAGTCCATGCTGGAATGCCTTCTTATTTCAAAAGAACACAAAAGGTGCCTATGTCAACTCTTTAAAAGTGGGTGAAAATGACCAACGGATTGACTGCTGACTTCCTTCTCCAAAAGCAGTTGCAGTACATCAATTGACAGTTTCAAAACTGACAGATTGTTGGGTAATTAAAACCTATTCACCAATTTGGCACTAGTCAAAGCATTCTGCCACTGAACTCAGATAGTTATACTAACTGGTTTACATGTTATGATCAGTTCTAGACACTGCACTGTAATGCAAATCTAGAACGTACACCTGTATAAACTGAACAGTCTCAAAACCCGTGCTTAGATTGCAAAGGTGATTAATCATTCTCCATTGATGGCACCAGTTTCACAAATCTCAGCAGGAGATCTACCTAATTGAGGGCTTGACATATCTTATGCTGGGCTTTCAGCACATCATACACAATTATCCAATCACTTGTGACTATCTGGAATGTGGTTCTATGCTGGAGAGATGTTTGTCTTTTTATTTAATCTCAGGTATCAGTGATATGGTTAGGAGGTATGGTGATCTCACCCAGCAGAACAAGAGATGCTTATAAGCTCAATTTACTGAGCAGACCTTGATGTAGTTCCACTTTAAACTTCTCTTATTCCCTTCCAGCTGCAGTTGCAGTTTTTTTTCCCAGCTGTTAAGCTGTAGCTTTTAAAGTCATGGCTCATATGACCATGAGCCTTTGCTCCCAGCATGACCTATTTTCCCCAAGCATGTTGGGTAAGCATACTGGATTCCTTTCTCAGAGTTAAAACATTTTCGTTAACTATGAGTTATGGAAGGAAGGCTGGAGTTATGATAAAGATCAGCAATGATCTAATTGAATGCAGGAACTGGCTGAATGGCTTCCTTGAGTTTCTAATAGTAAAAAAGAATGAACACCTTCAAATTTTGCTTGGTGGCGTTAAGAGATGGGGAAAAATCTATGCAGACTTTCCTCTTATTCCAAATGGTAGTGCGCATGATGGGTAGATCACCCAGGATTTGTGGAAGAGTGAACTTGGTAGCTTAAGACCCTTTTTTTTATGATTCCAGTTTATGTGACACCATAATAGTTTATGATCAGCAGCTTCTCCTCCTGTGTTTGTCAGGAATGACACATCAGTAATGACTTGGTGCATAGCAAATACGTGGACAGGATTGGGAACTTCGAGTAGAGTTCAATAGTAACTAAGCACAAAATGCAAATCCTAAAACTTAGATCGATTTTGGGTATCTGAACCAAGCTGGTGTCAAGCTCCCCATGTTGTTAGTTTGTTCATCTTCATAAGATCACAAAATTACTTTTGGACTTCAGTGCATTTTCAAAAATGTCGAGGAACCCACATTAGTACAATTATTTTATTTATTTTTAGGGCTACTTTACAATTTATTTCTGTGAATATACGACAGAACAAGCACAGCTTGACCATTTCATTTTCAATCTTCTGGAAGAAGAACTTGATGCAACTTTATGCTTATGAATATAGTGATGAGCCAGGGGTGTACCAGACGCAATATGTTATGCATGCTGTTTTAAAAAGGACATTGCAAGAGGTTGCTTGGACAGCTAGAGCTCAAAGTGAGTGGTTCATTGTGCATTCCTATAAATCATTCAATATTATAGTCATTGCATGTCCTTTCCAAGCATGCAGATCTATGAACATAACCAAGCCTTTCTCATTCAATATTATAGTCAATGCACGTCCTTTCCAAGCATGCAGATCTATGAACATAACCAAGCCTTTCGTTATGGTTCGATTCTATGATTTAAAAAGTGACATACCATGTACCATTAAGTGCCTCTGTACTCATGGCTTGTAAATGATTACACATTAATGTAGGTAATTCATTATTTAGAAAGGCCAAGTGAAGCAAATATTCATTCTCTTTAATTATTTATTCAATACACAGCACTGATACATTTAAACCAGATATACTACATTGCAGATTCTCAAGCCTCTCAAAGAATGAACCAAAAAGCACACTTTCTAACTAACACAAATGTATTTCCTCAGCATGTAATTTCTGAGTTTGCTATTCTCTATTACAGAAGAAAAGTTAAACAACCCAAATGGGCAATTGATGCATTTAGGCACAAATGATTCAACTGCAGTTATGAGAAATGGAGTACAGTGGGTTAGAGGACGGGGCAGTTCAGTAATGCCATCCACCCACATCTCTGGTAATCAATACTATTCTAAAATATTGTTCAGTATTTTAGAGTTGCACAGCTGGCACAATTTCAATTGTTGCCAATAGTTTTCCCAATGAAAGCCAAAATCTTACTGGGTTCTGTTAAAACTACAGCTGGGTTCTAAAGGTAATTTGGGTAATTTAATGGTTTAAGTATAATTTTATTGGACTTGTCTGGTCAGCAACAACCTACAAATAGACAAGAAAAACCACGATATTCATGGCAACTAGTAGGGAGTAACATGCACATCAGAAATGAATATTAATTGAATAATTTTGGTAAGACTACAATATCTCCATCACTTGGCTGTTGAAAATAGTATAAAATTTTCCAGTTCTCTTCTGTATGGGAAATACGTAAATTCAGTAGCTTTTCTCATGTTGATCTGAATTGTGTGAGAGGATAAAATGTAACAAGTTGTGTGACGTAGAAAGTCCTTTCACATAGTCTTTTATTGTATACTAAAGATATGTTCATGGCCTTGCCCATGTTTAAAGTTTATTTATTAGCCACAGATAGGCTTACATTAACATTGTAATGAAGTTACGGTGAAAATCCCCGAATCACCACAGTTCTAGTGCCTGTTCAGGTACGCTGAGGGAGGGTATTTAACCTGGCTAATTCACGTAACCTGCACATCTTTAGATTATGGGAGGAAACCAGAGCACTTGGAAGAAACCCACACTGATACGGGAAGAACTTGTAAATTCCACAGTCAGTGACCCAAGCCAGAATGCTGCAAGGCAGCAGTGCTAACCACTGTGCCAACATGCCATCATGAATAGTTGGAAGTGATGGTATGTCATTATACAGTGTTTATTTTGACAGTGCAAATTAGTGGATGGACTATAGCAATTCACAGCATAGCACAGCCACCTACAGGAGGACTGAATGGCAAGTCTTATCTTGTATTTATTCAGAATATGACCAGGATCCTGTCCCATAATGTTGTTACTGTTGTAATCAGAACTGTGCAGCACTTGCTCTCTCTTTGTCATTTTCTATACGATTAAAACCAAAATTCTGAGTGTGAATGGGATGCATGCAAAATATATTCAACTTTGCAGTGGGGGAAGGTTTTCATTGATGAAATCCACTATCAGCTGACAATGCTCCATCTATAGATGACCTATTAAAGAACCTGGTCAAACAGGAAGGCTCAGTGTCATGGCCACATTTCCTGCCAACTACATTGCACAAAACAAAGATGGCATAGGGGTTTTCAAAATTAAATTCCTCTTGGAAATATTCTGCATTACATTGGTACGTGTTCATTATCATTTACTGAGACTACCTCAGTCAGAGCTAAATGTATGGACACTCATCGATGGTAAAGTGGAGTTCCTTTATTCTGGAAGAAACAATGTTGTTCACTCTTTATTGAATACATCTTAGTGTCCAGTGTTGTACTTAGCACTGTGGGAAATGGCTGAACTTTCAGGTTTGGCTGGCCTTTGCTGCTATACATTGTGAAGGACATTATCGAAGGTCATTCTCAGCTGAGTTACTTGAAATGTTACACTTCAGAGAAGCGTGGATTATAGCAAGCCAAGATGAAGTGTTAGGAACAGACAAAACACTTAGTGAAGAAGCCAAGGCCAGTATCTGACCATACAGTAACGTCTCTTCCAGAGACAGGGACGTTACAACCAAATCAAACCATCGTGACAAAGGTTGCCGTTATAGTGGAAGAATTACTGGCCAATAGCTACCCCTTGGAGATGGAGGTGGACATGGGTGTTGTGATTCCTGTTATCAGAGAACAGACATGCTAGTGCCTCCAAATTGGTATCCAACTCCTGAGGTTTGAAAATACAAAAGCCACACTAGCCACCTGTATAGGGGAATCTTTAAAATAAAGGGAAAACACAATGGCCCCAGTGACTTACAGCAACAATCAGCTCACTTCCCATTTATTATTGTATTGGGACAAGGACGGCTCCAACAGGTCAGGCTGAACTGTTTAGGGATCTTCAGGCTAGATGTGTCGGGACTGTATGAAGTTCTGTAGATATTCTGCAGTTTTTTTTTAAGACCTAGGAAAAATAAAAGGATGCAAAGCTAAAGTTTACATCGACCCTGATGCTACACCAAGACATTTCAGAATCAGAGCAGTTCCAAAGTTTCTGCTGGAGAAAGTGGTACTTTGGTACTATGATACTTTGAAAGTTTAGAAAATTTAGCATAAGGTGGCCCATGCAATTTACAGAATGGGTTATGTACGTATTCCCTATTCTGAAGCCCGACAAATAGGTTCATCTTTGTGGGGACTATAACAGTCAATTGGCTTTCCAAACCCGATAGGTATCCCATGCCCTGAATCAAAGACCTGTGTACAAAGTTAACATATGGCAGACATTCTGCAAATTGGACATGAGCCTATCTTCACTTGAAATTGAGAGCTCCAGAAAGATGTGACAATCAACACACATGAGGATAAGCTCAGTTGCCCTTCGGAGTCTTGTCAGCACATGTATTTTCCAATCAGTCATGGAGAACATTCTTCAAGCCTGTCTCCTTTACTAGCATTAGAAGAAATTGTGATAAACAGAAATTGAAGGTTCTGCCAGCATCCACAAGACAGATTAAAGCTTGGATACAGAAAGATTGAAACTTGTCTAAAATAAGACATATTTTATGTGATGGATTCCAAGGAGACCCCCTGAAGAAATTAATCTCTACCTAGCCAAGAAAGACGTAGGTGTATGAATATGTGGACTTTGTGGGACTCTTTATGGTTCCCATGTTTAATCATGGTCGATGCACACTCCAAATGTGCTCCATGACCTCTCATGCTATGATTGAGAAATTACGACAAAGCTTTTGTACACATAGAATACCAGAAATCCTTGTTTCTGACAACAGCATCATGACGTAGGACATCTACTGGTATATTATAAAGAAACCATTAGCAGGATTTTAAGATCTTGCTCAAGTGAGACCAAAAATTCCTGCTCGAGACCAACTGATGTTTAAATGGAGGGTATCCTCAATTGAGGTTGGAGACTCCCCATCCATTCACAAATTGAGACCCATAGTGTTCTATTAATGACCACCTGCTCCTGATATTCAACAACAGTCAGGGGAGTCATTACATGGAAAGCCTGAAAAGCAAAGCCTGTCGACTTTGTAGGGGATGGCCGATTCCTTGTTTAAAGTGAACTGCAGTTCAATGCATGGCAGTTATGAATCAAAACAGTCTAATTATCTGCCTGCAATGCAATTAGATTGGGAATGGGTGCATCATTCTGGTAAGCTGACTTTTTATTGAACATTCATGACATGCAAAGATGTGCAAACATAACATGACACAGCTGAACCAATCTTTCAAAGAACAAGGAACAAAGTACAGCACTACTCAGGAACAGGTTCTTCAGTCCTCCAAGCCTGTACCAATCATGATGCCCTAACTAAAAAACCTTCAGCCTTTATCAGTCCATGTTCCTCTATTTTCTTCCCATTCATGTACCCATCCAGAGGTCTCTAATGTTATCAATGTGCCTGCTTCCACACCTCCTCTGGCAACGCATTCCAGGCACTCACCACTCTCTGCATGAAAACCTTCTCCTGCACGTTTCCCTTAAACTTTCCCCCCGTCACCTTGAGCCTGTGCCCTCTTGTAATTGACATTGCCACCCTTGGAAAAAACCTCTGACTATCTACCCTGTCTATGCCTCTTATAATTTGGTGGACCTGTGTGGGAGAAGGTTTTCATGGAGAGTAGTGGGTGCCTGAAATGCATTGCTAGAGGTGGTGGTGGAAGCAGGCATACGAATAACATTAGAGACCTCTGGATGGTTACATGAATAGGGAGGAAATAGAGGAACATGAGGTTTCCCCTCAGCCACCGTCTTTCCAATGACAATAATCCTAGTTTATTCAACTTTTTCTCATAGCCAATGCCCCCCCGAGACCAGGTGACATTCTAGTGAACCTTTTTTGCAGTCTCTCCAAAGCTTCCGCATCTTTCTGATAGTGTGATGATCCAAACTGCATGCAATAGTCCAAATGCAACCTAAACAAAGTTTTATGTAGCTGCAAATGATTTTCCAACTCCTGTACTCAATTCCCCAGCTGAGGAAGGCAAGCATGCCAAATGCATCCTTAATCACCTTGGTCACAAGTATTGCCACTTTAGGGAACTGTGGACCTGCATGCCTAGATGCCTTTGTACATTAATGTTCCTAAAGGTTCTGTCATTTACAGTATAATTCACACCTAAATATGATCCTCCAAAATGCATCACCTCATGTTTGTCTGGTTTAAACTCCATCTGCCATTTTTGTGCCCAAGCCTCCAATCTATATCCTGCCACATTGCATGAGAATTGTCAGCCAATATCAGAAACTCTGCCAATCTTTATGTAATCCAGGTTGTTTATATATACACTACAAACAGAGATCCCAGTGCTGATCCTGTGGAACACCACTAGCTACAAATCTCCATTCTGAAAACACATCCTTCCGTTGTTACTCTTCTATAACCAGTTCTGAATCCATCTAACCATCCACCATAAATCCCACGTGATTTTAGTTTCTGTACCAGTCTGCCATGTGAGATTTGTCAAATGCCTTACTGAAGTCCACGCAAGCTACATCCACAGCCCTACCCTCTTCGAAAAACTCAATCATGTTAGTGAGACATGACTCTCCTCGTACAAACCATATTAACCATTTTGGTTAATAGCTGAATGCATTGAACGATTGAGTCATACAAGCAAAATCTTTCAGCTCACCCATGTCTACCACAGGACGATGCTGAAACCATCTTTCATGGTGGGATTCATGCCAGGGACCCCAGTTCTTTGCTCTAATTTTGTGCTTTACCCATTCAACAGCCTTTTCTTTAAATTCATAGGACATGTGCATCACTGGCTGGCCAGCATTTATTACCAATCCATAGCTGAGAGTCAACCATGTTGCTGTGGCTCTGGAGATAATGTAGGCCAGACCAGATCCAGATGGGTTTTCCTAACAATCCACAATGGTTTCATGGTCATCAACAGATTCTCAATTCCAGACTTCTTTTCTTGGATTCAAATTCCACCATCTGCCATGGTGGGAATTGAACCCAGGTCTCCAGGACATTAGCTGAGTTTCCAGAAACCACAAGGCCATTGCTGCCCTTCTTTGAGAAGTGAACACAGTGAGACCTGAATCTGCAATCTTCTGAAATCAGGCACCTCCTGTGTTAGGCAATGTGACCAACACTGAGCCTGATAGAGATGGCAATGCCAGCTCCACAGAGATTGAGCTGTCATCTTTAAAAGGGCACCCTGATCAGCATTTGAAAGAAATGCCACCTACACCCCACCACAGTCACAATGGATCCAACCTCAACCATCAGGCCAACCTCCTCTACCCCTACCCCCCAAATAGGCATCACAGCAACCCCCTCCCCAACCAAGCAGCATCAGGCAACTCCACCCCCCCCCCTCCAAACACATGCATTGGGGTGATTCCCCATCAGAGCAAACACCCTCCAAAAAGCATTAGGGGCAACTCCCCCACTCTGTAATAAGCATCAGAACAGCTTTACCCTTAGCAAACATCAGGGTGACCCTCCCCCCAGCTTTGTATGCAAACAAATTCCAGTTTTATTTCATGAGCACGATGATTAGAGAACATGGGAGCTGTGCCAACAGGGGCAAAAAACTGACAGGAACGTAATCACATGCAGGTCAGCATCTGAAAAGGTTCAGTTAAGACAAGACTGACATGCCCAAAAGGGTCTTGGTTTAACAGCAGCCCCCTTTCCTTTGAAGGAAAGATTTTGTTTTCATGTTCTACTCCAGTACTTGAGCACACAACCCAAGTGCTTCAGTGCCACTCTGTGGATTTGCTGCATAATCAGAAGCATCATCTCTCCAAGGAGATATTAAACAAAAGCCCCTTCTGCCCCTAATGTAATTTTCAACAATCTGGAATGTTCTCCTGGTGTTCCCAGTTGACATTTATCCTTCAATCAACAACATCACAGGGCTGCTTCCTTGATGGAGAGATGGAGGAAAAATATCAACACCCTCATTTACCCCTCCTTGTCAAAAAGCTATTGAATCTCAATCATATGCATACTGTTAACATAGAATAATATGCGAGTATGGCAGGGGATGAATTCCCTGACCATTCTTACCTCATTACACTATGATGCTTTTCAAAAAACTATATGCAAATAATCCTTGTTAAATGGACATGTGGAATGAAATGAAATTGAATATTTTGTGTGCAGTGTTACAAACACAAACATGCAAATGACCCGTGGCTCAGAGACTAATAACATCTGCACACTACAGCTTACCAGCACAAACAATAAAACCCTAATGACAATAAGATAGCTGAAGGTGAACCAACCAGAAATAGTAGCTGCACTTTGACCAAGCCCAATCTAATTTCAAAAATTTCCATTTGGTTGAACGAAGACTAAACAAAACAAATAGAAATACAATCCAGGGGAAAGCTTGGGCATTGTGAAGCATCCAACAAACTTCCCATATTTGGGTATTGAAAGGTAAAATACTCTGATTCATAGCTAAACTGACAGCTCAGTAGAAAATGCAGAAGTGATTCTTAGTCGGATTTATGGTGCCTCAGTGCATATTTCTTCCTGTGTTTTGCGTCCAAAGGCAGGTCTGCCCATAGTGTCATGACCTCCATTACAGTTAAGGCAAGGGGGCAGGTCCTGAATCTGAGGCAGAATGGGGATTGTAGAAGAATCATAGAAACACCTACAGCGCAGCAAGAGGCTATTTGGCCCGTCAAGTCTGCACTGACCACAATCCCACCCATCCCCTACCTCCATATCCTTACATATTAACCTGTTGATCCCTCTAACCTACACATCTCAGAATCCTAAGGGACAATTCCTTTTTTAGCATGATCAATCAACCTAATCTGTACATCTTTGGACTGTGGGAGGAAACCTGAGCATCTGGAGAAAACTTACGCAAACACAAACAATGTGCAAATTCCATACAGTGACCCAAGCTGGGACTCAAACCCAGGTCTCTGGAGCTGTAAAGTAACACTGCTAACCACTTTGCTACCATGCTGCTCTTGTTGGAACCATTCAATCACACTGGCTGTCAGGTCTACTGAGTCTCTGCAGAGTCCAAGTTGCTGTGGCAACACATACATCATATGCATGTTGTAGCCTGGAGCTACGGATAATGGTGATTATTATAATTCAGGTCAGCAACTCCAAAGTGTTTTATGAAGTCCATCTGGATATGTTTTGCAATTTGAATTTGGTTAGGAGAAGCACGAGATCTTTCATTCAGGTATGATTCAATTGACCTGAAGCTTTTATCAAACACACAGTTTATTTAAACATACAGCTCACATATATAGAAAGAAAATTAGCAATAGCTTTTACCAGTTACAAAAATACACTACTGCATAACCCTTAATGAAAATAGGAAATGTCCCAATCAAAAACATCCCACAAATAAAAACCTTTCCACAAAAAAATACAAATGCTTACACGATAAAAGCAAATTACTGCAGATGCTAGAATCTGAAACCAAAAGAGTAAACAAAGAAAAGTCTCAGCAGGTCTGGCAGCATCTACAAAAAGAGAGAAAAGAGCTGATGTTTCATGTCCAGATGATCCTTTGTCAAACCAGAGAATATTTGGACAAAGTGTTATCAATGCTCATTTGATGCTGGACTTAAGTCCTTTGGTTGAATGCTGTAGTTTTCTTGATAAATACAACACAGACACTTGTAGTCAGAACAGCTTCCCAAACGGAGATTCTCGTCTAGGCCACCACCAACAGCAGATTTTCTACTCTGAGGCCAGGGACCTTGCTTCCAGCTAATAGCAGAATTTCCAAAACCAGAGAGGGAAAAACACTGCTTTCTAGCTTGATGTCTACCCTGTTCTAAACTGAAAATTAATCCTCATTTTTCCTGGGGAGGAAAATGCAACCTGACATTGACAAGTCAATCAGTCTTCCCTTTCACAAAGCAAGGTTATAAAAGATCCCAGAATAAACAAAATCTCATTTAAACCATTGAAGTAAAAGGATGTGTAGCAGACGGTCTGACAACGAGGAAAAAAACCTGAAAACATCTGCTTGTAACCACAGAGCATGAGTTAAAAATAATTCTTAAAAGATACACTAACGTCACAGATAGAGGCTCCAATTTCCATCACATGACTGACCAGCAATCTCTCCTGTTCTTACCACCTTCACTGATGTACATGGAAAGGATTTACAAGTTGATACCTGTTTGGCTGCATTATGAACAAGCTTTTTTGTGATCATCAAATCTTGGAGTAGGATTTGAACCCAGAGCTTCTGGCACAGAGGCAGAGATTTGTCACAAGATTTCCTCCTAAATACATGAACCTGGTTTTCAGGCTGTTCACGAGTGGAATGTTCCACTGACTAAGAGGGAAAAGCGATGTGCAGCTCACTAACTGTCTAGCTGGCTTTTCTCATCATATTGTTCAGCACTTGGAAGAGAAAAATCCTGGAAGTATCTCCCAGGCCATCATACTGGCAGAGTGGGGCCTGAAAGAGCCAGCAATGGGAGCTTTCCTGAAGTCAGGGTGTCTTTTAAGGATACCCTCGACATCAGTAATGAAGAATTCACCCACACTTGTATAGATCTCCTCAACTATATGCACAGTGGGATATAGTTGGCTGACAATCTAGCCTCCCCCATTTCACTCATTTAGTGGGACATCCCCCAGTGCACAGAGGGAACTGTGCCAAGGAAGCAGTTCCTGGGCAGTGCCAAGGTAGTGTTTAGTCATGTTTCTCTTCCACTCTGGGGCTGTATATACCAGTGTACCCTGGCATGGTTGCTTCATCTGGTTCATGTTGCTCCAGGCTTGTTTGAAACCTCACCACATGATGTCAGATCAGCGAGGGGGTTTCCCACTGTTGGAAGGGGCGGCGGCGGGGAGGGGAGTGATACAGTGAGCAAGGATGCCCATGCCATAATAATTTATTTAAATGAGATTCCAAACTCTCATGGGCAGGAGTCCATTACCTTAATGGCTGGGTTGGGGGATGGGGGAAAACAGAAACAATCACACCAGCTAGAATCTTGCTTTTGGTCTACAGCAGAATTGTGTCCACAATGCTGCAGTAGGTGCAAACTCCTGGTCGATAGGCACATCTAAGCATATTCTTTAGAGCCCCAGTTGCTGCCTTTCTGCAATCAATGTGCCCTGGCGTCTGTGAAAGAGCTGACACTGGCTCTCATGGCTTCTACAGAAGGAATTAATGAAAGCCTTTCCCATGGGACTAAAGACTACTCATTTACTTAATGTAGAGGAGACCAATTAAACAAATGCTTGTGACATAGAAAAGCTGGTGCATTATAATGTAAAGCCAGAGCAACTCTGAGTCACAGGCTGACAGGACATGCCAGATACCTCCGGCTGGGTAATTTGGCTTTTTGGCAGAGGTTAATGGGATAATAGTGAGAGAGTGTACTGACTCATGCCTTTACTCCACCAAAGGATTATCATCAGCCTCAAAAGAATTGGAGCCATCAAATTATCCTATTTCTAACTCTTACCTACATCAAGCAGGAGTGGAAATTGGAATCATGTGAGGTTTTTCATTTCTTCTGACATGTGCAAGGCATTTTCTGAGGCTGAGGACATGGGCCTTTATTGCACGATCATCCCTTAAAATTAATGGTAATTTCTACAGAAGTGCATGTAGAGATATAATCCACTGGATAATTCCTACATCTGCTGCTTCTGGTGTTTTCTACACCTACAGGAAGCAGGCATAACATTGCTGGTGGAAGTTAGATTAATCGAAATGAGAAAGACAAGTTTCCCACAGGAATAGCAGCTCCACGGCAAGAGGCCACACTCACTGGCACTCTTTTCCAATAGGATGTCTCAATACCAGGTTAAAGTCCCACAGGTTTATTTGGTAGCAAACACTACTAGATTTCAGGGCTTTTTCCCTTCATCAGGTGAGAGAAAGGTGAAAAGCCTCAAATGTTAGTAGCATTTGGTACCAAATAGACCTGTTGGACTTGAACTTGGTGTTATGAGACTTCTTACTGTGTTTACCCAGTCCAACACCAGCATCTCCACATCGCACTTCTCCACAGCAATGTCACCATTTCCACCCCCTTTCTACAAAATGCCATTAATTTGACCTGTAATGTTTCTTGCACTGATTTCTTTAAGTTCCTCATTCTGGCAAGGCCCTTGTCTCTCCATTATTTCTGGAAGGCTTTTTGTGTCTTCTATTATGAATTTTTTTTAATTTTTTTAAATTTTTTTTTATTAAGCAACACAGCACGGGAAACAGGCCCTTCGGCCCAACGAGCCCGCGCCACCGTAATACCAAATACATTATCCCTATTTTAATATTCCTATATAATAATATATATATTAATCCTAATTTGGAAAATTTTCACCATAGGGACAATTTGTTACCCAATCAGCCTAAGAGCGAATTTTTGGGTTGTGGGAGGAAACCGGAGTGCCCGGAGAAAACCCACGCAACCACGGGGAGAACGCGCAAACTCCCGCAGACACCGGCCCAATTCCAAGTGTCTGCACAGCCACATCGATAGTCTCTGAGCTGTCATGGTGCCCTTCAGGTGGTCCACATAAAGCACTCATATACGACATGAGGTACCAGGCAACCCATGAATCAACATCCAAGAGCTGTACCCGCACCACCTGCCGAATGCGTGCTCAAATTATGGACCGAATTACCTGTGGAAAAAAGCCGTTTGTTTAATTTGTTTAATGTCTCTGCCACATTCTTATAATTTCAGCTGTCCCTGTTACTAAATAGGCCTACATTTATGTTAATTCTTTTTTATTTACATCCTACAGAAGCATTTGGAATCTGTACTTTGTCTGTCTCACCCCAGTTCTCTTTTTTCTTACCTTATCAACTGCTTGCTTCTTGATCCTTTGCTGAATTTTAAAATCCTTCCAATTCTCAGGTTTCCTATACTATTTTAACATTATTATAAGCTTCATACATTAATCAAATCCTATTTTTAAACATCCCTGTTGGCCATGGTCAGACCACTTTTCCTGTGAGGTTTTTGTCCCTTAAGCTAGTGTATATTTATCACAAATGCTAACCATTACTTTCTATTGTCAATTTTTCAAACATGCTGTTTCAATCTATCTTAGCCAACTCATTTCTTTTACCTGTATGGTTTGCTTTACTGAGATGTTAAATTCTTGTTTTGGACCTAACTACATCACTTTCAAACTCTGTATAATGTTCTATCACATTGTGGTCACTGTTTCCTTGAGGCCCCTTTACTACAAGGTTATTAATTAGCCCTTTCTCATTGCACAGTACCAGATCCACTGTGGTACATCCAGACATCTGCTCCATAGGCTGCTCCAGCAGCATAAACTTTGTTTCAAACACAATTTGTGACAGGATCACAATACGAAGCCAAACTTCTACCATCTCCAGAGGAAACACAACCATTTCATTCTGTTTATCTTTTAATTGGCAGGATAGGAGTTTCCCCATTTAATTCACAAGCTCAAAGATTCATCAGTTATGCATGGCAAACAAGACCTGTTCAGATACAAAGTTTGAAGAAGCAACGAAAAAAAAATGTACCTTTTAATAGGTTAGAGTGGTGTTTGATAAAGATGGCCTTTTCTCAATGTTGTTCTGATGAAATACTCCAAAAAGTGACCAAGCACTCGCAACAGGAAGCTACACTCATTGGAACTGTCAATCAGAACGACGGTAACTGTATGCTCCGACTGTAGCCTCTTGGCGTGTGACAGTGGTACTCTGTTGTTGGGACTGTAGGTGGTAAATTAATTTTAGTTTGACCTTGAATGACGGTTTTAGTTTTGATATTCCCAGGTCTCTATGAAGTGCGAGTGGATTTTCACTCCGGCAAATAGGTTGCATTTAGTGTTATTAGTTCAGCTTTAGTGAGTCTGAAAAGCAAAGCAGTCTATCAAATTTTGCAGTTATGTCCTGGCTTCTCCATTTCCCTTCTACTGCTACTTTATTGGGCTGCCCGAACTTTACAGCCTCTCCTCGCTCTTTATCAATGAGGAGTTTAAGGATTATCCCAGCGACAAACTGAACTAATCTGCAGGAAGGTGGTTCCCGTGGCGGAGAAGGGATTCGCAAAAAGGACCTCGGGTGTCGAGTAGAACAATTGTGTTTGTAATTTAGCCTGACCATGTTTTATATATATTCCTGTTGGCAATAAAGCCTTTTATTGTTAAAGCCACATCGAGTCACGCTCGATCTATTACTACTCCCGTGTTAACTGTTTTAGCAAAGCTGGACATCGACATTATGCATTACAGGGTTAAATTGGATGCAATTGGTATTTGTCTTATTTCGTATTTTAAAGGAACATTTACTCAGAAATTACTATTAGTGGATTAAAATTTAATGCTCTAGTATAAAATTATTTTAATTACTAATTTCAGAAAGGTTCCCTATATTAAATAATCATTGATGTTAATTGTATATTAATTGTGTTTAAGTGTATTTGAACGGGGGGAATTAACTAGGGATTCACTTCAGTCTCTTTCAAATAGAGACGGGCTAAAACTGCTGTTGTTGGGTTGGGAGTTGTATGTCTGTAATAGATGTAAAAAAATAGTGAAAATTGGCTCCAGTTCTATCCTTCACCAATTGGCTTTCTGGAATAAAACAGATGGCCTGACTGAAACAGAGATTTTAGAATGCTGGATAGCAAATGCCACACAATATTAGCTGTCATTCATTAATTATCACCAATAGTATTTTGATGATTCCACAGTACAAAAGAAACTACATGTCAAATTTAACCAATGTGTTCGAGAATGCTTTCCAATGTCTTGACATAGTGGAAGGCACTTTCTAAAAATCTTCTTTGTATTATCTCTCCATAACAAATACACCAAGGTTTACAGAATGATTCAGCATGATACCAGAACATTGCTGAACCATTATTGTTAATTGTTACAGAGTAGAAGAACAAATACCTTCCTATGTGAATGTAGTGCTGGTTAGGTGGATTGGCCATGCTAAATTCTTCCTCAGTGTACCAGAACAGGGGCACTGATGCGACAAGGCAACAAGGGCATATTCACAGTAATGTCATTGCAATATTAACGTAAGCCTACTTGTGACACTAATACATAAATTTAAGCTTAAAACATATATATTGATGTCTTTAATGGATATGTCCTTGCATGAGTGATGCCATCAGTAGCATGGTCTTTCACTGGTTTAGCCTTACAACCAGGGACCTGTGTAACTCGCTGCCTCCAGTTCTGAGTCCATATTGCACTGGATTTCGATATTTTGTCAGTAAACAAGATTGAATATCACGATGCATTTGACAATCTTTTGGTGACCAAGTTGCCACATCCTTTTTGTGACAAAGAGAAAATGATGAAATGAAAAGAAAATAGAAAGTTGAGGTTCAGTTTGGTGCTACGTACTAGCATATAAGCAGTTGTCAAGGGCTCTGATCAGCAGCTTTTGTGATGAAAAACAGGTTAGCAGCACTATGACTATGTTCGGGAATATCAGTAAGTTTGTGGAAGAGAACGTGGATTGGATTGTGTATGTGGAAAGGATGGAACATCTTTTCTTGGCCAATGAAATTACAGATCAATTTAAAAAGCATTCATTCTCCTGAGTGTGTGTGTGAGGCAAAGACATACGAGCTGGTGAGGAATTTAGCAACACCACAGAAACCGGGACATTCTATTTATATTTAGTTGCACTCAGTCAGAATCACCACAATCCTAAGATGTGAGTGATTGTCCAGCATTTCAAGGTCCAAAGTCATTTGTGAAAGGCAGGACAGTCTGTAGATAGCTTTATTGATGAATTACTCTTTGAACATTGTGAATTTGGAGTAGTGTTGGACGACGTGCTCCTGGACAGACCAGTCTGTGACATTAATGAGGACAACATTGTGTCATTTGTTGGGCGAAGCCACACTGACTTTCAAGAAGACTCCAGAAATTTACAGGGCATGGAAATGGTTGCCAGCGATGCAAAAGATATTGAAAAAGGCCAGTGAGTGGCAGTGCACGGACTAGTGCAGTGCATCAAGTAAAGAAAAACTGCAAGCAAAAAGATGAAAGCAGCGGAATGTCTCAGGTGTGGAGGGACACAATATGTAAATAATTGCAAAGCTATGGATGCCGTTCATCATCATTGCAACAAAAAAGGGTCATTTAGCTGAGAAATGCAGGGGTGCTAATAGCTAGTCAAAGACTGAGCAGGAAAACTCAAATTTAAAAAGACTTCAATGAGCTACGCAGCAGCTGGAAAGCACAGAGAAGGCAGAGGAGTATCTGATGACAGGTTTAATGTGAGTGGGGGGCATGTGGAGTCTATCCTACAATGGAAGTCGATGGGAAACAGATAAACATGGAGATGCAAACAGGAACCTCGGTATCTGTAAATAGTGAGGAGACCTACAGAAATTCCAGAACTCTGAACTGGCACCACACCTTATTTTGGCAACAATCCAACTTTGGACATCACTGGGGAGGCTGTACTGAATGCTTGGGGCATTTAGGGGTGGACTTTGCATACAACAGCCAAAAAGCAAAAGCACAACCCATGGTGGTGAAAGGGAAAAGGCCTAGTTTAAAGTTATTAAAAATTTATTTATTAATGTTACAAGTAGGCTTAATTATGCTGCAATTAATTTACTATGAAAATCCTCTCATTGCCACACTCCAGCACCTGTTTGTGTACACTGAGGGAGGATTTAGCATGGCCAATGCACCTAAACAGCACACCTTTTGAACTGTGGGGAGGAGCACCCAGAGGAAACCCATGTAGACATGGGGAGAACATGTAGACTCTGCACAGACAGTGACCCGGGAATCAAACTTGTTCCCTTGGTGCTGTGAGGCATCAATGCTACTCACTGTGCCAGCATATGCTTCTGTTTCTAGCCCAATGAAACCCCCACTTATCAGCAGTAAGTTTTAAGCTGTTCACAAACAGCGGTCAGCAATGTAGTATTGGAAGGTAGGAGGAGGTGGCTGGGCTTTATCTCATTTGAGATGGTAATCCCCTGTTACTTATGTGGCCCTGGTATTGTCCAAGTCTTGCTGCATGCTTACTGCAGCAGCTTCATTTGTCAGTGAGACCGCAGAACTCAAAGCCTCTGAGCCACTTGTAGCCACAGTATTTATATGCAAATTCCACACAGACCTGTGACATTAGCCTGGGATCGAACCAAGTCCCTGGCACTGTGAGGCAGCAATGCTAACCACTGTGCCACTGTGCCATTCTGGTTGACTAGGACTTGACTGACTCAATAAAATGCTCAATAAAATGAGCCACAAGGCTCAGTACTAGGTCCTCTTCTATTTGTGGTCTACATAAACGACTTGGAAGTAGGGGTAGGTGGTGAGATCAGCAAATTTGCTGATGACACCAAGATGCTTGGATTGGCGGGTACAGAAGAGCAGTGTCAGGCAATACAACAGGACATAGACAGGTTGGTAGACTGGGCAGATAGATGGCAAATGGAATTTAATCCGGAAAAATGCGAGGTGATGCATTTTGGCCGGAAAAATGTAGAAGAGAGTTATAGGATAAAAGGTAAAACTATACGGAGCATAGAGACGCAGAGAGACTTGGGGGTGCAGGTTCACAAGTCTCTGAAGGTGTCCTCACAGGTGGAGAAGGTGATAAAGAAGGCGTATAGTATGTTAGCTTTCATAGAAAAGGGTATAGAATACAAGAGTAGGAGTTTGATGTTGCAGTTGTATAGAACTTTGGTTAGGCCTCACTTGGAATACTGCCGCCAGTTCTGGTCGCCGTACTATCGGAAGGATGTGGAGTCCTTGGAGAGAGTGCAGAGGAGGTTTACCAGGATGCTGCCTGGTATGGAAGGACTGTCTTATGAGGAACGATTAGATAGACTGGGGTTGTTTTCCCTTGAAAGACGTCGGCTTAGAGGGGATCTCATAGAGGTGTATAAGATTATAAGGGGTATAGATAGAGTAAATGGAGGTAAACTTTTTCCACCTTTAGAAATGGATAGGACGAGGGGTCATGGCCATAGGGTGAGGGGGGCTATGTATAAGACGAATATTAGAGGGCAGTTTTTCACACAAAGGGTAGTGGGGGTGTGGAATGCACTGCCGAGTAAGGTGGTGGGAGCAGGCACGCTGGGGCTGTTTAAGGGTCTCTTGGACAGCCACATGAGCGGTATGCAGATAGAGGGATATATTAGGACTGTTTAACTACGGCTTTTTTCCACAGGTAATTCGGTCCATAATTTGAGCATGCATTCGGCAGGTGGTGCGGGTACAGCTCTTGGATGTTGATTCATGGGTTGCCTGGTACCTCATGTCGTAAATGAGTGCTTTATGTGGACCATCTGAAGGGCACCATGACAGCTCAGAGACTATCGATGTGGCTGTGCAGACACTTGGAATTGGGCCGGTGTCTGCGGGAGTTTGCGCGTTCTCCCCGTGGTTGCGTGGGTTTTCTCCGGGCACTCCGGTTTCCTCCCACAACCCAAAAATTCGCTCTTAGGCTGATTGGGAAACAAATTGTCCCTATGGTGAAAATTTTCCATATTAGGAATAATATATATATTATTATATAGGAATATTAAAATAGGATAATGTATTTGCTACTATATAGTATGACGGCGGCGCGGGCTCGTTGGGCCGAAGGGCCTGTTTCCCGTGCTGTGTTGCTGAAAAAAAAATAAAATAAAATTTGGTTGAACTAAGGTCAGATTAAGCATACACGGGTGACAAGAGTTTATCATTCAGAAATATCCTGAGGTTTTCAAAGACAAACTGTGTACATTGTGTGGTACTGCAGTTAAATTGTTTGTAGGTTCTCAGGCTAATCTCTCGCTTTTCTATGCCCAGAAGGGTAAAATGGAGGAAGAGTTGGAGGGGCTACAGAGACTTGGAATCACTGAGCCCACTCAGTTTTCACATTGCACAGCTCCAATTATTCTTGTTTTGAAAAGTGATGGTACTACACACAAACGTGAGGAGTGCAAGTTTACCATCAATCAGGCTGCAAAGCTGGATGCTTACCCAAAGCCACAGGTAGTCGATCAGTTTTCAACCATTGCAGGAAACGAGGTGTTCTCAAAATCTGACATTGAGCCACGTCTATGAGTAGCTTTAGTTCGAGGAGAACTAAGAAAAATATGTCATCACTAACAATCATGGGTTTAGCCCATAATAAGACTATACGGCGTAGAAGTAGAATTAGACCACTCAGCCCATCGATTCTGCTTCGCTATTCAATCATGGCTGATTTTTTTTTTTCTCATCCCCATTCCCTACCTTTTTTTCCCATAACCCCTGATCCCCTTATTAATCAAGAACCTCCCTTAAAGACACTCTATTACCTGGCCCCCGTAGCTTTCTGAGGCAAAAAGTTCCACAGATTCAACACTCTCTGGCTGAAGAAATTTCTCCTCGTCTCTGTTTTAAAGGATTGTCCCTTTAGCCTGAGGTTGTGCCCTCTGCTTCTAGTTTTTCTACAAGTGGAAACACCCTTTCCACGTCCACTCTATCCAGGCCTCACAGGATCCTGTAAGTTGCAATAAAATCTTCCCTCACCCTTCTAAATTCCAATAAGTATAGACACAAAGTCCTCAACCGTTCCTCATATTCTTTAAACCTCCTCTGGGCCCTTTCTAAGGCTAACACATCCTTCTTATGATACAGAGCCCAAAACTGCTCACAATACTCCAAATGAGGTCTGACTAAAGCCTTATACAGCCACAGAAGTACATCCCTGATCCTGTACTTGCGCCCTCTCAACATGAATGCTAACATTGCATTTGGCTTCCTAACTGTTGACTGAACCTGCATGTTAACCTTAAGAGAAACTTGAACAATGACTCCCAAACCCCTTTGTGTTTCTGATTTCCTAAGCATTTTCCCATTTAGAAAATAGTCTATGCCTCCATTCCTTCTTCCAAAGTGCATAGTGGCACACTTTTCCACATTGTAAACTGTCTGTTACTTCTTTGACCACTTTCCTAACCTTCTGCAGCTACCCCCGCCGCTGCCTCCTCAATACTATCTGTCTCTCTACATATCTTTGTGTCATCTGCAAACTTAGCAACCGTGCCTTCAGTTCCTTCCTCCAAATCATTAATGCACATTGTGAAAATTTGTGGTCCCAGCACTGACCCCTGAGGCACACCATCAATCACTCACTACCATCCTAAGGAAAACCTCTTTATATCTACTCTCTGCCTCTGCCAGTCAGCTAATCCTCTATTCATGCCAGGATCTGACTCTTAACACCATGGACACAACTTTCTCAATAGTTTCCTATTTGGCACCTTGTCAAAGGCCTTTTGAAAATCTAAATAAATCACATCCACTAGTTCTTCTTTATCTAACATCCTTGTTACCTCCTCAAAGAACTCTAACAGATTTGCCAGACATGACTCCCGTTGACAAAGCCATGCTGACTCAGTCCTACCTTGTCATGCACTTCCAAGTACTCTGCGATCACATCATTAATAAGGGACTCTAAGATCTTGCCAATAACTGAAGTCAGACTAACCGGCCTATAATTTCCCATCTGCTGCCTCCCTCCCTTCTTAAACAATGTGTTACATTAGTTACTTTCCAATCCTCTGGGACTCTCTCTGCCTCTAGTGATTCCTGAAAGATCACCACCAATGTCTCCACAATTTCCTCAGCTATCTCTTTTAGAACCTTGGGATGTAGTCCATCTGGTCCAGATGATTCATCCACCTTCAACCTTTCAGTTTCCCCAGAACTTTCTCCTTGGTAATGGTCACTACACTTATCTGTGGCCCCTGATTCTCCTGGAGCTCTGGCATCCCACTGATGTCTTCAACCGCTGTGATTAAGTAATTATTCAGTTCCTCTTTCATTGCTTTGTTTCCTATTATTACTTCTCCAGCCTCATATTCCAGTAGTCTAATAGATATTTTTGCCTCTCTCTTATCTTTTATATATTGAAAAAATTTCTTCCTATCTTCTTTTATATTATTAGTTAGCTTACACTCATATTTCATCTTCTTCCCCCTTATTGCTTTTTTAGTTGTCCTCTGCTCACTTTTAAAGGCTTCCTAATCCTCTGGCTTCCCACTAATCCTTGCCACTTTGTATGCTTTTCTTTTGCTTTTTGCTGTCCTTGACTTCCCTTGTCAGCCAGGGATGCCTCATCCTCTCCTTAGCATGCTTCCTCCTCCTTGGGATGAATTTCTGTTGTGCCTCCTCAATAACTGCCATTGCGGTTCCACTATCTTCCCTGCTACACTCCCTTTCCAATCATTTCTGGTCAGCTCCTCCCTATGTCTGTGTAGTTACCTCTATTTAATTGTAATACCATTCCATCTGATTCCAGCTTCTCCCTCTCACATGACAGGATAAATTCTATCATATTCTGGTCACTCTCTAAGGGTTCTTTCACTTTAAGTTCCCTAATCAGTCTGCCTCATTACACATCACCAAATCCAGAACTGCCTGTTCCCTATTAGACTCTGTTACAAGCTGCTCCAAAAAAACATCTCTTAGACATTCCACAAATTCCTCTCCTTAGGATCATTCCCTGATTTTCTTAGTCCATCTGCATATTGAAGTCCCCATGATTATTGTAATATTTTTATATGCTTTTTCTATCCCCTGATTTATTTTCTGCCCTACATCCTGATACTGTTAGGGGGCCTGTATATAACTCCCATCAGAATCTTTTTACAATTCTTCAACTCTATCCTGAGATTCTACTCAGATACAGCGGGCTGGCTTTCAGGGTTTCTTCCAGTCTAGTGAGTTTTCAGATGGACAACCTGTTGCAAGGATTCCTCATGAAGCAGATTATTTGGATGATATTCTGACCACAGAGGAAACTGAGGAGGAGCGCCTCACCAACCTAGATCCAGTGTCAAAGAGACAGGGCTGTGCCTGGTGTGTAGCAAGTGCATCTTCCAGGCACAGAATGTGGAATATGTGGGAATGTGGGAATATATAGGGTTTATCCCTGATGGAAGACAAAAGCAGAACTATCATGGAAACTCCAAATCCCAGAATACGTCCGGGCTCGAATCATTTCTGGACATGGGTGATTACTATGGGAGGTTTCTGCCAGATTTTTCAACAGCGTTGGTGCCACGATATCTACTATTTCACCAAAGAGCAATGTCAAAGTGGAGGCCAGCACAAAGAAAGCTTTTAAGGCAGTGAAAGCACTACTGCAATTAACTAATCTGCTGGTTTACATGATCAGGACTGAGAGCTCATTCTGTCATGCAATACCTTGTCCTATGGTGTTGGGGAAGTACACTGTCTTATCTGATGGGGGCAGATCAGGAAAGCCCATTGTTTTTACAAACCATCCACTTACAACTGCTGTGCCTTTTCATCCAGCTTCGAAATGGTTTATCAGTGCAAGCTGTTCAGACACTGAAAGAAGGATTGAGGAGAATGGCAGGTGATACTTTGGGAATGAAGCACTCATGCTTCTTCTTCCAATATCAAACAATGCCACAAACAACAATATTTTCACCAACTGAATGAATATGAACCCAAAGTCTCACCTGGATCTGTTACTTCAAAGCGAGACTAGGCAGAAGACAAGAAAAGTGGGAGAGATGTGTCAATCATGCCAAGGAAATATTTCAACCTGAATGATTGTGTCAATGTAAGGAATCTTGTCAGTAACCAATGATGATTGCTTGGAGTGGTCCAGTATTGTTGGCAGTGAAACTGACCAATGGAACAGTCATTCACAGACACCAGGCTCCCATTCATCTACAGCAAAAGTTCCAGGTAATACATGGAAGGAAATGCTGCCATGAACATTCACCAGGAAGTGTTTCCTGTGCTACAAGGATTTCCAGCAGCCTTTACTTCAGGACAGGATTAGGACATTCATGCACAGATACTCAACCTACTCAAGTCCAGCACCAGTGTCTACTGAGTCACCAGTAGCACAGTGTAGATCACAGTACAGTTGCAAAGCTCTTGAAAGACTGACGAATTGTTGAGACATGAGTTTCATTCTGTATCTTTTCTTCAGAGGAGTGGGGGATGGAGTATTAAAGGAGTGTTATAGCAAGCATCTTCTTATTTGAATATATACTGATATCTTTAGCAGCTATGAGCATGTGCAAGTTTCATCATCGGTAGCATGGTCGTATAACTCGCGGCCTCCAGCTCTGAGTCCATACTGTACTGTATTTTGATACTTTTATAAGTAAAGCAGAGTGAGAACCACAACATGCTTTTTGTGCCCAAGTTATCACATTTATAAACACTGGTCCCAAAAACAAAGCAATCTGAGAATGAGCAAATGCTTTGATAAATCATTGCCCTTTCACTCCCTCAGCATGAAATACATCAGTAACAACAATCTGTTTACCTTGTAACAAATTATTAATTCAAGTTCTGAAATATTCAGTAATTTTCCACTAATTGCTATATGTAAACCCGCTTGATTAGTGTGTCCTTTAGCTATGGTCACCATGTGATTAACAGCTACTCCACGTTAATTACTGGCTTCTAATGTTTCATTTCTCCTGAGGAGATTAAGCTCCTCTTTTGTAAATTGAAAGCAATTTCTCTTGACATTTCTATCTGAAATGAAAAGGTTGGACTAATGGCACATTAACAAACACATTTCCTGTGGAATTGTGCAAATACTTCAGAAATATAATTGCATAACTGACTCGGTGTCACTAAGCTACAACTGAAATGTCTCTCATGGTATTAACGCCAGCGTGACATGTCTTGTGAGAATCCCACAAGGTACAGTCATTGAAATCAGACTCCCTTTGTTGCTGCACTTGTTTGCTGGATAATGATACATCCTGGCAATTGGACTGAAGTCTGGAAAGAAAGTGGTGCAGAGTCTGACATTGTTCAAGCGACTGTCAGTACAGATACAAACCGCTTCAGGAATCCAGCAAAAAGATGACTGGATAGTGGCTGGACAATGTTAAACAGTACCACACAAGCTCCTGGTGTTGGGTGTTTGTATATCAACATGCACAGGGAACTGGCTAATAGGAAACAGGATTAAGATAAATGGACATTTCCAGGTTGGCACACCAACCATTGGGGTGCCAAAGGGATCAGTGCCAGGATCTCAACTATTTACAATCTACGTCAACAACATGGTTGAAAGGACAGATTGTATTGTAGCCAAATTTTCTAACATACAAATTTAGGTGGAAGAGCTGAGGACATAACAGAGGGAGTTTTCCCATCTCAACTGCCACAGGAATCGTAGCGGGTATGGGCAGACCACACAAAGGTCTGTTGTCCTCAGGCAGGATTTTGCAGTTTTAGGGCAAGCATGGAGTATATCCAGTGAGGTTGGGGGTTGGGAGGTGGGGGGGGGGCGGGGGGGATACGGGGCTGATTGGCTGGGGGACAGTGATCATGGGGGGATGATGCAATATCTGAGGGTGGCAGGGGGTGGGGAGTGCTTGAAGGTCTCTCTCTCTCTATTCAGTCCAACAGAATCTGCACCCCCCCACTGTGAGCAGCCAACTTTCCAGTGAACAGAAATTCACTCTCTCTCTGTACTGGAGTACCAGGAGGAAATCCATGCAGAAACGGCAAGGATGTGCAGACTCCACACAGACAGTGACCCAAGCCAGGAATCGAACCCAGGTCCCTGATGCTGAGAGGCAACAATGCTAACCACTGTGCCACCATGTGTTGTTGTTGCCAACTCACTGAAATCATTTATCAACGGTAACTCTTCAGCTATTCACAAACAGCAATCAGCAATAGCATGTTGGAAAGTTAGAGAAGGCAGCTGGGCTTTATCTCATTTGAAATGGTCATCCCCTGTCAGTTATGTGACCTGATGTAGTCCAAATCTTGCTGAATGCTTGCTGCAGCAGCTTCATTAGACAGTGATACTTACTGCAGAACTCAAAGCCTCTGCTTGTAGCCAGAGTATTTATATAGCTGACGCAGTTCAGTTAGTGGTCAATAACAACCTTCTGGATGTTGATGCTGAGAGAATTCACTGACATTCTTATGCACTGCTACTGCATGTGATCATGTTATTGAATGTTGCTTGGGGGTGGGGGGGGGGAGTTGGGGGGAGGAGATGGTTAGTTTCTTTCTTGTTGGAGATCATAATTTGAATGACATGACTGTTAATTGTCAGTTATCATTTCAAGCCTGAATATTGTCCAGATCCTATTGCATGTAGATACAGATTGCTTCAGTGTCTGAGGAATTGTAAATTGTGTTGAACATTGTGCAAACATCATGAACCATTCCAACTCCTGAACTGCAAACAAGTATTATATAAATGTAAAGATTTCTTCAATTAAATAAGAGAAATTATATACAATGAAATTCTTGTGAGTTTCTATTTTTCTCTGGATAAAGAACACAAAATGTTGGTAACACACAGTCGGTCAGAATTCACCTATGGAATGGTACCTGTTTTTCTTTTAATCTTATGATTCTTCACGAGAATTTCTCTCTGGATTCCTTGTCCTGAACACTGACAAGTGAATAGAGTGATATGGGGAAAAGGTCACTTATTTAACAGTAATAGACTGCAATTAATTTGTGTCCATCTTGCTAGCTCCCCAACATGTTTGGATAATACACTTGAAAATCTATGAGAAAATAAGGTCAGGAGAAAAAGTTCAAAGTATGCGCTATCACTTTGAGATTTGTCCTGACCTTTACAGGGAAAGTATATTTCCATGACAGTATGTTTAAAAGTCTTGTCTATGTTACCTAGACTGTTCTTGTTGTGTGTTAAATTGGGTTGCCTACGTTTAAGGAAACTGGCTGATTTGAAAAGTATTTATGGAAAATATTTTCCCCACCTCCCCAGTTCCGCATCCGTTTTCTGCCCATTAATTTATTTGCAGACTGGTCATTGCCAGCCTAGGTAGATACTGAAGCAAAAGAATGCTTTGATGTGTTGCTGTTGATGGCTTCTGGCTAAGCTTTCTGAAAGTTAAGTCGGAATGGTCTTGCTCAGTGTTGTATGATTTCTGTCTTTTCTACCATTTCCAAGTATAGACGCTGTTTACATTAGATCAGTATTGTGGAATGGGGAGACCCAGAATAGTATCGACAATAGTCAGCTCTCCCTGTTTGTGCTGATGGAGCAGTGAATATTGTGCAAAAGTCATCAAAAGTATACTTTTGAAGCCAACTCCTTCTTGAACCATGCTCCAATTCAGTAACAATCTGGAGCCTCTACAACGAGGCTTCTTCAATACAAACACATCATCCCTTCACCTTGTACTTCCAAAAACAGATTAACTGAGCAATTAACTTATTTGCTGTCTGTGGATCTTATGATGTACAAAACAAATGTTGATTTTGCCCACATAACAACAGTCACCACACTTTAGAATTATTGATATCAATCTATAAATGCAAGCCTTTCCTTCTTACACCCAATTAAAAAAGAAATTTTAAAAACATCTGTGCTTGCTCTTCAGATGAACCCATTGATCTGTCTCCATCTTACCCTCTGGAGCTGTGAATATTTCAGAGACAAAAAGCTCTCTCTTCCCTTGCTGGATCGTCATCGATTTAGAAATAGTGTGACTGGATGTTCATCTTTCAGCTGCACCTCAATGCTATTCACAGATATAGAAAGCATTGGACTGAATTCACCTTCACTCTGTCGTCTGAGATTCATGCGTGAGCTGCCATTAGCTCTGTGCAAAGGGAGGGCTGAATGATCTTTGGCTAATTTTGATGGTACAGATAGTCTGAAGCTATGTGATGAGTTAAAACCAGTCTGTGTTATTGACCAAACTGTACAAATGTAGACATGTCGCAGTGTAGACAATAATGCAGTGTTCAAACATGAAGCACAAGTTTAATCATCAAAATGAATTAAAACTCTCATGAACGAATCTGTTGAGTGACTGATCTGAATATTAACTTTAAGTCTAAACAATAATTTAATCAATGGCAATACCTTCTTCGGTTCTCCCAGTCTCCGACTAGAACTTTGTTAGAAAATTGGAGGAATCCTGGACAAATAATGTGAATGTATGAATAGCGAGATGAAATAAAAGCAAAGTTCATCCAGTTCACCTTCTATCATCCTGGTGGTCATGTGATACAATGGTGCTGGAATTGTTGACCAATCATAGCAACAAACCAGTCTATCGCAGATGTTGCAAAGGGAATCCTCCAATGGTGAAGGGCTTTGGGAACCATTGATACAAAGTCATTGGCTCTTCCCTCCCAAACCTGCTACACCTAGTACATAAGAACAAATGAAATCGAAAGAGAGATAGTTTATTCAGTCCTTTGAGCCTGCTAGGCTTTCAATATGATGATGTATGATCAGCTACCTCAACTTTATGTAAAAACGTAAGAAATAGCAGAATCTTCTCAAAAAGTAAGGGGCCCGTCACTACTCAAGGCACTGTCCAGTTATATGTGTAGCAGGGAACCAGTCATCCACAGTAAAGTCTGGTGCCACATCTACCAACTGGACCTCCTGAGGCACAAAGTTCACAGTTGGCAGCAGGAACCCTGCCACTAGGTTCCTGGCAACACAGGGGACATTTAATTGCTACACTGCCATGTCAGGGTAGATATCCTGCCTCTGAGAACTGCCTCAATAATGGTGGGCCACTCTACCATACTTATCAGCTTCCACTAATTAGGGCATTGGGGAGAGTTACAAAAGAAAGAGATCTAGGGGTACATGTTCATAACTCCTTGAAAGTGGAGTCACAGGTGGACAGAATGGTGAAGATGGCATTCAGCATGCTTGGTTTCATTGCTCAGATCAGATTCCTCAGAATACAGGAGTTGGGATGTCTTGTTAAAGTTGTTGAAGACATTGGTAAGGCCACACTTGACATACTGTGTGCAATTCTGGTCACCTTATTATAGAAAGGGTATTATTAAACTAGAAAGAGTGCAGAAAAGATTTACTAGGATGATACTGGGACTTGTTGGTTTGAGTTATAAGGAGAGGCTGATTAAACTGGGACTTTTTTCTCTGGAGCGTAGGAGGCTGAGAGAGTGACCCTATAGAGGTTTATAAAATAATGAGGGGTGTAGACAAGGTAGATAGTCAATATCTTTTCTCAAAGGTAGCGGAGTTTAAAACTAGAGGGCATAGGTTTCAGGTGCAAAAGCATCCGGAGAATGGTGGGTGTCTGGAAGCTGCCAGAGATAGTAGCAGATGTACAATTTTATCTTTTAAAATGCTTTTAGATAGTTATATCAGCACGATGGGTACAGAGGGATATGGGCCAAATGCGGGCAATTGAGATTAGCTTAAGGGTTTTAAAATAAAACAGCGGCATGGACAATCTGGGCCAAAGGCCATGTTTTCACCTGTAAACCTCTATGTCTCTATGACTCTAATTAAGGCTGCCTACAAACCTTCCCATCCACCTTTCCCAAAGGGAAGGTGCTGGAGCAGGGGGCGGGCAGGGGGTAGAGAGGGGGGGAGCTGTGGGGAGGAGGATGAGGGTGGAGGGATTGGGGGGAGAAGGATATCAAATTCTGCTCATTCTTTCTCTTGTTTCCACCAATCACGGGTTAAAATTGCAGATAGTTATTGAGAGAATTCCATGTGGAGGGGAAATGCTTATTGGTTAAGCATTTATGATAATTAAATGTATCCAAAGTGTCCTTGCCTCTGCAACCCAGGAGACCATTTCAGAAATTTGAGAGTGGACCATTGAAACTTTCCTGCACATTTAAAATAATTTGCCTGAATTTCTGGCATATATTGTTAACAGGCAAGGCTCCATACAGAATGTAAAGGGTTCCTTATGCGCACACCTGCATGCATAATGCTGGGAGCTATCTTTCTATCTTAAAATGTTTAAATTCCAAACATTGTTATGTATGTAGTTGTGAAATAGTTTGCTCTTTGACTGTGGTCTCTGTGATGCCACCTATACCACACTGTTGTTGGTAACTGCCTGGGCGGTGACCTGTCACATTCGATGAACTAGAGTCCGATTCAAAAATTCTCACATTTATACTCCACCTTTTATTCCAAACTAGCCTCAAAACATCTGGATTCTGAAAGAGCCCAGCAGGGCAAATTTTCACCTGGCACTAGGCCACCCTTCGCTGGCTCCTAAACCAAACCTTTATTCAGCTGTGCTCTGTGGTCTTTTCTGAAATTCACTAAATATTTATAGGATAGAAACCTGTGGGCCACAGCTTGTTTTCAGTATGTTTGTTTGTGCAGGCTGCTATGATGTGAGTTTCTCTGAGCCTCTACTCCGTACTACACCCTTTTCAATGTGAGGGGAGAGAGGGATTCCTGATGTGATGAACTGCATTTTTCTGCCTTATTTTATCGAGCTGCTGTCAGAGAGAAGATGGAACACCATTATGCTATGCAGTTTCTGTTATCATTATTACAGCGCAGTTTCTACTTGGCTTTTTGCTCAGTGGTACTCAATCACTGTCTATCACTGATGGCAAGCAACGTTCAGCAATGCAATACCATATGACTGAAAAAAACAGCAGCTTAGCACGTGCATGAGCTTTGCTATCCTATTTGACCTCTAAGTCACCCCCGTCAATGATATCTACAATTGCATCTTTGTAGATTGCAAAGGTTTTTATTTAAGAAACATTATGCCAATCCACATACCATCAATGTCTTTACTTACTCAGTGTCTCAAGCCATTGCCATCAATGTCTTGCTCGTTAATATGTTTACCCATGTAATTATTGTCATTTCTATTTATTCTTAAAGCTATTTAGCCTCATTTATGTAAGAATTAGGGACAGGGATGACTACATGGCCCATTAATCCTACTCTGACATTCAATATGATTATGCCTGATCTTGGGTTTCACTTTCTTGCACACTCCCCATCTTCCATAATTCCCTTAGAGACCAAAAATTTGCCTATCCCAGCCTTAAATGTATTCAGCAACCTCCTGGGGTAAAGAATTCCAAAGGTTCCCAACTCTTTGAGTGAAGAAATGTTTCCCAATCTTTGTCTTAACAGATTGGGTCCTTATCCTGAGGCTGTGCCCGCTTGTATTAAATTCCTCTGGCCAGAGTGAACAATGTCTCAATGTTTCTGTGAAACATCTTCATAACCTTGAATACTTCAATGAGATCACCTTTCATTCTTTCAAATTCAACAAATATAGACCCACTTCTATAGCCTCTCATCATAGGATAACCTTTTCATTCCAGACACCAAACTAGTGAGTCAAGTTATCTTGTCTCCAATGCAATGATATATGTCATTAAATATGGAGACCAAAATTGTACACTGTCTTCCAGATGTGATCTTTACTTTTGTATTCCAATCCTCTTTTGACAAAGGCTAGCATGTCATTTATTTTCTTAATTGCATGCTGTACCTGCATGCTAACTTTTTTTATGCTCCTTGTATGAGTACACCGAAGTCAATCTGAATATCAACATTTCCAAGTTTCATACCTTTTAAAAAAAATCCTACTTTTCTATTCTTATGATGAAAGTGAATAAGCTCACAATTCCTCACATTATACTCCCATTCATTTAATTTGTCAAAATTCTTTGCAGACACTTTATGTCCTCCTCACAGCTTGCATGCCCACCCAGGTTTATATTGTCAGTAAATTTAAGTAGATTCCTCTATGCCCACTTTATGAATGATATGAATACATTTAGTAAATAAATGATTCCCCAGCACTGATCCTTGTGGTACTCCAATAGTTACAGCCCACCAACTTGAAAATGTCCTATTTATCCTTATTCCACTCCCTATCTGAACCATTGCTCTATTCACACTCCTATATTAATCCCAACTACATGACTCCTTATCTTGTATATTAAACTTTTTGGGGTGGCACTTTATTGAATGCCTTTTTGAAATCCAAGCACACTACATCTAGTGATTTCCCCCTTATCTACTAGTTTCATCCTCAAAAACACTGATACATTTCTCAAACAAAATTTCCCTTTTCGTTAATATTTCTTTAAGCACTTTCCCGATGAGTGATATTAGGTTAACAATTCTGTAGTTTCTGCTTTCTCTGTCCGTCTTTGCTTGAATAGCAGTGCTGTGTTTGCTAAGTTCCAATCTGCTGGGACTGTTCCAGAATTTAGGGAATCAACTGCCCCTCAAGGGCAATTAGGGATGGAAAATAAATGCTTGTTCTGCCAATAATGCCCACTGCCCATTAAAGAATTCAAAACAAGACCTGACCTCTATTGAATGTATATATTTTAGTAATTCCCAACCTTGATAGTATTACATTTTGTGAAGGGATTGGTTGGTGTTGGATCAGAGTTTTAGGAAAGAAATCTCATCTTTACCCCACTAACTATGGCCCACATAAACTGATGCAAAGACAATCGACTAAATTCTCCAGCTGCTCCCACTGGCATTATCTTCCAGTCCCGCTGATGGCAATTCCCTGCCATGTGTTCCCCAGCATGGGAAAATGCAAATAACGGGAAACCTATTGGAATGGCAGGGCTGGAAGACTCCATGGCTGCCTAATAGTGCGTCAGCTCTGCTGGCACAAACACACGATGGAAAATCCTGTCCAATCAGCAGAAGCTGTAATATTCTCAGTTCTGACAATCTTACAAGTGATTATTATCTCATAGCTGGAATTTTCTGACTGTTCACACTGGTGGGATCGTCCAGTCCCACCGATAGCGCACTCCTACGTTGGGTTTTTCAATGGTGAGGGGGATTCAATGGAAAAACCCACTGGCAATGGTGGGACTAGAATATCCCAGCCAATGGCAGCCTTCACAGTGGGTTGCCTACCCAATATTTTCTGAAATGTGGAAATAAAGAAAATGATACTGGCTCCAAAATTTCTACTTAGATGATAGTCACAGAGTACGCTGAGGCAAAGATTGTACCGTAAATCTTTCAATGATGCTACAATCTGACACACAACTGCTGATGAATGTAAAAAGGAAGCAGAAGTATTATTTAGCCAGAGACAGCAAGAACTGTGCTGGACAGCTGAGTCATCAAAACAATCCAATGACCCACCAAAATCCTGCCAAGCTGGAGTGCTCAACAACTCTGTAACTGCCTGTGTAATCACATCAGACAGGATTATATACGGTAGCCCTTCAACATCTGAAGTTTTTGAAATTAATGATTTTTCTGGATAAGTTTAACCTTGTCAAACTGAAGAACACCAGCGGTGGGGAAAGAACACAGTCTCATTTTGGGAAATCCGTGTGTCAGCATCAGGTTAGTGCAATAATGCAGAATACAGAGCAAAGTCACTCACAGCAATGTGTTTTTATGTAAACCTCGGTAAAGCAGCAATCACCCCTCTATTGAAGCCAGCTCGATGAGATGATTTAGCGCAAATTGTAGGTCGCCTTGTGTCCAGGGCAGAGGTGACTTGTGATAGCATGAATCTTTCACAAGACCTGCCCAGAACCTATCGGAATGGAGCACACACATACCTCAACCTATGGAGTGGTAGACTGTGGGTCCAGGATGGAGGAGTCCTTATTGCGAGCCAGGTTCTGAGAGAGACAATAACTATATTAATGTTTTTATTGTTTTGCTGCTATTGTTTAATAAATCACCATTGTGATTTAAAGCTTCCTCGTCATATTACCTTGCGCTACAATATTGGGCAATGAAAATAAATCAGTCCATAGTAGCAAAATTAAACATTTGGAGGGGGAAGGGTGAGCTCTTGAAAACCTCCAAGGAAGGAAGGTAGAGTCATCCATAGTAAGCATAGTTGAATAGCAATAGCAATAGGAATTCAACTATTCATAATTGAATAGCAATCGGGAAAAATTGATCTCTTTGATCTGGATTTTGAAAGTTGTGGCCAATTGAAAAGCTTCAGTACTATTTTCAATGAGATAACTTCAGAAGAAAAAGAAGTTGTTTTGTTCACAGTTTGCGGCTCAGAAACATATCATCTCATTAAAAACTCGATATCTCTGTAGGCTCCAGTACTAAGTCCTTTGATGAGCTAGTGGCACTAGTGAGAGACCACTGCAATCCCTGACTCTCTATGATTATGCAATTGTCTTGATCTACAAAATCTATCAAACCCAGATCACAGAGGTGAAAGCTGCATATATACAGGGTATATATCATCCTGTATACCCAAATCGCAGTTTCTGAACAGAAATAGATGTTTGGCAACATGAACACAAACTATGGAAAGAATAGAGGATTTTCATAGAATCATAGAATTCTTACAATGCAGGAGGTCATTTGGCCCATTGAAACAGCACAGACTCTCCGACAGAGCATCTGACACAGGCCACCCTCCCCTAATCTCCTGCACCTCCATAACCCTATGCACTCACTTTGTTCTTTCTCCTAACCTGTACAACTTTGGACACCAGGGAGCAATTTACCAAGTCCAATCCACCTAACCCGCACATTTTTGGACTGTGGGAGGAAACCGGAGCACCTGAGGGAAACCCACGCAGACACGGGGAGAATGTACAAATTCCACACAGGAAGTGACCCAACGCTAGAATCGAATCCGTGCCCCTGTTGCTGAGAGATAGCCGAGCTAACCATCTTGCTACTGGTTGCTGCCTGTTCTAATTGCCTTC